>OU452249.1:16587500-17905000 GCA_911728495.1 Furcula furcula | reverse complement strand
ATTAACTGTTAGTAAAATAGTGAGGCTGTCCGTTTATTCCAAGTAGTCCGATTAGTAGTTCGATCATCGGACAGTTTGAAAAAAAATCCAATCTGTCCGACTGGCTTCCAAATAGACCGACTGAATTTTAGTTCCAGACAGAATTTCTTATACCTAGTATGTTGTGACCAAATTCTTACCAAAAGAACTAGGATAACAGAGGGCACAAGGACGCTTGTGTGGCATCTAGTGTTACCAAACGGTGACTGCTTAGCTTCAATATTTATACCAGAAGTACCAGGGTAGCATAGGACATAAGGTGGTATCATAATAATTTTCCGTACTGCGGACTGGCCCTTAGATTGTTATATTGCTGTTAGGCTAGCTACACCTTCCTTAATATCGTCAATATTCTACAACCCGTGATGAACCCGTGCAACTTGCCTTACATTTTGATTTCAAGAGGTAATGCCTCTTGTGTAGGTATTATGCATTCCTAGTTCTTTTGGTGAAATCCAAACCGCATTTATTCTGAATGACAAGAAGTTGTTGTTGGTACAGTATCCCAACTACTCCCAACCCTAGCTATAACTAACTACAGGTTGTTAATAAATAACAGTGGGTCCACGAGAAATAGTTCTCCCTCGTGGACCCACTGGTGGGACAAAATAGTGGGTCCACGAGAAAACACCGCATTATATATGTTACGGCTAAAACCCGAAGCGCGGCTGCACCTAGTTTTAGCCGGTTAGAACTAGTTGTAGCCACTTACTCTTGGTTAAACCTAGTACGAGCCGATTGTTTTCGGGTAAAACTAGGTCTAGCCTTCATCATGCCGGCTACAACTAGGTCCAGCCATTCCATGATTAACACCTCGATTCAGAGCAATCCGACTCGGATGGGTTAGGTTAGAAGGCTAAGGCGGGAGCGAAGCGTAGCGGAGCTCCCGCCTTAGCGTTCGTGGTTATTTTTTTTATGACCACCCAGAATAACTACTGTCACTCCGTCGAACTATCTGCCTCCTCAGCTGTACTAGGATCGGCTCGTACTAGGTTTAACCAAGAGTAAGTGGCTACACCTAGTTCTAACCGGCTAAAACTAGGTGCAGCCGCGCTTCGGGTTTTAGCCGTAACATATACACCACATAATATTACACCAGAAGTACCAGGGCGGCATAAGATACAAGGAGGCCTCGCGCATTTTACCATCCAGTAATAAGCTCTGGGTATGAGTTGTTTAATGGTATGGATTATTATACCCGTGAGATGTCCGGGTAAGACAACAGACTAAGGGAAAACAAGAAGCAACGTCTTTCTATTGGATTATCCATTCCAATTAGTCCGATTAGTAGTTCGATCATCAGACAGATGGGAAAAATTTTCTTCGAATAGGCTTCTACGATCGAACAGTTTGGAAGTAAATATTCCAAGTAGTTACACCAGCTGAATGTGGTAGCTCCAGACAGAATTTCAAAGGGCATCCACGAAATAGCGCGTGGAACCGCAAAATTGCGCATTCTTAAACATTATTACCAGAAGTACTATGGCAACAGAGGGCACAAAGAGGCCTTCCCCTTTCGTGAGACATCTAGTTTTACCAAACTGTGACTACTTTGCTTCAATATTTATACCAGAAGTACCAGGGTAGCATAGGACATAAGGTGGTCTCATCATGAATGATGGTTAACTTCTTAATGGGAAGTTTATTACTTAGTAATGCCCTTTAAGAATGCAGTTGTAGTGAAAAAATGGGAGTGGAAGCCTAAAAAACTATGCAACTATTTACACCGACCAGCGGAAGCGCATATTTTTTGTCTGCCACTTGTCACTTCACTATACGATAGATAAATTTTGACAATGCAGAAAGGTGCTATACATCTTTATTATACAGGAGGAACATTTAATAACCGTTGAGTGTAGTGGGTCCACGAGAAATAGTTCTCCCTCGTGGACCCACTGGTGGGACAAAATAGTGGGTCCACGAGAAAACACCCGAGAAAACACCGAATCTACCGACAAACCATATCAAGTCTTTTAGGCCGGAGGCCATGCCAAAGATATAGACTTACATGCATTCTACATAATCTCGAAACATATAGCCCTCCTTCTGGGGCAGTAGGGCAAAAAGTCGAGAATTTTATCAACGCGCCTGCCGTGCCGTATCGATTCGTGGCAACGAATGCAAAACGTGTATAGCTGAGGAAGGGATTTTGAGACTGATGAGACGAATAATTAATTACTTCGAAACCAAAATGTCTCGGTAACACGTAGCTATGTTACTTCCGCTGGTTTCTAGTATGACTATTATGGGATATATACCTTCAGAACCTATGCTCAACTATAAAACTTGTCACTTTCAATTATATACATCGGCTAATGTATCATAAGTACTACCTATCAAACATTTTGTGTTCCAATCATTAAACACAAAGTAATTACCACCAAGTTGAATTGAAAACCTTGTAACAACAGTTTAAACTGTGTAAACTATTTAAGTTATATTAATAGAGGTGCCCATATCGCGTTATCACGAAGTTGGACGATAAAGGAAATCGGCTACCTTCAACACAGCTATTTTGCCCCGCCCCGCCCGGGCGCCCGGACCCGTTGAATTAAACCGCCTGAACTACAGCCGAGGTCGCTTTTCAACTTTGTGAATGGATGTTTAGTCCGGCGATAAGTTTAATTGGCAATCGCACACGATCTAATCGTAACAGGTTGAATATTAAATTATAATGTCATTTTGGTTTATATGGAAAGGCGACAAATCCTTACCAAATTGACTGATATAACTTACCCATATAATGGGTTTTATAATGCTCGGATTACGGTTATAATATTTCTAGCTAGGAAGTTAGGTAGGTAGTCCTTTTTTTGTGGACGGGGAGAAAACCTTCAAAAGGTACCCAGTCCCCGTCGGGTTGGAGGCCGGGTTATGTGGGATTCCTACCCACTAAAACACCCCCGGTGGCCTTCATCGACGCTATGGAGAGACTCTGGACTCTCCGTTCGGACCTTCACCAGAGTCTCTCCTGCGCCAGACGCTCGCTGGGACACGTCCCGGGGGAGTAGAAATGAACGCTCCCCCGGCACCGTCGCGGTGCTCGCGACGTCTCAGGGCCTTCACCGCGTCGTTGCCCGCCTAGGGGTCGCATTTAGTAAGGATTCCCTGAGCACCCTGTACGTCCACGACCCAAGAGCCCTCTTTAGGGTAGGGGATACCTCGTCACATTTCTATTGGGCCCCTGACGATGGGTCCGGAGGGTGGAAGCGAGTATAGCCGCCGCCCCGACGCATCCGCATGCACCGAGCGGGATTGGCCCTCTTCCGATCCCGCTCCACGACTTCCTTCTCAGACATAACGGTCTCGCAGAAGGTGGCTACGGCCCTCCACGCCGATTCCTTCACCAACATAGCAGACATTAGTGCTGGCAGAGAGAGGTCGTGTCCGATCCGGTCGACCAGGATCCGCCGCTCCGAGGTGTGCTGGGCGGAATCCCGGTCACTGCCACAGGAAGTTACTCCTAGTACTTCAAGATTGTTATTTTAGCATCGATCCTTAGTTTAATCATTTACGGTGGATATTAAAACAGTATTTTCTATGTTAAGATACAGCATACCCGTCATGTTAATAGTAAAAATTAGCTAAGCAACATCGATAATTTTCGTTTGTAAAGAATCTAGGCGTTTATACTAAAAAAAAAAAAAAATTCCATAACTTATACTTAATTTTTAAACTTCGTTATCCCCTATTGATAGTACTTAAGTAATGTAATGTTTTATCCCCAAAGCGGTAAACAAAGCCTAATTAATATTCGCATTTATCAATTTTCGAAAACTTATTTGAATTATGAAACACGACAGATTTCTATTCGAGAAATATACAGGGTGTAAGGGACGTACCGAAAACTTTTATATAAGATTTCTCATATTGTCCGTTACAAAATTACAGAAACCATTTATATGGAAAACTAGCTGACCCGGCAAACGTTGTTTTGCCATATAAATAAAAATTTAGGGGTGGACTACCCCTAACATTTAGGGGGATGAAAAATAGATGTTGGCCGATTCTCATAGATACCAGATAAGCACAAAAAATTTCATCAAAATCGGTCAAGCCGTTTCGGAGGAGTATGGCAACGAAAACTGTGACACGAGAATTTTATATATTAGATGACAAATGACTTAAGTACTTGTTAATTTTTGAGCATGTAATAAATATGTGCGGAATAATATTTATTTTTCCCACGTGGGCAACATTTTTTATTTGAAATTGTATCACAATAGTTGTATTTAATTTCTAGATAAGTATTAAGTATATTTGTTAAGTAAATTTTTAGTTATATTTTAGTACCTACCCTTTAGTGTTATACTGTAAATTTGTGGATATTAAATCACCATTTTTACTATAAATTTTTCAAATTTCATTGCTAATTTCAATCAAGCCAGCGTGGAGATTATGGCAACCCTTCCTTTCTAAGGGAGAGACCTTTGTTCAGCAGTGGACTTTTCGGCTGCTGATGATTGCTAATTTTGCACAAATAAGTAATTTATTGTTTATAAATTGAAAAATTAGGCTTTATTATTATACTTACCAATAATAATATTATCCTAATTTTATGAAAAAAAGAGGCTTTTTTTTTTGGAAATTCATGAAAAAGCCGATGAAAAATTTCAACATTAGAATGTTCAGAATCATGTACTGGATCCCTGGTATGGTTTTCGGTACGATGTCCCTTATAACCCGTATATGCTTTAGATGGTAGTGGGGGGGGGGGGACAAAACCTAAAACGATTACCGAGACCGAGAGTGTACAGTGAAAAGTATCACATCGAGGATGTTCATCTAAGCTGATGATATAACAATCTGAACTGAGAGACAATCAGCACTATGTGAAGCACTTATATTCTGGAAACAGAGCACAACAACACAAGTAACAGAGCAGTGACCTAGTTTGACGGATGTCTCTTTTACAAATGCATAGCTCTGTTTTAAACTTTCATGGCGATTAATAATAGAATACTGCCTAACGGGTTTTGCGCCACGATAATTTATGTGTCATGACGGGATAACTGCTGGATGCGGGTTTGAAAGACTGAACCTAAAGAAAGTTTACCAGATTTATCCGTTCCTAATTTATTCTTCACCCCACCTACCGGCATTCAGCAGCTATCCCGTTATCACGGCACTTACAACAGCACCAAATGTATGGCTTTCATTGGATAACAACCCTATCTTCGTTGATACGATTTATAACTAATTGTGATAAATACATGTATTATTTTAGACATTATTTATAACGGGAATATGTGTGTGTGAGGATTGAGTGAGAAACGTCTGAAAAAAAAATCAAAAAATGCTTATCGTTTAGTAAAAGTTCAAAAACAATTTCTATAACCAATCTCGCAATTTGTAAAACGATAAAACAAAAGATATATCCAATAATAGTAAATGTGTAATAATGGAGATTTTTCAGAGGGTGCTCACTCAATCCTCACACACACCGGAAATGTTAGTGTAATAAAAAACGTGAGTTGCAAAAGATTTGCAAGCGACCTAACAAAACGCTGACTTGGTCACACTTCAAAACGGGCAAAAAGGGTTAATGGAGATGTTTTAATAATATATGTGGCTCCGAGGTCGAACCTATAAGCCGGTATTATCGTGGATGGGGGAAGTACCTTACTCAATACGCCAGCCACGATCAGGCCACATCCAATATGGGATCAGTAGATAGCTCATGTTCCTCACATAATACTGCTTGATTATCAATTGAAGTACGTACGCTTCGCACATACTAGTGTAATAAGAACTTCTAATGAAAGGGGATTTTTAAAATGAAGTGGATGTACGGTAAATGAAATTCTGCTATCAATGTTAGATAGATTTTCTATCTCATATTCTCTCGCGGTGTATGTTACTTTACTATGGTTACTTTATGGTGGTGCATAATCCTTTGGAGTCGCTGGACGCTCGGGGTGTGGGCCCTTCGTACGGCGGCGACTCCGAGGAGGACGGCGGCGGGGTTGCGACCCCCGTCCCCGTGAGCACCGTGACTGGTTCCCGGGGGCTACAATGCGCCCCCCGGCGGCGGGCTCAAAGGCAAGGCACTGAGGGGCCCCTGGTGCAGATCCCACCGGAGAGCCCTGGGGTCCCCCCTTTCATGTGCCGATGCGACAGCCGCGGGGGTTTTAGTGGGTAAGAATCCCACATACCCCGGTCGAGCCCCACAGCTCCCGGGGATCTTTGAAAGATTTCCCCCGCGTCAAAAAAAAAACAATGGTGGTGCATAATACTGCTTGAATAATATTTTTAAAATTTACTGAAATGCTAAAAATAATATACACTTGATACACTTCGGGTACATTTTCAGATAAGACCACTCAATGGAGAGCGTGGTGGACGGTAATACCGAGGGCAATAGGAGAGACTTATGGTGCAGGGTAGGGTGCCAGACAAGGACAAAAAACGGAGATCCTAATCTGTCCAGCGAGTTGGACATATTCTAATCTGTCCAACGACTGCGTAGGCGTAAATTCATCACATAAACTTATGTTACAGCATGTGGTGATGGAACAGAGTGAGGAGACTAAAAAAAGTATACCTGCCATCTCTTCATATCATCTACTTATCATGATCATCAGCAGCCGCAAGACGTCACCTATTGAACAAAGACCTTCCCTTTAGAAGGGAGGGGATGGGTTGAGGTTGTATATATAACTAAACTTTGTATTAATAAGTTGTATTTAATGCGTATAATATTGATAGTATTGCGTATAGTATTGGTATAATATTGATTGATTCTCCTGATTAACATGACCTCGCTGTAAATTTTTCACAAGATCAGCCAACTGCGAGCAGTGAGAAATGCAATCTCTGTGTGTCTTTACTTTCATAATGTACCTATTGATGATTGGAAGGAAGAACGACACAACCGGGTGAGGTCAGTCAGGCGCAGGACTTTTTACACCACAGTAACGCGCGCGCGCGCGCGCGTAGTACAAGCATTTGCGTTATCTATGTAAATCTATGTCTGTGTTTAACACGCTCTACCGATTCAGGATCAACTTACTTTCCAGACAACTTACTGGTAGTGGTAGGCCTGTATTATCCTAACCAATAAGGAACAGCTGTTTCCATCACCCTGTGGGCTGTGGGGAGTAACAGCTCTGTGTAGATATCTTTAGATTTGGATCCGCGACCTCTGGTTTGCAAACATGAGTGCCGCCAGGATTAGGTACTTTCAGGGGGGTGCAACTTTATCTAATGTGTAGCAGATGGAGATGCGCCTCCCAAATTATACTAATAAAAAACTAATATAAAATTATTCATGTATAATCTATACTTATAATAAAACTGTAACAGGTCCAATTCTGTACATTGAAGATATTTTGAAAATTATATTTGGAGGGCATTCTATAACTGATACTGAGGCCGAAAATGTAATTTTTTTAATTTTTGTCTGTCTGTCTGTCTGTCTGTCTGTATCACGGCTGCGCATCACGCCGAAACTACTGAATGGATTCAAATGAAACTTGGCATGATTTGAGATCTTACTACGAGGTAGGACATAGGATACTTTTTATCCCGTAATCTAGCACGGTTCTTTTGGGAGAGGGGATTAAAGTCAAAGTGGGTACTTGGTTATACGCTTGGTCCGATTTTATCATTTTTTCTTTATAATATAATAAATATTAGTAAGGGGACACTCATAGATAGATGTTATCAAGGTTTTGCAATCGATCGGGTTAAGCAACGTTAGGTAAGGTTTAAATAGATGGGTGACCGTTTAACGCCATTTGAACTAAACGGGTCCGTGCTTCGGAGAGCAAGTAAAAAGTGGGTCCCAGTTTTTAACCGACTATAAAAAAGGAGGTTATGTATTCGATGCGAATATCTGTTATTAAAAGTTTAGTTAACGTAAAAATAGCGCAGGCGGAGCTGCGTGGGTCAGCTAGTAAGTAAATAAATGTAAGGTCAAATTCAAATCGCACAGTATAATTGGACTGCAATTAAGACGTCTTTAGTTTTTATTTAAACAGTAAGTTAATAAAAAAAAATGTAATTTTATGTATTTTGTTTACTGACAGGGCACCCCCTTGCACCTTGCTGCCGGCGCCCATGTTTTCAAAGCAGGCTATTGCGCGTTGCGCCACGGAGGCAACAATACGTATTAATCCGTTATGTAGAAAATCCACGATAGTGATTCTTGCATCAGAATCTTGATCAAAATTGTAAAGACCACAAAACTGTGAGAATTTAAAGTTTTAAACTAGTCACTAGGTACATTAGCGTTGATTGACGCACCAGCCAAAAAGTTAAACCTAATGCTATTATTTTCGTATAGGCACTTTGAGAAAGTTCGCTGATTGCACCTCTACCGAGACGAAGGGCCTCATTAAACTTTGGTAATTATTTATCTACTGCAGAACTTAATGCCGTTCCCAAAACTTGTAGATCACTTAAGAGCAGAGGTGCTTACCCTGAGTACCCTATTGTAACTTATTACTGGCAAGCATTAGACTAGAACGATGCTGACGAGACATCAATTTTACTCGAATACACCAAAAGGAGGGTTAAGTTTTAGCGTGTTTGTATATATTTTTTTAGAAGTTAGTGGCTGTCTTACTCGGTGCGGATACCATGGCACCGTACTGTACACAGCGTTCTGTGGTACTATTGCGAACACGAACGGTGTACCAGTTTTCAATCAAAATCGTTTGAACGACGTTACGTACCCTGTCCGCACGTATTTTGGGTCCGCTCGTGCAAGCGATTATCGTCCTAAAGGTGATACACCGCTAGTGACAGCGAGAGTAAGTACCTATTACCGAAATATCTATATTTACATATTTTTTTTAATAATAAGTATTAAGAGTTTTATAAGAAAGGCAGGGCAGGGTCTCCACCGCTTTGTCGTTGACACTCCAACTTGCCGCACTAAGCGTTTCGCTTGCTCTTTCCTCATGCGCACTGCCATGCTGTGGAATTATCTCCCGGACACCGTTTTCCCAGAAAAACATAACTTGGGTTTATTCAAGTCTAGAGTGAACAGGTATCTTATGGGTAAGCGCGGACCATCCTAGATCGCATCTTCACTTACCGTCATGTGAGATTGTGATCAAGCGCAAACCTATTAATAACAATCATAACCCAATTGATGACCCTAAAAATAATTATTTGTTCAAATGCTTAGAGACAACCAATAATTTTAAGCGTTTATACTTAACTGAACTACTTATGTGCCTATCTATTGAAATTACATGATAAAGTATGATGAGCGAGTAATCAGCTTAATACAGAGATACTACACTAAACCACTGATTTCAATTAAAATAGATATGGTACACGTATAAATGGACAAGTGTCATCCAACCATCTATCACAGTTGATCAGTAGGAAGTGAAGGCAGCTTGTCATGACGCGGGTAACTTTCCTTCTACTAGCCCTTGTCGCGGCTGCTGCGGCGGCGAGCTTACCAGCTCTGCCTGAGCCCGGCGAGTTAGCGTTGGCCCTTAGTGAAGATGAGTTCGAAGACTATCTGGATAACTGGCTAGAGACTTACCAGTACAGCAGAGCCAATGTGTCCTACGCAGAGCCGCGGAGCGGTGAGTACTTTGCAGAAACTTATAAAGTTTGTTCACGTTCACGTTGGGAAACGATAAAGTTTTCTATCACTGAGTTTCTTGCCGGTTCTTCTCAGTGGGGGCGCGTTGTGAACCGGTGGTAAACTCAGCCCTCTCTTAAGCGACAGCCCAAGCCGAGGCCGTGCCTCCCTGAGGTGCCCTTGTGCTCGTCGCTACTTCTGCCGTAAAGGCTAGAGCGCTTCAAGCGCTCGCCTCCTATTGTCCGGTGAAGCTGTAATGGCCATCTGCGGCTAACAGCGTCTATCATTCCCAAAAAAAAAAAAAAAAAAAGTTTTCTATGTACTTTGTAAAGGCTAGTTATCCCTAAAGAGTTGTATACCTGTGCTCAGCTTTAAGCATGATAGGAAAATACTAAAATAGGGATGATAGAGAGGTATTTTTCGCATATCGTCATTCATAAATCACACAGTAACAGTTATTTATATAAATTGATTCTTAAATAATTATACTTATATTATATCCTGAATCCTGCGAAAATTTTAGTAACACTATATTTTTTTTTATTATGTTTATATTTTTTTAACACGTACTTTTTACATCTTGGTGTATCCCTTTACAATTTAAAAAAAAATACAGGTGACAGTCCAAAATTACAATATAGAGCAATCTTAGATCATATAAAAAGAGCAATGCGGCTGTAGACGATAAAATGTGTTACGAATTAGCAACACTGGGGCAATAAAACGGGGATCCCTCAGTAGCTAGACAAGAGAATTTTCATAAAGTACTGAAAAAGTTGTTGCTCAGTGCTGCCAGGTCAGTCTGAGTGTTGGGCGCTAGACCACTTCAAGAAAACTAGATTCCGCTAGATTAGATAGTTAATTTGATTGAAAAAGCGCTAGATTTCAATGATATTTTTAAATTAGGTGTTAAATCAACAATCATAAATGCTTACACACTGCTGCTTGGCGGCAGAATATCTGACACTGCGGTGGTACCTACCTGGACGGTTCCTTGCACAAGGAACCTACCACCTAGTAAAACGAGAGAAAGATATTATACGAGTTGCCAACCCGGAAGAAGTTTAAAAACAAATACTGTACAAACAATATTTCCTTTGTGGTGATTTTAACTAAAATATAAAAATCTGAGTAAGTAATTTCACTACGACGGCTATTTCGATAAAGCCTAGCGCTTTATTTTCCACAAAGAGTCAACAACAAATAATAGAAGTCGGTTGCTCTAAAATTCCGCTAGATCTAGCGACGAAACCGCTAAAATGGCAGCACTCATCATTCATCATTAGCAGCCGATAAACGTCCACTGCTGAACAAAGGTCTCCCCCTTAGAAGGGAGGGGTTGCCATAATCCCCACGCTGGGTGGATTGGGGATCTGGGTTGCTACTATAAAGTGGCGTTCCATAAGTTGGAGGAGGCACTTGCTTGGTTTGGCTGCTCTTACAGAAATTGACCTGAATTCATATTCTTGTAACAATTTTTTTCTCACATAGGCTGCACAATCAGAGTGAACGGAGATCTCGGCCAGCCGCAGCCGGTGTACATTCGTAACAACAACTATTTGGCCCCCACCCGCAACACCGGGCTGATCCACCTCAACACTGGTCAACAAGTGGTGGTCGCCTGTACCGGCTCCGGACGTCTCATTCGGCACCCCAACATCGCTGCAAACGTCGCCGTTGGTGTACGTAGTTTTATGTTTATAGTGCTTTGCTAACTATTTCTTTGGTAAAACACAACTTTGCCACCAAGGAATGAATTTTCTTTAATGTTAGAGTTAACAAAAGAGTATTCGAAGTAGTTTGACTTTTCTGAATCAGGTAGGTATTAGACTGACAACCGCAAAAACAAAAACCTGTCTTATGTTGCTAATCATCAACTGTGTTTTAATGGGACTAATCCTGCCGAACATTGCTACTAATGTGACTCCAGGCCAGGGTCTACAATGGTCACCAGTGAAGACACCATAATTTGACTCTCAGTGAACACGTTGATCGTGGGTAGTGCAATAGTTTTCTTTCATGGCTATTACATTGTTGTTAGTGATTGCATCATCCATGGCTCACCGTATTATTATTACAATATCTATATTTGCCATTTCTGTTAGAATAAAAACTGAATGAAAAAAAAACACTAATAACAAAATTAGTAACCAAAAATGACATATTAACACCTTTTTTCAGACTGCGACTTGTGTCAACAACGCACTCGTGTCTGGTTCTGGATGGTTGAATGGAAACGGAGCGTTTGGTGGTCTCACCTGTTCTGCCCACTCGTACCATGAAGCGCAATCCACTAACCAGAGATGTTTCAACAATAACATTGTTATAAGGTATGAATTAATGAGCACTGAATCAGCAACGGATTTAAAATTTTGGCAAGAGATGTGAGACTATTTAGCTAAGGATATATGCCTTTAACCCGGCCGGTTAAAATTACATCCCCGATCTCCTATCGTTGTCATAAGAGGCGACTAAGCAAGAAAGGGAAGACGGGTAGTGGCGTCTTTCTTTTGGATTTATCTTTCACCTGTACTGTGATCCCCAAGTCTACCACCTGCCAAGCGTGGGAATTATTGCATTAATTAGGGAATTATTCTACGGGGGAGGCCTTTGTTCAGAAGTGGACGTCATTCGGCTGTGGACGTCATTCGGCTGCTAATGATGATGGTGATTAAACTAAAAAAAACAATTTCTGTCATATTTGATAGTTATCCGTTGAGGTAATATGTATATCCAAAGCAGACAAAGATACATCATAGGTATAGCAATCAGTTGATCTTACAATAGTTACAGCCTTCAACTATCTGAATACGTAACTTAGCAACAAATTTGGAATTACATTACTAATATGTACGTTTAACTTGTAGGGTCGGCTTCATCGTCAATAATGTCTTCTACCCTAAGTACTGGTCTTGTTTCGACCAGCGCCGCTTGGAAGTTCTGTACGTTTGGTATGAACAGAACCCTACAAATGCTGTGCACCAAACTGGCGTCGACAGGCCTAGCTGGCTAGGTATTTATTTTTGTTTCAATATACTTTTTAAATAGGTAAAACATCAAAATATTGTGACGGTTTCCTTTGGGTTTCCAGCGGGCAGTTTCTTCCCCGGAGTAGCTGTGAACACCATGTACACTCAGGTTCAGCAGAAGGCTACCATCGCCAGCTATGTAGGAAGTGCATTAGCTGACAAATACGTTACGAACACTCAATTTATGTCACGTGGTCACCTCGCCGCCAAGACTGATTACGTCTACGCCACCGGCCAGCGCTCCACATTCTACTTCATCAATGCCGCCCCGCAATGGCAACCATTCAACGCGGGCAACTGGAACTGGCTTGAACAGGTAACTTATGTGATTTTTCAACATTCGGTTAGAGTGAAGTTTGAACACGCTCCTCACGGTATTCCAGGCAAATTTCCCATCGCATGCACACAAGCTCAATGATTTACAGTAATTATAATGGGAGATAAGGATAAAAGAAAGGCGAATAAGGAAAAGGCAGAAGACTGCGGGTCTTCTGTGTGATGTATAAAAGGGAAGTCCTATGATCAGCAGCTTATTTATTTATTGATTTGAATAATGCATACTATCAACTTAACACTAAACATTGCTAGAAATAAAGGAGATAATCGATTAGGACAAAGGGTTAAGCTACTACAGGCATATAAAACACTAAAATAAAAATGCCGTCACATGTTTGATAAAATAGCAATATTTGAAGAAATAGACACAAAAATTTACAATAACCAAAAAAGAGAAACTGAAATAAATAAAATAATGACAGTAAAACAAGTCCTAAGAAATCCGGCTTCAACATCATCAGCCAGGAGATAAGGTAATCTCCCGACTGATGATGTTGAAGTGCTGCAATATTCATTGCAGCTCTCCAATGGAACTACTCCGCACTAACTAAACGAGAAACAAACGATACAGTTAGTTAGACATATTCTACACTATCTATACCTTCACAACGTGTACATTAAAATACCTAAGAATCCTGAGCGATGCTGCAGTTTAGTAATGACCGAGTACCTATCTAAATTTAATGGTATATTTTTAGAACCTGCGTACACGCATCGGACAAGCCGGTTACCAGACGACGGTCTACACTGGCACCTTCGGAGTTACCCAACTGCGCAACCAGAACAATCGGCTCGTCGACATTTACCTGCACCGTGACAACAACAACAATCCTCAAATACCAGTGCCACTTTACTTCTACAAGGTACTTTACTCATTCTTGAGTTCTCACAATTTTGAGTTTTATTTAACAATTTATGTACACATAGAAAACAGATGAGAATGTAATTAATAGGACTGACATGTACAAAGGTGCTGTTTAGTTCTGTAGAAATCTCTTTCAGCAGACCTGCGAGAGGAGAATAGAATAGTAGACACAGAGCACACAGAATCAAAAAAAAATAATACACAATAATTAAACTAATATTAATAAACAATTAGTTAGCAGTTTTTAATTGTCTCCTAGGTAAAAATAAAAATAAGTGAAAAATTGGTCCATGTGACTGGTAAACCAGTCACTAGTAGCATTCTTTTGATGAATGCACGAGGAAATGTCCACCCCTAGGCTGACAGGCAGCCTATGTTTTCATGTATGAGATGAGTAAAGGACACTTGGGAATGCTAGAACCGTATCAAAATAGTTCACATACCTGCATTTTTTCCTTAGGTCGTGTACGATGCTTCCCGTCGGCTTGGTACAGCCTTTGTGAGCATCAACAACCCTTACTACACTCAGCAAGAAGTTCGCGCCCTGCAGTTCTGCACCGACCGCTGCCGTAACAACAGCGCCTTCAATTGGCTCAACTGGCAGCCGGACCGCATCGACATCGGGTACAGCTTCTGTTGCACCATCGATGAATTCAGAAGAACCATCCCTCATCTACCCGCCTTCACTGTTAACGGCCTTCTATCATAGACATTTGAATAAAGGCATACGTATCGTACATTGAAATAGACTTATTTTTATTTAATTTTAAAATCTACATAGTGGCAGCCACGGTCTTTGCCATAAAAGTTATAACACTTTCTTAACATATTGCAAATCAATATTTTGCAACAATATTTTACAAATCAATATTTTGGTACAAGCAAAATATAGATTTAAAAGAATCCAGAAGAATTCTTTTTCTTTCACCCATATCAGACTCCATAGAGATAGAGACCAGATAGTAAACAAGATTATTCTTGTTAGTGCACGTAAAAATGCTATCATGGTTCATGGCCCAGAGAATCGGTATATTATAGGTACATACATACAAATATTGGCGAACTAATGAAAAAACTAATTATGATTATCTACCAGCCAATAAAAGAGTAAGGGCACTGCAGAAACGCCCGCTCGAAAACAATAACCGGCCAGACTGGGGAAATATTCCACCTTACAAAAAAAAACAAATTGGTCTACTGTGGTGCTGAGTACTTAAAAGTACGATATACTTTGATCATAATACCATGCGTGTAAGTGTTGCATTCTTTGGTATATTTGGAATAACTTTTTAACCATGGAATTAAAAGTTACTGGTTCTTTATTGTATACTCCTTGAACTGAATATGTTCATGCTTGGCTCATGCGTTCACGATTCAAATTTCGTGAGATTTAGTTCATTTTTTTTAACAGATAAACCAAACAGACTTGCCTACTATGAAAAAATACCTTAAGAAATACTATTTTTTTTTATTATTTAGAACATTTTGCAGATAGTTAAATGTAACTAATCTGCGGTAGGCACTTTGATGCGGTAATTTGGATCGATTTAAAATCACAGTTTATTTATAAGATCATAATCTAATCTTTTTCACAACCTACTGAGACTAGTTTCTGATATTACTGATAACACTAGAAATAAATAGTTTACACTCCTTTATAGATAAACTAATGAGTGATACAATCTCAAGTTTGAAACATTATTTAATAACTTATATAATTTAATTGCACGATATCGTATGACGACTAATCAGTTCAAATCTATGACGTTACACTAAATCCCTGTTTTCATTAAATAAGATATGGTTCGTCTATAAATGGGCAAGAATCAGCCGAATGTTGATCAGAGATCAATTCATAGTGAAGTGCTTGTGATGACGCGAGTCACTCTCTTGGTCTTAGCCCTCGCGGCGGCTGCAGCGGCGGCGAGCGTACCACAGCTGCCTGAGCCAAGCGAGTTAGCTTTCGACCTCAGCGAAGATGAGTTCGAAGACTATCTGGACAGCTGGCTAGAAACTTACCAGTACAATAAAGCTAACGTATCCTACACACAGCCGCGAAGTGGTGAGTAAGTAGTCTGTCCAGCTCTGAAGAGCTAATTATATGCTCCTCGGAAAACCTTTGTCTTACGATGCCCTTACATAGCAGTTCCTTCTATGATAAATCCTTCACGGTGCAGGCGGTTCGCCTGTGGAATTCCTTGCCCGTTTCTATAAGGCGTGCTTCGTCACTGCCAATTTTCAAGGATCTAGTGAAGAAGTTTTATTTGGCGGAATAAGTTAATCGGTATTTGTGTAATTTTCTTGTTATATTAGTACGTACTGTTTATGTATGTTTATAATAGTATTATTTGATGTATGTTTATATATTATACTCATATGAATATATATTATTATAGTTTACTACATATGTGTTTTTATGTGTCTTTGTGTTAATGTTACCTATTCATGTCGAGTGCGCGCACCCTCTGCTCTTTGTAACTTCTTTATTTTCCTCTCCATCCAAAGGTTGCCTGGAAGAGATCGCTTTTAGCGATAAGGCCGCCCATTGTTGCATTTTTTATTAATTTGTGTCTTATTCTTTTTGTATCTGTTTGTTTATGCGCAATAAAGAATTGTCTATCTATCTATCTATATCTTTACGTTTCAAGTCCAACAACAATATTTAGTTTTATACAGTTTTCTCCGATCGCATCTATGTACATATTAAGTACAAGTTGTAATAGTTGACGTAGTAGTTTATGCATAATTCCATGTAGGTAGGCAATTTTTTTGACAGGGATTTTCCCTGACCCAATTAGGTACAGTACGCGACAGTTCGACATAGCAAACGGGGTATGAGTTGAGACGCGGGGGAGGGGACAACCCGTATACCCGTGTGTCCGATTACCATGTCGACCTATTGCTTATACAGGAGTTCCCAAAGTATGGGTCGCGACCCACTGGTGGGTCGCGGGAGACTATTGAGTGGGCCCTGAAACATAAGATGCCGACCGATGGGTTTGGTTGCTTTTTAAGATGGCCAAGAGGTGGGTCCCGAATTTGGCGGTTTTTCTTGTGTGGGTCGGAGCCCAAACAAGTTTGGGAACCACTCTTATAGTATATCGATGCTTACGGGTAAATCCTAAACCTGTGTAAAAATTGTAAGGTTAGTTTTTGGAAACTGTTGTGACTTTCACGATAACGCTATAAAATCATAGGCCTTTGAAACCCGATTAGCGTAATTTATGATACCTAACACTTTAATGTACATTCGTAAAGGCTCGTTTACAAGAACAAGCGCGGCAGGTGATAATAATTGAGACGAGGGTAATAATTTATTAGTTTATTACATTCTATTATAAGTAAGTACTTAAGTACTTACTATTTATTTATTTAGATTTTTTTAGGTTATATACAGGCTGGAACAAACGAATGGGATACGGAAGGTACTTAAATGATTAAGATATCAAAATTCACTGAAAGGAAACATTCCTTTATTTTCTAAATAATAATAAAAGCTAGCCTGAGCCGGGATTCGAACCAATTAAAACTGCAAAAAATAGACGGCCGCTATTTATTGCACTAATCGATAGGGTAAATGATAAGGATAAATTCTATCGATTAAACTTGTATCTCAGAATTCAAGAAGAACATATCTACAATTTAATAATTCAATTAAATTAAGCTAATGGACACAGATACATTAGTGGATGAAATGTATGAGAAGAAACGTTTAATTGGTCAATTTTATTTGTCCAAATTGTTAAATTTATACTTCCCCTCAGTGTCCCGTTCGTTTATTCCATCCTCTAGCTAGATGGACTATCCCAATTTGGTGAGAACGTAGTTTAGGCTATAGGAGAGCTTGTAGATGATAAATGAAAAGTGAGTGTGATATTTCGGGAACTGGAACGACAGACGCGCCGATGTAAAAAAATAAATTAATTAATACTTAATTGTAATTGCACTAGGTGGTAGGTAGGTCCTTTGTGAAGGGACCAGGTCCCAACCTACCTGGACGGACCGCATTATCTGATATTCTGCCTCCAAGCAGCAGTGTGTAAACATTGCTGTGAAGGGCTAGCTGGTGAAATTACCGGACCAGGGGCGTAGCTACCGCCGTATCAGCTTTATCAATGATACGGGGCCCCGAACATGTGTAAATCATCATCATCATCATCAGCCGGAAGACGTCCACTGCTGAACATAGGCCTCCCCCTTAGAACGCCACAATGAACGACAATTGGCTATTTGCATCCATCGGTTACCTGCGACGCGCACAATGTCGTCTGTCCACCTAGTGGGAGGCCTGCCAACGCTGCGTCTTCCGGTTCGTGGTCGCCACTCGAGAACCTTTCTTCCCCATCGGTTATCGGTTCTTCGAGCG
Source organism: Furcula furcula (assembly GCA_911728495.1). Lineage (NCBI taxonomy): Eukaryota > Metazoa > Arthropoda > Insecta > Lepidoptera > Notodontidae > Furcula > Furcula furcula. Next base: position 17,886,818 of record OU452249.1, on the reverse strand, counting down.
ATGTGGCCTGCCCATTGCCACTTCAACTTGCAGATTCTGAGAGCTATGTCGGTGACCTTAGTTCTTCGGCGGATCTCTACATTTCGGATTCTGTCGCGCAAAGAATCTCCGAGCATAGCTCTCTCCATGGCTCGTTGTGTGACTCTGAACTTTTCTAAAAGGCCAGCCGTATGTGTAAATAACAATTCGTAAAATCCATGTTCTCACATGATCTCTTAGGCCGTACCATAATTTGGGTCCCCAACAAATTTTGATACGGGGCCCATCAAAGGCCAGCTACGCCACTGTACCGGACATAATAGACTTAATAAATAATGGCTTGGGTGATAAGCGACAATGAAATTCAGCTGTCTATAGGCAGACGTGTCGATTACCATTCATTCGGCGAACGTCCAGCTTACCTTGTCATTTGGTTGATAAAAAAAAACGATATTTTTTTCCCCACGTGTTTAGGCTGCAGTATCAGAGTGAACGGTGACCTAGGTCAGCCGCAGCCGGTGTACATTCGTAACAACAACTACTTGGCTCCCACCGGCAACACCGGGGTGATCAACCTCAACACAGGCGATCAGGTGTTGGTCGCTTGTACCGGCTCCGGACGACTCATTCAGCACCCCAACATCGCTGCATCCGTCGCCGTTGGTGTAAGTTATCTTACAATTGAAAAAACAAACTGTTTGAGAGATTGACTCAATCAATTTGAAACCTAAAAAACAAGTCTGTTCAAGGCGACGATTAAATTATCTATGCTACTACCTGCACCTCTAAAACAAACATGTGTCATAATTTTGTAACACTTTTTACGGCAGACTGCAACTTGTGTGAACAACGCCCTAGTGTCTGGTGCTGGATGGTTGAATGGAAATGGAGCTTTTGGCGGTCTCACCTGCTCTGCCCACTCTTACCATGAAGCTCAAGCCACTAACGAGAGGTGTTTCAACAACAACCTTGTCATTAGGTAAGTTGTACTAAAATCGTATAGTCTCCGATGTTTGCTGGTAATAGATCAATGTATGGGAGGATCTTTCATCTTATAGTAGGTATGTTTTGACCCATTCTATAATTGTTTGGGTGAGATTTATTTCCTGCATGAAATCTATTACCAAATTACCTGAACATGAAAGTAGATACTAGGTATCAGAAAAAACGGGAACAATTTTATTTTTAGGGTTGGCTTCGTCGTGAACGGTGTTTTCTATCCCAAATACTGGTCTTGCTTCGATGAGAGTCGTTTAGAAGTGCTGTACGTGTGGTATGAGCAAAACCCACCAAACGCTGTGCACCAAACTGGCGTCGACAGGCCAAGTTGGCTAGGTAAAATCTGCGCTTATAGTCTTAAAAATGTATTAAACATCATAAGATTTTGACGATTTCCTTTGGGTTTCCAGCGGGCAGTTTCTTCCCCGGAGTTGCTGTGAACACTATGTATACTCAGGTTCAACAGAAAGTCACCATCGCCACCTATGTAGGCAGTGCATTGGCTGACAAATACGTTACGAGCTCTCAATTTTTGGCCCGTGGTCACCTTGCCGCGAAGACCGATTTCATCTACGCTGCTGGCCAGCGGTCAACGTTCTATTTTATCAACGCCGCTCCACAGTGGCAACCCTTCAACGCTGGCAACTGGAACTGGCTTGAACAAGTATGTAGACTTTTCTAACTAACGACATTGACCGCACATGAAATCGATAGGGGAAGGTGAGGTATAATGATCCCCTTAAGGGGAAAACTTAACTGTGGCTAAAGTTGAAGGCAAAATCGCCAGATTTCTGTTGTTGGAGGTAGTGGATTTACTTAACTTTGTAACTGCATACTTATTTTTCATTATATGTATGTAGTTTTTTTGTATTAGAGGTTTTTCTTAAAGTTTTGTAAAGGATCATTTTATACACACCTATGTTTAAAATGATCCCTGGGGTAGGGGTAAAATAATCCCAGGGATCATTTTATACCATAAGTTAATAAATATCAGTGAAATAAAACACTCAGCTGTTTATTTTAATCATATGTATTGTTTATAACAATTAAGTATGTAAGCAAGTTACACAAAACTTTTGCAGTCTTCTAGTTTCATTCGAGATCTTTTTTTTTGTAATTATCTACTACTCAAACGACAAACTAAACATTAAACACTGCAACAAACTTTTAAAATGTTTGCAAAATTAACAACATAACTAGTCAAGCAATAGGTAAACAAATAAACTCTTCTTCTAAATAAAAAACAAAACACAAATAATCCTCATCTCTATCAATGGTTTTTTATCAATGTCAAAATGCAATAGAAAAATTTACTCTACGTTTAAAAAATAATAATTTTCTTATCAGAAACTTAGAAATAGACCTTATAGTCTTAATTTTTTTTCACACTATTAAATTGATTACTAGAAAGGCAAATATCAAAAGTAAAGTCGCCTTCATCGTCACTATCTACTCCCGCACAAGCCTCATGTCCCCATTTAAGACACACAACGCACCTAATCCACACTTCGCCTTTATTGTCTTGGGAGTTGCTTTCAGTACAGAAGAGGCATTCCTCTTCAGTAGAATCCAACAGCATGCTTCAGGCCAACTTTGGCGATTAGTTTTGCGTATATAAGTTCTCGGCATGATCTGTAACAACAACAAATACTAATGGGGTAAAATGATTCCAGGGATCATTTTAAACACACAGAAAGGGATCATTTCGCCCCAAACACCAAATTTCAATATATCGATCAAAACTTAAGCTTCAAATACCGCGTGCGGTGATCGAAAATTGCTTAAATATTAGCTAACTGCTATTAATACACGCGAATAAAACAACATTTCAATAAACACGAACATGTAGAAAGTAATGAAAGTCCAAAAACAGGCTTACCTTAGATCGAAACCACACTTTTTTATTGTTTTTGAATAAAATCACAGCAAGCGTTCGCACTGCCAGGACACTTGGAGAGGCAGCTGGCAGAGGTGTGGGGAACATGTTTCATGCGCTTTTGGATAGATGGGACTAGCTGTCTCTGATTTACGGCGGGGGATCATTTGACCTCCAGGGATCGTATTACCTCACCTTCCCCTACTACATGGAACCACAGTAGGTATACAGTTTTATAATGCCTGATAAGTTCAATCTTCTACGAGTACCAGTAACATCAACAAAAAAATCTACATAAATAGATTCAAGATAAACTTGTACTCTACCCTAAGTTAAAAAATACTCTAACTATTGCAAAAAGAATTTTCAAAATCGGACTTGTAGTTTCTGAGAAATCCGTGGACAAACCTACATACATACCTACATACATACATACATACATACATACATACACTCATAAAATTTGGTAAATTTGTTTAGATGCCCACATAGACTAACATATATTAATATTACGCATTTTTATCAATATTACATACATACGCGTCGAATAGAGAACCTTCTTTTTGAAGCCGGTTAATAAACATGAAATTAAGACAGTTAAGTACATAGAAATATTTAAGGCCCGTATAGCTAGTTGGAATCATTGTTGCAAACTATTATTTGACTAAGCGATGTCTGGCAAGGTCGGTATTACTCATAAAGATATAGGGTCAAAGTGGAGTCCAAACTCCAAATAGTTGATTGAGGCATACGCTATCCCTTTCATTGAGGCCGGATCTCTCTTTCTAAGTGGTCCAATGTGTGGTCCATGTAATAATTTAAATTACCCGAGAAATGGATACCCTAATATAGAAATGCTCTACGTCAACATCAAAAGATTGTTTTCCACCCGAAAACATAAAATACGATGACAATCATGTCTAATAATTTTGTTTTTAGTATTGTTCTGCGAGTAGGATTAGGATAATGCTATATTGTGTTTTCGCCAATTGTACTCAAATGCAATTTTAAATACCGATTTTAAGGGTTCGTATTTTGTGGCAACACTGGCGCTTATTGTCAGCATGAAACTGTCTGTCATTTAAATCGATCCAACATTTAAATACCATAATTTCACGATAAAGTGAATTAAACTAATAAAAATGGTGATAAAATGTGTAGTACTTAGTTGCAAAAATATGTTGTACCCCTTAGATGATACCGAATATCACTCGTAAGTCCGATTTGTTCAATAATGTACCTACCGATGATCCCTTTGGATTATGCACCATATTTTCGATCAGTTCTTCTTTCGATAGGCACATAACACGTTTTCAGTTCGTTTGTTAGTATTGGGTTTAACTTTCTATTAATTTGTAGTTGAATTATCTAATTTAAAATATTTTACATTGTTTTCATAGGGTAACCATGGTAAAGATTATTTGAAGACTTTCCGTTTTGGGGATTTTTTTACCGCCACTTTATGATAAAAAATATACGATGTAGGTATTTAGTTCAAAGGATTGATATGGAAAAAATATTATATGTTCAAGTGTGTATGTAGTTTTAAACATATTATTAAAATCATATTTATTCTTGTCACCTCCTAGTCCTGTCGCGTCTAGTAGCCTCCGTGGTGCAGTGGGAAACCACTTGCTTGCGTACCGGGGGTCGCAGGTTCGAATCCTGCGGGGAGCAACAACTTTGTATATTTGTTCCTTACTAGCTAGGACAATGCAGGCTGGTCATCTGATTGTCTGTAAAGTAAGATGATCCATGCGTCGGATAGGCATATAAAAAGTCGGTCCTGCGCCTGACCTCTCCCCGGTCGTGTTGATCTTTCGTATCACTAAACTGTGAGAGGTAAAAGGAAGAAAGAGTGCACTTGTGGCTACGCAAGCATTTGTGCACTGGCTGATGGCTGATCCTGCGAAAGATTGGCCGCTGTGGTCGTATCGGCGAGAGTACCTATATCATTCTATAAATATACATATAATCACGCCTCTTTCCCGTAGGGGTAGGCAGAGACCACTTCTTTCCACTTGCTACGATCCTTATATACTTGTTTCGCTTCGTCCACTTTCATTATTCCCTTCATACATGCTCTTCGGTTTAGGGTACTCTTGACCTGGCCTTTTTTCAAGACGTCCCTGATTTGGTCTTGAAACGTCCGCCTAAGTCTACCCCTTCCAACACTTTCATTCACACTCGCCTTATACACTATTTTCGTCAATCGTTCCTCATTCATTTTCTCGACATGGCCAAACCATCTCAGCATACCTCAATTTTTGTCACAACATCTTCTTTCATACCACAACGTTTCCTTATGTCACTATTTCTTAACCTGTCACTATACCTGTCACCTGTCAATATACATACTGTTTTATTTACCCGTGGTCAATATTAATACATTTTTTATTTTCTTGTAGATTTCCTAAAGATATTGAGCGAAGGAATATTATGACTATCCATTGTCCCATTCGAAAAGAAATTTTATGAAGCTGCAATGATCTGCAGTTGGTCCAATGGAAACCTAAATTTACTGCAAATGCTTTTTCTATCGTCTAATGTGTGGGTTACAAGGTGTTTTAGTTGTTTGCATATAATGGAAATTGCTATTCAATATCTTGTGATTAATCGGAAATCGTTAAACGTACTGAATAAATGATCTTGTAATACAATTTCTTTTTATCATAACTTCATATGCTTTTATTTTCACAACCATTAACTTATTATTTATTTATTACTTGATTTTCTGTAAAGTACTCAGAGTAATTAGAATCGAGCTAGTATCGCGTCGATTCGCCGATCAAATTTTTCGTGGCACTTTTGAGGGGTGCGGGAGGCGAAGTAAACACACACAGATACAATTTCACGCATAACCACACTATAATAAGCTCGCAACATATTCAAAAAGATACGCACACAAATAAAGAATGACCTGACCATATGAACAAAATTAGGCAGAGGGGTTAGCGCATCATGCTATCTCCAGTGGTATCTCCTCTAAGGTAAAGTAAGATGCTCCATGCGTCAGATAGGTATGTAAAATGTTGGTCCTGCGCCTGGTCTCTCAACGGTCGTGTCGGTTTTTCGTCCCGTCGTATTTTGAGAGGTAAACGGAAGCAACTAGACATAATTAATCGGATTAAACTTAAAGCTTAAACAAGCCAAGTAAGTCGTATTAAGCGACGAAGTTAAAAAGATGTCCTGATTTTTCATGAAACATCAAGGTTACCCTCTTAGAAAGGGAGATTCGACCTCAATGAAAGGGATAGCGTTGACCTCAGTCATGTATTTGGGAGTGTTTTCTCCACTTTGACCCTATATCTTCGTATTACTTCTTCGAGCTCCAGATAGCTTGTTAAAAGTCAGTCAAGTCTAAGTGACAACACCATGAAGAAATAGGGTCAAAGTGGAGAAAACACTCCCAAATACATGACTGATGTCAACGCTATCCCTTTCATTGAGGTCGAATCTCCCTTTCTAAGAGGGTAACCTTGATGTTTCATGAAAAATCAGGACATCTTTTTAACTTCGTCGCTTAATACGACTTACTTGGCTTGTTTAAGCTTTAAGTTTAAACCGATTAAATATGTCTAGTTGCTTCCGTTTACCTCTCAAAATACGACGGGACGAAAAACCGACACGACCGTTGAGAGACCAGGCGCAACATTTTACATACCTATCTGACGCATGGAGCATCTTACTTTACCTTAGAGGAGATACCACTGGAGATAGCATGTAACTTATTATATGTATTTTTATTAGTGTATATTGTCTCACATATTAACTACCCCACTTTTCGTATTCCATGCAATCTTTTTTCCATCCCAAGGTTGCCTGTAAGAAATTGCGGATAGCGATAAGGCCGCCCTTTGTACAAATTCCTTCAAGTCCTTTTTATTTTATTTTTATGTGTGTACAATAAAGAGTATAGATAAATAAATAATAAAATAGCATGATGCGCTAACCCCTCTGCCTAATTTTGTTCATATGGTCAGGTCATTCTTTATTTGTGTGCGTATCTTTTTGAATATGTTGCGAGTTTATTATAGTGTGGTTATGCGTGAAATTGTATCTGTGTGTGTTTACTTCGCCTCCCGCACCCCTCAAAAGTGCCACGAAAAATTTGTTCGGTGAATCGACGCGATACTAGCTCCATTCTAATTACTCTGAGTACTTTACAGACAATCAAGTAATAAATAAATAATAAGTTAATGGTTGTGAAAATAAAAGCATATGAAGTTATGATAAAAATAAATTGTATTACAAGATCATTTATTCAGTACGTTGAACGATTTCTGATTAATCACAAGATATTGAATAGCAATTTCCATTATATGCAAACAACTAAAACACCTTGTAACCCACACATTAGACGATAGAAAAAGCATTTGCAGTAAATTTAGGTTTCCATTGGACCAACTGCAGATCATTGCAGCTTCATAAAATTTCTTTTCGAATGGATAGTCATAATATTCCTCCTTCGCTCAATATCTTTAGGAAATCTACAAGAAAATAAAAAATGTATTAATATTGACCACGGGTAAATAAAACAGTATATATATTGACAGGTGACAGGTATAGTGACAGGTTAAGAAATAGTGACATAAGGAAACGTTGTGGTATGAAAGAAGATGTTGTGACAAAAATTGAGGTATGCTGAGATGGTTTGGCCATGTCGAGAGAATGAATGAGGAACGATTGACGAAAATAGTGTATAAGGCGAGTGTGAATGAAAGTGTTGGAAGGGGTAGACTTAGGCGGACGTTTCAAGACCAAATCAGGGACGTCTTGAAAAAAGGCCAGGTCAAGAGTACCCTAAACCGAAGAGCATGTATGAAGGGAATAATGAAAGTGGACGAAGCGAAACAAGTATGTAAGGATCGTAGCAAGTGGAAAGAAGTGGTCTCTGCCTACCCCTACGGGAAAGAGGCGTGATTATATGTATATTTATAGAATTATATAGGTACTCTCGCCGATACGACCACAGTGGCCAATCTTTCGCAAGATCAGCCATCTGCCAGTGCACAAATGCTTGCGTAGCCACAAGTGCACTCTTTCTTCCTTTTACCTCTCACAGTTTAGTGATACGAAAGATCAACACGACCGGGGAGAGGTCAGGCGCAGGACCGACTTTTTATATGCCTATCCGACGCATGGATCATCTTACTTTACAGACAATCAGATGACCAGCCTGCATTGTCCTAGCCAGTAAGGAACAAATATACAAAGTTGTTGCTCCCCGCAGGATTCGAACCTGCGACCCCCGGTACGCAAGCAAGCAGTTTCCCACTGCGCCACGGAGGCTACTAGACGCGACAGGACTAGGAGGCGACAAGAATAAATATGATTTTAATATGTTTAAAACTACATACACACTTGAACATACAATATTTTTTCCATATCAATCCTTGAACTAAATACCTACATCGTATATTTTTTATCATAAAGTGGCGGTAAAAAAATCCCCAAAACGGAAAGTCTTCAAAAAATCTTTACCATGGTTACTCTATGAAAACAATGTAAAATATTTTAAATGAGATAATTCAACTACAAATTAATAGAAAGTTAAACCCAATACTAACAAACGAACTGAAAACGTGTTATATGCCTATCGAAAGAAGAACTGATTGAAAATATGGTGCATAATCCAAAGGGATCATCGGTAGGTACATTATTGAACAAATCGGACTTACGAGTGATATTCGGTATCATCTAAGGGGTACAACATATTTTTGCAACTAAGTACTACACATTTTATCACCATTCTTATTAGTTTAATTCACTTTATCGTGAAATTATGGTATTTAAATGTTGGATCGATTTAAATGACAGACAGTTTCATGCTGACAATAAGCGCCAGTGTTGCCACAAAATATGAACCCTTAAAATCGGTATTTAAAATTGCATTTGAGTACAATTGGCGAAAACACAATATAGCATTATCCTAATCGTACTCGCAGAACAATACCAAAAAAAAAATTATTAGACATGATTGTCAAAGTATTTTATGTTTTCGGGTGGAAAACAATCTTTTGATGTTGAAGTAGAGCATTTCTATATTAGGGTATCCATTTCTCGGGTAATTTAAATTATTACATGGACCACATATTGGACCACTTAGAAAGAGAGATCCGGCCTCAATGAAAGGGATAGCGTATGCCTCAATCAACTATTTGGAGTTTGGACTCCACTTTGACCCTATTTCTTCATGGACAACACCCCGAGTGTTGTCCATGAAGAAATAGGGTCACTCGGGGTGTTGTCACTTAGACAACGCGAAGTCAGAGCTACTAACCTCTTCTAATAACCAACAAACAATACAGATAGGGAGTGTCCTAATTAAACGCGAATACGCGATCATCGCGCGAACGAACGACGCGACCATCGCGCGATGACTGGCGAACAGTGTTGCCAGCAGACAGTTTAAGAATAGGCCGAAAGCAGTGCTGGCAGGGGCCGATTTTAGGCAGTAACGGCCGAAGTACGACTTTCCATTGACATCCGTTGATTTGAGGGGTGGGAAGGGGTTGGGGGAGGCAGGGGGACTTGTACTACCCCCACCCCCTTTAAAGGAAAAGTTGCGGAGCCCTCCCATTTACGACATTTTAAATTTTTAATTCTGAGGAAATTTTCCTCATCTTATGAATTATAATTAGTAATGTTTGTAAAAAACAAGGGTTACCCCCTTGTTTTTTGAGGGAAAGGGGGGAGCCGTCTCCATCAGAAACGGCACTAGAAAACGGGGAAAAAAGAGATGAAAACAAGAAAAAACATCGAAAATTTTCGTTTTTCTGTTTTACAAGAGCCCATCCTTCATCTCTAACTTTTAATCTTTAATGTTTAGAACGTAAAACTTATGTCTATTTCATTTTATATAAAGTGCTATGCTTTTAGAATAGGAATTGGTCAACCGAACCAATGATTTCGATGGATTGGCTGTCGGAGGTTTAAAGGCCGATGAAGGGCCGATGGCAGCTAAAGGCCGACATTGTTTCGAAAAGGCCGATCTGGCAACACTGCTGGCGAATGTACTGGCGGTCGCGCGATTCGCGCGACCGTCAGTTAGGACACTCGTTCGACGTCCATACGTTTGAGATTTATTCGCGCGATGGTCGCGTCGTTCGTTCGCGCGATGATCGCGTGATCGCGTTTAGTTAGGACATTGCCTTAGACATATTCTACACTACCCACAGTGTTTTTTTTACCCCAAAAAAGTGACATCGTTATTTTATTCATGAAATCTACAGAGCTTTCCATTTTGAATGCTAGAGTAGAACACCCGGATATTAATTCGCCTTAGATTCTCCAAAAAAAATTGTTAAAGATTTTCTGACCTTGAGCTCGAAAATTGTAAAAAAATGTATATAAAAATAACCGTACACAAATGATGGTTTAATTCGACAAGGGCTTATGAAGCAAATCTGGGCGCATATTAAACCGTCTTTATCTCAGTATAAAAGCAGATATTTACGATACTATCGGGATTTTTCATGTTTTTGGTTATGATTTTTTTCTGACTCTTCTAGGCTGAAGTAGAAGGTCGGTCTAGGACAGAAAGATGCCTTTGGCTAAGCCCAATAACGCATAAAAATACGACCTCCAAACATCGCGTAGGTTTTGAGAAATATTTTTTTTTGTTCCGAGGTCAATCTTGGGCAATTAGGGTTGTCAAAAAGGTCATAGCTAAAAAAGGTGTCAAGTAACTTCGAAAATGGGGTAAGTAATATTCGATATAATTACAAAATCTTTGATATATCACTCAAACGACATACATCGTCGTCTATTTAGTCTAATATGCTAAAAACAAAATAATAATAACTTCTATCATAGTTAGTATTACCTGAAGAGTAGATAAACCAAGTAAGTGATTAACCCTTGCCAAGATAACTCGACGGAGCCCCACGAAGCGGGGCTCCTATTTCTGTGTGATCATAAAAAAATTGCATGAACGCTAAAGGCCTTTCTAAGGGACTAACTTGTTAATTTTTGAGCATGTAATTAATAAGTGCGGAATAATATTTATTTTTCAAATTACATTGCTAATTTTAATCAAGCCGCCTGCCAAGCGTGGAGATTATGGCAATCTCTCCCTTCTAAGGGACCTTTGTTCAGCAGTGGACATTTCGGCTGCTGATTATTGCTAACTTTGCACAAATATGTATTTTTTTTGTTTTTAAATTGAAATTAGGCTTTATTATCATACCAATAATGATGTTATCCTAATTTTATTTAAAAAAAGTGGCTTTTTTTTTGGAAATTCATGAAAGTCGATGAAAATTTTCAACACTAGAATGTTCAGAATCATGTACTGGATCCCTGATATCGGTTTTCGGTACGATGTCCCTTACACCACAAAATATAGAGAGTACAGAAGGCAAGGTTCATACAATGGGCGCTCGAGTAACGCACACATAGACAGTGCTCACGGACACAAATTCTTGGTTTATCCCAGTCTAATGCGAACGCGGTTGCTATCCGCCTCAGACAAGCGTCGTACGCATCTTGTGATATTTTTTGAGCAAAGATGGAGTATGAATAATATAATTGTATGAATTATGGATCATTATCTGAAATAAATAGTATTATTAAATAAGATGGTTATTGCACCTGTTCAGTAAATGGATGTTTAAATTATATTTTATACGCGGTGAATTGTCGTTTTTTAAGCTACGAGTTGTTTCACAGAGGTAAATAGGTATTTGCTTGTATTATAACTAGCTTGTATTTTTAACCCCCGACCAAAAGCGAGGGGTGTTACTGGTTTGATGTCCGGAAGTCTGTCTGTCTATCTGTCGGTCTGTATGTCTGTCTGTGGATCTGATGATGGAGCAGGAGGATGGCCACGGGAACTCTGCACCAATAAACGTAGACCCACAGAATTTGGGCTCGTCGGGTAGGTCTCGACGAGTAGTTACTTGAAAAATAGTAATCAAGGTCTGATGATGGAGCAGGAAGGTAGTCACGTTATCTCTGCACCACTAAATGTAGATTTATTTATTTATTCTTTATGCACAAAACAGTACATAGGCGGACTTAATGCCAGAGGAATTCTCTACCAGTCTACCTTAGGGTGATGCAGAGACAAATCGTGGTAGGTGCAAACAAAACAAGTGAAACTAAATATATAGATAAATATTTTAAAACTCTAATTTAACTTACAATAATTAATATAATACTTATATATTAGAAAATAAAATATCCACCATGTTTAAGCTCGTTGGGTAGTTCTCGACGAGTAGTTGTTACAAAAATGGTGATCAGGGTCTGATGATGGAGCAGGAAGGTGGTCACGGGAACTCTGCACCAATAAACGTAGACCCACGGAATTTGGGCCCGTTGGGTAGGTCTCGAAATACGAATGTCAATACGAAACGATAGTACAACACGTACACGTCTTAACGAGACGTCGAAAGTGTAATAAATTTGAAAGTCAAATCAAACTACTATTACGGATTATATCGCGGTTTATTTAGATTTTACTATCCCGACGTTTCGAATTCTTTGCAGCATGAGGACATGGTCCTCCCGCGTTATAATCGGTAAAAGTAGTTTGATTTGATTTCAATGTGTAATATTCGCGTAAGTAAAAGACAACATTAAATTAGAAAGTGTTAAAAATTTAATTATTTTAGTAATTAACGGATTTTATTTCCGTTCTTCCTGTTTTATTATCACCAATCAATTAAACAACGAGGATACGAGTGCCACTACCACGATAGTTTTTTCGCATAAACCAGAGTTGACAACCCGAACGCGACCGCCGAACGTAGGTATGAAAAGTGAGGTACATACATGAGCTTGCCTTCTGTACTCTCTATATTTTGTGCTTACACCCCGTATATTTTAAACGATAGAACTAATGTTTTCGATTAGATAAACATTATAATATCCAAATAACATTATACGAAATAAGTTTTAGAATATATAAATGTGATTTATTAAGAAATTATATCAACAGTTGTTATATCTCATGTTTATTATATCTTGTGAACGTTATTGAAATGAAAACAGACCAAAGAACTTTATATGAAATGGGACGCACCCTTGAAAATGGAAGATCTTCTCGGGATGCAGTTTTTAGATTTTGCGCAAAAACATTCGTAGATATGCAATCTGGTTGGTCCTTCTGCATTTTGCGGATACTTCTGATGGCTGTGAAACACCAGCTGTGGCGCAGTCTACAGCTTCGTTTGCTACTTGTTGCGTTTGCTACATGAGGGTTAGCACACTCATGCCCCCTAGCAGTAAGCTCTCCAGTCGCGGCTCGGACGGACATCCCCCTGCAGTTTGGGTAAGCCCCTGCTGAGGCAAAGCAGTGCAATGGGTCTGTAACGGCTCCATGGTGCCTCATCCCCTTTCTTCCGGACCATGTGCGCTGGGTTTTAGCAAAAGCCTATCGAGAGTGGACTGCTTCCCGCACCACACATAATCCGTCATTAGAAAATGTTACAGTCAAACGAACTTTATTACAATACAACCGAAATATTCATAAAATACCAAAAATACAACAAATACGCAGTAATCCACTTTATGCAGATTTATTTTGATTCATTCTGTAGGTTGAATCTGGCTGTTGATAAAGATAATGGTGTTGTATCGAAATAATATTTTTTTCAACACACTTGCTCGTAAAGTGAGCCTTATTACATCGTTTTTGGGGCCATAAACCTAGCTATAAGACACGCGTGCGTAATTACGACATTACCGCACTAGTGCGTGATAGAATTATCCCTATAAAGTTAAATTAGTACCTTACTGCAAGTTCTATGCGAGTAAACAGAGCATTCTTAATTTAACCGGGTGATATATATTTTTTAAAACCACGAAGAGAGAGAGAGAAACCACGATTTTCAGAGGCACAAACCGCCTCTGAAAATCCATATACATTTTTGGAATAAATAAATGTTTTCGTCCTTAATTAAGTCAAATGAACTTTTATTTTTATCTAATTATTCATAATTCATCATAATTTATATACGAACTATTAAAATATTAGCATTTTATCACTTAAGATTATAATTTTGAAGTGGGCTGTATGTTCACTCACCATGATTGGGCAAGTGCAAAAAAAAACGCGTGCGCCAAATACCATAAGTACATATCAATCAATCAATCAATCATTTATTGTTCACAAATATGGATATTACACAGATAATATATATTAAAAAGTCTCTCCATATTTTGCCAAGAAAGAAAGCATGCAAACACTACAACATAGTTAAGGGAATCACAAAAATTGCATATTATTCACTGATCTGCTAAAAAATCGGACACTTCGTAGTAACATTTATCTACTAAATATTTTTTTAATTTCTTTTTAAATAAGTTTAATTCAAGGTCTTTAATTTCTTTCGGAATCTTATTGTATATCTTAGGCGCAATGCAATAAATACTTTTATGTAAAAGAGCTGTCCGAGACGATCTTAGACATGATGTGTTATTATTTCGTCTATTCCTATCGCAGATATCATTTTATCGTGTAAATAATTTTTGATTCATTTTTACAAAAACTGTTGTTTCAAATATATATAGAGAAGGTAAAGTTAAAATTTGGTATTTAATGAAGAATGGTTTACATGAGTCAGTACATTGTAGATTACACACCCTTTTTGCATTTTGAAAATAATGTCCCTATTTGTTGAAAACCCCCAGAAAATTACACCAAATCTTAAAACAGAATAATTTTCATATTTATTTTTTATCGTATTTGTCGCTGTGTACTTAGTAAGTTATTTTGATTTTTCCTCGCAACTGTGTTACGAAACGTAGCATGAAACACGTTCGTTTCGTTTTATTATTATCTACCCAAGTTACCATTCTCCTCTACGGAATGATTAAACATTATAATATTTTTCATGTTCCCAATGGAAAGTGTTAAGTGCAAAGGTCAATTGCAGTGGCAGCCCTAACGAGTTTTTTTAAAATTCATTTTCTCAAAACCTACGCGTTGTTTGAAGGTGGTATTTTTATGGGTTATTGGGCTTGGCTAAATACATCTTTCTGTCCTAGACCGACCTTCTACTTCAGCCTAGAAAAGTCAGAAAAAAATCATATCCAAAAACATGAAAAATCCCGATAGTATCGTTAATATCTGCTTTTATACTGAAATAAAGACTGTTTAATATGCGCCCAGATTTGTTTCATAAGCCCTTGTCGAATTAAACTATCATTTGTGTACGGTTATTATTTTATATATTTTTTTACAATTTTCGAGCACAAGGTCAAAAAAATATTTTAGACAATCTATGGCGAATTAATATCCGGGTGTTCTACTCTAGCATTCAAAATGGAAAGCTCTAAGTAGATTTCATGAATAAAATAACGATGTCACTTTTTTGGGGTAAAAAAAACACTGTGCTACCTTCACAATGTGTACATTATATTACCTTAAAAAGTCTGAGCGATGCTGCAGCGAATTGCTAGTTAGTGCTATATTTTTAGAACCTGCGTACACGCATCGGGCAAGCCGGTTATCAAACGACGGTCTACACTGGCACCTTCGGAGTTAGCCAGCTGCGCAACCAGAACGATCAACTCGTCGATATTTACCTGTACCGTGACGCCAACAACAACCCTCAAATCCCATTACCACTTTATTTCTACAAGGTAAGTAAATCTTTACAGTTTACTGAATATACGTACATACTTAGAATAAGCGTACATAATTTACTAACAATGCTGTGTAGATGAAAATTAGTTTTTACCAGTCTTCGTCACGTACCATACGTATTTTATCGACTACTTATACAACCATTGCCAATAGATATCCGTCAAATCATTATTGGCATCATCATAATCATCATCAGATGATGATCCAGAAGATAGGGGTTGCCATAATTCTTGACATGCGTCTTGGGAATCACAGTATAGGTGGTGGGTAATCCAATAGAAGGAGAAAGACAACTGGAGGAAAACAAGCCATTCCAACTGGAGGAGAGGTGATGGGTGGATGCTATTCTTGCCCCACGGGCCAGATGGCTCCCTATTAAGATTATTACGTAGGTACGTGGAAATCAGGTGTTTATGTTGTAGCTTGTTTGTGATTATATAAAATATACTGATATTTCAGATAAGTAGGAAGATAACGAACGACGAACGATATATATATTAAGGCGAAGCCCACACTGCGAATTAAATCCGCGCGATTTTTATTCTCGCGGTTTATATTCCGTGTATGGAGATTCGCACGATTTTTGTGATTTCTATGCAGTTTCCGACCGAGACGCATGTCTAAACAAGAGCACTAAAATCTTGATTTACGAATCCCGCGTGAATTTTATTTCGCAATGCGGTGAGCTACATATTATAACTCCATAACTACTGTACAAAATATTTGCGCGGATTAAATCCGTAGCGCACCGCGTCAAATTTGTTTAAACATAGACTTTTTACCGCGCGAATTTTACATCGTCGTCAGTGTGTGTAATGCTGAGGTGTAATGTGAATGTAAACATTTTTTTTTTTTTTTGGAATGATAGACGCTGTTGGCCGCAGATGGCCATTACAGAATTGCGATAAAAAACCGCGTAGATTTTATTCGCAGTGCGAACTTAACTTAAGTGAACAATTAAATGTTTATTGATATTATATTATGATGATTATAATATTATTTTCTGATAATTAGGTAGGTAAGTATTATTAAGTTATCTTCTTAGTTAATCGAAGGCGAAATTTATCAATTCCTCATATTAAAATGGCAACTGGCAGCGTAAGAACACAAAACCACTCAAAAATGCCTTAATTTGGCTGGGGTCTTCTATAACATGAGAATGAAGGCACTTTCCGAATTGGAGTTAGGTTACAAATAAATAAAAAATCTAAATGACCTACCAAAAATTATATTTGTAGTAACTTACTTACTTAAATCATATTTTTTTAAATATCTCATATTTTGTCTGATTTGTACCAGCAAAGCGAATATTCCCTTATAGATCGTACATGGATTTTTAGATACCCGGACGGTATAGATAGATGACCCGGAGAGACCAAGACTGGCACGTCATCAAATCATTAATCGTATTTTTTCTAAGGCAGATTTCTCCCAGAAACTACGTCCCAAGCATTAAATAGAAAACGTTGACAATGCAAGTCTCATACAAAAGACCTAATTAGAATACAGGGTTCTCTGAGTTCAGGGTTACCGTATAACGTAGTGTATGGGACATGGGACCTAGTGAGATTACGAAAGTAAAGCAATTTTCTTCCTCAGGTCGTGTACGATGCTTCCCGTCAGATTGGTACAGCGTTCGTGAGCATCAACAACCCTTACTACACCGAGCAGGAAGTCCGCGCCCTGCAGTTCTGCACCGACCGCTGCCGCAACAACAGCGCCTTCAATTGGCTCAACTGGCAGCCGGACCGCATTGACATCGGATACAGCTTCTGCTGCACAGTCGATGACTTCAGAAGAGCCGTGCCTCATCTACCTGCCTTCACTGTTAACGGCCTTCTGTCATAGACATTGTAATGAAGACATATCTACCTAATTGTATTGTATGCGTAGGTACCTACAACCAATCGTACTTACAATAAAATGCCTGCATGGCCTTAAAATATTTTTTGGTACAATTTATTTATAGGTGCAATATATCGCTGATCGCGAGTCCAAGGTTCAACTCACGTTCAGGTACTAGGCTTTTACCTATTGTCGTATAATATTAGTACAGTGAGTTACCGTCAGCTGTATTTATCGACATTTGCGCTTGTGATAGATCAAACCCATCACTACTTGTCACATATCTATAGGCTAGCCGCACACATACAATATTATTGTCAATACAATATTGACAATATTTTTCATCAATAATGAGCCCCGCACACTACGCAATATTATTGTCAATATTTCGTGGTATAATTTGACTCAGTCGTTTAGTGGCCAGATTCGTGTGCACACGGTTCATATACAAAAAAAGCAATCCAGAAGGAAACGATGAATTAGACATAGTTGAGAAAATTACATAGGCTAAATCATTTCAATCTAATAAATGAACTACGAGTTACAGCAGAACATAATTTAAAAAAATAGCAGTCTTCAAAAACTATTACATTGATAATAGTTTTTGAAGAAAATAAATATGATTCTATATTTCTGGGAAAGTTTCCCATGTTTTATCATCATAATCAGAAGCTGAAAGACGTCCACTGCTAAACAATGGCCTCCCCCTTAGAAGAAAGGGGTTGCCATAACCCCCACGCTTGGCATCTTGGGGATCGCAGTATAGGTGGTAGGTAATCCAACAGAAAGACGCTGCTGCCCGTCTTCTTGTTTTCCCTTAGTCGCCTCTAACGGACACCCAACGGGAAGATAGAAAAGAGTACTATTTTTACCCGCATATCCCACGGGGAATGTTTTATAAATTTTGATAAATATTGGTTTTGGGTTATACAATTTATCTACGTTTTTAGTTTTTTATCTATAATATTTTTATTGTTCTCGTCCTCCATTTTGAACAAAAACACGAACGTCTGCTTGCTTAGAAATCGTTTCCTCAACTAAAATATTGCCGTGCGCCCGCACTCGTCAATATTATTGACAATACCCCTGCCTCCCCCCGATATTGTCGCGACAAAATCAGAATATCTGGAAATCGACAATAATATTGATCAATACCGCAATACGGGCCGCACACACACAATATTATTGACAATATGCACTATTGACAATAATATTGAGCGTGTGCGGCTAGCCATATGTATACAAGCATAAATTTAATAATTAAAAAATAACGAACTTAAAATGACTTTCCTGTGCTATTATCAGACCGTGGTCAGTCAGTAACACGTCAAGATTTAACCATAGATTTATAATTCGATGGGTCCTACCATGAAGCTAGTAGGGTCAAAGTGGAGCCCACACTCCAAATACTTGATTGAGGCATACGTTGTCCCTTTCATTGAGGTCCGATGTGTGGTCCATGTTATAATTGAAATTACCCGAGAAATGGATACCCTAATATAGAAATGCTTTACTTACACATCAAAAGAATGTTTTCCACCCGAAAACTTAAAATACGACGACAATCATATCTAATAAAAAAAATTTTGGTACTGTTCTGCGAGTTCGATTAGAATAATGCTCTATTGTGTTTTCGCCAATTATACTCAAATGCAATTTTAATTACCGATTTTAAGGGTTCGCATTTTGTGGCAACACTGGCGCTTATTGTCAGCATGAAACTGTCTGTCATTTAAATCGATCCAACATTTAAATACCATAATTTCACGATAAAGTGAATTAAACTAATAAGAATGGTGATAAAATGTGTAGGACTTAGTTGCAAAAATATGTTGTACGCCTTAGATGATACCGAATATCACTCGTAAGTCCGATTTGTTCAATAATGTACCTACCGATGATCCCTTTGGATTATGCACCATATTTTCGATCAGTTCTTCTTTCGATAGGCACATATCACGTTTTCAGTTCGTTTGTTAGTATTGGGTTTAACTTTCTATTAATTTGTAGTTGAATTATCTAATTTAAAATATTTTACATTGTTTTCATAGAGTAACCATGGTAAAGATTTTTTGAAGACTTTCCGTTTTAGGGATTTTTTTTACCGCCACTTTATGATAAAATTATACGATGCAGGTGTTTAGTTCAAAGGATTGATATGGAAAAAATATTGTATGTTCAAGTGTGTATGTAGTTTTAAACATATTATTAAAATCATATTTATTCTTGTCGCCTTGCATAC
Source organism: Furcula furcula (assembly GCA_911728495.1). Lineage (NCBI taxonomy): Eukaryota > Metazoa > Arthropoda > Insecta > Lepidoptera > Notodontidae > Furcula > Furcula furcula. The sequence goes on along the minus strand of OU452249.1, from coordinate 17,867,279 downwards.
CGGGGGTCGCAGGTCCGAATCCTGCGGGGAGCAACAACTTTGTATATTTGTTCCTTACTGGCTAGGACAATGCAGGCTGGTTATCTGATTGTCTGTAAAGTAAGATGATCCATGCGTCGGATAGGCATATAAAAAGTCAGTCCTGCGTCTGACCTCTCCCCGGTCGTGTTGATCTTCCGTATCACTGAATTGTGAGAGGTAAACGGAAGAATGAGTGCACTTGTAGACACAAGCATTTGTGCACTGGCTCATTAGCCAGTGCACAAATGGTGCTGGAGGATGGCTGATCTTGCGAAAAATTGGCCGCTGTGGTCGTATCGGCGAGAGTACCTATATCATTCCATAAATATACATGCTGTTTTATTTTCCCCTGGTCAATATTAATTCATTTTTTATTTTTTTTGTAGATTTCCTAAAGATATTGAGCGAAGGAATATATGACAATCAACTGACCCATTCGAAAAAAATAATTATGAAGCTGCAATGATCTGCAGTTGGTCCAATGGAAACCTAAAGGAGATGTTCCATTTTGGGCCACTACTATGTACACTACATGGAAAAATAGGAAAAACATAGGAGAGTTTCATAAAAATACTTGTAAATTAATTTGAAGCAGGGTACAATTGTACATAAATGATTACTTATGGAGTTATTTAGTATGTCCACCCTGTTTTAGGGCAGCCATGACAGTTGCGTTTGACATTAGTTTACTACTTGACAGTTTATGCAACAGGTATGACGTTTCGTATAGATTGTTTACGCGAGTACATATTATATGTATTTCGGTGTTTTCAGTGATTATTTAAGTTTACGAACATTAATTGATTGCTTCTTTCTTGGCCCGGGGCTTTACGGTATTGATTATCGGCTGTGTTTTGGATTGGAATCCGTCGTATGAGTGCAATTTCACAACAAGTTCAATTGCAGGTACTTATGTTCACTCAGTCAGTTGTTGTCAAAATTACATTTAAGTTACGTATTTCCGGTCCATCATATTACTGTGTGGTGTTGCTACAGTAGTATTATATTCTCTTTTATGTTGCTCTCATTGACCAAGATATCTTAAATGTACAGGAAAACGAAGCAATATTAAAAAAAGAGAACATTACAAAACAGTTACTATATTGCATAGTTATATATTCATATAGTGTACATGGTGCTGGCCCAGGCTCCATACATTTCTGGAACAACTCCTTTACCGCAAATGCTTTTTCTATCGTCTAATGTGTGGGTTACAAGTTATTTGCATATAATGGAAATTGCTATTCAATATCTTGTGATTGATCGGAAATCGTTAAACGTACTGAATAAATGATCTTGTAATACAATTTTTTTTATCATAACTTCATATGCTTTTATTTTCACAACCATTAGCTTATTATTTATCACTTGATTGTCTGTAAAGTAAGATGCTCCATGCGTCAGATGGGTATGTAAAATGTTGGTCCTGCGCCTGGTCTCTCAACGGTCGAGTCGGTTTTTCGTCCCGTCGTATTTTGAGAGGTAAACGGAAGAGAGAGAGTGCACTCGTGTCTACGCAAGCACTTGTGCACTATAATATCGTTCGCGTAGACTGCTGCTCTTTCAAAATATCGCCCACTGTGGTCGTATCGGCCAGAAGGAGGACCTTATTTATCATCTGTTTCCCAATCTACCACAGTTTGTTCTTCTCGTTCACATTTCTTCCGTATTTGGACTGCTCCAAGCCATAATCAGACTGATTAACCAACTAGACATATTTAATCGGTTTAAACTTATAGCATAAACAAGCCAAGTAAGTCGTATTATGCGACGAAGTTAAAAAGATGTCCTGATTTTTCATGATACATCAAGGTTGCCCTCTTAGAAAGGGAGCTCCGACCTCAATGAAAGGGATAACGTTGACCTCAGTCATGTATTTGGGAGTGTTTTCTCCACTTTGACCCTATATCTTCATGGGTCCTACATTTAATGGAGCCAAGTTCCTGTTGCCACCTTCATGCTTGCGCCTCAGAGTAATTAGAATGGAGCTAGTATCCCGTCGATTCGAGGTGCGGGAGGCGAAGTAAACACACACAGATACAATTTCACGCATAACTACACTATAATAAACTCGCTACACATTCAAAAAGATACGCACACAAATAAAGAATGACCTGACCATATGAACAAAATTTGGCAGAGGGGTTAGCGCATCATGCTATCTCCAGTGGTATCTCCTCTAAGGCTTGCGCCCGTCACCTGACTCTGATCAACATTTTTCTACCTACTACTCGCAGCAACCTATCCAATGAATCCAAATCCGGTGTGTCTACGTTTATTATTGCAGAGATCCCGTGACCACCGTCCTGGTCCATCATCAGACCCTGATCACCATTTTTCTAGAAACTACTCGTCGAGACCTACCTAACGAGCCCAAACTCGGTGGGTCTGCGTTTATTGGTGTAGAGATCCCGTGACCACTTTCCTGCTCCATCATTAGACCCTGATCACCATTTTTCTAGCAACTACTTTCTAACAAACTCAGTGGGTCTACGTTTATTGGTACAGAGATCCCGTGACCACCTTCCTGCTCCATCACCAGACCCTGATAGCCATTTTTCTAGCAATTACTCGTCGAGACCTACCTAATGAACCCAAACTCTGTGGATCTACGTTTATTGGTGCAGAGATCCCATGACCACCTTCCAGCCCTATCATCAGACCCTGGTCAACATTTTTCTAGCAACTGATCGTCGAGACCTAACTAACGAGCCCAAACTCGATGGGTCTACGTTTATTGGGGCCGAGATCCTGTTACCACCTTCTGCTGATCATCATCAGACTTTGGTGAAGGTTACCATTTTATTTAGTATCATCGGATTTACATATGTTAAAAATTTCAGATCTTGCGGACTAATAGAAATACTTAATGAAAAATGTATATTGTATACAAAACATCACTACCTCGACTCGAAAAAGAGCTGATGGTCTTCAAACGGCTGAACCAATTTTCATGGAACATAGTTAAGAACCATCTCGCTTAAACTAGCTTTCAAATAATAAAAAAAACGCATTCAAATCCGTTCACTGGTTGGACCGCTACATGCTACATAAGTATCATCTATGACCGCTACGATGCCACAGCACAGACAGACATCCATACAGACCGTAGACAGAATTTAACAAGACATCTAGCTAGCGTGCCGCCGATAAGGACAGAAAATAATCATTCGTACACATAACACACGTTAAGGATATTTATTCAAATGCGCTTATTAAACGATATTTCATAATGCAATTCAATTTAAAGGTAGGTCGTGAACTAGAAAATTTCATGAGTGCTCGAAGAAAACGCACCGTAGGTGCGCCAGATTTTGAACGCACGATGAGGGACAAAAAATCATATGCTCTGTTTCTTTCTATCATATATAATACATATAAATGCATCCTTTTCTTGCGCAAATGAGAAAGAAAGTGCCAGCTCTCTATTGGTTTCTTTCTCTAAGATACAGACAGACAGACTTCTGGACATAGGCGTCAAACTTATAACTCCCCTCGTTTTTGGTCGGGGGGTAAAAAATAACTTTATTATAGTTCACCTCATCACCTGCCTCTCGGAGAAAGGATTACGGAAACCTATTATAAATACCTCATAAGATGCATCCATAATACGTCTGTGCCTACGATTATATTATGGGGACCATAGACAAACTCGTACTCTATTTATAATATATAAACTCTATCTCAGAGAACTCTATGGCTGACAACTATCTTTATTCCTTCCTCAGAAAGAAATGTCTACGCCTTCCTCCGTAGACAGAATATAACAAGACGTCTAGCTAGCGTGCCGCCGATAAGGACTGAAAATCAACATTCGTCTTAGAGGAGATACCACTGGAGATAGCATAATGCGCTAACCCCTCTGCCAAATTTTGTTCATATGGTCAGGTCATTCTTTATTTGTGTGCGTATCTTTTTGAATGTATTGAGAGTTTATTATAGTGTGGGTATGCGTGAAATTGTATCTGTGTGTGTTTACTTCGCCTCCCGCACCCCGCAAAAGTGCCACGAAAAATTTGTACGGCGAATCGACGCGATACTAGCTCCATTCTAATTACTCTGAGCGCCATCTAGATGTCTTGTTATATTCTGTCTACGAACTCCAAGCTATCAAAGTCAAAGTCAGTCATAGAGAAAGAAAATTCAAAAACATGTCAGACGTCAGTCACTCACGTCAACGGGTCAGCCACTCAGCCCGGATCAATGAGTGAGTGAAGTGATAGAATAACATATTGTAAAGAAAAATAATTTCATTTTTAAGCATATAAGTAGCTATTTCATCAATAAATTATTTGGTACGAAGGAGTTTATCGGAACTTCATATTAGACATTCGACTCATCTGAAAATTGTTACTAATCACTTCATTGTTGATTCCACCAGTTTTGTTACCTACCACTTGACCTTATCCACCTATTTTGTAAATAACATTATTTTTGTTTTTAAATATGCCATACTTGAACCAGTACATAAGCCGCGTACTTATCTATGTATGATAGATAAGAACGGAAATTTCCTAATCAGGCCTAAGTACGAAAAACTCATTCCAACAGGCCGTAAGACATTAATTTACATACTTTCCACATCAATTCCATCACTATGGCCGAAGATTCCAAACCTGTTAACGAAGAGGACTTGAAGCAGTTAAAAGAGAGGATGAACCTAATAGTGAGTGCTGATCCAGCTCAATATCATAATGAGTTCTCATTGCGAAGATACTTGAGAGCATTCAAAACTGTTGATAATGCTTTCCAGGTCAGTATAAAACATATGTTCATGAAGAAAGGAAATTAACTTTCCTTTTTCCTATATTTATTAAAATAAGATACTATGTGTTGCTTTTACAGGCTATTATAAAAACTAATAAATGGAGAGTGGAATATGGAGTATCTGAATTAGGTAATGATAAAGAGCTAATTGAAAAGTATTCTGACAAAGCGAGAGTCCTCAGACACCGAGATCTCGTTGGCAGGCCTATAATATATATACCGGCAAAGAACCACAGTTCCAGTGATCGAAACATTGATGAATTGACAAAATTTATTGTTTACTGTCTGGTAAGTTTCTATAATCATTTCATTAGAATTACTGGTGAAGTAATAAATTTACTTGTTTGTTTAAATTACTACCCTAAATTTCAAATTTGTTTTATTGTTTAAAAGATAATAATACCCTATAGTTAAGGTAAAATTACAAAATATCAAGGACTAAATGGAACACAATACATGTATTTGTCCTTGTTAATAATTATTAATAGTTAGAGAGCCAGTGGACAGCTGACAACATGTAATTGAGGAAGACCTAAAATTTCCTCAATTAATCTAATTAATCTGCTGTACCTCATTCTTTCATTTTTAAGTACCTATAATAGTATATTATGATTGGGTACTAGTGGGAATAAGAAACAATACAGTTAGACGCGTCTTTAATAATAACGTTGACATCTCATCAGGGCCACTGGCATGTGAGAAGTCTTTGCAGCATTTTAAGTCCCTGTCGTTGGCAAATGCGAACATCTTAAATACAGTTCGTTTCAATTCATTTTTCCACGTACCAAAAAGCCTTACTACCAGATGGATGATTGGAAGAATTGGAACCAATTCAGGAAATATGTTCAAAATATCCTTTTTCTGATATTTTTTCTATATTTTGGCGGCTCTATTAAGCGCTTTCGTTTTGACGTGCATAACAAAAACATTAGAATTTTGTGCATAGTTCCATTTCAAGTACGCTTACAGTAGTCACAGCGGATCTTCGTGTGTCTGAAGTTGGCTGCAAGACACAGTGCAGAAGCTATTTTTTGTATTTTTGTATTCACAACTCACAACTATACTTGCGCAATGGTTCGCTAAACCTAACTTCATACATAGATCCGCTGTGACTACTGTAAATTATAAGTAGTACATACGTATAGCGATTCCGAATGGAACTACCAGCATTACATGCAAACGCTAGAAAGGAACAAACGAAAGCATGGATGGCAGCGATTGGCCTAAATCACTCCAGAACTTTCCCCAGCACAAGGGTGGACTGTGAGCTTAAATTATTAAATCTAAACAGATCACAAATCAGGCACCTAATGGGTGCATCAAGAAGCTAAATGAGCCTAAGTACCGTAGATACTTGTAGTTTCTGTGAAGATGAAAAAGAGTCGATGTTATAGATACTGTGTCGCTGCGACGCTCTAGCAGGACGTAGATTGAGTGAACTGGGAGTAGCCTATCCTACACCAAATAATTATGTACAGCTCCAAGCTGGTGCAATCTTGGGGTACCTAAACAAACTCTTCGATAAGTCAGCAACAGAGTAAGGGCTAGGGCAGGCACAATGGATCCAGCTGGGTCGAAGTGCGTCCCGGTGGTTACTGGGCCCAACTAATAATAATATAAATAAAAAGAACCTTTGATATGAAGTTTGGAATATGAAATGCAATAATCCATATCCCGACGCAACACGCAATTACGTTACCACTGTAAGTTGATGCGTTATCAGATTGTAATTAGGCGGCACGCCAAAGTATACATCAAAATCAAGGTATAAAAAAGTGAGATACAGACTTCCCCAGAGAGTGATTACGGAGGATAAAATGACTTCGTATTTAGACATTTGTCTAAATCAGTCACCAGCAGAAGGTCCCAGCAGTATGCAGTGTGGTTCTCGGTATACGGTGTTCGTGTTGGTAGATCAACAAGCTAAGTAAGATTTATCGGCAATGTAAATTTCCCCGTCTTTCGACTGACGTAACAGAATATGTTCCAGTGAACGACGAGTTGAGCTGGCGGGGACCGTTCTTATACTGCATCAGTCTTGTTCTTTTCGCGTCACTATGAACTAATATAATTTTTTTATCATGCATTTTTTATCATGTATTATTTTAAGTTCCCCATAAATTTTATTTTATTTATTTTATATTTCATCAGTTTCTTTTCCTTTTATGTATACATAATCAATAAAGTATATTTGCAGTAAATGTAACTATATTGAAATTTCCTTCCTTAACGGAATAGGCAAAATTAATAAAGCTCCATTTGACACATCTGCATATTTTAGTCTATAATTTTTCAAATGTAATATTCATATTTGCTGGTAGCGCCCTCTACGATGACAACTCTCGGCCGGAGCGGCCAGATTCTCAAGGTCATTGGCGCATGTTACCCCCTTAAATTTCAAAATTTGATAGATAACATATAGGTAAAATGATGAGGTATGACAATGGAGGTTGATATATGAGATTGTAATGAGGTGAATATGTTACACTAACTATAACAGACTAACATTGTATTTATTTAGTTTAGTAATAATGTGAAAACAGAGACAACTCAATTTTAATGTACCAACACTTGCAGTAGATGTTTGCCAGTCCATATTTTATATTTCTGCTAGATACACTCACTCATTACTACTACGTCACCTATATTGCTTATTCTTTTATGTTAATGACAACCTGAAATGATGACATCTTGGGCCTTGAAGCATGTGACAAGAAACATAATTAGTTTAGAAATTGGTAGGTATACATTTCCTTAGAAAACATTTTCTTGTTGTTCTATTCTTAGACCATGTATCTCATCTCTAACACTATCTTCTTTCACTATCTAACTAAATAGTGCAAAAGATCGATCCTGTACCTATTCACCTTTATTTAGGGAATGACTTCCAAAACACAAAAAGGCTTGCTAAATTATTATTTATTATTATTATTATTTATTGTTACTTTCACCAAATTTGTATACCTAATTACACATTGTCCCACAAAACCGTCAATCGGTTTGACTGTGAGTATCTGCTAGATTTCGTATAATTATTATAAAAAAGCGTATTAAACATGTGTTTATTTAAAGCTCCAACACAGTAATGTACCTAAGAAGTCTAAAAACGTTTTTAATTCATAATTAATATAATATCTTGTGACACATTTAAGTATTAATTTAAGTTTCATTCAAACAAATATTGAGGTTGCTGCATGAGAGGTTGCTGCATACAGGGCTTAGTACTTCGGAAACCCGAGTACTCTCCAAGAGATGGTCAGTGGCATCAAGCGCTTGCTGGCCTTTCTCGAGGAGTTAGGGTGGATTGAATAAACCCATTCCCACCCACACGCAAAATACGCGCTTTGTCGTGGAGTTGCGGAAACCAGCCCGCTATACCAATACCAATAGCTATCAGCCCGGCAGTTTCCTGAGACTTCGATAAGTTTTGCTGAAATTTCTTTCACCAAAGCGTGCGTCTCATGAGACCAAGGCCTCATGGTCTCCACCGCAAAGGGCGCAAATATATAGCTCGAACCTAGAGCTGCATACTTGCGTCGCTTTGCAACACTAGCGGCCGCCGCAGCCCCTCCAGCCGCCCTGCAAGTTGCCGGGGTGTGGGACGCAGCAAGTGTGTCGACACATGTCGCCTCCCACACCAGCGGCTTTCCATGTTGCCATGGTATTAAATTGACACCATCAGGCCTCTTGCCGTCATCTCGTGTAATGCCGACTGGTTCCAGTACGGCAGGGACACCGGCAGTGACAAGCCCCCTGCGAATAATATCATTAAGTTTCATTCTGTTACAGGAAGATGCAAGTAAAAAATCTTTCGAAGAAGTAATTGACAATTTATGCATCGTTTTTGACCTTAATAACTTTACACTATCATGCATGGACTACCAAGTGTTAAAGAATTTGATTTGGTTGCTCAGTCGACACTATCCAGAGAGGCTGGGAATTTGCCTTATTATTAATTCCCCAGCATTCTTCTCGGGATGTTGGGCAGTTATAAAGGGATGGTATGTTTATATCTTTTATTTTTTTATACTTACTTACTTATAAAAAAATTGAGATAAATCAGATACTCTCTGTTCATGGTCTTTGGACAATTGCATCTTGAGGGAAATAATACTACAACTATAATGTCCTTTACATTGGAATACAGTAATGTTTATATACACTGCAACTTTATGGTCATATATCTGACACCTTAGGGTGATACCAACCTGGACAGTCTCAAAGTTGCTCTTGTTATATATTATTGAATTATCAATATTTTTGATGATTTGCAATAGTTAAAAGCAATATAATGATATATTGGACAGCTCATTGAAATATAAATATTTTTTCTGGTATCACAGTTCAATTACTCCTTGGTAGTTTCTCTCTCTACTTTTGTTTCAAATGACGAATGATGACAATGAGCGTAATGGGACAATCAATCTTGATAATAGGCATGATGACTGCAACACAATACCAATGAATCTGTGGTTTTGAATATTAGAACAGATTGCACTGATTCCAAAAATGAATCTCATTTTCATAATAATAGGGAGATTTTCGTGATTGTTAAATTGACGTTTGAATAACGGGCCCGTTGGTCTAGTGGTTAGACACCCTGTCCGCTAACCGATAGGTCGTGGGTTCGATTCCCACCAAGTGTCTGGGTGTTATTTATCTATTTAAGTATGTATTTATAAAAAAAAATGTATATATTAGTATCAGTTGTCTGGTTTCCATAGTACAGGCTCTGCCTAGTTTGGGATCAGATAACCGTGTGTGGATTGTCCCAAGATATTATTATTATTAAATAAATTACTAAAATACAGCTATCGCCATTTTGTAATAGACACCATCAGAGTGAACGTCATCACGGTATAAACAAACAACTGTCAAACTGTCATCTCATCTTTCTTCAATAAAGTTCACTTATACTTACTGATAGCTGTTTATTTATACCGTGGTGACGTCACAAAATGGCGCCATGCACTAGCCTTCGTTTTGTTAATACAAAGTTAATTTTAAAAATTGAAAATATGCTATTAATTGTAATTTAATACAAAAATATGGTTATTTTCGGCAATAGTAGACCCGTAAGTACATTATAGAATGTTTTTTCAATATAGTCATCATGCCTATTCTAAATTCTGTTAGGAACGTGTATTATTTACTCTAATAACGGTAAAAACAGTAGACGTTTTTATTTTGCAGGCTTGATGAAAACACTTCAAAAAAAGTGACATTTGTTAACTCAGAGATAGACCTATGCAAATATCTGATACCAGATATTCTTCCAACTGATATATAAGAGATATACAGAAATTGATAAGATTCGATAGTAGAGTCCAAGTGATAAAATAATGAGTATACTTATGTATATCTTATTTTATAAATAATTTATGTATGTATTATAAGAGTAAAAAATATTAAGAGTTAAGAATAATATATAGCACTACTAACTATTAGTGGCAAAATCTTCTGATAATAATATTGTAATATGAATAATATTTCAGAAATTCAATATGATTTTTATACTGTTGTAATCAAAAAACTCACATGTAAGATTTGTACTAAACTTCTATTACAACTAACTTCCTCCAACTCCATTCAAATAATAAGCACTAACATTTTAACTGCCCTTTTGTTTGGCTTTTAAGTAGAACTATTTCTAACATTAGAAGGATTTTGGCCTTTGTTCAGCAGTGGACGTCCTTGGGCTGCTGATGATGATAATTATTGACATTAATTTATTACTATGAGAGCTATCTCTCATAATAATAAATTATGCTGCTAAGATGGAACACATACCTAAAATTAAAGCAGCATAACTAGAGAATCTTTCACTTTATAAATGAGAGCTGTTATATACTCTGTAAATCTTGTCTCTATACTCCAAATCAAATAAGCTTGAAGGCGATTACAAGTTCGTTTGCGGCTCAATACCTACATAACGCATACATGGTCAACTAGGTGCATCAGCAAATACAACTTTGTATTACCAACCTTTTTTTGCCGCCGCGTTATCGGTCAAATATACAGCGGGGGTGTTTAAAAGTTGTAATCGCGTTCAAGCTTATTTGGAGTGTAGTGTATATTTTTAATGAGACCTTATATTGCTAAAATACAGGTAGACAGTTTTTTACATAACAATACTCTAAATGGTGTTTCAATTCTGTGGTAAGGTCATCAGTGATCTATAAGAAGTCTGTGTGCTAGCGATTGGGGCTACAGTTAATCCTTTTCATTGTTATTAATAAGCTAGTGCGCTTCCTTAAACGGCTGTAACACCAATACCATGGTTGTTGCGGTCAAGCACTAGATTATATTTAAAAAAGAAATACTAGTCCATCTATACATAATGTATAAAGCATTTATGCATAAGAAATATAAGTGTTATCATCATAGTAATTTAAAGCGTATATTTTACACTTATTTAATTATGTTATCTATCTTAATTCCGCACGCAAAAAACGTCAATTAGTGTTAAGTTCTTGAAATCGGTTTATTTCAACATTCAAAGCCTCAATTCGTACTTTTTTCTGCTGATATAAAAGTTATTCTTATTCTCTCATAGTGAGTAAGTAGAGATATCGATTATCTAGTACTCTACGAGTATAATGAAACAGAAGCATATTTTAAACGGCTCCAAAAGTCGGAAAATGGAATTTTAAAAATGAAAGAATTATAACTAAAAAGCAGTGTAATCAATTCTGCGATACCCAATAGGCTAGTTTCAGGTTTTGAGTTAGTTTAGCGCGTCCCTATTGAGAAGATCCGAGAAAAAACAAATAACTCAGTGATCCGACAAAAAATAGTGTAATGTCTTATGAATTATAACATAATAGTTACACTTGTTGCGGTGGCTATTTTTTAGTTAAGGGCACAACGAGCCGGTACCCTTAATACGAATTTTGACAAATGTATAACGCTATATAAAAGTATATATCACATTAAGTCACACGCTTTTCTGATAGCCGATTGAGGTGATATTGGTGAAATGTATAGAAAGAAGCCACGGTCACGGGCCGGTAAAGTGATACAAACTCTTACTAGGGGTACACATCGCTCACTTATTTTACTCTCTTAATGACGTTTCTTGTTTTGTAACTGATGACACGGGTACCTATTAACAATTATGTTACTATAATTTTATTTTACATTAAAAACTCATGCTTAGATCAATTAAGTTATTGTACAATTTAGTTTGATTTAAATTCTGAGAAGTGTTGTTTTGATATATTGTGATAAAAGAAATGCGAACCCATATTTCCGCGCTTAAAGAAAAATCAAAATGCTAAAAAGTTACAGGGTCTGCGGATTTGTTATAAACATCTGATTTTTAACTAATTATAAATTTGTATTTACTTAGTAAGTACCTATAAATAATATAAGAAAAGTATATTTTTAAAGTGTAGTAGACTAATATATAAAACTAATTAACTGATTAGGTGTAAAATGCTTGTTTTCGAATTGCCGTTTTATTATGAACAAGGAAACTTTATTGTTATTGTTATATTAGTACATATAAAATTGACTATAGATCGCAGTACATTTTGTTACTTGTGTTTAAGTACAATGAATTTAAGATGGTGTTACATTTTAAAACCCCTTTTGTTACTTAACACGCAGTTGGTAGAAAGCTGTTTTATATTGTAGGTACACGGTACAACATTATAGCTAACAAGTATGAAAATCGAAATAGGCCTCTTCATCCGTGGTGCCTCGCATGTGGGCTGAACTTTGTCGGTCTGCTTGTATTGTCGCGGTCACGAACGCTTGACCAGATTTCAAACAGACTCGTTTGAACGACGTTACTTAAGCCGTCAGGACTCACTGTCGGCCAAATCTAGGTATCTTCAAGTTCCCTGGTAACCACTGTAAATACTGACTTCTATGAGTCGGAGATAAACCCGAAGAAAAAGCATTACGTTAACTTTCTGTTTGAATGTTAAAGCATTCAAGTGCCATGCTAGTGCTTAATTTCCTGTGCCATGCCGTACTGTCCGGCCGGTAAACGCTTTAAAACTATGAAATTTGTTTTGTTTGTTTGTTAATACATGTGTTGCTTATTTGTTACTAATAATTATGTATTAGTTTTTAAGTACCTATGTAAGTAGATCAAAAGCTTGTGCTATTGTTGCGCCGAGTACAAGTTTGCCGTGAGTAGGTACAGACTTTCTTCGGGTTTATAGACCAAACACGTAGTGTTAAATTTTAACATCTATAGCTATGGGCCAAACCAGCCATACTCAACCTTTTCCCCCTGGTCCACATAGTCGCTTCTGCTTTACCCTGCGGGCTGCAATAATCTAGCCTAAATTGTATGTTTCATTATAATCGCATATTTGAAATATAGCATATAATTAAAAAGTAAGGGATTTTCCACTAATAGAAGACGTTGTTTACTTAAATTCTGTGTGGGCGATTTTATGAGAATAAGCGAGTGAAATAAACATTTATTCATTCGAACCTTATTTGAACGACATTTTTTGCATTACTTTTGTCAGTACACATCAATTAAATACTACTCTTAATCTAAAAGTACTATACTAGACTTCGGGCCGCATAAAAAAGGCTAGCGGGCCGCAGGTTGACTTTGACTGTGCCAAACAGTCCATCCGATTATGTATACTCCTAATAAATGCTATGTACAGTCGAATTGAAAACCTTTTTTTTAGCCTGTTTTAAATACAGAAAATAAACTAGTACTCCGCGCATCTCTAGTAAGTACATCCCGTACCTACGTTAATTATGGAATCACATTCCACATGAAATTTTGTAAAAATACTTACGTATCTTTAACTTGCGTTAAATAAAATATCTGTCTACGATAAATAAAATTCTTGTATTTATTTAACACCATCGATCGCGCCCAATAATCTTGTTAGTTATATTTTTAACAATGCAAATTTGCTTCAGCTGTAATAGGTACTGGTTGTTTATTACATTAGGTTTAAGAACCTAATCTCAGTTAGCTAATGTTAAGTAGGTGTTATGCATTTGCAACAGTGACAAATTCCAAGAGCATTGACATTCCTTCGCTAGATAATTTGAAAGTGGCTACTATTAGAAAAAGCTCATCCTGGCAGGATACTCAAAGGTTTTTTTTTATTAAGTTATTAATAATAATAAACCAATAATTTTTAATTTTGTGTTGCTGTCATAAATTCTTATGTTTTTTATAAACAGTATATTATTAGCAGAGTTGGGAGAAATTCTTCACACCTTCATTATTCAATTTAATTTCACTAAAAGAGCAGGTGCGATTGTTAGGTGAAGTTTTCTTAGGGTAAAATAATAATAACATGGCGTCGAGCGACACTAAGGTTCCGTAAAGAAAATAAACACAAGATTTATTATAATAATTATTTTAATTGGCTTATTAGTTTTACAAAACAGTTATACAAATATTTCTTGTACAAATCTGCACAAAACTTTAGTTGCATTCATTATGTATAATTTACTTCTATCAACTATTGTACTGCTTCTCTGAATTGAAATGTTTGTTAGATTTTCGCTTTTTTTATCATTAAAATTTTATAATGTTATCAAAGAGGTACTTGCTAAAAGATCTTTATGATTTATCACAAATAATACATTTAATACAAATTAAAATAATTTTAATACCATTTTGTAACATAAATACTTAGTCATTTCTATTATGTAACTATCACGCCAAACTAAAAGATCTTTCATCCAGTTTATAATATTATATAAGTACTAGAAGAAAATACGTAAAATTATGTACCTATGGAGAATTTATTCAGTCATAACCGCCTAAAATTAATAAGGATTTATTTTAATTGGCACATTTTCTAAAAGTCGACACTGTTTCGATACTACAGAGTAGTAGGATTCATGCAGAGTAACATCGGCAAAGTGTTATTAATGTGCAAAAGGGTGAACATTTATAAACAGCTATTTAGCAGCTACGTGCTGCTTTAGACGGATTACTTTATCTCTTGCCATAAATTTTAAGAACTACTAAAATTTCAGTTGTAGTTGTTTTCTTTCTTTTTTAGTGTAATATTTACTAAATGACTAGTATTTTAAAAGGAATGTACAAAAAATCAGTACAATAAACAGTTGGAATGATTTTGTGACAAAACATCTCAAACTTAAGCATTGACGTGACAACAGAATTCAAAAAACTAATAGGATGAAAACGCGCCGTTTGTAGGAACAACAATGAAATTATTTAACTAAAAAATGATGTGTGAAAATTTATTCTTACAGAATGTACAATTAGGTATATCGTCGCTGTGTATCTAACGACTAGTATATTAAATAACTACAATATTTTATTTACATTAAAAACTACTATGGATAATAATGATATGAGGATGTAAATTGGGTCCTTATCTAATAATTGTAGCTGAGATTATTGCCTCGGTATATAGAGATAAATTGCATTAAGATGCAGCAAAAGCAATGTTACACGGTAACATGGTACTTCTGGATGTAACTAGAACGACAATACACAATGCAAAATATATTTTAATGCAACTGGTCAATGAACAGATTCAATTCCTAAAATGTTCACAACATTGGTTTCGATGTCATAAATACTCGTAAGTACTATGCGTTTCAACTAAAAATGTGGCCGCCATGATGATCGCGACTGCGAAACTTCGCTCGATATTTACAATCTGTGTACCGGCAGCAGAGTAAACACAAAATGAAATATTCGCTCCGGTTTTGATTATTTATTGTATAATGTCTTATTTTGCTATCTATTTTTAGTAATTTTATATTTGTAATGGCAAGATGGCGGCCACATTCTTAGTTGAAACGCATAGTATATGACGCTTGTGTTGAGCCTTCACTGTTCGTTTCTCCTCTCTTCGCAAAAATGGATGAGTTATTGTGCCTTTTAGATGTTACGTAGTTAGTTGAAAGTAAAAGTGTTGTTCCTTTAAACCAGGACTTCCCAACAGTAGCCGTAGTCCCCAGCCACTAAACGTGAAAATTGGGTACAAAGCTGTAGGGTACAAAGTGAAAATATCAGCTATTAAACTGAATTATCAATTGCAACGCAACAATGAAGAGAAACGAACAATGAACGAACGAGACAAATGCCAAAACAGCCATCATGATAGCGTGCCGCTTATTGAAATGGATGGAATGGACTGCTGACCAAAATATGGACTGTATAAACCGCCTCCATTGATCGTGTTTTTAGAGTACTGAATACACCGAATACTGTATTTAAAACTCATTTAAGCTTAACTAGAATGTAAAATAGATTTTCACACAGTGGAATCTATAACAGGCACAGCCTATCCGCTAATTGTTACCACACAAATATGAGTCTCTATGCATTTCGTAAAAAAATATAATTCACACGCAAATAGCAATTAATATGTGCAAGTGTATCAAACATTTTGTGCACAACACAAAAAAGAAAACAAAATCTGAACCCACACAAAAACATCAATAATTGTACTATATTCTAAACATACAGTAATCTCTTAGATTAACAATCACCTATACTCAGGATGGATTCCAAATATTATTATACTAACGAGATCATACATATATACATAATTATATTATATAATAATTTCTGTAGATTTTTTTTATAATTGAGCTCATTTTGTGCGAGTAACTATCCTAAAAGTAATGATTCAGAGATACCATGGGTTTTAAGTAGTAAGTAACCATTGATTTTTAACACAATCTACATTACCTAATTGAAAACATTCTCTTGTTTCAAACCAACCCGAACCACGTTATTATACAATATAAATTCCTGGTTGGCATGCGACTTATCAGATTTAAGATCTTACAGGTTAAGGTGATTGTTAAACTACAGATATTTTTATCCATTGCTTGTATTTTGTTTCGAGTAGTCGTATGATGGGCAGGATAAATATATTAAAATTATTATTACCAAGTAAGGTTGTTAAAAAGGAGTCCAACTGTTACATTTTCACAAATAATAGGATCAGTAGGAATGTGTCAGAGTTTGATTCTTTTAAAGGTTGACGCAGATGTAGCACCCCCTTCATCGTCAACAAGTGATCACTGCGACACGTGCGCACGTTACTTCGGTTCTGAGTACCGCTGTTAAAACGCCCCGTTTACACTTGGGTAAAGGCTTACCGTTGCCTGGTGGAGGAATTAATATCAATGATATAGTAAACCAAGCCAAGCCAACACTAGCCGACGGGAACGAACATAAACTGACATAAGTTGTTGTTTTTTTTTAAATTACTTTCGAACTTAAGAACCACAGAACACAAATCAGTACAAGTACTATAAGAATGTACATCAAAATACATAAATATCAGGTACACGACAATAGGTACTATACTGTCAGCTATATTTATCGACATTTGCGCTTGTGACAGATCAAACTCATCACTACTTATCACTTACATATCACCTGCCTCTTAGAGGAAAATCTGCCTACGCTTTGTTTAAGGGGACCATAGACAAACGCGTACTCTATTCTTAATATATAAACTCTATGTTAAAAACGTATAAGCGCGATGGTAGTGAAGAGAAGTGTGTTCACAGCGAAATGTGAGTGCGGTAACAGCGAATTGGCTACAAACCGCGAGGCTGATTATCGAGCCGCCAGATAAAAATTATATTACGTTTATAAAAATAATCCGAAACTGCCCGCGTTGAGGCGGTGCTGCCGGTACAACGCCGATGCGTTTACGAGGTACTACGTCCGCGGCAACCTTTATTTGTCAAACTGTCAAGTGCTTCACTGTCAATAAATCACACTCGTTGTGGTAACTAAACAAACAATGGAATATAGTTTTTAATTTAAAAACTGACAACTCAGACGTACGACACAGCTGACGGGTGGGGCGAGGTTTGTCGGGCAAGAAGGATGGAAGACCAAGGGAATGAGCCATTGTCTGTTTTGATGGACCATGAAGGATGGAAAGGCCAGGGGACTGTGTCATTGTCTGTTGATGATGGATGGAAGACCCAGGGTGGAGGCTTGTCATGTTTAGGTGTGCGAGGGGGGCTTGGGTCGCAACAGCTGCAGCAGTAGACGCAGTCAGTCGGCCAGCACGCTGTGCGAGATGAGAGCGAGCTCTCCCTTGAGCGTGCGGAAGGCGGGACGCTCCTCGGGCGACCGACGCCAACATAGACGCATCACCTACACCCACCGAGACACCCGTCATTTATTTACATACCGCAGTGTCAAGACAGTCCGCAGCTGAGTTACGGTGTGAATGGCACTGTAGCTGGTGAAATTACCGGGCCAAAAGGTATAACCAATGGCTCGAGTAACGAGCGGTTGTACAAAACTGCTATACAACGTGTAACAAAATACCCCGTAAAAAAAACAATGTTCACTGATGTGCAAACCCTATTTCAGTAAAATTAAAAAGCAAACTGCGCAGAATTTACCTACATTTCTACCTAACGCGGGACGACAAAAAATTTAAAAGACCTAACTTTACTAGGGTTGATAAAATTTTTGG
This sequence comes from Furcula furcula, assembly GCA_911728495.1. Lineage (NCBI taxonomy): Eukaryota > Metazoa > Arthropoda > Insecta > Lepidoptera > Notodontidae > Furcula > Furcula furcula. The sequence continues at coordinate 17,849,058 of OU452249.1, read as the reverse complement.
CCTTGATAATTAATTATATTTTTTACGGGGTATTTTGTTACACGTTGTATATAATCGATATAAACTAGGTAAACATTCACGAACAAAATGACATCTAAAATGTGGTCGCGGAGGTTGCAAATTTATCTGTGCTGGTGGCGGAAACGTGATTTAACGATTTTATAATGATGACTTGTAGTTTGACAGTTTCATATAAACAGTAGCGACACTCCTAACGGCAAAAATAAATTTGTCAGGATGTGGCTTGTAAAGAAATAGCGACACAAGGGCGCTATTTGTCGCTACCACTTTTTGAGCCGTGACACCAAATCTAGTTTATATATTATATCGATGTTGTATATGAAGAGATTTGTAATTTACCATCAGGCGAACGATCTGCCTGTCTCGTCACTAACGTCTCGCACACGAAGTCCATTATCCTTAGCTTGTCACTTAAGTGATAGTAAGTCTATATTAAAAAAGGATGATTATATTGTAGGGCCAATTTAATAGATCACATTTAACATCTGTCAGTTTCTTTGTTCTGTCTGTTTCTGTTGTCATTATTACAATAGATGCGTAGTAATTGTGCAATTCTAACTTCAAAAAAACATAATAATATTTTATGCCCACCGTTACAAGGTTACGTTGTCAAATTTTGATAAAGTCTCAAATGTGAACTATTAAACTGGCCTTATTTAAGTTATTTTACGAACTGATACAAGTATTTTCACGAACACTTGACCCTTAACAATGAACGGAGCAGTGTTTGGTCAGTCAGTACTTACAGTAGTTTTTTTTACTCTATTTGAAGTAAGATATTGATATGGGATTTAAAGTGAGGTAAATAAGACTAAATACTCACATTATATATTTCGTTTAGACAACCCTTGGGCTTTTCGAGCACTTGGCCTCTTTGAACCATGTCCACCACATCCGAGTTCTTCATTCGGCCGTATGGTACTTTACCGCACGTAAACACTTCCCACATTAGAACTCCTAAAATGAGAGTTAAGAAATATAATTTTGTGAGGGGAGGGAGTGATGGCTGCAGCTCGAGTCAACACGTGCGCGGGTGTTGCTTGGGGGGACTGGTCCGACTATTATCCCTTTGGCCTTTTAGTTTGTGTAATTTTTGTAGTAAGTCAAGTCAAAGTCAAAAATTGTTTATTTCAAATAGGCTTAACGCTAGCACTTTTGAAAGGTTTTTTAAAAGAAACATTGTCGCATGTTACAATTTGGTCAGAGCAACAGTGTGTCTTGCCGTTCAAAAGATCAAATAAGACAGAAAAAAATACGACGAAAGTACAACAAACTAAAAGGCCAAAGGGATAATAGTCGGACCAGTACCCCAAAGCAACACCCGCGCACGAATTGACTCGAGCAATTTATTGTTTTCTTCTTTTCTCCCTTGCTTTATGTTTCGAACGGCAGGACACACTATCGCTAATGTTGATTCAATTGTAACAAAACAATGTTTTAAAAAAAAGTGAAAAATGACAATACCGCTGAGTTTCTTGCCGGATCTTTGCGGTTGAGGCCGCGTTGTGATCCGGTGGTAGCATTTAAAAAATTGACCACTCAAAAGTGCTAGCGTTAAGCCTATTAGAAAATAAAGATTTTTGATTTGATTCATAAAAATACAGCAACATTAGCCTATCAAGATCAGCCAATTACGCAGATATTTTAGTGTACAAGTGCTTACGGAGAGGTCAGGCGCAGAAGCGATTTTTTACGTGCCCATCGTACGCAGGATCATCTTACTTTTAAGATATCGGCCATTGCCTTAAACAGAAAGGAACCCTGGAAACCCCTAAATTTTAAATGGTGACCTCCGGTTTGTAAAGGTAGCCACTTCTCGCTGCGCTTCGGAAGATAGAATATCCGTATTATACAGGGTTACAGGAAAAGTCGTGCTAGATCCGTTGAGGGCGTGGAGTACCCATCATTTCTAACTTATTTCACTATGAAACACCCCACCCTAAACTTAACCAAAATAAAAAAAAAGTAAAAAAAAATAAAACTTAAACTTAACTTAAACAAAATAAAATTTAATAGCCTAAAAATCGGCAATTTTCAATAAAAAATTTAAAGTCGAAAATCTCGAAAAGGGTTAAGTTTAGGGTGGGGTGTTTCATAGTGAAATAAGTCAGAAATGATGGGTACTCCACGCCCTTAACGGATCTAGCACGACTTTTCCTGTAACTCTATATATACCTAAGTAAAAATATTATAACCTAAACGATAGTAAGGTAAGATATGATTACTATTCACTAATCCTATCTTATCACGGAGGTAGGTCTAGCGCAAGGGACGGTCCAGTTATGTACCTACCACAGTGTCATATTATGCCGCCAAGCACCAGCAAGTATTAAGGTCAAAGGGCCCTGGAGCCCATAGTTACAACCTTACAAAACTCAAAAAAAGTACTTGTCTCAGGCGACAGCTCGGTGCATTTAGTCGAACGACGTGCTTGATTCGTTACAGCGTTAATAAAAAAAAAATGACAGACATACCGAAAGCCCATACGTCAGATTTGGAAGAAAATCGCGTGTAATTGAGTACTTCAGGAGGCGCCCACTTGATTGGAAACTTTGTACCACCCGAACTTGTGTACTGGTCGTCCAAAACATATCGCGCCAAACCAAAGTCTGCCACCTGTAATAGGTTAAATTAAACATTATACCACTTCCAATATCATTGTATTTTTACGACTAAATACGTAATGTACGAATAGGACTTACTTTTACAACATTTTCGTCACCAACTAAACAATTCCTTGCGGCTAGATCTCGATGAATATAATTATGCCTTTCTAGATACGCCATACCGTTGCAAACCTAGAAAATATAAATTAATACGGTTAATAATCAAATAAGAGTAGCTTCGAAAAAGTTATATTTTTGAAACACACTGTTGGCAGAACACTACGCCGGCCGTGATACCGGGACATAGAGACACATACTTTCTTACGGCGAGACAAACGTACCTACGTAAACACACATATATTTGTAACATGGTGTCGACCGTTACCTATTTTGTAATTACTGGAGAATACAGTCCGCATTTTATAACGAAGTTATCGCAGTTTTATTGTCCGACAACATCTAAGGATACTAAGTGCCAGTACACACACTTTGAGTGTAAAGGTTCCGGGAGTGGTTTTTGAGCTGTTATTATGCCCCAGGGGACGCAGGTAGTTGAATAGCGAGCCATGCCTCATGTATTCTGTCACTATGTACATATGTATAGGTTACACCAGTGGCGTGCAGTCCATATAGGCAAAAAGTGTTTGCCTACCCTGTGATTTTCCCAATCAGACATATCAATAAAAAGTGTGCATAGTAATATTTCGTTTTCAATTATTTCACCATTGTAAATAAAGAAAAGCACGCAAAATATTTGAAATCAATCACCTTTGCGCGACGAACTTAACATAAATGCACTGTACTATACCTATCTACTCATAAATGTAAAGATAGATTTTGCGCGCGGGCCACGCAAAGACACGATACGGCGTTGCCTCAATATGCACACATTCAAACAGATTTCTTGCACACAGACTCACACCGATACACGCACCCATAAATAATCTGACATGTATAATAGAAGAAATATCACGCACACAGACAAAGGACAGAGACACAGAGAGACACTGCCTACCAAAAGTGACATTTCAATATAGTTTAGTCCCAATAGATATTTATGTTACGACATGAATGCTAATTTGACGCGCATAGATATTGCAGCGGCAGATCATTTTGTTAGGCGTTCGGAAGCGAATCACGAGACGCGAGTTCGTATCCTCTTAGAATCGAAGTTTCTTTTTGTAATGTTTTTAAATTATTTAATAGAATATAAAGCGGTGCAGGTATATAATAGGTAACGAAAAAGAAAAGAGGACGTGTGAGCACGTAGGTCGTACTTTGCGAAAGATAATAATTTAGCTATTATATTTTTCGATAGTAGGTATGTTTATTTTTTTAACATGGTCTGCGGCATATTAAAGTAAAATCCAAGGCTGCATGGATTTTAATTTAATATACTTAGGTACTTCCTACATAATCGTAAGATTCGTTTTAGTTATGGGAGTGAAATAGAATATATTTAGGAATATTTGAGCAATAATGCAATAATGAGTCAACAAAAATATAAATAATTCTGTGTTAACGCCATCTATCTCTTGTTATAGGCCCAGGCGACGTTTAAAAAAATGCCCATGTCAGTAATTCAGCTCAGTAAGTTAGTAAAGCTCCATCTAACAAAAAAAAATCTTAATGCAGTTTGTCGCCTAGGCCTATAACAAGAGATAGGTGGCGTTAACACAGAATTATTTATATTTTTGTTGACTCATTATTGCATAGCAGTGCTCATTTATTCAAAAAAACATCAGTAAGTACAAATAAATAGACTTACTTATGTTACAGTGTCAATACGTACAAACAAAAAGACTGTTACCCTACGACTCTAGAGATCTAAGAAATTTGCTTTTTTGCCTACCCTAATCAAAAAGTCAGTGCACGCCACTGGGTTACACAGTACCTGTATGCACATGTCTAGCAGCACGGCGGGACCGAGCTGGTCGGCCGCTGTCCGACGCAGGTAGTTGAATAGCGAGCCATGCCTCATGTATTCTGTCACTATGTACATATGTATAGGTTACACAGTACCTGTATGCACATGTCTAGCAGCACGGCGGGACCGAGCTGGTCGGCCGCTGTCCGACGCAGGTAGTTGAATAGCGAGCCATGCCTCATGTATTCTGTCACTATGTACATATGTATAGGTTACACAGTACCTGTATGCACATGTCTAGCAGCACGGCGGGACCGAGCTGGTCGGCCGCTGTCCGACGCAGGTAGTTGAATAGCGAGCCATGCCTCATGTATTCTGTTACTATGTAGATCGGCCTATGCTTCGAGCAAACGCCGTATAGTTGCACTAGATTTGTGTGTTGGAGCTTACTGGAAAAGAAACGATACAGTTATGTATATGGTGAAGTACGGTCGAAGAGCAGGAAGAATTTGGTACGTTGACCTGTCATTATCTGTCTCTGTTGCTCTCAGACAAAATACATTGCGTCACGCTCGCACAGATGCAATGACCGCGCGACTGCATCTGTGCAAGCGTGACGCAACAACACATCCCGCCCAGGAGCGACAGAGACAGGTAATGACAGGTCAACGTACCAAATTCTTCCTGCTCGGCGACCGTACTTTAGGTACTTTGTGCATGGAAATGGCAGTACGGGGGAGGTGGGGGGGTGGGTGCATTCACAACTATCGGAAGCTTCCGTATTTAAAACCGATGAATACATTTTATGCTGATATCCTGTAAACACTATTCATCATCGAAGTGTTTGACAATTATATGATACTAGCTGACCCGCGCAGAGCTTCGCCCGCGCTTTTTCCGACACTTCCAACATTTTAACCAATTTACACCTGGATAAATAACCTGGATAAATAACACCCAGACACTTGGTGGAAATCGAACCCACGACTCATGGGGTAGCACCCACGCTGTCTAACCACTAGACCAATAAACCATTTCTATCCAATTATAATAAAATTGAGAGGTGTCTTAAGGACGACCGCTTAGAACGGAGTTCCTTTTTTGTTCTGCCTCTCTCACACCCTCCTCTTCCCTCACTCTCCTCCTCCTTGCATACAAAACTCTCCCCCTCGCTCCCCTTATTCCTCCCTCACCTATGAGATTATACGCGTCGAATACATAACCTCCTTTTTTAAGTTTCATGACCTTGCCCAACATTGCTTACCCTAAATAAAAATTAGTCTATATCACTCAGGGATAAATATACCTTACTAACCGTGAAAGAATTTTCAAAATCGGATTAGTAGTACCGAAGATTACACCGAAAAAGGGGTATTTAAACGTTAAAATTATAAAATCAAGACGCTTTTTTTTAGAATTTATAAAATAAATAATGAGAATAATAATAGCAAAATAAAAAAAAAACTACAGATAATTAATTACTAGGGTTTGAACCCGCGTCTAACAACACGCAACTTCGTACACGTAAAGTTAACGTACTGTAATCAAGCTCATAGACCACAAAGTCTAGTGCACATACTACAATTTCGCGAAAAACAAATATACTATTGGGATAGTAAAGTCGAGAGCTGTTATACAATAATCAAACCATCCATGCCTATATTTTTAAGGAAATTGAAACCTTATTTTGTTGACATACAGTTCAAGTCCGTTTGAATCTGTATACTTAACAGTAAGACGGCTTTTTATTTGCCGTTATTAAAATTTGTCGTTTTCGGAGTCGCTTCTCATTGTTACACTTTTTTCGTTCTAGCCCCTCACCCGGCAAACATCAGAACGTGCGATAAAGAACTCCGTTCTAATAATGATGTGGATAAGGCGTAGGCAGAATATGACAAGACATCTAGCTAGCGTGCCGCCGATAAGGATAGAAAATTAGCATTCGTACACGAAACACACGTTATGGATATTTATTCAAATGCGACTACTAAGTACTTTAGACAATATTTCTTAGTGCAATTCAATTTGAAAACACCAAAGCTAGATCGTGACCGAAAAAAAACTTCAAAAGTAAACTGCACCGTAGGTGCGGTTTTCTGCGAGTTCGCGACAGATGCTGAACGCACGCTGAAGGACAAAAAATTATATGCTCTGTTTCTATCACATGTAAACTACATAAACGCATTATTTTCTTGTGTGAATGAGAAAAATGTATCCAACTCTCTAGGGATTCTTCCTGTAAGGGATAAGGTAATGAGCGCACTCACGTCATGACCTTCGCCTCCTCGATGAAGTCGTCCTCGGACATGGTGCCCTCCTTCATCATCTTGACGGCGGTGTCGGTGCGGCCGCACCACTTGCCGCGCCTCACCACTCCGAACTGCCCGGCGCCTAGTTCCTCAAGAAGAACCAGCTCTGACGGGTCGATCTCCCATTTGTCTGAAGTAAAAAAAACATATTCTATTAAAATCCCAACATTCTAACAAAATAATGAATTTACTGCCAAACCTACAAACGTCAATTAAACTTAATGATCATTAATCCATTTTTTTAAATCTTATTATTTCGACACTCGAAGCCCATTATTACCTTATTCGCAGATAGTGAGTAAAGATAACGATTATCTCGTGTTCAATAATCGAAATTAATCGTAATCAGCTCCGACAGTTGAAATAAATAGATTTTAAAAAGTGACTTAAATAAAATTAAAGTTAATTGGGGTTTGTGAGTGCGGCAGTTAGAGTGTTAAAACCCTATCCGATCTCACAGACTCCAATCCCGATCCGATCGTAAGATGATCGTATCGTTCCGATCTCGTCTGAGGGTCACACTATTTATTATTCAGTATCTCAATACGATTACAAGTATATTAACTCTTGTTGAATATCTTTTAAAAAAAAACCTGAAATGTATCAGCTATGCGAATATTCCCCTTACGTCTCGTCACTACAGGTACTATACAGACAGGTATCATAACAACCTTGTAGACCGTGCTGCTTGCGTGCGGCTTGTTAAAAAATATTGATGTTTAAATAAAAAAAATGTCGATAGGTATATCGATATTTTCATTTAATATTTCGATATAATAAAATAAATAAATAAAATATCGATACAAAATATCAAGCAGGTATAGAAATCGTTCTCTCTCTCTCTCCAACTTAAGAGCTGGGCTCGTGTCGGTGAAGCAATTTCCAATCCGATCTATTATATGCCTTCATTTTGACCTCCTGATACGACATTCCACCCACTTTTTCTGCTACCTGCTTCATAAAACTTACAAATAATGAATACAACTTTTGAGGAATTTGGATTGCTAAATTTCTATCATTCAACCGACAAATTACTTTGAATAACACCTCAGTAGAAGCAGTAAAGACTTTTAAATACTTCAATCAGTCAAATAACTCACGATTCTAGATCAACACCTGACATTATTGCTAGAATTTCAATGGCTAAAAGGGCATTCAATTGTAAGAGACATTTGTTCAAAGCCAGGATAGCAACTGCTATAAGAAAACGGCTCATTAAAACATATATTTGGAGCATCGCTTTGTATGGCATTGAGGCATGGAAAGGTTGGAAGCATTCGAGATGTGGTGTTGGAGGAGAATGGAGGGAATAAGTTGGACAGAAAGGAAGACTAATGAGGAAGTTTTAGAATTGGTCAATGAAGAAAGAGAAATTTTAAGATCTATTGAGAATAGGAGAGTAAAGATGATTGGCCACTTGATACGACACGACACCTTCTTTAAAACGATAGTGGAAGGTAAAATAGAAGGGAAAAGGGGAAGAGGCAGACCCAGACGAAGTTTTATAGAAATCGTTACAATTTTTTTTTTCTAGATTACGAATTTGTTTTATTCAGATATCGATAAAAAAAATCAAGCTTCCAATATCCTTACATCGTCTTACAAATACATCGATATTTCGATATTTTTCTTCGATACATTAATTACATCGATAATAAGCATGATGCAGTCATCATGCCTATTATCGATGTAATGAATTAATAATAATTGCAATCTGTTCTAATATTTAAAACCACAGATTTATTGGTATTGTGTTGCAGTCAACACAATACCAATAAATCTGTGGTTTTAAATATTAGAACAGATTGCACTGATTTCAAAAATGCATCTCAGTTTCATAATAATAGAGAGATTTTCGTGATATTTAAGCAAATAAATTGCTCAAATACAGCTAATGGCCATTTTGCAATAAACGCTGATCAGAGAGAATGACGTCAATCCTGTGTAAATAAACAACTGTCATTTCAACTTTTTCTTTCATACAATGATTCACTTTTATACCTAAATTACACCGCATTGACGTCACAATATGACGCCATGCACCGGCTATCGTTTTGGAACGAAATTCAAACTCAATTTTAAAAATTTAAAATATCGCTATTAATTGTAAATTGAATACAAAAATATGATTATTTTCGGCAATAGTAGACCCGTAAGTACATTATAGAGTATTTTTTCAAAATTAGTCATCATGCCTATTATAGCCATTCCGGCATCCCTACCGTGCGATAGTCCAGCGGTGGGCGGCGCGGGCCGGTCGGCGGGCGTGGCCTTGAGCCGCGAGCACAGGCCGCCGCTATTGTGCTTGTGGTAGTTGATCAGCTCGGGGATGCTCGCGCAGCAGTGCTTGTCCGACAGGTAGAACTCGCCACGTACACTCTGCTTTATGTGGTAGTGCTTCGTCTGCGGGTGCGTGCTACATGACACAGTACAAATAAATGGTATTACTGGACCGTCGGTTACCCTGGTCCCTACCTAAGAAGTCATGTGTTCGATTACACCAATCCCACACAGCAAGCTCAAGGCATATAGGTACGCACCCTTATGTGGTGAACGTGCCTTCAGTCCGGATTAAACGATTTGCTTCTTCGTTTATAATAAGGACAGCTTAGGACTGGAACAGTTTGCCCGAGTCGGTTTTCCCGATTCCAGTATTATGTTATATAGCGTCCGGTTTCGCGTAGGTGAGGATACAATATGAAATCTTTTAACCGCAACCAGAGGAAAAATACTCTAAATACTGGAAATAGTAAATTTTACTCGAAGGAAACATTCCTTTATTTTTAAAAAGAAACAAATCTGCATTCATAGATTTGAAAAAAACTCGCTTGCCACACTCGGTAATTGAACCACCTAAAATCCGAAGAAATAACGTCCCTTAGTTTTATGGCATCCATCGATAAGGTCAATCAGACGGATCAAATCTCTCTAACAAACATGGTAGAATAAATGAAAGGAAAATCATGGAAATTAACTACTATAAATAATAAGGCGGGGAAAGAACCACATAAAATACTTACACTTTGGTATATAGTGAGAGAGTGTACATCCCTTTCGTAGAAGAGTTGCGGACCACAAAGCATCCCTCTTTGTCCTCCTGCTTAAGCAAAGACTCGGCGCGTTGGCGCGACATCTCGCCTACATACCATCTGGAAATAATTAAACAATTAAATTGATTCGATCGATCGACTAATCCTACGTCATCACTTCAACGATTAAAAAGTCGAGTAATAGTCATCTATGGTCGCCATATTTGGTAAAAATATATTGTCCCCCTTTTCACGAAGTAGCCCATAATTTCAAAGACCATTATTACTCACTCGTATTTCTGTAATCCTATAGTTTCTTTTTCCTTGACGTAATTACTAGGAATATATCCCACCGACCTGGAAACAAATTATAAATTGAATTGTGTTTTCAAAGAGTACAATTTCTGGTGATGTTCGTAAAAACTAAAAATCGTTTGTATACCCATTCTCATCTTTGACTTTCCACCAGTGATCCTGCGAATCGTCTATTACTTCATATTCCGCGCCCTGAAAATATAAATATACATAGCTTAGTAAAAAGTAAATCAGGGTTTAAAATAATAACAAATTAATCAATTTCATTATAACACACTCCTCATAATTAAACAAATGACGCTGCAAAATGACGCGGCAGACTGATATGACGTCACACGAACATACCTATAAATCAGTTTCAACGTGCTACGAAGTTTATATAATTATACTTAAAGTACTAGTACTAGTCTTATCCTGCAGCTTCGCTGTCGCGTAATTATTTTTAAAGGTTTTTTATAGGTTTACAACAATAGTAGTATACCGGAATACAAATTTTATGCGAGTAAGCTGCGACTTTATATGTGTCCATCCAACGCATGAATCATCTTTGACCTAATTAAACAGAAATAAATAACTATACAGTGTCACTCCACGCAAGATTCTAACGAATCTAAACATATTATATCCAAAACTAAAAAATCTCAATCAATGAGTATATCTACGTACCTACCATGTACGTCTCTGTAAAATTTTATAAGTTTTAATTTGGAGAAAACTTTTAATACCCTTTTTAACAGGTTAGATGTAGGTTTTTGAAATAATATGAAATAATTATGGTTAATAAATGATTATTTATATTTTACAGGAAAAATAATACGTGTTTAAACATTTTATTTCAAGAACATTTACTAGTTTTCTAATTAATCTAACAGTGTAACAATTTTTCTTTCAAACAACAAAGGGATAAGTGATCCCTTGCGCACCCCTAAGGGTTGTTTTCGAAAACTCGCGAAACACATCTTTTTTATCTTATTCGTAAAGTATTATCAGTAAGTGTCAAGTCGTTCGATCAGGAACATAAAAAGTTTAATACAAATAATACGCCGTTTCATCCCCTAGGATGACTGTCCAAAAACATTTTTTTTGGACAAGAGGTTTTCTTTCGTTTTGAACCTTTGTGAAAAGTTTTAATTTGGGACTACTTGTCACACCCTGTTCCCTGGTTAGGGATAGGTATTGAAAAAAAAAATGTACACGTTCGATCATTTTAGTTCCAGAGCATCATCAGCAACCAAAAGATTTATACCCAGACATCCCACGGGTAGTTCAAGAGCATTTTCACTAAATTTCCAATCAATCGAACCGTGTTTACTAAGACCTCGCACACCCCTGAAGGTTCCTTATTTATGAAAACCCTTAATGAACCCACAAATTAAAAAGTTTAATACATACAAAACACCCTATTCAACTAGGATTAAAATTTTTAATAAGGATTCTCTACTTAGTGTCGTGTAATCTGTCGATTTGATATATTGTGTCTGTTCCCAACTAATATTTAACAAAAATATTAAACGCTACAATTAAGTAACCATTTTGTCAATTATGTGGATTTGGTTACTTTGTTGCTAAGTTTATTCTGTTATATCTATAGGATATTCGCAGAAAAAAACTAGTTTCTTGTGGTTCTGATTACTACAATTAAAACAAAGTAAAAAATAATATCCTTATTCAATTATGTAGGCTTTCAATTTGCATTTTGTTTTTTGCGTCCAACACCTACGGATTTCACCAAAACGTTAAAGTTTTTCGTGCTTGATTGATTGTGCAATTAACTTTATTGATATCTACAATGTGGACCTTTTAGCTATGAATTTGCCTATCGCTTTAAACTTTAAAGATGCAAGTTAAATTACAAAAATACCCGACAAATAGAATAGAGTTTATTAACCTTCCTTTTCGAACTAGGTTAAAAAATATTTTAATTTGTTGTTGGAGATAAGTTTCAACATCAAACATTATTAAAAAAATATATGTATTATTCACCTTTTCTAAAGAAAGATCCCCACTTTCAATAGCTTTGAATGGGTAGAGTGCTACCACAACCTTGGTCCTTTGTTTCTCCTGAAAAGGAAAATATCTAATTAGTAATTAGAAGGGGTACTTCCGTTTTCCCTGGTATTAGTAAATCTATTGGTGATTAATTTAGCCAGAAGCGCTAAAAGAAATTTTGTGGGGGCTATGGGGAGATACTGTGGAGATTCCTATACTTAATTATTAGTATCGATAACTGCCCCAACGATAGTTTTATGGTCTGACGGATAAGGTTAAAACATTTTTAGATATAGAGGCATATCATCACGATTTTTTTCATTGGAATTAAATTGATCTTAAATAGTTGCTGTTACACTGCCATAGAGCTATAGAAGTATAATGGGCATCGAGGAACAAGACGAAACGTATGTATAACGTACGAGTAAAACATAATGTATCGAAGTGCTTTCCAAGGTACACCCACGTTGCCGGTGGAGTAACTAGCAAGTAGTGAGTGAGCCAAACAATATAATAATACATTCTATTCTCGAAAACAATATTTAGTCGCGTGTAAGGCGATCGATAATATTATACCGGACACTTGAATCTACTGATGTGAACCTACCATACTACATACAAGTAGGTGTTAGTATACTCAATGTGAACTTTCTGTTACGAGTAATGCAATAGATGCACTCTATCATCAATTTCCGGCGATAACATACCTTTGGAGTTACACATGCGTTATGCTACACACGAGTTGTCGCATGTTTATGCTGTCTTAAAGCATTTTGTCAACAAAGGCGGGTTCAGGAGGCACAATTTTGACTCTGTATATTCATACTGATAAATCCCCCTTAAGACCGATGTAGAGAATAGGCATGATGACTACAACACAATACCAATGAATCTGTGGTTTTGTATATTGCACTGATTCCAAAAATGCATTTCATTTCCATAATAATAGAGAGATTTTCGTGATATTTAAGCAAATAAATTACTTAAATACACGCTTGTCCGGTGAAGCTGTAATGGCCATCTGCGGCCAACAGTACTACTCCTACACAAAAAAAAACTTAAATACAGCTAATCGCCATTTTGTAATAAATGCTGATCAGAGTGAATGACGTCAATCCGGTATAAATAAACAACTGTCAAACTGTCATCTTAACTTTTTCTTTCATAAAATGATTCGCTTTTATACCTACAGACAGATGTTTATTTAGGCCGTAGTGACGTCACAAAATGGCACCATGCACCAGCCTTCGTTTTGGAACGAAATTCAAACTCTATTATAAAAATTGAAAATATTGCTATTAATTGTAAAATTAATACAAAAATATAATTATTTTCGGCAATAGTAGACCCGTAAGTACATTATAAAGAAGTATTTTTTCAAAATTAGTCATCATTCCTATTGGTTGATCTTACCTTTGGCTTGGCCGATGGAGTGCCTGGAGGAGCGCCGCCTCCCCCTGGCATCGTGACAGCTGCAGTAACGGCTGTACAAAACATAAATACCTTGATCACAATAAAGCAAACAACAGTAGCTGCGTAATTAGGAACTGTTCCTCAAATCGTTGTGAAAGTAAACCTAGCTTTATTATTTTATTTACGTATGTATGTTTTATGATAATCAAAACCCTCATTATGAAAATATATATATACTAGCTGACCCGCGCAGCTCCGCCCGCGCTTTTATTACTATTTGCTCCCCTTTTCTCCCTCCTCCCTTGATTTATTTCTCTCATCTCTCTCTTATAAGAAAAATCTAATTCTATGCTCTCTCTCTCCTCTCTCTTTCCCCCTCTCGATTCGGTCCCCGTCACACTCTACCCCCTTCCTCTCCCCGCTGTCCCCTCTCTGAACCCTCTCCCCCTTTCTCTTCTCCCACCTTGCTCCCCCTTGCTACATCTTAATCCCCCTATCCCTCACTCCATCACCCCCTCCTCCAATCCCCTCTCCCTCTCTCTCCTTTCTTGCACCCTCCTCTAGTTCTACATATCCTCGTCAATCATGGTATCTGGGATTCTAACCCACTTAAACTCCTGCAGCTGTCGCATCGCCACATAAGTGGGGGGACCTGGGCCCTCAAGTGGAATCTTCACCAAATACCCCTCATTGCGCATTGTAGCCCCCTTAAACCTGGCGCCATGATCACCGTCCTCCTCGGAGTCGCCGCCGTCACCCATCTTTGTAATGACCTTGCCTAACGTTGCTTAACCTAGCGGTATGAAATATACTTTACGAACTATACTCCCAGACCTACCCGATATGCACACAAAATTTCATACAAATCGGTTCACCCATCTATATAATGACCTTGCCTTATGTTGCTTAACCTAGTGGTATGAACAACGTTCATTCGCGTATTTTTTCATTGTTGTAAATATTAGTGAAGTTTACGTTTTATTGAAGAAGGGACAAAATGCTAACAAAATTGTATCAATAGTTAATTATTTCTCATAAAAAGTAAAAGATAAAAAAAATGTTTATTGTGGGTTATCCCTAAGAGATAAACATGTACCATCTAAGACTTTTTTGCAGACCTTGTTAAGATGTACAATACTGTAGTACATTATTTTGATCTATCTCGTAGGGTTCAGCCAGCGTTTGCAATGTAAGCGCAAAAAATGTGTTTATTTACGACATTACATTAGAAACCTCTAAAATTATCAGTGTTTCTCTACTATATTATACATGTATTATACTTATAAACCTTCCTCTTGAATCACTCTATCTATTAAGAAAAACCGCATCAAAATCCGTTGCGTAGTTTTAAAGATCTAAGCATACATAGGGACAGACAGACAGCGGGAGCGACTTTGTTTTATAATATGTATAGATATAGATATATATATATCTCTCTCTCTCTCTCTCTCGGCACTATATCGACTCCTTATTGAGCATTTGCAGCTATATAGACCGCAAGAACACAATTTTTTCTAATTGCTGTGCTCTCTACCTCGCGTTAAAGTAAATTATATAGGAAGAATAAATATTATACTCCGGTTTCGAATATACAGCAAATCATCATCGTCATCATCACCAGCCGGAAGACGTCCACTGCTGAACAAAGGCCTCCCCCTTACACCGTCACAATGAACGACAATTTGCTATTTGCATCCACCACCATCCATCTATCCACGCGAACAATGTCGTCGGTCCACCTAGTGGGAGGCCTGCATACTTCCCCAACAGTTATTGGTTCTTCGAGTGATGTGGCCTGCCCACTGCCACTTCAACTTGCATATTCTACGAGCTATGTCATAATAATCATAATCATAATCATAATCATTTATTAGTAAAGTTATTTTACACGTCAGTTCATTTAAGTAAATACAGTCAAATCATAAATTACATATCAATTTCATAAGAAAATCATTAATTAGCAATACTAGTCTCTATAGAAGTCGTTAATTTCATGTCACAATTTAGTCATAATATCAAAATAATAATTAATGTCAATGTCATTTAAGAAAAAATTATATTAACTAATTATAGGTCAAAAATCAATAAATTTGGATATTTACGCGTTACGTTTTTTGTCGGTGACCTTGGTGCTTTGGCGAATCTCCTCATTCCGGATTCTGTCGCGCAAAGAAACTCCGAGCATAGCTCTCTCCATAGCTCGTTGTGTGACTCTGAGCTTTTCCAAGAGGCCAGCTGTTAAAGACCACGTCTCAGTACCATATGTCATCACTGGCAACACACACTGGTTAAAATAACCTTTGTCTTCAGGCACTGCGGAATTTCTGATGAGAAGATGTCACGTAGTTTCCCGAACGCTGCCCATCCGGCTTGGATTCTTCGGGCGACCTCTTTGTCGACCTAACTGGATAGTTTGTCCTAGGTATACGTAGTGGTCAACAACTTCGAGTGTATCGTTCCCAAGAACTACCGGTACGGGTGCAACATGGACATTAGACATGATCTTCGTCTTGTCCATGTTCATTTTAAGACCCACCTGTTGGGAAACGCTACTGAGGTCACTGAGCATCGTATTAAGGTCCTCCAGCGACTCTACCATAATGACTATATCATCGGCAAAACGAAGGTGAGTGATGTATTCGCCATTGCTGTTGATTCCGAATCCGTACCAGTCCAAGAGCTTGAAAACGTCCTCCAATGCGTTTGTGAACAGTTTCGGAGAAATAACGTCTCCGTGCTCTCGTCCTGTAGTCGGAACGACATGGTGGCGTTGCTGTACAAACACTTCAACACTTTGATGTACCTATAGACAATATGGCACCGCTGGAGGGACTGCAATACCGCCCAGGTCTCGATTGAATCGAAGGCTTTATCGTAGTCCACGAACGCTAGACATTATGGCCGATTATACTCCTCGGTCTTCTGTATAATCTGGCAGAGCGATTTATGTGCTCTACGGTGCTAAAGCCTTTTCGGAAAAAGCCTTGTTCGGGAGGCTGGAAGTCATCAAACCTGCGTTCGAGACGGTTCGTAATGACTCTCGAAAACAGCTTGTATACATGGCTCAGGAGTGAGATGGGTCTATAATTCTTCAACAAGGTGTTATCACATTTTTTGAAGAAAAGAACGACCACACTCCCGTGCCATGCTTCTGGCGTAGTACCCTCGAGTAAGACGGAATTAAATAACTTCTGGAGGACTAAAAGTACCGGTTTTCCACCCGCTCTCAGAAGTTCTGTTGTGATTCCGTCTTCACCCAGCGCCTTGTTGTTCTTAAGCTGTTTGAGAGCCATTCTAATCTCGTACAGACTGATGTCTGGGATGTCCTCAGTGTAGTGTCGGGTTAATTTGGCTCTGGTGTCCTGAGCTGTTCTGACAATGGGTTCCTGTGTTGAGGTGTATAACTGTCCGTAAAACCTCTCGAGCTCTCTTAATATCTCCGGTTTCAATAAGATGACACTGCCGTCGTCGATCTTCAGCCTGGTCATGTGGCTGCGCCAAATAGACGAATTCTTTGCGAACACTTTAGAGCCTTAGTTCCGCTCAATCGCGTCCTTAATACATGCTGTATTATAGGAAAGCAAGTCGTGACGCATGGATTTCGAGATTCGTCTATTGAGTTCAGCATATCTGACATATCAGCTGAAGATTGCAGTCTCATCTCAGTCCGGGTTTTCATTAACTTAATGGTTTGATTGGAGAGCTTCTGAGGCTTATTACGGCGTGGGGTCTTAAAGAACTTGGACCCCACTGCATGGACAGTTTGCACCAACCCATTGTTTAACTCGTCTGCAGTTTCGCATTCGGCTAGGCACTGAAAGCGATTGTGTAGTTCGAGTTGAAAGTCTTTGGGGTTTCGGATTTGGGCGGTTCCCGGACGGAGCGTGGACTTCATCAGAAGAAACCTCTCGAACTTGATTGATATTCAATGTGCCTCTAACAATGCGGTGATCGCTACCGGTTTTCAACCTGCCGATCACGGAGACATCATCGAATATATGCTTCTTGGTCGTCATGATGAAGTCGATCTCATTTTTGGTTGAACCATCGGGGCTTATCCACGTCCACTTGCTGGATGGTCGCTTCTTGAAGAAGGAGTTCATCATAAAGAGTCCCTCCTTCTCCATGAAGTCGAGCATCCGCTGGCCCCTTTGGTTCCGCTGCCCGTACCCATAAGACCCCACTCTCAACTCATCGCCATTCCGTGTGCCCACCTTCGCGTTGAAGTCCCCCATAACAACGGTGAAGTATGTTTTGGAGGTATGTATGGCTTCTGCTATCTCCTCATACATAGCCTCTACTTCATCGTCAGTGAGTGCCGAGGTCGGCGCGTAAACCTGTATAACCTTCAACGAATACCGACTGGTTATTTTGAGTATAAGGTACGCTACCCTACTGGACACACTATCGACCTTAATCACGTTGTTAATAAGGGACTTACGGACGAGAAACCCGACACCACCCTGGGATTTCCGGTCTCCTTCCCGGAAGAAGAGCATGTTGCCAGAATCAAGGGTTATCGTATCCTGTCCCTCTCGCCAGATTTCAGATAATCCCAAGATGTCCCAACGCAACTTGCTCAATTCTTCCTCCAGCTCGACAATCTTCTCATCGGTCCTCATCGTGCGGATGTTGTGTGTTGCCAGGGCCAAAGTTCGGTGGGGGTGGTAGCGGGGCATCTGCCGGAGATTCTTAGCACCCCCTGCTCGACCGTTACCCCGCCTGCTACCGAGGCGAGGAATAGAGGAGCCGTCGGGGACTGGGGGCCGTATAGAATTCGTATCTATCATTGTTGGGGGGGTAGCCATAATCCCCACGGTCTATGGCAAATGGTCACGGTCAAAAACTGCGATCCCCAAGACTCATGCCAAGGCATGCGTCTTGGGGATCGCAGTTTTTGTGAAGAGATGGATGGAACTTAAAACAGAAGACGCTGCTGCCCGTCTTCTGATTTCCCTTAGTCGCCTTTTACGTACACCCAAAGGGAAGAGATGGGTGGATGCTATTCTTACCCGGACACCCCACGGGGGAATACAGCAAATATAATTACCGAATCACGTAACTAGACCTAAACCACAAATGTGTTAAAGTATAATTTTTTAAACGGGTTCTATAATTATCCTCACTCTCGTTATTGGTTTATTATCCTTAATTAACAAGTTACCAAATTATGTGCATTAAAACGTCTGCCTGCTACACTGGACCATACTATGATCGTGCTGTGAACAGGCGATACAGCGCGCATCGCCCGGTGATTCGGCCCTTCGCCGCAAGGTCGGTGAGGCCGTGAATTGGTGGAGGGTCATGTCTATATTGTCCCTCTGTGTGTGTAATTATTAGACAAATTTTACATTATTTATAGAGCGCGCTGTATAGTCGGTAGAGTCGAATAGTCTGAGTACCGCGCACGATGCGATAAACTCATAGTACGGTCACGGCACGGTAGTACTAGGCAGACTTCTTAATCCTAACAGTACGCCAACTATTTATTTACAACGTTGTTCTCCGGAAACATAAATGATTATCATTTGATCCAAATGCCTATTAGTAGTTTATGCACCAAGGGGATAAAGTAGTGTCTTATGTCGCGGGTGTTAAATTAAATCGCGAGCATAACGAAGGATTCTAGCAACTCCCGAGCGCAGCGAGGGAGTATAGAGTTAACTCCCGAGCGTAGCGAGGGAGTTAATACTAGAATCCTGAGTACAGCGAGGGATTTAAGCTCGCCCAAGACAAAGACACCTTTATCCCCGAGGTGAATACACTACTTTTCACACCCACTGCGAGGTAATAAAATACAAATATTGCTAGAATTAAAATAATAATAATATCTTGGGACAATCCAGACACGGTCATCTGATCCCAAACTAGGCAGAGCCTGTACTATGGAAACCAGACAAGTTCAGACAACTGATATAAATTAAATAGTTAAATAACAAATAACCCAGACACTTGGTAGGAATCGAACCCACGACCCCTCGGGTAGCGGCCAGGGTGTCTAACCACTACACCAAAGAGACTGTCAATAATATCAACATAGTGATTTTCAGCGTTAACATCTATTTCTTTTTCTTTTCTAGAACAACATTGGGTTGACGACTTGACGCGTCGCGCCCGGTTCGATTTTCAAATGTTTTATTTTCGAGCAGGCTCTGCTTAGATTAGTATTATAGGACCTGTGGTAAAAGTGTTGAGGAATATTCGTTTGACGTTCGAAATTCAAACACATTATTACCCAAGGGAGTTTAGTACAACATTATTACCCGGCTAGACTATAGGGATATAATGAGGTACTTTATGTCATCTTTTTATGACACATAATGCAACATTATCGAGCAGGTGGTGTGAAAAATAATATACGTATTAGTAAAAGATATCGAATTTGCCCAACATCGAAATACAGAACAACTCTTGCAGGCCGTCACTACCATATTATCGGAAGTCATCTGTACAATACTATAAATAAATTTTGTAACATTTATCCGCTAACAACATTTCACTGTAAGTCTAAAATTTATTCATGGTTGCAAATTCTTAGTTATGACGATACAGATAAACTGATAAAAGTATCAATATTGTAGTACAGTTATTAGTGACACATAAATTCATTTTATACAATTTTATATCAATATTATTATGCACTTAGTTCATACACAAACTCTCTTTCTCTCTATCTCTCCCACTCACACTCAAACATACACACACACACAAACACACACACACAACACACACACACATATCACAGGCTTTTAGTAAATATTTGTATTCACTCAAGGTGAGCAGTGTTCTTCACCGTCCATCCTCTGTGGCTATCGACTTTATCCTTGCATGTAACGTTGTGAGAGCGCTGGTACCCATAACACAAGTTAAATCTTAATTTGGGTACCAGAGTTCAAAATTACACTGTACTCTTTGGGATTTAATTTATTTAGAATGTTTTTACACGAAATTTTGTATATGTGTTGCCATGTCACCTTTTTGTCAATAAATAAATATATTATTATTATTATCCTAATAAAATACACCTCTACTAGGAAAACCGGTAGTAGGTACATTATAAGATAGGGTATTGTGAGAAGTTGAGCAACCTGAACCTGATAGTACTAAATAATTCCATCTTGGAGGATATTTTCGTCTCTTTTTTACTGACATCTATTAAATTACTCGCTCTAACTTGAGCTGATGTTGATATCGTCGTCGTAAGATAAAAAGTATAATTCAGGCACAGGCTAGTGCCCGTAAATAATAATAATAAAACATTGACGGTTATGACTTGTCCACTATTTGTACCTAATTTAAGTTATTTTCTAAGTTTTCTGTATGTTTTACTTTGGTGTGCAAATAAAGAGCTATGCTATTCTATTAAGCTATGCTATTCTATTTTCCAGCGGGAACTTATGCTCCCAGTATTTTTTATGCTTTCTAGCTGTAAATGGTTACCAATGTCCAAAGTATGCAAGTATTTCTTATAGTACTGTGAAAACATTTTAGAAATTGGATACGTATTCTTTCAAATTACGCCTACATTTTTTGTGTTTTACCGCAGTCAATAGGTATATTGATGGTATACAGTCTATCTTTATCTCAAGGCGCATTTACAAGCAAACTAGCTTCAATGATTATGTTATTATGCATGTAGAGTTAATTAATTTTAGAACAAACTAATAAAAACATTTTGATATTAGTTGTGATTTCCCATAATTCCAATATTGTGAGTTTTAAACAAGGAAACATCAATATGGAAAATTTTAAAAATCAATATTCAATAACAATTTCTTTTTTATTATTTTAGTCCCAGACACCAGCTAAACGGACTGACTTGGGCATACATATACTTATGTACAAATTACGCGCAAGCGAAGTTGCGGGCAACCGCCAGTCTATCTATCTATATTATGTTTAAGTATATTACAAAATCGAGTCTTAAAAGTGGTGTGAACCTCGAATATACATAAATTTGTAAAATTACTCATTATACAAAGGCCACTACGCTGTTAACATTTTACAAAACATTAACATAATTATTACTTATGTAGGTAACAATATTAGTAAAAATATGTTGCCATTTAAATTTTAAATGGTAAGTTGAATTGAAGAACCATTTAAATATTCTTGTGGACTAGAGTCTAGACCAATTGGCCCCATTGGTCTAGTGGTTAGGTTGGTTAGATAGGCACTACCCAATAGGTCGTGGCTTCGATTCCCACCTTGTGTCAGAGTGTTATTTTACTATGTATAGATTAATATTTAAACAAGCATGTAAGTATATAAAAAACTCTCAGCAAAGAACTCTCTTTCTACTCTACTACTTTTAATAAACGGCAAAACAGATTTTCATTATACAGTTCCGACCAATAACAACTGCGTTTTTCCGTGAAAGGTTAAAATAAACGTCTATCAAAATAATATACCAAACTAATAACAATTAACACCGAACTAAAGACACTTGCAATGCAATTAGCAAACCCGTTGTAATAGCTCCCATAACAAGACACTGTTAACCTGTGTGATATAAACATAAGCAAACGGTACGCACGATCCATCAGCACTTTGTGGTAATCCAAATCAACACACGATATCACTTTTAACATTACACAAACGCATTACACTACACCTGACCAAGACAAGAAAGTGAGTGCAACGAGACCAGTGAACGCAACCGGTGGCACCGAGGCCAAAAAAATAGAGGTCAGACGAAATATACCGTACCCTCTAGAGCCGGGAGGAATGATGACAACGAAAGGCATGGTATTTTAGACTTCTTCTTCGGCGTCACGGGTTCGTCTTCCGATTTATTCGGTAACATGGGAACGGGACTTTATGACCGGACGTCCGCGCGCGACAACTCGCTCCGACTGCCTACTAACGACGAACGAACGTGTCCAAGCACCGAGACGAAGGTAAAGCGCGGTACACAACACGGCGCGCGCCTCTTAGTGCGATACGGCACGTGCGAGATCAAGTAATACAGTTTTATTCCTAGTTTTTACATCTATTAAGTACAACCAGTTGCGTTTTTATATTTGATAGCGCCGACAGAAACGTGTTTCAAGTTTACTTTTAAGCTAACTTGTAGACATCCTTAATTATTACGATTTTTTTTTAGTTGAAGGCCATTTGATATACGTGTTATTAAAATACAATACAGTTCTTAGCGACGCACAGGCCAAAGCGAACAAATTTTTGATTCGAACTCTTGTTCCAAATGGGAATAAGTATTACGGTTTTAACTGGTATTAACGTATTAATTTGCAGAGCACAAATAAAAATTGTTTTTGCAGAAACTATGTCAACTTCGTGTTACGGTATTAATATGAGTTTACTTCTCCATATTTAGTCTCTACATGGGTAGAGTTATGGAACCTGCAACTAAGTTTTGGTGGCAGTTAAAGTCACTTGACAGCCCGTATTATTTAATCTCTTTGTGTGGTATACTTAAATATGACTAAATTACGACGACACCACCACGACGACGGACGTAACGATCTTATACGTGATAATATTGCTAGTTGGCATTACCAATAAAGACGAGGCTTTATGCAAGTCGAGACGAGGACCGGGCTTTAAAGATGGTCGTTCGGCCTACATTCACCATTCGATGCGCGAGCGCAGGCTTTACGCGATCTCCCTTTCACTTACGGCGCCCACAAGTGTGCAAATGTGATGGACAATACTATACGTCACAGGCAAGTGCTTCGCTAGCGTTTTGGTTGGAGATTATTCGACGTATCGCAGTAGCCTTGTGTGGTTGTAGAGACGTTTTTACTATTACCAAAAACATTGCCATAGTGCTGTTCTTGGTATTGGTTGTATCGTTCAATATTGATCGGATTTTTATAGTTATAACTCGCTATGTAAGGAAGTACTATTATTAGTAGTTATTTAATATTTTACTAAAGATAAGAGCGCTTTAAAAAAAGAGACGTGACCACTAGTACGGTAGGTACATAAAAGCTACTTACGTAGTGTTTTTGTGTAGAATTAGACTCTAGTAGTAGCGGAGATCAAAATATTCAGAACCAACCTTTTTAGATAGATAGATAGAGATAGATAATACTTTATTGTTCCACCATTATTAAAAACACAAAAATACAAGAGAAAAAAAAAAAAGTAAAATAGAATGAAACAATGGGCGGCCTTATCACTAAAAGTGATCTCTACCAGGCTAGATAGTTTAGATAGTTTTCTAATAATTCAAGAGTCTAAGTTCTTGGAAATAAAACATTTAACTATTTAAACTGTTATTAATCAGCAATAAACTACATATTATCAAAATAATAATGTTTGAATAGTATGATGATAACGGTTGACTTTATTATTCGCTCACAATAAAAACCACAAATATCCCAAACCACCTTATAAACATTGAGATAATATAAATACCAAACCACCTTATAACCATTGATATAATGTAATAACCCGTAATAACCCCAATGCTAATTACATAATACTGCGTAAGGTTAACATTTTATATTTTATTGCTGTTTTCGCTCTAAATCATAAAATAATTTATATTCTACACGTTTTTCAACCTCCGTATACCAATATTTCAAAAGCAAATTAACCATAGGTAAACCAAAAGGGCATTAGCAGAACAATCCATGGGAATAGGTATGCACCATTTACAAAACGAACCGTAAGTAAAGTGGATAATAATAAAGCTTACCTGTTATGTATTTAAATTTTTCTGGAACTTTTATATTATAATGTTGTAAGTAGGATAGTAGATAGAAGAACCGATAACCGTTGGGGAAGAAAGGTTCTTGAGTGGCGACCACGAACCGAAAGACGCAGCGCTTCCAGTGGAAGTTCCACTAGAATCTAGTGGACGCGAACAATGTCGTATGTCCATCTAGTCACTAGATGGACAGACGACATTGTGCGCAATTTTCATTATTAGATTTGGCTAAAATGTGTGAGGCCTTATTTTTGGATGTATTAGTTATTTTACTAATCGTCTAAAACCTTACACAGCAAAAAACGAACCGCAAAACTAAGTTTGTTAGTCGAGGTTCTTTACGGAATCCAAAAAAAAATACTACTTAGAATCATCAGTTACCCCTAATTATTTCAGATTTTTCCCTGCACAAATCAAATCTTCGGAGATAAGGGAGTGGTGTATAAACAAAATTTTTGATTATAAGCCAAAAACTACGTGGCATAAACCAAAATAAAAATCTGTCCTGAAATATGCAATTGAAGCCCTTTCATATACCACACGCGTAAAAGTAGTCTCACTTTGAAGTTTTGTCGTCCTATTTCGACCCCCAATAAAATAGTTGGGTCAGTAAGACCTAAAATTTGAAATACACACATCAAAAGTGTCTAGGGATCAAGCATTTTTAAGCGGATTTCTTGAGATTGAGATGTGGCTTTGTAATAAATTTATGATTTTATAAATTTATATGGATCCTTTTTGGTGCATTTCATAATTTGAATCAGGAACTGTGAATCAAATTCGAGTAAAAGATGAAAATCAGCTGTCAATATTTTCCCTATAAAAACATACAACGCATTGAAGACATTATTAGTGCTACTGTTTCCCTACTACTGATTAAAACCAACGTTATTATGGAGCGGCGACGTCATTTAAGCAGGGAAGAAATGCTCAGAGCCGTGGGAATGATAGAAGCTGGTTCCCGGCAACGTACTGTGGCTTTAGCTCTGAATACAAGTCAGAGTGTTATCAGTCGACTTTGGACACGTTACCGAAGCACTGGTACCGTGGCTGAGCGCCATGGAGGACGGTATCGCTGCACCACACGGAGACAAGACCGATATATTCAAATCTTAACTCGAAGAGCTCCAACAATAACTGCCATGATGTTAGCCGTGAGGCTTCATCACTCTTCAGGGAACTTAATTAGCGACCAAACAGTCAGAAACCGCTTGCATGAAGTGAACCTTCATTCCCGAAGACCGCTACGGGTACCACCTATAGCAATGCACAATCGTAGGATTCGATATCAATGGGCTCTTGAACACAGAAATTGGGCAGAAGAACAATGGCGTTTCGTGTGCTTTTCTGATGAGTCTCGTTTTGGTATGAGACCGGATACAAGACGTATACGACACTGGAGAACCCCTGGACGCCAACAGCGATTAAAATCCTGCCAGGAAGTCCATCCTTATAGTGGTGGAACCATCATGGTATGGGCGGGTATTTGGATCGGCGGAAGAACTGAGTTGATTTGGATCAGAGGCAACCTCAACGCTCAAATTTATGCTGAGACGATTGTATCAGACGTCATCGTTCCTCTACAAGTGCAAATCGGTCCCTTATTTCAGTTAATGCATGATAATGCACGACCGCACACCGCAAGAGTTGTAAGACAGACTCTCGCCGCAGCTAACATCAATGTCCTGCCCTGGCCTGCTCAGTCGCCAGACTTGAACCCGATTGAGCATGCATGGGATATGCTACAGAGAAGAGCTCTGCCGAATATGGAGGGTATCCAGTCGCAAGAAGACCTTTTTTTGTTGTTGCAACGAACATGGGCGGCCATTCCACAGCGTGATTTGGATGAACTCATTTTGAGTATGCCAAACCGATGTTCTTGTGTTGTTAGTGTTCGCGGTAGAAACACGGATTATTAATTGTTTAAGTTACCCAATAAAATTTTAAAGAAAACTGTTATTTCAGTCTTTTTTTCGAACTTTTGTGTTAGTGGTTCAAATGTCAAAAATCCCTTTATTAGGAAAATGGCAAATTTCTTTATTAATGCAAAGGTGACTTGGTTTATCGTTACTGTGACAAACGAAAACACTTTATTTGATGAATCCTTAAAGAAAATTTTAATTAATATCAATCAGGAGAAAAGTTATTGCAAAAATATATGTTGATCCCTAGACACTTTTGATGTGTGTAGTTTCAAATCAATATCATCAGTGGTTCCTGAAATATGGGTGTGACAGGCAAACCGACGAAGTAGCACGTGCTATTGAGGAGCAGGATTGTATTTTCATAAAATATTACATTAATATAATTCCTAAAACAAAAATTTATTACCTACCTGTCATCATTTATTTATTTTTCCCTCCACAAACGTAGATACGTAGGGGGAAAAGATTTCTTGTGATTTTTAATTAAATAATTTAAATATTATATTGATACGTGCGGGTGGGTATTAAAATGCTGATTAACGTAAAAGAAGATTTTATTCCACGTACACACACTGTACTATACACACAAGGCACAGTAGTCCGAATCACACAGTACGTCTCAGTACCTCGCCAAAGTCGTCGCAAGGGTCGCTAGTACTACAATTCTCTTCGATCGCTTCCTTACGATGCTTCCGTTGTCGCTTGTGAACACAAACTGTCTATACGCCTATATGCGTCGGCTTATATAGCTGAATTAATAGAGGGGTGGAAACTTCGCGAAGGTACTAGTAAATACCTAGTCCAGTATAATAGCGAGCCCACACAATAGGGGCAACGGTTCGAGAAATAAAGGAATAATAGGCGGCAGTGAACCGAGAGCGAGCAGTAGGTAGATACATACCTAAGTACTTGCCGAATTTGAGGGAACAACTTTCTATTGAGAAGTCTAGATTTTTCGATACGCATCGATAGGAGACCTATAGACTAACAATGCATTATGTGATAATTGCAATTAAGTAATAATTAACAGAGTAATTAACACTTTTATGTCCCGGTCGTAACAATATAAACGTGCATTAAAATAGGATAAAAATCGGTTATAGAATGTGGCAATAAAGCCATTTCATATACGGCACACACGGAAACCGATTTGGAAGAATTGAAAGGAAGCCCCTATTGAAAGGAAAATAAAAGACAAAAACTACTTTATTAATTTGCGATGAGGTTGGGTAAGCAATATTTAAAACTATGGGAAATATCACATCGATAGCTGTTGCTGAAATACGACTATATCGGTACGACAGGACAGACAGACGAAGACACACCACCTCGCGCCATTCTAGAGATTCCTTTTTCACCCTAAAAACTCATGTATCCGTCCATTCGTTTCAGAGTTACAAAGCACGGATGCCACAAACAGACTTCATCAAACCTAAAGGTGCTCCACACAACAGTTATATAATATTACTAGCTGACCCGGCAAACGTTGTTTTGCCATATAAATAAAAAAAAATTTTTGGGGTGGACTACCCCTAACATTTAGGGGGATGAAAAATAGATGTTGGCCGATTCTCATAGATACCGGATAAGCACAAAAAATTTCATCAAAATCGGTCAAGCCGTTTCGGAGGATATCTATCTTCTATACTATAATATATCTATCTTCTATACTATAATAAAACTCAAAGAGCACTTTTTCTGTACATTGAATATTTTTCCAAAATTTCTATGTGGGCGAACTATACTATCGACATAGAGGCCAAAACAATTTTTTTTGGAATTATTGTCTGTCTGTCTGTCGTTCTGTTCGTCCAGGTATCATTTGAAAACCCGTGGATGGATTTTGATAGGACTTTCACTGATGTGTTGTGTAGAAGTCAAGGTGTAAGTTGGTATATAAAACATCACGCTATGTTTCATAGGGGGTAAGGAGTGAAACATTACTTGCACATATTACCACGTAATTTCCTTTGTATGTGAATAGGGTAATTATAGACTGATCAGTTAATCATTAAGATATGTATTATTACGCTATATACAATAGGGAGTGAGCAGACATTTAGTTTGCATAAGATATAGCATTGGCGAAGGGTCAATTTTTGTAAGGGGTAAGCCGGTCCAGTACACCCAGGACATTTTCATTAGATTTCTGTTCATGAAATTTTAATGAAACTCCCCAAGTCCAGGTAGCGTATAGATAAATATTGTATTACAGACGCAACAATAAAAGATGCGAAAAGCTTAGAAGTTTCATTATCGAATATCATTAGACAGTAATTTACGATGTTAGCGTGATTTACATTATGAACAGCGCCATCTATCGGTGAAATTGAACATACAATCACTATAGAACTTTAATCTATTTATTATATCAAAGAAAGTCGTGTTAGTTACACTATTTATAACTCAAGAACGGCCTAACCGATTCGGCTGAAAATTAGAACCAGGAAACGGACATCGGATACTTTTATCCCGGTAGGTTAAGGTTAAGCAACGTTACGTAAGGTCATTAAATAGATGGGTGAACCGATTTGTATGATTTTTTTTGTGCATATCGTGTAGGTCTGAGTATAGGTCATAAAGTATATTTCATACCGCTAGGTTAAGGTTAAGCAACATAAGGCCGGGTCATTAAATTGATGGGTGAACTGATTTGTATGAAATTTTGTGTGCATTTCGGGTAGGTCTGAGAATAGGCCGTAAAATATATTTCATGCCACTAGGTTAAGGTTAAGCAATATAAGGAAAGGTAATTAAATAGATGGGTGAACCGATATGTATGAAATTTTGTGTGCATATCGGGGAGGTCTGAGAATAGGTCATAAAGTATATTTAATGCCGCTGATACCATGATTGACGAGGATATATAGAACGAGAGGAAGGTGCAAGAGAGGAGAGAGAGGGAGAGGGGATTCGAGGAGGGGGTGATGTGGTGAGGGATCGGGGGAGTTAGGTGGAGTAAGGGAAGAGTCAGAAGGAGCAAGTTCGTAGAAGAGAGAGGGGGTGAGGATTCAGAGAGGGGATAACAGGAAGTGGAAGAGGGGGGGGGGAGTGTGACGGAAACCGAAGCGGGAGGGGGAAAGAGAGAGGAGAGAAAGAGCATATAATTAGATTTTTTTATAAGAGAGAGAGATAAATCTAGGGAGGAGGGAGAAAAGGGGAGCAAAACGTAATAAAAGCGCGGGCGGAGCTGCACGGGTCAGCTAGTACTATAATAAAACTCAAAGAGCACTTTTTTTGTACATTGAATATTTTTCCAAAATTTCTATGTGGGGATACTATACTATCGACATAGAGGCCAAAACAATTTTTTTTGGAATTATTGTCTGTCTGTCTGTCTGTCTGTCGTTCTGTTTGTCCAGGCATCATTCGAAAACCCGTGGATGGATTTTGATAGGACTTTCACTGATGTGTTGTGTAGAAGTAGGGGTATAAATTGGTATATAAAACATCACGCTATGTTTTATAGGGGCTAAGCAGTGAAACATTACTTGCACATATTACCACGTAATTTCCTTTGTATGTGAATAGGGTAATTATAGACTGATCAGTTAATCATTAAGATATGTATTATTACGTTATATACAATAGGGACTGAGCAGACATTTAGTTTGCATAAGATATGGCAGTGGCGAAGGGTCAATTTTTGTAAGGGGTAAGCCGTTCCGGTACACCCAGGAAATTTTCATTAGATTTCTGTATTGTTCTAAGTACTTTGCTGATAGCAATATGACATTATATCTTTGAAAAGTTAAAATCTGTAATTCCCGAGCGAGTCCAAACTAGATTAGGAAAGAAATAGGCAAGGGAAAAATAACATTTCATTTTATTTAAAAGCCAGTTCATGAAATTTTAATGAAACTCCCCAAGTCCAGGTAGTGTATAGGTATTGTATCACAGTCGCAACAATAAAAGATGCGAAACACTAAGAACTTTCATTATCGAATATCATTAGACAGTAATTTACGATGTTAGCGTGATTTACATTATGAACAGCGCCATCTATCGGCGGAATTGGACATACAATCACTATAGAACTTTTATAACTCAAGAACGGCCTATCCGATTCGGCTGAAAATTGGTGGGGAGGTAGCTTAGAACCAGGAAACGGACATAGGACATAGGACTTTTTATCCCGGTAGGTTAAGGTTAAGCAACGTTAGGTAAGGTCATTAAATAGATTGGTGAACCGATTTGTATGAAAGTGTGCATATCGGGTAGGTCTGAGAATAGGTCATACAGTATATCTCATACCGCTAGGTTAAGGTTAAGCAACATAAGGCAAGGTCATTAAACAGATGGGTGACCCGATTTGTATGAAATTTTGTGTGCATATCGGGGAGGTCTGAGAATAGGTCATAAAGTATATTTAATGCCGCTGATACCATGATTGACGAGGATATATAGAACGAGAGGAGGGTGCAAGAGAGGAGAAAGAGGGAGAGGGGATTCGAGGAGGGGGTGATGGGGTGAGGGATCGGGGGAGTTAGGTGGAGTAAGGGGGGAGTGAGAAGGAGCAAGTTCGTAGAAGAGAGAGGGGAGAGGGTTCAGAGAGGGGACAACAGGGAGAGGAAGAGGGGGAGTGTGACGGAAACCGAAGCGGGAGGGGGAAAGAGAGAGAAGAGAAAGAGCATATAATTAGATTTTTTTTATAAGAGAGAGAGATATGGATAGAGATTAATCTAGGGAGGAGGGAGAAAAGGGGAGCAAAATGTAATAAAAGCGAGGGCGGAGCTGCGCGGGTCAGCTAGTATTAGATAAAAAAGTAAGAAGCACGGTAACAATTTATAAGTGTGTAACATATTGCTAAAAATGTTAAGAATGTTATGTTATAAACGCTCCCACACTGGTTCTTGGTGGACTGTGTTAGTAGGTACATGTAAACACATAAATAACGCACACAAACTCACACACACACATACACAAACACAGACACAAACACACACATACACAAACACAGACACACACACACTATGTTGGAAGGTTTATTTAGCTCCACGTAAGACGTGCAGCTTAATAAACCTGCCCATTGTAGGCCCATCCAGCCTCTCCGCAAACACCCTGAGGATACCGTTGGTGCTCTCCCCCACCCTGCGTATTATTGATGCCACTTTTTTACGCATAATTGCGAAGTAGTCGTCGGTACGCGCATCCGCAAACACCTGCCTGCCTGACGCACTACAGTAAGGTGGAAGCCTCAACAGCATCCTGAAGGTATTGTTATATTGAATACGCAAGGCATTGTCAGAAGTCTGGGTATGATTGGCCCAGAGGCTGCTGGTATAAAATGTTTGTTTGTTTTTGAAGTGAAACTTCTTATGCGACTTCCAAAAATGTTATCACATAACGCGTTAAGCGTTTAATGAATCACCTTAACGCGTTATCGCTTAACGCGTTAAGTGATAGGTGTTAAACGATAGGCGATAGGCGTAAATTTGTGAAGGTTATGAAAGCGCTCATGTGACGCCGTCACTGAGTGAGTGGGTGAGTGGGTTTCAGTTGGTTTCAGTGGGTTTCAGTTGGTTTCAGAGGGGTTTCAGTGGGTTTCAGTGGGTTTCAGTGGGTTTCAGTTGGTTTCAGTGGGTTTCAGTGGGTTTC
The DNA here is from genome assembly GCA_911728495.1 of Furcula furcula. Classification (NCBI taxonomy): domain Eukaryota; kingdom Metazoa; phylum Arthropoda; class Insecta; order Lepidoptera; family Notodontidae; genus Furcula; species Furcula furcula. Next base: position 17,817,308 of record OU452249.1, on the reverse strand, counting down.
AGTGGGTTTCCGTTGGTTTCAGTGGGTTCCAGTGGGTTCCAGTGGGTTCCAGTGGGTTCCAGTGGGTTTCAGTGGGTTTCAGTGGGTTTCAGTGGGTTTCAGTGGGTTTCAGTGGGTTTCAGTGGGTTTCAGTGGGATTCAGTAGGTTTCAGTGTGTTTCAGTGGGTTTCAGTGGGTTTCAGTGGGTTTCAGTGGGTTCCAGTGGGTTTCAGTGGGTTTCAGTGGGGTTGAGTTGAGTTGAGTTAGTGTGTGTGCGTGTGTGTGTGTGTGTGTGTGTGTGTGTGTGTGTGTGTGTGTGTGTGTGTGTGAGTGAGTGAGTGAGTGAGTGAGGGACCGACCGACCGACCGATCAACTGAGCGAGAATGAAGTTTCACTTCTTCCGCGGGACGGAGGGACTCCACGCACGCACATTCTTTTGTTTTAATATCATGTTCTAATTAATTTAATAACATTTAGTTACATGAATTTTATAACATCACTAACAATTTATAACAATTTATAACTTGTTACAATAATAATATGTTAAAAAAAGCTAGACAAATGTTATACAACATTCTCTAACGTTATATAACTGTTGTGTGGGAACTTTTTAATAATAAAAACAAACTTACAGACAACGTCGCTGATAATTTGGTTGTCCTGTTCCTGTTCCAGTAATTTTATATCGGTTTCGTGGAGTGGCCAGAGGTCGGCGAGCGCGCAGCCAGGGTCGGACCGCCGCTCTACGTCACAGCAGGACCAGCGCCGCGCGGACCACAAGGCCGGGTGGTAGCGGTCGCGGCGCGAGCTACCCACGCACACTGCAACCAAACAATACTGTTCCACATAATAGTACAATTCTTTTTAACCCCCGACCAGAACCTCGCCTCTGTGGTTGGTTATCGTTTTTCCATCTAGCTGGTGAGCGATGTGCCCCGCTAACAGCCCGATAACCAAGTACGGAGCCGGTCCCAAGCCCGGTTAAAGAGGGAGGGCACCTGGGGGGAGTGAGGGATGCAGCATCTCAATTCATCCATTGATATGCTGGATCCAACACTTCTCGTCCCCGTAACCCGAGAACCTCTGTGGCTGAGGTTCATGGGTCCTGTCGTCACAACCAGCTGATAACAGGCAGGGGAACAGTCACCTGCGCTAGGACCTGCGCAGTAGAGCGCCGTAAGAGGGGAAGAGGGAGTCCTGGGGGGTTGAGCGTTCAGTGCGGGCCGGGGTAGATGCCTGCGCTGCGCAACACGCCCCCTTTGGTCCTAATTTCAACCGAAACGGTAGCCTCCTTACCTAGCCAGTAAGGGGGAAATGGCCATGACGCCCGTCAGAGGGTCGTCGGCGAGGGTGGGAGAGGTCAGGCGACGGTTATGCTGACGGGGCAAGGGCGTGTGTGGGTCTCTAGGGTCGAACCGCCCGACGAGATCGCGCACGCTTCGAGCCCCCGATGTCGCGCCCAATCGCCTCCTTGACTGCCCTATCTCCGTCTAGTAGTCCTAGTGCACCGAACGGGCACTCCCAAATGTGCGGGCTCCATGGAGGGTGGGAAGCTAGGCGGATGAATTTACAATTAACCTTAAACTTGGATAATAGGTTCAATAACAACCCTAACGAACAAACCTCGGGGCAACCCGAAGGTTATACAGGGGCCGGGAAAGTAGTGAAAACGGCAATCCTAGCTACAGAAACTAACACCATGCCTGGAAAACTAAAAAGAGAAATTGAAGGGCAATGGACCCTGGTAATCAAGCCAAAGCGTGGGGCATGCAAACCTCCTGCAAAGGAGGTCCTCGACAAGCCTAACGCAGAGGCGAGCAAACCGGGGCACATGACAAAGAATCAGCGCAGGATGCTAAAGCTGCGCGGAAAACAAAAAGCACGGAAGGAGAGAGCCAATCCCAACCAAGGGACCTCAAGTGCCGCCGTTGCAGCCAACACTCCTGGACAGAGCAGTAGTGCAAAGCCGGCAGTTGCAGTAGGAAAGGGAGCAGAGGGAAACCTGCCTGCCGAACAACCCCAACCGAGCACGAGCGCCGCGACGGCCACGTCGAAAACACTGCCTGCCCAGGACAAAAAGAAAAAACAGAAGGGCCAAGGGAAAGCGAAGGTAAGCGCTAAACGGTCAAGACTGGACGAGACTATGTCCCCGAAAGTCGAGACCAAGAAGCGCAAACTAACGCAATCCCGCGGACCTAAACCTACAAGCTACGCCGCGGCATTAGCACAGCAAGACATCCCCATTGCCATTACATCGGCATCAAGGGGACATATTACCAGGACGACAGCGGACTTCATCCAGCATGGACTCAACGCCATATTGGATCGACTGGCACAAGGCGACCTGGAGCTACCGGGACCTGCGTTTCTGGGCAAACCGACGTACACCGAGGGTTCACTTCGCCTCCTCTGCGCAGATGAGGCGACAGTAGAATGGACGAGAACGTCGGTGTCCGAACTGCAAGTACCCGATACTGACAACCTTGTTGTCCTACACCCGAGGGATATCCCGAAGAAGGTCAGGTGCGGGATCCTAATCCCACAGATGTACGGAGAGGACATCAAGATAATAGGCAGACACCTACGACTCTCCAACCCCTGGGCGAGAGTAGAGAAATGGTTAGTATATGCTGCTCAGCAGCAAGAGAACACCGGATCCACCTTTGTGGTGGTGGGCGTACCGGAGGAAATCGTCCCAGAAATACTACGTAGAGGACGCCGCCTTAGCTTCAGGCTTGGGGCGGTGTACATCAAGTTCCGGGGAGTTAACGGACGATTTATAGACACACCCCCGGGGGCTGGTACCAACAGCAAGTCTGCAGACCACTCGGCGATGGAAGTAGATCCAGGAGCACCTGCAGACAAAAAGACAGCGGAGGCGGAAACCTGCACAAAACAAGGGCCAAGCCAGGAAGCACCACCCACGAAGGAGGAGGAGGAGGAACTTCTTGGCATCGGTAGTTTGGAGCTGGACGAGGGGGACGGCAGCGATGGCGTCTTCCTCGGCTAGCCCCAAACCCAATCCCCTAAACATTATACAGTGTAACCTCCACCACAGCATTACCGCAACGGCTCAGTTACGAAGATGGCTGGAGGTACACAAAACCAACACCATCGCCCTGATACAGGAGCCGTGGATCAGAGGCGGTGTCGTATGCGGTCTCTCCAGAATAGGAGGTAAGCTCTTCTATGGTACTGGGGAGAATACTAGGGCGTGCATCTACGCATCCCACTCTATAAATTCACTCCCTCTAATGGACTTCTGTTCCAAAGATATCTGTGCAATTAAACTAACACTCAATCAAGACCCGAATGTAATTGACCTTGTCATATCCTCGGTTTACATGCCGGAAGGGGATACTGCACCGCCTGATGGTCTCCGACAACTAGTAAGGCTCTGTGAAAATAAAGGGCTCGAACTAATTATTTCCACTGATTCCAATGCTCACCACTCTTTATGGGGCATGGAACAGAGTAACAGTAGAGGCAACCGACTTGTTGAATTCCTCCTCACAACTAACCTTGAAATTATTAACACAGGTAATGAACCAACCTTTGTTGGCAGACGTTCCAGGACAATCATTGACCTGACGTTGGCCACACGCAAAGCAGCGGACCTTATCTCTGGATGGCATGTGTCCAGTGAGGCATCGTGCTCCGACCACAGATGGATCCGCTACGACATACAGGTAATCTCCAAAACTGACATAGTACTTAAAAGAATGCCTCGTAAAACTAACTCTATTCTATATAGCACAAAAGTAGACGAGGGCCTGGCCACACTAAACACTTCCACCAAACTGGAGGGATATCAACAGATCGAAGATCAGGTAACACATCTTCACCAAACTCTCATCGGATGCTTTCACACAGCATGTCCAGCCGTTGCACCGCGCACTGACACCAACTACGGACAGCGATGGTGGGGTCCTGAGCTACTACGGCTGAGAGGACAGGTGAGGAAAAGACTAAATCGAGCTATGAACACCAACTCCGACGAGGAGTGGGATAAATACAGAAGTGCCAAGTCCAAATACAAAAAGCGTATACGGTATTGGCGCTCTACATCGTGGAGGAACTTCAGTAGTGGTATCACCTCGAATAGACAAGCCAACAGAGTTAGAAAGCTGCTGGCCAAACAAGGTCCGTGTGTGACAGGTAACCTACGGAAACAGGATGGCACTATGACCACGAGCCAGGACGAGACTAATAGTGTACTCCTACAAACACACTTTCCAGGCTGCCAAATCATCTCAAACCACACCTGGGGAGAGCATGATGTACAAGCCACGGAAAGAAGCTGGAAAGTGGCCGAGAAGGTAGTCACCTCTGAGAAAGTAAGATGGGCCATTAACAGTTTTCAACCATTCAAGGCAGCAGGCCCTGACGAAATATTCCCTGCCCTACTACAATGGGGAGGAGAACAGGTCATAAACATATTAACCCAAATATTACAGGCCTGCCTGGCCCACCAGTACATCCCGACTCGGTGGCGGCTGGTGGATGTTGTTTTCATACCCAAGCCAGGCAAAACGGACTATACTAACCCTAAGTCCTTTAGGCCGATAAGTCTTACTTCATTCCTTTTGAAAACCTTAGAGAGGCTCTGCGATTGGGAATTGCGCATAGACGCCTTATCTAATATTCCAATTCATAGACACCAGCACGCATATAGTGCGGGAAAGTCAACAGATTCGGCGCTGCACCAAGTGGTGGGCAAGATTGAGAAAGCCATTCAAGATAAACAAATTTGCCGAGGCACCTTCATCGATATAGAAGGGGCCTTTGACAAGACAAACTACGCGAGCATCAAGCCAGCCCTGTTGAAACACAACGTCGATGCTGTCCTGATAGACTGGATTATCAACATGCTTAGTAATAGGGCAATAACCATGAAAGGCGACGACAGTTCCCATGCAGTGGCAGTAAAGGGATGCCCACAAGGAGGAGTTCTCTCACCACTGCTATGGAACCTAGTGGTCAACGAACTCTTCAGCGAACTCAATGCCAGGTACTTCTACACTATAGGCTACGCAGACGACATAGTAATACTCACAGTAGGCAGTCAGGCAAGCACCGTTTGCGATACAATGCAAGCAGCACTGCGGACGGTCGAAAAGTGTTGTAAAGAGAAAGAACTGGCCGTGAACCCAGCGAAGACTGAACTGGTCATGTTCACCAACAAGAGAACAGTGGGTAACTATCACCTACCTAAGCTGTTCGGAACTACATTATGCCTCTCAAAAGAGGTCAAGTACCTAGGAGTAACCCTGGACAGTAAATTAAACTGGAACAGCCATGTAGAACGTAGGATAAAAGCCGCCGAGATCATACTGTGGCAATGCCGTAGAATGGTGGGCAGCAGATGGGGCCTAACCCCTAAGATACTCCTATGGCTCTACACAACCGTTATACGCCCCTTACTTACCTATGGAGCCTTAGTATGGTGGACCAGAACAAAACAGTCCAACTGTATTGGAAGTCTGCAAACGTTCCAAAGGCTAGCATGCAGGGCAATTACTGGAGCGATGAGAACAGCACCCACGGCCGCTTTAGAAGCTATGCTAAACATACCTCCACTCCACATGTTTATACAACAAGAGGCAGCGCAGGCGATAGTCAGACTGAAACATCTTAAACTGCTAAGCCTTGGCAAGGTGAGACATTGTGGCATTATGGAAGAGGCATGGACCGAGACTCCATTACTGGAAGCTGTGAGTGATAGGGTCAGGGCCACTTTCATTTTCGACAAAAAATATAGGGTACACTTAGATGAGTGCACTGGCACAGGCCATACTGAAGAGCTGCAGGTATACACCGACGGCTCCAAAACTAAGTCGGGCACAGGCGCTGGCGTGTTCTCAGAAGACTTAAACTTACAACTCTATACACCATTGGGTAAGTATAACACCGTCTTTCAAGCAGAATGCATGGGTATTATACTCGCAGCCAGATCAATTCTCACCAGAGATCTCCGCGAGCATAATATAAGAGTGCTCTCTGACAGCAAAGCGGTCCTACAAGCTCTTAACAGCAACACAACAACTTCGAGTCTCATACAAGAATGCCACTTAACCTTAAACAAGGTAGGTATTACTAATCAGCTTAACCTGCAATGGATCAGGGGACACAGCGGAGCCCGAGGCAATGAGGCAGCAGATGAACTAGCTAGGAAAGGTTCGGAGTCAACCCCGGTAGGACCTGAACCTATTATTCCTCTACCATTAAACTGGTTCCGAGCCACACTGCGTCGGCGCACGAGCTTACAACACCAAGCATACTGGGATAACCTGGGGGACTGCAGACAGGCCAGACTTGCTCTGCCCCAAGTCGACCCGCTCTTCTCCAAAGGTATTATACGGCTGAGTAGATCCAAGATCCGCCTGGTAACAGGCGCATTGACGGGTCATGGCAACTTTAACAGACACCTATTTAACCTAGGTATCACTGACAGTCCACTGTGCAGAGCGTGCATGGAGGAAGAAGAAACAGCTGCCCACGTGCTGCTTGACTGCAGCGGGGTGGCATCTTACCAGGCGACGCACCTGGGCACACCAGGTTGCCTCTGGGAGGTCTTCGGCAACATCAAGCGGCTTGGAGACTTCCTGGAGGAGCTGGGATGGCTGGAGTGAACCGGCCTACCTCCACCCTCAACACAAAATAGGCGCTCAGTCGTCGAGTTGTGGTAACGCCCGTACGATGAAGAAGAAGAAGAATCCCCGACCAAATTTGTAAAACCCCGACCAAAAGAGGGGGTGTAATAAATTTGACGACTATGTTTATCTGTAACATCGTAGCTCTCAACGACCGGATTTGAACGCGTTTTTTTGTTTGGTAGTTTAATCGAGATGCTTTGTTTGATGAAAATCTGAAAAGTCCATCAGCTTTTTTTAGTCGGTGTAGGGTTGCAAACTTCCGGGCATTTCAGTTACTCCTATTCGTTAGGACGACATGATATTTAATACATTATGTGAAGTCGATGATACCGAAGAAAATGGGAAACTTTATCAGAGGCCTTTTAGGCTAATGATGAGTGAGATGGTCACAGAAGCTCAGTTTCATTAATTGTTGACGCACCGAGCTTAAACTCGTTGTATACGTCTCAACGAGTAGCTAGGAGACAGACGATAATCAGGGTCTGAAGATAAAACAGGAACTCTGAACGAAGACCCATCAATTTTCGATCCGTTCGCTAGAGCTTGAAAAGAATTTTAGACAGATAATGATCAAGATCTCATGTTGGAGCTGGTAGGTGGTCACTAGAACTTAGGTTTACTGAACCCAGAACCAATGCATTTAGACCCGTTGTGTCGTGTGTGTGTGATCTCGACGAAGGTGTGTGGCTAGCCTAAGACATACAAATTCTTTGGTCACCCACCATACATTGCATATCAGCCCCTCTAGCCGAAACTACCAAGAGAAAGGCTTCATTTACAAACAAAACTCGTACGTAATATACGAATGAGTATGATGATAATTATTATGGTGAGTTGAGTATTATGCGACAAGGACTTCGGTTTAGAAAACTAAAGCTGATATTCGCAGCCGACAGTCTCGTTCTCAACGGACCTATTGAAGAACTGTCTTCGCCTTTTAGGAAGAAAATCTCCCTACGAAACGAGAGGAGATACCAGGGTCCAACCAAACATTGTGGCCACTGACTGCTAAAAAAGTACGAATTCATATTAAAACGTCATGAAATGAATAGAATAAGTACGAGTTTTTAACTGACGCACGGATTATCATCGACCCCTTTCCCAGGTCGTTTATCGAATAAAGTTGTAATCTTATCTTATACTGGAAAATAAAGCTCTATTGCCTAACCCGTTGTTATACTCCGCCCTTCAGCGTAATATAAATTATATTAATGTCACATGTCATATCATTTCGCGGTTACTAAAAGTGGGGATTTCAGGGATTGTACACAATTTTGCATTACAACACTGCTGCATACACATTACCAAACGGATAGATGATTACATACCCGATCTGATTGTATGGATCCACTGTAGACGCTCCGTGTAGTCGGCTGCCACTAGATACAATGTGTAGTCCGAATTTTGTTCAGTGTATCCCACCTGAGTAGAGCACAAAAGCAATTTCACAAACATTTGCTTCGAACACCAACGTACCGGTGATAACGTTAAGCGCAACATTCATTTAAGCAAGACTTCACACCTAAGCATTATTTACCTGAAAAGGGTACCTATATACAGGACTCTTGTCGTTGTCACTATCTGGAATATGCTTGTTTAGCTCGGTTAAATGTGCCTGTTCTACTGTGTGTATAGCTGCGGTGTTGATACGGCCCCGCTCCTTTCGTTTCTACAACAATACAATGCAAAATCAATATTTTTTTTAGTTTTTTTTTTTTGGTTAATGAAGAGATCGGACCGTTTAGTATTTTAATACCATGCCAGCGAGGCGCGGTGGGCGGCTACGCACAACATTTTTAACCCTAGGTTCTAAACCTACTTCGGAGTCGCTGGGCGTTCGGGGTGTGGAACCTTTGAACGTCCATTGAGTACGGCGGCGACTCTGAGGAGGACGGCGGCGGGGTTGCGACCCCCGTCCCCGTGAGTACCGTGTCAGGTTCCCGGAGGGCTACAATGCGCCCCCCGGCGGCGGGCTCAAAGGCAAGGCACTGAGGGGCCCCTGGTGCAGATCCCACCGGAGAGCCCTGGGGTCCCCCCTCTCATGTGCCGATGCGACAGCGGCGGGGGTTTTAGTGGATAAGAATCCCACATACCCCTGTCGAGCCCCACAGCTCCCGGGGATCTATGGAAGATTTCCCCCGCGTCAAAAAAAAAAAAGTTCTAAACCTAAATCTATCTATATCTATACTTATAATAAAACTGTAACAGGTCCAATTCTGTACATTGAAGATATTTTGAAAATTATATTTGGAGGCCATTCTATAACCGATACTGAGGCCGAAAATGTATTTTTTTAAATTTTTGTCTGTCTGTCTGTCTGTCTGTATCACGGCTGCGCATCACGCCGAAACTACTGAATGGATTCAAATGAAACTTGGCATGATTTGAGATCTTACTACGAGGTAGGACATAGGATACTTTTTATCCCGTAATCTAGCACGGTTCTTTTGGGAGAGGGGATTAAAGTCAAAATGGGTACTTGGTTATACGCTTGGTCCGATATTATCATTTTTTTTATAATATAATAAATATTAGTAAGGGAACACTCATAGAGAGTTGTTAACAAGGTTTTGTAATCGATCGGGTTAAGCAACGTTAGGTAAGGTCATTAAATAGATGGGTGACAGTTTAACGCCATTTGAACTAAACGGGTCCGTGCTTCGGAGAGCAAGTAAAAACTGGGTCCCAGTTTTTAACCGACTATAAAAAAGGAGGTTATGTATTCAATGCGAATGTCTGTTATTAAAAGTTTAGTTAACGTAAAAATAGCGCAGGCGGGAGCTGCGTGGGTCAGCTAGTACTTATAATAAAACTGTAACAGGTCCAATTCTGTACATTGAAGATATTTTGAAAATTATGTTTGGAGGGCATTCTATAACCGATACTAAAACCAAAAATGTATTTTTATTTTATTTTTGTCTGTCTGTCTGTATCTCGGCTGAGCATCACGCCGAAACTACTGAATGGATTAAAACGAAACTTGGCATGATTTGAGTTAATACTCCGACTTCCGAGGTAGGACATAGGATACTTTTTATCCCGACATTCGGCACGGTTCTCTTGGGAGAGGGGACTAAAGTCAAAATGTGTACTTGGTTATACGCTTGCTCCGATTTTAACAATTTTTCATTATAAATATTTGTAAGGGAACACTCATAGACAGTTGTTAACAATGTTTGGAAATCGATCAGGTTAAGCAACGTTAGGAGGTCATTAAATAGATGGGTGACCGTTTAACGCCATTTGAACTAAACGTCTTCGTGTTTCGGAGGGCAAGTACAAAGTGGGTCCAAGATTTTAACCGACTTTAAAAAAGGAGGTTTCGCGAATGTATATTATTGAAAGTTTAGTTAACGTAAACACAGCGCGGGCGGAGCTGCGTGGGTCAGCTAGTTAATAAATAAGATCGTATTCATTCAATATAAATTAAAAAAAAAACCGTTCAAGTGCGAGTCGGACTGCTTACGCAACTTCCGCACGTTTTTTGGACGTAGTATTTATGTTAGTTTGCTATTCATCGAACACCACAGGTAGCGAAAAGTCCAAACCGCATAACTAAGTTTGCTTCCTTTTACCTGTAATCATTAACTTCGGACATAGGGCTCCCACACATAACTGCGATGCGATGCGATGCGGCGTGAAACAAATGAATTTTCGATACAAGTTGCAGGAACTTGTAAGGGGTACGGTATTTTTTTCGAAATTTTTAAATAGGTATAAAGCAAAAACCACGTTATGTACAAAAACTCAAAATCTAAATTTTTTTGGGCATGTGCAAATGAAGAGCCTTCATAGTTTAGTCTTTATTTCATAAAGCTAGGTCTGGTACTTTTGAAAATATTGAAGATTTTCTAACCAACCCTTTTTCTTTGCGGACCAGTGTATTAAGGGAAGAGACAACTCTTTAATAGAAACTGATTGCTACACTTATGCCCAGAGAAAAACTAGGGCACGCTACAAAAGCTGTATTTCGGATATTTAATTAAACGCTTCAAAAAGTTAAAAACCAGCTCACGGTACAATTCCCACTAATTGAATTCGGCAAAACTGTGCCGGGATTTTCTGAACCAAACAAGGTGTAGTCGCGTCGTGCATGTGAATACTGCAATACTTAATACTTAAGACTGCCCACAGTATCTATTTTTAAAGTTCCGTACCTAAAAGGTATCAATTAACCCTTATGGTGCGACTTCTTCTTACTTACACCCACTAGTAAGAAGTTTATGCTATAAAATTTTGCCAATCTATTCCTAAGTACTTAAATGTCTTTGGTTCTTACCACCGAAGTTTTTGTAATAAATCATCACAAAACTTTTACAAACTTGGTTATGCGGGTCGTTTTTTTTTTCTACCCGTGGTGTGAAAAGAATAATAAACCAACTTTTATATGTCTAAGCATCGATATAATATATAAACTAGATTTGGTGTCACAGTTCAAAAAGTGGTAGCGAGAAATAGCGCCCTTGTGTCGCTATTTCTTTACAAGCCACATCCTGACAAATTTATTTTTACCGATAGGAGAGTCGCTACTGTCTATATGAAACTGTCAAACTACAAGTCATTATCATTAAAAAATCGTTAGTTCACGTTTCCGCCACCAGCACAGATAAGTTTGCAACCTCCGCGACCACATTTTAAATGTCATTTTGTTCGTGAATGTTTATCTAGTTTATATATTATATCGATGTGTCTAAGGAAGGTTAGATTCCGGCACAAGGATGGCCTTTGGGGTTAAATTATTAAACCTAAACAAATCACAAATCAGGCACCACTCACGGGACATTTTGGTACCATCGAGGACCTCCACAGAATGAGGACGGAACTGTACTTAGACAGTAGATACTTGAAGATTTTGTGAACGTTATAAAGTGTAAATTGTACACACTGTGTGGCTTCGACGCTTATGCGAGACGTAGATTGAGTTATCTACGACTATCCTACACCAGATGATTATGTACAGCTCCAAGCTGGCGCAATCGTGGCGGACCTTAAGAAAGTCTTTGACACGTCAGCTACAGAGTAAGTAGGTAAGTAATGAATTGGGTCCGGTAGTTTCTCTCTATCTATCGTATATAGAATAGTCAGAAGATACGAAATTATCGACTTGGCCGGTTTTATTATTTGTAATACAAATTGTATTACTGACTGACGATCCTATTTCATCGTTGTACTAATTTGCATCGTGGAAATTTCATCTATAGAAAGAACGTGTGCACGACAGAATAGACTCAGTGCGTGAGACAGTGCGTTTACATGTGTATATTTTCATAGGATAGGCATAAGGGCATAAGGACATTATATTTTACGTGTTTACAATAGTTTTTACAGTATTCTAGATGATAAGAAAAATAGGATAAGGTAGTCGTATAAGAATTGTATCTCAACTAGTGAGTAGTGTAACTAGTAGAATAAGGATTTTTTGGATAATAAAATATATTTGCTATGGTGTTTTATTTTGAAGGGAAAAAAAATAGGATATTGTAATATGTTTAGATATGTTTAGGTATGTTAATTGTGTAAGAAATAAGTAAATATAAGATTATAATGTCATGCATGTGCGTGCGACGGCTCGCTATCACGGAATGGCATGCGGAGCGCACGTAGGGCGAATATTTATACTAGGACGGTGGGGGGCGAGGTCACTTAAATATCCCCGCCGCGTCCGCGCGCTCCCATTCTAAAACCAGGCAACGCCGGGTGCGCACGCATATGTCAGGAAATGTGGAATTACCTAACCTAAGACCTAGACATAAGATAAAACCTATATGTAATAGAAATAAAATGTTATCAATAAAGATTGGTCAGAGGGGGTGAGGCAGAGAACCTTCCAGAAAAACACTCGGGCAAAGTATAAAAAGGACGCTGATTGGCCGAGGCGTCATTCGCGGTTCACAAGTGATTCTCAACAAGTCAAGAAGAAAAGCAAGAAAAAGGAATTCTGCCCCGCCTCCGCTGCCTCCCTACTGTTTCCAAGAAGACCGGTGTTTTATTATCAAGCTTCTCAAGATCCTAGGAAACCTATCGCCCACATTGTTGGTCGCTTGCTCGCCGGATCACTGAAGAAAGAAGATTAAACAGCGCGGACTTGGGAAGAAAGCTATCGAAGGACTAAGAAGATGCCTGTCACAAGATCGCAGAAGGGAAGCGTCGCGGACACCGCAGAATCAAGACTGAATCCAGCGAATCAAGAACCTGCGAATCAAGATCCCAGCGGATCAAGAGGTGCCGTCAGAAGCACGGGGATCGCCACAAGAAGCACGAACACGGCCAGGACGACGCGGCAGGGGGAACTTACGCACTCGTCGGAAGAGGCGACTACGGGCACCACTGCGACTACGACCACGACTTCCACCGAGAGCACCGACGTCACGACCGCCACGAGGCAAGTAGAAGACGCAAGCACAGTCAAGCCGTCGAAGCGCGCCAAGTCAAGACGTTCGGACACTCAGAAGAAAAGGCTCATGGAATTAGAAGCGCAAGAGAAGATCGCCGAATTGAAGCTGGAAGAAATACGTGCGTCGCTCGCCCTCGCCCAGGCTCGGCTTGAAAGACAGCGGGCCACAGAAGAAGAAGAAGACGAGGCACCCTCCGCGTCGGAAGACGAAGAAGAATGCCCTAGCCGAGTTCAGGAATGGTTGGAAGGGCAGAAGAAGGACCCTCCCGCAGAAGACAAGAAGGAAAAAGAGAAGACGCCTGTGGAAAGTGAAGAGAAAGGACGAGGACAGGGCGCTCACAAGGACCAGGATCGTGAGCACCGGGAAGACATGGAAGAAGCCCGGCCTGCGCGTCAGCCACCGAACGTGGACGTCACTTCCCTGGCAGCAGCTCTTACTCAAGCGGTGCGAATGACAAGGGACGCGCCGAAGTATCTACAGGAACTGCCTACCTTTAACGGGCAGTGCGGCAGCTGGCTCGCTTTCCGCGCCGCCTACTATGAAACTGAAGCACTATTCTCGAAGACCGAAAATGTATCAAGACTGAGAAGAAGCATCAGGGGGGCAGCTACGGAGGCGGTCAGCAGTCTACTCATCAGCCAGCCGGATCCGGGGACAATAATGGAAGCCCTGGAAAGAAGATTCGGAAGACCGGATGCACTGGCGATGAGCGAAATGCAGAAGATGAAGACATTAGCAAGACTCAGCGACAACCCGCGAGACTTATGTATATTCGCCAATAAGGTGGCTAACATAGTGGCCACGATAGAAGCACTGAAGAAAGTTCACTATCTCTACAATCCGGAGTTAGTGAAGATTATCATCGACAAGTTTACGCCGATAATAAGAAGCAAGTGGTATGACTACGCAGCGAAGAATAAAGAAGACATTCCCGACCTGAAGAGACTTGCTGCATTTTTAAATGAAGAAGCGGACAAGTGCGGCGCCTACGCGCAACCAGAAGATATCGCCATGAACACGACGACGGAAAAATATTACAAGAAGAGGTACGAGCGCACTTTCGCAACCAACGAGAATGTCAAGAGGGAAGAACACTGTTCCACATGCAAGGGTGACCACCATCAACTGCCTGACTGCAAGCGGTTCAAAGACCTCGACGTTGGCGAGCGTTGGGAGATAGCGAAGAGACACCGCATCTGCTTCCGCTGCCTACGAAGCACACACCGCCGAGGTACCTGCCGAGCGAAGACGTGCGGAAAAAATGGATGCTCGATGGCACACCACTACCTGCTGCATCGAGACGCACCACGAAGAACACCATCACCACCACCTTCGCCCGCAGTACAAGAAATCGTGTCGGCAGTAGAACTCGTCAACAACGTCGACCGCATCGGAAATTGTCAAGCATTTCTGAAAATCGCGCCTGTAACTATCACCGGTCGAAACGGCACCCGAGTGAACACCTACGCCTTGATGGACGACGGAAGCACCATCACCCTCGTCGATGAACAGCTGGCGGAGTTACTCGAGTTGGACGGCCCACGCGACGAAATGTGGGTACAGGGCCTGAACGAGACCGTCAAGCACGAGAACAGCAAGAGGGTCGACATCAAGATACGAGGGAAATACAGCGAGGAAGAATACGTCATGCGAAACGCACGCACAGTACAGCGATTGATGTTCACCAGGCAGAACATAGAAAAGGAAGATCTTCTGGACTGCACTCACCTACGCGACATGGAAGACCAGCTTGTCTACAGGGATGCCTGTCCGAAGATACTCATTGGACAGGACAACTGGGAACTGCTCGTGGCACTTGAAGTAAGAACAGGAAAGAAGGACCAGCCTGTCGCCTCACGCACGCGACTGGGTTGGGTGCTACACGGGCACCGACGGTCATACCAGAAGACGGTGGCCTTCTGTGGACATATTATCCTAGGAGGCCCAGAAGAATCGATGGCTACAAGTACGAGGTCATGTTTCAACCCGGAAGTCGAACGGCAGAAACAGAAGTACAAGGCAAAGAAAAAGAAAAGAAGACAGAAGAGGAGCTTCTTGCCAGAAGAAGAAGCCCCTGAAGTGTCAAAGGAGAGGAGCTTTCCGCCAGAAGAAGAAGCCCATGAAGTGTCAAAGAAGGTGGACCACATCAAACGTCAAGCTGGCTCCGACGTGCAGCATCGGCAGTCCCATGGACCCGACGTCTCTCGTCCGCAAGAAGGGAAGCCAGCGAAAGGACGAAAGTCAAGAGCCTGGCGAAGGAAGGCGAAGAGACCACGTAGCGCACGAAGAGAAGACCCACAGTCACCTGCTTGCCATAAAGAAGATCGTGAAGTGGCAAGTGGTTGTGCGTGCTGCGACACGTGTCCGACAATTTATAGACATGTGTCGCGCAAGAAGACACGTCGCCGCGGCAGCAAGACGCCAGAAGACAAAGGGAAACGCGAAAAAGGACCCTACGTGGAACACCAGCAAGACTAGGAAGACGAAAGAAGACATGAATGTGGCCACAAAGAAGACGGAAAAAAGAAGATTCATCTGCCTGGACGCAAGATATCTTATACGGGCAGAAAAGTTATGGATAATGAAGGTACAGGACGACTGCTACGCGAACGAGAAAACGCGTATTATGTGCAACGCAGCGCCCTCCACAAAGGATCGTCTCGCCGCATTAAGTGTGTACATGGAAGACGGAACGCTGCGACTACGCGGAAGGATTGCAGCGGCACAAGACTTAAGCGACGAGACAATCAACCCCGCTGTATTGGATGGACAACATAGATACACGCGAATGTACATACAACATGTACACGAGAAGATGGGTCACGGCGGCGTGGAGTTAGTGGTGAACGAAATAAGACAGCGATTCTGGGTGACACGGATACGACCAACAGTGAAAGGGGTGATAAGAAGCTGCCCACAGTGTCTTCTGAGAAGAGCGAAGCCAATGAGCCCTGCGACGGGAGACCTGCCAGCCGCGCGCCTTAGTCATCACGTGCGGCCCTTCTCCTTTACGGGACTGGACTACTTCGGGCCATTGGAGGTCACCGTCGGAAGACACCGAGAGAAGCGATGGGTCGCTCTCTTCACCTGCATGACAACGAGGGCGGTTCACCTGGAGGTCGTCACATCACTCAGCGCGGACAGTGCCATCGCCGCGCTACGAAGATTCATCGCCAGAAGAGGACAGCCCACGGAGATCTGGTCAGACAACGCGACGTGCTTCAAGGCGGCAGACAAGGAGTTGACGGAAGCGGTGAAAGAAGCCTGGGACGCGACGGAAGAGGAAGCCAACGCGCGTCACATCACCTGGCGCTACATACCGCCCGCCTCACCTTTTATGGGCGGCGCGTGGGAGCGCCTGGTACGCAGCGTGAAGGAAGCCCTACGTGCCACGCTGCGCGAGAAGTACCCCAGTGATGAGACTCTGCACACGCTTCTCGTCGAGGCCGAGAACATCGTCAACTCACGGCCGCTCACTCATGTGGCTGTGACACCGGAAGAGCCAGAAGCATTGACCCCGAACCACATCCTGTTGGGGTCAAACAGTCACGTGTCAGCACCGGGCCAGTTCACCGAGGAAGATCAGTCTGCGCGGCAACTCTGGAGGCGCGCGCAACGGCTGCGGACGAGTTCTGGCGGCGATGGGTCAAGGAGTACCTTCCCCTGCTCCAACACCGGCGGGAGCCTCGCACCAAGGGCGCGGCACCGAAGGTCGGTGACTTGGTCATCGTCTGCGACCCGAACCTACCGCGGAACATCTGGCCCAGAGGAAGAGTGACCAGAGTCTACCCGGGAAAGGACAACGAGGTACGAGTCGTGGACGTCACTACGAGCAACGGGCACGTCCTGCGAAGACCCTGCAAGAAGATCGTCGTGCTCCAAATGGGATCGCAAGCTGCGACGGCGGGAGAAATGTGCACGACAGAATAGACTCAGTGCGTGAGACAGTGCGTTTACATGTGTATATTTTCATAGGATAGGCATAAGGGCATAAGGACATTATATTTTACGTGTTTATAATAGTTTTTACAGTATTCTAGATGATAAGAAAAATAGGATAAGGTAGTCGTATAAGAATTGTATCTCAACTAGTGAGTAGTGTAACTAGTAGAATAAGGATTTTTTGGATAATAAAATATATTTGCTATGGTGTTTTATTTTGAAGGGAAAAAAAAATAGGATATTGTAATATGTTTAGATATGTTTAGGTATGTTAATTGTGTAAGAAATAAGTAAATATAAGATCATAATGTCATGCATGTGCGTGCGACGGCTCGCTATCACGGAATGGCATGCGGAGCGCACGTAGGGCGAATATTTATACTAGGACGGTGGGGGGCGAGGTCACTTAAATATCCCCGCCGCGTCCGCGCGCTCCCATTCTAAAACTAGGCAACGCCGGGTGCGCACGCATATGTCAGGAAATGTGGAATTACCTAACCTAAGACCTAGACATAAGATAAAACCTATATGTAATAGAAATAAAATGTTATCAATAAAGATTGGTCAGAGGGGGTGAGGCAGAGAACCTTCCAGAAAAACACTCGGGCAAAGTATAAAAAGGACGCTGATTGGCCGAGGCGTCATTCGCGGTTCACAAGTGATTCTCAACAAGTCAAGAAGAAAAGCAAGAAAAAGGAATTCTGCCCCGCCTCCGCTGCCTCCCTACTGTTTCCAAGAAGACCGGTGTTTTATTATCAAGCTTCTCAAGATCCTAGGAAACCTATCGCCCACAGAACGATATTCGTTACAAGCACCTAATTTCAAATTTCAACTTAGCGGCAGCCAAAGACATTAAAGTACATTTTGGTGACAGCAGTACCGATCGTCGACAACGAATGTATGTGAGTAGGCGCGATAAGGGTAACAACGGCTATTCTGGCAGCGTGCCAAGCCCTGTTAGCGAGCACTCCATGCTAACGTAACAGACCAAACCAATTTACAAACTTCAACCTTACTTTATACTTAAACTTATTTATGCACTAGCTGACCCACGCAGCTCCGCCTGCGCTATTTTTACGTTAACTAAACTTTTAATAACAGACATTCGCATCGAATACATAACCTCCTTTTTTATAGTCGGTTAAAAACTGTAACCCACTTTTTACTTGCTCTCCGAAGCACGGACCAGTTTAGTAGTAGTTGGCGTTAAACGGTCACCCATCTATTTAATCAACTTACCTAACGTTGCTTAACCCGATCGATTACAAAACCTTTATAACAACTCTCTATTAGTGTTCCCTTACTAATATTTATTATATTATAAAGAAAAAATGATAAAATCGGACCAAGCGTATAACCAAGTACCCATTTTGACTTTAATGCCCTCTCCCAAAAGAACCGTGCTAGATTACGGGATAAAAAGTATCCTATGTCCTACCTCGGAGTATTAACTCAAATCATGCCAAGTTTCGTTTCAATCCATCCAGTAGTTTCGGCGTGATGCTCAGCCGAGATACAGACAGACAGACAGACAGACAGAAAGACAGACAGACAGACAGACAAAAATTTAAAAAAATACATTTTCGGCCTCAGTATCGGTTATAGAATGCCCTCCAAATATAATTTTCAAAATATCTTCAATGTACAGAAATGGACCTGTTACAGTTTTATTATAAGTATAGATTTACTCATTTCAATTTCAGTTCAATTATTACCAAATCAAATTACGCGCATGCATGAAAAATATGTTCCAATCGTTAATGTCAATAATATTAGCAGTAAATTCCCATCAATGTTCTTTTTTAACCGACTTCAAAAAAAGGAGGAGGTTATCAATTCGGTTGTATGTTTTTTTTTTTTTTTTTATTTTTTTATGTTTGTTACCTCAGAACTCTGTCGTTTACGAACCGATTTGGAAAATTATTTTTTTAATTGAAAGGATATGCTTCCAGATTGGTCCCATTTTTTTCAAAATCAAGTTCTGATGATGGGAGCCATGAGTAACTGAGGGAACTCCTTAAATATTATAGGCATACATATAGCGTTTTTGGTATTTTTAGAAACTAGTCAAGCATTTTCATTCAGAAAGTATCATTTGGTGAAGTGGATCTTATGAAGAAGGCGATAGATGGCCACCGGAACTCTGTAATAAAATTAACAATCCATCCTATCCTAGCCGTGCCTACTAAACGTAGAACTACCGAATTTGGACTCGATGGATAGTTCTCGACGAGTAGTTACTAGAAAAATGGAGATCAGGGTCTGATGGTGGAGCAGGAAGGTTGTCACGGGATCTCTGCACCAATAAACGTAGATCCGCCGAGTTTGGGCTCGTTGGGTAGCTCTCGTTGAGTAGTTGCTAGAAAAATGGTGATCAGCGTCTGATGATGGAGCAAGAAGGTCGTCACGGGATCTCGGCACCAATAAACATAGACCCACCGAGTTTGGGTTCGTTGGGTAGCTCTCGACGAGTAGTTGCTAGAACAATGGTGATCAAGGTCTGATAATGGAGCAGGAAAGTCGTCACGGTATCTCGGCACCAACAAACGTAGACCTACCGAATTTGGACTCGTTGGATAGGTCTCGACGAGTAGTTGCTAGAAAAATGGAGATCAGGGTCTGATGATGGAGCAGGAAGGTCGTCACGGTATCTTTGCACCAATAAACGTAGACCCACCGAATTTGGACACGTTTAATAGGTTGCTACGATGAGTAGGTAGAAAAATGATGATCAGAGTCTGGTGATGGGAGCAAGCAGGAAGGTGGTAGGACCCACCGAATTTCAAATATTGACGAGTCGTTAGTAGACAGATACCGATCTGGGTCTAATAATGGCACAGGAAAGTCATTTTAAGAGTTCGTTCGCCTATATCGGGATTTTTTTTAAATTTTTTAAATGTCTAGGTACTTGTACTAGTTTTAAGTTCATAATTTGAATATGATGTAGTTCGTTTTTTCACAAAATTGATTTGTATTGCGCGGGTTTATTTTCTTTCATTACATTGAGATATAAATCAATAGTTAATTCAAATATTCCTTTACGATCTGTATCACAAATAATAACACCAGAACACCCCTAAGTAGATTTCCGGCTGTACCACTCACAGAACACCGAGCTTACAGTAATGAATCAAATTACCGGGCGGATAGATTTCCTTAGAGGAGGCAAACGCGCCGGTTTCAGGAACTTTCACATAAATGGTTTCCCTCCGTTATTGCAAAGTATAACTTTCTATAGACTGAAAACATACAGATTAACATGTCCAGTGTGTACGGTATGTACAGCAGAGAGGCCTGCTCAAAGACAGAAAGTTGCATCGCACTGCTTGGCTTATCACCCGATGCATTATACCTACACACAAAGAGACAAACAGTCACAAATAGACGTCTTTCTAACAATTATCCTTTATGCGTGACGAGAGTAAAAAAGTTCCGTCGTACAGGGTCGCTGCTTCCAACAAAATGGGTGGCATGGCTGGAAAATGAGGGAGCTTTCAAACAATTACGCACGTCGCGAAGGGTTCTCCATTGGAATTGCTCGCATAACGAGGGACCACACGCCGCCCGTGACTGTACATACATTACTGCGGTGAGAGGATCCTGTCATGTGGGGACTCGGCTGCCACATCCAATCTATCCCCTCACTGTTGGACGAGGGCAACATGACGTCAGTGGTTTATATTAACAATTTTATTTTAGCGTAACCTATAAACATTATCTCAAGTTTCTAGTGCAATGAAAGTCCCTTCGACATCATTTAGATAATTATTTCCCGACAAGTTTAGGTGTTTATTTATATCATTTAGTAATTCCCTTCGGGTTTAGAATTATATCAGTAATTATAAATTATTAGACCAAAATGGCCATATTAGCCGATTCCTAATAAGTTTAATATACATATTACTTAGCTGACGAGCTTCGCCCGCACTTTTTTCGACACTTCCAACAATTATCGTTACATTTTAACCAATTAACACATAACCTTGACCAATTATATATCTAAACCTTCCCCACGAATCACTCTATCTATTGGTGAAAAACCGCATGTAAATCCGTTTAGTAGTTTTTGAGTTTATCGCGAACATAAAGACAGACAGATGCAGCGGAGGACTTTGTTTTATAATATGTAGTGATGATGATGATAGTGATATTACTCAATAACACCCTAATTGTAAATTAAAACAAGTAAGTACAGTCTTTCACCCCTCGACACATATACCTACCTATGAAATACCTATACCTACGCGTGACAGTTCCAGAAAACATCTCTAAATGACCAATCTGCTTTGCCGTTTAGTAAAAAAAAAGCGACCAAACAGTTACAAAGACTAGAAAAGTGACTTTGTGTTATACTATTTATCATATATTCGTATATAATATGAGTAAGGAACGTTATTTCATTTGAAATATTTTTTGTAGTAAATGAATTTGTTTTACAGACCAGTCTTTACACACTGACTTCCTAGTCAGTGTGTAAAGACACTCTGTTAGTTGTAAATCTGACACTCTGTTAGTCTGTTATTAAATCTAAAAATTAATAGAGAAGTTTTTACGGGAATGAGCTAACATTACGCAGCTTGATGTGATGGGTAATGCTTATGATGGTATTAATAACACACGAGTTCACACGACGCCAGTAAGATACTATAACAGTATGTAACGATGTAAATAAATTCCAGACTGATGATGTGTAGTTTTTATTACGGATGCGTATTGATAAACGAAATTTAAAAAAAAACTCTCTAAATACATAACACCACGGATGGACCTTTTAACCAGAGACAACAGCATGGATATAGGCGATAATATGCTCTTGCAAATGGCTGATCAATCTGAAATTCGGTGTTATAACTAAAACTCGCTCATATGAAGAATAATAAAGAACGTGAACAGATATATAACACTTAAAATTCCACATGCAAAGAGAGAAATCACTGTTTGAAAAAAAATA
This sequence comes from Furcula furcula, assembly GCA_911728495.1. NCBI lineage: Eukaryota > Metazoa > Arthropoda > Insecta > Lepidoptera > Notodontidae > Furcula > Furcula furcula. The sequence goes on along the minus strand of OU452249.1, from coordinate 17,795,384 downwards.
TGGTTTAGTACGGTGTACACAGAACGAGAAATGGCCACAAATCTGAAAAACCCCACCACATCCAGCTGTGACATCGTGATATGTTTAGACTTAACAAAATGTATGTGACAAATTTCGGGTCGCAGTATTTTTTAATTCAAGAACGTATACCATGAATCTTAGTATCAAATTGGTAATTACCAGACTGGAGACGCGACGATGGAGCGGTGTTTTGCGGAACTGCCGTCACCGCCGCCGGGTGTCGCGTTAGGCGATAGACACACCCAGCTCACGCATGCGCCTAAACCCTACATACACCCCGTATTATAAGAGCTACCTGTAGGGACACATTTACGGTCTCCGATTTCGGTTTCCACATTAACGCGCCTGAATGTGAGAGAACCCTGGGAACTTATTCAACTTTCGCATGCCTATGGAAGCTCTTTTACCGTAAACTATTCACGATTTCATCAGAGTATCATCTTTCGACGATTACGTAACAAATATTTATCACGAAAAAATTTGGTTACGCGAACAATAATTAATGGCGGAATGACTGGATAAAGCAGTCATCCCGTGAACACATAAAGGATAACCGAAAGGATTACCTTACGACTTCGTGAAGCCTAGACCCGTTTTATCGTATTACAAACTTGTGTTAGGATTTCATTTTCGTGAAGCCGTTCTTAGTAGATCTCACTGAGTAATAATTTCGTAGATCCCTAGTTATCGAAAGACCTACGAATTTTCAATTGATTTATTAATGCCAACCCTTGTTTTTGTCCCACCGTTGGGCACGAGCCTCCCCTCAAGATGATGGGGGCTTAGGCCATAGTCCACCACGCTGGCCAAGTGCGGGTTGGATTGGAGGACTTCACACGTCATTCGAAAACTAGTTAAGCTTCCTCAGACATGCAGGTTTCCTCGCAATGTTTTTCTTCGCCATTTCAATTAATTTAATTTTTACAAATATTTAGATGGAAATATAGTGATTAGTGAGTCTATGAATCGCTTTTTTCCTATTATAAAACTAAAACGGCATCATTGGGGGTTTTGAAAATATGCATAATTAATAGGTAGGTATTCCTAGCCAAGAATCGAGCCAAAATTTTGATTAAAAAAAACACAGCCTATATTATTACACCATCCGATACTGTCGCTAATAGGGATCAAATTTTGGGAGCAATGACATAAGGGAAACAAAAGGAAAGAGATCCTTTTAACCAAATAATATTTTATTTTTCTTACGTTACCTACCTATAAACCTTATCCATACAAAAAGCGCAACTCCCATTAATAAAATATGTCTCCTTAAGATCCAAAGTAAACAACTATTTGTTAAATACTCAAATCACAAGAATTCAAGATTACCATATTTAGAAATTCTTTAACAAAATACGAGACAATACAATAGCAGCAACTACGAGACGACGAATAAAATTTATTCGATAAAAATTAATTAAAATAAAACATAACATTAAACATGTTGCATACAATGAAATGTTGTAAAACTGACTTGAGTGTGTGTCAAAAAAAATAACATCATATCAAACAAAGGTACAGGTGGTGGTAATGTAAGAATCAAGGCCACAAAATATAGAGAGTACAGAAGGCAAGTTCATGTATGTACCTCACTTTTCATACCTACGCTCGGCGGTCGCGCTAGGGTTGTCAACTCTGGCTTAAGTTTATTGGTGCAGAGTTCCCGTGACCACCTTCCTGCTCCATCATCAGACCATGATTACCATTTTTCTAACAACTATTCGTCGAGAACTACCCAACGAACTTAAACTTGGTGGATCTACATTTATTGGTGCAGAGATACCATGACTACCTTCCTGCTCCATCATCAGACCCTGATTGCCATTTTTCTAGTAACTACTCGTTGAGACCTACCCAACGAGCCCAAATTCGGTGGGTCTACGTTTACTGGTGCAGAGTTCCCGTGACCACCTTCCTGCTCAGACATCAGACCCTGATCACCATTTTTCTAACAGCTACTCGTCGAGAACTACCCAACGAGCTTAAACTCAGTGGATCTACATTTATTGGTGCAGAGATACGGTGACTACCTTTTTACTCAATCATCAGACCCTGATTACCATTTTTCTAGTAACTACTCGTCGAGACCTACCCAACGAGCCCAAATTCTGTGGGTCAACGTTTATTGGTGCAGAGTTCCCGTGACCACCTTCCTGCTCAGACATCAGACCCTGATCACCATTTTTCTAACAGCTACTCGTCGAGAACTACCCAACGAGCCTAAACTCAGTGGTACTACATTTATTGGTGCAGAGATACGGTGACTACCTTTTTACTCAATCATCAGACCCTGATTACCATTTTTCTAGTAACTACTCGTCGAGACCTACCCAACGAGCCCAAATTCTGTGGGTCTACGTTTATTGGTGCAGAGTTCCCGTGGCCATCCTCCTGCTCCATCATCAGACCCACAGACAGACATACAGATAGACAGACAGACTTCCGGACATATGCGTCAAACTAATAACACCCCTCGCTTTTGGTCGGGGGTTAAAAAAACAAGCTAGTTATAATACAAGCCAATATCTACTTACCTCTGTGATACAAATGGTAGCTTAAATAAATCACTAGTTTAAAAAACTAAAAATACAAGCTTTTATAAGGACTACTGCACTAAAAAGCAATAAATAAATTATCGAAACCGTTCATTCTTTCTTTCTACCCCGTGCTTGTAATTTATGGATTATATTTATGTGTAAGGCGTGGGGCGCCTTTTCTCTGTAAATGATTACAAATTATTGTCATGTGAATACAAATACTTAGCGTTCTTGAAATTTGACAGAAATGTTAAGCTGTTATTCAGAAAAGGAATTTCCATTACCATCATATATACATAGTTACATACATACATAAATACATACAGGTCAAGCTAATAAAAGCGTGTTAAAAACGACAATTCACCGCGTTTAAAGTAGAATTTAAACATCCATTAACTGAACAGGTGCAATAACCATTATTTGATGCTCCTCCTCCGGATTTGGACGAAGCCAATATTATAATTTCACTGACAAATCCGTCCACTCGCGCTTAGTAACGCGCGTATACGGTATACTGAACGCAACAAGGAGCTGACTGACTGAGTATCACGCGCGAGTGATATCTCTCGCGCGTATTATGTGAACGGAATCACTGTATTCTATGGAGCTCGTCTACGCGCGTACATGTACGCGCGTATGCACTCGCGCGTAATTCGCCCAATCTGAACAAGGTCTTTGAGCACTTTCCGCTTTTCCTTAGGCTCAATTCACACCAAGATGGCACCGGCAGCGCACTTTCAGTGTGAAAGAACTTTAAACTTTATCTACAATACGTAAAAGACCAGCCCCCCTAGACAATGTAACATTCTACAAGCGTTATCGCTAATAGACAGTATAAAAATGTATGAGAATGACATAAGTCATCGAAAAATCACGTGACAAATTATAGGGAAACGACACCGTTAGCGAATGAAGAAATAGATTCGCTATGAAGCGATTGCATCTTGTCTAGGCCCTCTGTATCGCTTGAAAAGCGCGGCGCCCGCAAGCACACTCAAAGTGCCCTGCCGGCCGCTGCTATCTTGGTGTGAATTGAGCCTTATAGTTTCAGATTTGGCCATCCACGATCACATGAAAAATTCACTTGTATATAGGTATGAATTTTTTTACATTTATTTATAACTAGCTGACCCGTGCAACTCCGCCCGCGCTTTTATTACATTTTGCTCCCCTTTTCTCCCTCCTCCCTAGATTTATCTCTCTCGCTTATAAAAAAAATCTAATTATATGCTCTTTCTCTCCTCTCTCTTTCCCCCTCCCGCTTCGGTTTCCCTCACACTCCCCCTCTTCCTACCCTGTTATCCCCTCTCTGAACCCTCTCTCTTCTACGAACTTGCTCCTTCTCACTCCCCCCTTACTCCACCTAACTCCCCCGATCCCTCACCGCATCGCCCCCTCCTCGAATCCCCTCTCCCTCTTTCTCCTCTCGTGCACCCTCCTCTCGTTCTATATATCCTCGTCAATCATGGTATCAGCGGCATTAAATATACTTTATAACCTATTCTCAGACCTCCCCGATATGCACACAAAATTTCATACATATCGGTTCACCCATCTATTTAATGACCTTGCCTTATGTAGCTTAACCTTAACCTAGCGGTATGAAATATACTGTATGACCTATTCTCAGACCTACCCGATATGCACACTTTCATACAAATCGGTTCACCCATCTATTTAATGACCTTACCTAACGTTGCTTAACCTTAACCTACCGGGATAAAAAGTATCCTATGTCCGTTTACTGGTTCTAAGCTACCTCCCCACCAATTTTTAGCCGAATCGGTTAGGCCGTTCTTGAGTTATAAATAGTGTAACACGACTTTCTTTGATATAATATAAAGATTAAAGTTCTATAATTATTGTATGTTCAATTTCACCGATAGATGGCGCTGTTCATAATGTAAATCACGCTAACATCGTAAATTACTGTCTAATGATATTCGATAATGAAAGTTCTAAGTTTTCCGCATCTTTTATTGTTGAGACTGTAATACATACATAATCTAGTTTGGACTCGCTCGGGATTTACAGATTTTAACTTTTCAAAGATATAATGTCATATTGCTATCAGCAAAGTACTTAGAACAATACAGAAATCTAATGAAAATGTCCTGGGTGTACCGGACCGGCTTACCCCTTACAAAAATTAACCCTTCGCCAATGTCATATCTTATGCAAACTAAATGTCTGCTCAGTCCCTATTATATATAGCGTAATAATACATATCTTAATGATTAACTGATCAGTCTATAATTACCCTATACACATACGTAATATGTGCAAGTAATGTTTCACTGCTTAGCCCCTATGAAACATAGCGTGATGTTTTATATACCAACTTATACCTTGACTTCTACACAACACATCAGTGAAAGTCCTATCAAAATCCATCCACGGGTTTTCAAATGATACCTGGACTAACAGAACGACAGACAGAGACAGACAGACAGACAGACAGACAATAATTAAAAAAAAAATTGTTTTGGCCTCTATGTCGATAGTATAGTACCCCCACATAGAAATTTTGGAAAAATATTCAATGTACAGAAAAAGTGCTCTTTGAGTTTTATTATAGTACTAGCGACCCGCCCCGGCTTCGCACGGGTGTAATTGAGAAAAGAAAAGAAGTGAATAATTTAAAGCTACTGCCTTTGATTATAGAATTTCTTGGAATTATTTATCAGTTTGTAGCTGATTTTTCGTATCGCAATATGAACAAATTTTGTATAGAAGTGACGCGTGAAAGGGCTACGTATAGCTGCCTGTCCATGGGCAAAGTACTCAACGCTTAGGTTTAAGTCTGCTACGTTGAATCTCTGAGCTTGTGATTTGTTAATTGTATTTATAATTTTAGAAACTGCAGACGTGTACGGGTGCACAATTTGGGTGGATTAAGGACACCATTTCTTTGAAACCAATTTATGGAAGCAATACGGGCTTCCTTGTTCGGTTTCATCGTTAAGACGTAAACGGGGGTCAACCGGGGAATTCTTACCCACTAAAACCCCCGCGGCTATCACGTCGGCACATTAGAGGGCGGACCTGGGCTATCTGTCGGGATCTGCACCAGCTGATACCACTCAGTGCCTTGACTTTGAACCCGCCGCCGGAGAGACACATTATAGTTCCCCGGGAACTTGTCATGGTGCTCACGGTTACAGGGATCACGGGGAAGCCTTTAATGGGATTTACGGGACCCTGTTGGTGGTCAACCGGGTATGTAGGTTTCTTATAAACTAAAGCCCCAACGGCCGTGCAATCAGCACATAAGAAACCCTTCTTGGGCTATCCGGTGGGATCTGCAACATTATACCCTCGTGGCTTGCCTTTGACCCCGCCACCGGGGAGCACAATAAAGCCACCTGGGAACTTTTCACCGTGCTCACGGTTACAGGGGTCACGGGGGAAGCCTTCAATTGGTCCCCGGGACCCTGTTGGCGGTCAACCGGGTTATGTAGGATTCTAATACACTAAACCCCCAACGGCTGTTAAATTAGTACATAAGTAGGACCTGGGCCATCCAGTGGGATCTGCACCAAGATCCCTCAGTGGCTTGCCTTTGAGCCCGCCACCGGGGGGCACAATAAAGCCACCCGGGAAACTATCATCGTGCTCAAAGATACGGGGATCGCAGGGGAAACCTCCAATAGGCCCCAGGATCCTGCGGGCGATCGACTGCAGTATGTGTCCCCCACGGCTGTCCACACAAAAGAGTGTGCACCGTGTACCCCTCAGTGCAAGGCAAGGGCCTTTGAAGCCGCTGCCGGGGGCGCATTATAGCCCTCCGGGAATCTGTCACCGTTGTCACAGTTTAAGGGAGTAGCGGGGGAAACATCCAATATGTCCCCGGGATCCCGTGGGGAAGTCAAACTGGGTATTTGGGATTCTTACCCACTAAAACTCCCGTGGCTATCACATCGGCACATGAGAGGGAAACCTGGGTTCTCGGGTGGGATCTGCACCAGGTGTCCCTGACTGACTGACTCGGACTGGCTGAATCCGAGTCAGTCCCGCTCAGTCCCGGTCAGTCCCGGCCAGTCCCGCTCAGTCCCGGTCAGTCCCGGCCAGTCCCGCTCAGTCCCGCTCAGTCCAGGTCAGTCCCGCTCAGTCCCGCTCAGTCCCGCTCAGTCCCGGTCAGTCCCGCTCAGTCCCACTCAGTCCCGGTCAGTCCCGCTCAGTCCCGCTCAATCCCGCTCAGTCCCGCTCAGTCCCGGTCAGTCCCGCTCAGTCCCACTCAGTCCCGGTCAGTCCCGGTCAGTCCGAGTACCACACCGTACCACACCGTACCACACCGTACCACACCGTACCACACCGTACCACACCGTACCACACCGTACCACACCGTACCACACCGTACCACACCGACCACACCGTACCACACCGTACCACACCGTACCACACCGTACCACACCGTACCACACCGTACCACACCGTACCACACCGTACCACACCGTACCACACCGTACCACACCGTACCACACCGTACCACACCGTACCACACCGTACCACACCGTACCACACCGTACCACACCGTACCACACCGTACCACACCGTACCACACCGTACCACACCGTACCACACCGTACCAACCCGTACCACACCGTACCACACCGTGCCACACCGTACCACACCTTACCACACCGAACCACACCGAACCACACAGAACCACTCACACACTCACTCACTCACCCACTCGCCCGCTCGCCCACTCGCCCACTCGCCCACTCACCCACTCACCCACTCACTCACTCACGGACGGCATAGGAAGTCGCATAAGAAGTTTCACTTCAAAAACTTGTCACCGTGCTCAAAGTTTCGGGGACCACGGGTAGACCTCCAATAGGCTTCCAGGATCCTGCAGGCGATCGACCGCGGTGTGTGGGATTCTTACCCTCTAAACCCCCCACGGCTGTCCGCAAAAAATATGGGGCTGCACCGGGTACCCCTCAGTGCAAGGCAAGGGCCTTAGAAGCCGCTGCCGGGGGCACATTATAGCCCCCCGGGAATCTGTCACCGTTGTCACAGTTAAAGGGGTGGTGGGGGGCACGTTTAATATGTCCCCGGGATCCTGTGGGGGATTCTTACCCACTAAAACTCTCGTGGCTGTCACATCGGCACATGAGAGGGGGTTCTCCGGTGGGATCTGCATCAGCTGCCCCTCAGTGCATTGCCTTTGAGTCCGCCGCCGGGGGGCGGGTATATTATATCCCGGATATTTACCTACTTTATAATATATGGAATTAATGAAATTCTCTAGTACTTGATTGTTAATTATGTATCTCTTTAGGTTTAGTCAATGTAAGCTATGTAAGTTTATTTACTTAGATAAAACTTAAAACCTTCAATGAAAAATTATCTAACCGATGGTGAAAATCGCAGCGTGGTTTAGGAGGTGTTATCGGATATAGACAGACTCGGATAGCGACTTTGTTTCACACTATGTAAAGATACTTTGACGTCGTTGGTCCCCAACACCAGCCAACCTATAGAAGAAACCCTGACTGACAGACAGACAATAATTCCAATAAAGTTTTGGCTTTTTTTATATCATACGTATAATAGGTGCATATTGTATTCCTACCCAAACAGACATTTTGAAAATATATTTTCATTATTTTATTTTGTTATATTTGGGAAACAAACAAATGATACCACTTATTACTAAATATAAGATCCAATAGTACATAAAAATCAATTAAGTTTCCACTAATAACTAAATCATAACATTAGAGAGAAGCTAACCACGTATGCATGATTTTAAATTTAAAAAAAGTATTAAATATAAAAATATATTAGAGATAAAAAGTGCCGGAGTCAATATGAGTTAAATATTTAAAACATCGAATCTTAATATAAATAAAAAAATCAAAACAAAGTTTAAAAATACAAAAAAAAAATCCGCATACGGGTAGCGAACCCGGACAGTCCACACTTAGAGGACGCTTCCGTAACCACTTGGCCAAGGAACTTTTATTTTATCTTTCGAATTATCGTATCTTATTGTGGTAATATATTTGTACCGCCATCGGTTGAGTAATAATACTTCTTTTTTACCCTGTAAAGGGATAAATTATAAAAAATATGAAATACTAATTCAATTAATTTTCTTAACGAATGTCTGTGCAAAATTTCAAGTCAATAGGACCAAGGAATCGCGTTCTCCCATACAAACTTTGCCCCCCTATTTGACCCCCTTAGAGGTTGAATTTCGCAAAATCGGTTCTTAGTGAGCACCTACGTCTTAAAAGGAACCCCCATGCAAAGTTTGAGACTCCTAGCACTTGTAGTTTCTGAGATTTCGTGATGAGTGGGTTTTTGTCTACTCTTTTATATAATAAGATAGATAGATAGATTATGTAATGTTTCTAGTTCTGTTGTTTTTCTTGTAATTTATATACACACTGCATCCTATTTCATTCTTCCACCGATTCTCCTCCTCCCCATGCCTCCTGGGCATGCTGGAAGAGATTTCTATAAAAATAAGCAGTGCCTTTGTATCTGTATATTATCCTGAAACTTTTCTAACCATATTTGTGTGTACATAAACTTGACATAACAGGGCTGACAGTATTTTTTTCTTTGTTTACTGTTATTTACAGATGCTTATAATGTCATCTGTTCTGCATACAACACAACACCAATAATAGGAATGTTGATGCATTTGGGATGCAGATGTTATCAACATCCCATAAATGAATTAAAACATAATTGGAATAAGAAAATACATGGCTGACATCTAATAAAGCTCCTTGCACTTGTTTAACTTAAAACCCTTTAAATCAAACTATGACATATACAAAAAGGTTTGAGTTTGATTGGAAGTACCAGAAATTCCATATTTAGTTTGAGAATGTTGAGCCATAAGCTGGTCATCTTAATTTGAAACAAGTTTTAAAATAAGAAGCATACCAATCTCAGGCCAGCTCTATATGGGCATTCTCAACCAGTTATAATTATTGATTTCTTAAACTGTTGCATATTTACTGTATTTTGTTGCTAATGGTGGAAACCAACCTATGCATGTTGCAAATACAAAAAATAGTTTAAATATAATACAAAGCTGTCCATTTCATATTTAATTTTATTTGTTGCAGTGGTAGGTGCAACTATGTTTCCCTGCAATGTTTGTTTCATCACCCTATGGAAGACTGACAGAGAATGCCTTAGGCATTAAACCTGCCTTTGTACTGTTTGTACATAAAGAGTAAATAAATAAGTAAATGGCACAATGAGGAACATTATTTAAATTTCAATCTCTTTTAGACATAACCTCAAGGCAGCACTCCTGACATAATAGAGCCAAATTACACTTAGTGGGATTTTACAATGTCTTATTACAAACTTAGGACTATTGATACTCACCTCTGTGTTTATGATTTCTCATCCTTGTAAGCAAAAGCAAAATATAATATCAATAATACATTTTTGATCTTACAAATTCTACAAACTCAATTATGCACATCACAGAGATGTACAAATCAGTCATCTTAACTACCACTACCTATTAATGTGCAATATAATTTGACTGATTCAGGCTTGAAAACCTTAATATATCAGTGAAATAAATAATGTAGTATTATTGATGAAAACATAATTTTATAATAATATTCTGGGATAATCCACACACACTGTCATCTGATTCCAAACTAGGCAGAGCCTGCACTATGGGAATCAGTCAACCGATACTAATACTTACATACTTTTTAGTAAATACCTCATTATATAGATAAATACACTCAGACACTTGGTGGCAATCAAAACCACAACCTATTGGGTAGCGCAATAAATGCTGTTTCTATTGGGAACTACATCATATCCCTCACTTATCAGTCAAGCCTTTCAAGCTCTGTTAAGCCTGCAAGCCATATTTACAGAAGAAAAAACAATACCTTTATTAGTATTATGTATGACAAAGGACTAAGTGAAAAGGAGACCAATATGGCCCCAAATCAAGCATTAATTTAATTACAAAAATCTGATGAGACAAATAATAAACCTACTGACTTGAGCCATAATATCTTAAAACTAAAACCAACTATGTGACTATATAAAGATACCAGAAGAGATCTAATAGTTCATTGTTTCACAATGTAGAAAAGTTAAAAGATAAAATGTATCTCAATTAAAATTGTAAAATAATATTTAAAAAATATACCTACCTCGCCATCTGTATCATAATAAATAAGCGCCCGACGCGTCAGAACAAGACAACGCTCCTTGTAGTTAACCGGTGTGAACAATTTTTTGTTTTGGGACCTCTTTATCATAAATGTCTGCAGTATAACTTCATCCTCATCTTTTCCTGCCATATTATACTGTGAATAGATTAGTGATACGTATTATTGTGTGATACAATAAAAACTAAGACCAACGATTTAAAAAAAGTGTACAACTAATGTACAATTGTGTACAACATAATATTTACCGTTCGTCAACATCAACAAGAGACGACACCTCATATCCTTAAAATAGGACAGGGAGGAAATGCACTACCCTCCTCAAATATTTATAAGTTGCTTCTAATGAACAAATTACTCATAAATACTAAATTAATATTTGTAAAACGAGAACACCTTTATTTTATTTTCGGACAAAACAAAACTCAACTCAACTCAACAAACGCCTGTGGCACGGTCAGTGTGGTGGGTGACACACAAAAAAATATTAAGTGACAGTGACAGACAGCTCAGGGTTGCCAGCTTTAAAAAAGTTTATATTTAACCGACGTTACCAAAGAGGTTCTGTTTTCGATGCTTTGATTCATTAGCGACATCAAAGATGTACTAAATTATATGAATGTATCTATATAGGTTTGTCCACGTATTTCTTTCTTTTTTTGTAATGGTAACGAAATTTGAAACACTATTTTCACATGGCCAGGTCGGTCTGCCTGTCGAGTGCACGTGCCAGTGGTTACTGTTGTCGTATTGTAAGTGGCCAACCTGGTTTCAGGGTTATTCAAGATACACTTAGGCCTCTGACGTGGCCTTGGCTTAACGACTGCTGCCTAGATGACAACAACCAGGGCTAACTTTTTAGGTGCCCTCCGAAACATGGAGTCACTCAGTTCAAATACCAAACGGTCCAGACCGGCCCTAAACCTATGGACCGACCTTGCCTGACGTTGCTTATATAATGTGATGTGACGATTCTCTCAGCGACAGACTTCAAGAAACTGAAGAGCAGTTTCTGGATAGTTTAATGTTTGCAACCACTTTAGAGTGTGATGTTTGGCTTTACTGGTTGTTATTACATGTAGTTTAAACAATTTTTCCTAATGCAATTCAATTTATAAACTCAAAAGCTAGATCGGGAACGAAAAAAAATGTGCGTGCGTGGAGTCCCTCCGCGCGGAAGAAGTGAAACTTCACTCTCGCTCTGTACTGTACCACACTGTACGATACCGTACGACTCTGTGCCACACCGTGCCACACCATACCACAAAAAAAAAGTGCGTGCGTGGAGTCCCTCCGCGTGGAAAAAGTGAAACTTCATTCTCGCTCTGTCTCTTTCTATTCCACCTCCCCCGCGACTGCACTGAACGACACTGAATGACACTGAATGACGGAATGGCGGAATGACTGAAGACTGAATGACTGCATCACGTGAGCGCTTTCATATCCCCTCCATGGTAGCGTTAAACGTTTAACGTTGGAAGTCACCTAAGAAGTTTCACTTCAAAAAATATGTCGTGTTTAAAATCAATTGATTAACACTAGTCTAACTCACGGCCCCTTTGTAGTCCACCGTCACAGTGCTCACGGGGACGGAAGTAGCAGCTTCACCATCGTCCTCCTCGGAGCCACCGTACTAGATAAACGTGTAGGGCCTACCCCCCAAACCCCCTATCTGAATATCTGTGGGAAACCTTCAATTGGACCGCAGGACCCTTGGGTCAACTTGGTTTGGTTAGTATATGGGATTCTTACCCACCACAGGGGGGACGCCTCAGTCAACGAAGTCACCATTAGAATTTAATGCATTCAAAACGAAATTATTTAAATTTTTACTCGACAAGTCGTACTATACCATCAAAGACTTCTTAAATGAGAGATTTGATAGCAAATTAGTAATTTAAGCTATCATGGTTGTATTTTGATATTAAATCTGACTGAGTAATTTTATTTATTGACATATGGATTATAATGACTTTATTTTGTATTCAATTCATTTAATTTTATACCTTGACATAATAATTTGTATAAGTAAAAATATGTAATAATTATAATTGTTCCGAGAGATTTTAAACTATAATACATTTGTACGCCGGAAACGGCATAGTATTTGATACATATAGGTAATACTGTAACATCTTATATACAATGCTCTAACAAATAAATCATTCTTATTCTTATTCAACGAAGTCAACGAAGTCAAGTATGTGGGGAACCTACCCATCAAAACCCCTGGACCCCTCAGCCCCTTTCGTTGAGTCCGCCACCGGGGATTACATGGTAGTCCTCCGGGTATCTGGGAAACCTTCAATAGGTCCCCGGAACCTGTGGAGGTCAACCGGGGTATGCGGGATTCTTACCCACCAAAACCCCGCAGACCCCTCAGTTCCTTGCCCTTGAGTCCGCCGCCGGGGTTCACATTGTAGTTTCCTGGGAACCTGGGGACTGGGGAAGCTCTGGTAACCCTAAGGCTCAATTCACACCAAGATGGCAGCGTCCATCCGCTGCCACTTTCAGTGTGAAAGAATTTTAAACTTTATTACTTTAACCCTTAGAGAAAGATACCAATAGAGAGCTGGCACTTTCTTTCTCATTCGCGCAAGAAAAGAATGCATTTAAAATTTGTGAAAAATTTTAAATCTATGAGAAATTATGTGTGATAGAAAGAAACAGAGCATATGATTTTTTGTCCTTCAGCACCGGGCGCACAGCCGCGCCGGTGCGATTTTCTTCGAGTACTCATGAAATTTTCTCGTTCACGATGTAGCTTGGAAGTTTTAAATTGAATTGCATTATGAAATATCGTTTAAACTACATAATAGCACAGAATGATAATAGGCGCATTTGAATAAATATCCATAACGTGTGTTATAGTCCGGTCAATTTAGACATAAAAATAGTGATCAAATAAAGAAAATTCTGACAGAGCCAAATCTTCGTAGAGACCTTAGGTTTACCACAAGGAATAAAGTGTCAAAAGTCCCAATCAGTCCCATGTGCGTTAAGGGACTTATTCGGGGCCCAAGGTCAAAATTTTAGGTTTTTTGGATTTTTCTCGAAAACGGTAAGTTTTATCGAAAAAGTACCTCAGAGCAAAGTTGTAGATCTGCTTAGAATGCTTAGAAATTGCTCAAATGAAGATGAATCAGTAGTCTCTTCATCAAAATCACATGAATATTCCTCTCTTGTATTTAATTGAACATTTGTTTAAGAGACACCTTGGCAATTGGTACACGCTGGAGAACACTGCAACCCTACTTTTTTACAGCCAGGCACTACAACCTTTCTTGCAATTGCAAAAAATAGTGTTAAGATGTTTTTCTGGAGCAGGGGGCAGTAAAGTTCGAATCGGTTCCAAAGTATTATTTATCAATTTCCAACCCCAGTCTTCAGGGTTCAGTTCATTGCCTTGCCATGTCTGAACTTGATAGTATACTCGAAACAAAATGTTGAGTAGCAGATGCCGATGTTGAAGGAAGACAAGATAGTTGTACTTGCTTTTTGTTTCGTGTATTTTTTACAAATGTTAAATATCTGTACGTATCTATGCAATCAATTTTTTTTGGAGCCCCATAAACCGCAAGAAGAAACCGAATTCCTTTAGTAATTAGTATTTGAGGTGAAGAATTAATTTCTGTAAATACTTTTGCGCAGTCAATCAAATCTTTTTTTTTTCAAATAATTTTAATACTGAATTTTTGCCCCTTCTAAATATTGCTGACGTAGTATCGCATCCGGTTATCGCATGTAAAAATAAAATATAGTTTTGGCATTTTGGATAAGCTGATAAACTTTTAGAAGAATATATTTCTGTCCGTTGCTACGCCTTCCCAGGTTTTAAAAAGTAAATAATTTTTCACACCACCTGCTCGATAATGTTGCATTATGTGTCATATAACCTTAACCTAAAGTAGCTCATTATATCCCTTAGAGGAAGAAAACAATAGAGGGCTGGACACTTTCTGTCTCATTCACGCAAGAAAAGAATGCGTTTATGTAGGTTACGTGTGATAGAAAGAAACAGTGTATATGATTTTTTGTCCCTCAGCATGTGTTCGATTTTTCCGCGCCGTGGGTGCGAAACAAATTTGACGTTTGCTCCCACTTTGCTCCGTGACAATTTTATCGTGGTTTTAATATTAAATAAATAACTTAAAATTCAATAAAAAACTAACTGTGACATTACTGTGTGTTGTGGAAATCCTATAAGAATCGTGCAGTGCAGTATTATAGGCTGTAAAAGTGACAGTGAACGTAAAATTAGTGGAGTATCGTTTCACAGGTAAACGTGAATTATTATGGCCAATTTAGAGATTACATTTAGAAACTAATACATGTAAACGACTTATTTAGATCTTATTGCTCTAAATTAGTTACTATTTTACTTGAAAGTTACGTGTAAGATCGATAAATTCTTGTTTTTCATCCATAACCTAAAATTTTCAGTTTATTGATCGCCATTATCAGTGTTGCCAGTGTATAAAAGAGAGACTACCATAAATAAGTGGTAAATTATTATTAAGTGCATCATACACGATCCCACATGCTGGGTGCATCGAAGAATTTCTCAGATTTCCCGAATTTATTTTTATGATTTTCTGAAAATATGGATATTTGTATACTGTGGATAGCAGCAACAAAAAGAATTAATTAGGTTGCTAAAAGTTATTCCCGAATGCTTAAATATTCAGAAATAACGTAAGCGCTCAAGTAATTCGTCCAAGGCTGCGCAGGACGTATTCATTCGTTATTTATAGGCACAATGGTCATTGTACATTTAATCGTGCTTTTACTATATGCATGTTGTTTAAATATATGTATGTATGTTGTTGGTTACAATTTATTGGTAAATTTGTCTGAATTATAAATAAATAGTACCGACGTTGAATAGTTTGTTTCATTTGCCCCCCTATTATGTACCTATCTCGTTTGACAACTAAAGTGATGATCAATAAAGCAAAGTGACTATTAAATAACTATCAAATGATTCATTTGGCATTGCCTAACTTGAATCACCAATACATACCAAACACACTTTCAGTAGACATCAATGTTTGGTGGACAACTGAAGCTTGATAGTCACTTTACTTTATTGATCATCAGTTTTTTTTTTGTAGGAATAGTACTGTTTCACCGGACAAGAGGACGAGCGCTTAAAGCGCTCCAGCTAGAAAGGTTTGGGTAGCGACTAGCACAAGGGCACCTCAGGGAGGCACGGCCCCGGCTTGGGCTGCCGCTTAGAGAAAATGAGTTTACCACCGGTTCACAACGCGCCCCCGCTGAGAAGAACCGGCAAGAAACTCAGCGAGGGGTTGCATGCGTACGGATCCCTTCGGCCTCGCCGGCGAGACCGGTGTCTGTGGGTTGATGTGTTTACGACTCTTGACATCGGTGTTGGTGTTGTGTCATGGTCCAGGAGGACGGACATCGGGTCGGGTGGGTCGAGCAGTACATGCCGCGGACGGCGGCGATGTACGGCTGTTCGACGATCTGAGGGACCTGGCCGCTGCCCAATAGGACATGGGTTCGATTCCAAACAATTGTCTGGGTGTTATTTATCTATTTAAATATGTATTTATACAGTTTACAAGTATTTTTAATCATTTATCTGGTTACCTTAATGATCTGCGTAGATTGAGATCAGGTGGTCATTGGTCAAGCGTAGATTGTCCCAAGATACTAGTACTATAGATTTGTATATTGGAGAAATTTACTAAAACTTACCCGGTAAATGGCCATAGTATGTATGTATTATATTAAGTTATAAGAAAGCCAATTTTTGCCTACCTCTCTGGGAAATAGCATATTATTGTTTTTATCTCTTAACTTTTTTGTATGAGGCTAATAATTATCTACAGCTCTTAGCCACTTTAATCACCACGTGATATCACCCAGGTGAACAATGTGGAATAGACCTTAGCTACAGCATATATGATATTAAGTGTACATTCACTTTGTAGCCTCCGTCGTGGGTTCGAATCCTGCGAAGGGCAACAAATTTGAGTAGTTGTTCCTTACTGGCTAGGACAATGCAGGCCGATGACCTGTGTCTGTAAAGTAAGATGATCCATGTGTCGGGATTTGCGATAGGACGTATGCCCGACTCCTGTCCGTCAAATTAAAACGCCGAGCTTTGGTAATAAACACTTATAATCAAATTGAGAGAGAACAACTTATAATACAGTGGAGTAATCGTAATAATTAAAACATGTCTCTGCCATAGATACTAGCGCGCTGTCATCTTTTTGACAGCCCCTTTGGCGTTCCGAAACCGTGATCCGAGATACGCCACACATGCGTCGGATGGGCATGCAAAAAGTCGGTACTGCGCTTAACTTCTCCCCAGTCGTGTCGGTCTTCCGTCCCATCGGATTATGAGAGGTACCTATTATATAAAGAAAGAGAGAGTGCACTTGTGTCTACGCAAGCACTTGTGCACTATAATATCTCCTGCGTACATGGCTGATCTTGTGAAAGATTGACCGCTGTGGTCGTTTCGGCTAAGAGGACATTATTATAACAATCACTTTCGTACTTTTTGCAGACTGTCATAGATTAAGACGATATAATGTAAGAAAAGTAAATGTTGTGTCAAGAAAGTGGTTTTTGGTTAGAAAAGAAAATATAATTTACAACAACCTCCGTATTTGCTTTACACAAAGGGTAAAATTTCCCTTACGTGGCAACTCTAAATTTAGTATGTACTTATTTTTCTGTCCTTATCGGCGGCACGCTTGGTATGTGTCTGTATTATATTCTGTCTACGTTATATCCCTATAGTCTAGCCGGGTAATAATGTTGTACTAAACTCCCTTGGGTAATAATGTGATTTGTTTTTTTTGTCCTTTAGTTGACCCTAATTGGGAAGGCAAAGGGTTCTAGCTCATACAGCCTTGTCAAAAGTCAAAAGTAAATCAATTTGTAGCTATGCCTAAGCCAATACTTCTATTTCTTACCACGGAGACTCTTTACAGTATATACCACTCTCTCTAAGCAGAGACTTGCATGAAAAAAATACATTTGAAAATCGAACCGAGCGCCAGGAGCCGAATTGGAGCCGAACCTTGTTCTAGGTTCTAGAAAAGAAAAAATAGATAAAAAGAAGGCGCTAACGCTATTGATCAATATCATTGCTGTTGATATTATTATTTTAATTCTATTCAGTTTTGTATTTTACTGTCTCCCCTCGCAGTAGGTGTGGGCGCGAACGCTGGAAATCGGAGTGTTGATGTTATTTTATTTCTAGCAGTAAGTATTTACTTAATAATAAATACACTTCATTGTACCATTGAGATTTTACACCAAAACTTACATGTAAATTGAATAATACGTTGATGATATAAAAAGATGGCCTTATAGCTAAAAAGCAATCTCTTCCAGATAACATAAGCAATCTCTTCCTAGTATTTGTATTTCATTACCTCGCAGTAGGTGTGAAAAGTAGTATATTCTCCTCGGGGATAAAGGTGTCTTTGTCTTGGGCGAGCTTGAATCTCTCGCTGTACTCAGGATTTTAGCATTAACTCCCTCGCTTTTGCTCGGGAGTTAACTCTATACTCCCTCGCTACGCTCGGGAGTTACTAGAATCCTTCGTTATGCTCGCGATTCAATTTCACGCCCGTGACATAAGACACTGCTTTATCCCCTTGGTGCATAAACTACTATTATCAAATGGAGTCCTTGCGCAGTGAGTAGTACTAACAAATCAACATCTTCACCCACTACAATAGTTGTATTTCTTGCATTAAATTGATCTAATGAGGTTCGGCGGTCTTTTTAGAGTATATTTTCTTAGAATAGTATAATGTATACATAAAAGGGTCTCCGTTTAAAACCTATCAAAAATGCCTACTCGTGTCTACGAGTAGGCATTTTTGCTTGCTTGAGTACCTAAACATGTATATACTTGGCATATGTGTGCATACTATGTAGAACATGATTCTTACAAGCGCAATATCTGGGAAATAGTGGGTCTTAGAGAAAAAATCATAAGGACCATTTTTATAGAAAATTTTAAGATCTACAACTTTGCTCTTAAGTACTTTTTCGATAAAACTTACCGTTTTCGAGAAAAATCCAAAAAACCTAAAGTTTGACCTTGGGCCCCGAATAAGTCCCTTAGCGCACATGGGACTGATTGGGACTTTTGACACTTTATTCCTTGTGGTAAACCTAAGGTCTCTACGAAGATTTGGCTCTGTCGGAATTTTCTTTATTTCAATTGTCTAAATTGACCGGACTATTATGTGTACGAATCGGTCCGAAAGATTCTTTTCTGTCCTTATCGATGGCACGCGAGCTAGTTGTCTTGTTAAATTCTGTCTGCGGTATAAAAGACCCATACCCCCTCCATCGCCCTCCATGGTAACGTTTAACGCGTTAAACGTAATTTTTCTTCAAAAACTTCACGTAAATCGGTTTTCACTGCTGTGGTGCGGTTCACTGGTGCGGTTATCGTCAAGTCCGTGACAATGAGTATATAAGTATTAGTCCGTGACAGATGCTGAACATACTCTGAACTCAGAGTAATTAGAATGGAGCTAGTATCGCGTCGACTCCCCAAACAAATTTTTCGTGGCACTTTTGCGGGGCGCGGGAGGCGAAGTAAACATACACAGATACAATTTCACGCATACCCACACCACAGTATATAAACTACTACAGTAGTTCGACGCCTTTGATGTTTGTGTAAAAGCCGACACCGCATGGCGTACTCCGTAGCACGTAGGGTTGTCACAATTTGTTTTTATAATTTACTTAGAATATTATATTATACTAAAATACTAAGTAAATTATATTTCTATTAGCGCACGGGATGGTAATGATTTCTTTGTTTATAATTATTTACTTTATTTAGTTCTTCATAGTAAGAAACACAAAAAGGCATTTCGTGGAGGCAAATACAAATAGAGTTTTACAATGTTATGTAATATATTGTAAATAACTCATAAATTTACAGTTTATTATAAATAGCCAACTGAAAAATATTTTCGGTTTGTATATTTACTTGATATAAAATATGTCAGTCATTTTCGATTTGAAAATGGATGTCATTTTCGTAATCATTACCCCGAGAAACCTCAAAATGACACCAATTTTTTTTTTCGAAAAAAGAAATCCGCCATTTTGGATTTCAAAATGGATGCCATTTTCGTAATCAGCACCCCGAGAAACCTCGAAAATGGCACCAAAAAAGTTTTTTTTGAAAAAAGAAAATATTCGCCATTTTGGATTTGAAAATGGGTGCCATTTTCGTAATCAGCACCCCGAGAAACCTTGAAAATGACACCAATAACATTTTTTTGAAATAAAGAAATATCCGTCGTTTTGGAATTGAAAATGAACTAATATCTTTCTCACACAGCACAGGTAGTATAAACCATTATAACTGCTTACAAAAAAAAATACATACATGACGAATTCTTTTTTTGAAGTCTGAAAACAAATACGAGTCAGCCCTGAAAGTTATGTCCCGAGCTACTAACTAATTCGGGCGGCAGCAGCGTACGCAGCTCGGGCGCGCCTACCCGCGTCTCACCCCTCACACCCCGCACGATTGCCCTGTCTAGACGGCTTCGTTGGACGACTGTATTGGTTTATAGACTGTGCCCACACTATAATAAACACGCAACACATTCAAAAAGATACTCACACAAATAAAGAATGACCTGAACATATGAACAAAATTTGGCAGAGGGGTTAGCGCATCATGATCTCTCCAGGCAGTGGTATCTCCTCTAAGACTCTGAAGGACAACAAATCATATGCTCTGTTTCTTTCTATCACATGTAACTTATGTAAATGCATTCTTTTCTTGTGCGAATGGGACAGAAAGTGTCCACCAGTCTAGAGATCCTTCCTCTAAGCGAAAAAGTAACACTTTATAGGTAACTCGCCGTTTGTATTATTTACCTGCACGCTGAAAACGCTCTATAATTCATTCCACTTGAGTTTACGACGGTAACGCTCACAAGCAGTGTTGCCAGATCGGCCCCTGGGGGGGGCGATTCTCGGCCTTTTTGAAACTATGTCGGCCTTTGGTTGCCATCGGCCCTTTATCGGCCTTTAAGCCTCCGACAGTATCCTATAATCTGTGCCTCCGACAGCCAATCCATCCATCGAAATCATTGGTCCGGTTGACCAATTACTATTGTAAAAGCATAGTACATAAATAAAAAGAAATAGACATAAGTCATACGTTCAAAACATGTAACGACAGAATATAATACAGACATATACCAAGCGTGCCGCCGATAAGGACAGAAAAATAAGTACATACTAAATTTAGAGTTGCCACGTAAGGGAAATTTTACCCTTTGTGTAAAGCAAATACGGAGGTTGTTGTAAATTATATTTTCTTTCCTAACCAAAAACCACTTTTTTGACACAACATTTACTTTTCTTACATTATATCGTCTTAATCTATGACAGTCTGCCAAAAGTACGAAAGTGATTGTTATAATAATGTCCTCCTAGCCGAAACGACCACAGCGGCCAATCTTTCACAAGATCAGCCATTTACGCAGGAGATATTATAGTGCACAAGTGCTTGCGTAGACACAAGTGCACTCTCTCTTCCTTTATATAATAGGTACCTCTCATAATCCGATGGGACGGAAGACCGACACGACTGGGGAGAAGGTAAGCGCAGGACCGACTTTTTACATGCCCATCCGACGCATGTGTGGCGTATCTCGGATCACGGTTTCGGAACGCCAAAGGGGCTGTCAAAAAGATGACAGCGCGCTAGAATCTATGGCAGAGACATGTTTTAATTATTACGATTACTCCACTGTATTATAAGTTGTTCTCTCTCAATTTGATTATAAGTGTTTATTACCAAAGCTCGGCGTTTTAATTTGACGGACAGGAGTCGGGCATACGTCCTATCGCAAATCCCGACACATGGATCATCTTACTTTACAGACAATCAGGTCATCGGCCTGCATTGTCCTAGCCAGTAAGGAACAACTACTCAAATTTGTTGCCCTTCGCAGGATTCGAACCCACGACGGAGGCTACAAAGTGAATGTAGACTTAATATCATATATGCTGTAGCTAGGGTCTATTCCACATTGTTCACCTGGGTGATACACGTGGTGATTAAAGTGGCTAATTATTAGCCTCATACAAAAAAGTTAAGAGATAAAAACAATAATATGCTATTTCCCAGATAGGTAGGCAAAAATTGGCTTTCTTATAACTTAATATAATACATACTATGGCCATTTACCGGGTAAGTTTTAGTAAATTTCTCCAATATACAAATCTATAGTACTAGTATCTTGGGACAATCTACGCTTGACCAATGACCACCTGATCTCAATCTACGCAGATCCTTTAGTAAGGTAACCACATAAATGATTACAAATACTTGTAAACTGTATAAATACATATTTAAATAGATAAATAACACCCAGACAATTGTTCGAAATCCTTCGGAATCGAACCCATGTCCTATTGGGCAGCGGCCAGGTCCCTCAGATCGTCGAACAGCCGTACATCGCCGCCGTCCGCGGCATGTACTGCTCGACCCACCCGACCCGATGTCCGTCCTCCTGGACCATGACACAACACCAACACCGACAACGATGTCAAGAGTCGTAAACACATCAACACACAGACACCGGTCTCGCCGGCGAGGCCGAAGGGATCCGTACGCATGCGACCTCGACATGAATCCCCTCGCTAAGTTTCTTGCCGGTTCTTCTCAGCGGGGGCGCGTTGTGAACCGGTGGTAAACTCATTTTCTCTAAGCGGCAGCCCAAGCCGAGGCCGTGCCTCCCTGAGGTGCCCTTGTGCTAGTCGCTACCCAAACCTTTCTGGCTGGAGCGCTTCAAGCGCTCGTCCTCTTGTCCGGTGAAACAGTACTATTCCTACAAAAAAAAAAGTGACTATCAAGCTTCAGTTGTCCACCAAACTTTGATGTCTACTGAAAGTGTGTTTGGTATGTATTGGTGATTCAAGTTAGGCAATGCCAAATTAATCATTTGATAGTTATTTAATAGTCACTTTGCTTTATTGATCATCACTTTAGTTGTCAAACGAGATAGGTACATAATAGGGGGGCAAATGAAACAAACTATTCAACGTCGGTACTATTTATTTATAATTCAGACAAATTTACCAATAAATTGTAACCAACAACATACATACATATATTTAAACAACATGCATATAGTAAAAGCACGATTAAATGTACAATGACCACTGTGCCTATAAATAACGAATGAATACGTCCTGCGCAGCCTTGGATGAATTACTTGAGCGCTTACGTTATTTCTGAATATTTAAGCATTCGGGAATAACTTTTAGCAACCTTATTAATTCTTTTTGTTGCTGCTATCCACAGTATACAAATATCCATATTCTCAGAAAATCATAAAAATAAATTCGGGAAATCTGAGAAATTCTTCGATGCACCCAGCATGTGGGTTCGTGTATGATGCACTTAATAATAATTTACCACTTATTTATGGTAGTCTCTCTTTTATACACTGGCAACACTGATAATGGCGATCAATAAACTGAAAATTTTAGGTTATGGATGAAAAACAAGAATTTATCGATCTTACATGTAACTTTCATGTAAAATAGTAACTAATTTAGAGCAATAAGATCTAAATAAGTCGTTTACATGTATTAGTTTCTAAATGTAATCTCTAAATTGGCCATAATAATTCACGTTTACCTGTGAAACGATACTCCACTAATTTTACGTCCACTGTCACTTTTACACCCTATAATACTGCACTGCACGATTCTTATAGGATTTCCACAACACACAGTAATGTCACAGTTAGTTTTTTATTGAATTTTAAGTTATTTATTTAATATTAAAACCACGATATAATTGTCACGGAGCAAAGTGGGAGCAAACGTCAAATTTGTTTCGCACCCACGGCGCGGAAAAATCGAACACATGCTGAGGGACAAAAAATCATAAACACTGTTTCTTTCTATCACACGTAACCTACATAAACGCATTCTTTTCTTGCGTGAATGAGTAAGAAAGTGTCCAGCCCTCTATTGTTTTCTTCCTCTAAGGTCTTAGCATAGCTATCCATTGACGGTCGAGTTGGGGGTTGATATTTTTTTTACAGGAGGGTGACATTACTATAGGCACACACGCAAAATTTTAACATGGAGACGCGTAATTTTAAGAAAAAAAATATTGATAATCAATTATTATTTATATATTTTTTGCGATATTAATGCCAATCAATCCCTACCACAGATTGTATAGAATTCTCACTATTTAGAGTTTCGTTTTACCTACGGTTAATTAAGTTGTCACACCTTCAGTAACATATTATTTTATGAAAATGTAAGTAAATAATTATATTTTGTACTCATTTCAATAGTTTTCATGCAAACACATATTATTACATATACAGCATTATTTTACATTATTTAGAAAGTAGAAAGTGTGAAAGTAATATTGAAAGAAGAGTGAATGCAGGAAACATGGTGAATGGAGCTTTGCACTCCTTTATGAATAGTCGGAAGGTGTCTAACAAGGAGCTTATATACAATGTAAACTTCTTGGTGTCTAACAAGACTCGTTTGGCTGTGCATTAGGGGGTGTTGGTTCCGATGCTCATGTACGGAAGTGAAAGTTGGGTATGGCAGAAGAAACATGAAAGCAGAATAAATGCAGTTGAGATGAGAGCGTTAAGAAGTATGATAGGAGTTAAACTGAATAACAGGTTAAGAAATAGTGACATAAGGAAACGTTGTGGTCTGAATGAAAGAAGATGTTGTGACAAAAATTGAGAAAGGTATGCTGAGATGGTTTGGCCATGTCGAGAGAATGAATGAGGAACGATTGACGACAAAAAGTGTATAAGGCGAGTGTGAATGAAAGTGTTGGAAGGGGTAGACCTAGGCGGACATTTCAAGATCAAATCAGGGACGTCTTGAAAAAAGGCCAGGTCAAGAGTACCCTAAACCGAAGAGCATGTATGAAGGGAATAATGAATGTGGACGAAGCGAAACAACTAAGTAAGGATCGTAGCAAGTGGAAAGAAATGGTCTCTGCCTACCCCTACGGGAAAGAGGCGTGATTATATGTATGTATTATTTTACGAGGTATTAAAAAAATGTGTGGCTGTGGGTAGACTACATCGCTCGAAGAACCGATAACCGTTGGGGAAGAAAGGTACTCGAGAGGCGACCACGAACCGGAAGACGTAGCGTAGGCAGGCCAATAAGTGGACCGACGACATTGTTCGCGTCGCAGGCAACCGGTGGATGCTAATAGCAAATTGTCATTCATTGTGGTGGTCTAAGGGGGAGGCCTTTGTTCAGCAGTAGAGGTCTTTCGGCTGATGATGGTGATGATGAGTGTTTACTGTCTTTTTCCGGGTCGTGGAAAGAAACGTAAAACTGAAAAAGATTTAATTTTTTATTTTACATTGGCTTTTTTCCAATTTCTAGTACCGTTTCTGATGAAGGGGGCTCCCCGTTCCCCACAATAAGTCACCCTTTGTTTTTTTACGCATATTACTAATTACAATTCATAAAATGAGAAAAAAAAATCCTCAAAATTAAAAAAAAACTTGAAATGGGGGGTTGGCTCCGCAACTTAACCTTTTAATGGGGGGGGGGGGTAGTACACCTTCCCCAAACACCTTCCCACCCCTCAATTCGACGGAAGACAATGAAAAGTCGTACTTCGACCTTTACTGCCTAAAATCGGCCCCTGCCAGCACTGATTTCGGCCCATTCTTAAATGGTCTGCTGGCAACACTGCTCAAAAGCAAGTGTAACAGGAAAAAGTGCGGTCGTGAGCGTGATCGTTGTGAACGCTTATCATATCCTATCCGTTAAACTAAAAAAATAAATTAACAAAAGAAACATATCGTGAAAAGGGTTCTTGGGGTGTCGTTTTTACAGTTTGAAGACGTATAATATACATTTCTAAAGTAAATTAAATAGATTATTATTTTTTTATTAACATTTGTTAGAAGTTATTGTATTTTATGTGAGTATATCTTGAACTATCGGCTTATTACTCAGAGTGATTAGAATGGAGCTAGTATCCCGTCGATTCCCCGAACAAATTTTTCGTGGCACTTTTACGGGGTGCGGGAGGCGAAGTAAACACACACAGATACCAGTTCACGCATACCCACACTATAATAAACTCGCAACACATTCAAAAAGATATGCACACAAATAAAGAATGACCTGAACATGTGAACAAAAATTTGGCAGAGGGGTTATCGCATAATGCTCTCTCCAGTGGTATCTCCTCTAAGGTTTATGTTTTATTTTTTGGTATTTTCTAGAGTATAGTGGAACGTACCACAGAGTGATACAGAGAGAGGGTACGTACCCTTTCTTTTTAGACTGTCAAACTGTCAAAACTGTCAGTCGTCTGTCAGTAAGTGCCAATTTGGGCGATTTGTTTCAGCAATTGTTTTGTTTGTCCTGTGTGAATTGAAATTGTATAAAATTATATCTTTTAACTCTGCTTCAGCCGTATTTGCTCTGCGAGCAAAGCACAATAGCAATCAACTATTTAATTTACATTTTCTAAAAGTTGCAAACTTCTAAACAATGTCTTCAGAAACTGCACAAGTTAGTTCGTTACCGCTGCCTCCTATGCAGTATATTAATTTTTATACAGATGAAAATGTTCGAAGAAATAGAGCACCTTTGCCACCACGACCCATTCATGATTCGTATTCAATGTTTGGGCATACATTTAATGCGGACGACACAATAATTCGATCCTTGGAAAGTCAGGTAAGTCTTTGTAAAGTAACTAGTTACCTAAATTCTTTCATTTACCACATAAAACAATAGCTGGTGTGAAAAACTCATAAGCTGATTCTGCCAATTTATTTCGTGTTTTTAAGTATCATTTAATTATTATTTACAGGGTTTTCGGCGTTTATATCCGATGCATTTTGAGAGGCGAAGAGAACTGAAGAAACTCAACCATTCTCTACTTGCAAATTTTCTAGACCTACTTGATTTGCTAGTGCATTGTCCAGATTCACCGAAAAGAGCAGAAAAAGTAGAAGATTTAAGTTTGTTGTTCATTCATATACATCATTTACTAAATGAATTTAGGCCTCACCAGGCTAGAGAAACATTAAGGGTTATGATGGAACTACAAAAACGTCAGCGGGTGGAAACTGCTATAAGGTAATAATTTTTCAACAATAGTTATATTCTTGCTTAAAGTAGTCACTTTTGCTGCCACTCTCAATTTTCTATTAGTTAACTAATGGAAAATTATTAATGTTTAAACATTATGTAAATCTTCACACCTATAATTCCATACAAGATCTATACTAGGGTTTGAGATAATGTCTATTTAATAGACTTTAAGTGTATCAGTAGGTCAATAAAATTCATTGAGACTATATTTACACATAGAACCTAATATTTATGAAGTCTTGGAACCAAACCCAGTGCCAAAATGCATAGCTTAGTATATTTATATCATGAGTGGGGATAGAGTAGCAAATCTTGTTAACTCTCTATTGAGAAGTATACATTATGTTTGGGAGATAAATAATCTTCAAGAGAACTTTAAAATATTAATTTTCAGATTCAAGAAACATCTCGACAAAGTCCAGGATATATTGCAGAATGCCTTACAAAGCTTGCCCGATCAAAATGAAATAGAATCCAACTTCAAGGTACCTGTGGAAATACTAGAACATATGGACTGCAGTTCAAATGATGTGTCAAATTCTGATGGGTGCTATGAACTTGATAGGATTATGTGTAATGTAGTTGATAATATGAGGTATGTTTAAGTATATTTTAAGAATAAATTTAGATCAAAATATTTATCATATACTTTGAGTTGTTCCTTAAAGGCTGGGAATGCAGACCCTTTACCTGATTGCTTGCCTGGAAAGTAAGATGATCCATGCATCGATTGGGTATATAAAATGTTGAGGCTAAGGAGGATTAGCTGAACAGAGCTGAGGTGAGGTCAGGACCTCACCTCAGTCATGTCAGTCTTCCATGTCAACAGATTGTGAGAGTAAAGGAAGAGAGTGCACTTGTGTTTATTCAAGCACTGGTGAGATATGAACCATGAGGACCATAAAGTTATTATAATTATGAAGAAGAATGAGAATAAACACTTGAATTATGCTATTTGCTGTAGGTGTAATCAGCTAGATGCCAGCAGCCAGATGAGCTGTTGTGTCCTTACTCAATTATTATCTGCAAAGTACTTCACCTATAATGGGGTATGTACCCCATTATAGGTGAAGTACTTTGCAGGCAAGTGATGAAAAACATTTTTGTTATCACATCTTGAAAAAAGAAATCACACTATAAAATACAGTTATTTCATGAACAATAAAATATTAATTGCAATTGCATAGGTATTATTACTGAGTTTAATATAAAATTTTATTGTGTGTTACATACACCTTTAATCATATTGAAATGAAATGGTTATTTGAGCAACATTTCAAACTTACCTGTAAATTACTACACTCAAAGCCTACTTAATACTTGTATTATAATTCATTAATGGATCATGTTATGGATACAATTATGGATGATACACAGTAAGTACATACCTTTATATTGCAGTATGTAATTACATTGGTTGCATGTAGATACATAATTGTTTACTAAATGGTTCAACAGGCATTAATACAAGTTTATTAGGTAGGTATTGTAAATATATAAAAAAAACCATACACAATATTGATACACAAGGCATACATAATATTGCTGATTTTCATTTAATAAGGTAATACACTCGTCTAATTTCTTTGTCCAATTTCTATGTCTAATATTTGAACCAAATTTATTTGAAGGTTGGTCATCCTACGCGGGAAGAGCTTATTGCCGAAATTAAGGGATATCGTATATTTTCCCTCTTGTCGGATTTCAGATAATCCCAAGATGTCCCAACGCAATTTGCTCAATTCATCCTCCAGTTCGACAATCTTCACCTAAGCTTGAGGCTGCGGTTGTTATATGTTGTCAGGGCAGAGCCCTATTTAAAAAAAGTACAAGTATTAGTTTGGGATCAGATAACCATGTGTAGATTGTTCTAGAATATTATTATTATTATTGAAGTTCGATGGGGGTGGTAGCATGGCACAGTGTGGAATTTGGCCTTAGTTGCGGCCATCTCTTTTTATGTATTCTTTGGAAAGATTACCATCAAACGAAACTACTAATAAAACTCCGCCGGCTCTGTGTGTCATAGTTTTCGAGATATTGACATAATCGAGAAAAGTCCATAGAAACCATAGAAATCAATTATCTCTTTTTGTGATATTGATTTTTCATTAAATGATTGACTGTATGATAGGTATCTTCTAAAAGTACCAATATGTAAAAAAAAAGGTAATAAAATATGCTCTTTCAGGCAACAAAGTCGATTTTTCTAGGATTTCTTAATAATTTTTTTCTACTTTATCTGTGCAGTCGCATTTTTTTCAAAACGGATGTGTTAAGCATACTAATAAGTATTACCACAAAAAAAATCAGATGCTACAAGCCCAGGACTTCGGAGATATTTCGTTTCAAAATTTAAAGTTAGGGTTGTCAAACAATGTACCTAGTCGGTGGGTAAGTTATGTTTGCAACATGCAATAAGTCAGATGTTTGATCGTCCCTTAAGTAATAATATATCTAGGTTGCGAAAATCATCTAATAATAACCGATTGAAATCAAACTACTTTTACGGATTTTATCGCGGTTTATGTTTTGATTTTACTATCCCGACGTTTCGAATGCTTTACAGCACCCATGCACAGTGTAGAATTTGACCTTAGTTGCGGCCATACTGATTTTCTGTGTTCATTAGTAAGATAATCTTCATACAAAACTACTATCATGACACCGCCAGCTATATCTATCACAGTTTTAGAGAAATTTGGAAAATCGAGAAATATCCATAGAAACTATAGAAATGAAATATCTCCTTTTCTATTAAGGTTTTATCATTATATGTTTCATGATATGATAGGTGACCCCTAAAAGTACCAATAAATTCACAAACGTTAAAAGAATTACGCTCTACTAAGCTGCAATTTTTATTTTTCTAATATTTCATAAATTTTTTTTTCTGCTCAATCCCTGCATAGTCGCATTTTTTTAGAACGTATATGTTATACATACTAATATGTATAACCACAAAAAAAAATCAGATACTACAAACACAGGACTTAGGAGATATTTAATTTTAAAATTTTATGTTATGGTTATCACTCAATGTAATAGTGGTTAATAGGTGAGCCCATTATTGTAACTTAACAGACAATCTATGAAGAACACCAATTTCAATTATCCCCGGACGTTATTATCCCAAGATATTATTATTATTAAATGTTATAATATCAATTCATCTTATTTCTTTTCCCTTCATGTTGAAAGGAGGCCCGTGTCCAGCAGTGGGACATTATTAACAAGGGCGGGACATTATTATATCTTATTTCTTTGAATTCTACCTTACGTACTTAACGTAATTTCGGTGACTACCCACTTTAAGAAACAGGAAAATGTTAGTGACCCCCAACGTTTGATATTTTCCACCCGTACGCACTCTTAGAACAGTAACATAAATGGGTAAATAAGCCGTTATCAATTCTTGTGCGACACTTGTAGAATTTTATATTAGTTTAAAACCTTACAAAAACAAAATATTTTCCAAGTTTTTTAAATCAGCCGTCAGGACATATTTTATCTCTGAGTGAATATATTAAGTGGTCATGGAGCCGTCGAAGATCCACGATACTGCTTTGCCTCAGCAAAAACAAACTCATTCTGCTGGAGGAAGTGTTTCTGAGACTCGATTACAAGACTTAGTGCTATTGGAGCATGCGTACGTA
Source organism: Furcula furcula (assembly GCA_911728495.1). Taxonomy (NCBI): domain Eukaryota; kingdom Metazoa; phylum Arthropoda; class Insecta; order Lepidoptera; family Notodontidae; genus Furcula; species Furcula furcula. The sequence goes on along the minus strand of OU452249.1, from coordinate 17,764,820 downwards.
TCCTCATGGTGTTCAGCGAACGAAAAGTACTAACGATAACGATCTTGGCTTGAATACGGAATCGGATACGCTCACGAAACTGGATATATATACAATTTTGGTAGAAAAAGCCCGCTTACATGGTTTAAAACACCGACCTAGAGACCTTGAAATCAACGAACGTGTCATGATTGTGTTAAACGCACTATATCCAAATGGTATCCCTAAAAATATCGATACCCATAATATAGCATTCAGCGAAAAACTTTCCAAATTTGTTAGTAAATGCGAAAAACTTTACAATAACAGTAAAAGAAATTTGAGACATTTTTGTAAAAAAAATGAGAAATGGCTTAATACTATTTTTGATATTGAAATACCAAAACTGATGAGAATTGAAAGAAGTCCTATCTCGCAAAGAGATATTATAGAAGTGGATACTACATATCACCCCTTACAAAATAGACCTTTGACCACATTGTTGCCGGAAACTGATTTCTCCCAACAAGACCCTCGAGACCCTGAACCAGTTGGTATACCACTCACAGAACTGAAACCTAGGTTTGCTTTAGACATTCCAACTAGTTCAAAAACATATGAATATCTAAGTGACCGCCATCAGCGTCGTGTACGTAAAAGTCTTGAAGAATCACTTGAAGATGAACCTCATTCAAAAATAATTAAAGTGATGTCGAAAATTGTAACAGATGAAACTGGTGATAAACTTAATAAAAGCTCAGCTCAGGACCTACAGTTTGTTATAAGCGAATAATAATAATAATAATAATATATCGTTTATTTCTTCTCACAAAAAATATGAACATATTTATGAATTACACAGTAAGCACATTATAGTCTAATATTTGTGAGAAGCTGGTGTCTGAGGTAGGCGTAAACCTGTATTACAGATCACCAGGTCCCCACCCAACGAACATAGGGCGTTACAAATAATTTTATATGAAACATATTTATATTTCTGTTCATAGTTCACAGGTTTATGTGTGTTTTATATGCATATATTCAAAATATGTATGTGTGTGTGAGGTGTTTGTGTGGCTTTGTGTGGGTGTGTCTGTGTATGTGTCATAGAAATTTTTACTGTTTAAATGTTTTTAAATATATATTATATTATATAAATGTTTTTGAAATTACATAATCCTAGTGAAGAAGGTTTTCTGTAAATACGTAGCTCAATTTTTGCAACCATTCAGTAACCACAATTTTACATTTAATTTTTGGGAGTGAGTAGATGGATAAAACTCGATTTATTTTATTATAAAGATTACCGCTTTGATAACAAAAGAACCTATGCGCAAAAGAAGTGCTAAATGCAGGTTGAGTACAGACTAAATCTTTTCTACGTTTATCTTTAATTTTGTCAGGTTCATATAACATTGATGTATGTTTTTTTAAAACAGTGTGAAGAATATAAAGCTGCCGAACAGTCAAAACCTCTGCCTGCTTATACAACTCACTTGTTGGGTGAAAGAATGGAAGGAACAAACTCACTTTCAATACAGCTCTTTGTGCCCTTTCGATGTTTAGAAAATGCGTTTTAAGGGCACCACCAGGGGCGTATTTACCCTAGGGCCAAAGGGGCCATGGCCCGGGGCGGCAGGCTTCGAGGGGCGGCGCGAGCCGCACCTCGCTTAGCTATGTGCGTCTTTCTTTTTAGTTTTATATGATTGAAGGATTAAAAAACCTACATGATTAACTTAAACTAAAACTGATTTGTTTGAACTAGTCGAGAATTCGGGATGTTTCACTTTCAACGTTGTTGTCCGTGTAGTTTTTGTACATATCCAACGAGAGACGGTAGGGCGGCGCAGCCAAAACACTATCGTGTCTGTTCACCGCTAAAAGGAGTCCGTTCACCGTGGCTCCTACTTTCCAGAATGTATCCTTAGAATACACCAACCGCCTTCAGTTGTTGGGGTTGAAATTTCCTCAAACCTAATCTTTGGGCAGTTCATTGAGAGCAAGGGCAAAGTAGCCGCAATGAAGCTTGGTGTCCTTGCAAAGATCCGGCGGTACTTCACACTGGGACTGCTTCTGATGTTATATAAAGAGCAAGTCAGGTCGTGTGTGGCAGGCGCGGTCACAGCCAACGAGTTTGGGGGGTGGGGTGGTCATAGTTGACGGGCCCGTTGGTCTAGTGCCCTGGCCGCTAGCCAATAGGTTGTGGGTTCGATTCCCACCTTGCGTCTGAGTGTTTCAAGTGCATAACCTATTTTGGATAAAATTGGTTAAACGTTTTAAAGTAAGAAATAAAGTTTGTCAATTTGACGTGTAAGAGTTTGTGATTTTGGGGGGTCATGACCCCTACGACCCCCCCTCGGACCGCCACTGGTGTGTGGAGTACTGTAGTCATATATGGGCTGGTGCTGCAAAATGCCATCTAGCAGCTTTGGATTCGGTGGAGAAGCGTGCTAAAAGGCTAATTGGTGACACTAGGTTCGTGGAGGCCAATCTACAAAGCCTAGAGCACAGGCGGAGAGTAGCCAGCCTCTCGGTATTCTACAGGCTGCATTTTGGAGAGTGTGCGCAGGAATTAAATGAATTGATCCCACCATCACCCTTCTATCATCGGACGACGAGACGCACAGCGCACACGCACCCATATGTGCTAAACGTGCTTTCAGTCCGGACTAAGCAATTTGCTTCTTCGTTTATATTAGGGATAGCTGAGGACTGGAATAGTTTGCCTGCGTCGGTTTTCCCGCCCGATTATAATGTAGATGTCTTCAAGACTAGAGTGAATAGGCTATTCATAAGCTAGTTTGCTTTACCATCCTCGACTGCGTCACCGCTTTCCATCAGATGGGACTGTGGTGAAGCACTAGCTTATATTGGATAAAAAAAAATACTAGTGTATGGGGCGGCAAATCCTAATGGCCCGGGGCGCCAAATTCTTAAATACGCCTCTGGGCACCACCCCAGGAAGTAATACAATAGGTTAGTTGTGATTGACATAGTGCTAAATAGACAGTCTTTATAAGTTTTTTATCTGCAACACATCGTAAACTTTTAAATAAATATATAAGTTTACGTACTCTCGCAACTAGGAGGTCAATATGACAATGGAAGTTCAAATTTCGATCTATCATAATGCCAAGATATTTTATTGATGAGGTGGTTTGAAGCTTGGTACATGCACAGTGCGGATCGTCGAAATTATTACAAGTGTGGCAAATTAAATTCTGAGGTGTTTCTATATTTAATTTTTTTAGAGTAAAGGTAATATATTTAGTTTTGTCTACATTTATTGTGAGTATATTATCACGCAGCCACCTTGTCACTATGTTAAGCCCTAATTGAGCAACTGAAAATGTTTCATTCCACGTATTCCCACTAAAAACAAGTGCAGTGTCATCCGCAAAAGTTATGATTTTGCATTTGGGAATTTGTAATTGGCACAGATCGTTTATGTAAACCAGGAATAGTGTTGGACCCAGTATGCTTCCCTGGGGAACTCCAAATTGAACTTCAACTTCATCACTGACGAGGTTTTCAATTTTTACACATTGCGTTCGATGAGTTAAATAGCTTTCAAACAATTTTAGTTGGCGATCTCTAACTCCTAAGAGTTCAAGTTTTTTTACTAGAATTGGAATAGAGACTGTGTCAAACGCCTTAGCCAGATCCAAGAAAACGGCTATAGTTTTCTTCTTGCTATCTAAATTATCAACAATGGTACTCGTCAGTTCATGCACTGCATCACTGGTTGATTTTCCTGATCTAAAACCGTGCTGTGCTGGTGATAAGAGATTGTTGTCCTCTAAATATTTAACTAACCTCTTATTCATAATACGCTCGAGAATTTTAGATAGAGAAGAAAGGATGGAAATTGGTCTATAGTTGCTGACACAGTCTCTATCACTACTTTTATGAATCGGATATATTCTCGATTTCTTAAAATCCGTTGGGAATACCCCCGTCGATAGCGCCAAATTGCAGATAAAAGTTATTGGACGCGTTAAGATGTCTACATTCATTTTTAATATGTCAGCTGAAATCATGTCTAAACCTACCGCACAGTCACTTTTAAGATTATTTATTAATAGTTTGACCTCGTTGTCATCAGTCGGTGCCAAAAAGAAGGAAAAGGGGCACGATTTTGAGATTTTAGGTGAGTTGTCTAAAGGTTTTTTAGAAATTTTTTCGGCTAAAGTTCTGCCAATATTTGCGAAATATTTATTAACATTATTTATTGCTATCCGGGGATTGTTTGTGTTTATCAAATCTGCAGAAGTTTCTTTTGATTTCGTTGAATTTGTAATTTCTTTAATATTTTTCCAAAGTTTTTTATTATTTTTGTTTGCACTCTGTAATTTTTGTTTTTCATAGTCTCTTTTTAGTTTCTTTAATAAGGAGGAGCAGTGGTTTCTGTATCTCTTATATGTTGTCTGTATTATTAAATTATTAGGATTTTTCTTTGCTTTTTTAAATAAGTTATCTCGATTTCTTAGACATTTCAAAACTCCCGGGGTAATCCAAGGCTTTATGATTCTCTTCCTACACGACAGTTTTATCTCCTTGCTATTTGCTATTATTATCGTGCGCAAAGTTGCCAAAAAGAAGTCCACTGCTGCATTGACTTCTTTGAATTGGTATAAGGGCCCAAAATCAAAATTAATCAATTCTTTCTGTACATTTAATTTATTTACATAATTTATGACTTTCGCAGGCTTTTGCTTGCAATTTGCTGTAATATAGAGTGCTACACTATCGTGATCAGTAAGAGAAGTTTTTAGGACTAAGCAGCGGGCATCAAGTTTAGATTTCAGTAATATATGATCTAGACAGGTATTACCGTGAGTAGGGAACAAGTGTCCAGGTAGGATTCCGTGATATGCTAGCATATCTAAGTATAAGGACAAAAATTTATCTTTACTATTTTCACTGATATCTATGTTTATGTCTCCCACTATTATAATATTATGAAATTGTGTATATTTTAGTAATAAGTTATGTAGAGATTGGATAAAATTATTAACGTTCTTATAACCAGGTGGTCTGTAAATAGCTAGTGCGATTGTATGTTTGTTTGGTTTTATTACTAAACAATTAGCATCCGATATTAGTGCTTCTTCAACCGTTATATGTAAGTTCTGCTTGTGATAAACCACTACCCCTTCATTCTGAGTTTTATTATTTGAAGTTCCTAGGTAATTATAACCTTCAAGTTTTGGCAAACTCGGTGTGGTTGGTAACCAACATTCGGTTAAGACAATACAGTCCCAACTAACCCTGCTTCTTATCAACATAGGAAGTAGCTGCGTAAAGTTACGTTTTATACTTCTGATATTTTGTTGTAATATTTTAAAACAGCTATTGGAGTCAGGTAAAAATGAAGGACAGTCCTCAACAGCACATGTTGCCGAGTCAGCTATATTAAAAGAGTCAATTTCCTTTAAATTATTTAACTCATTGAATTTTGTATAGAAAAACAGTCAATTTGGCTTGATAAACGTAGTAAAGAATTATTGTAGTTAAACATTTTTGAGGACATTAGTATTAAAACCGAACAGGGGTATAAATTTTTTGTTGAGATTGAAGAGTTAGGTGCAACATTGACATATGTAATATTTTTATAAACGTAGTTTTTGTAGTTATTGTATGAATGTGTTTTGTTTTGATTTACAAAGAAATGTTTGTGTGTGACGGAGAATGTATAAACTATATAAAATGTGATAGAGATAACTAAAACTATGGCACTAAAACACCTTTTGAAGAAATAACAAACGAAGTTTAAATTACAATTTAGGAACTTTTCTAAAAAGATCATGCAGCATGCAATTAAAAGGGGAATGAACGATAATATATTATTAAGGTAATCTAGTCAAACGTTTTTCTTAAGATTTTCCAATAATTCATCATTATCGATGCATAGACGTTGTTCAGTATTTTTACGTCTCAGATATACTTTTCCGTAAGATGTCCAGCAACTATCGTAGTTGTGTGTTTTTGCAAACATTCTAGCTAAATAAAAAAGCCGTCTGGCCTTTTTAGTTAGAGATTCCGACACATAAATAGGCTTTGCCGGTCCACTAAATTCTAAAATCGAGGTACTCAGCCGTCTATCGGGAGTTTTTTCCTTATTGTATAGTTTTACTGCTTTTATTAGGCTATCTTTTTTCAGAGTTGAGTTAAAATCAACTATTATGGGACTATCAGATTTTTCTTTTAATTTTAGGCGAAAGACGTCACGTATATCCGCATCTTGGATAGGTATGTTGGTGGCTGAACAAATTTTTTTGGTAATTTCTATTAAACTGTACTTGCTTTCAGATTCAGTTTTTGGTATGTTTCTGAGAACAATTTGGGTAGCCCGTGAATTTTTCTCAAATTGTTCCAGTTTATCCTCCAACTGCTTTATATGGATTTTTTGGTGGTCATTCTCATGCTGAAGCTTTTTCATATTAGCCAGGATACTATCATACTTGTCGGACAAATGCTGCATTGAAGTTTTTATTTCGTCGTTTTGGGCTAATATAGCATCCATAGAAGATTTGAGACTATTAAACTTTGCATCCTGTTGATTTTTTAAATCTTCAATAATACTCCTGAGCTCAGTCATTGTTGTATTGCAATTGTCTGACGAGTCATCCAATCGTCTTTTAAACCTCCTAGAAATGTTGATGTCAGATTCCCGATTTTCTATATTATAGAGTGCCGAATCAGATCCATGGTGAGTGGGAGTGTTATTCTTACTGACACTTTTTTGTGGCGTACGTTGAATAGACATTGTAGGATTGGTTACACAGGGAACACAAAAAATATGGCACTACGTTTTAATGAAAACTTAATTTTGAACTTGTACCATACAGAAAAAATTATTCTCGCTAAACGCTACCGCCTGTGAATTGTGGCAAGCACTAATGATACTCAGGGATGTGTGCGTGTGCGCGTAGCGTTGGCTACGGGGCGTAGCGAGACCCAGCTGACAGGCAACCCTTTGTCTCCGTAGTTGCTGTCCTTTTCTAACAGGTACTTCACGTCCACCGCTAGTTTATGATCACCTAGTACTTTAACATTTAAATGTTTATTGTTGGTTGGTCGTATGGTGGGTAATACAGCGATTGCAAACCTACCTTGTTAGACAACACTTTTCAGATTTATGCACTCCTATTTTTTATTTAGTAATTTTTTCGAATAAAATTTAACAAATAACTTGATTTTGAACAGAAAATAATTCTACGTGGTTAACGTCTGAACTCCTCAGAGGTCCGAAGGGAAGGGGGAATGCTTGAAGAGCCCAACTCGGTCTAAGAAAATTGCCACCACCATAAAATTAAAAACAACACCCAAGCCCTACACCCCCGATGAAGCCCTTTCTTTCATAATTGATAGAAAACTAACTGTCGATGATTACACTACCATGCAGAAAGATTTGAAAGAAAGAGGCTTTTTAGCTTATCCATCGTATTATAAAGTACAAACCGCAAAAAAAATGTGTTATCCAGAGGAAGACATAAATTGTACAGAAAGAGAAGCAAGTGTATCATTACACAGCTTACTGTTACATACATTTCGTCGAGTTATTAAATTTTGTGATGAAAGCGTCTCTGAATATTGTAGACAAAAACAGAAAGATATAGTTTGTACGTTTGAAGGTTCTTGGGGATTTGACGGCAGCACAGGGCAGTCTTATTATAAGCAAAAGTTTTCAACCGCTGGTGAGGATGACAATGAAAATTGTTTATTCGCAACGACATATATCCCTCTGTGTATAAAAACCAACGACGGTTTTGTATTGTGGTCTAATCCAAATCCACAATCCTATCGATTTTGTCGTCCCTTAAAGATCCAATACAGAGCAGAGACTAAAGAACTAATTCTTGAGGAGAAAACGCGGGTTGAATATGAAATAAAAAAGTTAACACCACTTTATGGGGAAACTTTCGTCGGTCAAAGCATAATCGCAGATCCTAAGTTGCACCTAACTATTATAGATGGTAAAGTGTTTAACGTAATTACAGGGACAACATCGCAGCTACGCTGTGCTTGTTGTGGTGCTACAGCTAGCGAATTTAATAATCTGGATAATATTATTAATAAGTCTGTAAATCCCGAATCCTTATTACACGGTTTAAGTCCCTTACATGCTTGGATCAGAATTTTTGAGTTTTTACTGCATTTAGAATATAAAAATGCTCCAGCAGTGATGAAGTGGAGAGTATCTAAAAATTCATCTGAAGCCAAAATTGTAGAAGAGCGAAAAAAGTCAATACAGTCTGAAATAAGGGCCAAAATGTCACTTTTGGTTGATGTTGTTCGTCCCAATGCAGGAACGACAAATGACGGAAACACCGCACGTACAGCATTATCAGATCAACATCGCAAGACATTTGCAGACATTTTAGGCATAGAGACATGGCTTGTAGATGACCTTCATACTATTTTAGTAGCACTATCGAGTGGGCTTTTAATAAATGCCGACAAGTTTGACAAATTTTGTCAATCTGTTGCTACAAAGTATGTACAAACGTATAGTTGGTTTTATATGTCAGTAACTTTACATAAAATTTTAATGCATGGTCGGCAAATTATAGAGTCTAGTACACTACCAATAGGTATGTTGTCGGAGCAAGCGGGCGAATCGAGAAACAAATACTGGCGTTATGATCGACAGCATCATACACGCAAAATGGATCGAAAAACTACCATCATAGATTTATTTCACCGTGCATTAGAATCGTCTGATCCATATTTATCTTCGATGACACTTAGTACCCGCCACAAACGAAACAAACGTGTCCCTATACCAGATAAGGTTCTACGTCTCTTGAGAGTTACATCAGAAAATGTTCATTATAATCAATCAGAGTACAATATTGTTAATACTGATGATGTCGTCGAGCTGACATCAGACGAAACATTAATACAGTCCGACGATGAGTATCAGTCATAAGCTTTAAGCATTTTTTTTACCCCAAAAAAGTGACATCGTTATTTTATTCATGAAATCTACAGAGCTTTCCATTTTGAATGCTAGAGTAGAACACCCGGATATTAATTCGCCATAGATTGTCTAAAATATTTTTTTAAAGATTTTTTGACCTTGTGCTCGAAAATTGTAAAAAAATATATAAAATAATAACCGTACACAAATGATAGTTTAATTTGACAAGGGCTTATGAAGCAAATCTGGGCGCATATTAAACCGTCTTTATTTCAGTATAAAAGCAGATATTAACGATACTATCGGGATTTTTCATGTTTTTGGTTATGATTTTTTTCTGACTTTTCTAGGCTGAAGTAGAAGGTCGGTCTAGGACAGAAAGATGTCTTTAGCCAAGCCCAATAACCCATAAAAATACCACCTTCAAACAACGCGTAGGTTTTGAGAAAATGAATTTTATAAAAACTCGTTAGGGCTGCCACTGCAATTGACCTTTGCACTTAACACTTTCCATTGAGAACATGAAAAATATTATAATGTTTAATCATTCCGTAGAGGAGAATGGTAACTTGGGTAGATAATAATAAAACGAAACGAAGCGAATGAGCAGAGCTCACGTGTTTCATGCTACGTTTCGTAACACAGTTGCGAGGAAAAATCAAAATAACTTACTAAGTACACAGCGACAAATACGATAAAAACTAAATATGAAAATTATTCTGTTTTAAGATTTGGTGTAATTTTCTGGGGGTTTTCAACAAATAGGGACATTATTTTCAAATTGCAAAAAGGGTGTGTAATCTACAATGTACTGACTCATGTAAACCATTCTTCATTAAATACCAAATTTTAACTTTACCTTCTCTATATATATTTGAAACAACAGTTTTTGTAAAAATGAATCAAAAATTATTTACACGATAAAATGATATCTGCGATAGGAATAGACGAAATAATAACACATCATGTCTAAGATCGTCTCGGACAGCTCTTTTACATAAAAGTATTTACTGCTTTGCGCCTAAGATATACAATAAGATTCCGAAAGAAATTAAAGACCTTGAATTAAACTTATTTAAAAAGAAATTAAAAAAATATTTAGTAGATAAATGTTACTACGAAGTGTCCGATTTATTAGCAGATCAGTGAATAATATGCAATTTTTGTGATTCCCTTAACTATGTTGTAGTGTTTGCATGCTTTCTTTCTTGGCAAAATATGGAGAGACTTTTTAATATATATTATCTGTGTAATACCCATATTTGTGAACAATAAATGATTGATTGATTGATTGATATGTACTTATGGTATTTGGCGCACGCGTTTTTTTTTTCACTTGCCCAATCAAGGTGAGTGAACATACAGCCCACTTCAAAATTATAATCTTAAGTGATAAAATGCTAATATTTTAATAGTTCGTATATAAATTATGATGAATTATGAATAATTAGATAAAAATAAAAGTTCATTTGACTTAATTAAGGACGAAAACATTTATTTATTCCAAAAATGTATATGGATTTTCAGAGGCAGTTTGTGGCTCTGAAAATCGTGGTTTCTCTCTCTCTCTCTCTTCGTGGTTTTAAAAAAAATATATCACCCGGTTAAATTAAGAATGCTCTGTTTACTCGCATAGAACTTGCAGTAAGGTACTAATTTAACTTTATAGGGATAATTCTATCACGCACTAGTGCGGTAATGTCGTAATTACGCACGCGTGTCTTATAGCTAGGTTTATGGCCCCAAAAACGATGTAATAAGGCTCACTTTACGAGCAAGTGTGTTGAAAAAAATATTATTTCGATACAACACCATTATCTAGATTCAACCTACAGAATGAATCAAAATAAATCTGCATAAAGTGGATTACTGCGTATTTGTTGTATTTTTGGTATTTTATGAATATTTCGGTTGTATTGTAATAAAGTTCGTTTGACTGTAACATTTTCTAATGACGGATTATGTGTGGTGCGGGAAGCAGTCCACTCTCGATAGGCTTGGGATGAGGCACCATGGAGCCGTTACAGACCCATTGCACTGCTTTGCCTCAGCAGGGGCTTACCCAAACTACAGGGGGATGTCCGTCCGAGCCGCGACTGGAGAGCTTACTGCTAGGGGGCATGAGTGTGCCGACCCTCATGTTGGTACACAAGTAGCAAACGAAGCTGTAGACTGCGCCACAGCTGGTGTTTCACAGCCATCAGAAGTATTCGCAAAATGCAGAAGGACCAACCAGATTGCATATCTACGAATGTTTTTGCGCAAAATCTAAAAACTGCATCCCGAGAAGATCTTCCATTTTCAAGGGTGCGTCCCATTTCATATAAAGTTCTTTGGTCTGTTTTCATTTCAATAACGTTCACAAGATATAATAAACATGAGATATAACAACTGTTGATATAATTTCTTAATAAATCACATTTATATATTCTAAAACTTATTTCGTATAATGTTATTTGGATATTATAATGTTTATCTAATCGAAAACATTAGTTCTATCGTTTAAAATATACGGGGTGTAAGCACAAAATATAGAGAGTACAGAAGGCAAGCTCATGTATGTACCTCACTTTTCATACCTACGTTTGGCGGTCGCGTTCGGGTTGTCAACTCTGGCTTATGCGAAAAAACTATCGTGGTAGTGGCACTCGTATCCTCGTTGTTTAATTGATTGGTGATAATAAAACAGGAAGAACGGAAATAAAAACCGTTAATTACTAAAATAATTAAATTTTTAACACTTTCTAATTTAATGTTGTCTTTTACTTACGCGAATATTACACATTGAAATCAAATCAAACTACTTTTACCGATTATATCGCGGGAGGACCATGTCCTCATACTGCAAAGAATTCGAAACGTCGGGATAGTAAAATCTAAATAAACCGCGATATAATCCGTAATAGTGGTTTGATTTGACTTTCAAATTTATTACACTTTCGACGTCTCGTTAAGACGTGTACGTGTTGTACTATCGTTTCGTATTGCCATCGTATTTCGAGACCTACCCAACGGGCCCAAATTCCGTGGGTCTACGTTTATTGGTGCAGAGTTCCCGTGACCACCTTCCTGCTCCATCATCAGACCCTGATCACCATTTTTGTAACAACTACTCGTCGAGAACTACCCAACAAGCTTAAACATGGTGGATCTACATTTAGTGGTGCAGAGATAACGTGACTACCTTCCTGCTCCATCATCAGACCTTGATTACTATTTTTCAAGTAACTACTCGTCGAGACCTACCCGACGAGCCCAAATTCTGTGGGTCTACGTTTATTGGTGCAGAGTTCCCGTGGCCATCCTCCTGCTCCATCATCAGATCCACAGACAGACATACAGACATACAAATAGACAGACAGACTTCCGGACATCAAACCAGTAACACCCCTCGCTTTTGGTCGGGGGTTAAAAATACAAGCTAGTTATAATACAAGCAAATACCTATTTACCTCTGTGAAACAACTCGTAGCTTAAAAAACGACAATTCACCGCGTATAAAATAGAATTTAAACATCCATTTACTGAACAGGTGCAATAACCATCTTATTTAATAATACTATTTATTTCAGATAATGATCCATAATTCATACAATTATAATATTAATAACAATCAGTTATAAATAATAATCATAATAATAACATGTTAGTAACAATATATTCTATGAATTATATTATTCATACTCCATCTTTGCTCAAAAAATATCACAAGATGCGTACGACGCTTGTCTGAGGCGGATAGCAACCGCGTTCGCATTAGACTGGGATAAACCAAGAATTCGTGTCCGTGAGCACTGTCTATGTGTGCGTTACTCGAGCGCCCATTGTATGAAGCTTGCCTTCTGTACTCTCTATATTTTGTGGTGTAAGGGACATCGTACCGAAAACCGATATCAGGGATCCAGTACATGATTCTGAACATTCTAGTGTTGAAAATTTTCATCGACTTTCGTGAATTTCCAAAAAAAAAGCCACTTTTTTAAATAAAATTAGGATAACATCGTTATTGGTATGATAATAAAGCCTAATTTCTATTTAAAAACAAACAAAAAAATACATATTTGTGCAAAGTTAGCAATAATCAGCAGCCGAAATGTCCACTGCTGAACAAAGGTCCCTTAGAAGGGAGAGGTTGCCATAATCTCCACGCTTGGCAGGCGGCTTGATTAAAATTAGCAATGTAATTTGAAAAATAAATATTATTCCGCACTTATTAATTACATGCTCAAAAATTAACAAGTTAGTCCCTTAGAAATGCCCTTAGCGTTCATGCAATTTTTTTATGATCACCCAGAAATAGGAGCCCCGCTTCGTGGGGCTCCGTCGAGTTATCTTGGCAAGGGTTAATCACTTACTTGGTATATCTACTCTTCAGGTAATACTAACTATGATAGAAGTTATTATTATTTTGTTTTTAGCATATTAGACTAAATAGACGACGATGTATGTCGTTTGAGTGATATATCAAAGATTTTGTAATTATATCGAATATTACTTACCCCATTTTCGAAGTTACTTGACACCTTTTTTAGCTATGACCTTTTTGACAACCCTAATTGCCCAAGATTGACCTCGGAACAAAAAAAAATATTTCTCAAAACCTACGCGATGTTTGGAGGTCGTATTTTTATGCGTTATTGGGCTTAGCTAAAGGCATCTTTCTGTCCTAGACCGACCTTCTACTTCAGCCTAGAAGAGTCAGAAAAAAATCATAACCAAAAACATGAAAAATCCCGATAGTATCGTAAATATCTGCTTTTATACTGAAATAAAGACGGTTTAATATGCGCCCAGATTTGCTTCATAAGCCCTTGTCGAATTAAACCATCATTTGTGTACGGTTATTTTTATATACATTTTTTTACAATTTTCGAGCTCAAGGTCAGAAAATCTTTAACAATTTTTTTTGGAGAATCTAAGGCGAATTAATATCCGGGTGTTCTACTCTAGCATTCAAAATGGAAAGCTCTGTAGATTTCATGAATAAAATAACGATGTCACTTTTTTGGGGTAAAAAAAACACTGTGCATCGGCCAGAATGTTTTTTTTAACACAACCATCTTTACCCTAATAATATAAAATTGTAAAAAAGTTAAATAATGTATTACATATAACAAAATTTAATTACATGTATGTACATTTAAAAACATTATATACATCATGTGATAAATTTGCTTCATATAGATTTTTCATTTCATGCTCATACCAGCTATTCAGTGATAATTTTACAGTTCAATTTTTAGTTTCCGGTCAAATTTAATAAAATATACACAGTTATCAAAAATATACAAATATTTCAAGAGTGATCAATAGAACTGCGATCCCATTTTGTCTTCAAACAAAGTTCACTACATCTTATCCCACCGCGTCTACCAGGGTTCATAAAAGTTGCATGCATGGAGACATTTTGTTAGTGTTCCTTTACGTATTCTTTTTATTTTTACCCTATAACCAACAGTAAGTTTATAGTAATAATTTAAAATAAGTTAATATTAAACTAATAGAAGTGGCTCAGGGACTGGGGACCCAACACACACACACACGCCCACACACAATACAAATAGTGTATATTATTGTGGGGGGAATGCAGTTATAGATACATATACATAGACTAGTGATCCGGCCCGGTCTCGCACGGGTGTATGTACAGTTTTTTTATAAGTACATATATGTAAATTTTCGGTGCCTTAAAGAAGAATCTTAGAGAAGCTTAGAGTCACACAATGAGCTATGGAGAGAGCTATGCTCAGTTTCTTTGCGCGACAGAATCCGTAATCAGGAAATTCGCCGAAGAACCAAGGTCACCGACATAGCTCTTAGAATATGCAAGTTGAAGTGGCATTGAGCAGGTCACCATATCAGCGCTCGGAGAACCGATAACCGATGGGGTTGAAACCTTTCAACCTCAAGTGGCGACCATGAACCGGAAGACGCAGCGTAGGTAGGCCTCCAACTAGGTGGACACCGCTGTCCACCAATGTCCGCACATTGTGCGCGTCGCAGGTAACCGGTGGATGCAAATAGCCAATTGTCGTTCATTGTGGCGTTCGAAGGGGGATGCCTATGTTCAGCAGCGGACGTCTTCCGGCTGGTGATGATGAAATTTTCAGTGAAAAATTATCTATCTGACGGTGAAAACCGCTTAAAAATTCGTTGCGTTGTTTAGGAGTTAGCGGATATACAGACACGCGGAAAGCGACTTTGTTATACAGGGTGTAAGGGACTACGTACCGAATTTTTTTAAGATTTCTCATATTGTCCGTAACAACATTACAGAAACCATATAAGTAAGTATATGGAAAATGATAAATTACTAACTTGTTAATTTTTGAGTATGTAATGAATACGTGCGGAATAATATTTATTTTTCAAATTACATTGCTAATTTCAATCAAGCCGCCTGCCAAGCGTGGAGATTATGGCAACCGGGAGGGGTTCCAAGGGAGAGGCCTTTCAGCAGTGGACTTTTTGGCTGCTGATGATTGCTAATTTTGCACAAATAAGTTATTTATTGTTTTTAAATTGAAATTAGGCTTTATTATTATACCAATAATGATGTTATCCTAATTTGATTAAAAAAAAGCGGCATTTATTTTTTGGAAATTCATGAAAAAGCTGATGAAAAATTTCAACACTAGAATGTTCAGTATCATGTACTTACTGGATCCCTGGTATCGGTTTTCGGTACGACGCACAGTATGTTTTTTGCCCCGAAAATCGGACATCCTCTTTTTATTCGCTTATTGGATAGAACAGATAATTCTGAAGCTAAAGAGTAAAACTCCCGTGTGCCAATTTTGTTCCAAACGGAAGATATAATTTTTGGAATTTAGCTTGGTGTTAGCCCTACTGTCAAAAACTTTGAATCCTTGTAACTTCCATATCCTATGAGATTAGGATATGATTTTTTTAGGAGGTGTTTTTTGATGCCTAAACAATATTTTAATTTATAAATTGGATCCCAATACCTATAGATACTCGAAATTATGTATTATTCGCAATAACTCACTCCCAATTAATGATAAACTTTATGTGTTTTCATAATAATATAGGTGGTATAACGTATTAAGCAAATACTACAAAGGCAGCCGAGCCGATCCAGCCAACTATCGACCGATTTCAATAAACTCCATACTCTGTAAGATTATGGAGCGTATATTGAACTCGCGCCTCATGGCATATCTAGAACATAATGATCTCAGCGACCGACAGTACGGGTTTCGCCGAAATCGGTCGACTGGGGACCTTCTAGTGTATGCCACTCACTTATGGGGCGAGGCCCTCGAGAGAAATGGGGAAGCACTGGCTGTTTCCTTAGATGTCTCGAAGGCCTTCGATAGGGTCTGGCATGCTAGCCTCATGAGCAAGCTTTCAGCGTACGACATATCCCCTGGCCTGATTGGCTGGGTAAAGGACTTCCTGAGTGATCGGTCTCTCCGAGTTGTTGTCGACGGTTGTAAATCGGAGCCAATGACAACTAATGCCGGAGTTCCTCAGGGGTCCGTTCTCTCTGAAACCCTCTTCTTGCTTCACATAAATGACCTGCACAAGCCCGGTATCTATGGGTATGCGGATGACAGCACTGTTGTGGAGAGATATCTGCCGAATTCTCGGGCCAGTAAAGATGTTATCCAGTGTGAAAGAGAGGCCATGGTAGAGCGTGTAAGTCTCACACTTCAGGCAGTCTCTGAATGGGGTGATGCCAATCTTGTGAAATTCAACGCAGCCAAAACACAAGCATGTCTGTTCACCGCTAAAAGGAGTCCGTTCACCTTGGCTCCTACTTTCCAGAATGTATCCTTAGAATACACCGACCGCCTTCAGTTGTTGGGAGTTGATATTTCCTCAGACCTAAACTTTGGGCGGTTCATTGAGTCCAAAGCCAAAGTAGCCGCAAGGAAGCTTGGTGTCCTTGCAAAGGTCCGGCGGTACTTCACACCGGGACAGCTTCTGATGTTATATAAAGCGCAAGCCAGGTCGTGTGTGGAGTACTGTAGTCATATATGGGCTGGTGATGCAAAATGTCATCTAGCAGCTTTGGACTCGGTGGAGAAGCGTGCTAAAAGGCTAATTGGCGACACTAGGTTAGTGGAGGCCAATCTACAAAGCCTAGAGCACAGGCGCAGAGTAGCCAGCCTCTCGGTATTCTACAGGCTGCATTTTGGAGAGTGTGCGCAGGAATTACATGAATTGATCCCACCATCACCCTTCTATCATCGGACGACGAGACGCACAGCGCATATGTAGTAAACGTGCCTTCAGTCCGGACTAAGCGATTTGCTTCTTCGTTTATAATAAGGACAGCTAAGGACTGGAATAGTTTGCCTGCGTCGGTTTTCCCGCCCGGTTATAATATAGATGTCTTCAAGAATAGAGTGAATAGGCTATTAATAAGCTAGTTGTGCTTTACCATCCTCGACTGCGTCACCGCTTTCCATCAGGTGGGACTGTGGTCAAGCACTGGCTTATATAGGATTAAAAAAAAAGGTACTATGCGTTTCAACTAAGAAGGTGGCCGCCATGATAATCGCGACTGCGGAACTTCACTCGTTTTTTACAATTTTTGTACCGGCAGCAGAGTAAACACAAAATGAAAAATTCGCCCCGGTTTTGATTATTTATTGTAATATCTTATTTTGCAATCTATTTTTGTTAAAACATCATTTTTAGTAATTATATATTTGAAATGGCAAGATGGCGGCCACCTTCTTAGTTGAAACGCATAGTACAATGAGTGATATAACAAAAACTGAACATGGCTGAAGTTTCAACGATTTTTGTGTTTTTTTTGGGAGAATTAGGAAAAATAAATAAAAAAATCATATCTTCCGTTTGGAACAAAATTGGCACACGGGAGCTTTACTCTTAGCTTCAGAATTATCTGTTCTATCCAATAAGCGAATCAAAAGAGGATGTCCGATTTTCGGGGCAAAAAACATACTGCGCGACGACGTCCCTTACACCCCGTATTGAATGACAAAGATATATAACACTCCGACACAAGGTGGTAATCAAACCCACGACCTATTGAGAGTATAGGAAGGAGAGTAGTCTAGCCACTAGACCAACGATCCCCTCAACCAACACTATCAGCATAATGTATTCAGTATAGACAAGAGAGGGGAAATAATACATCCCTGTCAAACACCAGCCTGAGTTTGAAATTCCCGGAATCGATTCCATCCACGCGAACCGCTGCTGTACCTACAGTTTTTGTAAAGTATCTAAAATAACTTCACTTATAAAAGCATTAATATTTTTTTATGATACTTTAGGATTTTTGTTTTGTACTTGTTCAGAAGCGCCTGATGAAATGTTAGCTGCATGCATAACTTTCTGTTGCGTTTAGCTATAACGCAACTATTACCTTTTTTTTTCAATAAAAATAAAATCAACCTACACAAAGCAAGTTGTCTGCATCGTAATTTGCATTTTAATTACCCTTATACCTAAAATACCCCAAGACATGGTCCAGGATCGTCGCCGGATCCAGAAGAACTAGCGATTGAAGTGGAATATATGCTAGAAAGGATAAATTGTGGAAAATACAGGACTCTGAGTGCAAGGAGAAGAGGTCACCAAAAGGTCGTTGGTATAAAGTGGTCTCGTTATTTAGTTAATGGATTATATTATTTCTCACCCAGCACTCAGGTAGTATTTAGGTATAATTTACGTACTAAAGGTCAGTATTTTTGTCTATTTTTAACTATTTTGCAAGCCTTTTATTATATCGATCATTCACTTAGTAGGTAGGTGATCGTTGGTTTTTAGGGATTAATATTATATAATTAATTAGCTTATTTAGTATTGCACATCTGTAATTAATAAAGCTTGTGTAATTTAACTAAATTCACCCGTAAAAACCAGTTAAAATAAGGTTTCCTTAGTACTTTAGACAGATTTATTTAACGTAAAATAATAAGGTATTTTCAACTTGCATTGTGTAATTATTAAATCAATTCATTTATTTCGTTGATTTATTCACTAAATATTCTTAAATCTTACTACTAATATTGTTAAAAACTTGGTACATTGATTAAAATAGTTTTATTGTATATATAACGTTACAGGTTGATAAGACACTTGTTTCCCAAAAATGTCCAGTGAAAAGGAGCTGATTAAAAACGAGGCAGATAAAGGAAGGTTAACAGTATTCGCAACCTTTTTAAATGGGTTAAAGGTTTCTTCATTGAGCCCCACTGACATCACCGAGTTGCAGTTGCGTCTTGATAGGATCAAGGCTATCTTTGAAGAGTATGATCAGGTACAATTACAAATTGAGTGCAGTGTCGATGATTTAGATACACAGTTATCTGAACGAAATGACTTTGAATCATCCTACTATAAGCTAATTTCTCGAGCTGAGGATATTCTGAATAAGTATGCAGTGGAAAAAAATACCAAATCCAGTATTTCTTCCAATAATTCTCGCTGTAATAACAGGCTCGTCAAATTGCCGACCATTCAATTACCTAAATTTAGTGGAGCATATGAGAATTGGCTGGAGTTTCATGATACCTTTTCAAGCCTTATACATACCAGTACTAAGATAGATGAAATAAATAAGTTTCACTACCTAAGGGCTTCTTTGGAAGGGACAGCTGCTCTGGTCATACAATCCATTGAATTCTCGGCTAAAAATTATGAAGTAGCTTGGAAGCTTCTCTGTGACAGGTTTGACAACAAACGTTTACTAATTAATAATCATGTTACAGCCTTATTTAATATCGAACCTGTAACAAAGGAGTCATCTCATACATTAAAGCGTCTTATTGACAGTTTAAATAAGAATTTACGCGCATTGGAGTCCCTTGGGGAACCTACCAGTCACTGGGATACTCTTCTCATTCATATTATCAGTAATAGGTTAGATAATAAGTCGTTCTGTCAGTGGCAAGAATATAAAAATCAATTAGATAAGGAGAAAACGATCACGTTAGATTGTTTTGTGTCTTTTATGCGAAATCGTGCTAACCTGATTGAGACATTGGAATTATCTCGTGGGTCAAGTCAAGGACAATCCAACTCAGGCATTAAATCCAGTATAAAACACAAAACAATGGTTTCTATGCATTAAAATAATAAGAACCGTAACTCATGTTCGAATCAAACATTGAAATCCTGTCCTATGTGTAAAAGTAATGAACACTGTCTTAATTCTTGTACACAGTTCTTAGCGCTTAGCAATGAATCCCGTTATCAATTACTGCCATCATTTAAAGTGTGTTACAATTGTTTTAACAGCGGACACTTTGCAAATCGTTGTAAGAGGCAGGGATGTAAAATATGCAAACGGAAACATAACACGATTATTCACATAAATGACTTCGTTTCAACACAAAAACCGGTTGTAAATAGTACACCACCACTGACTGATAACGCTTATAAGTCGGGAGCCGCCGGGACAAGCGCAACGTCCGCATCTCAGGGAAATCCCTTCTGACTCGCGCCGCAGACCACGGCACGTACTGCTCGACCCTCCTGACCCCATGACGGTCCTATTGGACCGGGATGCGCCGACCCCTCCCCGACAACCGTATGCTACACTAGCTATCAGACACCGGTCTCGCCGGCGAGGCCGAAGGGTCGTACGTATGCGACCGCAACGACGTGCATCACCCCACTGAGTTTCTTGCCGGTTCTTCTCAGTGGGGGCGCGTTGTGAACCGGTGGTAAACTCAGCCCTCTCTTAAGCGACAGCCCAAGCCGAGGCCGTGCCTCCCTGAGGTGCCCTTGTGCTCGTCGCTACTTCTGCCGTAAAGGCTAGAGCGCTTCAAGCGCTCGCCTCCTATTGTCCGGTGAAGCTGCAATAGCCATCTGCGGTTAACAGCGTCTATCATTCCCAAAAAAAAAAAAAAAATTGCGTTATCTGTGAATCAAGCGTTATATTCTCTTTGCTGTGAATGCAACTCACTCCGATCGCGGTGCACAAGCGTTACTATCTACAGCTATAGTTAAGTTATATGATGCAAATAATCGTGAATATCTCGCGCGCGCTGTATTAGACAGTGGCAGTACGTCGTGCCTAATTACTGAGTCAATGTTTTACAAACTAAATTTGCCTGCTGAACGAATTAATCAATGCGTTGTAGGAATAAATAATGTGTCCACTAATATTGGAAAAATGTGTCATTTACAATTGAAATCGTTAAATGAACAATTTGCGGCTAAGATCCGATGTTTTATCTTGCCGTCCATTACAGATTGTGTTCCAAGCGGTAACATAAATCTCTCTGATTTTAATTTTCCATCTGATGTTGTGCTCGCAGATCCCAATTTTCAAATATCATCCGATATAGATTTGGTTCTTGGAATTGATATTTTTTGGGAAATTTTGGGGACACAGAAAATTAGTTTAGGCATTGGTAAACCGATGCTGATTGAAACTAAATTAGGGTGGATAGTTTCCGGCCCAATTGATAATAGTTATGTGTCAAACTTATCCAACACCATTAAGTGTAATTTTTCAAAAATTGACTGCGTTGATTCTTCTGTAGATGATAACATTCAAAACCAGTTAACGCGTTTTTGGCAAATTGAAGAGGTTTGTCCTAAGTTATCATCCCATTATTCTAAAGAGGAACATTTATGTGAAGAGCATTTTTTGAAAAACACCACTCGTTTAGAGGACGGTCGGTTTTGCGTAAAAATTCCACTGAAGAACAACCCTACAGTATTAGGTAATTCTTATCAGCGTGCAAAACATTGTCTTCTATCCTTAGAGCGTAGAAATAAATTACAACCTTTATTGGGTAAAATGTACTCAGATTTTATGTTAGAGTATCAACAATTAGGTCATATGACGGAATTTACAGGTCCAGATACTAGTAACTTACATTTTATACCTCATCACGGCATACTACGCGAAAGCAGTTCCACTAGTAAGTTGCGAGCTGTCTATAATGCGAGCAGCCCTACCACGTCAGGTGTTTCCCTGAATGATATTCAGATGGTAGGACCGTTAGTTCAAGACGACCTTCTGTCTATCCTTATCCGCTTCAGGCAACACAGATACGTTTTAGCTGCCGATGTAGAAAAAATGTATAGGCAGGTGTTAGTGCATCCTGATGATCGTAAGTTGCAAATGATTCTATGGCGTTTTAACTCATCTGATCCTATCAAACTGTATCAATTAAACACGGTGACATATGGTACAGCAAGTGCTCCTTTTCTTGCGACTAGGTGTCTCCATCAAATAGGCCTTAATTGTGAAGACGCTAAAATTGCCGAAATCATCACAAGAGACTTTTATGTTGATGACTTACTCACAGGGGGATCTGATGTAGCAGAAATATTTGATATTCGCCAAAAGGTCACAAGCGCTCTAGCCGCCGCCTGTATGCATTTAAGAAAGTGGAAATCGAATCATCCACCACTAACAAGCGACTGTACACAATCGTCTGTCAATCTTAACATGGGCACTGCTGAACCGAGTAAAACATTAGGCCTCGGATGGATTACAGAATCAGACCAGTTATGTTTTCCGACAAATAGTTTCGTCGATGGTCACGTATCCAAACGCGGTGTATTATCGATTATAGCACAAATCTTTGACCCGTTAGGTCTCTTAGCGCCATGTGTGATTCGTATGAAATTAATATTACAACGATTGTGGTTAGATAAGGTTGCATGGGATGATCAATTGTCTCCAGAAGTTAAAAAACTTTGGGTTGATATTATTAGTAGTCTGCCAGCCCTAAAAGATATTCGTGTTCCACGTCATGTTATTTGTAATTATTCTAAATTTATAGAAATTCACGTATTCACTGACGCATCAGAGCGTGCGTACGGTGCTTGCCTGTATATTCGCAGTATAAGTGATACAGGCACTTGTTTAGTAAGGTTACTACTCGCCAAAAGTCGCGTAGCTCCTGTGAAGCCTACAACTATACCGAGGCTGGAGTTATGCGGAGCATTAGTTGGGGTGCGTCTTTTTGAAAAATGTCTAGATTCTCTTAGACTTAAAGTTGATAATGTTATTTTCTGGACAGACTCAACTATCGTATTAGGTTGGTTAGGAATGTTACCCAGTAGGTTACAACCTTTTGTGAGGAATCGAGTCGCAGAAATTTTAGAGAAATCTAATAATTATACTTGGAGGCATGTCCCAACTGAATTAAATCCAGCTGACTATATAACACGCGGAGTAGATTTTAAGTCAATACAGACTCTTGACGTATGGTGGTCAGGTCCTAGTTTCTTAATGCAAGAGCCATCTCAATGGCCACAAATTATTCGAGGAAAGGAGACATTACCAGAATTGAGAAATATAGTTTTACATGCTAAGGCTGATGAATCAGTTAAACAAAACTTAGTAGATTTTAATCGTTTCTCAAATTTTTCACGCTTGCAACGCTCCGTAGCTTACATGTTACGTTTTATTAATAAGTGCAAAGGATGTCAATTACCTGAACAGTATTTAACACAAAATGAGCTGCAAAATGCTTTAGATTTACTCATTAGATTAGCACAGGCAGAGTCATTTCCCGAATATAATTTATTATTAAAGAAACAAGAATTACCGAAAAAGTTCATTATTAAAATTTACTGTATTTTTAGACAATGATAATATAATGCGTGTTGGAGGTCGTTTAGGCAATTCTAGTTTTAATTTTGATAAAAAACATCCTATAGTTTTACAGTCCGCTCATCGATTAACAAAATTATTATTTAATTATGAACACAAGAAATTAATGCATGCCGGCCCTCAGTTACTTTTAGCTTCCATTAGGGAAAGATATTGGCCAATAGGAGGCCGCAATTTAGCTAAGACTTGTTATCATCAATGTATACGCTGTAGTCGTTTAAAAGGCCAAGTTGTAGCACCACTTATGGGACATTTACCTCAGAGTCGTGTCTCTCCTGGAGGGTATCCCTTTGATAGTGTAGGTGTGGACTACGCAGGACCTTTATCGGCAATCAGTAGGCAAGGTCGTGGCTCTCGTATAGTTAAGGTATACATCGCCATTTTCATATGCTTCAATACCAAGGCAGTTCATTTAGAATTAGTGGGGGATTTGACGAGTCAGTGTTACATTTCGGCATTACATCGTTTCATAGCGCGTCGTGGGAAGCCACAAAGTATTTATTCAGATAACGGCACATCGTTTGTGGGTGCTTATAATGAGTTGTCAAGATTTTTAAAGGACAACTGCAACTCTATTGGTGAAAGTGTGGCTAATGAAGGAATACAGTTCCATTTTATACCGGCATATGCACCACACTTTGGGGGACTTTGGGAGGCAGGTGTCAAATCAGCCAAGTATCATTTGGTAAGAGTGCTGGGAAATTGTCACTTAACATATGAATATTTTAACGCCACAATTATTCAAATTGAGGCAATACTTAATTCTCGACCGCTCACGCCATTGTCACCAGACCCTGAAGATTTGACCCCTCTCACACCCGGCCATTTTTTGATTGGAAGACCACTCACCGCAATGCCCGAAAGAAATTATGAAAATTGCTCCTTCAATCATCTGACACGTTTCCAACGCATTCAACAGCTCCGTCAGCACTTTTGGATACGTTGGAGTAAGGAGTATGTTGCTGAACTACAACAAAGAACGAAGTGGAGGACGAACAATGAACCACTCCAATTGAATTCCTTAGTTGTCTTAAAGGAGGACAATTTACCGCCACTGAAATGGCGCCTTGGTCGTGTCGTCGCTGTTCATCCTGGTTCTGATGGAATAAGCAGAGTTGCTGATATCAGAACAAGCAATGGTATTGTAAGAAGAGCATTCAGCAAGATCTGCCCTCTACCTGAACTTTCAACGTGATGTCGTCGATTGAAAGGCAAGCTTCCAACGCCCGGGGGTATATGTTCAGAAGCGCCTGATGAAATGTTAGCTGCATGCATAACTTTCTGTTGCGTTTAGCTATAACGCAACTATTACCTTTTTTTTTTTCAATAAAAATAAAATCAACCTACACAAAGCAAGTTGTCTGCATCGTAATTTGCATTTTAATTACCCTTATACCTAAAATACCCCAAGACAGTACTAATTACTATTTTATCTTTTTCAATATTAATCGAATGATAATAGCTGCACATAAGGTCGCTCCACGTTTGTGCATTTTCTCAACTACTCAAATTACAAAGAAATCTTGGACGAAGATATTGGACAAGCACTGACTTACTAAAAATAAGTACTTAGGTATATAAGTACTATTATTCCGGTGAGGCGGTCCAAACCGCCTTCAAAGATTTTTCTTTCTTCAGCAAAGGAATCAATGAACTACCTACGAAATGCCGAAAGTGTATAGATAGCAATGGTACTTAACTCACATACTTTGATTGATTAATTATGCTTATAAAGTTTCATAGGTAAGGACCTAATACGTACTCCGTGTAAAATAATGTATTCAAGTTAATTCTCAGACTAACTCTCAAAGACAAAATGGAAAGTAAGTCCTACCTACACTCTCAATTTCTAAACCCAGCAACAACAAACTCACAAATAAAAAAGTGTCTGATCTATACCTACAGACTACAGATGATTTTTACGTGTAACTTTATAATTTATAGTTTTACCATTTATGCACATTAGTGCACAATCAGTACCGCCACCAGCATGGACTACAAGACCTCCTAAACCTAGAAATCAAGTATGGGCGGAACAGGTGATGTCCAGGCATTTAATTAATATGACAGACAATTTGATACGAGGTACGTTTATTTTTATTATATGAAATCTTGATCTAGATCTTAAAGAAACTAAAGTAAGTAGGTACTCTAGAAAACATCGAAAGCTGGTTGTTCTCGCGGTAGAAACTTCAACAGTTATCCTACCCCGCGGCTGTCGCATCGGCATTCAACACGTAAAGGGGCCCTGGACTCTCGGGTAGTATCTGCACCAGGTACCCCTTCGTGGCTTGCCTTTGAGCCCACTCGCGTCAAGAGACACATAGTCCCCCCGAAAATCAGTCGCAGTGCTTACGGGGATAGGCCATAGGGACAGCAACCTCGCTGGTGCCGTCCTCGAAGTTGCCGCTGTAATCAATAAATGTCTAGGGCCCACGCCTCAAACGTCTAGCAACTTCGAAAGAAGACATCAAAACCTAAGCAACTCAGGTAAGCAGGTAGGTACTATTGCGGACATGAACGGTGTACCAGTTTTCGATCAAAATCGTTTGAACGACGTTACGTACGCTTTACCTCGTCCGCACGTATTTTGGACGGGCTCGTGGAAGCGATTGTCGCCCTAAACGTGGTACACCGCTTGTGACCGTGAGCGTACATACCTACTTAAATATGGGCCGGTCCTTCCTTCGAGACGTGGGCCGGGTTAAGAACTCCGATTAATATAGGTGAACTTCTTTAGTAGTTACTTATATATAATGCACATAATTTTGCAAGTAAATAATAACAACGTGATAAGTAGACATTTTTACGCACATGTCTCAAAATCTTTGAGTATTAAACCAAATACTCAAAGCTCAAAATCGATGATCAACGGTCATCCTGAGCTGTGTGGTTATTAACAGTGACAATTAAACAGAGAGAAATTACTTTTAGATTTCAGAGTTAGTTACATAAACCGCATTCTTTGAACGTACGTCGATAACTATAGTTTATTTATTTTAGTTCAGTAGTTTTTAACTATTTCAGATCTTCATGACAAGTACGAATTTGCACGTACAGTACAAGATTCATATAAACATTCTAAAAGCTACGAACTAGGGTACTTGGCCGCTGGAGTTCAGGAATTGTTCAAAACTATGTTGGAAATATATCGTACATATTCGCATTTAGAAGATTTCAAAAATGGCAGGTACAGCGTACCAGAGTATGTCGATGCTTACCAAGTTGTACGTAAGTTTTACAATTCTTATTTTTCGCCTAAAAAACCCCGACATGTATGAAGTAACTCTTAAAATTACATATTAGACGGTGCCTTTGGTCTTGTACCTAGACACCCTAGCCGCTATCCAATTTTGCCGTGTACGAATATGGATTTTAGGGGGGGGGGGGTCATGACCCCTACGATCCCACTCTCGGACCGCCACTGCTACTACCTACTTGCAAGGATTAACCACAGATTTAAAATTAATTTCTTTAGCGTTGCGATGCCACAGACACCCCGACATAGGCGTCAAACTTATCACCCCTCGAGCCCTTGTTTTTGTCGGGGTTAAGAACTAATGAGGGATGCGTTGATTGTTCGAAGTAAGCGAAAGTGTTGATTCAAGTCATTCATTCATACAGCATGTAAAGCAGTGGGTCCCTAACCCTACTACGGGGAGGACAGCGGCGGGCTTACGAACCGTGAGCACCGAGCCTGGTTCCCGGGGGGATATAATGCGCCCCTCAGATCCAGGAGTCCAGGTCGCCCCTCTAGTGTACCGATGCGACAGCTGCGGGGGTGTTTTTTATAGGTACCACGATTTACCCCCACAAGTCCTATCGGAAGGTTTCACCCGCATAGAAGAACCTTCCCTTAATCAGCCAGCGCTGACTCTATTTCGCACAAATTTAGCCCCCGTGCAAGCGCTGTGGCGTTGTCCACTATTATTTTAAATGAACAGCTACCCAATATAAGGCGCCAGGGTGCACTGCGCCCAGTGCACCCTTCTTGATAATATAGACGGCGCGGCTGGCACCTGCCCTTTACCGCTGAAGGGGCTGAAGTCATTGATATAATGTTACGTAATTAATAAATCGATGGCTGTAACTGAACTTACCTTCCAGCCTCTATCGGAATCTATTGGAAAGTTGTGAAATGTAGGATTGCAGGGACATATAAGTACCGCTGCGCTCTTCTTTTAGTTTCACAACTCGTACTAAACAAGTAATAAGTTTTAAAAACTAAAACCCGACTACGAATAAAATCGCAGTCTAATAATGTGATATTATACTTATAGCCTATAACCCGCGGACAATCAAGACGCTTCTAACGACACCCTACTTGTCAAATTATGTAAAGTAGATTAGAAGATATGCGAGAACAGATGAACATACATACATACATGCTTGTTAAAATCATAACCCTCCCTCCGTTCCGTAGTCGGGTAAAAAATGTGACGTAGGATCGAGACCATAGAGGGAACAGTATCTCGACGCTTGTCTGATGAATTATCATGATATTAATCCCAGTAAGTACGGTGATATCAGTCAATCATGTAAAAAGTGCCTTGCTTCTTGTTGGGGGAACAGAATAATTTCTATCGACAGTATCTTACAAGTCTATGAATTAGTATTTTGTAAATAGTAAATTTTTTATCGACAGTAGGTATTTTACAAGTCCATGAGCTACAGTCAGTATTTTGTAAATAGTAAAAGCTCAGACAACGAGCTATGGAGAAGGCTTTGCTCGGAGTTTCTTTGCGCGACAGAATGCGCAATGAGGAGATTCGCCGAAGAACCAAGGTCACCGACATAGCTCTTAAAATCTGGAAGTTGAAATGGCAATGGGTAGGCCACATCGCTCGGAGAACCGATAACCGTTGGGGAGTAAAGGTTCCCGAGTGGCGACCACGAACCGGAAGACGCAGCGTAGGTAGGCCTCCCACTAAAATAGGTGGATAGACGACAACGGTCGATAGTGCGCGTCGCAGGTAAACGGTGGATGCAAATAGCCAATTGTCGTTCATTGTGGCGTTCGAAGGGGAAGGCCTATGTTCAGCAGTGGACGTCTTCTGACTGGTGATTATGATGAAATGCCAGTGACAGGTTCCCGGGGGCTGTAATGCGCCCCCTGGCGGCGGGCTCTAAGGCAAGACACTGAGGGACACCTGGTGCAGATCCCACCGTAGAACACAGGTTTCCCCTCTCATGTGCCGATACGACAGACGCGGAGCTTTTTGACCGACTTCAAAAAAGGAGGAGGTTCTCAATTCGTCTGTATATATATATTTTTTTTTCTATGTATGTTCACGCATAACTGGCAATTATGAACCGATTTGAAAAAATCTTTCTTCCATCCATTCTTTAATACGTTAATTGGGTCCCATAAAAATATTATCGCTTACGAATAAGTAGTTCCTGAAAAACAAGAATGGTGACTGCGCAGCACAGTGTGGAATTTGGCCTTAGTTGCGGCCATCTCTTTTTATGTATTCTTTGAAAAGATAACCATCAAACGAAACTACTAATAAGACTCCGCCGGCTCTATGTGTCATAGTTTTAGAGATATTGAGATAATCGAGAAAAGTCCATAGAAACCAATTATCTCTTTTTCTGATATTGATTTTTCATTAAATGATTGACTGTATGATCGATATCGTCTAAAAGTTCCAATATGTTGAAAAACAGGTACCTAATAAATTATGCTCTTTCAGGCAATAAAGTCGATTTTTCTAAGATTTTCTAATTTTTTTTTTCTACTTTACAAAGTCGCATTTTTTTTCAAAACGCATGTGTTAAGAGTCAACTAGTCGCGGCGGTGAACTCTCTCGTGGGCGTAGTCAAAAAGCACGCCGTCTCGCCTGACATCTTGCCCGACAGAGATAGTATCAGTGATGAGCAGTTAGACGCTAGTCTACAAAGGTCTACACGCACAACGTGTAGTTCGCACGCGCACAAACACCGTTCCGAATTATTACGATGTAAGACGATGCACACATGCACCAACGGGTGGTGCATGTGTGCATCGTCTTACATTGTAACAACACGTGCTGCTCGCTTTCAATACAATAAGTGATAACTTATAGTCGAGGTAGGGATATTTTGTATACAATAGACATTTTTCATTACTTCTATTAGTCCGAAAGATCTGAAATTTAGAACATATGTAAATCCGATAATTGGATCATACTAAATAAATACACACATCAAAAGTGTCTAGGGATCAAGCATTTTTAAGCGGATTTCTTGAGATTGAGATGTGGCTTTGTAATAAATTTATGATTTTATAAATTTATATGGATCCTTTTTGGTGCATTTCATAATTTGAATCAGGAACTGTGAATCAAATTCGAGTAAAATATGAAAATCAGCTGTCAATATTTTCCCTATAAAAACATACAACGCATTGAAGACATTATTAGTGCTACTGTTTCCCTACTACTGATTAAAACCAACGTTATTATGGAGCGGCGACGTCATTTAAGCAGGGAAGAAATGCTCAGACCCGTGGGAATGATAGAAGCTGGTTCCCGGCAACGTACTGTGGCTTTAGCTCTGAATACAAGTCAGAGTGTTATCAGTCGACTTTGGACACGTTACCGAAGCACTGGTACCGTGGCTGAGCGCCATGGAGGACGGTATCGCTGCACCACACGGAGACAAGACCGATATATTCAAATCTTAACTCGAAGAGCTCCAACAATAACTGCCATGATGTTAGCCGTGAGGCTTCATCACTCTTCAGGGAACTTAATTAGCGACCAAACAGTCAGAAACCGCTTGCATGAAGTGAACCTTCATTCCCGAAGACCGCTACGGGTACCACCTATAGCAATGCACAATCGTAGGATTCGATATCAATGGGCTCTTGAACACAGAAATTGGGCAGAAGAACAATGGCGTTTCGTGTGCTTTTCTGATGAGTCTCGTTTTGGTATGAGACCGGATACAAGACGTATACGACACTGGAGAACCCCTGGACGCCAACAGCGATTAAAATCCTGCCAGGAAGTCCATCCTTATAGTGGTGGAACCATCATGGTATGGGCGGGTATTTGGATCGGCGGAAGAACTGAGTTGATTTGGATCAGAGGCAACTTCAACGCTCAAATTTATGCTGAGACGATTGTATCAGACGTCATCGTTCCTCTACAAGTGCAAATCGGTCCCTTATTTCAGTTAATGCATGATAATGCACGACCGCACACCGCAAGAGTTGTAAGACAGACTCTCGCCGCAGCTAACATCAATGTCCTGCCCTGGCCTGCTCAGTCGCCAGACTTGAACCCGATTGAGCATGCATGGGATATGCTACAGAGAAGAGCTCTGCCGAATATGGAGGGTATCCAGTCGCAAGAAGACCTTTTTTTGTTGTTGCAACGAACATGGGCGGCCATTCCACAGCGTGATTTGGATGAACTCATTTCGAGTATGCCAAACCGATGTTCTTGTGTTGTTAGTGTTCGCGGTAGAAACACGGATTATTAATTGTTTAAGTTACCCAATAAAATTTTAAAGAAAACTGTTATTTCAGTCTTTTTTTCGAACTTTTGTGTTAGTGGTTCAAATGTCAAAAATCCCTTTATTAGGAAAATGGCAAATTTCTTTATTAATGCAAAGGTGACTTGGTTTATCGTTACTGTGACAAACGAAAACACTTTATTTGATGAATCCTTAAAGAAAATTTTAATTAATATCAATCAGGAGAAAAGTTATTGCAAAAATATATGTTGATCCCTAGAC
Organism: Furcula furcula; assembly: GCA_911728495.1. Taxonomy (NCBI): domain Eukaryota; kingdom Metazoa; phylum Arthropoda; class Insecta; order Lepidoptera; family Notodontidae; genus Furcula; species Furcula furcula. Next base: position 17,733,624 of record OU452249.1, on the reverse strand, counting down.
ACTTTTGATGTGTGTAGTTGCTAGAAAGATGGTGACCAGGGTCTGATGGTGAAGCAGGAAGGTGTTCACGGGATCTCTGCACCAATATACGTAGACCCACCGAGTTTGGGGTCGTTAGGTAGGTCTCGACGAGTATTTGCTAGAAAAATAGTGATCAGGGTCTGATGATGGAACAGGAAGGTGGTCATGGAATCTCTGCACCAATAAAAGTAGAACCACCGAGTTTTGGCTCATTAGGAAAGTCTCGACGAGTAATTGCTAGAAAAATGGTGATCAGGGTCTGATGATGGATCAGGAAGGTGGTCACGGAATCTCTGCACCAATAAACGTAAAACCACCGAGTATGGGCTCGTTAGATTGGTCTCGACGAGTATTTGCTAGAAAAATAGTGATCAGGGTCTGATGATGGAGCAGGAAGGTGGTCACGGAATCTCTGCACCAATAAATGTAGAACCACCGAGTTTTGGCTCATTAGGACGGTCTCGACGAGTTTTTGCTAGAAAAATGGTGATCAGGGTCTGATGATGGATCAGGAAGGTGGTCACGGAATCTCTGCACCAATAAACGTAAAACCACCGAGTATGGGCTCGTTAGATTGGTCTCGACGAGTATTTGCTAGAAAAATAGTGATCAGGGTCTGATGATGGAGCAGGAAGGTGGTCACGGAATCTCTGCACCAATAAATGTAGAACCACCGAGTTTTGGCTCATTAGGACGGTCTCGACGAGTTTTTGCTAGAAAAATGGTGATCAGGGTCTGATGATGGATCAGGAAGGTGGTCACGGAATCTCTGCACCAATAAACGTAAAACCACCGAGTATGGGCTCGTTAGGTTGGTCTCGACGAGTATTTGCTAGAAAAATAGTGATCAGGGTCTGATGATGGAGCAGGAAGGTGGTCACGGAATCTCTGCACCAATAAACGTAGAACCACCGAGTTTTGGCTCATTAGGTAGGTCTCGACGAGTAGTTTCTAGAAAAATGGTGACTAGGGTTTGATGATGGAGCAGGTAGGTGGTCACGGTATCTCTGCACTAATAAACGTAGACCCACCGAATTTGGATTCGTTAGATAGGTTGCTGCGAGTAGTAGGTAGAAAAATGTTAATCAGAGTCTGGTAATGGGACAAAGCAGAAAGGTGGCAACAGGAACTCGGATCCATTTAATGTAGGACTCACCGAATTATAAATTTATGGTTAAATCTTGACCAGTAGTTAGATACTGGGGCCATACCACCACCTCTATTAGTAGTATTATTATCATCTTACTGGATATGAGGTAGAGACGTCAATATACGTAGTTTATAGCTCTGTCACTTTCTATCAAGAACGTAAGGTGAAAATAATATTGCTATTAGAGGTGATTGTACAGGCCCTGATCAGGTTTTGATAATAGCTCAGGAAAGTCCTTCTATAATTTTGTTTACCTAAGTCGTTTTTTTTTATTTTATTTGTACCTACTTGGTTATTAATATAACTGAAACTGAATTATTATTGTTAGGGTTCCATAATCCATACCTAAAAGGTAAAAAAGGAAGCCGTATGGGCTGACTTCGTCTGTCTTTCTGTCTGTCTGATACACCTATAATATTTCAGGAACCACTGACGCTATCGATTTGAAACTCATGGTCCTCCAGGAAGTTCTTATCTGGTTGTGATAACATTAATACATATTCATTACAGTGATTCCTTCCTTCGAATAAAAAAAGAATCATTAAAATTGGTCAATATTTTCCAGAGTTATGACCATTTTTGTCCTTAAAATGCGACATAAATATCATGTATTTAAGCATTCCTGCAGATTTCCTGCGCAGTCGCCATTCTTGTTATTTCAAGAACTACTTATTCGTAAGCGATATTTTTTTTATGTGACCCCAATCAATGGATTGAAGAATGAAAGGAAGAAATATTTTTTTAAATCGGTTCATAATTGCCAGAGTTATGCGTGAACATACATAGAAAAAAATAATAAAATTATATACAGACGAATTGAGAACCTCTTCCTTTTTTGAAGTCGGTTAAAAACAGCGTGTACACAAGTGTAGTTAAATTTAAAAAAAATAAGGCGACATCAAAAGTCAAAGTCAAGTCAAAAATTATTTACTTTTGAAAGGACATTTTTTTTACCATCGGATCACAACGCGGTCTCAACTAAGAAGATCGGCTCTTGCCGATCACTCAGCGAGCTTGTTACATTTTCACTTTTTTTTTAAACTGTGTCATGTTACAATTAGATCGGCATCAGCGACAGTGCGTCTTGCCGTTCAAAAGATCAAATAAGAGAGAAAAAAAAAACATTGGAGAACGAAATCTAAAAATGACTTTTCTGCTCCTGTGACCACCTTCTTGCTCCATCATGATACCCTGATCACCATTTTTCTAGCAACTTCTCGTCGAGCCCTATCCAACGAGTCCAAATTCGGTGGGTCTACGTTTACTGGTGCAGTGATCCTTTGAACATCTTCCTGCTCCATCATCAGACCCTGATCACCATTTTTCTAGCAACTTCTCGTCGAGCCTTATCCAACGAGTCCAAACTCGGTGGGTCTACGTTGATTGGTGCAGAGATCCTGTGACCACCTTCCTGTTCCATCATTAGACCCTGATCACCATTTTTCTAGCAACTACTCTACTACTACTACTTAAATGAGCCCAAATCATTTAGTCTACGTTTATTGGTGCAGAGATTCTGTTACCACCATCCTGCTTCATCATCAGACCTTGATCTCCATTTTTCTAGGAACTACTCATCGAGACCTACTCAATGAGCCCAAACACGATTAGTCTACGTTTATTCGTGCAGAGATTCTGTTACCACATTCCTACTTAATCATCAGACCCTGAACACCATTTTTCTAGCAACTTCTTGTTGAGCCCTATCCAACGAGTCCAAATTCGGTGGGTCTACGTTCACTGGTACAGAGATCCTGTAATCAAGTTCCTGCTCCATGATTAGACCTTGGTGAAGGTCACCACAAATTGTTCAGTATCAACGGATTTACGCAAACTACAAAAAAATCATGTACCTATTTCGAACCACAAGAACAAATAGAATAAGTTTATTTAAATAAATTCTAAAATACATAATTATCATTGTAAATACCCAATGATATTAAATACCTATCTATCTAACCAACATCTAACCCGTTGAAAAAGCGCCAATACCAGTGGCACGGCGCGGGCGGGGCGGCGGCGGCGTGGTGAACGTCTTCCCCCCGCACCACACCGTCGAGGGGAACATTATAAAATTCATAGTAAAACGCGCGCCTAAAAAATTAGGAAAGGCCCTTTGGAAGAAGGGGTTTTATGAAAAAAATACTGCACAAATCAATTACAACTAAAGTTAATTGAAATCTTCGATAATTTTACAATGTCGGTACGGATTTTGTTTTGTAGATTTTACACTCCTTTTCTAACTTATTTAGGCCCAAAGTTGCGTTAAAATAAGCAAAAAAAAACGAAACTTTAGTGGCTCATAACTTTTGAATGGATTTTTATTTTAGTATTCTGTTTCCGTACAGACATTAGTAATAATGAGACAAAACGATATCATGTTTGACTTTGGGTAATACAATGTCAAATAATGGAGTAAAACCCCCCCGAAATTTGTATGGAAAAAAGTTCGACTAGAGGAGCCTTAAGCATACTAATAAGTATTACCACAAAAAAAATCAGATGCTATAAGCCCAGGACTTCGGAGATATTTCGTTTCAAAATTTAAAGTTAGGGTTGTCAAACAATGTACCTAGTCAGTGGTGGTGGTGGTAGTCAGTGGTGTGTAAGTTATATTTGCAACATGCAATATTTCAGATGTTTGATCGTGACTATAGGCGTCCCTTAGGTAATAATATAACTAGGTCGCGAAAATCATCAATTATTAACCGACTTTAAAAAAAGAGGTAGTTTTCAATTCATCGCGTAATCTATTTTGTATAATGTATGCTCTCTCATCATTCCGCCAAATATGTACCGAATTTGGATTGATTCTTTTTGGTATCTAAAGTACCTACACTGCATTAAAATAGTCCAATAGAAATTTCACTACCAACGAAGCAGTATTTCCTGAAAGCACATGACACGTTGAAATTACCTACTAAAATGGGTAAAGATGATATTCTCAGCAACAAAAAACGAATAAATTCTTCAATTTATTTATAAGATTATTTTTTATTAGAGAGCATTACAATGATTCGGTATGCATTTTATCAAGACCGAATAAGAACTTCTTCGAGGAACATGAGTGATGAGGACGAATTTATCTGGTAAAACCACAAAATCGGTGTTATTTACTACATTACTCTGACAAATATATTATGACCCATCTTAGATATTTATATGATCAAAAATTTCAATATCTATCTAATCCATATAGGTAGTCAATCTTTTCTATACAGCGTATAGCGTATTATACTCTTGTATAAGACTTTATTTACAACGAAGATCGGGCTGCGTGCCTTGGGGTCCGTCCATCAGTGGACTGATGTGGGCTGATGATAATGAATATACATTACACTAAAAAGTAACTAATAAACCGAAATATTATTGAAGTTGGAGCTAACTAAACACAGTACTTACGTTTTTATGTAAACGTAAGTCTATCACTAACCTCAATAACATTTATTTTTCAATTTTTAGTGTGGTGTCTATTGAACAGAAACCGTATAATAGATGATCAAACGAACTTCTTGAAGTGAAGTTCGATCATTATTATATGAATTGCTTTATACGAAGATATATATGAATTGACAATGTAGTTTATCTCTATATACTAGCGAGTTGCGCACGTTTAGAGACGTAAAACTGTGTTTTTCTTTTTTTTTTTTTTTTTTTACCACTAGTTACGTCGCGGACGGTCCAGACACCTCATTCTTTAGAGATTATGTTTATGCCTATAATTCAACAAAACCTTATTCAAGGGTTAAATGCACTGAACACGTGTTATGTGATTTAATCATGGGTGGGCGGGTTTTTATATCTTCGTATAAAGCAATTCATATAATAATGATCGAACTTCACTTCAAGAAGTTCGTTTGATCATCTATTATATTTCATTGCTTTATACTTCAGATATATATGAATTGACAATGTAGATGTTTAGAGAGTAAGGTTTTGTTTCGATGGTATAGCAGTTTTTTTTTTTTTTTTTTTAGGAAAATAGTATAGTTTAAGTAAAATATTAGTTAAACTGATAATTTTTTGTAGATTTATAATAGGTAATAATTAACGGGGTTATAATAGGTAATAATAATAAGTTTATCAAAAACCACTAATAAGTTAGTTTAGCTGACGGTTTTCTAGCTATGACAGTAGGGGTACCTCCTAAGACCCGCAAATCGTACGGCCAAGGTGACGTTTATTATGCACGGAAGACAATTTAAGAAATACCCTAGTCTGGTTTTTTTTTTTTTTTTTTTTTAATCACTTGTTTATTTTACTGACTGATTAGTTGAGCTGTGAGTGATCTATGTTAGTAAAACGTTTACTATGTTAGTTTTCCTTATATGTCTTGTTACGAAGGTATAGTCGTTAAATACCAGGTGTATATTTCTCTTGTTAAAGAAGAACTAAAATAGAACTAGAATGTCAAAGGGCCGATGTTCTATCACTTTTTTTTTTATGACTATCTTAACTTATTTTTGCGTGCTTAAGATATCTACATACATTTATTAGATATCCGTATTTATGTATTTGCACTTGCAGTTACCTTAGCCTATTATTGATATTCTTTTACAACTTGTCTAAAGTTTTATGATTCTAAAGTGATTATATATCTTTTATAAGTCTCAAGTATTAGTGTTTTATACTCGTACTTAGGTCCAAAACAAGCAGGTTTTGGTTTATACTTACTTTTAACTTATTGAGTTCTATTTCTATAAGCAGAAAATACGATAAGATTTTAATAATAGAAATAATGATCCAATATCTGTGTTGGTACAACACTACGCCGGCCGGTATCACGGTATTTATGTAGAGGGTTGATACTTTGTTTAAACGATAGTTTTGATGGAACGCTATGCTTTTTTATGGTATTTTTCATCGATGGCCGTCATTATTAAGTATACCGTGTGAAAGGCAAGTGCATGCTGTATACAGGTTAGTTTGGTGTTTAAGTGTCCCATGGCCAATATTATCAATTTGGGAAAAGAATAATGATTTCCCGTAGCTTAATCATCGATTTCTTCGATGGGACATTAACGATAATGGCGAACACCTGAAAATAAATTAACTCACCCTGGGTTGTGTGTTAGTGTGGATATACTGCATATGCATACCTATCTTGTTTTTGCTGAGCTAGGAAGTTGAATTTACTGTATTGGAATTAAAGTTGCTAGGCTTAAGTTTTCTGTAACATAAATTTAAAGACCAAAATGATGTTTCCAATCAGAATCTGCGTTCGAGAAATATTTATTATAAGAAACGCAAACGGATACGCTTTTCACGCCAGCTTGGTAATTAATTAACCCTTATTTTTTTATTTTTGTAAATTTAATTCTAATTTTAAATTCCAATTTTGTATTTTATAATTCTTATAATTTTATCTAACTTTTGGTTTTAAATTTCATAAATATATACATTTTTATCGCTATGCATATGTCATCAAGATAATCATCATCAAAGGAATATATATGCATGAATCAGATAATTATTATTCTATAACAACCGTATTGCACGTTGTTTGTTACCTCCGATAAAAAGGTATACTTTTATCAGTTCGATGTATCTTATTTTGTCTATTGCAATTATAAATTTACGGTCACAATTTATTTAATTACAATCATTTTAATAAAATTTCACCATAACCTCATCAAGCACCGTTAAGACCAAACATACGAGAGTATGTATTGTGTACGCTGTAATTTAGAATAATATATACGTTGGCTGATATCTCTACGTGATTATGCCACAAAACTTGCGAAAATATTTTCTATGATAAGATTGATAGGTTATTTAACCTCTATCTTAATAGTTAATCTTAGTTATTATTCTCGGTACCATAGAAGGTAGATGATATTTATATACAAATTTTGTTTTACTATATTTGTATATTATATAATATTGTTGTTACTAGTACCGGTAATTTCAGACTGGGAATCTTATGGTCAGTATGACAAAGTGGTGTAAACTGTTGTTAAGTTCAAGTTTCACTGTGGTAATGATTTTAAATATTATCTATAAGTAGAGAGGATAAAAGCTATATTGATATTATATAAATATAAGTGCAAATATTTTAAAATATTTTAATATATAAATGAATCGCTTGCCGAACTTAGGTTTTGGCGTCAAATATATTTTATATTTGTACTAAATGCCGATGATCTAACAATGTGATAGCAAAGGGTTAGACTTCCGGTTTGAGTGTATTATTTTTTTTCCTCATTGCAATTTAAGGAACAGAATTCGTTTCTGATTTACATAAAATATACATATTTATGGTTAAATCCTCTGTTTAGTAGTTTACTAAAACTAGAATAAGTTAATCTCATTAAATGTGTCCAATGAAATAACGATACTAAGTTTATATATGTGTTGCAATATAAGCATCCATACCTCTGCTTATAATGTAAGTAAAGTTTGGATGTGGTGCTATTTAGTTTTAGTTAATTACCTACTTCAGAACAAAGATGACATGAAACGTCGTTTTCACAATATCCATGTTAACATGGCTGGGAAATTTGTTACTTATATAATTATACAAGTAAAATACATATGTTCGTGGCCAACATTTGAAATCTAAATCTGACTATTTGTTGTACCTTACATGATGAGGCGTACATGTTAGTCCAGCCGGTATCCTTTAGCGCTAGAACATGCGATTGATGCTGCTGTTGGCCTTCCCCTTACCTCGCCCCCCCCCCCCTTTTCAAGGGCAGCTAGAAGGTACCGCCCAGTTCTTCTACAAGGTGTGGAAGGGGCTGATGATTCAGGAGTTTTGTTTTCTTATCTGTGAACCTTGTTTATTAATTATCATGCTGTTGAGGTGCAAGGAAATGCCACCTCGACTAGAGTATATTATGTAATACCAATTATACCAATACCTATGCTAATTGGACGCACCCTGGGCTAATAGACCCAGAAAATGTTATTGACTGACCAATAAGGCATGAATAACTGTGATTTTCACGCCAACACGGAAATACGTAAGTCATACCTCTTTGTCCTGACATAGTCTTGATAAATAGGATAAAGTGCTCTTGTCACATCACAAATTGTCATTTATTTATTGATTTTATCATACTTTTTTGCACAGCATAAATTCAAGGTCGGACTTATATGCAAGTTAATTGTTTTGCATAAGTTTGGATTGGTACTTTACCTTTATTTCTATACTCTTATATAGAAACGTACGTAACATGTCCGACACAGGACCACAAGAGTACAAAATATTTGCATTCTGCCAATAATGTATACCATAAAGTTTTTTTTTTTCTCTGGGAATAGTATAGCCTTGCCTTGTAGGCATTTGCTATGCACGCTTCTAAACCAATTTCCACTAGAGGGATGCCTTTTGGAAACCCAGCGCAGGATTTCTTTATGAAAACCCCGTGAATAAAGACCTAATCAACCTGGGAATTGAAACCAGGATCTGGCGATAAACAATCGCACCAATGTGCGATTGTTTGATAGTTGAACCACTTAGGCAGAGCCGCTTTCATGTTGAAGACCCGTTGGTAGTTCAGCCAGACTCGGGGCTCGTACCATTATATGTGTAAATGCACGAATTAAAAATTAAAAGTGGTGGGTAGTTGAGCAGAAAAAATAATAATAGTATCTTGTGTGTAACCTTTGTTTAGTGGGTATTACTTTAGACAAAATAAATAGTAGGTTGGGACGTGTATATCTCTTTGAGATTGCACGCATTTCCTATCTCATTTGTATAATCCATGGCTCTTGATTAGCTCGCAGCCAATCATGTCGCCGTGATGACTACCATCAATAGTTGTATTCCCTATTTCCTATGGATGTTACAAGTAATTATGTGTTACTTACCAGAAATCTATGGAACTTGTCTTGCATCCGATAAATAATCAATTGGATGCCTCAACTGCATTCATTTGTCATGAATCCATGACTCATAATTAGTTCGCAGCTAATTATGTTGTCGTAATTGACTCTCGGTCAATCACGACTTTGTTAACTTTTAAACATTTTGTTGTCATTCGTCACTTTTTCTTTGACGGTAGATATTATTGACTCGAACTCGAAGGTAGTAATTCGAATAATAAGTGGGTAGGTAACTTGTTTACTACCAAGTATTTTTAGACACACAACTTAATTTATTTATAGTTAATCATAAGTAGCTCGCAGGTACTTATGTTATCGCGATAGGCTCGCAGCCGATCACGATTTTTCCCACATTAATAGATATGTTTTAATATTTTAATATCACGAAACTGTTTTTGCTTAGGCGCGTGCGCTCGTCGCTGCGCACAAAGAAACAATGAGGTGTCTGGACCGTCCGCGACGTAACTAGTGGTAAAAAAAAAAAAAAAAAAAAGAAAAACACAGTTTTACGTCTCTAAACGTGCGCAACTCGCTAGTATATAGAGATAAACTACATTGTCAATTCATATATATCTGAAGTATAAAGCAATGAAATATAATTTAAGAAAATGATAAATGTCAAATAAACTGATTCTTCATTGTACTTACATAAAAGGATGCTAAATGTAATTTACCACCATTTTAATCAAGTGTTATTATTTATATATCTATGTACATACTTTTATTCAAGTTGTAATATTAATCTGCATAGAGCGCTTCTAACATAAAGGCCTTTGTTTTCTATTGGTATTCATGTAAATATTTAAATAGCACTACTTTTTGTGACAACCCTATTTCCATAGAAACCTGAAAAAAACTTAGAAACACATTATCTCAGAGATCTCGCTGGATAGATGTTCGGTATTATGTCAATTCGAAGATAAATTACGTTAGTGTATTTCAGTGGTAGAAAAAAATGCTACTGTTTTAAGGATAATTTTATATTAATTAATTATTGAAATTTACAAAATATTTTTTTTCTCCATTCTTAGTGCGGTTAGGGGCTTGAAATTTTTCTATCTGAAATATTACATATCAACAATCAATGTGTATTTTTTATAAGAGTGGGCTTCCTTTATTACGAGAAATACAGCCGAAAACAGATTTCATGGAGGTCAATGACCTTTTAAAAAATGCTCTGTATCTTCAAAATTAAGTAAAAGATCTAATCCGGTATTTTTTAGTATGCTTTATAATAACTAAATCTATTGAATTCTAAAATAAAATGAGGATGGCCGCTACTAAGGTCAAATTCTACACTGTGCGCAGGAAAGCTGCAGGAATGCCTATTTAGATGACTATGTCGCTTTTTAAGGACAAAAATGGTCATAACTCTGGCAAATATTTACCAATTTCAATGATTCTTTTTATTCGAAATAAGAAACCACTGTGATGAATCTGTATGAATTTTATCACAACCGGATAAGAACTTCCTGGAGGACCATGAACTATGTGGGGGAATATATCTGGTAAAAACTATAAAACTGATGTTCTCCATTACATTACTCTGACAAATATGAACCGATTTCGATGATTCTTTTTTTATTCGAGAGAGTAAACTACTATGATGATTCCATGCAAATTTCATTAAGTACAACCGGATATTTTTTTCTGAAGAAACATGAATTATGTAAAACTATGTAGACGATAATGTGATCATAATCTACCTAGATCATTTTACCGTCTTTGATGGTTCAATCTTTATGTATGAAAATATTACTAAAAAGATGAAACTAAAATCTTTTTAAAAAAAATTGAACCGACTTCAATATCACTGAAAAGTATATAAAATAATATATTAATGAACTTGGTGCCAAATATACACAGCAGGTACGCTAAAACCAACTTCAATAATATTTAATATATGATATTGAAGTCGGTTCAATTTTTTTATATTTTAAAGATTTTATATTGGGCAATGATCCGAGTTAAGCTATAGGGTCCCGGTGACCTATTGAAGGTTTCCCCCACTGGAACAAAAAAGGTACAGCAGGAAAGTGTCATTAATTAACCGGCTTCAAAAAGAAGGTTCTCTATTCGACGCGTATTCATGTAATATTAATAAAAATGCGTAATATTAATATATGTTAGTCTATGTAGGCTTCTAAGCCAATTTACCAAATTTTATGGATGTATGTATGTAGGTTTGTCCGCGGATTTCTCAGAAACTACAGGTCCGATTTCGAAAATTCTTTTTGCAATAGTTTGAGTATTTTTCAACTTAGGGTGGAGTACAAGTTTCATCAAAATCGGTCCAGTAGTTTAAGAGATATAAACCTTTTATGTTTTCAGTAAGTTATTGTAACCTTAGATCATATATAGTCTAAGATTGTAACAAGACGTTCGAGTTGCGTGATAGTGCTGATACCTATTTTGGTAAAATAAGTCACTAAAAAGTGTTAAATAAATTATTTTAAAAAAAATTAAAACCGACTTCAAAGTAAATTATCTAAAAAGCATAAAATAACGAAAATATATTGAAGTCGGTGTCAGCTGGTGCTAGTGTTAGTTAACATGATGTGCTAGCACCGACTTCTATATATTTTCGTTATTTTATGCTTTTTAGATAATTTACTTTGAAGTCGGTTTTTATTTTTTTTTAAATAGTTTATTTTCACGTTACTATCTGCGTAGCGAGGGTTAAGAAGAGTGTCCTCTCACCTCTAGGACTACAATACGGCTGGGTTAGTTGAAGCTTGCAATAAATTGCTGGAAGCCGATTCGTTTACAAAACGAAGGCGCGGGTAAAAAAACACCTTTTTAACCGACTTCAAAAAGGAGGAGGTTCTCAATTCGTCTGTATATATATATTTTTTTATGTATGTTCGCGCATAATTATGAACCGATTTGAAAAATCTTTCTTCCATCCATTCTTCAATCCATTGATTGCGTCCCATAAAAAAAATATTACTTAGTAATAAGTAGTTCCTGAGAAAACAAGAATGGTGACTGCGCAGGAAAGCCTATATAGATGACTTTATGTCGCTTTATAAGGACAAAAATGGTCATAACTCTGGCAAATATTACCAATTTCAATGATTCTTTTTTATTCGAAAGAAGAAACCACTGTTTTGAATCTATATGAATTTTATCACAACCGGATAAGAACTTCCTGGAGGACCATGAACGATGTGGAGGAATTTATCTGGTAAAAACCATAAAACTGATGTTCTCCATTACATTTCTCTGACAATTATGAACCGATTTCGATGATTCTTTTTTTATTCGAGAGAGTAAACTAAGTACTATAATGATTCCATGCAAGTTTCATTACGACCGGATATTTTTTTCTGAAGAAACATGAATTATGTAAAACTATGTAGACGATAATGTGATCTAACCTACCTAGAGCATTTTACGGTCTTCGATGGTTCAATCTTTATACTTACTTATATGAAAATATCACTAAAAAGTGTAAAATAAAATCTTTTAAAAAAAAATTGAACCGACTTCAATATCACTGAAAGGTATAAAATAATTTAAATATTAATGAAGTTGGTGCCAAATATACCCAGCAGGTACGCTAACACCAACTTCTATAATATTTAAATTATTTTATACTTTTCAGTGATATTGAAGTCGGTTCAATTTTTTTTAAAAAAGATTTTATTTATTGAAGTTACTGTGATAGGCGCTCTCAAACTTATTCAGGATTAAGTCCTGCGGGGAGCAACAATTTGTTTTGGTTTTTAACCACCGACCAAAAAGGAGGGGTTATAAGTTTCACGCCTATGTCCTAAAGTCTGTCAGTCTGTGGCATCGTAGCGCTCCAAACAGTGGACGGATTTGCGTTTTTTTTATATTTGAAAGCTAGTTTATGCGAGATGGTTCTTAGCTATGTTTCATTAGAGTCGGTCCAGCTGTTTAAAGAACATCACCTCTTTTCAATGTCGAAGTAGGGATATTACGAATACAATAGACATTTTTCATTACTTCTATTAGACCGAACGATCTGAAATTTAGAAATGCACCACTAAACCCTAACGGTCTTTTTTTTGACATTAATGTCTGGCTGCGGTAGCACTTGTGCACTTTATCTCCTACGTAGTTAGCTGATCCTGATCATGTCAAGGAATTATTATAGCCTGGGAATGGGCTTACTATGACGGTTGTGTTGTAGTAGGAACCATCGGGGGTCGTCTTGTAGAGGGTAGGGATATATTTGATCATAACGTAACTGCAATAAGCATTGTAATTCTTATCGGAGTTATCTGACAAAGCCTTAATAGGTGCCTGATCTCTTACGACAGCATAATTAAATGAGACACTAGCTACACAATGCACAATAATAATTGGTTCTCGTATAAATTATTTACAGAAGGTCATTACAACGATCTACGAGCGCAAAAGAGATTATATTACGAAGCACTGGACAAGTATAAACAAAGACATGAAGCAAGAGAAGAGTTCTTTGCTGTGTTAAATCACCACTGCCCTGCCAACAAAAAGAGGTTTAAAAAAGTCCCCGATGCAGTTTTACAAGACAACAGAGAAATAATACATAACTTGAAAGCTTATAAAGTTATATATAAATGTGAAGATGAGGGTGCAACAAGAAAAGCAGTACGAAAAGTTCGATGGCCTGGATGGAGAAGACAATTTTCGTATTATCCGGGACGTGAGAGTTTGTTAGAGAGTATGAATAAACCACCAGTTAAAAATGTATGGTTCAGAAACAATACTGATTTCAGTCACATTGATAGAATTGCTTTTTGATTAGGAAAAATTAAATAACTGTCACACCTATCTACCTATAATTAACGTAGGGTATACAGTACCGGCATAATATATCTTGAATATTATTAAATGCATTTAAATTTTTTTTTTTTTTTTTACCTCATTTCTCTCTCAGTAGGTAGCTGTATCATTGTGATATCCACAGCGCAGTAAGTATAAATCTTAGACTATAGGTAAAAATCACCTATGAGTAGGTACTTACCTACCTACTTAAATACGCAATAGATTTTGATGTCGTTTTCCTAGAGAATTGCTTTCGGAGCATAAGCACCTTGTGGAAATGACTGCACAGGTCATCGATAGATAGTATATCGATGGCAGAGGTAGGTAGTTAACAAAACAGCGCAATATCAAATTGTGTCAATTCGCCAAGGAGCAAAAGCATGCTATAGTACTTGTACTGATTTTTGTTCTGTGCGCCTAAGTATATGTATAATTATATACCTACTGATGCGTGACGTAACGAGCCCCCACTCCCGAACTTTGACGCTCTATATTTTTGCCAGATTCTATAGAATTGTTAAATAAAAAAAAATAGGTCCTATATTTTTTTTTTATTATCTGACAGATTAATTAGAAATATATTTTTTTACCCAATCATCTCCATTGATGAAATTACTGAGCTCAAGAGACTGAACTTACGGCTCAGGACGACGAGCGGCAGTCTAGTGTGGCCAATGATATTTTGTTTAAAATATCATTGAGTGTGGCTGTCTCTGTGGGCAGGAGCTTACCAAAATTATGGCAACCTACTGTATCGTAGTAAGAGTTTGCATACATGCATGGGTGCTGCAAAGCATTCGAAACGTCGGGATAGTAATATCTAAATAAACCGCGATATAATCCGTAAAAGTAGGTTCATTTCAATACGTAACTTTACCACCGTGACTGGACTTTTCGATAGGGCTGCTAACGGAATAATTGAAAATGTGTTAAATGCATGGGGATGATGGTATGAGATGGGAACGTATCTTTCACCTTCAAACTTATACTAAATAGGCGTACTGATGATCATGACTTATTTTTTCTTTCAAATTGAACTTTCGATCTGGTTCAATGGATATTCGTTTGAATGTAAAAGGTTTAGCCAACATCAGTGCGGAGTTATTGAGAGAGCTCAAATTTTGCAGCCCTTGATGGGTCTTCAAAACGTATATAGGTACCTCAAACACACTAATCGACTGGGTATATCTATCTAAACTAAATAAAAGTTAATCAACCGTTTAAAATTTATTTATTTATGATGTGATAATCCACTATGCATCTGAAATAATCCGGACTTCTTTGAAATGTCAAAGAAGTGCGTGTGAAGTCTGAAACAAAAACTAAAGACGAAGAATGTTTAAGAGCCATATTTGGCAGCTCTTGAAGCAAGTCCTGTTTAATACATATTAAATATTATTAAGAATACTTACGTGATGGATGAACGCTCACTAGCATGCTGCCGAGATAAAACTAAATGGCAACATCACAATTTGCAATGTTAAAGTGATTATAACTAATACTTACCCTACGTGCTATACGACGCAACAGTCCAACCACGTACGCAGCAACACAATATGCTATGACCAAAGTGGGTAAATCTAATTTATATATTTTTAATAATTAATAATTATGTACCTACCTATGTGTAATGTTTAAACGCATAACTTACCAGAACGATATGGAGAAGGCGCTAATACAAATAAATATAAGTATCTTCGTACTGCAACATCTGAATGGAGTTAGATTTATGCTGGAAAAGGAAATACCACTAACACAATCAGCAGAAGTTATTTTTAATGGCTGAAGTAACCCTTGCAAACTCTAACGAAATAAAACCTAATAAAAACAAAAAAAAAACTACGAATAAAGACTACTGCTATACGAAACCAGATTGGTTGTCTTCTCTCCAGAATCTGCAACCAATATAGGAGCGGTAGCCGAAAAGTGCTGCATGTTGACCACAACCTACACAACCACTAGACAAAGACAAGGTAAAAGCTAGATTGTCTACTGAAAGACTGACTATGGTTCAATGTAAATCCATGTTTTTGGTTATTTGGTTATTCTGAGCATTGCAGAACTTTGAATTTTAGTGTTCTTTACGGTCTTTTCCTTTTTTTATATAAAGTCCTTAGAAATCATTCTGATAATTCAATCAGATAAACTAAAATCGTCAGTGTAATCAAGAAGTCATTTCTCTTCGTAGTCATTAGTAATTGCTGCGCCTTCTAAAAGGAGCACCACTGTTCCTGAAGTCACGTCTACCGTACCCCCCTCTTCCCCTACCACTGTTGGATCCAGAAAACCTTCCATTATTGTTTAGTCTAGAGCTGTATTTGCCCGAGGGTGGTGTGTACATCTTTAAGTTTCTTTCACCACTTCGTGATCGTTTCTCAGGGGATGATTTTTCTTCATCATTGTCAAAAGTAATTGGACGATGTCGCTTTTGAGTTGGTGATTTTGCGTCCTGAGATTTTGCTGACTCTTTGCTGGCCTTTTCCTGAAATATACACAAGATACAATATTTACAAAACTCGACTCGTGTATCTAAAGCAGAATTATATTTGTATTGAATTATACAGCTATATACCTCCTTTTCGGACTTCTTCGATTGGAAAGAAAGTTGGACTTTGCTTTTGAAACTAGGCGGAGTTCGGAATATATCCCTTATAAGAGTGTTGATGTTGGAAGTGGTTTTTAGAGCAGCAATTTTCAGCTTGTTTTCTTCAGAGTTTGTGTCTTCACCTTTTTGACCCTGGATAAAAAAGAGAATGGATATTGATTATTGATTTGTATCAATTGGTTTTGTATTGGTTTGTACCAATAGTGGTTGCTATAAAAATTAAATTGTTTATTTAAAATATGCCAAAAATAGCACTTTCGAAGTGTCATACAAATACAATACAATACAAATATTCTTTATTGTACACCAAAAGAGAAGATACAGTTTACAAGGAAAACCAAATTGCAGTGACAATTTAAGGCGATGTGTCATATTTGATAGAAAAAAAAAAACTAGAAGCTACCACCGAATCACAGCACGGCCTGAACTGAGAAGATCCGGCAAGAAACTCAGTGGGATTGTCATTTTTTAAACTATTTCATGTATTTTTTCTTTTCAACATAGTACGTGCATCTAGTTCATCTGGTGCCAATATGATGGTATCGGAATTTTTAATAAACTATTTTTGAAAAAATAAGAACCGACTTCAAAGTATATTATCTAAAAAGCATAAAATAACGAAAATATATTGAAGTCGGTGTCAGCTCGTGCTAGTCTTAGTTACCATGATGTGCTAGCACCGACTTCAATATATTTTCGTTATTTTATGCTTTTTAGATAATATACTTTGAAGTCGGTTATTATTTTTTCAAAAATAGTTTATTTAACACTTTTTAGTGACTTTTATTTTAGCAACAAATAAATAGGTATCAGCACTATCCCGCAACTTGAACGTCTACGTTACAGTAACTTACTGAAAACATAAAAAGTTTATATCTCTTAAACTACTGGACCGATTTTGATGAAACTTGTACTCTACCCTAAGTTGAAAAATACTCTAACTACTGCAAAAAGAATTTTCGAAATCGGACCTGTAGTTTCTGAGAAATCCGCGGACAAACCTAAATACATACATACATACAGACATACATACATACATACACTCATAAAATTTGGTAAATTTGTTTAGAAGCCCACATAGACTAACATCTATACATATTATAAAACAAAGTCCTCCGCCGCGTCTGTCTGTCCCTATGTATGCTTAGATCTTTAAAACTACGCAACGGATTTTGAAGCGGTTTTTCTTAATAGATAGAGTGATTCTAGAGGAAGGTTTTTAAGTATAATACATGCATAATATAGTAAAGAAACACTGATAATTTTAGAGGTTTCTAATGTGATGTCGTAAATAAAACATTTTTTTTGCGCTTACATTGCTAACGCTGGCTGAATCCTACGAGATAGGTCAAAATAATGTACTACAGTATTGTACACCTGAAAAAAGTCTACACAAAAGTCTGCGATGGTATATTTTTATCTCTTAGGGATAACCCACAATAAGCATTTTTTATCCTTTACTTTTTATGAGAAATAATTAACTACTCGTATTAATAAATTGTTGTTAGCATGAATTTGTTCTTTCTTCAATAAAACTTAAACTTCACTAATATGTACACCAATGACAAAAAACTCTAGGTTAAGGTTAAGCAACATAAGGCAAGGTAATTAAATAGATGGGTGTACCGATTTGTATGAAATTAAGGTGGAGCAAGGTGTGAGAAGAGAGAGGGGGAGGGGTTCATCTCTGAACTCCTCTCGGATTGTTGGATCAAATAAATGTATTTCTTCTTCTTCTTCTTCTTCTTCTCGGGGACAACGGGTAAAGGAAGAGCGGGAGTGTGACGGGGACCGAAGCAGGAGGGGGAGAGAGAGAGAGAGAGAGCATAGGATTAGATTTTTATTATAAGAGAGAGAGATGGAGAGAGAAATATATCAAGGGACGAGGGAGAAAAGGGGCGAAATGTAATAAAAGCGCGGGCGCAGCTCCGCGGGTTAGCTAGTATATTAATATTACGCATTTTTATTAATATTACATACATACGCGTCGAATAGAGAACCTTCTTTTTGAAGCCGGTTAAAAAAGTAGAAAAAACTAATCAAAAGATATATAAATAGAGCTTGCAATATACATAGGTGACGATAAATATTTTTTGTCATATCCATTTTCTCATTAATGCTTATAAATGCGACAAAATGTAAAAAAATTATGTATCCACATTAAATTTAAAATAAAAAAAAAAACAACTCAAATATATCGACTCCGTGCGCACAAATAAGTGGGCGGCCTTTGTGAATGACCTAGGTGCAATATGATCAGTTTTTCATAATTTAAGCTGTGTAAAAGACAAAAGATTTATTAGTATTACCTATGCTTAAGGTGTTTTAAATTTTCTAATCATCATACCTGTGTGACCTCCTTCAATTTCTTAATGTATCCTTGAGTAAGTCGAGCAGTATATTGCAAACGTAAACGCAAAGCTTTGAGTTTACCCACATCGGCGCTCAATGTTTCTGGTGCTTTCCGACACAGGGAGTGTAGAGCAAACATTGCACATTCCACATGTGAGAACTGAAGGGAAGGAGGAGATGCTTTAGTGTCACCAGACTTATCCTTATTTTCTTCGCCGGCTTTCTCACTATTATTTTCTTCACCCTCTATTGGTGCTTCTGGTAAGTATTTCTGTAAACAAAAAATATTTTACATACTTAGATACATATGTTGAATAGTGAACCTATTTAGTAAATTGAAGCTGGTTGTGTGTTTTAGGCTGCCTGTCCACCGTAGCGGAGCGAGGCAGTGGAGCGGAGATACGGAGAAATATTAACCAATAAGATTGCACAAAAAAGAGGAGCGGAGATTTTGTGCAATCTTATTGGTTAATATATTATAATGGTTTATATTTTTGAATCTTCTTTTTGACTTTGTCACATATATGTAGGCTGCCTAAAATGTCTGTTGAATACCTATTATAATATTTTCCAACGATTATTATTTTATTCCCTATTTACGCTCACTCTACCTGCTTCCACACTCTGCTACACCGCCCGTAACCGCTACAACATACACGTATGGGGATCAGCTATAAACCCAACCAATGAAGGGACACCATAACAGTGCACATTTATCTGACTGATCAATAAATGTACCCATTATGAACTGTTTATTTACTTAATTTATTTATTCACTGCTGTACTTACAAAAGAAAAAGAGTTAATGATCATTAATATTGAAATTCACAGTCAATTAATACTTTATACTCTGATAGTGGTCAGATGGTTCAACCAAAAATGAGATCGACTTCATCATGACGACCAATAAGCATATATTCGATGTCTCCGCGATCGGCAGGGTGAAAACCGGTAGCGATCACCGCATTGTTAAAGGCACATTGAATATCAATGTCAAGCTTGAGAGGTCTCATCTGATGAAGTCCACGCTCCGTCCGGGAACCGCCCAAATCCGAAACCCCGAAGACTTTCAACTCGAACTGCATAATCGCTTCCAGTGCCTCGCCGAATACGAAACTGCGGACGAGATAAACAATGGGTTGGTGCAAACTGTCCAAGCAGTGGGGTCCAAGTTCTTTAAGGCCCCACGCCGTAAAAAGCCTCAAAAGCTCTCCAATACAACCATTAAGCTAATGGAAAACCGGACTGAGATGAGACTGCAATCTTCAGCTGATATGTCGGAATATGCTGAACTCAATAGACGAATCTCGAAATCCATGCGACACGACTTGCGTTCCTATAATACAGCATGTATTAAGGACGCAATTGAGCGGAACCAAGGCTCTAAAGTGTTTGCAAAGAATTCGTCTATTGGGCGAAGCCAAGTGACCAAGCTGAAAATCGACGACGGCAGTGTCATCTCATCGAAACCGGAGATATTGAGAGCTCGAGAGGTTTTATGGTCAGTTATACATCTCAACACAGGAACCCATTGCCAGAACAGCTCAGGACACCAGAGCCAAACTAACCCGACATTACACTGAAGACATCCCAGACATCAGCCTGTACGAGATTAGAATGGCTCTCAAACAGCTTAAGAACAACAAGGCGCCGGGTGAAGACGGAATCACAACAGAACTTCTGAGAGCGGGTGGGAAACCGGTACTCTTAGTCCTCCAGAAGTTATTTAATTCCGTCTTACTCGAGGGTATGCACAATGGATCCAACTGGGTCGAAGTGCGTTCCGGGAATACCGGGCCCAAATTTATAGCCACCAAGAATAGAATACTCGAGGGTACTACGCCAGAAGCATGGCACAGGACTGTGGTGGTTCTTTTCTTCAAAAAAGGTGATAACACTTTATTGAAGAATTATAGACCCATCTCACTCCTGAGCCATGTATACAAGCTGTTTTCGAGAGTCATTACGAACCGTCTCGAATGCAGGTTTGATGACTTCCAGCATCCCGAACAAGCCGGGTTCCGAAAAGGCTTTAGCACCGTAGATCACATACATACGCTCCGCCAGATTATACAGAAGACCGAGGAGTATAATCGGCCATTATGTCTAGCGTTTGTGGACTACGAAAAAGCCTTCGATTCAATCGAGACCTGGGCGGTAATGCAGTCCATCCAGCGGTGCCACATTGACTATAGGTACATCGAAGTGTTGAAGTGTTTGTACAGCAACGCCACCATGTCGATCCGAATACAGGACGAGAGCACGAAACCAATACCATTGCAGCGAGGTGTGAGACAGGGAGACGTCATTTCTCCGAAACTGTTCTCAAACACATTGGAGGACGTTTTCAAGCTCTTGGACTGGTACGGATTCGGCATCAACATCAATGGCGAATACATCACTCACCTTCGTTTTGCCGATGACATAGTCATCATGGCAGAGTCGCTGGAGGACCTCAATACGATGCTCAGCGACCTCAGTATCGTTTCCCAACAGGTGGGTCTTAAAATGAACATGGACAAGACGAAGATCATGTCTAATGTCCATGTTGCACCCGTACCGGTAGTTCTTGGGAACGATATACTCGAAGTTGTTGACCACTACGTATACCTTGGACAAACTGTCCAGTTAGGTCGGTCCAACTTCGACAAAGAGGTCGCCCGAAGAATCCAACTCGGATGGGCAGCGTTCGGGAAACTACGCGATATCTTCTCGTCCGAAATACCGCAGTGCCTGAAGACGAAGGTTTTTAACCAGTGTGTGTTGGCAGTGATGACATATGGTACTGAGACGTGGTCTCTAACGGCTGGCCTTTTAGAGAAGTTCAGAGTCACACAATGAGCCATGGAGAGAGCTATGCTCGGAGTTTCTTTGCGCGACAGAAACCGAAATGTGGAGATTCGCCGAAGAACCAAGGTCACCGACATAGCTCTCAGAATCTGCAAGTTGAAGTGGCAATGGGCAGGCCACATCGCTCGAAGAACCGATAACCGTTGGGGAAGAAAGGTTCTCGAGTGGCGACCACGAACCGGAAGACGCAGCGTTGGCAGGCCTCCCACTAGGTGGACAGACGACATTGTGCGCGTCGCAGGTAACCAGTGGATGCAAATAGCCAATTGTCGTTCATTGTGGCGTTCTAAGGGGGAGGCCTATGTTCAGCAGTGGACGTCTTCCGGCTGATGATGATGATGACTCTGATAGTGAGTAGAGGTTTTAATTATCTCATAAATGGTTCCAAGGGTTAATGTAATTAGATTCCATAAAGGGCTTTTTCTGGGACCAATCCCTCCAATTTTTCTCACCGTTACTCTTGTAAGTCAGGATCTACAGTGGTCACCAATGAAGACACCGAGGTTTGACCCTGACTGAGTCCCGAGAAAATGCTAAATTGTCTAGAACCCCGTAACAAATTTAATTAAAAAGGTAAATACAAAGAGTTGGAAACACATAAATTTCAATTTACTCCTTTGTAAAGCAGGAGACAAGTAATTAATTAACACCAGGTTGATACAACCTCAAAAAGGAAGACTCTTACAGGCGGAACAACGAAGTCTACCCGTAAGGCACTACAGAGAATGCTAATATGTTAAGGGGCCTATTTGATTTCACAAACTTGTGTCCAATATTAGGTATGGTAAAATGCTTGAATGCAAGTTCTCCTTAGTCACCACAAGGTCCATGTAATATAAGACTCCTGATGTCACAATTAAACTGTCTAATGTAAAGCTACGCTCATGTTGCCAGACTACACTCCCAAACTATAATATGGGCAAATTATTAAAAAATGGCTTATTTAGAATAAACAATAACTTTGTTTGTGAGTGCAGCATTCAGGTATCACCAGGACACCTATAAAAAAATTAAAGTAATATAGGTGTATAGGTTTTTTAAATACCATTAGCAGGTCATAGACTCTATTGATTTTTTGCTCAGCATTTTCCAGCTCTCCACAGTGTTCAGTGATCTCTGCAAATATCTTCAACAGCTCAAGTTTTGTGTCTGCTCCTCCTTCTGTTGTGGTAATATCGTCCCATCTTCCAAGCACATGGTCACAGAAGAAATTGACAAATTGGGTTGAGTCAACTAGGGCCTGCGAATATTAAGTTAATTTAATATTTGAAATTGATCAGTGGCAAATTGGGGTAAATCAAAACTTAACATTCTACATATTCTGGTAACAAACTTTCAAAGATTCTAAAATAGTTATTTTGCTATAATTGTCTGAATGGTTCCCATGAAACATGTCATACCCATATGCAGTGGCGTGCACAGAAAGTAAACAAAAATATCTGTGAGTTATTTGTGTTCTAAGCTTTTTGCTTGTGTGTACTCTACAAATAGCCTTAGATGAACTAATGTTATAGACATCCATTGACATTTAAAACCGTAATGTCAATACCATGTCAGTACTATTTTTTAAACCATGTTAATACATGAAGCGTGCACCCGCAATTATGCGTCGACCGATTATTCAGAGAAATCGTAGGGTAGACAGTTTTTTGTCTGTGTAGACCCTCTGCATTTTTTACTACAGTTTTAAATGTAAAATAATATATCTGTAGAATCTGCTAACTTAGGGATATTTTAAATTAAAATGGTATACTAACATACATAATATAATAGGTTATACAAGTTGAATACTTTTTTGTCTACCTTCTGTGCATGCCACTACCCATATCTGTTATCCAGCACTTAATATCCAGCTAGATTCATATCAGCTCAGCTAGAATCATAGCAGCTAGTATAGGTGAATATCCAGCACTTTGGCTAAGAGCACCACCAAACATTTGGTATTTGGCATCCCTAATCTAACAATTCACAATCATGTGACAATTGGGTAATACAATATCGTCAGTGCACATGCAAGACAGCAGAATAGCAGTTTGGACAACGAAAAAAGTGAATATTGTAGCCATTTAATAAAAGTTTATGCCTGATCTTGTTTGCTACAAAGTAACTGATCTTGTTTGCTTTTAAGTAGTAAATAAGATCAGTTACAGATACAGATACGTCTTGCACGCGCACCAACAATATGTTACAAAACAAAATCTCAAAAAACTTACTGATAGCAAAGGTAATGCGTGTTGGGAGCATTGTATAACTCTATCAACATATTCTGGGTCTTCTGGATGCCAGTCATCAGGAGTGAATGCAAGGGCTGCCACAATTTGTACCAACTCCTTTTTACCAGCTGGAGTCTTTCCTAGTCGCGACCAAGTCAGAAGCTCCATTATGTGCTCAAATTCCTCAGCTACCACATCTTGTATCTAAAAATGTTTTAAAAAGGATGGAAAACTAACATTCGTTATGTAACTATTTCTATTTATTGATGATTTTAGTAGTTATATTCAATTAAATCTAGATAATGAATAATTGAAAGCTTGTATGTTGGTCGCAATGAAACAGTTTGTGTATTTTTTTAAATTTTCGATATATGGTAAAAATTTTGAGAATGTACACTATGTGCCCACGTGCCCATGTAAAATGAATGTAAAATAATTAAAAAAAAATTGATGGTTATTTTGGTAGAAAATGTTGGTTTATATTATCTTACCTCAATTAGTTTCTTGCATTCTGCAATGATCAAATCTTCAGCTTCCTTATTAATAATTTCCCTCCCAAGTTGCTTCACCTTGGTTGCCAAGAACTTAATGCATCTTTCCCTAACTACCTCATTAGTGACCTCACTGTCTGAATTTTGGTGTATTTGTGAAAACAAGCCAGTCAATGCCCCCTTTGGATCACTTTTCAATATAGACAACAAGGAGTTTGTGACTATATTGATTTCAGTAGTGTCGTCCGATTGCAAAAGTTGAGCTAGGATATCAGCAATTCTTTGAGTGTGTTCCTTGTGGTCTTTGCATAAAGTAGGTAGATCTTTAATTGCTTGTTTGCGAATCTAAAAAATTACAATTTGCAAATTACTTTATTAGGTATGTTTTTGTATTTTGTATAATATGATAAAATACAATTTATACTTACGGCTACATCGTCATCCTCACACAAATCAAACTGAGCTTCGATAGCTTGATCTGCAAGGCCGGGAAAACTGTTAAAAAACTTTGCAATGAACTGTGACGCCAAACGTTTCTCTTTGTCAGAGCCCTTGACCGCGGCTAATATTTCCAAATATTCTTTTTCATGCTGCAATTGATAAGAATTAATCAAATCAGAACAAAAGAAATAGTTAAGTACCTTCTATATTGTGGTTGCGAGAAATTAGGTTATACCTTTGAGATGTCATCCTTGGCGTCCGCTAAAATGCCATAATTTTGATATAATTTTTCAATGTTATCCGCAGACATATTTATTTCCTGTTAAAATACCACTTAGCGACCTAAAGCGACAAAATAGTCTCGTAGGTAATCTGATAGTTAGATTCTCAAAATTACAGTGAACAAAATAATTAAATAGTAAACCACCACACATTCGCCAAAATCACCACGGTATAGAGAATATAGATAGATAGATAGAGAGAGATAGAGCAAAGCAAGCAAGGGCCGACCGAGTCTATTGTAATGATTGAACCATAGAGTAATAATATCAATAAAAATATCAATAGGTAACTCAGAGAAAGTACCAAGTGGTATCTCCTAGGATAGGTAGTAAAGTATCGAACTCGTATATTAAAACGATATTTTCTTGATATCTAGCAATATTTTTGCCATCATTCAGATATCGTAAAAAAATTAACTGCTTAATCCTTATGGCGGGGCTACACCTGCACGCGAATATTCGTGTCGCCCTATCGCGATAAAACTTCGTCTTCGCCCAACGGCGAAGTCGCTGGCTACATTATCGTCCTAGCAAAAGCACGTGGTATTCGGGCGAATATTCGTCGGTATCAGTATTGCCAGATGCATTGAGCGTTTTGTAATCTGTATATAAATCTGTACCTACCTATGCCTTATCATGAAATCTGTATAAAATATGTATGGACAAAAGAGCTAAAATAAGTGAATTGGATAGGTAGGATTAAATAAAAAATAAAAACAGTCAACTGCAAGTTGGACTCGCGCATCCAGGGTTCCAGGGCATACCTTTGATTGGACGTATAGTTATTTTACTATTCGTCTAATACCTCATTAACTAAACCGGAAAACTCAGTTTGATAGTCAAGGATAAAAAATAATAACGACGTTTGTATTAACCACTAGATGTCCCGCGCAGCTCTGCCCTCGTAATTTTCTAGTGTTTCTTTCATAAGAACCTTCTCTTGACAATAACAAACACAAACAAAAAAAGAATTAGCGAAATTGGTCTAGCCGCCAATATGCCTGCATATTGCCGTGACCAAAGGAAACAACAGGGGGACAACATTTAAGATTATTATTGGTTGCGCCATTTATTAAATTTGCATTCTTTACGCGAATTAGGCAATTGGCTAGACACTTCCTATTCCTGTCCTTTTCCCGCACATGCCTTACAACACGTGCGAGCGAGCAAGACGTCGCGACTCGCGATCTCGTCGGCTACGCACTGGCCCTCTCCCTGACAAGAAAAAAAAGATGGCGAAACTTTGATCGGGATCGCACGCGTCGCTGTGCAAATTAATTATTTGTTTCGTGTTAATTGACTTTAATTCCCGTGCTTAACATTCAATTTAGTGCATTAAGTGTAATGAACAACAGTGAAAGATTGAGTTCGGTGCCGGCGAAGCGTCGCAACAGCAGCAGCACAGAACAGCACTAAGGTATTGTGCCCCTTCCTTTTATGAGCTGTATTTCTACTCTCTTTTCCATGGCAGCTCATACATATCCTATCGTGTCAGCCGCAGCCAGAAGTAAATACCTATTATACAGTCCAAATTTTCCTTAGCAACCGATCGCTCGCGCCACCATTTGTTGGTCCATTCGCGCCGTATCTCTGGACCTTAGGTAGATAATCGCAATACCCCGGCTACATACCTTAGTAAAATATAGTCGCGCGTCCGCGCTTCATAGTATTTTGTAGATAAACTTACACCTAATAGATTCATCATACGTACTACGCAGGTAACCAACTTATCTCGTTAACCCCGCTGTTGGTCTACCTACCTGTATTTTTCGCCGCGCATTCGCCGTCTTATTCTACGTACTGTACGTAGGTGCCTACTTATTTCGTTCATCCCGCTATAGGTACGTACGTACAGGTATATATATAGTTCACCCCGCACCGCGTTGTTTACTTGGTTAAATATTGGAGGTACGTTGTTTATCAATACCTATGTTTTATTCGTTCCGCATTAGTATAGTTATTTAATATATTTCCGCATTAGTAGTTTCGTTAACATAGTATTATAGAAACAATTCGTTAGTAAAACCGCGTTTTGTATTTGTTCGCACCGCTCCGCACCGCACCGCACCGCACCGCACCGCACCGCACCGGTCCGTGGTTTATATACTTGCGTACTCATGCGTTCAAGCACGTACTCGTATATATACTTTCGTAAACTCGTATTAGATTTATAGGTACCTACTTATAGATAGCGAGGCGGATACCTTGCTTGGTAAATATTATCGTTTTTGTTATAGTTAGATTAGCACCGCGCAGTAATATTTACGTTAAGTAGGTATACATCTGTCTTTCTCCACCGTTTCGCCACTTTGTTCGATTGATCGTTATTAATACTTAATAAGCAGAATGGCTGTTAGTACAGAAGATATGCAACTTAAAGTCCTTTATGGCAAAAGAGACATGTTGTTTACCCGCATGCAAACTATTTGTAACCACGCAAGTGAAGTACATAAAGAATCTGTTAAAGAATCATTTTTATGTGAAATTGAAACAATAGACTCATTGCGTTTAGAGTTTGAAAGTGTGTTGGATAAAATCAATGCTCGAGAGTTGAAAAATAATCCCGCTTATGTTGTAAATTATCAGGCTTTGTCATCATTCGAAGATTTGTTTTGTCGCGTAAAGCGAACTGCCAAGCAACTACAGCCCGCTCCACAGTCTGATGTAAAATCAGTAGAACAACACACCCATAAGCGCGATACGCCTCGATTACCGCCGATAGATATTCCAGAATTTAATGGTGACATTAGAAACTGGCCCTTGTTTTTCGCTAGCTTTAAAAATAT
This sequence comes from Furcula furcula, assembly GCA_911728495.1. Lineage (NCBI taxonomy): Eukaryota > Metazoa > Arthropoda > Insecta > Lepidoptera > Notodontidae > Furcula > Furcula furcula. The sequence goes on along the minus strand of OU452249.1, from coordinate 17,705,825 downwards.
AATACATAACAACTCATCTTTAACGGACTCGGAAAAATTATACTATTTGATTGGTAAGCTTACTGGCAAGGCGCTGTCTGCGTGCGCCGGCATTACGCCGACCGCTGATAATTACGAGTTAATATTAGAATCGCTCAAAGGTAAATATGAAGACAAACGATTGTTGGCTTCTTCGTATTTGGACCAAATATTGGAACTTAAATCTATGTCATCTTCCAATGCCAGTAATCTCGAACATTTTTTGGATAAGTTTGCATCGTCTGTTGCCGCGCTGAAAAACCTTAAGGTCGCTGACCTTACGGACCTCATATTTGTACACATTGCATTAAAGAAATTAGATCCGGAGACCGTACGTTCGTTCGAATTAGATAACCGTGGTACCGACATTCCGTCGTTCGACGTTTTAGCGACATTTGTTCGAGACCAAATAAAAATAATGCAACGCACCTGCAACTTAAAACATGAAGTCAAGAAACTCCCTGAACGTCGAATGGATGCGCTATCGAAACCGACTAAAACACATACGTACGTCAACGTCGCGCCCACACCATCGCATTCGCATCATGTTTGCTCTTTATGTAAGACACAACATGACCATTTGTACAAATGCTCAGTATTTCAAAGGCATTCACCAACCGAACGCTATAATATAGTAAAGGCGAATAATTTGTGCCTTAATTGTTTGAGTGACAAACATCGCGTCTCCGCTTGCAATTCAAATTCCTTATGTCGCGTATGCCACAATAAGCATCACACAATGCTTCATTTTGAAAATTATAATGCCGCCTCCACCGCGCACGCATCCGGTGGTGCGCACGCCGCCGCTACGCTCGCAGTGACTGAGCCGATCGCCGCGCCCCAAACCGTAGAACTGGGACGCGAGGATACGGAGTATTCGGCCACGTACGATTCTGCGCCATGCGCTTGCGCTAATGTTGGTGACGTTGCTCTGTGTTCGTTGTCAGGCGCTAGTAAAATTTCTACCACCGTACTTCTCGCCACCGCGCGCGTTATTATTGTAGATTCGCATGGTAATGAACATTATGTTCGCGCTTTATTGGACAGTGCTTCTCAAAGTAACTTTATTACGCAAAAATGTTGTCAACGTTTAGGATTAATTGCTAATCAAAGACCTACTTGTTCCGTTGTTAAGGGAATAGGTGGTTCCGCTAAAACCATTCAGGGTGCCGTCAAGGTTAAGTTCCACTCACGCCTCAATCGAAATATTAGTTTTGTTATGGATTCGCTAGTAGTAGACAAGGTGACCGAACGTCTACCTACAGTTTCGGTTGACGTTTCGATGTTATTAAATTTCAAGAATCTGACTTTAGCTGACGAGACTTACTCTATCCCTGGCGATATAGACTTACTCGTCGGGGCCTCCATATTCCCGCACCTATTGTTATCACACAAGGTCCAAGGTCACCCCACGCATATTGCACCGCATGCTTTAGAAACAGTTCTAGGTTATGTCATTGTTGGTTCTGCTCCCGCTCGCATCGATGATTTTTTGTCCGTTTCTTGTTGTTGTACCGTTGAGCCGCTAGACTCCGCCGTTCGAAAGTTTTGGGAAATTGAAGAGGTTGAGGTTCCACCTATAATCAGCCCTGATGACAGACTCTGTGAAGAGATATACACCCGTACGACTACTCGTGATTCCGATGGTCGGTACACCGTAGCGCTTCCTTTTAAAGGCAATATTTTATCGCTCGGCAACTCGCGACAAACAGCCGAACGACGCTTTCTTTGCTTAGAGCGCAAAATGCTAGGTTCACCTAAACTAAGGGAAGGATATGATAGTGTCATCAATGAATATCTAGAGAAAAAATATATTTCACCCGCTCCTCCAGACACAAATGAATATCAGCATTTACCGCAATATATCATACCGCATCATGGTGTCATTAGAGAAGACAAACTCACGTCTAAACTACGCGTTGTGCTAGATGGCAGTGCTAAGACTAGTTCTCGTGTTTCTCTCAATGACATTCTTTATAACGGGCAAAACTTACAAGGTAGCTTATTTAACATTATTGTTAACTTTCGACTGTTCCAGGTCGCACTATCCGCGGACATACGTCAAATGTTTCTTTGTATCGGTATACGTGAGTGCGATCGTAGATTTCAGCGCATTTTGTATCGCTTTTCCCCGCAAGAACCTCTAAAGGTTTATGAATTTAATCGCGTTTGTTTCGGATTAAAATCGAGCCCATTTCATGCACTACGCACTGTTAAGCAGCTTGCTGCTGATGAAGGGGAATCTTACCCTAAAGCTAAAGAAATAGTAGAAACCGGTTTGTACATGGACGATGTAGTATATTCCGTCGACACTGAAGATGAGGCAGTCTCGACTGCAGCTGAAGTGATAGCTCTTATGAAGGCCGGTCAATTCGATTTAGTTAAGTGGACTAGTAATTCGCAAGTAGTTTTGGATTCTATTCCGCCCTCGCATCGTCTTTCTTCTGTAAAGGAATTTGACGAATCCGATTCACACAAGGTTCTTGGCTTGTGTTGGTCGCCCGCAACTGACTTATTCAGTCTCAAAATAGAAACGCCCCCTCAGACTTGCACAAAGCGCGCCATATTGTCTTGTGTAGCTAGGTTATGGGATGTTATGGGATTTGTAGCTCCTGTAATATTGTATGCCAAACTATTGATAAAGCAGCTTTGGTTGTGCGAGTGTGATTGGGATGATACACCACCTGACGAAATTGTTCGTTTATGGTTACGCTTTAGAGAAGAACTCCCTTTGCTTTCTCAAATAAAAATTCCACGTCATGTGGGCATCACCAAAGATACTTTGGTTACAGTTGTTGGATTCGCAGATGCTAGCGAGAAAGCTTATGGAGGAGTCGTCTATTTTCTCGTACAAAATTATGATAATTATTCGGTTAAACTTATTAGTGCCAAGTCGAAGGTTTCCCCTCGAAAGGTAATATCGCTCGCACGTTTGGAACTTTGCGCAATTTTGGTTCTTGCCAAACTCATCACCACTATTATAGGTGCATGTAGTAATCGCATCCACATTGATAGAATCTTCGCGTTTTCCGACTCAACAGTTGCTTTATGTTGGGCTCATTCTTCACCCCATCGCTGGGACACATTCGTGGCTAATCGGGTATCCCAAATACAGAGTGAGTTAGCACCACAGAACTTATATCACGTTTCTGGCACGGAGAATCCTGCTGACTGTCTATCGCGTGGACTCACGCCCGCGCAGATCATAGATCATTCGCTTTGGTTTCACGGCCCTCCGTGGATTCAGTCGGATCCCGCTCAATGGCCCATTGTCGCTTTCAATCCTTCAACAGTATCGGATCCGCCAGAAGAAAAGAAACATTCGCTTCTAACCAGTAGTCCCCGTGAAGAATCTCCTTTAATTATATTAGCTAACCGCTTATCTTCTTGGCCTAAATTGTTGCGTTGTGTAGTTTACGTTTGTAGATTTGGAAGGATCTTGCCACCACACCCTAATATAACGGCGTCAGATCTTAATTACGCAGAATTGTTAGTGTTACGCGAACTTCAACGTTTGCATTTCAATGAAGACATTGTCAAATTGCAATCTGGTAAAATTTGTAGTAGAGGTCTTCAACGTTTGAAACCTTTTTTGCAAGACGGGCTCATTAGAGTAGGTGGACGCCTGACAAACTCAGACCTGAGTTTCGGTCAGAAACATCCAATAGTTTTACCAAGAAAGGACCATATTTTAAATTTGTTAATAGATTATCATCACAAGGTAAATTGCCACGCTGGTCCTGACTTACTGATGTCCATCTTGCGTCAAAATTACTGGATTCTTTCAGCGCGCAATTTAATTCGCTTTCGGGTGCATAAATGTATCCCTTGTTTTCGTCTTCGCCCTAAACCGACGTTCCCAGAAATGTCAGAACATCGATCTTGTCGCGTAATTCAATCTGCAAAACCGTTTGTACATACTGGCTCAGATTTTGCTGGACCATTTAAAGTTACTCTTACACGTGGACGCGGTATTCGTTCCACCAAAGCGTACGTTTGTGTATTTGTGTGTTTGACAACTCGCGCTGTGCATATTGAACTCGCCGGTGACTTAAGTACCGCCAGTTTCATGGGTGCATTCAAAAGATTTATTTCTCGTCGTGGCCCTGTAGGGAAAATGTACACAGATAATGGAACAAATTATATTGGTGCCAAACGGGTTTTGTCAGAACTTCACGCCTTTTTAACTTCTAAATATTATAATACAGAATTTGCTCACATATTAGCTGAAAATCGCATTGAATGGTCGTTTAATGTTCCTGCTGCCAGCCATTTTGGTGGAAATTGGGAGACGAATGTTAAAAGCTTAAAAACACACTTGTATCGCGTTATAGGTGAGCAAGTTTTATCCTTTGAGCATTTGACCACAGTTCTTGCGCAGATTGAGTCAATAATGAATACTCGACCTTTGTGTCGTACTCTTTCTAGTGATCCGTCAGAGCCTCTCGCTTTGACTCCCGCACATTTTTTGAATTTAACGCCCTTAAAATTCTTACCTGCTTTAGACATCGATGAGGATAGACTTCATGTTCTCTCGCGACATGCTTTACTAGACAAACTCGTACAGTCGTTCTGGAAGCGCTGGAGATTAGACTATCTGCACACCTTGCAAACGCGGCAAAAATGGAATACGTCAGCGGAACCAATAACTGTCGGGTCTGTAGTTATCCTTACGAAAGAAAACGCGCCACCGCTTCATTGGCCACTAGGCATCGTCGAAGAGGTCTTTCCCGGTTCTGACGGTGTAATACGTATAGTTAAAGTAAAAACTTCAACTGGAGTATATTTGCGCCCCGTGGTGCGTTTATGCCCATTACCTCAGTAATCGTTTAGTTTTTTCGCGTAGTATTTTTTTTTTAATTTTTTTGTTTTTCTTTAGAAATTTTAGTTTAGCTGTAGTAGTTTAGCTTTAGTTGAAGGTAACCCTTCAAGGCGGGGGAGAATGGTTGCGCCATTTATTAAATTTGCATTCTTTACGCGAATTAGGCAATTGGCTAGACACTTCCTATTCCTGTCCTTTTCCCGCACATGCCTTACAACACGTGCGAGCGAGCAAGACGTCGCGACTCGCGATCTCGTCGGCTACGCACTGGCCCTCTCCCTGACAAGAAAAAAAAGATGGCGAAACTTTGATCGGGATCGCACGCGTCGCTGTGCAAATTAATTATTTGTTTCGTGTTAATTGACTTTAATTCCCGTGCTTAACATTCAATTTAGTGCATTAAGTGTAATGAACAACAGTGAAAGATTGAGTTCGGTGCCGGCGAAGCGTCGCAACAGCAGCAGCACAGAACAGCACTAAGGTATTGTGCCCCTTCCTTTTATGAGCTGTATTTCTACTCTCTTTTCCATGGCAGCTCATACATATCCTATCGTGTCAGCCGCAGCCAGAAGTAAATACCTATTATACAGTCCAAATTTTCCTTAGCAACCGATCGCTCGCGCCACCATTATAATTTACTACGGAATAAGAAATCTGATATATGGCAACGCTGCTGCAACTGCAAGGCGAAGTGTAGTCAGTTCGGCGAAGTTTGTCGCGATAAAATCCTTTGATGCGTGTCAATTTACCGACAACACCGCGAAGGCATTCGTGTTTGCCCGAATACATCGCGCTAGCACGAACTGTTTGGCCACACTTGTCGCGATAACGCGAATCTTCGCCGAAGCGCGCAGGTGTAGCCGAAAGGTTAGAAACTCATAACGATAAATCGATATTTTTCTGCTTTATCAAATCCGATATGGATGTTTCTTTTAAATATCATTATCGGATAAAATCTCAGAGAAAGTACAAAAGGAGTTAGTATCGCGTCGATTCCCCGAACAAATTTTTCGTGGCACTTTTGCAGGGTGCGGGAGGCGAAGTAAACACACACAGATACACTTTCACGCATACCCACACTATAATAAACTCGCAACACATTCAAAAATACACGCACACAAATAAAGAATGACCTGACCATATGACCAAAAATTTGGCAGAGGGGGTTAGCGCATCATGCTCTCTCCAGTGGTATCTCCTCTAAGGATAAAATACATAGGTACTACTCTCAGAGTAATTAGAATGGAGTTAGTATTGCATCGATTCCCCGTACGTGGCACTTATGCGGGGTGCGGGAGGCGAAGTAAACACACACAGATACAATTTCACGCATACCCACACTATAATAAACTCGCAACACATTCAAAAAGATACGCACACAGATAAAGAATGACCTGAACATATGAACAAAATTTGGCAGAGGGGTTAGCGCATCATGATCTCTCCAGTGGTATCTCCTCTAAGGTACTACTATAAAATAACAATAATAATACACACCGTTCCATCAAGCTTCTTGGGGCCAACGAAAGGTCGTTGGAATTCGCCGAAACGTGTAAATAGGACTAACGAAGGCCACAGAAAATAACACCTATATAATCTTACAATATTCAGGCATTTAATTTGATATGATTTTGATTTGACAGAATGGAATCCATTTTGAATGGTTTTATTTGGTCAATACCTTATAAGGCTGCAATTTTTCCGACTAAGGGCCCCCACACATAACTGCGAATTCGCATCGCATCGCAAATATCTGCGAGAAACAAATGTATTTTTAACCGACTTCAAAATAGGAGGAGGTTCTCAATTCGTCTGTATATATATATTTTTTTTCTAAGTATGTTCGCGCATAACTCTGGCAACTATGAACCGATTTGAAAAAATCTTTCTTCCATCCATTCTTTAATCCGTTAATTGGGTCCCATAAAAAAATTATTGCTTAGTAATAAGTAGTTCCTGAAAAAACAAGAATGTTGACTGCGCAGGAAAGCTGCAGGAAAGCCTATATAGATGACTTTATGTCGCTTTTTAAGGACAAAAATAGTCATAACTCTGGCAAATATTTACCAATTTCAATGATACTTTTTTTATTCGAAAGAAAAAACCACTGTAATGAACCTGTATGAATTTTATCACAACCAGATAAGAACTTCCTGGAGGACCATGAATGATATGGAGGAATTTATCTGGTAAAAACCATAAAACTGATGTTCTCATTTACATTTCTCTGACAAATATGAACCGATTTCGATGATTCTTTTTTTATTCGAGAGAGTAAACTACTATGATGATTACATGCAAATTTCATTACGATCGGATAAATTGTTTCTGAGTTTCTGAAGAAACATGAATTATGTAAAAGTATGTAGACGATAATGTGAAATCATAATGATGTCATAACCTACCTAGATCATTTTACAGTCTTCGATGGTTCAATCTTTATGTATGAAAATATCACTAAAAAGTATAAAATAAAATATTTAAAGAAAAATTGAACCGACTTCAATAACACTAAAAAGTATAAAATAATTTAAATATTATTGAAGTTGGTGCCAAATATACACAGCAGGTACGCTAACACCAACTTCTTTAATATTTAAATTATTTTATACTTTTTAGTGTTATTGAAGTCGGTTCAATTTTAAAAAAAAATATTTATTCGATATATATTCCTGCGATGCGGCGCCGCATCGCATCGCATCGCAGTTATGTGTGAGAGCCCTAAGCCCATATTTGCCTATTTCGTTTCAACTCTCAGAATTTCAACTACTAAATATCTCCCGTCTCAAGTAGTCTCCGTAGTTTTTGCAAATTTTTACCATTTTGAGGTAATTTTACATTCTTATCTATACATATAAAATTACTTGTCCTGACTGACTGACTGATTCATCAACGCACACGCCAAACCGCTGGACCTAGAAAGCTGAAATTTGGACAGTAGGTTCTTCTTATGGCAAGCACTACTAAGAAAGGATTTTTGAAAATTCGACTCCTAAATGGGTTAAATGGGGTGTTTTATTTTGTATGAAACTTTTTATTGTCTGGTTAGATTCTCTAAATAAAATAAATCAATACGTGTTTCGCGAATTTTCAAAAAAAAAAACCTTTGGGGGTGTGTTAGGGGTTGGTAAGCTCTGTATAAAAATTAGCGGGCGAAGCCGCAGGAAATTGCTAGTGGTAACATAATTTATTTATATTATAATGGCAACTGGATGGATTGTTGCTCTTAAAAAATCGAATCCTCAAGAATCCTATGCTCTCTCTCTCCCCCCGTCCACCTCGCTCCCTGTCACTCGCCGCTCTTGTCCTCTCTCGAACCCTGCCCTCTCCAAACCCCCCTTCCACCGTGCTGACCCTCACTCCCCCCTATCGCTCACTACCTCTCTTACAACCCTCCTCTTTCCCCCTTCTCTCAAAACCTCTCCCCCTTTCTCTCCCCATAAGTAAGTATTTCTTATTGAATAAATAAGTGTAGATAGCACCCGGTGAATAACTTCTTATATTTTTATTATGATCTTTTGAAATTCAAGGTGTACTTCAAAGATTTCGATATCTATCACATCAACATACAGAGGTATGGAACCATTTTATTTTTTAACACTGACGCCCATCAATAAATTGGAACCACCATCTTACGTAAAATTGTAAAAGCAGAAAACCTAAATATTATCTAAATTATTTAAAAATAAAAGTTACTTTTATAAAAAAGTCCCACATCGGATTCGAACCTGCGACCTACGACGCTGTCTAGTAGCATCTGTAACCGCTCGGCCACGGAACGCTTACACACCTTACCTTATGCAAACTAAATGTCTGCTCAGTCCCTATTGTATACGATTATAGCGTAATAATACATATCTTATTAATTAACTGGTCAGTTTATTATTTAATTACCCTATTCACATACAAAGGAAATTATGTGGTAATATGTGCAAGTAATGTTCCACTGCTCAGCCCCTATGAAACACAGCGTGATGTTTTATATACCAGTCTATGCCCAGACTTCTACACAACACATTAGTGAAAGTCTTATTAAAATCCATCCACGGGTTTTCAAATGATACCTGGATGCCCAGTAAGACACAGACCAGATCGACAGACAATAATTGAAAAAAAAATGTTTTGGCTTCTATGTCGATAGTATAGTATCCTCAAATAGAAATTTTGGAAAAATATTTAATGTACAGACAAAGTGCTCTTTGAGTTTTATTATTGTATTGACGGTAGATACGAAAGTCGCCTCAATGGTGTACCTAGGCCTGCTTTCCTCATCCAATCTGATACGCCTAAAGAAATTCTTCAGAAAGAAGATCATTTCAAGCAAAGGCTTGAAATGATCTTCTTTCTGAAGAATTTCTATGACCCCATCTAATGACCGATAGAACTGCACTAGCTACAGAGCATACGCCTGTATTATACCACAAATTGTTTTCTGTCAAGTATATTTCCAAGGTAGAGATTCTTTCGGAGTAGCTTTTGAAAGAAAAATACTCTGTTTCAAGTACTTTTTTACTAAAAATCCAACACCGTAGTTTCCATTAATACACATACTATGGTATAAAATGTAATCTGAGTGTTCCTCTAGAGATTCCTTTGCTCTTCGTGTTTCGCTCAGACCTATGTATTATCCCATCGTAGCGACTTGATAGCGTAGTCAAGTTCTATTAGTGTGGCGTCTGATAGCAATGTTCTCACGTTTAAGCATGCTACATAAAGATGCTGTACTTTGTTGCCATTGGAAATCAATGCTCAGCCATCTCAACACATAGCTTACGCGTCAACCTCGCTACCATCTACCTCTACTACTAACGATCCGCAGATTGCAGAACTAAACCATAAGATAGAAGAACTCACTCGCGTAGTGGCTTCTTTAGCCAACCGAGGCGTTGACCAACGGGGCCGCTCGCGAGAACGTAGACTAAGTAAATTTAGGAACCAATCACGTTCGCGCAACAGCGAGTTATGCTATTACCATGACCGTTTCGGAATGAAAGCAAGGAAGTGCGTCCAACCATGCAAATGGTCTGGCCCTCCACCTTCAGCGGCTGGTGGCTGCAACCAGTCGTCGGAAAACCAATAGAGCGTCCGGTCCGACTGCCCAACGCTCAGCCACAAGTCGCCGTCTTTTCGTAACTGACCGGTATACTAACAGGAAGTTTCTGGTGGATACTGGTTCAGACGTAAGCTGCGTACCAGTTAATAATGTTAGCAAGCTGAAAAGACAGCCGCAGCCGTACGATTTAGTGGCAGCAAACGGTTCTAATATTCAAACTTACGGTTTAGTCACGTTATGCTTAAACTTAGGTCTTAGGCGCAGTTTATCTTGGAATTTTGTAATTGTGGATGTAGAAACTGGAATAATAGGATCAGACTTTTTGTCGCAGTATAACCTACTTCCTGACTGCACTTATGGGAAGCTTCGCGACGGGACGACAGGTTTGTCATCTTTCGCGGAACTCCAAGACGTTAGCCAGTCCAGCGTCAAAATTATTTCCATCCCCGAATTGCCTTTCTCAGCGATCCTTCAGAAATTTCCGAGTATCACGCGCCCCCCTGGTGTACTTCAGGAGCCTAACATGCAACTGTGCATTATATTAAGACAACTGATGGCCCTCCGGTATCATCGAGGCCGCGTCGTCTGGCTCCATTGAAGCTTCGCGCAGCGCAGAAAGAATTTGAGGACATGGTCAAGGCTGGGACAGCCAGGCCATCTTCTAGTCCTTGGTCTTCAGCTTTACACCTGTTGGAAAAGAAAGATTCAACGTGGCGACCGTGCGGCGATTATCGTGCCTTAAATGCACGCACTGTTCCTGACAGATACCCGGTTCGGCACATAGGTGACGTCTGCCAGAACCTTGCTGGAAGTACCATTTATAGCAAAATCGACTTATGCCCGGTTTCTGAAGATCTCAGTTAACTGTTCATTAGCTATTGGTTCAATAAAGTTATGTATAAGATAAAGTTAGTTTAACTGTCGCTGAGTTTCTGAGTACTCCGAAAGGCATTCAATAACTATGAGACCGATAAGCAGTGCAATAATTCGACGCTAGATGGGTCTTTTTCTCAGAACAAATTTAAAATTGATTTTGAAGTTTTATATTGCCAATATTACCAGTTCTTATTTTTATTAGCATTTTTCCGGTATAAATAAGTGCTTAAGAATGATATTAATTAAGTAATAATCAATTAAATTCACCGTAAGTAGTGTCACTAAACGCCGTTAATTCTCGTAGCGCTAGTGCTGCGTAAACAAAGTGACATACAAACATTCAATTTTCTGCAGACTCCCTGCGCGCGCACGCTGCAGCAGCTTCAACTTCAAAAACGTCAATTTTGGTGTTGAAAACAATAATATCATTGGTTGAAATCGATGGTTGAAATCGTCAAATAAAGTTATCGAACCAATAAACTGCACACATTGGTCAGTTAAATTGAGCCTAGTTTAAACGGACTTTATGTGACAATGTGTGCTTCGGAAACGCAATGTGTCAAGTTATCGAACCAATAGCGCTAACGAATAGATAAACTATCGATAAAAGTACCTCAGAAACCGGCCATTAGTGAAGGCCACGAATTTATATTTACTTCGTAAAAACTGGATAGATCACTTAAATATATTAATATCACTAATTTAAACTTTATACTACATTCTTAAGGTTTGTTTTTAACCGACTTCAAAAAAGGAGGTTCTGTATTCGACGCGTATGTATGTAATATTGATAAAAATGCGTAATATTAATATACACACATCAAAAGTGTCTAGGGATCAACATATATTTTTGCAATAACTTTTCTCCTGATTGATATTAATTAAAATTTTCTTTAAGGATTCATCAAATAAAGTGTTTTCGTTTGTCACAGTAACGATAAACCAAGTCACCTTTGCATTAATAAAGAAATTTGCCATTTTCCTAATAAAGGGATTTTTGACATTTGAACCACTAACACAAAAGTTCGAAAAAAAGACTGAAATAACAGTTTTCTTTAAAATTTTATTGGGTAACTTAAACAATTAATAATCCGTGTTTCTACCGCGAACACTAACAACACAAGAACATCGGTTTGGCATACTCAAAATGAGTTCATCCAAATCACGCTGTGGAATGGCCGCCCATGTTCGTTGCAACAACAAAAAAAGGTCTTCTTGCGACTGGATACCCTCCATATTCGGCAGAGCTCTTCTCTGTAGCATATCCCATGCATGCTCAATCGGGTTCAAGTCTGGCGACTGAGCAGGCCAGGGCAGGACATTGATGTTAGCTGCGGCGAGAGTCTGTCTTACAACTCTTCCGGTGTGCGGTCGTGCATTATCATGCATTAACTGAAATAAGGGACCGATTTGCACTTGTAGAGGAACGATGACGTCTGATACAATCGTCTCAGCATAAATTTGAGCGTTGAGGTTGCCTCTGATCCAAATCAACTCAGTTCTTCCGCCGATCCAAATACCCGCCCATACCATGATGGTTCCACCACTATAAGGATGGACTTCCTGGCAGGATTTTAATCGCTGTTGGCGTCCAGGGGTTCTCCAGTGTCGTATACGTCTTGTATCCGGTCTCATACCAAAACGAGACTCATCAGAAAAGCACACGAAACGCCATTGTTCTTCTGCCCAATTTCTGTGTTCAAGAGCCCATTGATATCGAATCCTACGATTGTGCATTGCTATAGGTGGTACCCGTAGCGGTCTTCGGGAATGAAGGTTCACTTCATGCAAGCGGTTTCTGACTGTTTGGTCGCTAATTAAGTTCCCTGAAGAGTGATGAAGCCTCACGGCTAACATCATGGCAGTTATTGTTGGAGCTCTTCGAGTTAAGATTTGAATATATCGGTCTTGTCTCCGTGTGGTGCAGCGATACCGTCCTCCATGGCGCTCAGCCACGGTACCAGTGCTTCGGTAACGTGTCCAAAGTCGACTGATAACACTCTGACTTGTATTCAGAGCTAAAGCCACAGTACGTTGCCGGGAACCAGCTTCTATCATTCCCACGGCTCTGAGCATTTCTTCCCTGCTTAAATGACGTCGCCGCTCCATAATAACGTTGGTTTTAATCAGTAGTAGGGAAACAGTAGCACTAATAATGTCTTCAATGCGTTGTATGTTTTTATAGGGAAAATATTGACAGCTGATTTTCATCTTTTACTCGAATTTGATTCACAGTTCCTGATTCAAATTATGAAATGCACCAAAAAGGATCCATATAAATTTATAAAATCATAAATTTATTACAAAGCCACATCTCAATCTCAAGAAATCCGCTTAAAAATGCTTGATCCCTAGACACTTTTGATGTGTGTATGTTAGTCTATGTGGGCTTCTAAACAAATTTACCAAATTTTATGAGTGTATGTATGTATGTATGTATGTATGTATGTATGTATGTATGTATGTATGTATGTATGTATGTATGTATGTATGTATGTAGGTTTTTCATCGAAATCGGTCCAGTAGTTTAAGAGATATAAACTTTTTATGTTTTCAGTAAGTTATTGTAACGTAGACGTTCGAGTTGCGTGATAGTGCTGATACCTATTTTGGTAAAATAAGTCACTTAAAAGTGTTAAATAAACTATTTTAAAAAAAATAAAAACCGACTTCAAAGTAAATTATCTAAAAAGCATAAAATAACGAAAATATTATTGAAGTTGGTGCAGAATATACACAGCAGGTACGCTAACACCAACTTCAATAATATTTTCGTTATTTTATGCTTTTTAGATAATTTACTTTGAAGTCGGTTTTTATTTTTTTTAAAATAGTTTATTCATTGACACAAGTCGAAGTAGAAAAACGAGCCGAGTGAGATAGCTCAAAAGTAGATGTGTGTCCTTTTCTGCCCCTTTGTCAAGTAAGTTGCCAACGCAAAATATGATTCTTTTTAGTAGTGTTAGGTAGATTTCTTAAAAGTTGATTATTTGCTTATAAGTTTTTCGTGTAATAAAACATCGAAATATAATACTACTAGGACGATGAAATGTAATATTATAAATTAGCACACAAACAACATGCAATACTTTTATTAACAATAATACACACATCAAAAGTGTCTAGGGATCAAGCATTTTTAAGCGGATTTCTTGAGATTGAGATGTGGCTTTGTAATAAATTTATGATTTTATAAATTTATATGGATCCTTTTTGGTGCATTTCATAATTTGAATCAGGAACTGTGAATCAAATTCGAGTAAAAGATGAAAATCAGCTGTCAATATTTTCCCTATAAAAACATACAACGCATTGAAGACATTATTAGTGCTACTGTTTCCCTACTACTGATTAAAACCAACGTTATTATGGAGCGGCGACGTCATTTAAGCAGGGAAGAAATGCTCAGAGCCGTGGGAATGATAGAAGCTGGTTCCCGGCAACGTACTGTGGCTTTAGCTCTGAATACAAGTCAGAGTGTTATCAGTCGACTTTGGACACGTTACCGAAGCACTGGTACCGTGGCTGAGCGCCATGGAGGACGGTATCGCTGCACCACACGGAGACAAGACCGATATATTCAAATCTTAACTCGAAGAGCTCCAACAATAACTGCCATGATGTTAGCCGTGAGGCTTCATCACTCTTCAGGGAACTTAATTAGCGACCAAACAGTCAGAAACCGCTTGCATGAAGTGAACCTTCATTCCCGAAGACCGCTACGGGTACCACCTATAGCAATGCACAATCGTAGGATTCGATATCAATGGGCTCTTGAACACAGAAATTGGGCAGAAGAACAATGGCGTTTCGTGTGCTTTTCTGATGAGTCTCGTTTTGGTATGAGACCGGATACAAGACGTATACGACACTGGAGAACCCCTGGACGCCAACAGCGATTAAAATCCTGCCAGGAAGTCCATCCTTATAGTGGTGGAACCATCATGGTATGGGCGGGTATTTGGATCGGCGGAAGAACTGAGTTGATTTGGATCAGAGGCAACCTCAACGCTCAAATTTATGCTAAGACGATTGTATCAGACGTCATCGTTCCTCTACAAGTGCAAATCGGTCCCTTATTTCAGTTAATGCATGATAATGCACGACCGCACACCGCAAGAGTTGTAAGACAGACTCTCGCCGCAGCTAACATCAATGTCCTGCCCTGGCCTGCTCAGTCGCCAGACTTGAACCCGATTGAGCATGCATGGGATATGCTACAGAGAAGAGCTCTGCCGAATATGGAGGGTATCCAGTCGCAAGAAGACCTTTTTTTTGTTGTTGCAACGAACATGGGCGGCCATTCCACAGCGTGATTTGGATGAACTCATTTTGAGTATGCCAAACCGATGTTCTTGTGTTGTTAGTGTTCGCGGTAGAAACACGGATTATTAATTGTTTAAGTTACCCAATAAAATTTTAAAGAAAACTGTTATTTCAGTCTTTTTTTCGAACTTTTGTGTTAGTGGTTCAAATGTCAAAAATCCCTTTATTAGGAAAATGGCAAATTTCTTTATTAATGCAAAGGTGACTTGGTTTATCGTTACTGTGACAAACGAAAACACTTTATTTGATGAATCCTTAAAGAAAATTTTAATTAATATCAATCAGGAGAAAAGTTATTGCAAAAATATATGTTGATCCCTAGACACTTTTGATGTGTGTATTAGTAACAATTTATCATTAAGAAGGTTGCAGCACTGAGCTGTTGTGTGATTGTTGACATTGTCGTAGTAAGTAAACCGGTGTCGTGGTGTACTGTTAGAGTAGGGTGACCGACCATTGTTATGTACGGTGTCGCGTCGGTCGTCTCGGATGATGGTTTCCATACAAACGTTGGTTAACTCAACCTGAATTGTGGAATGAAATACAGATATCCGGAAGAAAACGATACTAGCTATCGTTTTCTATTATTACCACAAATTCAAATAATTTATTGTCTTAATTATGGTAAGTACAGCAGAAATTATGTGTAATGACTGCGGACTTCCATTAAATTCCATCCAATTATACAATACAAATAATAATTATAATTAGTATTATGTCACCAAAATTACGATTCGAACGCAAAAATCGTCTCATGCGGTACGCCTCGCAACATTCAGATTGACGGAGGTCACGCAGGAGCACCGATGTGGCACCGCCCGTTGTGACCCGATTCACCGCCAAAAGACCTTAGAAGTGAGAAAAAGATTCCTTCCACATAGTAATGCGTGGACACCCTATTAGACAGAGATACACTACTACTTTCGGACCTCTCATTCGGCTCGTGATCTTTAGTAGACTGCGCTGTCCAGTTAAAATACAGGTTCGTGGTGAAGGCATACCAACAAATTCCGGTAAATCCTACCGATATTTGCAAAACCGTAATAATCACACCATTCGGGTTGTTCGAATTCCCATACATGGGTTTTGGGCTTAGAAACGCAGGTCAAACATTTCAACGTTTTATCGACGAAGCCGTGCATGGTCTTGATTTCTGTTATGCCTACGTTGACGATATCCTGGTATACTCAAATTCCAGCTCCCTGCATGCTCAGCACCTGGAAATTCTTTTCAGAAGGTTGCATGAGTATGGAGTCGTTATCAACACTGCTAAGAGCGTCTTTGGGGCTAAAGAGGTTACCTTTTTGGGGTATCACATCGATGAGGCGGGTGCTAGACCCCCCGTCGACAGAATCCAAGCCTTAGTGGATTTCCCTCCCCCCAAGACTGTTGAAGGAATGCGTAGATTCCTTGGCATGGCCAATTTTTATCGGCGATTCATTCCAGCTGCCGCGAAATTCCAAGCACCTTTAATTGACGCAGTAGCTGCTATTCAGGGTAAAGGCGCCAAGCCTTTCGTTTGGTCTCCTGAGCTTTTGGCGTGTTTCGAAGAGTGCAAGAAAAGTTTAACCTCTGCAAAGATCCTTGCGCATCCAGACTGCAGCGCCTCACTCGGTCTCTTCACTGACGCATGGAGCACTCACGTAGGCTCTTGCCTGCAACAGCGTCGTACCGAAGCAGATGATCGGCAGCCAATTGCTTACTTCAGCAAAACGCTGAACCTTAAACAGTCTTTATGGCCAGCTTATTACAGAGAGCTCCTCGGCGTTTATGAGAGCGTTCAGCATTTTAGGCATATTCTCGAAGCGCAGCCCGCAACAATTTTTACGGATCATAAGCCGTTGATTTACGCGTTTGCCCAGCGAAGAGAAAAGCTGCCGCCCGCACAGCTGAATCAATTATCTTTCGTCAGCCAATTCACCACAGACATTGTCCACATAAAGGGCGTCCATAACGTCGTAGCGGATACATTGTCTCGTATCGAGGGTATTTCCTTAGTAGCAGACTACGCCGCACTTGCTACTTCACAGAGTTCGGATGAAGAATTAGCACATAACTCGCACGAGTTCTTCGCTTAAGCTGGAGGACGTATTAATTCCCGGAACTAATGTGAGCATCACTTGCGACATGTCGACTGGTAAAGCTCGGCCATACCTAACGCCACCATTTCGTAAAGCAGTATTTAACATGTGCCATAACCTTAGCCATCCTGGTGCGCAGGCTTCTGCACGCATGGTGGCTGAGAGATATGTTTGGCCTGGTATTAACGCAGATTGTAACAGATGGACTCGTTCATGTTTAGATTGCCAGCGTTGCAAAGTGACAAGACACGTCAAGTCTCCACTGAGTAACTTCAGCAGTCCGTCCGACAGATTTAAACATGTTCACATTGACATCGTCGGTCCACTTCCTCACTCTAACGGTTATAATTATTGCCTCACCGCGATTGACAGATTCACGCGGTGGCCGGAAGCTTGGCCGATGAGTTCCATCACTGCCGAAGAAGTCGCAGACACCTTCGTGAACGGCTGGGTGTCTCGCTTCGGCGTTCCCAGTATTTTAACAACGGATCAGGGACGCCAATTCGAATCATGCCTCTTTCAACGCCTTATGTGTGTTTGCGCGACTAAGAGGATTCGTACCACAAGCTACCACCCATGCGCAAATGGCATGGTCGAGCGGTTGCACGGCGGCGTTAATGTGCCATGCTGAAACGTGGTCGAAGGCACTTCCATTTGTTCTCCTTGGTATGAGATCGGCTTTTAAACGGGATATCAAATCTTCTTCAGCCGAGCTCGTGTATGGCGAATCGTTACGTTTGCCAGGAGAGTTCCTAGTTCCCGCCGATATCTCGGGTAGCCCTGATTCGGTCATTGATTTCGTATCAGACCTTAAGAAGAGAATGGAAGTAATGCGATAAGTCGAAGCTTCGAATCATGCGCGTCCTGCAATTTTTGTTTTCAAAGAATTAGCATCAGCGTCTCACGTCTGGCTACGGGACGATACCGTTAGGCGTTCACTACAACCACCGTACTCCGGTCCATACAGGGTGATTAGGCGTAAGGACAAAACCTTAACTTTAGATGTTAAGGGGCGTGAGGTTACAGTTAGCATTGATCGCGTTAAGCCTGCTTTTATTGATAGTCCGGTCAATTTAGACCAAAAAATGAGAGTGAAGTTACATAAAGTCCCAACAAGCTGAATTTCAGTGAAATTGTTCAAAATATAATTATAAACAATGTCTAGAAGTTCCCCATCATTCCCCTGTAAGGAAAAAAAATTATTCAAGGTCAAAGGTAAAAAAATGAGTTTTTCGCGATTTTCAGCAAAACGGTAAGTTTTATCATAAAAGTACCTCAGACAAAAATTGTAGATCATAAAATTATCTATGAAAAATTTATCAATACTTTTTTTCTTACGAGCCACCGTTTCTGAGATATAACGATTCAAAAAGTTATAAAAGTTGTTATCGTCATAATATGCATGAGTACGCCACGTATATACATCTAGAGTTGTTATATTTTATATAATATATATATAAACAAGATTTAACTCAATGTGCTGAAGTTTTTAAAAAGAGTAATTCAACTCAACAAGAAGTTATTACCAACGGCATCCGCTTTCTTCTTTCTATGTACGGAGCTCCTAAAAAAACTACCTGTTTAGATAAGCATGGATATGCATGTTTCGTTAAAAATACTAAAAATAAAAACAAGTTCAATTAGCTTGTCTTCCTCCAACCTCAGTTGCTGCTCACCAACATCTTTTTCGAGTATATTACCAAGTTCAAGTGTGGCTTGGTTATCAGCTAGACCCTACAGACTGGGGTTGGAAGTTGGTCAACAATATATTAGAGCAGTTTACTTCCACCTGCGCCGGAAAAACTGCTGAATACTATTTTTTGCAACTGCAAAAAGGGATGCAGTGCTAAATGTGGTTGCAAAAAAGTCGGACTGTCTTGTTCTTTGGCATGCACAAATTGTCAAGGCCGGTCGTGCTCTAATATTGAATCACAAACAATGGAGGATTCGTTTGACTCCGACGAAGTATCATGCGATACATCGTTAGTGACGCAATTTACTTGCATCCAAAATGAAGATGAAGAAGAAGCAGCAGAAGAAGAACAAGAAGAACAAGAAGAAGATCAAGAAGAAGAACAAGAATTTGAAACTTACGAATAAGACGAATAAACTTCAACACTTTTTTTTAATTTACATCGCTTTTATATTTCCCAATCTTTGAAAATTTCCGTTATTATGCAATAGTTTTACATTAAACAGGATCACAACTGACCCGTGGAGTAGGCCTACTGGGGAAACCACGTTAAAAAAACGCGCTAAGTACACGCCTCATAGGTGGCGTGGAAACGTGTGCATATTATGACGATAACAACTTTTATAACTTTTTGAATCGTTATATCTCAGAAACGGTGGCTCGTAAGAAAAAAAGTATTGATACATTTTTTATAGATAATTTTATGATCTACAATTTTGGTCTGAGGTACTTTTATGATAAAACTTACCGTTTTGCTGAAAATCGCGAAAAACTCATTTTTTTGACCTTTGACCTTGAATAATTTTTTTTCCTTACAGGGGAATGATGGGGAACTTCTAGACATTGTTTATAATTATGTTTTGAACAATTTCACAGAAATTCAGCTTGTTGGGACTTTATGTAACTTCGAATGTCTAAAATGACCGGGCTATGAGGCTGATTTAGAGTTAGGGCATCACGAGTTGCCAGCCTCGCGAGGATCAATGTTGGACGGTCCAGCTAGTGCTCCGTCGAGCAACGATTCGGATCAACCGTTCGTTGAGCTTGCTCCGCCAGCTTCCTTTTCCCTTTCTGCCCCCATTGTCACTCGGTCAGGTAGTAAAGTTAAGTTTAGAGATATCCTAGATTTATAATTTAACTTCAGGCTCCTGCCCCATGTTTGGGGGGGGGGGTCCTCTCTGCGTGGGGGGGTGATGTGGCGACTAGAACCTCTTTGCCACTTGGAATCGTGTGAACGTATTTTCAATGTATTTTGAATGCCGAACAGCGCGGCTTTGAACGGCGCTGTCTGATTAGTGGTTGACACATTAATTGTATATTTTTGGGTAGTAAAGTCGTCGCTATAGAAACATATAGCCAAGCCAATAATGTATATTATACCTAAGAACGTGTAATTACGAGTCGTAATGTTAAACGACACAACCAGTGCTTTTCAGGACAATAAATAAATTGGAAGATCATCTGATATTATTATTTGGAGCAGATTATTTATGTACGGGCAATAGCCCTACAAATATAAAGTTCAAAGTTTTCCAATATTTTTTTATTATTTAGTATAGCTACGTTTATCTTCATAGTGGTCAGGATTACTCTGACAGGTCCAGCACTCTCTCCTTTCTTTCCAAATCGCTTAAAGTAGCTTATCTCCGATGATTCACAACATATTTTCATTGTTTTGGTGATGAGTATTTTGCCTTCGAGCCTCTCATAACTCTCCCTATATTCGTTTTCTTCTGTTATACCGAAGAAAATAATATTGTTTCTCTATCTAGCATCTCAAGACGACGTTCTTGCTCTTCTACTTTTGTATTTAGTTGGCTATATTTGCGTTCACTTTCATCAAACTTGAAGTTTATATTTTGGTGTTTATATTATATGTGATATTTGCTTCCATTTCCTGAATTTTCTCCTTTTGTGCCGCTAAATCATTTTGTATAGAAAGAAGTAGTCCTTTTATTTCGTCCATTATATAATGTTATACTTACCCAAAGGTGGCGCTAGTATAGATTGTGGAATGGTTCGAGTCTAGGTATTGCACCTTTAATTTCTCTATTCCAAACTAGATGGCGGAACTGTATGCGAACAATCAATGATATGACTAGTTTGTGCTATTCTAGACTTGTTTAATTGAGATTAATTAATGTTTGCGACAAATAACTTGCTCCGTATAGGCCTTGCTTGATAGTTTTGTTGTTTATCATAAACATTCCATTCCGGTTTACACTTCTATTCCGGTTAATTGTCACTTTTCTTGTTAAAAAATTCTATTAATTATTCGCATATCTACCTTGTTTATTATCGGTGCCATTTGTATTATTCTGCTTTTAAACACAAAATTTTTGCTATTTTGTCATCTTTCGTGCTTTTTAAAAATTGCTTGTAATTACTTACTCCGTTTACTACCACATATCTTGCAAAAAATAATTAAGTAAGTATTTTCTTCTTGGTAATTTGCACACTTCGTTATACACTAACTCTTGCTGTATTATTCCGCTTCGTATCACATAATTTCTGGATAATTTTATTTATTTCATATTATTAAAATAGCTTGGATTTATTTTTGACGTTACGGTACAACGTATACCCTATATTTGGGTCACACGATATTGGTCAAATTTTATATTAGTCAAATCGAGAATTCGTCAAATTTGATATTGGTCAAATTGGTAGTTCGTCAAATCGTCTTTTTGTCTAATTAAGAAATTCGCCACATACGACATTGGTCATGTCTATGTACAGTCGATAATAAACTATAAGTACCTACTTATACTTACAAAATATAAGTGTCTAGGGAACAAGACATGTTATATCCCTACTAATTCGCGCCAAAAATTGTGACACATGCAATATCATTGGACACATGTACCTAATTATAATATTTTCTCTTATTTATACTTACTTATGATATCCTTTCCTTATCTATATATACTTATAATAAAACTGTAACAGATCCAATTCTGTACATTGAAGATATTTTGAAAATTATATTTGGAGGGCTTCTATAACCGATACTGAGGCCGAAAATGTAATTTTTTTAATTTTTGTCTGTCTGTCTGTCTGTCTGTCTGTCTGTCTGTCTGTCTGTATCACGGCTGAGCATCACGCCGAAACTACTGAATGGATTCAAATGAAACTTGGCATGATTTGAGATCTTACTACGAGGTAGGACATAGGATACTTTTTATCCCGTAATCTAGCACGGTTCTTTTGGGAGAGGGGATTAAAGTCAAAACGGGTACTTGGTTATACGCTTGGTCCGATTTTATCAATTTTTCTTTATAATATAATAAATATTAGTAAGGGAACACTCATAGAGAGTTGTTGTCAAGGTTTTGTATTCGATCGGGTTAAGCAACGTTAGGTAAGGTCATTAAATAGATGGGTGACCGTTTAACGCCATTTGAACTAAACGGGTCCGTGCTTCGGAGAGCAAGTAAAAAGTGGGTCCCAGTTTTTAACCGACTATAAAAAATGAGGTTATGTAT
The DNA here is from genome assembly GCA_911728495.1 of Furcula furcula. NCBI lineage: Eukaryota > Metazoa > Arthropoda > Insecta > Lepidoptera > Notodontidae > Furcula > Furcula furcula. Next base: position 17,683,471 of record OU452249.1, on the reverse strand, counting down.
TCGATGAGAAAGTCTGTTATTCAAAGTTTAGTTAGCGTAAAAATTGCGCAGGCGGAGCTGCGTGGGTCAGCTAGTTATTTATACTTTTGTACAGTAGCTTTGTACATTTTCTAAAGTATAAGAATATTCTTATACGTAGATACGCATGAAAGCAATTTACTTGATTTTCAAGGGCACACGTCACGTTCGTTACATTTTACCGACGCGTGACTTACTGCTACTTCACCCAAATTGGGTGAATTTTGATGTTTCACTTTTCGTGCGCTAATGGCATATCTATTGTATACTTAACATATCATTGTTAGGGAGGCAATCGAATAACTTCGTGTCCATGCTCTGGGGCTAGTTCATCGATTAAATAGCGGGGCTTAGACGGCTTACTTGCTTTTACTAGATTTAACAACACAACTTTTAATAAAGATGTACCTACTTGCTTCCACACCATTTCTTACCAGCCACGAGACAATCTTGCTTGCTTAATTTGCCTGAGTTTGTGGTTTATCAACTTGTATCTACAGAATGATACAGTGCATTGTCCATTATAATTTTCGATGGGTTTTATAAGCTGACTAGCAGCTTCTCAAACCACTCTTTAAAAACCTCAAAGTTCATTTCCTCATGGTAATCACTTGTAGTTTTAGACGCAAATGCGAGGAGGCAGTCTGGAATAAAACTTTGAGAAGCTGAGCCCGCGTGACATATAATAAGGCGGATCCTTTTGCTGATGGAACTTTTGAGGTGAAGGCCGCTGTATCATGAGTCCATGTCCGTAAGGTTCGCATTCATTGCATTCAACCATGTTTCGTCAATAAACACGACATTGTGCCAATCTTTTATTTACTTAATTTTATTTACTTAACGTAAGTATTGTACATAATATAAACTATTTAAAAAAAAACGATTTCAAAGTAAATTATCTAAAAAGCATAAAATAACGAAAATATATTGAAGTCGGTGCTAGCACATCATTTTAACTAAGACTAGCACGAGCTGACACCGACTTCAATATATTTTCGATATTTTATGCTTTTTAGATTATTAGATTTTATACTTTGAAGTCGACTTTTTTTTAAATAGATTATTTAACACTTTTTAGTGCCTTTATTTTAGCAAAATAGGTATCAGCACTATCACGCAACTCGAACGTCTACGTTACAGTAACTTACTGAAAACATAAAAAGTTTATATCTCACTACTGGACCGATTTTGAAGAAACTTGTTCTACCCTAAGTTGAAAAATACTCTAACTAGGTATTGCAAAAAGAATTTTCGAAATCGGACCTGTAGTTTCTGAGAAATCTGCGGACAAACTTACATAGATAACATACATACACTCATAAAATTTGGTAAATTTGTTTAGAAGCCCACATAGACTAACATAAGTTATTATTATTACGCAATAGATATTATTATTACGCATTTTTATTAATATTACATACATACGCGTCGAATAGAGAACCTTCTTTTTGAAGTCTGTTAAATACTACTCTTACGGAATATATCGCGGTTTATTTTAGGTTTTACTTTTATTTAAGTAGTAAGTATATGATTGAAGGTTTGAATCACCCGACGTTTCGAATGATTTGCAGCACCTATAGATTAGAAAAATTTGATAAGCGAAAAATCCTGCTGGAACGCTACGATACTATTTTGAAGAGAGTAAACTTTATATGATCCAAGCTTAGAGGAGATACCACTCTAATCTAATTACTCTGAGGATCCAAGAGAGTAACATACTTACGTCATAATGTTGTCTTTTATTTACTAAGCGAATACTACACGTCAACGTCTTCAAAATTTTTGTACTTATACGATATCTATTTGGTTTGCGCAAATATGTTTCCCAGTGGGTACCTAGTTAGACAGCCATAGGTACTCAACCTTTTTTTCCCCTGGGCCCTTAGAGGAGATACCACTGGAGAGAGCATGATGCGCTAACCCCTCTGCCAAATTTTTGTTCATTATGTTCAGGTCATTCTTTATTTGTGTGCGTATCTTTTTGAATGTGTTGCGAGTTTATTATAGTGTGGGTTCATAGACACGTGGAGAGTTTGCATTAGACATTTGCAAGAGTATGCGTGAAATTGTATCTGTGTGTGTTTATTTCGCCTCCCGCACCCCGCAAAAGTGCCACGAAAAATTTGTTCGGGGAATCGACGCGATACTAGCTCTATTCTAATTACTCTGAGCCTGGGCCACATCAGGCGCGGTCGCAGCCAACGATTTGGGGGGGGGGGGTCATATTTGACGGTCCCGTTGGTTTTGCACCTAGATACCCTAGCCCAGGGGTCGGCAACCTTTTGAGTCGGAAGAGTCAAAAATTACGATTTACAAAATTTCAAAGTTTTTAAAGAGCCACAAATTTTTTTACTGTCAAAATCATCAGCAGCAGCCCAAATACGTCCACTGCTGAACAAAGACCTCTCCCTTAAAAGGGTGGGGCTGCCATAATCGCTTGGCAAGCGTCAAGTTTTTTGTTAAAAGTTATCTATTTATTAACACGCTTTTATTAGCTTTCAGTACCATCATACATACCTACAGGGTATGTATGATGGTACTGAAATCTTGCGATGCAATTTCGACCCACTTCTACGCGTCCAAATCAGTTGAAATTTTTCACATGTATCAAGGACCGGTGACAATACAATAATAAGGTATTATTAAGCTGATCTGATGATGGAGCTCGAAGGTGGATAAGAGAACCCTTAGATGGCCACTAGTTAACTACTCGAGTTTGAACTCATTTGATTTATTTTAAAGAGTTCTTTTCACTGTGACCACTAATAAGGACCTGATGATGGAACTGGAAGGTGGGTGACGGAACCCTGGAATGGCTACTAGTAAACACATCGAGTTTGGGCTCATTTGATTTGTATTAAAGAGTTCTACTCACATTGACCATAAAGGAGGACCTGATGATGGAACTGAAAGGTGGGTGACGGATCCCTGGAGTGCCTAATAGTTAAAAATTAAAAAAACATTTACTTGCAACACTAACTTGTACTTCAATAACAAACAATTATTTAAGTACAAAATTTAAACTTTTCTAAAGAATGTAATTTTTACTAATAAATACAATGGGAGCGTTGGCTTTGCATGGTTTTAGAAAGATTGGATAAATTTGGCTCATAACTTGTTGTTTTAAGTTTCAAACACGACTCTAAATTTTCGTTTTTTAGTTGGCTTCTGACTTTACTGAATCTTCTGAGAACGCTTACTCGCACGATTATGTCGATCCGAAGATAGTCAACACTCCAAATGCTAACTTCTTCACCTCACTGTAACAATCTGGAAGACTATCAATATAAGTGCGAATATCAGTGCCTCAACTCGCGGCATTTCTTTTAAAGCTGTCCACTTTTGTTGCGTTACGTACATACATTTCTGGACCTCCAAATCCTTCTACTTGCTTTTCAATCTGTAAATTATTCAGTCCACAAAGCTTTACTTTTTAAATCGGTCAATTGCATTTCTAGAGATCTAGTCCAGAGATCAACTCCAAATGGCTCAATGTGGATTTCGTTACTATTTGTGTTGAGAGGATTTACCTACTATGGATGTTATGAGTGCTTTTGATGGTTTTGAATCTTCATCTTTAAGTTTTTTATATCTGTTCTGAAGCCTAATTCGTGTCCACAATTGCACTGGTTTTATTGCGATATTGCTTTAGAAATCGAAAATGAAATAATTTACCGCTCTGAATATTTTCTGCAAAAATAATTATTTTTCTTCGAAACAAACCAGTTCTTCTACCAACACATAGTCTGGCTCATTTATTTTCATATAAATGTTTTTTTTTATAAAATAAAAAAATATTTGCGTATATTAAAGAGCCGCAGCCTCACATCCAAAGAGCCGCATGTGGCTCGCGAGCCGCAGGTTGCCGACCCCTGCCCTAGCCGCTACCCAATTTTGCCTTGTACGAGTATGGATTGGGGAGGGGGTCATGACCCCTACGACCCCCCCTCTCAGACCGCCACTGGGCCGCATAGTCGCTTCTGCTTTACTCTGCAGGCCTCAATAATCTAGCCTAAATTATATGTTTAATTATAACTACCCTAAGTATATTAAATACCTACTAGACATCAGGCCGCATAGAAAAGTCTAGCGGGCTGTGCGGCGGGCCGTAGGTTGAGTACCTATGACTTTCGTAATCTGTGCTATGACTCAGTTAGTAGGTACCTAGTAAGCTCAATTGGCTTCCCATTCGTTTTCGCCGGAATACTCACACCCTGTCTCTTATAATACTTATACCTATCTACCCAAGTATACCTACTATTTAATCCTTATGCTCCGCGTTATCTAAAGGTACGTTTTGTCTTTCTTGGCAATAAATCCCACTGTTTGAGGTCATCAGAAAATCTCACTCTTATGTTCTTCCACAGTATACCTACCTAAGTAGAAGCTGTTTTGGAATTCCTTACCGATCACCGTAGACATGCACCATCTCTGCCTATCTTTAAAAATCGTTTGAAATCGTTTTATTTGTCCCTATGATTTTATAATACTTACCTACTATTTATCTATCGATCTTCATTTATTTATATCGTTTATATATATGTACTTATTTATATCATATATATATATCAAATATATACTTATTATCATATTAATTAAAAATGTAAGTATGAAATAAACTAATATTATTTCAACATTACATTCTTCAGAAACAATTTATCCGGTCGTAATGAAATATGCATGGAATCATCATAGTAGCCTACTTAGTTTACTCTCTTGAATAAAAAAAGAATCATCAATCGGTTCATATTTGTCAGAGTAATGTAATAAAGAACATCAGTTTTATGGTTTTTACCAGATAAATTCCTCCACATCGTTCATGGTCCTCCAGGAAGTTCTTATCCGGTTGTGATAAAATTCCATACAGATTCATTACAGTGGTTCCTTCTTTCGAATAAAAAAATAATCATTGAAATTGGTAAATATTTGCCAGAGTTATGGCCATTTTTGTCCCTAAAAAGCGACATAATATCATCTTTTAAGCATTCCTGCAGGTTTCCTGCGCAGTCGCCATTTCGTTTTTTCAGGAACTAAGTACTTACTTATTCGTTAGCGACATTTTTTTATCAATAGTTTGAAGAATCGATAGAAGAAAGATTTTTTCAAATCGGTTCTTATTGGCCAGAGTTATGCGCGAACATACATAATAATAATGCCAGCCCTTGTATAAGTCCCACTGTTGGGCACGGTCCTCCCCTCAAGATGAGGGGGCTTAGGCCTTAGTCCACCACGCTGGCCAAGTGCGGGTTGGCGGACTTCACACGTCATTCGAAAGCTAGTTAGGCTTTCTCAGACATCCAGGTTTCCTCACGATGTTTTCCTTCACCGAAAGCTAGTAACAATCGCACAAAGACGATTCGCACATGAATCATTAAATAAATCAGAGGTGCGAGCCAGGGTTCAAACCTGCGCACCTTGTTTCCAAGGCAAGCGCTCGCCCACTGAGCTGTTACCGCTTTTACGTAAAAATATATATAAAAAATACACTTACTTACATAAAAAATAAAAATAACGCGAACATACATAAAAAAATATATATACTTACTTACTTATAATACAGACGAATTGAGAACCTCCTCCTTTTTTGAAGTCGGTTAATAAGTAGGCTGGATCAAGAACCAAATAATGAAGGCAGTGCTCCTGGAGACTGCATGCATTATGAGGAAGTTCCTCACCCACCGTCTGCTAGGACCCTGTTCCCACAACCAGTTGGACGTGTTTATTTATATTTTTAGTAGATAGATAAGAAGGATTACGGTAATGATTGTATAAAATATTATAGGATTAACGGCAGACCGGGGACACAACCGAGGTTTGGGCGAAAGACCGACTTTTTATTTGACCATGCCGAAGCTGGGATCATCTTGGTTTCAGACAATCGGGTAATAAGCTCTTATTGAGCTAACCAATTATGACCAATTACATAAAGTTTTTACTCCGCACGAGATCTGAACCCGCGACTACCTTTGTTTGAACACCTTTGTTTGAACACTGAAATCGGCATACTTAATTAAGTAAGTACAAGAATTAATTATCTGTGGAAGGTAATTCATACCTAGGGTGCAAGTTGCAACTGATTGCTATTTGCTACCTACTTAGGTAATAATAGGTCCCTTTTAAATAATTAAGTAGAATACTTTTATAATACTTAGGTACTTACTAAAATTATTTAGCATAAGTAGGTATTTATTGTTATGCACTGCACACACACCTTCGATCATACACACACTTAAATTCCTACTTGATCGCATCGACAGATAAGTGTTTTCGAGGAAGGTAAATTACTATGACGTCATTAAGCTTCATGTAGAAGCAATTTCAATTATTACATAAAAATTCGTACCTATAGATATATTTCTCAAATGGCCGGCTTGATTACGAACTGTTCATTATTTTTGTTGTAATTAGGCAAATTAAATGATAGTGCGATAGTGAGAGGCACGCGGCCGGCGGTGGCGCGGGGCGGCGGCGCCGGGGCGGGCTGACACCGACGAGGGGCACTATTGGCCGCTCGAGGCACCGCCCTCCAAGTCCGCCGCAGTCCCACCCGCTTTCAGCGCCAGCGCCCCGACCTCGCCCGCGCCTGCCGCTCAGTCGCGCTCGTCTCGCCGCGTCCGGTGTTGCTCGTATCCGTCAGCAGAACGACAGTGTTGTGACAGCGAGTGTGTGTGCGATGCTCGGACGGTGATCGAAGCATGGTGAATTACGTCAACCCGCTCGCCATGTACCAAGGCAAGGGCGGTCAGTACGGCAGCGGCTGGTACGGCTGGCAGCACCAGAATTTCGAGGAGCAACAGTGGTGCGCGTGGAACGGGGCCCCGGCCGGTGGAGAATGGGTGCCGGATCCACATCATTTTCCGAAGAGAGAGCCGGGAGAGCGGGAGATTGCGGATATGCCGTCGCCGGCGAGGGGCGACCTGGCCAGTCCGAGTGAAGGTTCCCCAGGATCGAGGCCCGCGCAGCCGCCGGCCCCGCCGCGTTCCCCGTATGAATGGATGAAAAAGCCTAATTACCAGACACAACCTAACCCAGGTGTTTATTTCTTTTATTTATCTTGCTTACTATGAAACTAGCAGCATTGAGTACCTGCCCTGTCAGAAATAATGTATATTTAGATATAACTACCCGCTTTTGTTTATAAAAACATTAGATAGCAATAATAAAGTGTATGTGGTGTTAGCGAAAAGCCGAAAATACCGTTTCCATTAATCATCTAATCATTAGACTCTGAATGAAATCTGTATCTCTTACTTATTGAATGTTGTATCTAGATAGCATGAAAAATAACGTCGCTTTTTTTTCTATGCCAACCAAAGATGCTCAATCGATTGTGATGAAGTCTGTAAAAATATTTGTGTTTCGGGAAAATATGTATAAAGAGTAAGCAAGTACATTATTTGTTAAGACCAAAATATCATTGGTTAAGACCTTATAAATAGAACAGACCGGCCATAGCGAACAAAGTTAACTCCACAGAACTTATTACCAGAGGTAATAAATCATTTAGCGTGCGTACCGCCGCGCTAATCCGACATACCTTTTTCTGAAGGCAATAAAATGCCTTAATTTTGCGCTTGCGGATTACAAACATTACTATTCTAAAAAATAAATGACTGCATGAGACTAAACTCTATTTACATATTTATTTTGTTTATTTACTAAGAACATAATAAAGGTGGCGGTTTTAGAAGGTTAGAAACAGTTTTTGTTTGAAAGTTTTCCCAAAGGCCGCTCTATAGTCTATCCCTATCTAATTAATCTCTTTGCCTTATGGGCTTAGATACAAAACACTGAGTTCAAAGGCTAAGCGAAACCACAGCAGGTAGTAAACTTTACAGATAATTATGTATAAAGGGAAAGTTTCAGTTTTAATTATTACCTACCTATTTGTAATTTTCAACGAATCCTGCGCTGTAGCACAGAATAAATAATAGTTAAGTACTATATGTATTCTGTGATAATAAGTAGGTAGTACTTGTAGGTTTTAAAGATATTTATTATAGTAATAATAATAATATCCTGGGACAATTCACACACGGTCATCTGATCCAAACTAGGCAGAGCCTGTACTATGGAACCAGACAACTGATACTAATACATATATACTATTTCTTTTTTTTTAAATACATACTTATATAGATAAAACACCCAGACACTTGGTGGGAATCGAACCCACGACCTGTTGGTTAGCAGACAGGGTCACTAACCACTAGACCAACGGGCCCGTCAAAAAAATTATTCATCATCATCATCAGTAGCCGAAAGACGTTCATTGCTCAACAAAGGCCTCCCCCTTAAAAGGGGGAGTGGTTGCCATATTCCCCACGCTTGGCAGGCAGTCGCCGGGAAATTATCCGTCGCAAGTATTCGTGACCTTTCTACAACACTAACTGTATACATTGCACAGACTACTCAGTAAGATTACACATTGCTTCGGCACTGACCAAGAAAAAAAAATGTGTAGATATTTCCACAGATGCCTGATATTTAAAATAGAAATAATTGTTAGTGTTCTATGACAGGTCATAGATAGGTCCAATAAAGGTGCTGGTGGCTGTGGGAACATAAATCAATTTTGTCTCTTTAACCACAAAATTACAGTGAAGACAACTTATAGACACAGGCCCTTATCTTTATGTTTTTAAAAAGCTAGTGGCCTTCTATCTATGACTATAGCACTACTTAGTCACTAATGAGGGACCAGGTCACGAATGAGTTAAAAAAATAGTCAAAAACCCCATCAACTTACTATCAAAGTCGAATACACAATTTGCAACATAGGTTTTCTTAAAGTTCAATTTTACCGATAGGAACATAACGTAAACTATATAGTATTCAGGATAGTACTTATTACCTCAACGTTTTCAGGCGAAGTTTTAATTACCTCGATGTTTTCCATCGATATGTCTAAATAATATATCGATGATGTTTTCAGACCAAGTTCTATAGAGTATGTAACAAAAGGACACAAGTAAGTAGGTACGGTCAACCAAAAATGTGGTTTACCACCCTACGGTTGAAGTTCATATGCACATCATAAAACAACAAGGTTGATTTTCCCTTGCAATTATTCATATAGTTATTAATGCTCTCTTTATCGTTAACGTCAACACTTTGACTTGTGTTCCTAGTTTAAATTGTCGCATCTGATAGAAATGTTCAACCTTAGTGTTATTTTGATTGCATAGGAAGTTTTGTCAAAACTGGTAAACCACTTTCTTGGCCGACCGTACAAAGTAGGAAAAACTATGAGATATTCAACAAATCAGTTACATACATATACTTGCAATGTAGGGCCAATTTAATAGATCACATTTGACATCAGTCAGTTTCTTTGTTCTGTCTGTTTCTTTTTTACGTATTAGTATAATAAATATATAATCGTAATTGAAAAAAGTTAAGCAATTGTGCAGTTCTAACTTCGAAAAAATTACTGATAGGTATTTTATGCCCGCCGCGCCGTTACATTGTTACGTTGTTAAATTTTGATGAAGTGATCTATTAAATTGGCCCTACTTTAATAATATTGATACACTGCCCCAGCTTAAATCACCCAGGAGATTTGATGCCGAGGTGGTCAAAGTGGAATAGAGCGATAATACTCCTAGTGGAACAACAGGGTTATGTTATGTATAGGAGTCGAGGTTAGCTTCTGTGCTATGAAAAATGTTTAATATTTTATTCTAACAGTTACCTTCGGCCAACATAGTAATAAAGTTATTACTTTCGAAGGTCTATGTTTGGCTTACAATAATTAATGACCATGATTGTAAAACAATAAAAATCTTATTATAATTATACTTAGAAATAGTAATTACGTGCATACGTAACCCACAAGTAATTTTGTATTTAAATGAAGCAAACATTTTCCGGCTGGGAATAAAACTTTTTTTAATAGTTCCCAATTAACTAAGATTTGAACAATTATCTTTATAACGATTAGATAGGTATTTATAAAAATTGCAGCATTTGAATGAAATCTATATAATTTTTATTTAATATATATACATTTAAATACTAAATCTAAATGTAAATATTTATAAAATACGGTAAATAATAAACATAATAAATATTAGACAAATTGACAGTAAACGACATAATCCACTTCAACTGTTATTATTATTGCTTCAATGATAATAAATATAAACTAAATGAGCAGTAATAATCACTCATTGATAAAACTTTGCCTTAATGAATGTGTTAAGATGTATAAATTGTAGTATTTCTATAGTAACAATTACAATTCAAATGTACATGTATATATTTGAACATTAAAACAAATAACAACTTATTAACTTAATTAAATTAAGACAATCAATAAAATAATAATATGTAGATTCAGATTGTAGAATACATAGTAGGTAAGTATGTACCTACCTATGTATACTTTTATCTTATTTAATGCCCATACTACTAAACAATGTGTATAAGAATAATAATATACTGGATGTACTTAGGTACTTAAAATTAAGTTAAAAAGGTAAAACAAAAAAATTGATTTAATATAAACAAAAAATAATATTATATTATAAAATTATATTATATTCTCTATAGGTGTGTATTTAATAATATTTTAGTAGGATATAAATATTTATATGTATATATCTTATATATACATTAATAGGTACACCACCATCTGCCCGTACTTATAAATCTTTTAAAAAAAAATGGAACCGACTTCAATATCACTGAAAAGTATAAAATAATTTAAATATTATTGAAGTTGGTGTTAGCGTACCTGCTGTGTATATTTGGCACCAACTTCAATAATATTTAAATTATTTTATACTTTTCAGTGATATTGAAGTCGGTTCAATTTTTTTTAAAAAGATTTTATTTTAAACTTTTTATTGATATTTTCATATATAAAGATTGAACCAACGAAAACCGTAAAATGATCTAGGTAGGTTATGATCACATTATCGTCTACATAGTTTTACGTAATTCATGTTTCTTCAGAAAATAATATCCGGTCGTAATGAAATTTGCATGGAATCATCATAGTAGTTTACTCTCTCGAATAAAAAAAGAATCATCGAAACCGGTTCATAATTGTCAGAGCAATGTAATGGAGAACATCAGTTTTATGGTTTTTACCAGATAAATTGCTCCACATCGTTCATGGTCCTCCAGGAAGTTCTTATCCGGTTGTAATAAAATTCATACAGATTCAATACAGTGGTTTCTTCTTTCGAATAAAAAAAGAATCATTGAAATTGGTAAATATTTGCCAGAGTTATGACCATTTTTGTCCTTAAAAGCGACTAAAACGTCATCTATATAGGCTTTCTTGCAGCTCTCAGTGCGCAGTCACCATTCTTGTTTTTTCAGGAACTAATTATTACTAAGCAATAATTTTTTTATGGGACCCAATTAACGGATGGATGGAAGAAAGATTTTTTCAAATCGGTTCATAATTGCCAGAGTTATGCGCGAACATACATAGAAAAAATATATATATATATATACAGATGAATTGAGAACCTCCTCCTTTTTTGAAGTCGGTTAAAAATAGTTTCTTCCATTTCAATAAGGTTGTCTGGAAGAAATCGCTATTAGCGATAAGGCCGCCGTTTGTACTATTCTTTATTGTTCGTTCTATATTGTTGTTATTTGTTGTTTTTGTTTGTATTAAGTCGTACCATTTTCTTGTTCATTTGTTTTGTGTACAATAAAGTATATTCTATTCTATAATATACTTACTTAATAAATAACGTAAAATGTTTTATTATATAGGTATTATCATTATCAAGCTAAAACTGCAACATTCCAAAGGAAAATAAAACAAGTTCTACAGTTGTTTTTTCATCGCCTCTTTTCTTAAACATTGTTTTAAAGTATTAGCACAGGTATTAGTATGTATTTTTAAATCTATAAATTTATGCGATAAGTTTATAGAAAGATAGTTAGGAGTATCGGTAACTTCGTCCCACCCACTTATGGTGTTGCTTTTGGATTTTCGTATAAATTATGTATTTTACACGCACATACTTAACTAAGAATAATATTATAAAATACTATAGGTACTTAACACCATTGATGTTTTTGGAAGTAAAAAAATATACGAAATGGCGGCCGCCATATTAAGTTTTATGTGAAAATATATAAGTACTTAGCCTATGTCACTCCCAAAACTAAGACGAATCCAACGAAAAAGTATAACTCGCAGTCCATCAAGCCGTTTACGCTGTAGGCCGTGTCAAAGAATTAGACATACTTTACATACATACATATTAAAATACATACATACGTACATACATACTCTCGGAAACATAACCCTCTTCCTGGGGCATTCGGGCAAAAATTAAATGAGGAGGTACTAACTTCGGTTTTTCCTTCACTCCATTTTATGGAGGACTGAATCACTGGCCCATAGAGTAGCCTAGACCAAAGACGATTATAGGTATGTATAAAACCCCTTTTTATAACCAACTTCAAAAAGGAGGAGGTTCTTAATTTGACTGTGTATATATTATATTATGTATAACGCAACGCGCGTAACTCTGGCAATTATTAAAAGATTTTAAAAAAAAATATTATACTTATTATATTTATTCTGATTCGAAAAGGCCAGTCCATTGATTAGGTGCCATAAAAAAATTATTACGTACGAATAAGTAAGTAGTTCCTGAAAAACAAGAATGGTGCGTCAGAAAAATCTGTAAAAACGCCTAAAAGATGACATTTTTGTCGCTTTTTAAGGAACAAAAATGGTTATAACTCATCTATTTATTTATCGATCTCATCAACTCTGGCAAATGTTTACGAATCTCAATGACTTTTTTTTTATTCGAAAGAAGGAATCATGATCATGAATCTTTATAAATTTTATCAAACTGGATAAGGATTTCCTGGAGAACCATGAGCGATGTGGAGGAATTTATCTGATAAAAAACAAAAAATTCTTTGACTGCATCAAGAGAATTTTTTGCTGAAACGTCATAATATTAAACTTTTCTACTGGGAACATATTATAAAACCCCCGTAGGGTGTCCGGTTAAGAATAACACCTTCCTATCAGCAGGCCTAGCACGACTTGCAGTCTTGACAGATCGGTGTGGAGTATGACGTAGTTTTTAACACCGAAACGTCATTCTCTATACAAAAATGTGAAATGCTATGTCATAGTGACGTCATACTCACACTCGTATGTCAAGATTGGCACATCGTGCTAAGCCTGCTGGTACCGTTGGATGTCCGTCCGTCGTCGTAGCAGCGTCGTTCTATTGGATTACCAACATACCATGCTCCCGATCCCCAAAACGCCAGCCAAGCGTGGGGACTATGGCAACCCATCCTTTCTAAGGAAGAGGCCTTTGCTGATGATGATAACATATTAAACATAAATTAAATAAAAAAAGCAGTGGTAACATTACGTAGGTATCTACTCACATACAATTGGCTACGTTTAGTGAAGGATAATTTCTAACTTTAATTTATTAATAAACCTGCTTACCGTCTTGAACATACGTCAAGACAGGGAGTAATCTTTTAATTAAAGCATTTTGAATATTTAAAGCATTTTTTTAAGTTATTCTTTTAATTAAAGCATTTTGAAATTATATCCATAGCAATTATTGGGTTCAGTGCCTATGAAATACTACGAAATAGGTTGATCTCGTTAGACTTAATGATTAATTATACGTAATTATATACATGTGCGTTTTATTACAATAATAAAATATCTCGACATCCATTTGAATTTACGAAATGTTGAATGCTATAAAAATGATACACTATAAATTCGATCATTCATATGAACCGATCAAACTACCAATACAAACTGAAGAAGACCAAAGCAAAAAAATTTAAACAAATAATCATAAAATGAAATTTTGTTTACTGAAAATAACGAATAACTGCATTATTTTGTTCTTTAAGGATATGTTTCCAATGGGACCCAAAAACTTGTTTTACGGTAAGTACCTACCTAATCTACCTATTCATATTTTATTATTAAGGAAAGTCAGTGCGGACGAATACCTTAGGTATTACGCTGATATATTTTGTTAAACGTTCAAACCTGAACCTAAAACCTAAACGCTTCAAGATTCAGCAAACGCGTCGAAAAGAAAAATCAACTAGGTGAGTATATGCCTCGAAGGCTAGTTTAATAAAATATTTATGCTTATTTCTAAAGCTTAGCGAACAAGCACACGCCGGCTAAGCCAGCTTTGAAATAGCAGTACAATATGGAAAGTGCGGATGAAATAACAGGGAACGCATACCTAATTGGCACCGATATCTTAGGATTTAGGTAAATTACGATAGGTGTTTAGCTGAGCTTAGTACCTATTCGATTAGAAAATGATTATGATAGGTTAAAGAGATGATACTTCAAACTATGTATTTGTCATACTACACTTATTTATATATGTAGATCGTTTTGTTCGTGTTATTTACATATTTAATGAGCTTCAATAAATATCGGTCTTTCTGAAGTTGTCAACAATTCGTCTTGAAATTAATTTATTATGATGTTCACGCACAACATAATGATAGGTATATAGAGTATTTATTTTATTCAAAGGCATTTATAACTAGGTACTTAAGAATAGAGCGGACATAACAGACATGGATAGAAAACACGTGTAATGAGGGCTCCCACACATAACTGCGAATTCGCATCGCATCGCAAATATCTGCGAGAAACAAATGAATTTTTGTATCGAAAATGCATTTGTTTCTCGCAGATATTTGCGATGCGAATTCGCAGTTATGTGCGGGGGCCCTAAGTCAGTAGAAACCTTAGGTAGAAATGTGCGTACACGCTCTAAACCGACAAAAGCATTTTTAAAGAATAGAAATCTAATTTCAGGTTTCGTTAAAATCTCATTATGATAAAATCACTAAGTACAATTTATTTTGTATATTTACTAAAGAATTTAATTTAAGTGGCAATTGTAAAAAATTATGACTGATGAGAACGCTCTATTTACTTATATTTTGATTAATTATATTAAATTTAACGTAAGCTATTTAGCGCTCGCTACTTCTATTAATGTACCTAGTAAGCAAATACTTAGGTAGCTCAATATTTTAACAGATTTCTAAAAGGGAGGTTCTTAAATCAATGTTTTTTTCTTTGTATGTTCGTATACTCCACTACACATTACCTACCGATGTTCCTAGACTAGAATAAGTAATATTTTTTTCTATACTAGAGTTGTAGATATAACTCTTGTGGGTATATATTGGGCCCCTCTGAGATCAGACTGGTTCCATATTAATCAGCACTGGTGGTGAATTAAACCAGATTTTGAAATGAAACTAATTTTACGGATTATACTGCGGTTTATTTATGATTTTAATTACCCGACGTTTCGAATTTTTCGTGTAAAAGAACATATAGCTGACGTTAAACATCGACGCTATACGAAGTCTGCAGTCTGTGAACATGTTCTGGATCGCTCCCGCCATTATATTAGATTTGACAAACCACAAATCCTCGTGAAAGAACAGCGATTCCTGCCAAGGATGATTCGTGAGGCTATTGAAATTAAAAAACATCCAGATTTCAATAGAGAAGATGGTTGGGTGCTACTACCAGCTTGGGATCCCGCCATAAATATAATCAAATCCAAAGACAAGCATTCCACTGCAAGACCTCAAGATACTGTAAGCTCTTTTTGCGTAGATCGGACTAACAATAATAATTAGAAGACCTGAGGGTACCCGAAGACAACTATGACGTATGGACGGCTACCACCTCAGTCTGCCCGTGACTATGAATGCTGTAAAGTATTCGAAACGTCGGGTAATAATTAAAATCATAAATAAACCGCGATATAATCCGTAAAATTAATTTCATTTCAATGTGTAGTATTCGCGTAAATATCAGAAATCATTATGTAAACCAGATTTTTACCAAAAAACTAATTAAGAAAATGACACAATTTTAACTCATCTTCTATACTTATAATAAAACTGTAACAGGTCCATTTCTGTACATTGAAGATATTTGAAAATTATATTTGGAGGGCATTCTATAACCGATACTGAGGCCGAAAATGTATTTTTTTTAATTTTTGTCTGTCTGTCTGTCTGTATCTCGGCTGAGCATCACGCCGAAACTACTGGATGGATTGAAACGAAACTTGGCATGATTTGAGTTAATACTCCGAGGTAGGACATAGGATACTTTTTATCCCGTAATCTAGCACGGTTCTTTTGGGAGAGGGTCTTAAAGTCAAAATGGGTACTTGGTTATACGCTTGATCCGATTTTATCATTTTTTCTTTATAATATAATAAATATTAGTAAGAGAACACTAATAGACAGTTGTTATCAAGGTTTTGTAATCGATCGGGTTAAGCAACGTTAGGTAAGTACATTAAATAGATGGGTGACCGTTTAACGCCATTTGAACTAAACGGGTCCGTGCTTCGGAGAGCAAGTAAAAAGTGGGTCCCAGTTTTTAACCGACTATAAAAAAGGAGGTTATGTATTCGATGTTATTAAAAGTTTAGTTAACATAAAAATAGCGCAGGTGGAGCTGCGTGGGTCAGCTAGTATGTAATAAATTAATAAATGGCTGATTGATTATCATTAAACATAGCTATTTGTCATCCTGTACTTAATGCTACAGACATACGTAGTTTTACACACTTCCTCCACCGGACTTGTAACATTGTGTTTGATGTGACGGGACATAAACGAGATAGAAACAATGCGTTTTTAACCGACTTCAAAAAAGGAGGAGGTTCTCAATTCGTCTGTATATATATATATTTTTTTTTTATGTATGTTCGCGCATAACTCTGGCAATTATGAACCGATTTGAAAAAATCTTTCTTCCATCCATTCTTCAATCCATTGATTGGGTCCCATAAAAAAATATTGTTTAGTAATAAGTAGTTCCTGAAAAAACAAGAATGGTGACTGCGCACTGAGAGCTGCAGGAAAGCCTATATATAGGCTTTCCTGCAGCTCTGTATTTTTATGTAATTTTTTATTATTATAATATAGTATAGTGATATTTTTTTTCTTGGTGTACAATAAAGAGTATTCTTTTCTATAAGTCAAAAACTACGTGACAGAAAAAAACTCTTACTTAAATCTGTTTTGAAAGTGCAAATGAATCCCTTTCATATTAGACCCCACTCGATATAGTTTACTCGAAATTTTGAAGATCCATTCAAAAGAAAATAAAAGAAATACTTTTTTTAATGTGGGATGTAAACTAAAATTATGTATTAGGTAAATAAGTAAATTCTGTATATGTATAACCCATTATGGACGTTTTTCTGTGTCTGAAATAAATGTTTTTTTTTTTATAGACGACGTTTATTGAAATAACAACGCGACCGACCGTTTGAAAATTGGCGTAATTGATTTAATTAATTAATTCTTCGAAGTCTTTGTTCCCGTAAAACCTAAAATAATACCTAACAAAAGTAGGTAAGTAGGTACATAGTAAGTCATATCGTTAGATATATGAATTTAATCTTTTCGAAAAGATAAATTTAGCGATGATCTTACGGTTGATGATCTGCTGAATGTTTAGTTAATAGCCGTAAAAATAATGAAGCATTGAATTTTAAATGTAAAATATTTTTTCAATGACGTACTTACAAATTCAGAACCATTAAAGTTGGTTACGAATTCTTTGGCATGAATGCTATTTTTGGGTTATAATTAAAAAGTTTCACACGGAGATTTCTACATAAAAGTTGTCTACATTAATTTGGCTCCATAGATTTATTTAATTGAGTATTTGAAAAATTAGGTAGCCATTAAAGTGATTTTAGTTTTGTTAGAATTTAGTTGACCAATTCTGGTCAACTAAATTCTAAGTGTTGCCAGTGATGACATAAATCATAATATGGTACCTACTAAGAGGTAGTCCTTAACTGCTGGCCTTTGAGAGACGCTCAGAGTCACACAACGAGCTATGGAGAGAGCTATGCTCGGAGTTACTTTGCCCTCCCACATGTCATTTGGACCGCATATACGGTCAGTACGCAACCGAGCGGCCTTCGTCCTCGGTCGGCTCTACCCCATGATCTGCAGGCGGAGTAAACTGTCGCTTAGAAATAAGTTGACACTTTACAAAACCTGCATCCGTCCCATCCTAACTTACGCCAGTGCCGTATTCGCACACGCGGCTCCCACTCACATTAATAGCCTCCAGTTTATTCAAAACTGATTCCTTCGACATGCCGTCGGTGCCCCGTGGTACATGTCGACCTACATTCCGACTTCGGTCTAGTCCCTATCCGCAAATTTTACAAAGAAATGTCCGAACATTACTTTGAAAAAGCGTGCGTCCACCCAAACCCACTAATCGGCGCCGCTGCCGACTATATCCCCGACCCCGACCCTGGGTCCCTCAGATCGTCGAACTACCGTACATCGCCGCCGTCCGCGGCATGTACTGCATCGACCCACCCGACCCGATGTCCGTCCTCCTGGACCATGACACAACACCAACACCGACAACGACGTCACGAGTCGTAAACACATCAACACACAGATACCGGTCTCGCCGGCGAGGCCGAAGGGTCGTAGGGTAGACTGGGTACGGTTGAAACAATTTCTCTTATATCGTCCATAGTTTTGCTTTTTATATTCCGAGTGATGATGAAGAAATGTTAAATAAAAGAGCATGTTTCGATCTACTAATAGGCAATGTGATCTTAGTTCCAGGTGTGTTATTTTTAACAGTAGATCTAATTGAAAAAAAAACCGTTTTGTTTCAAACGTCCCCATACCAGGGGCGGTTGAAACAGTGATTGGGGTCAATTAAAACACATGCGAATAACACAAAATATAATATTATAACATGTTTTATTTATTGTTAAGGATCTCTTTGACAATAATAATCAGTCTTCATTGTTTTAAATACTTCAAACGATACTTTTAATCAGCCTTTAAAGTTTTTAGAGCACGCTAGCTAGAATCTACGTATATCACCAGTCATCTGTAACTATAGATTGCATAACAGAGACTTATAATTTACGTAAACATACAAAAAATAAAACGAAAGTCAGCTATTTGTTTTTTTAACATAACAAATTAAAAAAAAGATTAACGATAAGAAGACAAAGAGGAATTCTCTTTCTTCTTTGTCTTTCATTAATAAATCAATCATTACGCGGTTTTGGCAAACATAGTTAAAACCGCCTTCTGTACATTCCTCGTGAGCCCACAGTTTATAAATAGTGCATTGTAGCCATTTTTCTCCGGACCTGCTCGCTGAATGCCTGGTGCCATACAAACAAGACAGAAGCAGTCCTCTTCTTCTGATGACGTACAACAGGATGTCCTGTTGTACGTCGTTTTTCTTTTTTCCTTTCATGGTGTTTCTTTTGCTTTTTATCCAATTGCTTCTTCTTTCCTTCATTCAGTTACTTCATAACTTGCTTAACTCAATAAAAACGATGTTTCAACCGTACCCAAAAAAAATGTTTCAACAGTCCCCAACACCTGCTTTAGGTAAAAAGCAGTTATAGTAATTGTAAAAGCAATTAAACATAAAAACTAGTCACAGTACCATAATGTACAAGCTTTATTTCAAACTTATACGCACACTCAATACTCTCATTTTAATAGAAACCACAATAATTGGAAAACTCTGCGAGCAAAAATATTAAAAACGTTTAAAGCACATGGAGAGCAACGTAACACTGTTGTTCGTGTTCGGACCGGTCATCCGGTTGATTCTCCCCTTGGACCCCTCACCGTTGCGCAAAGGGTTTGCGAGATATTCGTGTTGTTTCAACCGTCCTTTGTTTCAACCGTACCCAGTCTACCCTACGCATGCGACCTCGACATGCATCCCCTCGCTGAGTTTCTTGCCGGTTCTTCTCAGCGGGGGCGCGTTGTGAACCGGTGGTAAACTCATTCTCTCTAAGCGGCAGCCCAAGCCGAGGCCCTCCCTGAGGTGCCCTTGTGCTAGTCGCTACCCAACTGGCTGGAGCGCTTAAAGCGCTCGCCCTCTTGTCCGGTGAAGCTGTAATGGCCATCTGCGGCCAACAGTACTACGCCTACACAAAAAAAAAGTTACTTTGCGCAATAAAATTCGAAATGAGGAGATTCGCCGAAGAACTAAAGCCACCAAAATAGCACTCAGAATTTGCAAGTTAAAGTGGTAATGTTCAGGCCACATCGCTCGAAGAACCGATACCCGATGGGGAAGAAAGGTTTTCGTATGGCAACCACGAACCGGAAGCCGCAGCGTAGGCAGGCCTCCCACAAGGTGGACTGGTATCCTCCTCTCTTTGATAGTCCTAATGTAATCTAATTATACATTATGGAAATGTGGAAATTATTAAAAATAAAATATGTCAATAAATAGTCAATAGTCATTCTAGACCATAGACGTTCTAGACGAAATTAGGCATAATATTTCCCTGAAAATATTTTTTCCGCTTAGAGCGTACTCACGTTTCTTACTGATTTAATAAGTCATTTATTACACATGTTACAAGTTTTGTGATGAAAATTTTATGGGCGATCTATTCGCAAGTTGTTAAACGTTGTTTACTGTATTAACAGTAGACATCAAGGCGTGCAATACATACATACTTATCGTAGAACTGGTTTCGTAGGCGGCCGAAGCGATTTCTTAACTTCGTTTTTTTTTTATTAATTTTCGAGGCAATCATAGAGTGCCTATACTTGCACTGTCTCGCTCATCACCAGAGACATTAGAGCGTGGTAATGTCCACCACACCGGTACACACTAATAATATGCTCTTATTTCTGTAACTGTATTTTTCTATTTAGGTACTCTGTATCTTTCGTTCGTCTTCTTGTCAAGTACAAGTATGTGTCTCATTATGTTGACTAAATAAATAAATATTTCTTCTTCTTCTTTTGGTACACATTGCTGGTTGATGGCATAATACATGACACTGCGGACCTTAATTAGGAACTTTTTATTCCTATCTTTAGCTAGTACATATTTTAATAGCGATGCAAAAAGCAGGAGTGTTATATATAAGTTTGACAGCCTGTGCACAGTTTATTTTGTGGTGTGTCTGTCTCATCAAAGAAACCGATCGGATGAATTTATGATCCGTTTTTTAATTAACTGGCATCAAAACGAAGGTTCTGTATTTGGCGCGTATGGTATGTAGGTAATATTAATAAAAATGCGTAATATTCCCATATGTTAGTCTACGTGGGCTTCTAAACAAATGTACCAAATCTCATGAGTGTATGTATGCATGTAGGTTTATCCCTCGATTTCTCAGAAACTATAAATCCGGCTGTGGTAATTATTTTTACTTTAATATATTTTCCTTATTTAGAGGTTTTTAGATAATTTTCTTTGAAGTCGGTTTTTATTTTTTATGAAAATAATTTATCCGTCTTTGAAACCCGGTTTAATAGGGTTGGTTCTTAGCTACGTTTGTTAAATATCTTAATCGTTTGTTATGTATGAGTTTAATTTCTTATATCCATAGTTCTTTTTGGTTTTTTTTATTTAGTGTCGCTCATAGTAGCGGAGTAAGTATATATTTATTTTTATTTATTTGGTTTACCATAATTTGTTTACATTCATGCGGATATACAATACAAGATCAACAGTATAGGTTCCAAGTGTAACAAATACTTACTGACAAACACCACGGCCATATTATGATAAAGTGCCATAAATAAGACTAGTCGTAAAAAAACTAAAAATTAAATCAAAATGTTGTCTTTTATTTACGCGAATACTAGACATTGCAATCAATCTATTCTTACGGATTATATCGCGATTTATTTTACCTTTCCCGACGTTTCGAATGCTTTGCAGCACCCATGGTCACGGGCGGACTGAGATGTTGAACGTCCCTGCGCTCTATTTATACTGTCATAATTTTCGGTGTACCCTCAGTTATTGTTGTTGTTTTTATTGATGTACCCTCAATTCTTATTGGTTATTATTGTTGTTGGTCCGACCTACGCAGTAAGAGCTTACAGTATCTTGACGCCGTGCAGTGTTTTGTCTGGTTTTGGATTTAATTATATTTATCACAGGATCCCAAGCTGGTGGTAACACCCAACCATCTTCTCTATTGAAATTAGGATGTTTTTTGATTTCAATAGCCTCACGAATCATCCTTGGTCACCGTTTCCAACCAAGGATGATTCGTGAGGCTATTGAAATCAAAAAACATCCTAATTTCAATAGAGAAGATGGTTGGGTGTTACCACCAGCTTGGGATCCTGTGATAAATATAATTAAATCCAAAACCAGACAAAACACTGCACGGCGTCAAGATACTGTAAGCTCTTACTGCGTAGGTCGGACCAACAACAATAATAACCAATAAGAATTGAGGGTACATCAATAAAAACAACAACAATAACTGAGGGTACACCGAAAATTATGACAGTATAAATAGAGCGCAGGGACGTTCAACATCTCAGTCCGCCCGTGACCATGGGTGCTGCAAAGCATTCGAAACGTCGGGAAAGGTAAAATAAATCGCGATATAATCCGTAAGAATAGATTGATTGCAATTAAATCAAAGTAAAAATTTAAAAAATTTAAAAATAAATTGAAATAGGCCACTTGATATGTAAAACAAATGAATCCTGATCTAACGAGCAATTTATAATAACATTTTTTTGTTCTTTTTGACAGTACAAACAGTAAGGGTTTAGGGAAATTATTAATTCAAGAGACATAATGCCTGAGCTTATGTAGGAATGTCTGGTGACGAGCGGTAAAGAGAGAAGAGAAAGAAAGAAAATAAATTTTATTTCAAACAAATGGCTTGGTGGATTTTTAGACCAATTAAAAACTTGCCATCTGTGTGTAAAGGGGCTCTCACTTAGCTTTGAGAACACCCCTAGTTTTTCAGGGACAGCCCTATGAAATACCTAAGCCACGAATGTATGACCTACCTATTACTGCAATGTTACCGTCGATAAGTTTTTGGATGGTCACTTACCACCAGGTATAAATGTATTGGCAGTCCCATCACTAAGATGTAATTAAAAATGAGAGTACATAGTGGGTTTTTTATTTTTAGAGATTTCTTTTGAAATATGCTTGACACTTTGTAGATGGTTAAACATATATGATTAAATTGGCTGTGTTATTTGTCTGTGTGTACTTAGGTACGTAAATAAAAATATATGATATACAAAAATATATTTTTACACTTCACATTTCGCGTACAGCTATATGTAGACAATTTATACCTAGTATTTAGTATTGATGGCATTGGAAATACCTACATATATTATGTACCTACTTATTTATTTATTTAAAATAAATTAAAATGTATTCTATGTAATTATCCTTATCAACATTCATGCTCATTAATAACGGCAATAATACTATTAACGCCCACTCAAATTAAAAAAAAATATAGGTAAGTAATATTTCGCCTGTAACACACTACCCCATAGAGCAATTTTGTGATGTCATAGCAATTATCATTGAGCATAAAATTAGATGTTATTTTGCGTTTACCAAAACGGCCCAGTGTTAACGCGTGCCCAGGGAGAGGGTGCATGGTTTGAGCAATTAATCCCGGGACATAGAGGGGATTGAGGGACGGGACGGCGGGGCGCGCTCCCGGCGACAATCACCACCAACGGCGCCCTCGGGACCAAACTGAACAACTTAAATCTTTGCCAACAAACTCCTCGCTGCTTCTAGCGCAATTTGATATTGTATCTATGCCAACTTGCAGCGAGTTACGGCTCTTAATTTAATTTATTTTCCCATCCCGTTGAATCATTGCCGAAAGAGCGGCATCTCTCAAAACAATCACACCTAGTAACATTTCGTAACTTTCATTGCATTAACCGCTAATTAGAACTGAAAGCGAAAACACATCCGCAACGTTATCATCCATATAACGGTTAATTTCGTTGAATACAATAGCTAATAGAGGTTACATATTACGTTACGTTACGTCAATACAATGTCAAGTTGACACATGTAACTATGTGTTTATATTGTGAGCCGTGTCCACAAGACCTCCGACCGGCTTTCTGTGTACAAAACCTTCTGACTCTATTTATTTTCGAGGGTTGTTTGCACAAACGTCGGGACATTCGGTGAAATAAATCTCTATTTGTGGACATTCACCAATCCCAACTCACGCTGCGTGTGACAGTTTCGACACTAAACATTCGGCAAAAAGACGAATGATCACTGTGAATGGGGTATTAAATTTGAAAGTGTGGAAAGGTCCGTTGTTCCTGCGGGTTTAGCTCTACAGGGGGCGCGCAAAAAATTCAGAAGCACACAGTAGGCGTGGTTATTATTTACTATGATATTTGGCTTTGTAGATATTCGGTTTCGGTTTGCGTCGTTTGATCTCCAATCTGTAGGCACCACGCGGCGCCGCGGTAATTGTAGATAATCAACTGTGTAGTTTACTAATATACGACGTGTGGTATGACGCATGTATGTTCAACATCAATCACAGACATGTGGTAATTTGCGTGGATGGGTTAATTAGTAGTATTATGAAATCGCTTTGTTTATGTCCCAAATGTTTGATGAGAAATGAGCAGTTCGGTGAATGTCCTTTTTTATAATATAGTGTGTCATAACTGTGAAGTACTTACCTACAAGCTACTTCAAACCTTCGTATTTTAATAATTTGATAAAGAAAAGCCCAAAAAATTAAGGATATTCATACTTAATTATAACCCCTTTTTTGTATTTACAAAAATTGTTGCATAGCATTCTCGCATACAAATACGAAATAGAATGTGAAAAGATCTTCATTTGATTTTTTTATAAATCTCTTAGTAGGTACTGACCTCGACTGACCTTAAATGATAAAAATATGTATATGCACATAGTTTAACGATCAGCAAATTTTATTACAATCCTTTCCTTTGCGCTGTAACTATACCATATACTACTGAGCCATATATTATGTACTCCACTGTATCATAGGTACTTGTTGAAATTCTTTCTAGTTACCAAGCAGAGAAAATCTGTGATTATACTTTTTTTTTTGTTTGAGACTAATCCCACCACTCATTCCCACCACTGTGACTCCTGTTAGCCAGGATCTACAGTGGTCACCAGTGAAGACAACGAGGTTTGACCCTCGGCGAGTCCCGGGGAAACGCTAAATTGTCTTGGAACCCGCAACAAATTTAATTAGAAAAGTGTATATTAGTTAGAAAAACATAAAAACTACAAAAATATAAATTCCACTTCCCACACCTCCTTTGCAAGCGGGAGACAAGTAAAATTGCACAGGTCGATCGAAATAACCTCAGAACGAGAGATTCTTACAGGTGCACCAACTAGATTCAGTCCACCTGCAAGGCACCACGGAAGTTACTAAATTTAATGGGACCTACATTTAGATTTCTACTATTAAACTTGTTTCCAATAATAGGTATGGCAAAAACGTGATTATGCTATTGAATAATAATGATGTCTTCGGACTATCAACGGCATAGTATAGTATGATTTTGATCCATAACTAGTCCCTAGGTAGTGCCCATAATGTGATAACCACACACCTAACTTAAATATATTACTTTTTAATTTATGTATATGTACTTATACATTGTCTATTATGTTTTATCTTGACCCATACAAGAAAAAAAATGTATCTGGTAGAGAATATCTATACCTATGGCATTAAGTTCGATCCTGCTTGCGTGTAGGCTATTTTGTTATTAGGACCTTTTTGATTGCAGGTCTTTTTGGTTTTCCGCCATTTTGAGTAATTTTGGTTATGTGTCCTTTTGAGTCATGGCTGCTGCTCGAGTCAACTCGTGCGCGGATGCTGACTGGTCCGACTACTATCCCTTTGGCCTTTTAGTTTCCAACACCGACAACGACGTCACGAGTCGTACACACACCTACACACAGACACCGGTCTCGCCGGCGAGGCCGAAGGGTCGTACGCATGCGACCTCAACATGCATCCCCTCGCTGAGTTTCTTGCCGGTTCTTCTCAGCGGGGGCGCGTTGTGAACCGGTGGTAAACTCATACTCTGTAAGCGGCAGCCCAAGCCGAGGCCGTGCCTCCCTGAGGTGCCCTTGAGCTAGTCGCTACCTTTCTGGCTGGAGCTCTTAAAGCGCTCGCCCTCTTGTCCATCTGCGGCCAACAGTACTACTCCTACAAAAAAAAAGGCCTTTTAGTTTGTTGTATTTTTTTTCGTAATTTATTGTTTTCTTTTTTTCCCTTGCTTTATGTTTCGAACGGCAGGACACACTATCGCTAATGTCGATTCATTTGTAACAAAACAATGTTTAAAAAAAGTGAAAACTGACAAGCCCGCTGAGTTTCTTGCCAGATCTTCTCAGTTGAGGCCGTGTTGTGAACCGGTGGTAGCTTTTAAAAAAAATACCATTCAAAAGTGCTAGCGTTAAGCCTATTTGAAATAAAGATTTTTGAGTTTGAGTTTTGAGATATGAAAGCATGAGAATCTTAGACTATCCACCACGCGGGCAGTATTGATAGATCAGACAAACCTTACGAATAGTTACTGGGCGTATGCTTAGGGTCCCTCAAGATGTTTATGATGATAAGAGACTTCTGATTAGTTTATAATAATAAATAGACATATAAAATATGTATAAGAACATATTCAGGTCTTGAGGACCAAAGTGGCCTGTTATTTTTTGCGATATACAGTATATACATATAAGTTTCCTAAACATATATGTATTCTGAATGTCTTACTATTTAATAGCAACTTACCAATATTTTTAAACCATAATCAAACCACAATCAACAAAAAAAATATTTACTTCATATTCAGTCGGGGGGAATCAAACCCACAATCTCTGGTAGCCGTCAGTTAGGTTTAAAGACTTTTATTTCTCATAAAAACTTACAGTTTACTTAAAATGAGATACAAAGGTTGATTATGGTATTAGGTTACGTATCCGCTACACCACCAGACCCGTCAAAAGTGAAAGCAATATCTAATAATAACTCAAAAAACTCAGATAGTTATTTACTTACATAATAAAATTAATTATTTAATTGAAATAACAATGCTATTAAGCAATGCACTTAATGCGATAACAAAGAAATAACATGTATACACACGTACTATAAAAGGATCAAGTAGGCATATAATGCATATTTGGGCCCGCCGCCCGCCGTCGGTCGGGCTGTGTCGCGCAGCAGTCGGGTCGAAGCCTAAGTGGAAGTAAAACAGGATATAAAGTTGTACGGCGCCACTTTATGGCCCGCCCTCCATGAACCGTCCGCGGGCCCTTCGCCGAGCCCTGCCCCGGGGGAGTGTTCCCGGAACATTTTAATTCACCCCACCTTTACCTACACGAAACCGTTCAATATTAGGTATCCATGCTTCAACAAAAACAGCTACGTTTATAGAAATAAACGTCACGGTATACGCTGCAAATGAGCGCATAATAGTCTGAACTGATCTCATAATCTGACCAATCATAACTTTTAAACTGCAGTAAGAAAATCGACGAAATCTTCGAGCTGTGAAATGAAATATTTAAACTATTATGACGCCAGCAACAGGATAGTGGTGTGATAGAGATAAGTAGACATTACCTAGTTCATGATTGACTCTACTTTCGAGTCGCTTAACGTTGCAATATCTGGCAGAAAAATATCACTTCATCCACATAGATAAAAGTGCAAATCTCTGAAATCAGATTTGAGAGCTATCAAATCGCGCCGGTACACACGGGAGTACGAATGTCAAAATAATTCTTTTGGAATCGGTTTATCGGCGCGATAGGCGATAGCGGCCGTGCCCTCGTCCATCAAAAACGCATTACAAGCGCTTACAAGAAGGTAACCGCGCGATATGACGCGCGTTTGAGTCAACAAGTTCAAAGAGGCCGCCGGCCGTTTATCGCGGCTGAGTCGCGATAATCGCGCGTTAACTGAAAGCGGGATTTCGGCAGGCCGACAAAGCCAGCGACGCTGATAACAGTCCGATTAATAGTTTCCCTTTCATAGTTCAAACTGAGTACATGTTGGACAAGCAATCTGCCATGTTTGATAATTATTTACACGTGTCTTTTCTATTTATTTATCAATAGGCGAAAACTATTTGATATTTTAGTGTTTCAAGACTAAGAAAAACCTTATATGGACCTACACGACCTGCACTTATTACAGGAAAAGAATTCATAATTTGGAAAACGTAGTTTGGGAACTATAGATATAGTTCAGTTGTAGGTAGTAGGCTCGTTGTACTTAAGTCCCCTAGAATCAAGATTCACTAATTTCCTTGTGACATCCGATGTTCTAATGATGTTATCTTAGGATAAGTTGCACATCATCATCATCATCACCAGACGGAAGACGTCCACTACTGAACATAGGACGCCAGTTACACATTAATATTAACTTGTTAAGTCAAACACGATAGCATCTTTTTATAAATAGGTATTTCGAATCTATCTTACTATAATAAAACTCAAAGAGCACTTTTTCTGTACATTGAATATTTTTCCAAAATTTCTATGTGGGGATACTATACTATCGACATACAGGCCAAAACTATTTTTTTTGGAATTATTGTCTGTCTGTCTGTCTGTCTGTCTGTCTGTCTGTCTGTCTGTCTGTCTGTCTGTCGTTCTGTTCGTCCAGGTATAATTTGAAAACCCGTGAATGGATTCTGATAGGACTTTCACTGATGTGTTGTGTAGAAGTAGGGGTATAAGTTGGTATATAAAACATCACGCTATGTTTCATAGGGGCTAAGCAGTGAAACATTACTTGCACATATTACCACGTAATTTCCTTTGTATGTGAATAGGGTAATTATAAACTGATCAGTTAATCATTAAGATATTCATTATTACGCTATATACAATAGGGACTGAGCAGACATTTAGTTTGCATAAGATATGGCAGTGGCAAAGGGTAAATTTTTGTAAGGGGTAAGCCGGTCCGGTACACCCAGGACATTTTCATTAGATTTCTGTATTCATGAAATTTTAATGAAACTCCCCAAGTCCAGGTAGTGTATAGGTATTGTAAATATAACAGTCGCAAGAATAAAAGATGCGGAAAACTTAGAACTTTCATTATCGAATATCATTAGACAGTGATTTACGATGTTAGCGTGATTTACATTATGAACAGCGCCATCTATCGGTGAAATTGAACATACAATCACTAAAGAACTTTAATATTTTTACATATTTTATAAAAAAAAGTCGTGTTAGTTTTACTATTTATAACTCAAGAACGGCTGGACCGATTTGGCTGAAAATTGGTGGGGAGGTAGCTTAGAACCAGGAAACGGACATAGGATACAACTTTTTATCTCGGTAAATTATGGTTAAGCAACATAAGGCAAGGTCATTAAATAGATGGGTGAACCGATTTGTATGAAATTTTGTGTGCATATCGAGTAGGTCTGAGAATAGGTCGTAAAGTATATTTCATGCCGATAGGTTAAGGTTAAGCAACATAAGACAAGTTCATTAACTAGATGGGTGAACCGATCGATATGTATGAAATTTTGTGTGCATATCGGGTAGGTCTGAGAATAGGTCATAAAGTATATTTATGCCGCTGATAACATGATTGACGAGGATATATAGAACGAGAGGACATGAGAGGAGGAGGAGAGCAAGAGAGGAGAGAGACTGAGAGGGGATTTCAGGAGGGGGTGATGGGGTGAGGGTTTGGGGGAGTTAGGTGGAGCAATTTGGGAGAAGAGAGAAGGAGAGGGTTCAGAGAAGGGACAACGGGGAGAGGAAGAGGGGGAGTGTGACGAGGACCGAAGTGGGAGGGAAAGAGAGACGAGCAAAACGTAATAAAAGCACGGGCGGAGCTGCGCGGGTCAGCTAGTAATATAATACAACATTAATAAGTCACAGTTTAGATGTAGATAATGTGTTTGGAAAAGATGAAATTAACAAGAGTTTAAGATGTAACTGTACATAAGCGAAATTTAAAAGCAGTGTTCTACTTTTTAGCAATTACAATACTTATTGTTTAATGTATTCATCAAGATCAAAATCAAAAATCAAAAATTAAATCAAAATGTTTATTTCATTAACTTACTTTAAAATAATTACATACAAGGTATACTCACTACACTACTAGATTAGACACGGCTATATTACAAAAAACTATTACTATTTTTTCGATTTTTTTTAATTTCTTTATGTTCTTTATTACATATAAGTTCTTATGTTTATATTTTGTCATATTTGTATATTTTATTATATAATTATGTATGAGACACCTGCCTTTCCAATATTCTATGTTCATACTTACCCCTAGGTTGTCTGGTAGAGGTCGCTTTAGCGCCGCCTTATATATATAAGCCTTTATAAGACCGCCTTTTAAACTAATACTTTAATGTTTTTATCGGCTTTAAATAACTATTTGAAAAGGTAAATAAAGTATTGTATAAGTAGGTACTTACCTAATTAATTATTATAAAAGAAAGAATGGCAAGTAATAGCATTTTACTGCGTTTTAGTACGAAGTGTGTCGTGGTTACTCATGAGTACTACATTAAAATGGACGCGAAAAGAAGTACCTACTTACGTATTTTTTCGGATTGTGGCCAATTTGATGTCAGAATTGTTTAAACTTTAACTTAACGACTGCTGCGTAGTTGAAAACAACCGGGATCGACTTTTAACGTGCTCTCTGAAGCACGGTGACGCTCAGTACAAATGCCCCTAATCGGTCACCCATCTATCTGACCTTACTTTGCTTATCAACTTACCATTAGCGCCTCAAGTAACTGTACTTGACAATTGGCTATTTGCATCCACCGGTTACCTGCGACTCGCACAAATTCAAATTCAAAATTATTTATTTCAAATAGGCTTAACTTATGAACGGTATTTAAAAAAAAAAAAAAAGCTACGGGAAGATCCGGTTAGAAACTGAGCGGGCTTGTCATTTTTTCACTTTTTTTAAAACAGTGTTTGTCTTATTACAATCAGTATCAGCGACAGTGTGCCATGCCGTTCAAAAGATAAAATATCGAGGAAAAAAAAGAAAGAAAATACGACTAAAATATAGCAAACTAAAAGGCCAAAGGGATACTAGTCGGACCAGTCCCCCCAAGCAGCACCTGCGCGCGTGTTGACTCTAGCAGCAGCCATCACTTCCCTCAACCATATTGAAGGGAAGGGGGTGACCCGCCACAAGCAGACTTTTCGATGGCGAGCATGACCGATCCAAAATCACAGTGGCTCACGTTTAACATTTAACTTCTGCTGTTAAGCAGTGCCTCGTCAGGCAAGATACAAAGCACTTTAAAATAATATTCATGTCATCAATTAATTGACTTGTGCAGCAGCCATCAGTTATCCACCAGTTTACATTGTCCTGAGTCCATCTAGTGGGAGACCTATCTACGCTGCATCTTCCGGTTCGTACAAAATATACTTAAGCGAAGAACTTGTATACCTAGTAAAGTATTATTACGTACGGTTGTATAGTATCATGTATTCATCCCGTCTCGTCTATACGTACACGTTTTATCTGTCAGTTGGCTTATCTGTGCCTGTGCACCTATTTGTCCATGATAACCGCTGACTAAACACTATTCGCCGCCGCCCTCGGCCGCCGCGCCCGCCCGCAATGTTGACGTACCACAAACAACGGACTATTTTTTTTTCACCAAAAAATCTCAAAGATAATGGAGATATTTACATTATCAGTTGGACCATAAATTGTATACTATGATACAAAACTTTCATCACTTTAATTGCATTTACTAGCGATTGCATTATTAAAAAACGATATTGAAAAACTCTGTAAAAACTCTTGCTCTCCTTTTAATTAACCGGCTTCAAAAAGAAGGTTCTCTATTCGACGCGTATGTATGTAATATTAATCAAAATGCGTAATATTAATATATGTTAATCTATATGGGCTTCTAAACAAATTTACCAAATTTTATGAGTGTATGTATGTATGTATGTATATATGTATGTATGTATGTATCAGGGATGTTGCGGATGCCGATTTTTTCACATCCGCGGATGTGAATGCGGATGCGGATTTTTTAAGGCTCACATCCGCGGATGCGGATGCGGATGCGGAAGTTTAAGATCTTATATAAATACTAGCTGATCCACCCAGCTCCGCCTGCGCTATTTTTACGTTAACTAAACTTATAATAACAGACATTCGAATACATAACCTCCTTTTTTATAGTCGGTTAAAAACTGGGACCCCCTTTTTACTTGCTCTCCGAAGCACGGACCCGTTTAGTTCAAATGGCGTTAAACGGTCACCCATCTATTTAATGACCTTACATAACGTTGCTTAACCCGATCGATTACAAAACCTTGATAACAACTCTCTATGAGTGTTCCCTTACTAATATTTATTATATTATAAAGAAAAATTGATAAAATCGGACCAAGCGTATAACCAAGTACCCATCTTGACTTTAATCCCCTCTCCCAAAAGAACCGTGCTAGATTACGGGATAAAAAGTATCCTATGTCCTACCTCGCAGTAAGATCTCAAATCATGCCAAGTTTCATTTGAATCCATTTAGTAGTTTCGGCGTGATGCGCAGCCGTGATACAGACAGACAGACAAAAATTTAAAAAAATACATTTTCGGCCTCAGTATCGGTTATAGAATGCCCTCCAAATATAATTTTCAAAATATCTTCAATGTACAGAATTGGACCTGTTTCAGTTTTATTATAAACTAGCGACCCGCCCCGGCTTCGCACGGGTGTAATTGAGAATAAAAAAATGAATGAATAGGTAATTTAAAGTTACTGCCTTTGATTATGGAATTTCTTCATAAATAATGTTTGTAGCTGACTTTTCGTAACGCAATATGAACAAATTTTGTTTAGAATAGGGCTACGTATAGTTATCTGTCCATGGGCAAAGAACTCAACACTTAGGTTTAAGCCTGTAACGTTGAATCTCTGAGCTTGTGATTTGTTAATTGTATTTATAATTTTATTAGAAACTGCAGATGTGTACCGGTGCACAGTTTGGGTGGATTAAGGACAGGAACAGACACGATTTCTTTAAAACCAATTTATGGAGCTCAGAGCTTAGATTCCTTTAAAACTCAAGTTGCTTCTTACTATCTATCTCTTCAATAAGCCTTTATTTCTATATACCTATTCATGTACTTGTTATATCTACCATCTTTTACTTTTGTTGTAATATGTATTTATTATATATATATATATACATATATATTTTATATTAATGTTGTATTTATCTATATTATTATTAAGCACCTGCCCTCCATTAATGTCTCTTTCGCCCCAGGTTGTCTGGAAGAGATCGCTTTAGCGATAAGACCGCCTAAAATTGTAACACTATTTAATGTTGTAGTAATCTAAGTTTAAATGTATTTTTGTTTTGGTGTGCAATAAAGTGTATTTGTATTGTATTGTATGGAAACAATACGGGCTTCCTTGTTCGGTTTCATGGTTAAGACGTAAACGGGGGTCAACCGGGAAATTCTTACCCACTAAAACCCCCGCGGCTATCACGTCGGCACATTAGAGGGCGGACCTGGGCTATCTGTCGGGATCTGCACCAG
Organism: Furcula furcula; assembly: GCA_911728495.1. Classification (NCBI taxonomy): domain Eukaryota; kingdom Metazoa; phylum Arthropoda; class Insecta; order Lepidoptera; family Notodontidae; genus Furcula; species Furcula furcula. The sequence goes on along the minus strand of OU452249.1, from coordinate 17,650,016 downwards.
CTGATACCACTCAGTGCCTTTGAACCCGCCGCCAGAGAAGCACATTATAGTTCCCCGGGAACCTGTCATGGTGCTCACGGTTACAGGGGTCACGGGGGAAGCCTTTAATGGGATTTATGGGACCCTGTTGGTGGTCAAACGGGTATGTAGGATTCTTATACACTAAACCCCCAACGGCCGTGCAATCAGCACATAAGACCTTCTTGGGCTATCCGGTGGGATCTGCACCATAATACCCTCACTGGCTTGCCTTTGACCCCGCCACCGGGGGCACAATAAAGCCACCCGGGAATCTGTCACCGTGTTCACGGTTACAGTGGTCACGGGGGAAACCTTCAATAGGTGGGTTTCCTGTGGGGAAGTCAACCTGGGTATTTGGGATTCTTACCACTAAAACTCCCCTGGCTGTCACATCGGCACATGAGAGGGAAACCTGGGTTCTGGGATCAGTCCCGCTCAGTCCCGCTCGCTCCCGCTCAGTCCCGCTCAGACCCGGTCAGTCCCGCTCAGTCCCGGTCAGTCCCGCTCAGTCCCGGTCAGTCCGAGTACCACACCGTACCACACCGTACCACACTGTACCACACCGAACCACACCGAACCACTCACACATAACACACAACACACACACACACACAGACTCACACACACACTCACTCACTCACTCACTCACTCACTCACTCACCCACTCACTCACTCACCCACTCAAATACTCACCCTCCCACTCACCTACTCACCCACTCACTCACCCACTCACCCACTCGCCCACTCGCTCACTCGCCCATTCGCCCACTCGCCCATTCGCCCACTCGCCCAATCGCCCACTCGCCCACTCACCCACTCGCCCACTCGCCCACTCACCTACTCACTCACTCAGTGACGGCGTCACATGAGCGCTTTCATAACCTTAACAAATTTAACGCTTAACGTTTAACACTTAACCTTTAACACCTATCATTCACGCTTAACATCTAACGCTTAACGTCTAACGCGTTAAATGATAACATTTTTGGAAGTCGCATAAGAAGTTTCACTTCAATAAAAAAATAATAAAATTATCAAAAATAAAATGTATAAAAGTACACAAAAACAACCCCAAAGAGAGATTTGTACCCGGACCCTGCTGTGATTAGTAGACGTTTCCGTAACCTCCAGACCACGGCTACTCTTATTTAATTAATCGAATTACTTGATCATTTATTGTTATTATGTCTGCTGAGTCCCATAAAACTGAATTAGGTTTTCTATATAAGTACGCAGTGAAAACCGCTGCGTGGTTTAGGAGGTGCTATCGGATATAGACAGACTCGGATAGTGACTTTCTTTCACACTAACGATACTTTGACGTCGATAGGGACAACACCAGCCAACCTGTAGAAAAAACTCTGACTGACAGACAGACAATAATTCCAATAAAGTGTTGGCTTTTATATCATACGTACAATACATGCATATTGTATTCCTACCGAAACAGACATTTTGGAAATATATTTGGGAAACAAACAAATTATACCACTTATTACTAATATATCAATTAAGTTTCCTAACTAATAACTAAATCGTAAACGTATGCCTGATTTAAATAAAAAAAAAAGTATTAAATATAAAAATATATTAGAGATAAAAAATGCCGAAGTCAATATGAGTTAAATATTTAAAACATCGAATCTTAATATAAATAAAAAAATCAAAACAAAGTTTAAAAATACAAAAAAAAATCCGCACACGGGTAGCGAACCCGGACAGTCCGCACTTAGAGGACGCTTCCGTAACCACTTGGCCAAGGAACTTTTATTTTATCTTTCGAATTATCGTATCTTATTGTGGTAATATATTTGTACCGCCATCGGTTGAGTAATAATACTTCTTTTTTACCCTGTAAAGGGATAAATTATAAAAAATATGAAATACTAATTCAATTAATTTTCTTAACGAATGTCTGTGCAAAATTTCAAGTCAATAGGACCAAGGAATCGCGTTCTCCCATACAAACTTTGCCCCCCTATTTGACCCCCTTAGAGGTTGAATTTCACAAAATCGCGTCTTAGTGAGCACCTACGTCTTAAAAGGAACCCCCATGCAAAGTTTGAGACTCCTAGCACTTGTAGTTTCTGAGATTTCGTGATGAGTGGGTTTTTGTCTACTCTTTTATATAATAAGATATATAGATATAGATAGTATATGAATGAAGAATTAAAACAATGTTAAAGTCATTATTAACATTTTTATTAATGAGTATTAAGTAAAATACTCCAATTTTTATTTAAGTACTAACTTATTGGCATTTACCTGAAGATATCCCAATAAATAATTATTTAAGTACACACACAATGATCACTGTATCACAATAACATTCTAAATCTTATAATATAAACGTTATGATTTATTTACAATAAACAAACGATGCACCAAAACAAATGCGTCGGATCTTGTCCACCAATTTCTTCGCTTCCATTGGTCATTCATTGTCACGTGCGAACGGCACGCGCCACTCGGCGGCCTGCCCATTTCTTTCTCGTCGCTACTTGTGCAACATTCGCATTCGCATGAAAATCCGCATTGATTATTGCGGATGCGGATGCGGATGCAGAAGTCCAATTCTATGCGGAAGATCCGCATTTGCGGATGCGGATGCGAATATTCGCAACATCCCTGGTATGTATATATGTATGTATGTATGTATATATGTATGTATGTATGTAGGATTGTCCGCGGATTTCTCAGAAACTACAAGTCCGATTTCAGCTCGTGCTAGTCTTAGTTAACATGATGTGCTAGCACCGACTTCAATATATTTTCGTTATTTTATGCTTTTTAGATAATTTACTTTGAAGTCGGTTTTTATTTTTTTTTAAATAGTTTTCTAGTAAAATAATAGTTATTTACTTGTACGTACTTAAGTATGATAATGTTTACTTCCCGTATTTTATTTATGTAAACCTATAAAATAATATTTATTAATTGTAAACATATGACCATCCGTTCACTGTTTCCTTTCTCTACCTCACAGTTGTTTGCTGGTAGAATTCTTACGCTATGTGTTACATTGAATCTCTGTAACATACCTAACGAAATATCTGCAAGAAGTATAAATATAATAAACAGATTAATGTACTTTTGTAGTGTGTACCTTATCCCCCTACCTAAGTACGCCACCTGAGTATACCTAGATGTATAACATAATTAGTTTATAAGCCAATGTATCGTAGCAGAGAGGACAGTATTAAATAACTAACACATCGAACAGTCTTTCTTTAAATCGCCCATTGCATGGCGACCCTGCCAGTGCTGCCCCTTGGCAGTGCTGAGCCCCGGGTTTTGTATTAATTATAAAAAAGACAATAAAAATCGTGAAAAAAAAAAACAATTATTAGTCTTACACATAATGGTGAAAAAAAAAAACATTTAAATGTGAAACATGAGACACTTGATATTTTTAAATAAGACTATCAGTGATTCAACAAATAAATAAAAATAATATCACGGAAATGAAGAATAATAAAATACTACTCGTATAACAATAAGGAATAAAGGATACCGCCGGAGCCGGGAGACAAAGCTAGACTATGTTGTGTGATGTAAAAGCAGTAGAATTGTATTTGGCAACAAAGGAGACAGTTGTGGAAGTCAAGTTTGCTGCAGGGAGATGGCATGGTGTCCAAGGAGCTGGTGCGATGGATATGTGTGTATGGAGCCGGGAGATAAGATGGTGTCTGAGGGACCCGGACATGGAAAGCAGCTTGAAAATTAGAAAAACGTAAATTAAAATTAAACAAATCAACTAAATTTAACTTAGTAACAGACGTAATTGTAAAATCATGCGGTCAAATTAGGTATGACTCTGCATATCAACGCGAGTGTCTCACAGGTGTGTAATTTCGTCTCAGGTTTCATGTCAACAAGATGTCATTATGCATTGGTTTAGACTATCTTTAATTGTATCGTAATGAAATTGGATCTTTACACTTTTATTATTTACAGGGGAAAGATGTTGAATTTTGTATGTAATATTTATTGTGGAATGGTAACTAACGAAAATATGAGGATACGTTTTTGTAAAAGGAAAGTAGAACGAATCGGGTAATTATTGTATTAAATAGGTACATGGATATTACAAAATAATATGATCATATAATGAGAAGCAAAGTAGATGAGAATGGCAATAAGCTATAGTTGAAACATGTACTTAGCGATATAGTGATGATATAAGAATGACGTATTTAATTTTTAATTTTCTTATTTTATTAAACGAATGTAATTTACTTTTAATTCTAGTAGAGAATCATTAGAAATGTTTTAAATTTATTATAAGTGATTTTTGTGGTAAATTTAATTTCTGAAATAATTATTATTATTATGAAAGAGTTATTTGGATAGAGAATTTAGTTTTAGCAAGATTTCAGAAGGGTTTAGCTGTTAGTAAAATATAGAGCAGGTCCCGGTAATGCAGTTGCAAATGTGCTATCGAGGATCTGAATGTCACGAATAATCAGCATTCGCGGATAAGAACCAACTAACAAGTAGACTGATCACCTATGAGTTTGTTTGGAATTCTTATAAGCAGTGGAGTTTATTCTGACTGGAATTGTGATAGGAAAATGAATTGTTTTATGGGCGATGATTACTGCGAGTATGGGTAAAATTCGTTATCAACAGTAGCCGAGGATGCATTGTTGAGCGAATATTAAAGTATTTATAGCAAGGTACACCAGGATACAAGGCAGGCACGAAATCCTTGTTGTGCTGATCATGACTAGGTCGAGCACCATTCGTGAAGACAACTTGGACACATGGAATGTTTATTAGTTGTTAGGATGTGTTAAACGGACTGCCTGAATAAATAATAATAAATAATAATGTTTATGTGTGCACACGATAATATAATCCTTGTATCCTGTGCGTAAGTATCGTGTTAAAAAAGGTAGGCCTACCATTAAAAAAATAAAAATGTGTACCTTGCCGATTGCCGATTGCCGATTATCAATAATATGTGTCGGTTGCTGAGTGCCAAGTGAGCCTAGCCTGTCAACTGAAGTTATATTCATAAATTATTGACTCAAGTTAGATTAAATGTAGCATGCACATGGAATTATAATTACTATGATTAATTTTATATTTTTTTTAGCACTAGAATTTATATATTACTATTAATATTAAGATTTTATTATTAGAAAACTATTTTTTTTAATTTACATACTTACATATTTAATTTTAGATTCTAGTTTGAATTTTACTAGGAATATATTTTTTAACCATTATCATTTTTATATATATTTTTTTGTTTTGATTTTAATAAAAGATTTTTTTTTTTGTAGTTCTATATATCGTTTCTTTGAGATTGCTATTTATTAAAATTGGGGCATACTAGGTAGTGGCCTGCGCAACCGCTACGGTATTCTCTCGTTTTAATAAATGTTCTTTATTTTTTTTTTTTTCCAAATAAAATCTATCGTTGTGAACACTATGGTTATTTTATATAATGATAAAGATAAAAATAAAAATAATAAAGATAACACATTTACTTTATATACAAAATGCGTATTTTTTTTTTATTGAGATCTACTATGTACTCAGTTTTGTTATATCATATGGGTTAGAACAAATTTAAAATTTAAAAATGTGTATTTAAATTTTCTAAATTAAGGGGGGTGGTGTAGTGTGTACCTTATCCCCCTACCTAAGTACGCCACCTGAGTATACCTAGATGTATAACATAATTAGTTTATAAGCCAATGTATCGTAGCAGAGAGGACAGTATTAAATAACTAACACATCGAACAGTCTTTCTTTAAATCGCCCATTGCACTTTAGCTTTGTTTCTTTATATTGTTATTTAATTTTTGATATGCTGTTTACTCTTCAACGGTCAAACTGCGGAACAACGCCTTCGGAAAAGTCTGAAAATGTACCTAGTTGTAATGAAAATAAACCCTGACAGGTGTTCATATCAGTGATTTGTTGTTCTCATTATGTTCGTAATAATGGGACTGGTCGTGACGATCATGTTTGAATTCCTTATAAAATAACCAATACATACCATTAGTGTCTACCAATCCACATATCGACTGATCGAAATATAAAGACAGTCGCAGCAAACGTAGTCACTGATGGAAGAATTAAATGCATGACTTTTCGCGATATTGCGGTCGATAAGTGATACTGGCATTGAGACACTGCTGGTTCTTCAAAATTCTGGTGACTGATTTAAAAAAAAAACAATAAAGAATTCCATTTTTATTTAGAGCGTGCATTTGCCTTAGAAATTAGCATCTGCTATCAAACGCTGCATCGCGTGTATCGTCTATAGATGTAACATCTCTGTTTGCCTTACTGGTTATCTGCCATCCCTTTTTGTTTGCTCCTCTTACCGGAAATGTATTTTAGTTATAATGTAATTTTCTGACATTCGGGCACTCGAAAGAGTTATCTGTATGCTTCGAAGTTATGTAGGAAAACATGTCACATTGTTGACTTTCGACCCCTTATAGAAAAGAACATATTACCGCGTTTATAGCGTCGTAAATATTGTAACTCTGTTGTATCTATTGTGGGGCATGTCGTTTTTAATATAAGTTGACAGCGGCTTTAGTTTACAGGGTTTTTGGAAACTAAGCGTGGACCCTTTAGCGGAAACCATTTTAATTTATGTGCCCGTTTTGTGACTAATTAAAAGGCCCAATTCAGATTTTATTGCAAATCTAAGTGTGGTACGATTGTAAAGGTTGATTGTTACACAAAATATGTAATTTCAAGTCGTTTCTCTCTCAGGTGACAAACAAAATTTATGAAGTTCTTAATACCGAGATAAGGAATATTTACACACTCTGAGAGAGTACACACGCGCACCTCACCTCTGTCTTAGTGTTATGTACATAGGTGTACGTATCTTGGTAATTTTACTCGTTGAGACATCTACACATACATTGCAGATAAAAATTGTAAATAAAAATTTACATTTCGACACAAAAAAATCATGATTCTTTTCCATAGCTTTAGTCTAATCCGTCTGTCCACATTCCAATCGTAAACTTTATAGCAAGGAGAAATCCCATTACTACGATGGGTTTTTCAGTCATTTTTGAAGGCGATTTTTGCTTTAGCAATCTGTCCATGTCAGTAATGTCCTCCTAACCTATATGGTCGCAGCGGCCAATTCTTGAAATCTATGTAACTGTAAGATATGTTAGTTATAGTGTTTAATCTAACATAAGTGCACCTCTCTTCCTTACACCCACAATCCGACGAGGTGGAAGACCGATACGACTGGCATATAAAGCGCATGGATTTTTAAGAAAATCAGGTGTCCAGCCTGATGTCCTAACTAGTAAGTGTTTTAATTACAACTTACCTTATAAATAATAATTAATTTTATAGGCAAGTAGTCTTGTACGGGAGCGCCGCTGTAATTTTAATTATTTGTTAATTCAGTTCAACTGCGAGCATTTATAAATATGTACGTTTATTATGTTTTGCAATGTATCTTTCACCCACTTCTAAATGTCCGTTAAACTTAATATTCTATAGATTGCGCAAATAACTACTACTATTTAACGTATGTATTAAACAAGTAGCTTATAAGTAAAACTGGAGTTAATACCAACTCTAAATAGCTAAGTGCACTACATATTAAACTAGCAATTCATTTTCTTATCGATAATGTCAATTATGATGATACATAAGCTTTTAAGTAATAAAAGTGCGTTTTTGATTTTTGATCTATAAATTATTTATAATTTTATTTTAGTCATTGCTAAAAATAACTTAGGTTACATGACGAGCCTTTGTCATCTGTAACAAACTAACTTAGTTAAATGACGGGTTGGTATAGTTGTTAAATACCCTGGCTGCTATCCAACAGTTCACAGGTTAGATTCCCACCTCAGACAGACCTTTGTGTGCATGAATAAGTCTAATTGTCTTGACTGGATTTGTCTATAATAAAAACTGTGTAGGCATAGTAATATACTTGTATCAGTCGTTTGAATACCACAATAAATGCTTGACTTATAGTTCATTGTCTGATATAACAAATAAGAATATTCAGTAGGGTCTCTAGGTGTGGTCTCTACCAGATCCCGCGTTAATCCCGGACCGCGCGGCGTCTCTTGATCCCGTCCCACGGATTTACTTTATCGAGCCCCCGGGATTTCTGCCCTCAGACCCTGGCAGCCCTACGTACAAACAACAGACTTTGTAACTAGTGCGTGTCTCGTTACGAGAATATAAAAGATTTCTCGCTGCTTAATTGAGGAATTATCTTTGTACTAAAGCTTAGTTTAGGAGTTAGAGGCGTGTTCAAATGAGATCAATAAACTTAGCAAGCATGAATGGTGCATGCTCAGGTTAAGAGTAAATAACTCTATACAGTCTTATTAGAGTAGTTCAACTACATGAGTTAAACTTTTATTTTGTTTTGGAGATTACACCTAACAATCGATTTCCCAAGGGAATTAGACATTCTCCCGGTATGGACAACCATCCAAAGGTAAAGTAACTATTTTTATCCCTAAAACAGTGTTATTTTTCAATCGGTTCAGTATTTTCGAGGGCTCCTAAGCCCTAACAAATATTTTTCCGTGGAATGTGTAACCGCGGTAAAAAGTAGGCTATGCTGATTCTAATTTTGACATTATACTTATTTGTGTTAAATTATTTCGGACCGACAGACTGACAAAATGTATTTATATATGATTAGTGTCGATATTAATAATAAAAACATAGATGTTGACAAAGCTTAAATTAATGAGCAAACTGCTAAGAGTTATTCAGAGCTTTACGTATCTGTTGAAGTTGGTAGGTATTATACCTATAATACGTTATCAAACATATTTTCTGCCACAGGTTTGTACAATTTAGTATATATTTCCTCTTGATAACCGACCTTACTTAATATATGATTAGGATTAATCCTTAAATATCCGCTTGGGCGTATTCTTACAATAATCACAAAATAATAAGAGTATAATGTTGGGCTCCGTCATTATTGGCGAGTTACATACTTTTAGACTTTCGCGATTATTCGCGAGATCATATTTGTTTCTGGAACTCCCTCCTAATGCGTTACTATACGTAACGTAGGATCCCGTTTATATCTTTACTCTAATTGAAGTATTAAAGGAAATTTCACCGTAGTAAGTACGGTATGATAAGCAAGGGTAATAATCATCGGTTCATACAGATAGGTGTTACAAAATACGAACCTAATACATTGTTCAGGAGCTTTCACTAAATTACTAAAATAAACAAAAATTAATAGGCTGTGCAAATTATGCAGTGCTTTAGTAATATCCTGAAAAAAAAAAACATATCCCGAAACAACCCCATACTGTGGCCACCCAGGTCACTGGACTTAAGCCCGTGTGATATTTTTTCTCGGTATATTTGCAATCAGTCGTTTACAAAAACAATCTGGTCACTGTGACTGAATTAAAAAAAATATCTTTGAAATCAACCTGATTTCTCAGGCGCTCTACAAATGCGTTTTTGGCAACATGCGTGCTAGAATCAAACAGTATGTGAGGCTTGAAGGTAACTATTTGGTTTACTTAAAAAAAAACGAAGTTATGGTTACTCACCAGTTTTCAATAAACATATTTGGTATATCATCATCATCATCATCATCATCATCATCATGATGATGATGATGATGATGATGATGATGAGTAATTTATATACCACACGTTCTTAAAATTTGAAATCTGCCACCGGACATGTGTACTCGTACTTCAGAGATATGTACTGCCTGTATTTGATGTTTTCCGTAAAGGCTGACTCGTAAGCCTAAAAAACACCGTCCACACCGGACGAACAGCGCACACCGACGCACTTTTGAGTATTTGTCTAAACTGTTTCACTGCGCTGCTTGATTTCTAATATATTAATAATGATTATTTAATTGTCGTAGGTAAAACGCGTACAAAAGACAAGTACCGCGTGGTGTACAGCGATCACCAGCGGTTGGAGCTGGAGAAGGAGTTCCACTACAGCCGGTACATCACCATCCGGCGCAAAGCCGAGCTCGCAGTCAGTCTCGGCCTCTCCGAACGACAGGTAAATAATACATACAGAATAAAGGCCGGATAATTTTAATTACTTCCCATGCCCTGAAGTTAGATATAACGGTATGTGTAGGCACTGGCTAGGGTATTAGTTTCCTTCGAGAAGCGTAGAGTTTAGCTTATAGACGTCTTTTTCTCCGAGAGTTTACCTTCGGTGCGCCGCGCAGCGCCCACCGCACTGTTCTGATAGCGAGCTTTGCCCGTTTTTTTCGTGCGAAAACCTTTTGAAGTGTGTTCGGTGATTTTACACGCGTGTGTAGTAACAAATTATCAATCACTTGAAATTGTGTCTGGTTACCTTTCCATGATCTTTCCTACTCGTTTCGGATCGCGAGTCAAAAAATGTATCGTGTGTATTGTAAAAAAAATATTTTTTATGTTGTCAAATTAAAGCCGAACCGCAGCCATATTTGATTTGTGACATTTTTTTTTTTTATATATTGAAATCACTTCATACATGTATATTACCTCAATATTGCTATGATAATGACATTTTAATTGACAGCTAAATGGTAAGATTGTCTACAATCTTCATCTTACCCTAACCTACCCTACCCTCTAACTTAGATCAAAGATCAAATAATTTCGCGATTTCAAGTTATTACGACCTAGAATGAGGGATTTTATATTAATTAATTGTTGACCGTAATTTTACAAAACTCACGACTCATAAAATATTTTTCCATTCACCACGATTGGAGGTATTATGTACATCACCGCTGCATTTCATATCATTTAATAAAATACATAGTTGTTATCTCATGCTGCACGAACAACCATAGATGTAGATTTTTTTTCTGCGAAAATCATAATTGCTCATTCGCACTCATTTATAATGCACTAACTAAATCTTCAAGTAGCCTACATTAATATGCTAAGATTTTTTGTAATGTCTAACGTTAGCCACGTGTAGTAATATTTCACGTTTGAATCTGGGCTATATATATGTATAGGCTTCACGCATAGGTAATTTGTTAAGTTGCTAACAGTTTAATTATAATTATGTACAGTTATGTGCCAGTTATAAACCACGCTAGAGATATTTTAATTAATGCCACGCCAATGCGGATTTGAAAGTTTTGAAACATCACCGCTCAATTTTCGATTTTCAAATATTCGGCGAGCTATAAACGATAGTGTTTCGTAATTATGAATATTTTTCTTCATAAAATCTAAGAAAATATGAATAAAAAAAAAAAACTGGTATAGGTAAGTACTAAAGTTTCTAATCTTAAGCATTACATTCAATCTTACTAAGGGTTTTTTTAAGCAGCTTTCTAGTCTAGTCAGTTTTTTTAAGAAGATATTCGGAATTGGAGCTGTTACTCCCATTCTCGGCACGACCAAACCGCGTACGCTATACGCCTATAAGCGTGTAAACAGAGCTATGACATTCCTAATTTGCATCCACTAACTAATTTGTCTTGCACTGTAGACGGTTTCCCCGACCATTTTACTTAGCATTTATTTATATATAAAATATTAAGGATGTAAATAATGTTACAGCCGCGTTTGCACCTATTTATGTAGAATTTTGTTCTATATTTGTCGTTGTGATTTAATACCGAAAACCAACATCCGTGTGTGCTCTTGAGCGTGGTATTTAAAATGTGGTTATACCATCATTCATAACTAGGAACCTGTAACTATAGTAAATAATAGTCAGCAGATTCCCGTAAACCTTGCACGAAGTTGGCTTTGCGCACGGGCGGCGCACTGTCTATTCTGGGAATTTGGTACGAGTTTGAAGGATATGACGAAATCGATCAAGATCAACCATCATACAATTCAAACCAGTGCTTCTAGCGGCTACTATCAAAAACGAGTAAAATATACGAGAGAAATCTGAAAGTACGGTTGTTTTCGCTAACTACAAAATTCGTACCTACTAGACTTCCTGTACATACAATGTTTGGTATGAATTAAATAATGAATCTATTGCAGTCCATTAATTCTCTAATAGTGGTCTCTTCTTGATTTTCGTTGGTAGCCAATACTACATTTGTGTCAATCCGCGCTGTTCAGTGAGCTCTACATCCGCTCTCTGTGATTTGTTACATTATGAATAGAAACTGTTATGGCGCATGCAGTTAATGAATTATTTCCAATACAAAATTGATATTCAAGCATGTGATAATGACTCATTGTGAAAATTATTGTGACACTTATACCGTTACAGGCAATAACAACCGGCATGGGAAGGCCAGCCTTTTATACTCATGACCACATAATTTCCAAGCGTCCTGAATTAATTTCAGTACGCTTTGAAATTATGCCTATCCTATGGTATACAGAATTCCTTATACAAAGGCTGTCTGTCCTGTAACGGGATCTAAATCATAGTAATAATGAATAACATGGAGTTAAGCTTTATGAGTGGTTTATTTAGTTAAAGATTTACGATATAATCTAAGTTATAGGTGGCGAAAGGCGGCTATACGTAAACTCTACCATATATTTTGTTTTATATTTATACACCGTCAATTCACATATGAATACGAGCTTTGAATTCACAAGTATTGTGACTACTGGCTAGTACTACAGTACGATATGATTAACAACAAGTCTTAAGCAATAAAATCTTTGTCTGCAGGTAAAAATTTGGTTTCAAAACCGGCGCGCCAAGGAGCGCAAACAGGTGAAGAAACGCGAAGAGGTGGTGATGAAGGAGAAGGGTGATCACGCGTCGCTGCAGCACGCGCAGCTGCACCACGCCACAATGCTCCATCACCAACAGATGATGAACGGTATGATGCATCATCATCACTATCACCAAGGCGTGCTGCAGGCGGTGCCCGAGCCGCTGGTGCCCGGCGTGCCGCCAGTGCCCCTGCTGTGACAGACTCAGGACTATTGTGCTCACAGTGACGACTTCGCGTAGTGACTTTAATTGGTGATACAGCATCAGACAGTGCCCCGCGCGGCCGACGACTGTATGCATATTTATTACTCCGACGTACGCGTGGTAATTTTAGTGCAATCAGGTGGAAATGTAAGCGTGTCGGATTTATCATTGTAAATTTCACTAAAATTAATACTCTCAGGTATCTACTATGAAGTTAGTTACCTAACAGCTGTAAGCGGAGACACTTGCCAGTTTCTGGTGTTCAGGCGTTTTCTTTAATGAGACACTTGTGAAGTTTTATTATAATGGCCTGTGAAACCGACCGTTATGGAAATTGTCTTTTCACTAGGAGATTATTTCTTAGTTTTGGCAGCCTTAATTGCTAGTCTAGATAATCTAAGTGTTCACGCCTTATAGCCATTTTTAGTAGGTACCATTTTTTCCGAAAGGTACGCAAAAAATTGTATTGAATTTTTTCACTTGACTGTAAATATAGATAACTATATTTTTGTATTATTATTATTACGATTAAGTATAATTAAAATGTTTATTTTAAATGGTTAAATATTATTTCTCAATGCTACAAGTGCCTTCCCAGTGATTTTGTGAAAGATACATACTTCTTACGTATTTATAATTTTGTTAAACCCTTAAAAATAGTTGGATGTTATTTAAAATAATATTAGTTTGCGCAACTTTGCAAATTTTGGATGCAAATGTTTTTCGTCGAAGATGACGTTCATTGCGAATCTCATAATGTACATTTGTGTACAGCAGCAGTGAAATGTGCTATTATATTGAGTGATAATAATCGCATTTGTGGCCTTGAGAAGTAGGTGCGGATAGTATTTACGTTGATTGAGATTATTCTTAGATGTAATTGTTCTGTACATACTAGCTTAATTCTTAGAATAACTTATTCCTATGCCAGTTACTACAGCAATACACATTTAGAAATTATCACTAAATTTACAGGAGAAATGTATTTTAATTCAGTGTGGGGTAATGTATTCAAAGGGGATTGAGTAATGAAAAGGGGTAAATTAATAAAAATGGATTATTTTTTAATTGTGACATAACCGCATGGTTATGATTATAGGTGATTTGTTAAATAATAATTTACAATATTTTATTTATTGATTCCCATTCCATGGAAGTAACGTGATTGTTTATCGTTTTGTTTTGTGATACCATTTTTTATGTATTTTGGTGCTAACAATATCCATCATGGTAATTTTCTGGTCTTTTTGTGTGGACATGTAATATTTTGTGGTTGTAAGATATGTTAATGTTTGAATACCGTTTGTGAACACGAATTGTTAGAATTATCGAAGCACTATCACGAAACACATTTGATAAACTAAATAAATCCATGTTAATCTACCTCACCTTGTATTTTTTTCCTGGTCAGAGTTTGTGTTGTCGACTCATAATGAAGGTTCCTCGTAATTGCGCCGGAGCTTGCCTGCTTGCATTTAAATTTTATGAGCACAGAATATATTTGCGTGTTAAGAACGTTTTTTTTTAAATAACTACTGAAAATTTGTAGGTAGAGACATCGCGTCGATAGCTGTGCTCTTTTCAAAGTATTTTTTTTGGTAATGATTTCACTTTTAAATTACTTAAGCATTCAGACTTACTTACTGCCGGTCCTAATATTCTATCGATCTCTTACTATAAGTTAAAATCATCGATCATCTATCGATATCCCGCGATAAGCCTCCGAAATGGAGCGATAACTAAAACCCTGACAGACTGTCAATTGAACAACCAACAGTAAGCTGTTAATATCATCGATATACTAACGTTAATATGTTATTATTGAAACGGAAATATGTCATTATAGCTATCGATGGTAACTAGTTTAGCTCATAGTAAGGGATCGATAGGATATTGGAACCGGCAGTTAGTAGTTCAATGCGTGGCAAAACAGCTATCAGCCTAAAAATGATTTTATTATAAATCTACAAGGGCTGCAAGTGAGTAGAACATTAAAAGCTAGAAACCGCTAAATAATAAAAAACAAAGTCACTATTTACATTTATTTCTTTTGTTCACTTCTGTCTTTCTGGATTTTGATTCCGTGTTCACAATCATAAGAATTAATACCGGTAGGTTTATGCGTTATACACATAAAGATTACAACATTATAAAGACAGAGCGTAAAGCTGCAGCGGGTTGGTAACTTAAAAACAAAATAATTTTAAAAACTTAATAAATATGTAGAATGTATATTTGAAAAGCAAACCACCTCACTATATTAAATAGAGTAATTTATGTACAGTCATCAACTCATGAAGCAGATGGTAAATTACAAAGAAAGTATTATTGTTTTAAGGCTCATAGTTTATGAATGTGGCTGATAATTTTATTTAAATTGCCCACCCACCTCACGCTAGTAACAGCCTACTTTATATCTCATTAACTTCAGAAACAATTAAATTTTTACGACTAAGTGCTTAAAGTAACAACAACGAATTTCCTCAAGCTATTAAAAATTGTGTTTCGACTATTTTAATGACACACATAATAATAATATCCTAAGTCAATCTGCACATGGTCATCTGATCCCAAATTAGGCAGAGCCTGTGCTATGGTCACCAGACCACTGATATAAATACATTATTTATATACTTCTTTTTGTAAATACATAGTTATACAGATAAAAAAACACCCAGGCGTAAGGTGGAAATCGAACCCACGACCTATAGGGTAGCGGCCAGGGTATCTAACCACTACGCTAACGGGTCTCTCTAATCACAAATAGGGTAAATTTAATTTTTATAAAACAACGGATTGTACTCCAGGAGTGCCGGCAGAAGTGAAAACTTGAATATTAACGTTATGCATTTTCGATATTTTGGAATGGTTAGGGAATAATTTTGCACGAATTGCTTTAGTTATCAGTATAAAAGTTCTATCATTTATGTGGTAAAATACAATATTCATAAGCGCACTTCAGAACTATTACAATTATTTTACATTAACTACATAGACGGTCGAGCCATCAGCTGTCAGCAGTCACCATCCATGGATGCGCGTGGCACGCTGTAACACAAACAAACACGAACATTCGCGTAAGCGCCCTGCGCCGCCTACGTCTTACGAATTTTCGATTAGGTCTTACGACTTTTCGATCAGGTCACATGTCCTGACGCGAATTTAACATTTTTCCTAATCACAAAAAAGTGCACAACGCCACTAAAGAAGCTTTCACTTTTTCGCTAAGCTTTGTGCATTTGGAAGTCGAAATAGTCTAAATATCACAATCGATTCGAAGTGACAAAGGTGTTTCCTGGTAACATGTCACTTATATTCATGAAGCTAATAGATGCTTATATTAGTACCAACCGATGGTTTACACAACTTCCAAGGGTAAATTGAAAGCTCATGCGACACCAAACACGCAGTTTGGACTCATGAATGGTAACTTTCATTGAATACTTGTCACTTTGTTTGACGGCAACGGAAATGTGTAACGTGTTAGATAAACGCTCACTTTAACAGTCGTAATACTGACTAAACATCGTGGTCAATATTAACAATTATTGGGGCGGTAGGGATGTGCTGGTTTGACTTGAAATTTGATTTACCTCAAAAATCGTCTGGATGAAAAGATATATAAAGATAGAGAACCTATTTACTAATCTAAATCATTATGGACTTTCCTATATAACTACATTGTGTATATGAATAGATCCAAATTTTCATTAATAGTGTTCGTCAAAATTATGTAAGCGCTACTATCAGCAATTTATCGAAATATAGTATGTATGTCTTTATTATACCTACACCACAGATATTGTATATTTATATCTGTGACCTAACATATAAAAGGAAATACAAAAACATTAACATAAAGTGCGAGCTTATATCACGACGTGAGTTTTCTTCCAGCAAATTAGTAAGTATTTATGTTTACGTAAATTGACTGTTTTGAAAAGTCGGATATTCTGAAGAATATACTTAGGTACGTTCCGCAGCCGAGTATTGCAGTGAAGACTAACTGCCGCATCTGCAAACGTCAATTATAGTTAATTGTGATTAAGTCATATTTTGTAAATGGATTATTTCGACTTTCGAAGCCAAATAATACTTAATACGCTGATAGCGAGTAGGTATATCAAAGATAATCATAAGAGACTCGGAGAAGATACTCATAAGAGACTCGGAGAGTCAAAATAAATAGATTACAAAAAAACAAAAAAATTATTGCGATTAAAGTTAATTGATGTCTGTGAGTGCAGCAGTAAGTAGTGAGTACTTGAATTGCTTACGTAATTAGTTAATAACACATACAAGAATATGGAGTCTATGTCAGAGGTATTGCTGTGCCACTGGCCGCAAAACCTACGAACGATGCTCACTTAGCCAGTAGCACAGTTTTCTCATAGAGCAACGGTAATCAAAATGTATACCTATTGCATGCATATGTAGTATAAAGTTATTTGAAGTATTAACCTCCAACCAAGTATACCTCATCCATCATCATCAGCAGCCAAAAACGTCCACTGCTGAACCTAGGCCTCCCCCTTATAAGCGAGGGGTTGCCATAATCCCCACGCTTGGCAGGCGTATTGGGGATCGCAGTATAGGTGGTAAGTAATCCAATAGAAAGACTCTACTGCCCGTCTTCTTGTTTTCCCGTAGTCGCCTCTTATGGATATCCAACGGGAGGAGATGCGAGGGATTCTTACCCGGACACCCCACGGCTCCAAGTATACCTACTTATTTAAAATATCTTTCCCACTACTGAATTAAAGATTGTTATCAAATAAACAAATATATTAAAATTATGTGGATACCAACTATAGAGCGTCCAACCGTTTATTTTCTTTTTGACAGCACCAATAGAACGTAACTGCGTCATGTTACGCAAAAGTTCACTTTTAAAAGTTCACTTATAGTGAACTTTTAAAAGTAAACTTCGTTACGTTACGTTCTATTGGTGCTGTCAAAAAGAAAATAAACGGTTGGACGCTCTTATAGAGACTTTCACCAACAAATTAAGGCGATGATGGTTACACCAAGAAGCACACCATCCACAATAGAAGAATATTAAAAAATTCTGCGCCATCTTTGTTTTGCCATAGAGTAAGTAAGTATATTGTTTTTTTTCCTAATTTTTAACGTAATAATGTCCAAAACATAGGGTTTATATATTAATAATAGAGTACGCGTTTGTCTATGGTCCCATTAAACAAAGCGTAGGCAGATTTTCCTCTATGAGGCCGGTTTTTTGAACTGTTTAAAGTTATATTACAAGAGTTATATTCATATGTAAGTGATAAGTAGTAATAGGTTTGATCTGTCACAAGCGCAAATGTCGATAAATACAGCTAACGTTATTGTACCTATTGTCGTGTACGTGATATTGATGTATTTTGATGTTCTTACATGTGCCTACAGTTCTTACTTGCATTTGAGCATTCTATAGTACTTGTACTGATTTTTGTTCTGTGGTCCAAAAATATTTTAAATTAATAAAATAATGGAAATCAAAAGGGATAATGTATCAATAAATCAATAATCAATAAATATATTATAAACAGGCTTCCTACACAATATAAATGTAAGAGCACGATTCCTAGATTGCTAGTCTGTCCGTAGGTAATTCGATTTCTACGCATTTTTGCGTAAATATTGATCGATACTTTTATGTTAATTTTGAAACATCATCGAGTTTGATTTACATGTGTGTTGATTTAATATTGTACTATGCGCACCGCCAACCCTAGAATGTATCGTGTCGGGGCGGTGGAATGTGAATGCGCTAAACGCTGTGTAAACCAACGCTTATTGAGGCCATTTTGAGAGCATCGTCAAAGGCGCCGACGCATTGCATCTCGCCGCCCACCGGCTTATCATCGCCCCCGAACGTCCTACTATTGGCGATTATTTTGTACATCAAATCAGTGTCCGAATAAGGAATATTTATATAGGTAGTAAAGTTTGTTACTTGACATTTTGTAGAGCTGGTTCGTAGTAATGCTTTGCTACACATTGCATAAAACTTTTGCATAAAATATATACTTTTAGACTTTCGCGTTCCATTATCAAACTTTATTCTAATCGGGCATTAACGCGTTTTACCTTATATTTTGACTTGACGCTTCGTCAAATAATAGTCGCGCGGAATAAAGTTTTGCATAAAATACCTACACACGGACATACATGAAACAGAGTTAATTAGGTCATATATATACTTTGAAAAACGAGACTACTTTACTGCCGCACTCACAGACATCAATTAACTTTAATCGCAATTATTTGTAATCTATTTATTTCGACTCTCCGAGTCTCTTGATTATCTTTTAGTATTAATTAAGAGATTATTGATATAATTACTCACTATCCGCGTATGAACTATTATTTGGCTTCTAAAGTCGAAATAATCCATTTACAAAATATGAATTAATCACAGTTAACTATCGGCAGAGCGTCTATTCGTCTACAAAAAATAGGAGAAAGTTCTCAATTCAACCAAAATATCTATACTTAGTTAAAAAGATTAGGTAACTAAAACAAATCGTTATCGGCGTCGGTCTTTCTGTTTGATCGCTCCTTCTGTTATATACTCGACTATAGTATACTCTACTATAGCTAAGATAGTGTAGAACAGAGTAGAGACATTTTCAACTGTATCAATTATTGTTTTTGGCTGGCCACCGGTCTGCCTCTCACTCCTTTGTTTATGCATTTATTGTTCCGAATTTGATCTTGTAAATAAAAACAGGGTATAGATGTATCAATTATGAAAATACCAACTAGCTGTTTAGTCTTTTGAAATATCTCTCGTACATTCATTTTTTCCATTAGTTGCATAAATATTATACTTATTCACGTTCCACCAAGACATTTAATGCTGCATATAAAAGGTGATATTATTATTATATTTTCAACACACTTGCTCGTAAAGTGATCCTTATCACATCGCTTTTAGGGCCATAAACCGAGCTATAACAAACGCGTGCGTAATATTGGCATTACGCTACTACTACTAATACGTAATAGAATTATCCCTACAAAGATAAATTAGTTCCTTATTGCAAGTTATATGTGACTAAACCGAGTATTCTTAATTTAACCGGCTAATACACTTTGATTATATATACGTCTAGATACCTAATAGTGTTGTAACGTTACGTTCATAAGCATCACAACCTCATAATTCGTGTGTGCGTGCAGGCCTCGTTGTACACTCGCGTCATCTGTGGTTGTGTGCGTGTTTGGGGATCTCCAGTTATAAATATTTTTCCCATAAATAGCGATAGCGTTGTGGGCTATGCATTGATATGAACTGTGTAAATGTGTAATAATAAAATAAAATGTAATTGAAATTGAAATTGAAATTGAAATTGAAATTGAAATTGAAATTGAAATTGAAATTGAAATTGAAATTGAAATTGAAATTGAAATTGAAATTGAAATTGAAATTGAAATTGAAATTGAAATTGAAATTGAAATTGAAATTGAAATTGAAATTGAAATTGAAATTGAAATTGAAATTGAAATTGAAATTGAAATTGAAATTGAAATTGAAATTGAAATTGAAATTGAAATTGAAATTGAAATTGAAATTGAAATTGAAATTGAAATTGAAATTGAAATTGAAATTGAAATTGAAATTGAAATTGAAATTGAAATTGAAATTGAAATTGAAATTGAAATTGAAATTGAAATTGAAATTGAGACTGAGACTGAGACTGAAACTGAAACTGAAACTGAAATTGAAATTAAACTAAATTAAATGGCGTGTCCCTTACCATCAGGTGGAAAGGTGGACGGTGGTGGTGGGAAGGTGGACGTCTTATTTGCCTTAATTTATAAAAAAAAAATATAAATTATTTTAATTGATTTATTTAATGTTTTAGTCAGTACCGTATTACGTTTCATTGAATTCATTTTTGTTAAAAGAAAAATTACCCCAGACTTAAGATATATTCCCCCATTATTACCTAGCAACACCAGTCTAGTCGGACAATGTACAAATTGTCGTAAAAAACAATCGAGTTTTTATAATAATCCTTCACAGAATCTTAAGACTTATGAATGGAAAATTAAGTTAGGATCTTTATTAATTTTAATTAGTTAGTGTTTTCACGATTTGATTACACAATTCGGCATAACGTTTTTTTTTTGCGAGCACAAACCATCGGTACAGTTCAAGTGATACTAAACAACCAAGTATACCAATTTGATGTTTTGGTGTACTTGATATTGTCAAGTGTTTGAACATCGAACACGCTATCTAGACGTATATATAATCAAAGCTAATACAGTTATTTTTTTAGTAGCAACAAAGAGGTTTGGTGCCGCTGAAAATTCATATACTTACATTTTTGGAATAAATAAATGTGCACGTCCTCAATTAAGTCAAAAAAATATTTATTATTATCAAATTATTCATAATTCACAATAACTTGATAAGTATAAAATATTAAAAATTTGCATTTTATAACTTAAAATTATTATTTTGAAGTAGGCTGTATGTTCACTCACAATCAATGATATTATATACAATAGATATGCCATTAGCGCACGCCAGACGTTCAGCGAGTATCCCCCAACTGGGTTTTGTAGCAGTTAGTCGCACGCCGCGGCCGGCGTGCCGACGTGCCGACGGCGCGCCGTCCTGCGTAGTTAATGCGACATCGTGACGTCTATCATAAAAAAACTATTTAAAAAAAAAAAAACCGACTTCAAAGTAAATTATCTAAAAAGCATAAAATAACGAAAATATATTGAAGTCGGTGCTAGCACATCATGTTAACTAACACTAGCACCAGCTGACACCGACTTCAATATATTTTCGTTATTTTATGATTTTTAGATAATTTACTTTGAAGTCGGTTTTTATTTTTTTTTAAATAGTTTATTTAACACTTTTTAGTGACTTATTAAGTGATCAAACGAACTTACCTTAAGTGAAGTTCGATCCTAATTATCCAGTCCTTGACGAAAGATTACTTGTAGTCCTTGTACATATACGTTCCGGTCTAGTCGCACAAGTTTAGAGAGGTTTAATAGAGAAAACAATATTATTGTCTCCCTCTCAACCACCCCGCTCCAGCAGAACGGCAGACACCTCATTATCTTTAGAGTAAAATGAAATACAGCTGCAACATTGATTCAACAGGGACATTTAGGGTAGGGAGGGACCTTAAATCTTTCGTCAAGGACTGGATAATTAGGATCGAACTTCACTTAAGGTAAGTTCGTTTGATCACTTAATTATCCCGTCCTTGACTTCAAGATTACTTGTAGATGTTTAGAGATAAAAAATCAATGTTGCACTTAATGAGATTCCAGGATGAGATAAAGTTTTCTTAATTTGATGATTAAGCTATTAGTTATAATAAAACCAAAGTAGAAATTGCAAAATGCATACATACATTTAAATTAATTACTATAGTTATGTTTATATATTTAATGATTTCTGATATTTATATATTTCTTTAAATATATTTATTTTAATTATTTATCTATTCAATAGTTTAAACTTTTACCTTAACATTGTTGAACAATTAATTCCGACATTGTTACGCAAGTAGCAATTGAGGTCCATTATAGAAACTTAGAGACTGCTTGCTAATTGTGCAGACCATCCTGAAAACAGTTTTATAATGGTTTTAATAATAAAGCCTTTCTGGACAGCCGCTGAAGTCATGACTTCATTTCTCGTTTCTACTGTAAGTAGTAAAGATAGAAGCATCAATTGTGCTGTTTAATAATATCACTTTTTTATATGTTCATCGTCCCATGGTTTGAGAAGATGTTGATAAATTTATTATATAAATTAATAATATACTTAAAATAATATTTTGAGACAATCCAAATACGGTAGAGCTTGCGTCATGGCAACCAGACAACCGATACTAATAAGTATTAGTAGTGAAGGTATATAACTATATACCTTTCCTCCTTGTAAATATAAACTAAAAAGATAAACAACACCCAGACACAAGCTAGGAATCGAACCCTCGATACATAGGACAGTGGCTAGAGTGACAAGATAAGACCATATCATGGAGGATATAACTGAAAAGTTAGTGTTGGTGCCAGACAAATATCAGGTCTTCGAATGAATTGATGCATATTTAAAATGGTTTGACATCTCCTTAGAAATTCCTAAGGTTTTCAGTCTGTAACTGGCGTTACGTTTGATATATTCTAATAGTTTAGCTTTTGTTTATTGTACAGGCAGAGAGTTAACGGTATAGCTATGTACTTTTAAGTTTTGAATAATATTTTCTAAACTAATAAAATCAGCTACTGTAAGTAATGTTTTATAAGTAACCAAAGATATTATGGTTGTATGTAATATAGTAATTAGATTCTATGCAATGTCATAGCGAGGAAATATTGGTTTCAGTTTACAGATTCCTTGAAAGAAACATTTAAAACTTTTAATAATATTGCCTATTTGGTTTATGTATATCAAAGAAATAGCTAATTTGTTACTCTTCAAATAAGTATAGAATTTATAAAAACTACTTATTAACGAACTTATCAGAGATGAGACGTTAATATCATTATAAAATCAATGTTCTTTTCTTGAAATTAGACTTATTTTACAAGTTCTCTGTGAAACAAGAGAGAATAACTTCTGCAAAAGCTGATCGTTGTATGTGTTGTCTTCGAAAACATACCAGAACAACAAATATGCTGCTAGAGGAAGATGGCAGTGTAGTGAATGCTTTGGAAATAATTTCTATATAAGTAAATATTTTCAGGATTTAAAGATGGTGTACCACGGTTAAGACGACTATAATAGGAAAACTCCTAATCAAGTTATTAGGTTTTATCCTAATCAGGTTAATAAAGCCTTATTAACATTTCCAAAATATAAGATGGAAAGATTTTCCTAGGCATTTAATTTCATCCGGGCAGAGTATAGAAAGCAAAAAGCCTGAGACTGCAGATAATATACGGGAACCGAACACAAGCGTAGATATTAATTACATTTGAGGCTCATAATAAAAATTATGTCTATAATATTAGGTAATAATAGAACTTTTAAAGGCAGAACTTTCTGAAATAAGCTGTGTCTTTGTAGTAAAGAATAGTATCTTGCCTATATTTCTTCTTTCCTTTATTGTTACTGTGTGTACATAAATTATAAAACAATAATATAAATGCCCTTTTGGTTGATACGACCACAGCGGCCGATCTTTCACAAAATCAGCCTTCTACGCGAGAGATATTATAGTGAACAAGTGCTTGCGTAGACACAAGTGCACTCTATCTTCGTTTACACTCACAATTGGTTAAGATGAAAAATTGGCACGACTGGGGAGAGGCCAGGCGCAGGACTGACCTTTTACAAGCCCATCCGACGCCTGGATCATCTTACTTTACAGACAATCAGATGACCGGCCTGCATTGTCCAACCCAGCAATGAACAAGTATATAAAGTGGTTACTCTCCACGGGATTTCACAGATTTGAACCCGCGACCTCCGGTTTGCAAAACAAGTGGTTTACCGCTGCGCCACGGAGGCTATAATGAGACTCATAAAATAAGATATAAGATAAAGGCCTCTTAGAGGTCAACTTTTATTATATGACAGCCCTTTGTAATAATTTTGGTAATGGTTATTACGATTCCCAGCCTTTATTTTTTTTATAAAATCTCCATCTGCAACTAACTTTGAGGATCATGAATATGGCCTATATTCGATATATAACAAATGCCTCATTTCGATCGTTATCGCTAAAAAATAGTCTTGGAAAAAAAAATTACATTTGTATTTTTGTGCCCTTACCTGTTTTTTTTTTATATATATATATATATATGAGGGTACCCTATGTTATTCAAAATATTTTTTCTTTTAATATTATTCTTTTAATGTTGTTATACATATATTATTATAATTGTTTACACCCGATCTCTTGTTCTGTGTCTTTGTTTATCCTATTACTATTATATCGGCCTGCATAATATAATAAACTTATACTTGAACTAATGAGTTTGTTAATATGTGCACCTCACTTCCAAATATTACCCTATCCTAATACTAGCTAGGGTAATAAACTGCTTATTCTGTGTTAATAAGAAAAGGCAGTGGTATTAGGTATACACACGATAGTCACAATTTTTCTTGCCTCCAGAGACTAAATCAATGGATTACCATTCGTTTTAACACACTCAATGTGGACCAATGCTCACCAGTTTTTCAAACCAATTGCTACGCTTCAACTTTAAGGTTTGAGTGCAGAGGAGTATGCCACTCGTTAGAAAGGCGTCCGTGAAAATCTGAAGAATATATTCATCTAAAAAAATCAAAAAGTTCACACATTTCACACAGTTAGAACATTCATTTAAGCAGGAGCTAAGTATCTAACTTGCTCAAGCAACATAGTACAACGTACATTGTCACAATGTAGTGTACCTACATAGTGTAATGGGACTTGCCGAAATAAGTCTAAAAAGGTGCAGACGATTTTTTTTTTAGTATTATTATTATTTTAATTGTTTTTATTTTGTATTTGAGTTTAACTGTTGCGGGAAAAAACAAGCAAAATTATGGAGCCCAGAATAAAACTTACTTTACTACAAGTTTTCGAAATAAACATTTATATTAATAATAATTAGTGATTAAACTGAGAGATAGATTGAGTTGCATAACGGTGCTGTGACTCGTGGCGGACACGGTCGGCAATCAGTCAAGCGGTGAAGATGGCAGTCCGCGACGCCGCGCTGGCGGCGGTTAGAGTGCTCATTAAAAACCTCACTGGTTTCAGTCCACGGACTATGTCAGTGTAGTTCTGGCCATCATGCTGGTGCTAGGATTCAACTTAGGTCTTCGGAGCCTTTCCCGTTTAAACTTACAGTAAGTATAAAATCTGGGCAAGTATTAACTTAACTTACTACTGGTTTTTAATCATACATCTACCTGTTTTGTTTTTTTTTTTTTTTTAGAATTGCCTAGATATTCTCCATAAAATCTAACAAAAAAGAAATAAATCTGTTACACTATCTTTAAAGGGATCTGTCAAGGGTTGATCGATCAGTTGAATGATAACCGACCTACTGGTATCAGTTTCGGCATAGTGAGAATAAGCCAAGAGTTGACCCCTTCGTTTAGAGTACGGATATTATTATTATTATTTTTTTATGATGTATAGGCTTGTCCACCTTCCCTGAAGCCAAAAGAGCTTTACTGACTAATAGACTTACAACTATCAATTAGCATGGTGCCAATCTCCAGGTTCAGAGTAGCTATTACAAATTGAGGAATAAATTTTCAGATACATAAAACCAAGTGAATCAACTTCGTTAGAGATTCCTTCCGCATCACGAACAAAAATCTCATCTGATCAGGGACTATTATGTGACATTTGTTACCGTGCTGCCTCCGCACCTTCGAGCACAAATCCCGTTTCAGCGCGAAGCTTACATTTGACCAAGGAATACCATTAGGTATCTTTGCATTGTTTTTTTTTTTAAATCATAATTGAGGGTACATCACCAGCGAATATTTATTCGCTTTTATCTAAAATAGACATACTTACTTACTTGTAGTAAATAATGCGGGTAGTTAGGACACGAAGAAAAAATGCATTATCTGAAGAATACAACAGATAAGCTGCACGATTTGCGATGAATCCAATTGTCATATTTAGGGCATTGTGATAATTAGGCAAAATAATATCCGAAGAATACAACGGATAATAAAAATTAGTGCTTCCCAATGAATGCAAAGAGTACACAAACTCAGATCGAGCGTAGAAATCTTCGCAGGTACAGGAGGTACAGCAGTGCAGCAGCAGCAGGCAGGCAGGATGATATTTAGACACAATCATGGATGAATTCATCCATGGGCACAATAATATCCGAAGAATTCAACGGATAATAAACATTAGTGATTCCCAATGAATTCAAAGGGTACACTTTAGCTCGAGAGTATAAATCTTCGTTAACAGCGACACGAACAATGTTCCACTATTAGTTTTATGACTTCCTTTACTTTTCTTATTTATTTTAGTTTTTTTTCATGATTTCAAAGATCTTTTGTATTTGAAGTTTGAACTCGTGCGAACGCCGTGAGCGCACGGACAAGAATGAGGTGTCTGCCGTTCTGCTGGAGCGGGGTGGTTGAGAGGGAGACAATAATATTGTTTTCTCTATTAAACCTCTCTAAACTTGTGCGACTAGACCGGAACGTATATGTACAAGGACTACAAGTAATCTTGAAGTCAAGGACGGGATAATTTTACCAAAATAGGTATCAGCACTATCACGCAACTCGAACGTCTACGTTACAATAACTTACTGAAATCATAAAAAGTTTATATCTCTTAAACTACTGGACCGATTTTGATGAAACTTGTACTTTACCCTAAGTTGAAAAATACTCTAACTATTGCAAAAAGAATTTTCAAAATCGGACTTGTAGTTTCTGAGAAATCCGTGGACAAACCTACATACATACATACATACCTACATACATACATACACTCATAAAATTTGGTAAATTTGTTTAGAAGCCCACATAGACTAACATATATTAATATTACGCATTTTTATCAATATTACATACATACGCGTCGAATAGAGAACCTTCTTTTTGAAGCCGGTTAAAAATTAAAATGCCGTTCTGAGTATTTAATGTGTGCACAAATTACCAGGCAAAAATAAATTAACAGTCAGGGATAATATAGCACATGTAACTTTGAAAAAATAATTTGATTATGTAAAGTATTTCAATTTTCTTAATAATATTGTAAGAAATAATCCGAAAATTGAATGTGTCAGTTGACATGATGACACTGACAAGCGTTTAATGACCCAATGCTGACAACGGAACGCACAAAATATAGCCGTCTCGTATTTTCTTACTTTTGTTGTTATGCATCTGTCCTTGTCAGACTATAGGTAGGAAAATGTATAGCTAGGTATAGCTAATTACAAGTGACACAACCTTTATCGTGCGTTAGTAGGGATTAACCTTAGATCATATAGTCTAAGGGATTAACCTTAAACTATAGAATACATTTCTTTTATATGATCTAAGCATATAACATATCTTTAGTAAAATATCATGCTCACAATGCATAGACCGCGTGCAAAAAAACGCGCGCCATTTTCGATAATTGTCATATTTTGTTTTTATTCGCTTATTTTGTATTTGTCGCTGTGTGGTAAATTATTTTGTTTCTTCCTCGCAAATGTGTTGAAAATTGTCGTGAAACTAGTGAGCTCTGCTCATAACACACTCTGCTGAATTACGCCCTCACCTGCTGCTCGGGCTGCAATCAATAACCTTGTGTGTAATGAGCAACTTAGCTCACTTGTATCATAATATATTATTATGTGTATGTAGATGTCAATCTTTGGGCGCATTTTCATTAGAAATTTCTTTCGTAATCGCTTGATGATTTCTGATACAGTTTAGGCGCCATGCGGGGTGTGGCGAGAGCCGAGATGGCCGCAGGCGGAGCCACAACTGCAATAATAAAAGTAGATGTATCGTTAGTGAAACCAGAGTATGTAAATGAACCGAGGGCAACGCCGGCGGCGGTGAGAACGTAGTAATTAATAGCAGGAATCCAAAACCTTCATTAGAAAACTAAGCACGTCACTGAACTACTTATGCATTCGTGGTTTATTATTTTTAACCGACTTCAAAAAAAGGAGGAGGTTCTCAATTCGTCTGTATATATATATATTTTTTTTTTTTTTTTCTATGTATGTTCGCGCATAACTCTGGCAATTATGAACCGATCTGAAAAAATCTTTCTTCCATCCATTCTTTAATCCGTTAATTGGGTCCCATAAAAAAATTATTGCTTAGTAATAAGTAGTTCCTGAAAAAACAAGAATGGTGACTGCGCACTGAGACTTGCAAGAAAGCCTATATAGATGACGTTTTAGTCGCTCGGACTCGCTCGGTCGGACAAAAATAGTCATAACTCTGGCAAATATTTACCAATTTCAATGATTCTTTTTTTATTCGAAAGAAGAAACCACTGTATTGAATCTGTATGAATTTTATTACAACCGGATAAGAACTTCCTGGAGGACCATGAACGATGTGGAGGAATTTATCTGGTAAAAACCATAAAACTGATGTTCTCCATTACATTGCTCTGACAATTATGAACCGATTTCGATGATTCTTTTTTTATTCGAGAAAGTAAACTACTATGATGTTTTCATGCAAATTTCATTACTACCGGATATTTTTTTCTGAAGAAACATGAATTATGTAAAACTATGTAGACGATAATGTGATCATAACCTACCTAGATAATTTTACGATTTTCGATGGTTCAATCTTTATATATGAAAATATCACTAAAAAGTTTAAAATAAAATCTTTTTAAAAAAAAATTGAACCGACTTCAATATCACTGAAAAGTATAAAATAATTTAAATATTATTGAAGTTGGTGCCAAATATACACACGCGCTAACACCAACTTCAATAATATTTAAATTATTTTATACTTTTCAGTGATATTGAAGTCGGTTCAATTTTTTTTAAAAAAGATTTTATTAGTCAGTATATCAGATTTTCATTACTGACATTTTTGATCAAGAAATTGACAAACTGCATTCTACAATAGATTTTACATAAACTAAAATTTCCTGGGACAGGATTGTCCCGGGAATTTTGAACACAACGTTACTTGAAAGTCGCGTGATTTGGCTACTATTTTCTGTAAGGTCCTATCAGCCGAGGAATGTATTGTTTTTCCTTTGTTTTATTAATTACTAGCGACCGGCCCCGCAGCTTTGCGGGTATACTACGTTTAATACCTTCCTCTTGAATCACTATCTATTAAAAGTGCATTAAAATCCGTTGCGTAGTTTAATAGATCTAAGCCTACAAACAGCGGGAGCGACTTTGTTTTATACTATGTAAAGATAAAGAAGATTGACTTCAATATAGATGGATTACTTAGGTGAACCAGATTGTCAAATACTAAAATAATTGATGATAAAACAATTGAAAAACTGCAAGAAATGGATCATCGAGGTCAAATCGCAGGTTGTTCCACGGCGAATTCGCTCAGGAACCTCATGCTCTTTTACCGCTATCCCCTTTCTTAGGGTGGGTTTTATCACCTCCGCTTTTTCGTCTACATTCCAACTTACTGCACTGAGCGTTTCGCCTCCTTTTTAACCGGCTTCAAAAAGAAGGTTCTCTATTCGACGCGTATGTATGTAATATTAATAAAAACGCGTAATATTAATATATGTTAGTCTATGTGGGCTTCTAAACAAATTTACCAAATTTTATGAGTGTATGTATGTATGTATGTATGTAGGTTTGTCCGTGGATTTCTCAGAAACTAAAGGTCCGATTTCGAAAATTCTTTTTACATTAGTTAGAGTATTTTTCAACTTAGGGTAGAGTACAAGTTTCATCAAAATCAGTCCAGTATTTTAAGAGATATACACTTTTATGTTTTTAATAAGTTACTGTAACGTAGACATTCGAGTTGTGTGATAGTGCTGATACCAATTTTGCTAAAATAAAAGTCACTAAAAAGAGTTAAATAAACTATTTAAAAAAAATAAAAAACCGGCTTCAAAGTAAGTAAATTATCTAAAAAGCATAAAATAACGAAAAAAAAAAAATATATTGAAGTCGGTGTCAGCTCGTGCTAGTCTTAGTTAACATGATGTGCTAGCACCGACTTCAATATATTTTCGTTATTTTATGCTTTTTAGATAATTTACTTTGAAGCCGGTTTTTTATTAAAAAAAAAATAGTTTATTATGGTTCCATACCTAAAAGGTAAAAAAAGGAACTCTAATGGTGCGCGTCCATTGGCCGACGCCGGACGCACCGCACGCACGCACGGCACGCAACGGATTTTAGTTTGCTTTCTATGATTTTGACGGCCCGCATCGGAAAATGCCGGCGTCGGCCAATGGACGCGCACCTTTATGGTGACTTCTGTCTGTCTGTTTGTCAGTCACACCTATGTATTTCAGGAACCACTGACGCTATCGATTTGAAACTTGAAATAGTTTTAGATCTTACTTACCCAACCTTAACTATCGCATTTTTTTTTCGACCCCCATTTTCGAAAGGGGTCATCAAAATTTCAAAGTGAGACTACTATATCGAGTGGGGTATCATATAAAAGGGCTTCATTTGCACATCTCAAAACTGATTTTTATTTTGGTAGTGTCACGTAGTTTTTGGCTTATACTCAAAAATGACAAAAAAGTTTGTGGAGGGAAAAGATCTGAAATAATTACAGGTAATACATGTCTATCTATATATTACAGGAAAAATAAAATAATCTTTCTAATTATTACAGTTTTTTTAGTAATCCTAAAAAACCTATCACTTTAGGTGCGCCCCGTCTACTATTACTTGATTGCTCTGAGCATAATATTATATATATATACATACATACCTTCGTGCATCGTGTAGATACCAATTAAGCTGAGTCATCCACACTCATTGCCTTTATTGCAATGTGATGCCTGACTAAATTAACATGGTACTTGTAAATAAACTGCGGTTACAATCCGACCACCGCGTCGCCCGCGAGCACCACAGAGGCCCGCCACAGCAAACAGACCAGGATCCTCATATGTTTGCCGTAACCCTGGCTTTGTTTGCCCTTTGACAGCAGTCTCACAGGTCGTTAGCACGTCACGACGTACCGGGAGGACGCCTTGAACACTGTCACATGAAATTAAATCACGAGAGACGTCATTATAGCAGCAAACATTGCTAGTCATAAGCCGGAAATATTAACAATTCCGTTACGATACGGCCGGTATCAAAAGATTATTAAGTGTTCAGGAATGTACTGTACCTTGGACTGTTTAAAGAGCACACTGAATCGAGAAAAATGTTATGAAATGTGCTTACATTTCACTAACGTTTACTTAAAACAAGACACTGTTTTGTATCAGTTTAAATGTGATTGTTTGAACGGGATACGACAGAGATTAATATGTATTTAGCAAACTCTATTCGATTCACCAATCCGTATTTGGTTTGCGTGGTGGATTAAGGCATAAGCCTTAATAAAGTATAAACCCTCTGAGTACATTAATATAAACTTAAACCGCAGCAGTGCTTGCGTACCAATACATATTGAAGCAATACATAATGTACTACTAGTACATTTACGATAATAATCTCATACTAGTTCGGCAGCATACGAACTTACTGGCATATTACGCGTATACGGGCTTGCAAGTTTTGCCAGATCGATGTGAATATGACGTCATAGTAAAACTATGTCACAGTAACGTCATACTTTACACTACAGTGCCTTGTGCAATAAAGTATCCATCCGGAAAGCAGCAATGAGCAAATATTATTGTATATATACACAGCGCTTAATAACTTATAGTTTAGACACGAACGGCAGTGCAATGTTAAATAAGTCCGTTATGTATTAAAACTATGCACCTTTTATATAGATTTATAAGGACTTGGTCTGTATTTCAACTACATAAAGTCTCAATTTTCTTAAAAATAAACAGTCACGGCTGACAGATTATTCCATAGCAGCTCTCAAATAGGTGTATCATTACGATCAGGTGCAACATGTTTTTGTAATCCTTGGTTTTCCCTGGTTAATGAACACTCCTGTAATATCTAAAATGTTAAATAGTTTTTATAGAGTACTCATAATCAATAACAATTTAGACAATGGATAGGACGAAAGATTTTTACTTAATGTTTAATTTTTACTTCTCTCATAACCCTACCAATCCAAGTGAGTATTAATAAAATGTTCAATTTTAAGTATATTCTGGTTTAATCATGATGCCTTTCACCATTACGGATCGTTTACACCAGGTTTAGGTCCCATTTTTGTTTTCTAGACTTTCCCCTTTTTCCCGTTCCGAAGTACAAGTTGTAGTAACATAAAATGTGATTAACACGAAGATAATCATACGTTATCGCGTGCATTATATTTAACTAGGTGTGTTTAATCCTGTTGATTTGATATCTTGATAATGTCCGGATTATCGGCGAACATAAAAGCGGCTAAATTAATTTTTAATCCCGCTTTCCCTCCGTCACTTGGCCATATCTTGGCTACGTAGGCACACGAGGCGATACAAGATTGGACGATAGCGAGTGTGGAAAATGCCGACAATGACGACGACGACAACGCCCGCAGTCCAGACCCTCTAGACAATATAACATTCTACAAGCGTTAACGCGTATAGAAAGTATAATAAACTTAGAGGAAGGATCTCTAGAGAGATCATTTCTCTAGAGATCCTTCCTCTAAATATTGAAATTCTCGGAGCCGTGCTTAATTTCAATTAGGTATTTGAAAAAAAAAAAATTTTTATTTTTTTTATTTTAAAACTTTATTATTAATAATATTGATATTTAAAGCAAAAAAGTAAAAAAAAAGTTTTTCAATTAATTATAAACAATTAAAATTTATATAAAAATCACGTGACTTTAAACGCACCAAGATTGGTCACCTTATAGGTGTGACGTCATAATGTTAAAGCGATTTAATAACAGTACAGCGTTAACGGCTATTACAGGTGACTAGACAATAATATTGAAAATTTATTGCTAAAAAACGACACTGCACGTCACTGAACGACACTGAATGACGTCCAGTGTCGTTCAGTGTCGTTCAGTGCCGTCGTTCAGTGTCCTTCAGTGTCGTTCAGTGTCGTTCAGTGACGTTCAGTGTCACGTCAGTGACGTTCAGTGTCACGTCAGTTAAGTTCAGTGTCACGTCAGTGACGTTCAGTGTCACGTCAGTTACGTTCAGTGTCACGTCAGTGACGTTCAGTGTCGCGTCAGTTAAGTTCAGTGTCACGTCAGTGACGTTCAGTGACGTTCAGTGTCACGTCAGTTACGTTCAGTGACGTTCAGTGTCACGTCAGTTACGTTCAGTGTCACGTCAGTTACGTTCAGTGTCACGTCAGTGACGTTCAGTGACGTTCATTGTCACGTCAGTGACGTTCAGTGTCACGTCAGTTACGTTCAGTGTCGCGTCAGTTAAGTTCAGTGTCACGTCAGTGACGTTCAGTGTCACGTCAGTTACGTTCAGTGTCACGTCAGTTACGTTCAGTGTCACGTAAGTGACGTTCAGTGACGTTCAGTGTCGTTAAGTGACGTTCAGTGTCGTCGTACAGTAACGTTCAGTGTCGTTCAGTGACGTTCAGTGACGTCCAGTGTCGTCGTTCAGGGTCGTTCAGTGTCATCCAGTGTCATTCAGTGTCGTTCAGTGTCTTTCAGTGTCGTTCAGTGACGTTAAGTGTGGTCGTTCAGTGGCGTTCAGTGTCGTTCAGTGTCGTTCAGTGACGTTCAGTGACGTTCAGTGACCTTCAGTGTCGTCGTTCAGTGTCGTTCAGCGTTGTTCAGAATCGTTTTTTAGCAATAAATTTTCAATATTATTGTCTAGTCAAGTGTAATAGCCGTTGACGCTGTACTGTTAGCTTTAACATTATGACGTCACACCCGCTCGGGTTTGTTCAGGAGCTGTCGGCGTGTTTCCGGTACTGGATTCAAAAATTATATTTTTTATTTTGAAATAACTTTTGAATTATTGCGAATAAAAAAAAACTAAAAA
Source organism: Furcula furcula (assembly GCA_911728495.1). NCBI lineage: Eukaryota > Metazoa > Arthropoda > Insecta > Lepidoptera > Notodontidae > Furcula > Furcula furcula. The sequence continues at coordinate 17,615,578 of OU452249.1, read as the reverse complement.
TAGTTTTATTATAAAACTTATATATGATCTTTCCATTTATCAACTAAAAAAAAAATTCTAATACCCAATTATTGAGTACGAAATATCGTCATCTCTGCTCAGATATAAAGTATTAACTGGCTGCGTATTAATTAGAATGGCGAATGGAAAACATTGTCCTGGCTAGTAAAATAAAAAATAAGTTTTAAAAACTAAAACCCGACTACGGATAAAATCGCAGTCTAAAAAGTAGAAAACAAGAAAATATTTCTTGTCAGATATACTTATCTACCAACGCCTTAAGCAATTAATTATCGTCTAGTAAGTAGATAATTTGTATATTTCAATTTAACGTATTATAAGTATAATTACTATAGATTGTAGCCGTAGTCGCATGCCACTGATGCCTGATGATCCGTAGTGGCGTTGTCGTTTATACATAAGTCGGCGATCTGTCCCCCTAGACAATGTAACATTCTACAAGCGCTATCGCTAATAGAAAGTTTAAAATTGTATGAGAATGACATAAGTCATCGAAAAATCACGTGACATAATATTGTAGGGAATTGACACCATTAGCGAATGAAGAAATAGATTCGCTATGAAGCGATTGCATCTTGTCTAGGCCCTCTGGCCAGCTGCTAGTCGTCGAAGTGCATCCTGAATTTTGTGTTCCCAACGCGACAATATAACATTGGCCATATTCGACATTAGCAAGGTGGCATGCGACTACGGCTACAATCTATAGTAATTATACTTATAATACGTTAAATTGAAATATACAAATTATCTACTTACTAGACGATAATTAATTGCTTAAGGCGTTGGTAGATAAGTATATCTGACAAGAAATATTTTCTTGTTTTCTACTTTTTAGACTGCGATTTTATCCGTAGTCGGGTTTTAGTTTTTAAAACTTATTTTTTATTTTATTTATTTTGGGGCTTTATAATTCGTTACAAATCACGTAGAATTGTTAGAATTAAGTTAGTATCGCTATAATAATTACTTAGTTGTACTAAATATATTTCGTAAACTCGTAATTGTTTTTTTTTTTTCGGCATCTGTGTGTGTTTAGGAAGAATGAGGTTATTCCATTGTTTGGTACTAAATTATTTATTTATGTTTATAATTTATGTGTACACAATAAACAAGAAGGGATAGAAGAAATATAGGAAATACTCGTAATAGTACAAAGGCACCAGTACCAACCGTTCATGAATTATAACGCTTTTTTATAATACATGAAACCCCCTATTTGGACCCTTAGGATGCGAAATTTGAAAATTCCGTTCTTAGTGTGCGTTTACGTATTGTGAAGAATACACCTCCCTAATTTCAAGTCTCTAGAGCCAGCAGTTTAGGCTGTGCGTTGTCTGTCAGTCAGTCAATAAGTCAATCAAACAGGACATCTCCTTTTATATATATTGATGATGATGATTACTTTGATGATTACTTTACATTATCATGCTTGGGCAACAGAAATACACATGTGTACCTAATTTCAACTTAATCAAAAAATATTTTTGTTTTACTTCAGAAGTTTTTGTCCTGTAGATGGCGCCACATTGAATTTAATGTAATATTATATAGCCTATAACCAGCGGACAATCAAGGCGCTTCTAACGACAGCCTTCTTGTCTAATTATGTTAAGTAGATTAGAAGATATTCGGGAACAGATGAACATACATACATACATACATACATACATTCTTTTTAAAATCATAACCCTCCCTCCGTTCCGTAGTCGGGTAATAATGCATGGATGTGTAGTAAAACCCCAACCATTATTATTATCAATGCAACCGATGACGTCATCCGGACTTTCTTTTACATTAATACAAACAAATTAAAACGATAATGCTTATCAATTTTCTTTTGAAATACATTAGTTTTTATCAAAATACATGTGATTTTAAATAGTTAGAAAGGACGTTGTATCATTAACCTTAAATATTGTGTACAGAAATGTTATTTTAAATGTCTCCGTGAATAACTATATTCAAAAAAAGTAGTTATGTAGTTCAGAATGAAAAGGATAAGTTGCGCAGAGGAAATAACAAACGAGAGTACCTACCGACTGATAATAGTACCTGAAAAAATGTAATTTATTGAAATAACTGAGAATAGAAGATGCCACTTTATGAGAACTTTGTAAAAAATATGTTATAAAGAAAAAAGAAGGCAAATTACATCAGCTCAATAAAAGATAAGAGATATATACAGAAGAAATATACAGAAGTAAAGGTGATGGTTGGGTTGTACAACCCATTGACGGACGTTACGTACAACAATAATTCTCTTAAAGTAGAAGAAGTGAGAGAGAAGACGACGACGACTAGGCGATCATCTTGCTTGTCTCATCACTAGTTTGAGTAAAAAACATAGATTTAATATTGTGTCTGGAGCACTGGCAGCCTCAATGTATTTAAAATTCCATATGTGCATATAATATGGACTAAATAATCGAAATTATGGAAAAAATATGGAGGTAAAAATAACCATAAGTTTCAGGTATATGGCAGTTCTTTTCAGTATTTGTGTTGTAGCAGTACACGGATCTCATGTTTTGTCACCCCCAATGCAAAAAAGGCATGTTTATGTTAGTACGCCGATGTCTGTCTGTCTGTATGTCTGTCTGTGGCCTCGTAGCTTCCTACGTGTTCCGACATTCCGACGGACTAGCCAGGTGAGTAATTGCGCACACGAATGATATTTTCTTCAACTCACCGCGATAGTTTTCGGCAGCGAAAGTGTTAAGTTTGTACGCCGATGTCTGTCTGTATGTCTGTCTGTGGCCTCGTAGCTTCCTAACGAATGGATTTATCAAAATTCAAGGTCATTCTGTTTGGTCAAAATAAGGCTTTGTGTGGATGAATAATCTTTCAACATCACAGTATGTGACTGGCCTCCTGTTGTAGCCTCCGAGGCGCGGTGGGAAACCGCTTGCTTTGCAAACCGGAGGTCGGGGTTCGAATCCGGCGAGGAGCAACAACTTTGTGTAGTTGTTCCTTACTGGCTAGGACAACGCAGGCCGATCACCTGACTGTCTGTAAAGTAAGATGATCGGCATGTAAAAAGTCGGTCTTGCGCCTGACCCCTACCCAGAAAAAGAAATATTTTGCTCATTCGCAAAATGTTCCTACCCTGTATGAACATTTTATTTGTGATTTACCTACGCGGTATCGTAAGTAGTTTGTTTCGTATAAATCTATATGTTACCCTTTTTAAAGAAATATATTCATTTTTTGTAAAAATATGGACTTGTCTTTGAAATATGCCAAAATATGGAAAATAAAAAATGTTCCTACCCTGTATGAACATTTTATTTGTGATTTACCTACGCGGTATCGTAAGTAGTTTGTTTCGTATAAATCTATATGTTACCCTTTTTAAAGAAATATATTCATTTTTTGTAAAAATATGGACTTGTCTTTGAAATATGCCAAAATATGGAAAATAAAAATTGCATTTTCTCATTACAAATGTCATGTTTGTTTGTGTAGAAAACAACATACTGAGCAAAAACTATTAAAATTAAAAATATGAATTTACATATAAATCCGGTCCCTACTTATAAGATTTCTTTTTTGCTATTAGCGATCGATCCTCTTTTCGCACTGATTATGTAATCTGGGGCTATGGGCGTCTTACTAAAACGTACTGTCGCAGCGTTTGTGGTTATAATAAGTGGTATATTACTTGTGTGATAATACTAGATTCTTGGCCGTTCTGCAAGAGACCTCTATCCATTTAGGGGTAGGTTTAGGTATCATCGCAATGTCACTAATTCTGACTACAGCAATGTGCATAGACATTACCTGGGGAATTTCCTGTGCTCAAGAGACTGAAGAACTAGTGACTGGTTCTTAAAATAAGACTTTTCTTAGGTGTCTACCGGCAATTCTTTTTTTGTTTCTTTATAGTACGAAACGATTAAAATAATGCAAATTCTCTAGTGTGCCTTTTGTTTATCAGGATTTTAAAGAGAAGATTTTGAAGCCTAGATTAGCCATTCGCAAAGACCAGTAGGTATACATAGTGTTTTCTGATATTTACGCGAATACTACACATTGAAATGAAACTAATTTTACGGATTATATCGCGTTTATTTTTGATTTTAATTACCCGACGTTACGAATACTTTACAGCATTCATGGTTACGGGCGCACTGAGGTGGTAGCTGTCCATATGTCATAGTCAAAGTCAAAGTCAAAAGTCTAAAATCTTTATTTTCAAATAGGCTTAACGCTAGCACTTTTGAATGATCAATTTTTTAAAAGCTAAGTGGTCTTAGGGTACCCTCAGGTCTTCTAATTATTATTGTTAGTCCGATCCACGCAGAATGAGCTTGCAGTATATTGACGTCTTGCAGTGGGTATAATCCGTAAAGTTAGTTTCATTTCAACCAGTAGGTCTACTCGTACTTCAACAAAATCTGCGTTGCCTTATGTGTCGTTCTGCTGTGACGTTAGTTCTATAATATTCTGGACTATCTGCCGCACTCACAAACGTCAATTAGCGTTAACTCTAATAAAGGCATTTTTTAATCTTTTTATTTCGATTCTATGAAGATGGTTATGTTCCATTATTTAGTACGTGATAATCGATATCTCTACTCAGTAACGTAACAGTATAAAGTAACATTTAATTTCGAGTGTTGAAATAGTCCGATTTCAAGAATTGGATCAATGATCATTAAACTAATTGACTTTTATGAGTGCGGCAGTTATACCAAATTCATATTGTCCGAGGCAGTTCCGTCAGAGGTCAGGTGGCTAAGGACTTTAAGAGTAATTGAGATAACTATACCTAGAGAATATTTAGATTAATGTGATTTAATCGTATTAACAATAAAAATTAGGTACACAAGTAGGTACGTGAATAAATGCTGGATGTTGCCAAGTTGGAATTCAACTTTGGCCGTGTTGTTGTGACACCTGCATTTCACACTGAATATTAAATGAGACACTCTGACAGCGATGCGCATCGATGTAATATATAAACTATGTAGATTTGGTGTCACGGTTCAAAAAGTGGTAGCGAGAAATAGCGCCCTTGTGTCGCTATTTCTTTACAAGCCACATCCTGACAAATTTATTTTTGCCGATAGGAGTGTCGCTACTGTCTATATGAAACTGTCAAACTACAAGTCATTATCATTATACAATCGTTAGTTCATGTTTCCGCCACCAGCACAGATAAGTTTGCAACCTCCGCGATCACATTTTAGATGTCATTTTGTTCGTGAATGTTTATCTAGTTTATATATTACATCGATGGCGATGCAACAGCGGTTTTAGTGGGTAAGAATCCCACATACCCCGGTCGAGCCCCACACCGCTCCCGGGGATCTTTCGAAGATTTCCACTGCGTTAAAAAAAAAGGTGCGAACGCTGCAAATCGCAATATTGATATTATTTTAATTCTAGCCGTATTTGTATTTTCTTACCTCGCAGTAGGTGTGAAAAGTAGTGTATTCTACTCGGGAAAAAGGTGTCTTTGTCTTGGACGAGCTTGTATCCCTCGCTGTACTCAGGATTCTAGTATCAACTCCCTTGCTTCGCTCGGGAGTTAACTCTATACTCCCTCGTCTAATACGTCCAAAGATAGTATAGAACCCTCGGTGCGGGAGCCGGACCCGCACTTGACAGGTTTTCTTATATATTTATATCTAAGTATGTAGTTACAAAAAAAGTATAAGTATTAGAATCAGTTATCTGGTTACCATAGTATAGGCTCTGCCTAGTTTGGGATCGTATGACCGTGTGTTGATTGTCGTAGAATATTATTATTATTATTCTTTATTTTTTTTTGTAGGAGTAGTACTGTTGGCCGCGGATGCCCATGACAGCTTCACCGGACAAGAGGGCGAGCGCTTAAAGCGCTCCAGCTAGAAGGGTTTGGGTAGCGACTAGCACAAGGGCACCTCAGGGAGGCCTCGGCTTGGGCTGCCACTTAGAGAAAGTGAGTTTACCACCAGTTCACAACGCGCCCCCGCTGAGAAGAACCGGCAAGAAACTCAGCGAGGGGATGCATGTCGAGGTCGCATGCGTACGACTCTTCGGCCTCGCCGGCGAGACCGGTGTCTGTATGTAGATGTGTTTACGACTCGTGACGTCGTTGTCGATGTTGGTGTTGTGTCATGCGCATGGTCCAGGAGGACCGGGTGGACATCGCGTCAGGTGGGTCGAGCAGTACATGCCGCGGACCGCGGCGATGTACGGTAGTTCGACGATCTGAGGGACCAGGGTCGGGGTCGGGGATATAGTCGGCAGCGGCGCCGATTAGTGGGTTTGGGTGGACGCACGCTTTTTCAAAGTAATGTTCGGACATTTCTTTGAAAATTTTGCGGATAGGGACTAGACCGAAGTCGGAATGTAGGTCGACATGTACCACGGGGCACCGACGGCATGTCGAAGGAATCAGTTTTGAATAAACTGGAGGCTATTAATGTGAGTGGGAGCCGCGTGTGCGAATACGGTACTGGCGTAAGCTAGGATGGGACGGATGCAGGTTTTGTAAAGTGTCAACTTATTTCTAAGCGACAGTTTAGTCCGCCTGCAGATCATAGGGTAGAGTCGACCGAGGACGAAGTCCGCTCGGTTGAGTACTGACCGTATGTGCGGTCCAAATGACAGGGAGTCTAGGGTGACGCCCAGATATTTGACCTTTCTGGTCCATGGGATGGGACGCCCTTAGAGGGTGATCGGACCTAAACGACGACTGGGATGGCCCGCAGTGTGGGATCTGATGGTACCCCGGGAGAAGAACACCGCGGCGCTCTTTTCCGGGTTCACATCAATGAGCCACTTTCGGAACTATTCGCCTAGGGCGTTGACGGCGACTTGAAGAGTGCGCGTCAGGTGAGCCTTATTTCTGTATGAGAAATATAGTGCAGTGTCGTTCGCATATAGGGCTAGTTGCACCCTGTCCAAACGAGGGATGTCGTTCGTGAACAGGCTGAACAGGAGTGGAGAGAGCACAGAGCCATGAGGGACTCCGGCCTGAATAGGGTGGGGAGTGGATCGCGTACCTTCGACTCGATATCGAAAAGTACGATTCCTGAGAAAATCTCGTATAATGAGTACGAGACGGTCTGGCACACCCATGAGGTAGAGCTTGTGAAGCAAGCCATTGTGCCAGACCTTATCGAATGCTTTGGCGACATCGAAGAATAAGGCTCCGGTGTATATAGGTCTGGGCTGGTGGAGCCCGGAGAGGACATGCTCCGTGATGCGGTGCACTTGATGGACGCAAGAGTGCCCAGCCCGAAAGCCGAACTGCTTGTGTATGAGTATGCCCTTCGAGATGACAAATTCTTTGAGTCTTGCGAGGAGCAAGCGCTCATAGAGTTTGTCCAGGGCGCTAAGGAGACTTATGGGGCGGTAGCTCGTGGGATCGTCACGTGGCTTACCGGGTTTGTAAATGCCGATGACGTCCGCTTCTTTCCACTCTGAAGGGAAGATAGCGTGCGTCATGGCGGCATTGAAGATGGCTACCAAGAGATAGATCAAGTGGTAGGGAGTGATTTTTAGCACGCGGTTCGAGATGCCGTCAGGGCCGGGGGCTATCTTAGGCTTAAGGCCTTTGATGAGGTCTTCTACCTCGGAATGGGTGACCGGGGAGAGCGTGTCAGATGGCGGGGAAGAAACACTGCGCTCTACTTCCCTATCTACGTGATCGCGATGGGGTGGGTCGGAAATTGTGACACTAGGAGAACATTGTCTCTCTAAAGAATCTGCTAGGTTCTCGGCTTTTTCCTCGTCGTCAAAAGCTGGAGGGGCGCCTGAAGCGCAGAATATTATTATATTATATCTCAGAGAAAGTACCAAAGGAGTTAGTATCGCGTCGATTCCCCGAACAAATTTTTCGTGGCACTTTTGCGGGGTGCGGAAGGCGAAGTAAACACACACAGATACACTTTCACGCATACCCACACTATAGTAAACTCGCAACACAACAAAAATACACGCACACAAATAAAGAAAGACCTGACCATATGACCAAAAATTTGGCAGAGGGGGTTAGCGCATCATGCTCTCTCCAGTGGTATCTCCTCTAAGTATTATATACATAAGCCTTCAGTTAAAAATATCTTACTTAATGTAAAAACCGTTTAAATCCATTGCATGGTTTGGGAGGAGCCAGCGGATATACAGACCAACAGACGCAGAAAGCGACTTTGTTTCTATGTATATATATTTCATTGCTAAAATAATCTCTATAACTAGTAGAAGTCAGTTTCACCATTATTCGTGGCATTTTCTTTGAAAAAATAAATAATAATTACTCAGATAACAGGTTAGTAATTAAATATTTCAGAATTAGTTTTACCACACTACAAGGGCATTCCGGTGAACTGTTTTAGAAATCAAAAATTAATTAGTGCCAATTAATTTGAGAACTCATCCTTATTAAATTTTAGTTCGTTTCAGTTTTTGCTACGGAAATAATAATTTGAGAATTTTAATAGGTAGCAATAATTGATATTTTGATATTAAATTTTAACGAGATATTTCGGTTTAAAGAACTTTATTGTCTCAAGAAATTACAAATTTTCACTTATAAGACAATTTAACTTAAAAATAATATGTAGTTAAAAATAATACAAGAGAGAGAGCATGCATATTTAGTATCTACGTTACTTTATTGACTTATGTAAGTACTTATGTAGAATATATTTTTTTATATCTTCAATTTTTAGGTAAGTAATATTTTTACTTTTTATTTACATCTAGGATTTTACAGAATTTCATAGGATATTTTCCATTACATATTTTTTAACTTCTTTTTTAAAAATAGTCATTGACTTATTATCTTTAGTTGTATTAGGTAATTTATTGTATAATTTTGCTCCTTTATAATTTATATTTTTCAATCCATATTGTTTCGTTGTAGCAAATGGTAACATAATATTTTTAGCACTCCTTAGTATTTTTTTCTGTGTTTGATAATTTCTGGTAAGATTTATTTCCGAATGTATATCTCCATTAAGTAGTTTACGTATTAAAATGATAGTTTTATATGTATATATTTGCGTTAAATTCATAAGTTTGCTTTCTGTATATAATTTTTTTGTCGGTGTTAAATAATCGTAATGAAATAAAACCTTTATGACCTTATTTTGTGCTCATTGAAGTTCCTTTAAGTTAGTAATTGCTGCAGTACCCCAAATTTCTACTAGATACTCCAGGTGTGGTTTGACCATAGATTTAAGATTTTTTTCACTACGTTCAAAAAGATGAACATAGCGTGGGAAGGAGAAGTTCTAATTAAATACAAACTGCACGAGTGCAACAGAGGCAGAGATAAAATTCTTTTTTTTTATTCCGCATCACTTTTGACATTAGCCACTGCAACGCTGCCTCGCGGTCTGTTTACTGTCAAAGTAAATCATAATACACACATCAAAAGTGTCTAGGGATCAAGCATTTTTAAGCGGATTTCTTGAGATTGAGATGTGGCTTTGTAATAAATTTATGATTTTATAAATTTATATGGATCCTTTTTGGTGCATTTCATAATTTGAATCAGGAACTGTGAATCAAATTCGAGTAAAAGATGAAAATCAGCTGTCAATATTTTCCCTATAAAAACATACAACGCATTGAAGACATTATTAGTGCTACTGTTTCCCTACTACTGATTAAAACCAACGTTATTATGGAGCGGCGACGTCATTTAAGCAGGGAAGAAATGCTCAGAGCCGTGGGAATGATAGAAGCTGGTTCCCGGCAACGTACTGTGGCTTTAGCTCTGAATACAAGTCAGAGTGTTATCAGTCGACTTTGGACACGTTACCGAAGCACTGGTACCGTGGCTGAGCGCCATGGAGGACGGTATCGCTGCACCACACGGAGACAAGACCGATATATTCAAATCTTAACTCGAAGAGCTCCAACAATAACTGCCATGATGTTAGCCGTGAGGCTTCATCACTCTTCAGGGAACTTAATTAGCGACCAAACAGTCAGAAACCGCTTGCATGAAGTGAACCTTCATTCCCGAAGACCGCTACGGGTACCACCTATAGCAATGCACAATCGTAGGATTCGATATCAATGGGCTCTTGAACACAGAAATTGGGCAGAAGAACAATGGCGTTTCGTGTGCTTTTCTGATGAGTCTCGTTTTGGTATGAGACCGGATACAAGACGTATACGACACTGGAGAACCCCTGGACGCCAACAGCGATTAAAATCCTGCCAGGAAGTCCATCCTTATAGTGGTGGAACCATCATGGTATGGGCGGGTATTTGGATCGGCGGAAGAACTGAGTTGATTTGGATCAGAGGCAACCTCAACGCTCAAATTTATGATGAGACGATTGTATCAGACGTCATCGTTCCTCTACAAGTGCAAATCGGTCCCTTATTTCAGTTAATGCATGATAATGCACGACCGCACACCGCAAGAGTTGTAAGACAGACTCTCGCCGCAGCTAACATCAATGTCCTGCCCTGGCCTGCTCAGTCGCCAGACTTGAACCCGATTGAGCATGCATGGGATATGCTACAGAGAAGAGCTCTGCCGAATATGGAGCGTATCCAGTCGCAAGAAGACCTTTTTTTGTTGTTGCAACGAACATGGGCGGCCATTCCACAGCGTGATTTGGATGAACTCATTTTGAGTATGCCAAACCGATGTTCTTGTGTTGTTAGTGTTCGCGGTAGAAACACGGATTATTAATTGTTTAAGTTACCCAATAAAATTTTAAAGAAAACTGTTATTTCAGTCTTTTTTTCGAACTTTTGTGTTAGTGGTTCAAATGTCAAAAATCCCTTTATTAGGAAAATGGCAAATTTCTTTATTAATGCAAAGGTGACTTGGTTTATCGTTACTGTGACAAACGAAAACACTTTATTTGATGAATCCTTAAAGAAAATTTTAATTAATATCAATCAGGAGAAAAGTTATTGCAAAAATATATGTTGATCCCTAGACACTTTTGATGTGTGTAATTTAGCACGATCTCAAATTTATAATATAAAATATTATTGTTCCATTATGGTGGCTTGTGCAATAAGTGCATGTGATGTTACAAATCGTAATACAACGAATAAGTAAACATTTCACAGGTAATTGATTACTATTCCTGACTGCATTTTTGCTTGCTACATTTTTATGGTATTGGTTGAAAATTTGGTTGAAAATCCTAATAATATCGTAGAATACATGTTTTTCTTCAAACTGATCATAATTTATTACTTTTATATGAAGAATAGCGGGATATTTTGTGTAAAATGTAAAACGATTTGTTTACAATAGGGCTTGAAAAAGTCCTGACCTCATGAGTATCGATATCGATATTAAAGCAAATAGTTTTTATTAGTGGCACAAATATAAATTCTACGTCTTTTTGTTTTAGTTTCAAGGAGTTTATATTTATCCGGTCTAAAAATATTTTGCAGTCTCTATATTCTTTAAGTAAATTGATATGATAATAATAATAATTCAAATGTATTCTTTCAGATTATCAAAATAATTCTTTGATAAGACAAAAATAGATGCGGATTAAAGACTAGGATGGATGGAATCCCTACAATATTCCAGTGTCTGTGATAAAGATTTTGATTTCTGTCTGCGATATACATTTTGAGGCAAAATGTTTTATACAAAGTGTGTCACAACATCAACGTTGCCTAATAAGAGGCTGTACCTTATTTAATTTACTTGTACTTATGTATGACACTGAAAAAAATATAAGTCAGTACCAGTTCCTTTAGGAAACGATAACACTAAATAAATTATGTTTGTTAGCAGTTCCAATTGAAAAACAGATGATCTTGTTCTTACATAAATAAAGTTATTTTACCGCTATCGATACCATGTGAACCTATTATTATGATTAAACTTTACTTACTTTAATTTACCTATACGCCACCAGGTATTTATGTCAAGTCGTTAGTCAGAAAATAAAATCAGAACCTAGAAACACAGAACCTCCTACACTGCGTTTTCCGGTTAGTGGTGTCTACTCCAAAACCACTGTTTCCCAATAACCATCGGTTTTACAGCTAATATGAGCAGCCACTCCAGTCTGGTAATTCGTTAAGCTACGTCGGCAAATTTGATTCTCTGGTGATAACTTAAAGAAGAAGAGAAATTTAAAGAAATAGATATTCTAACGGTTGTATCACAATATATTTATGAAAATTTGTTGTATGTAAAGAAAAACATAAGTGCTTTTGCAAAGAATAGTGACCATCATAATGTAAACACCCGGAACAAACACAATCTAGCTGTACACTCCACGCGTCTCCACAGAATTAGCAATTCGTAAAGCAGCAGCAGTATTCGTATTAGCAGTTCGCAATAAGTATGTATTTTACAATATAAGTATATTGTTTGTCTTTGATAATAACCTGGGACGAAGGTGTATTCCACTTTGATCTCCACACATGGTAATCTGATCCCAAACAAGGCAGAGCCTCTACTATGGAAACCAGGCAACTTTTACTTATACATACTCATATACTTTTATTTGTAAATACATACTTAATAGATAAATAAAACCCAGACACTTGGTGGAAATCGAACCAATGACCTATTGGGTAGCCAGCCAGGATGTTGAACTGTTAGACCAACACGTCCGCCTAATGTTTTGGTTTTATACTACACACATCAAAAGTGTCTAGGGATCAACATATATTTTTGCAATAACTTTTCTCCTGATTGATATTAATTAAAATTTTCTTTAAGGATTCATCAAATAAAGTGTTTTCGTTTGTCACAGTAACGATAAACCAAGTCACCTTTGCATTAATAAAGAAATTTGCCATTTTCCTAATAAAGGGATTTTTGACATTTGAACCACTAACACAAAAGTTCGAAAAAAAGACTGAAATAATAGTTTTCTTTAAAATTTTATTGGGTAACTTAAACAATTAATAATCCGTGTTTCTACCGCGAACACTAACAACACAAGAACATCGGTTTGGCATACTCAAAATGAGTTCATCCAAATCACGCTGTGGAATGGCCGCCCATGTTCGTTGCAACAACAAAAAAAGGTCTTCTTGCGACTGGATACCCTCCATATTCGGCAGAGCTCTTCTCTGTAGCATATCCCATGCATGCTCAATCGGGTTCAAGTCTGGCGACTGAGCAGGCCAGGGCAGGACATTGATGTTAGCTGCGGCGAGAGTCTGTCTTACAACTCTTGCGGTGTGCGGTCGTGCATTATCATGCATTAACTGAAATAAGGGACCGATTTGCACTTGTAGAGGAACGATGACGTCTGATACAATCGTCTCAGCATAAATTTGAGCGTTGAGGTTGCCTCTGATCCAAATCAACTCAGTTCTTCCGCCGATCCAAATACCCGCCCATACCATGATGGTTCCACCACTATAAGGATGGACTTCCTGGCAGGATTTTAATCGCTGTTGGCGTCCAGGGGTTCTCCAGTGTCGTATACGTCTTGTATCCGGTCTCATACCAAAACGAGACTCATCAGAAAAGCACACGAAACGCCATTGTTCTTCTGCCCAATTTCTGTGTTCAAGAGCCCATTGATATCGAATCCTACGATTGTGCATTGCTATAGGTGGTACCCGTAGCGGTCTTCGGGAATGAAGGTTCACTTCATGCAAGCGGTTTCTGACTGTTTGGTCGCTAATTAAGTTCCCTGAAGAGTGATGAAGCCTCACGGCTAACATCATGGCAGTTATTGTTGGAGCTCTTCGAGTTAAGATTTGAATATATCGGTCTTGTCTCCGTGTGGTGCAGCGATACCGTCCTCCATGGCGCTCAGCCACGGTACCAGTGCTTCGGTAACGTGTCCAAAGTCGACTGATAACACTCTGACTTGTATTCAGAGCTAAAGCCACAGTACGTTGCCGGGAACCAGCTTCTATCATTCCCACGGCTCTGAGCATTTCTTCCCTGCTTAAATGACGTCGCCGCTCCATAATAACGTTGGTTTTAATCAGTAGTAGGGAAACAGTAGCACTAATAATGTCTTCAATGCGTTGTATGTTTTTATAGGGAAAATATTGACAGCTGATTTTCATCTTTTACTCGAATTTGATTCACAGTTCCTGATTCAAATTATGAAATGCACCAAAAAGGATCCATATAAATTTATAAAATCATAAATTTATTACAAAGCCACATCTCAATCTCAAGAAATCCGCTTAAAAATGCTTGATCCCTAGACACTTTTGATGTGTGTATTTAGAAATATTTCATACTTCTCAAGAATCTCATAGGGGAAGCTCCTTCACCTATACTGAACTTTAATAATTATTATTTATAATGCATGCTTATTTTCATGATCCGATTTACGATGTTTACAGCAAAAATAAACTACAATTTTTGTTTAGAATGACTGTTTTACCACTTTTGACAATTTCATTATGAGATTTGCAATACTAAAGGTTATTAGTAACTTGTTTTAAATCAACATCAATTGTAAATTATACAGATAATTGTGTATATATTCACATAAAATATCATCGATATCGATTACGTACGTAGTACTTTTTAACAACACTTTTTTTCCTTTACACATAAACAATTCACTCACACATAGGTTTTTCTTTTTTGGTTTCATTTTTTATCGGACTATGTTTATCTTCTATATATAATATCTTTGGGTTTGACTAAAGAATTATAAATATTGATTCGAACTTGTAAAGGAAGTAATTTGGATATTTTACGTAAGGCTCCTGTTAAAGAAGAAATTTTTGGTTTGATGTGATCTAAGTGAGCTTTCCATGTCAATTTATCGTCCAGAGTTAAACCTAAATATTTTTCATTACTTTTTCGTTGTAAAATTTCGCCATTAATATGTAACTGTGTCTGTCCTTCAAGCTTTTTATTTTTAGCGGCAAAAATCATATAACATGTTTTAGAAATATTTACTGTTAGCAAATTATGTTGAGACCAGTCAAATAATAAGTCAAGATCTTGTTGAGCATATTGTAGGACGTCATTGAGGGTCTGCCCAAAGTAAAATAAACAAGTATCATCTGCATAAAGGGTTAAGTGACCATGAAGACCTATTTCATGTAAATTATTTACATAATATTTGTATTGTCTTCCTTGAGAAACTACTTAAATAAGTATATAATTAATAAAAATTTCAGACTATGTACTTAAAAATGGTAAGTTCGTATTGTTTCCGTTGGAAAATTTTGATTACAATTAGAATTAATTTAAACCATATTAATTACTTTAGAAGTTGAACGTTGGCGGACTGGCGACGGCAACGATTTCTACGACGTTTGTAAGCACATTGAGCGAAAGCTGAGCTTTTGTACTATTCTTTCCTATATTTCTGATTTCCTTTAACGTTTATTTATTTATTTATTTTTATTGTACACAAAAAAACACAGATACAGTAATTAAAACATAGTTAATGCATGTACATTGGCGAGCTTAACTCAAACATGAGTTTTCTAACAGCAAACCAATTTACAAAGAGAGATATGTAATGGGGTACAATTAGTGTACAACATACCTAAATATTAAGTCAAAAATACAATACATACCTACTTAATAATATAATATATAAATATATACTATAAACTATGCTATTTATATATATAAGTACTTGTATATATAGAAATAAATAAAATGTACCTTAATGCTCTTTTCTTTCAGCTTTTTTATGCCAATAACTGCCGCAACTCACAAACGCCAATTAACTTGAATTCTAATTAAGTCACTTTTTGAAATCTATTTATTTCGACTGTCGACGCCATTTATGATTAATTTCGATTATTGAACACGAAATAATAATTGATATCTCTACTCACTATCTGCGTATTAAGTATTAATGAGCTTCGAGTATCGACAAACTCCGATTTCAAAAAAAGGATTAATTATCATTAACTTTAATTGACGTTTGTAGGCTCGGCAGTAAGTGAAGCATGACGTAAGTGAAGCATGATGAGCGTGACTAGCATGAATAAGCTACACGTCTGTCTAGATAGCTGCACTCCACTCCACTCCTTACCCGAGACACAGAATACATAATAGTACCTACCGAAAGATCAGGGGCCATAGCCAAGTTATCATTCTACGATACAGAATGCTAGAAAATAAAAAATAAATGTATGGGAATGACATATCTCTTTACGTGACTTAGCGGAAGAGATAATTATGTCATTCCCATACATTTGTTTTCTATTCTTGTGCCCGGTAATGCCACCACCCACACACCGATACACAACATTTACACATTGCTGCTTAGCCGCAGAATATACGACAGTGCGGTGGTATTTACCAGCACGGCTCTATTGCAAAGGATCTAGCATCAAGTGAAAGAGATGCAACGTATTTTTGAGCTCTCATAGCTCCGCTTTGAAAAATGTAATGACAGCTCATATTTTCAGAATAGGTTAGTAGTTGCTGCACTTCTGAAGTACCAAAATTGAATTTGATACTAATACTACTCACGAATAATCACAACCTTGAACACATTACGGTAAAATTGCAGTCATTCTTAAACGAATATTCTTGGACAGCAACGCCGTATATGTATATGCATATGTGAACAGCGCTTTTCCTAAACATATCTAAAGCTATTCAAACAACTATTTTGATATTTCTATTTCGTATGTGTTCTATTTTGTAACCCTGCAATATTTCCTGCACCAATTACTTCTGACCAACCATAAATAAGATTTTATAATTAAGACCGGTCCCCAAAATTTAAATTACACATATAACGACGAACTAACATCTGTAAGTTTTAAACTTTGGACAACGATTCAACGATGATTGACTTCATTAAGAGCATAGCAGTCTCAACACTGTAAAAAACGAGAAATGACAAATTTACATATTAAATTATAGTTATCTACCAATTAAATACTTGCAAAGTTATTCCAAAGCTATTATACCGTACATGGTAATGATTTAATTATCCAGAGTTCGGTATCGACGTATCGGCGCAAAGCGGGTCACAGCCACAGCTATGGTCGAATCATTTATTTAGCTTTTTAATAACACAAGGCATGAATATGTGATGCGATTTGACGCCGAGAAAGATTTATATTTATAGCGCTTTTAATTTATAGTTGGTTGTAAAATACGTCGAAACTCCGACGAGTCGTGGGTGCCTACCTGACGATGCGGGCGCCCGCCGTATCAACCCATTGTACATATATACATAGATGCATAACATACCTAGCTGCGTATATATAAAATGTGTATGTGGGTACTGTAATAAATAAACTAATTTATTATTTCTCCTCTAGATAACTTGTTAGATTATGTACGTATAATCGTGTTTGTAGCGGAGAAGCGAGTGGGATGTAATTGCTCTTACTTAGATTTACTTATGTAGCCATCTGTTGAAAACTGTAACGCCGGTACGCGAGTTTCTATTGCTGGTACCTTTCGAAGTACTTGTTAATTGATAATGTTGTATATTTATATTTCAAATGGCAACAAGATGCGCTAAATCTACGGTTTACCAACACATAGATTTAGATTAGTGTAATTACTAATCAATTCTCTAAATACTGTAGATTATGTTATTTACTACTGTCTTAGGTTTAATATACCTACTTACTTAAGTAAAACTTCGTACTTAAACATAATAGGTACTTAATTAAAAATATCACCAACGGATCTTTATTTACATAGACAATAATTAAATATATAGTATACTTTAGTATAATACAGTGTATTTAAAAATATACTTAAATCAAGAAGTAACTTACTCCGCACTGGTAGAGACGGGTATTAAAAAAAATTGAAATATTTACAGTAGGTAGGTATACAAAACTGTGGCCATATCGCCTTGCAGCGCTTGGCAAGGTGCCCAGAAAGCTGGCAATATTTCCCCGCTGGATGGCAATACTTATGTATCCTCCGTCAAGTTCAGAGGTTTTCAATTCGATCAATTTCTTTATTTATATTACTTACCTATTTAGCTGACTGTCCCCTTTGAGGACCAAAAATTTCTTCTTAAAAATATTGCGCTGTCCGTTGAGGGAAAAAATTAGATGAATAAATACTGTGCAGGTACTTTCTATCCTAGAGTTTTTTTTTTTTGTTAAAAAAGGTTGATTTGATAGCACCAGGGTAGGTGCGCCAAAAAGTTTAACGGTAATTTACGCACAACTGTTTAACGCTTTTATCTTCACGATGCCCGCCGACTTAAAACAAAGGCGGTACAAAACGGTGTCGGTGCCTGAAATGGGCGCAACGATTTATTTAGCACGTGATCATTTTGCAAAAACGGAAAAGTCGGCACCCATCAAAGGAGAACCTTCTAAAAGGCGTTCCAGTCAAAATATGTACAAATGCGGCCAGTAATAGGCTAAACATTAAAAAAACGGATATCTTATTTAAGTATAACAATGAGCCGGCCTACGTTTCGAGCGGGGTTGGGCCGAACAATAGTTTTACGATGATGTTGTAAACGCAGCTTCTTTGTCCACGCTTGGGCCAATAAACGGAGCTGAGCACAGCCTGGTTGCCTGCCTTTAGAAGTAAAATAGTGTAGCTAACTCCGACGTTCCATTATACATCCAGATAGATAGATTTCCAAATAGATTGAATAGATAGATTTACCATTTATACATAATAGTAATAAAAATCATCTAATAATGTAAGCTCTACATCGCTTGAATAAACACTTAATTTACTTATATATCGCTAAAAAGTATAGTAAATAAGTACGACTTGGAAAATTGGATTTAAATCGGCTTTAAAAAGAATTGAAAGTGTGAAATACAAATAGAGTCATTACCATACGGTACTGTTTTTAGTATTAACCAAAAATACATATTTTTGAGTTTGTTTTATCTTCTCTTTGCTATCTTCTTTATACTGTAATTACACTTACATAGATAAACGAGGAGCATATTTTCAGGTATACCGATCTAATTTGTATGGGACCAATCTAGCGGTGACCGGTAGGTAACTAATTTAATAAAGAAAAAATATTTAGCCGATATATTAACGAACAAAAATGAGTCTGTCTGTCTCCTACCACAAGTTCGGTTTAAAAAGATTCGACTCCATAAAAACCAGATTTATTATTTTAGAAATTTCTTAGCTACAAAGTACCATTTTTAGGGAAGATCAGAAAGCTATACCTTTTTTTTTTTTTTTTTTTGACGCGGGGGAAATCTTCGAAAGATCCCCGGGAGCTGTGGGGCTCGACCGGGGTATGTGGGATTCTTACCCACTAAAACCCCCGCGGCTGTCGCATCGGCACATGAGAGGGGAGACCCCAGGGCTCTCCGGTGGGATCTGCACCAGGGGCCCCTCAGTGCCTTGCCTTTGAGCCCGCCGCCGGGGGGCGCATTGTAGCCCCCCGGGAACCTGTCACGGTGCTCACGGGGACGGGGGTCGCAACCCCGCCGCCGTCCTCCTCGGAGTCGCCGCCGTACTCAATGGACGCTCAAGGGGCCCACACCCCGAGCGTCCAGCGACTCCGAAGGAGAGAAAGCTATACCTACCCATGCTTAAAAGCGATACTGAACTAAGTAGTTTCAGGTTTTGCGTTAATATATTCATTCACATATTGTTATTATATTTTTTATATTGACGAAGATAAGATTTGGCATTTTCGGTTAAACAATAGACGTAATAACTATTCACTTTCGGCAAAACAGTAAATACAATGATACTGGTTTTATTAGGCGGAAGCTATATTAGAAATATAATAAATAATCGTCATCAGCTAAAAAAACGTCCACTGCTGGACAAAGGCCTCTCCCTTATAAGGGAGGGATTGACATAATCCCCACGCTTGGTAGGCGACTTATGGGTCGCAGCATTAAGTGGTAGGTAAACTAATAGACTTGCATGTACATTTTTGAAATTTGTGTCTTTGTTAAGAATCACCAACACTTGTTCCATAAAGCTAAGGACGTTTATCAGCGTAGTACAAGACATGGTGATAGGCTGATTCTTGACAAAATACCGAGAACAGTATTATATTAGAAAAACTGCTATTCAATGTGCATTAAAGTATATAATAATCTGCCCTCTACATAAAAAAAACTGCCTATAGTTATTTTTAAAATGCAGCTTAAGGTATGGCTACTAGATAAAATGTTTTATACTGTGGCTGACTTGTTTAGAGAAATAAAATAAAAAGCAGTTGTAGTCCATAATAATAAAAAATGACATCGATACATAAAAATTAAATATTACTATGCATTCTGACATATTTTTGAAATTTGGATTATATTACTCAATAATGACACTCTGTATTATGATACTGACATATGAACTTGATTTATTAAATTAGAAAATTGTTAACTTCACCATTATATTCACATGCCTATTATGGGCTAAACGGAATGGACATAAATTTGTATACATGTACTCAGTGGCGTGCACAGAGGGTAGGCAAAAAAATGTATGCTGCTTGTTTAACCTATTTTAAGTATGCTAGTATACCATTTCAAATATCCATAAGCAAGCAAATACTATAGACATATTAATTTGCATTTCAAAACATTAATAAGTTTATTCAGCGGCTCCATATTGACAAAAATACTTTGCCTACCCTAGGATTTCTCTGAGCAATCTTAATTTGAAAAAATCTTAGTTTTGACATGAATTAACGTAATTTTTTAAAATGTAAATGGATATGTTGGTAATATTGATTAATTTAAGGATATTTGTGATTGAACACAAACAAATAGCTTAAAGCAAAAACAAGTAACAGATATTTTTGCCTGCTTTCTGTGCACGCCACTGCTGTACTAGATCTAATTTTGTACTCCATTTAATATGAATAAATATATTTGATTTGATTTGATAGAAAGAGGCTCCTGCCCGTCTAGCGGCCTTCAAGTATTTTTACTAAAAAGGTAGCAAGTAAGCATGCAGCTCGTCTGATGGTAAGCAATCACCGCAGCCTATAGATAGCATACCAGAAGGATCACTAGACCTTTGCCAACCCTTAAGACATTCGATTAGAAACTAAAGAGATATAGAATGTATCACGTACAAAATGATCCAATCCTTGACTTCATGAAAATGTGCTATGTACGGATCACGGATACGCGTGTAGATAAAACAAGTGTGAACACAGTGAATACATGGTAAGACAACAATAGACGCGACTGGATAGAAATTCCGTATTACGTATGTCAAACTTTATGCACGCCGAAGAACTACACTTACTTCTTCACTGTTCAGGATCGACCTAATCCGGGGCGTATCTGTCTTCTGCCCGTAAGAGTCTTTACTTAGAGACAATGAAACTGAATCTGCGCAAGCACTTGTGCGCTTTATTATCGCCTGCGTTGTTGGTTGATCTGGTCAAAGATCCACCGCTGTGGCATTATCAGTTTTAAATAAATAGGTAGGTATATATTGACTCTAAAACCCGATGATCCCTTGTGGGATAGTTAATGACAATGTCCTGGGTATGCGATTCACAGGTTACTATGAAAGGAAACAATCAGACACAGTGCCTAGTAAACATTAATCGGTTTGCCCTTGATTACATGAGATCTAATTTAAAAATCTCATGTCACTGCGTGTTGTGAAGTTTATTTTTTAAATAGCTAAGTATGCATTCATAAATACAGGGTGTCCCACGGCGATGCCACACGGAGGGAAAGTACCTTAAATATTAAAGATAGGATATTTTACTGAAAGAAGACATCGTTTTATTTTTAATAATAAGTAGAACTGCATTCACAGATTTTTTAAAAATCGCCTACCTCAACCGGGAATCGAACCCGCCAAATGTGATTGAAAAATTACATGTATTTTATAATAGCGTTTGAAAGGGCTACTCATAAGCATTATTTTTTCCTAAATAACCTAGCATATTAAATGAAACTAAGATCATAAAATTTTACATTTTATTTAAAAAAAAAATTAATTTATCAAATGCTCAAAGTGTGATCCGTTCTGTTGTATACAAATTCTCACTCTTTTAATAATTTCTCTCCCTGTCGATTTACTTATTTTTGCATGGTGGATGTTTGAAATAATACGTTTAAGTTCATTTTGTAACTCCTGCACACTGTTGTACCGGTTCCTGTAAACTAAATCTTTTACATAACCCCATAAAAAAAAATCAAGTGGGGTTAGATCTGGGGATCTCGGTGGCCATCTAATTTGTCCAAAAGTGCCAATCCAGGAAGGAAAATATTCATTAAGAAACTCGGCTGTTCTTCTACTGTTATGAGCCGGAGCCCCATCTTGCTGGAATATGAGATTTCGTCGATCTGCATCAGGAAGATTATTAATCTCATTTCTTAAAATCTCAAGTATTTCTAGATATCTTTCTGTGTTCAGAGTTCCTTCGTAAAAATGTATTAAGAGAACCCGGTTACTTACAATCCCACACCAACAGTTGAAAGAAAAACGCACTTGATCATTAGTCTCGCGGATTCGTAAGGGATTCTGTCTGGACCAAATGCGATTATTACGCCGGTTGTACATACCGTTGTTACTAAAGTTTGACTCGTCTGTCCAAATGATGGTGTTCAAAAAATTTTGATCCTCAAGGATGAGTCTCTCGATATGTTGACAGAAATTAAGTCGTCTTTCAGCATCTCCCGGCCGTAATTTTTGCACTAATCGCCCTTCAACATAACTTTTAAACTTGTATTTTTTCAGAACGCGATGTATTCTACTCTTTGAAACTCCAATTTCTTCTTCACCTTCCCTCACTGAACTCTTCGGGTACGCTTCAAAGTAAATCAGAATGTTGAGTTCATCATCGCTGACGTTTATTATCTGCTGCTGTGGTTGCTGTAAGCGATGATCAAAACGTCCTAAATTTGTTAAATTATCCACCAATCTTTTCAACACAAATCGAGATGGTGTGTGTCTATCGGGATATCTTTCACGGTACCACCGTAAAGCTAATGAAATGTCTTTGTGATTTAAAAAGTATGCTTCTATTAAATTCAAATTATTTTGGTACGCCATGGTAAGTAAATTAACACAAAAATTGCTAATAAACGAAAATGAAATTCACAATAAACAAAAGAACAGACGCTTGTAAATTTACGTGTTCCATTTTCGAATTATTTATTTTTACTAATACCAGCCAGTTGCATGGTAATAGTGAGCTCATGAAGAAAATTTTAAAAAATTTCCCTGAACAAAATTTTAAATAAAATGTAAAATTTTATGATCTTAGTTTCATTTAATATGCTAGGTTATTTAGGAAAAAATAATGCTTATGAGTAGCCCTTTCAAACGCTATTATAAAATACATGTAATTTTTCAATCACATTTGGCGGGTTCGATTCCCGGTTGAGGTAGGCGATTTTTAAAAAATCTGTGAATGCAGTTCTACTTATTATTAAAAATAAAACGATGTCTTCTTTCAGTAAAATATCCTATCTTTAATATTTAAGGTACTTTCCCTCCGTGTGGCATCGCCGTGGGACACCCTGTATAATTCTAAACTAAGCCTTCACAAAACACGCTACCTGCGTTACTTCACCGGTATAATTTCAACGCGCCATTTGTGAAGTCAATGCCGAACTCATTGTTTAAAAAGTTGTGAACTGCGAGAAAATCCCTTGCAATGAGAAAAAAACTATTGTACTGATTGTTCAAAGAGTGCCGCCGTATAATAAATGTAGCGGAGAAACCGCGTCTTATCAGCACCGAAACAGATAATTGAATTATTTGTTACGAGCATTGTTGAGAAATAATCTCTTTACTTCACATTGAAAACAATAAGGCATCAAGCTGTGTTTGAGAACTGTTTGTGCTAAGCTTTTAATTGTGCGCAAACAAACGCTTAGTCGAGCGATGGCTTAGATGGCTCGGAATTGACGAGTGTATTGATAATGATTTCTGATATTTACACGAATATTACACATTATAATTAAACTAACTTTACGGATTATATCGCGGTATATTTTCTATTTTAATATAAAAAATAAACCGCGATATAATCGTAAGGTTAGTTTAATTTCAATGAGTTGAGTGTCCTTAAGAGGCAACTAAGAGAAAATAGAAGAAGACGGGCAGCAGCGTCTTTCTATTGGATTACTTAGCACCATAGAGTTTATACATTAAGAATAGAGTACGCGTTTGTCTATGGTTCCCTTAAACAAAGCGTAGGCAGATTTTCCTCTGAGAGGCAGGTGAATTGAACTATTTAAAGTTATATTATAAGTGTTATATTGATATGTAAGTGATAAGTAGTCATGGGGTACGGTATAGTAGGTACCTGTTGTCGTGAACTTGATATTTATGTATTTTGATGTTCTTACTCGTGGCTACATGTTCTTACTTGAAGTAAGCATTCTATATTACCTACTTGTACTGATTCATATTCTTAGCCTACCTGCTATACCTACTGCGATCCCCAAGCCGCCTGCCAAGCGTGGGGATTATGGCAACCCCTCCCTTCCAAGTGAGATGACTTTTGTTCAACAGTGGACGTGTTTCGGCTGGTGATGAT
The DNA here is from genome assembly GCA_911728495.1 of Furcula furcula. Classification (NCBI taxonomy): domain Eukaryota; kingdom Metazoa; phylum Arthropoda; class Insecta; order Lepidoptera; family Notodontidae; genus Furcula; species Furcula furcula. The sequence goes on along the minus strand of OU452249.1, from coordinate 17,591,225 downwards.
GATGATGATTAAGCAGTCACGTTACATGCCGAAAAATATTTTTTTTATTCAACTTCGTGACGAGATAGGGCAGGATTTGTCCTGATAGTAAACCTAAAGACATCTGCACTACACTGCCGCTCGTTACCCGAGATATTAACGGGAATGGGAATGATAGACGCTGTTGGCCGCAGATGGCCATTACAGCTTCACCGGACAATAGGAGGCGAGCGCTCGAAGCGCTCTAGCCTTTACGGCAAAAGTAACGACGAGCTCAAGGGCACCTCAGGGAGGGCCCTAGGTTCCAGCTATATATTTCAGCCCTTTGCGTTGGAGACCATGGGGCCTTGGTCTTATGAGACGTCTTCTTATGGTGAAAGAAATTTCATCCAAACTTATCGAAGTCTCAGGAGACCATCGGGCTGGTAGCTCTTTCTGCCAACGTATATGTTTGGCCATACAAAGAAATAATACCACCAGTCTTTAAGGTAGGTACTCTTCCCTCGCAGTGCGGCGACAACTTGGAGGAAGTTTTTTACTTAGTTTAAGTTTATTTGTAAATAAACTGTGAATAATTAGTTTATTATGTAAGTAAATAGAATTGGATTAATTATCATTAACTTTAATAGATCTGTGTAAGTTCATTGCATGTTACCCGCACAATAGAATTTAAACATGCAATTTGGAATAATGTCACCGACCTAAAACTATTTTATTTAAGTCTTGCATGGCAAAGCCCCATAAGAATGGCATGTTCTAAGCGTTCATGATGCAGCTAATACTAAATATTGTTAATATTATTTATACCTGCCACATTTTATTGCCGCTCATTAAGAACTTACTTATGTGCTATAAACAAATAAAACCATAGCAAAAGTCAATCTCATCTTGGAAACATTAAAACAAAATAAACCTCCGTACATACGAGTATTTAGGTAAAAATTAAGTGAATTAACCTCAAAGCTCGAAGGTAACCTTCAAAGTGTGAAACCTACAGCTTTGGGTTTTACCCCGGGCGGCGTATTGCTGACGAAATACGTACACATACCTATCTAAACTTATAGTTATCATGCCTAATCTTTATAATATGCATTCGAATGTCTTTATTGCACATTATAAAGTAATTTATATTTACCTTGGCATAACATTGATTTTGAGATGCGAGGTATTGATCTGGTATAGGATCTCTTATTATTTTAATGCCAACATTTATTGGATATCCATCATTTATTAATTAATTAATGAGTTTTCCAAGTGATCTCAATCTACCAATAATGATGCCATATTTTACTAGGTTTTTATAAGTTTAGACCAACTAAGATTGTCCTCAGCTCCTTTTCTTCAGTTTGGTCTATGCCTTTTTTTGTATCCATATGACCCAGGTCGAGACTCATAAGACTCGATTAGATTTTCATCTGTAGAGGTATGGCTAATTCTTTAGCATATTCTGCAGCCTAAACATCTTCCGAGAAAGATATCCCTAGGATTAATTTCCGATTGAAAAAGCCACTATTCCACTCTAAGGAATACCTATAGAATTATTTTCTGTTAAAAAGGTATAAAAACACATTTTATCTTTAAAACCATAGCTCTCTTGGCTGCTAGCTGTACAGCTTTTCTATCTACACCTCAGGGTAGCAACATATTGTGTGTGTTATCTAAGGTTTGAGTGTATTCAGTAAAGTACCTAATTAATTTTAGGATTGTTTAATAGTGCAAAGTAAAAGATGTAGAGTCTGCAGCCCGGAACTTTACGACAATAGACTTTCCCATCATAAATATAAGCATAATTTATTTATATAGCCCCAGAGATAAAACGAGTAAGTATAAATTTAGAAAAGCACAAAAATCCCGACGGCGAAGAAAAAAAATGGTCTTAAATTACATGAAACAGACACAAAACGTGCCTATGCCACTCCCACTACTAAGACGTATCTAACGACACATGAAGTCCAAATTCATGGAGCCGTTTAAGCTGTAAGCCATGCCAAAGAAATAGACATACATAAGTAATCCTCTGATAAACCTACTGCTTCCTTCCTTCTGGAGCAGTCGGCCAAAAAAGAAATCAAGTAAATATTACCTATACATATTCAATGTAAGTAAAATGCTTTCACATTATTGCATCAATCCGATAGTATAATTTACAGTAACATAGTTACCAACTACAGGAAAGGGAACCACTTAAATTTTAATAAGAGCAGCGATTATGCATCATAAAAAGCTGTAAATATGTTGTTAGCCTGTCGGGTTCCCTGGCGGCAATTTGCGCCGCTCGACCGAGCTCCGACCACGGCTTTACCAATGCCTATATGCCGCAAATTACAGACCCGATAGATATACACGGATACGTTCACATAAATCTAATAGTTTTATTCGTGTGTAAGAGCGATGATCATAGATATTCATAGACTTGACGGTCCGTAATTAATATCAAATTAATATTACTTGCTTCTGCTCGTGGCGCCGCTTGCGCACTGAAATTAGAAAGAGGATTTAAAAGTAAGTGCATTTACCTAACTTATTTCTTTTCGAAATCAAACTACTTTTACGGATTTTATCGCGGTTTATTTTTTGATTTTACTATCCCGACGTTTCGAATGCTTTGCAGCACCCATGGTCACGGGAGGACTGAGATGTTGAACGTCCTTATATCACAATTATGCCGGTGTACCCTCAGGTGACCATGGGTGCTGCAAAGCATTCGAAACGTCGGGATAGTAAAATCAAATAAACTATTTTAAAAAAAATAAAAACCGACTTCAAAGTAAATTATCTAAAAAGCATAAAATAACGAAAATATTATTGAAGTTGGTGTTAGCGTACCTGCTGTGTATATTCTGCACCAACTTCAATAATATTTTCGTTATTTTATGCTTTTTAGATAATTTACTTTGAAGTCGGTTTTTATTTTTTTTAAAATAGTTTATTTAACACTTTTTAGTGACTTATTTTACCAAGATAGGTATCAGCACTATCACGCAACTCGAACGTCTACATTACAGTAACTTACTGAAAACATAAAAAGTTTATATCTCTTAAACTACTGGACCGATTTTGATGAAATTTATACTCTACCCTAAGTTGAAAGATACTCTAACTATTGCAAAAAGAATTTTCGAAATCGGACTTGTAGTTTCTGAGAAATCCGTGGACAAACTTACATACATACATACATACACTCGTGAAATTTGGTAAATTCGTTTAGAAGCCCACATAGACTAACATATATGAATATTGCGCATTTTTATTAATATTACATACATACGCGTCGAATACAGAACCTCCTTTTTTGAAGTCGGTTAAAAATAAACCGCTATTAAATACGTAAAAGTAGTTTGATTTCAATGTGTAATATTCGCGTAAGTAAAAGACAACATTATTTCTTTTCTTCATTCTTCAGCCCAAGAAAAATGTATATTAAAGGAGTTCAAAGGACGTTTTAATTTCAATTCCATGCCTATGTTCATTTTAGGACAGGCAATACAGACAATTGTCTAATAATACAACTAATATTTGGGACAATCTACATACGGTCATCTGATTTCAAACCTGGCAAAGACGATGATAAGACAACTGACAAACAATTATATATCGACTATTTTTTGGTAAATACATAAGTAGGTACATATATCTACCATCCAAAAAAATCCACGATTTCTTCCTGGGTGGCAATCAAACCAACGACCTATTGGGCAGCGGCCAGAGTGTCTAACTACTATCTAGAGTTACTACACTGTGTATACAAACAGCAAATATGAAAGACTACGAATTTTTTGCGCAACGCTATGGTAAGAAGTGCAGCCTCAGGATGGCCAATGATATTTTATACAATAGATATGCCATTAGCGCACGAAAAGTGAAACAACAAAGTTCACCCAAATTGTGAACTAGCAGTAAGTTACGCGTCAGTAAAATTTAACAAACGTGACGTGTGCCTTTGAGAATCTAGTAAAATGCCTTTATGCATATTTAGAAAATGCACAAAGTTCTGTACAAAAGTAAATAATAAGGAAAGGATATCATACCTTAACTATATATGAGAATAACAATTCCCTGCGGCTACGCCCGCAATTTTTATTTCCACCCCATTTAACCCCTTTAGTAGTGGAATTTTCTAAAACCCTTTTTAGTGGATGCTTACGATATAAGAAGAACCTACTGTCCAAATTTCAGCTTTCGATGTAGCGGTTTGGCCTGTGCGTTGATGAATCAGTCAGTCAGTCAGGACAAGTAATTTTATATGTATAGATAGATATTATTGAAGATATTTTAATTAAGTAATGAGTCACAATTTTTGGCGCGCATTAGTAGGGATATAACATATCTATGGTTTATAATATAATTGCCTCAGGCCAACTATACAGACAGGTTTTCTTGTGCTGGGAACCTTTCAGATAGATTCCTTCGCTGGCTGCTGAAATAACGGAGTCATGTGACTTAATAACTAATGTCACTATGAGCACGCCTATCACTAAGCAACAGGTGAACAACCTGCTTATTTATTCTAGATAGGAATTGCTATTGTAGGACCCTCATAGAGACATAAACTTCATCAAGGGGATTTTGTACACTACAGCAGAAACTTCTCTTGTCAGGGCTGGGGTAGGTTATGTCACATTCATATTGGCTTGTTTAGTCACCCAAAGCGGTGTCTCACCGACAATACGCCATGAATCGTCTGTAATTGACGTAAAGGCCATAGTAGGCTCTCAGCTACCAGAGTGACTACCTATACCTCATCTCTACATAAAGCGCTGGCATCTTTCATCAACCTATTGTTGATATCTTCGCCTAACGATAAGCACCATGGCTCATGGATTGTTTTATTACACTATCGTTCAAGTGAGACATTGCTCGTCAAGCCTTTTCAGCCCAGTAAGCTCCAGCTATTAGAGCGCCCGTTACCGGTGTAAAGGGCGCTCTAATATAACATAGCAATGTGTTACTACAGGATACTGTTAAGTGGTGCACGGTCTTTTGCCTAAAGAACCCAACTATTATTAGTAACTAGCTGACCCACGCAGCTCCGCATGCGCTATTTTTACGTTAACTAAACTTTTAATAACAGACATTCGCATCGAATACATAACCTCCTTTTTTATAGTCGGTTAAAAACTGGGACCCACTTTTTACTTGCTCTCCGAAGCACGGACCCGTTTAGTTCAAATGGCGTTAAACAGTCACCCATCTATTAATTGACCTTACCTAACGTTGCTTAACCCGATCGATTACAAAACCTTGATAACAACTCTCTATGAGTGTTCCCTTACTAATATTTATAATCATTATGAAGAAAAATTGATAAAATCGGACCAAGCGTATAACCAAGTACCCATTTTGACTTTAATCCCCTCTCCCAAAAGAACCATGCTAGATTACGGGATCAAAAGTATCCTATATCCTACCTCGTAGTAAGATCTCCAATCATGCCAAGTTTCATTTGAATCCATTCAGTAGTTTCGGCGTGATGCGCAGCCGTGATACAGACAGACAGACAGACAGACAGACAAAAATTAAAAAAAAATACATTTTCGGCCTCAGTATCGGTTATTGAATGCCCTCCAAATATAATTTTCAAAATATCTTCTATGTACAGAATTGGACCTGTTACAGTTTTATTATAAGTATAGATATAGAGAAATATATATGAGTAACGCACAATTATATTGTTAAAAGAGCTCTCTTTAATCTGTTTTAATAAGTAAATCATAAACTATGGTTTATCTACAAAATTGTTAGTAGAAGAATTTTGTCACCTATAGTACGATTCCGATATTAACAGAACGTAAACAAACTCACAATCAGTTTTACTTATGAATAGTATTTGGCACGAGGTACCCAACTTCTCAAATTAAGAGATTTTTTATTTCATGCCAATTATATCGACAAACAGGTTGCTTAGGGCCAAATAACGGACTCCAATTAGTCAAGACAAGTTGGCCCTTAAGCCATCAATACATTAGCCGTCTGGACGAAGTTCGCCTTTTCCTCAACGTAGATGTGCCTTTAGTGACGTTCATATGAGCACCTCGAGCATTGGACGATGATTGCTAAGAAATCGACGAGAACAGCTGGGATGGTTCGTGTATTGCCTGGCCTAATGGTTTCCGTTGTACATCTGTTGGACTATAGGTTTATTTGATTAACTGATATAACTGAATACTACGAGTATATATTTACTAGGTGATCGATCTAGATGATCGGAAAGGTACCACCGCAGTGTCAAATATTTTGCCGCCAAGCAGCAATGTGTAAACATTTTTGTGTTCCTGTGAGAAGGGCACTGTAGCTGGTGAAATTACCAAACACAAGAGACTTAATATCCAATGTTTTTAGGGTCGGCATCGCGCTAGTGCGGGCCGCATCGTGGTATAAAAAATATAATTTACAAATAGACCCCCGTTGCATAATAAACCAAATATAATACCAGCCCTTGTTTATGTCCCACTGCTGGGCACGGGCCTCCCCTCAAGATGAGTGGGCTTAGGCCATAGTCCACCACGCTGGCCAAGTGCGGGTTGGCTGACTTCACACGTCATTCGAGAGCTAGTTAGGCTTTCTCAGACATGCAAGTTTCCTCACGATGTTTTCCTTCACCAAAAGCTAGTAACAATCGCACAAAGACGATTCACACATGATTCATTGAAGAAATCAGAGGTGCGAGTCGGGGTTCGAACCTGCGCACCTTGTTTCCAAGGCAAGCGTTCGCCCACTGAGCTGTTACCGCGTTATATATTGCCCGTTGGATATTTTATAAAAATACAAGGATTAGTAACTCTATAACAGTAACAACTACCGCCGCCAAACGCACGAACAAGGAGGGCTGTACACTTAATTTTTATCATTACATAAACACACGGAGCCCACGTGAACGGTGATATATAGAGGGTAATATCGCATCGAGCGGCCAACAAACAATAAGGCGTGATAAGCAGATTCGGCGGTGCGTTTCATGTGTTGCCTTTGTCCGAACTTAATCCGCCGCGGTGCGGTACCCGCGCCTAACCCAGCCGGTATTAGTGTATCATCTACTTAATATGCCTGCACTGCCGCCCGCCCCGCGCTACTCCCGCGCCTTTTAACCCCGCCTACGCCCAAAGCGACCCACATAACCCGATTTCGGACCAAGTTGAGTCGAGTACTGGTACTCGACTTTTTTTGTTTTTGTCTCTATAAATATTTATGTCTTATTTATAGCGCCTTCAGATAGGTGCAACTAATTATTAGTGTGGCAGGCGAGCACATAAAACTCGAAGTCCATATTTTTTGTTACGTTGAAATGTCGTTGATGATATATTTATTGCCTACATGAAATGAACGTTAAAATGTTGACGCAAATTTGTGTTTCATTATTTAATTTTCTATTAGGTATTGTTATCCGCGAATATCTTTATGTCTATCTAAGGTACTTATTTATTTATTACAATTAAAAGCATGTGTATCTACATAACTAACTTGATGGGTATACGGGTACCTGATAGTAAATTATAGTTAATATTTCACTCTAATTGCTCCGAGACATTTTTATGTCGCTTCAAAGTAACTTTATTATATTGCTACATTAATTTTGTAACTTCGTAAATGGAGCCAGTAAAGTATTCATATATTTGGTCGTTTTAATAAAGCTTTTATTGGGCTTTAATTAGCACCGGTACGTGACCGGCCCGACATAGATAGACGTCGGGACAAGTCATTTATGTCAAGGCAAATCTTTGACTGGCTACTAAAGTATAGCTTCCACTGCATGATAAAATAACTGCAGATACGATCAAGAAATGATACTGTTATCGGATTCTGGGTTTGCACTGGTTTGAAGAAGTCGTGATATGTGAATCAAACATTTCTATTATAAAAAGAATTATTAAATTAGGCACTGCGAAATTCAAAAATGATAAAGTACCTTTAAGAATATAAATATAATACTTGATCGAAAACACACACATACTAGAGTAGATATTTTTTTCCATATCTTCAAAAAGTTTCATGACAAAAACCAGCGATCATTCTCTTCTAAAATTAACTTTTCTGGCTACTAAAGTTTTAAAGTAACTAAAGTGACAAATTAAATAGTGTCAAACTGCCGAACCTACAAACGTCAATTATAGTTAATTGTCATTAAGTAATTTTTTGAAATTGCTTTATTTCGACACTTGAAGCCAATTAATGCCATATTTAGTCAAAAATAATCATAAGAGGCTCTGAAAGTCAAAATAATGAGATTACAAAAAAAGACTAAATTGGAATTAAAGTTAATTGTCGTTTGTGAGTGCGGCTGTAAGACGCTAAGTTGCAATGCAATGGTATACAGTGTAAGATTCTTATCTGAAGTACAATCATAAGAATCAAGATTTGCTTTGGATGTGGAAATTATCGGTATTGTTTGTACTCATATTTTGTTAAAATTTTTTGGCCGGTATCTTGAAAATCCTAAATTAATCCTAATTCAACGTAGAGGACGTTGAATTAAATTAAATTAAGTTGCATGTGTATATTTCGTACATCGTCCATCGTCCATCTTCCCCGCGCTTATGTGGACGGAAGTCTTTATCGAGCAATATTGTGTCGCAGCAACACTGTCGCTAAATCCCAATAACGTTGGTTATATTGACTAATTTCACAGCACGTAATTATCGGGGACCGGGCGGATTGTTCTAAAACTAGCCAAGTTTTATGCCGAAACAATGATTGGTGGTGCGCGTACGGCAGTCCATAAAACAAGGTGACGCCGTTTTGTTCCGAGCTGGCTTTTATTGTGCACTGTATAAATTTATGGAATCATCATCGAGTTGTATGGACTCCTCTATTCGTTCGCAGCGGGGTCCATAACCATTACTGATTGTATTTTGATACACATTTATTTACACTTGTTAAGGTGTACCACCACCGGTCTTTTTAGTGCTCTTTTTTAGATGATACGTCATTTGGGACGAACGTACAGAGTTTGTTTTTTACTAAATATAAGCCATTGCTGGACTGCTGAAAAGCGGCGACGCAATCGCGGATGGTAAAGCATTGTATCATTTTGAAAGCCTATTCGCTCTAGCCTTGAAGACACCCACACGTTGTAATCGGGCAGATAAACCGACGCAGGCAAACTGTTCTAGTCCTTAGCTGTACGAATTATGAATGAGGAAGCAAACCGCCCAATCTTCGCTGAAGGAACGTTCAGTACTCTCCGTCAGTCCTAAGATAGAAGGTGGATGGTGGAATCAAGTCATGTAATTCCTGCACACGCTTCGCAGCACGAGCGCAGTCACTTGAGCACAGTCACACAAAAGCGTTTGAGGTTGTATAGATCGCACTATACAACCTCAAACGCTTTGTCGGTGTGATGTACCGCCGGACCTTTGCAAGAAAACCTAGTAGCTTCCTTGGTAGCTAATCTTGGCTTTAGACTCAATGAACCGTCCAAAATTAAGGTTTCCTCAAACCTTAATTTTGGACGGTTCATTGAGTCTCTCTCAACACCCGAGGGTGGTCGGTGTATTCGAGGAATACATTCTGAAAAGAGGAGCCAAGGTGAACGGAGTAAACAGACACATAAGTGCAACACATCGACAGTCTGTAATTTAATGTACGGTACTCCACATTAAATTATAATCAAAATCCTGTAATTACTCGTGGAGTATCTGGGTAAGAATAGCATCCTCTCATCTCCTCCCGTTGGGTGTTTGTAAGAGGCAATGATATTTTACTAAAGATATCTTATATCCCTACTAACGCACGATAAAAGTTGTGTCACTTGTAGTTAGCTATACCTAGCTATACATTTTCCTACCTATAGTCTGACAAGGACAGATGCATAACGAGAAAAATAAGAGAATACGAGATGGCTATATTTTGTGCGTTCCGTTGTCAGCGTTGGTTAAACGCTTGTCAGTGTCATCTTGTCAACTGGTAAGAGGCGATTAAGGGAAAACAAGAAGACAGCCAGCAGCGTCTTTGTATTGGATTACCTACCACCTATACCTACTGCGATCCCCAAGATGCCTGCCAAGCGTGGGGATTATCGCAACCCCTCCCTTCTAAGGGTCCTCCCTTGTTCACAGTGGACAACAGTGGAATTCATTCGGCTGTTGCTGATAATGACTTAAAATTATCGTTAAAACAGCAGATTTAGAATGGTGTGCAAGTTTTGACAGTGAGATCATGGCTTTATAGATCATTCCAGAATACCCTTAGCTACCAGCACAACAGAATATTCACTAATTTGCGCGCGTTATGGGGTGCGTTCACGGAAAGAACTCTTCGATTTATTTATTAAATTCGTAGGCACACCCTTAACAATTCACCCTAGACGACCTTGCTTATTAACAAATCTTTCCATTAGGTTCGACCCGAACCTCAATGGCATGTCTATACTTTGTAATTATTTTTTATAACGATACTCTACTCTACCGTATCTACAAAAGCTCTCATTATTCATAAACTACTGAGTGTTCCATGGGGGTTCACAAAATGGCTACGCGTTCGTGTCGTCGCTCATTACGTTAAAATACGGGAGGTTTGTATAACATACTATAAAACTTTAATGCATTCATCAAGTATAACAGTTTCATCTTGATCATCAACAATAACCTGCTTTATATAGAAGAAGAAGCGTTCTCACTGAGAGCGTTTGAAAGCCAAGGTTCATGTGGTGCTAAGTTTTAGCAACTTAGAAAACAAAAAGGCCAGCAGGAAGTTCACATAATAGTAAGCAATGAGCTTGCTCATAGACAAGTACCATGCACTTGGACTCGTTACCCGAGGCATATAAGCTATTAAGTATTTTGAGTCCAGTTATCACTTCAGTTACAGAACCTGGTAATTACACCAGCTGGCTTAGCACGATTTGCTAATTTTTACAGGTATGTCTGAGTATGATGTCACTCTGACGCCAGCCATTGGTAGGGTTGATTATGATATTTTGAACCCTACTTATTGTTTTGGATTGGCGACATACACTACGATCAAAATCTTGCAATGAAAAACCGGGTATTCACATTTTTGTATAGAGAATGACGTTTCGCCGTTGAAAACTATGTCATACTCCACACAAATCTGTCAAGACTCAGACAGAGCACAGCATGCTAGTCTAGACTAGATTTTCGTTGGGAATTAACGCGGTTTACCGGCTTGGTTGCACCAGCTGAATGCAGCAGTTTGAATCTGCTTCTGACCACGATAATGGAATGTGGAAGTCTAATGTATACAGAACATGTCTTATATTATAACATATCTATATACAAAGCGACGTCACACTGACGTTACACATACGCCGCGCCGATGTTTCAAGAGTTACTTGCCAAGCTAGGTTTTTTGCAGAAATACTAACACATTGCTGTTTGGCCTCCGAATATCTAACACAGAGGGGAGATGCTTTTTCTAACTACGTTGCTCGTATATGAACACTGTGAATATTTAATTTTAATGCTAATATGGCGTGTCGTCGCGGTGAAAAATCTCCTTCACATTAACATATCAACAGCTCTATTGTCCAAGAATTCATATGAAAGTAATTAGATTTTTAAATGTGTAAATGATTCTAGAATAGTTCCGCAAAGATTAAACGGTGCAGTCTGGTGGAACGGTTTCGAAATGTAGAGCGATGGTCTTAATTCGGCGTATCTAATTTGCTATAAATAAATATTTTAGAACAACAATAAACATATCGACGCACGGCAGCTGTATATAAGAAGGCATATGCAAGGTATAAGTATACCCGACGGCGAGGGCTCGTTATTTTCTGGTCAATTGCCGCTTTACTGCGCCCGCGCATCCTCGCTTCCAATTACTGCCCAGCCGCCAACGCAATAAAACGCATCCTCGGATCCATAACATCACAAACACCACTCACAAAAACCCTTTGTAGACTCACTCCCTACAGCAATTAGGTCGATTTTCTAAATGTATTTAACCAAGTTACACTATTTCAGATCGCGTTCGATGCAAATTATGCTTAGGTAAAACGTGTTTGTTGTCCGTCCCGAGTTTTATTTTTTACAATTATATCGGCTCGGTTACTTGGAAATGCATTCACGAGAAATCGGAGAGGGTTTCGTGATGTTTAATAGGCTTAGATTAGAAGTTAAAAGCCGGACCGTGGGCCGCGGGGCCATTAAATGGTTCTCAGGACACGGGTACATGACTTAGCTCTCATTAGGCGGATAGTTCAGACAGCAAAAAAATGCCTTCACATATAATTGTTAAAATGTATTCAAAATAAATCATCAATTCTACCGACGGACGGTACATGTAACCGTCGCTTATAAAGTAGGATGGACGATATACGTGAATTTCTCGAGAACAGATGAAATATCGGCATCATTAAACGGAGAAAGGGCAATGATAAGTGACTTCCATTTGATCAATTATGCACACTACTTCGCGATTCGCTAATTACCATTCGAACTGTTTTTAAAGGGTCTGAAAATTGAGCGCTTGTACGCTTTACTCGTGTTCATTACAGGCTAATAAAGGTAGTTTCGCAACAGCAATTAAGGGATCGCCGACAAAGCGCTGCAGTTCTTTGAAGTCCCCGACTGCGCTCAGCATCCGCTTTCTCCTTGTTGATAACGCCGGATGTGACGTGGCCTTGCACTCACGCACCGAGGGACAGGGCTTTTCACGATTACTTGATACATTCCAGAGCCAGGATAAAAGATACAACGAAAAATAAATGCATGAGTCATCTAATGAACGTACTTCCTTCATTACACGACTGACTGAACTCTCTATAATGCGTCTTCACACTTGATTTTATTTACTAGCGTACGGCGCGGCGCTACCATTACATTCTTATGAGTTAATTAGCGACCATAGTCATTTACATTCTTATTCATAAGTCCATATATTCGTATCCAAGCTACCGAAACCGATTTACGATTTAGGTAGTTTGAATTCGCTATCAGATTTACGGCGCATTAAATTATGCGGTTTCAGCGATGCACTCTCGGGCAGAAGCTCACAGTACAAAAAGGAATTAAAGTTAGTTAGTGGGGAGGCAGGGCGGGGTATGGCGGGGGCGTTCGTAGCCGGGCCAATAAAGGCGCGCAGTAAATCCACGTAATTTAGAGCGGTCGTAAATTAAAGTTCCGCTATAAAGCCGGGCCGGCCGCGTACCTGCCGCGCCCGCGCCGACGCCGAGCCGCGCCGGCACCTCACGCCACCGGCCACCGGCACGCCGACCTCGCTATATAAATCAACAGTTCGTGTGAACTCCGCACATGTCCGAAGTCATCGTTTTTTTTATTCTACAATGATGGTAAGATACACGGTGCAAGACAGCTGCACACAATGCTGCAATGCTGCTGACATTAGTAAGGGTGCCCTTCAAATTATCATCAGCCAAAAGACGTATATAGGTTCTTCTGAAAAAAGGTCTCCCAAGGAATGGGAGAGGGGTTGCCTATCATTCTCAAGCTTGGCAGGCGTCTTGGGGGCCCCAGTACAGGTGTAGGTAGGTAATCCAATACAAAGAGACTGCTGCTCGTCTTCATGTTAACCCTTAGTCATTTCGCCTCTTACGAATGCCAACGGGAGGAGATGGGTGGGTGCTAATCTTACCCGGATACTCCACGGGCCACTGCTTCACAACTAAATTATTAAAAATACCTAGTATTAAAAGCTAATCTAGCTTAAAAGTTAATCCAGCTGAAACGATGACGAAACGAACACAAGTTATGATCGTAGGCAATTCTCGTTTTACCCGGCAAATGCTTTCAAAGGTACAATTTGATGCAATTTCAATACATATCGAGTCTTTTACGAATTTGGGTCTCATAATTGATCGTTGCATATACTTCCTGAGATCCAGACTACAAGTCAAAACGCATATATTTGCTGCGGAAGCAGCTTTAAAATGACAGTAAAAATTTCTCCCTAATACTACTAAAATTGCTCTTGCACAATGTCTTTTACTTCGTATAACTGATTATGCTGACGCCTGCTATCTTGATATTACAGAGTAACAGCTAAATAAACTTGAGCGTATCCAAAACTTCTGTATAAAATAAGTAATTTATTAGGTTTAAGTAAATATGGTCACATTTCTCAATATCGTTCCAAACTCAAGTGGCTTTGTCTTCTTTAAACAACGTGTTACAAAATACCTCATAAAAACAAAAAATATTTTCATCATCATCATCAGCCGGAAGACGTCCACTGCTGAACATAGGCCATCCCCTTAGAACGCTACAATGAACGACAATTGGCTATTTGCATACACCGGTTACCTGCGACGCGCACAATGTCGTCTGTCCACCTAGTGGGAGGCCTGCCTACGCTGCGTCTTCCGGTTCGTGGTCGCCACTCGAGAACCTTTCTTCCCCAACGGTTATCGGTTCTTCGAGCGATGTGGCCTGCCCATTGCCACTTCAACTTGCAGATTCTGAGAGTTATGTCGGTGACCTTAGTTCTGTGACTCTGAACTTTTCTAAAAATCCAGCCGTTAGAGACCACGTCTCAGTACCTTATGTCATCATTGGCAACACACGCTGGTTAAAAACCTTCGTCTTCAGGCACTGCGGTATTTTGAACGAGAAGATAAATATTTTCACTGATGTGCAAACCCTATTTCAGTAAAATTAATAAGTAAACTACGCAGAATGTACCTACATTTCTACCTAATTCGCGGAATGACAAAAAATTTAAAAGATCTAACCTTACTAGGGTTGACAAAATTTTTGGCTTTGATAATTAATTATATTTTTTACGGGGTATTTTGTAACATGTTGTATATACATATATCTCGTGTTTCTCTACCACGTGTAGCCGCGATCGAAGCGGTCTCTTCTTTATAACGTACTGTTCAATTTACGTGCTCCGCAATATCCCAAACAACCTTTTGAATTTCTTCGCAGTTGCAACAGTTCATACTCATTAAGGTCATCAGAAAATCACATGCTTAAAATTCCTACTCATAAAGGTTTGTTCTATGGTGGCTCATTCGCCGTAGAAACACCTTTAAATGCAGCATGATGCAGTACCTTTTAATGCAGAAAGCAGGATTGAAGCTGCAGTGGTTTCGGGAATGAAAGTTTTTTTGCTGATGTAACCTAATGCCCCTCTAACCGATACCTACGGCGAAAGTTGCCAATTTTTTACAAGACCAGTCGGCAGATATTATAGCGCACAAGTGCTTACGCACTCTCTATTCATACTCCGTTGTTTTAACAAGGCATGACTTGACATGTGATAGTGACTTTACCATACTGCCTATCGTCCAACCGGCGGCATGACGCTGCCGATTTGATTAAGTGGAACTGACCGACGGAACACTTTATACAAGTTGTTGTTCCACGCCTTAGAGAAAGAAACCAATAGAGAGCTGGCGCTTTCTTTCTCATTCGCGCAAGAAAAGAATGCATTTATGTATACATATGATTTTTTGTCCCTCAGCGTGTGTACAGCACCTGGCGCACCGCCGGTGCGGTTTTCTTCGAGTACTCATGAAATTTTCTCTTTCACGATCTAGCTTTGGAGTTTTAAATTGAATTGCATTATGAAATATCGTTTATATGTACTACATAATAGGCGCATTTGAATAAATATTCATAAAGTGTGATGTGTACGAATGATTATTTTCTGTCCTTATCGGCGGCACGCTAGCTAGATGTCTTGTTATATTCTGTCTACGTTCCACGCGGTAGTCAAACCTGCGACCTCCAGATTCTAAAGCGAGTAACTTTCTACTGAGCCACAAAGGCTACGTAATTTAGTAATTTATAAATTATTGCATACAACATTCTAGGAATAATATCAAGTGGACTTATTTTTTACTTACAAAACCTGTTTTTGTTTTGATGAATTAACAAATACGCATGTACTTATGTACTTACCTACTTGTTAATTTTATTGAGAGTTAGTGTATACTTTTACCGGTGGGGTGTCCGGGTAAGAATAGCACCCTCCCAGCTCCTCCCATTTTGTGTACGTAAGAGGCGACTTGAGGGAAAACAAGAAAAAGCTAATTCCCGATCAAAATAAAAGTTTGTTAATGGAACGCGAATGTCTAAATGTAGGTATTGGAAAATAAGAAGACGTGCAGCAGCATCTTTCTATTGGATTAACTACCACCTATACTGCGATACCTATATTTCCTGTGAAGTGTCCGGGTAATAATAACACCCACCCATCTCCTCCCGCTGGGTGGACACCCAGCGGGAGGAGGTAAGAGGCGGTAAGAGGCGACTAAGGGAAACAAGAAGACGGGCAGCAGCGTCTTTCTATTGGATTACCTACCATCTATATTGCGATCCCCAAGTCGCCTGCCAAGCGTGGAGATTATGTCAACTCCTCCTTTCTAAGGGAGAGGCCGTTGTTCAGCAGTGGACTTTAGGCTGCTGATGATATAATAATAATAAGCATAATAAACAGATGAAACAAAATATTTACAGTTTATTTACAAACATGTACACTTAAACTAGGTAAAAAAACTTCCTCGAAGTTGTCGCCGCACTGGGAGGGAAGGGTACCTAAAAGACTGGCGGCATTACCCCTTTGTATGGCCAAGCTTATACGTTGGCAGAAAAAGCTACCAGCACCTCCTGAGACTTCGATAAGTTTGCATGAAATTTATTTCACCAAAGCGTGCGTCTCATGAGACCAAGGCTCCATGGTCTCCACCGCAAAGGGCGCAAATATATAGCTCAATAAACTAATTATATAATAAAAATTTTGCCCATCCGCCTCAGAGAAAGGGAGACTCTGTAGTAAAACCTATAGTATAATTTCTATTAGCAATTTAAATAAACGTTGTCAACGACAAATATATACTTGCAATTCTAGATATGTAGGTACAAACTGTAGGTACACGAGCAGGTAGGTACAAAGCCACAAAGTTATCATAGTTATCAACGATCTACGTTACA
Source organism: Furcula furcula (assembly GCA_911728495.1). NCBI lineage: Eukaryota > Metazoa > Arthropoda > Insecta > Lepidoptera > Notodontidae > Furcula > Furcula furcula. The sequence continues at coordinate 17,574,390 of OU452249.1, read as the reverse complement.
CGTTACTGCTAAGCGTTTTATTATCTTGATAAACACATTCTTTACGATTATCTGTCAACGTTGTAAATCTTTACAGAACTTTAATGAGAATAGTAGGTATTTGTATTTTGTGACCAATTATTCCACCCATCACGCCTGAACCCCATGACGCCGGACAGCGATACCCCTTTACGATTGACATTATAGCAACACCATTATCCGATATATCTGACCTGAAACTTCCCAACAAAGAGATAAAGGTATCCAGTTTACGTCTCGCGTAAATAAATTATACGATACGGAGTATTGTGGATCGGGCGGATTGTCTAAAGTAAACTTGGGATATATTGTGGCCCAACCGTCGTAAATCAATCAAGGCCACATCACGTCTTACGTAAAAGGGTTTTATGTATCCATGTGGAGATAAGAGGTTTGAATGTCGCTCTGAATAGGTAATTGTATCTGCGTAGTGGGAAAAAGCAAATAGTAGGCTTTACATGGTTTGCTGGAGTACCTTAATTTAATTTTCATTATGTATACATCCAACAACAAGTTAGAAACTTATCGAAGTCTCAGGGGACCGTCGGGCTGGTAGCTTTTTCTGCCAATGTATAAGCTTTGCCATACAAAAAGGTAAAGCGGCGCGCCACTGCCAGTCTTTTAGGTATCCTTCCCTCCCAGTGCGGCGACAACTAGCAGGAAGTTTTTTACTTAGTTTAAGTATATTTATAAATAAATTGGAAATATTTAGTTATTACGTAAATAAATAATAATAATAATATCCCGGGACAATCCACACACGGCCATCTGGTCCCAAACTAGGCAGAGCCTGTACTGTAGAAACCAGACAACTGAAACTAATAGGGGAGAGGTGGCATGAAAGGGACATTTCTGTTGTGGAGGCTCTAGTAAACGACTGAGCTGATATTTTAAACAGGTTGTACCTGAAAGAGATGCTAACATTACTTGACTATTGAAATATAATCCAATAAATTATTTTTCTATATTCTTAATTGTATATTTTTGCATTTAAAAAAAATGTGGATTATGTCCCTTGCATAAATGACCTGTATTGAAAGGGACGCACTAATTTATGAAAGGGACAGTATATAATATCAATGAAAAGTCACTTTACAACATTTTTATAGACAGATTAAATATAATATATAGTTGCCTAAGATTTAAAATTCATGTTGTAGTCTTATTTTCGTATCATAAAGACAATAAAAATAATAAATAAGTGTGTTAACAACTTAACAATTTTAACAGAAATCAACAGATTCGTAATCCATATAATAAAAATAAACAATCACTAGAAAATGATTATTGCTTCTCGTGAGAGAAACAATCAAACAACTTCATCATCATCATCAGCAGCAGCCGAAAGAAGACCACTGCTGAACATTCCATAATCCCTACGATTGGCAGGCGTCTTGATGATCGCAGTATAGGTGGTCCATTAGAAAGTTCGTGCTACCCGTCTTCTTGTTTTCCCTTAGTTGCCTCTTACAAATACCCAACGGGAGGAGATGGGACGATACTATTCTTAACTGGACACCCCACGGGCAATCAAAGACACTATACTTTAATTCGCTGGTCATCTTGAAACTAATCTACAGATAATAATTCTTAGTAACGCAGTGCAAGAGCAAGAAAATTAATTTTTAATCAGAACAAGAACTGCTCTACGTCTTCCTTGTGTGGATAACATATGCCAGAGTTTCCAGCAGATGCAGCGGTAGGATTTCGATTCGAATGTGGTCGATCTGCGACGAAAGAGGGTAAAAATCTTCATCACATTATTAATTGTGACGGTTTTGCAAGGATGTGAAGTTGAAGGCATCCAGTCATTCATGCCAGCTCTATAACGAAGGATCCGAAAACACTCACGTTGAAGGGTAATAAGCGGTGACTACAGTGAGTACAGTTGTGAAAGGAACGTCCCGTTCATAACCGTTTACCGTGTCCCTTTCATGAATATCGTAAATAAATTAAAAACACGAGCATAAAATCTACAATTTTCAATAAAAGTCTACTGATCTTTCGTTCCTTTATCTGCATGTATCTAGTGGATCATAAACAATGGTAAACAATAAAATCATGAATATACAGCATTTGGCAAAATATTTCCAAACAATACCAAAAAATATACTTTTGTATACAAAAATAAATGCACGCGCGCCATCACCATCTTTAAAATGACAGGTGTGTTAAGTTAGGTGCGAATGGATGTACATCGGGGTTGCAACGTAACAGAAATAGTTTCGTCTCGAGACGATTTTTAGTTTGTCGGTAATTTGAATTGTCCCTTTCAATACGTGTCCCTTTTATGCCACCTCTCCCCTACTATTTTTGTAAATGCATAATTATATAGGTAAAACACCCAGACGCTTGGTGGGAATCGAACCCACGACTTAATGGCCAGGGTGCTAGACAAACAGGCCCGTCAACAATAAAGATATATGTACTACATTATGTTATTATGTAGAGATATATTTTCTAACCTACAAACTAAACTAAGGATCAACCAATCCGCTTTTCACTGTCTCTACTTACTTATTATACACCTTCGATATTCCAGAATTAAAAAACAATACCATTGCAACCTTTGCTGATGACACGAATCTCCATAAGTGAAGTAATAATAATACCAGCTCTTGTTTTGTCCCACTGTTTTAGGCCCCACCACCACGCTGGCAAAGTGCGGGTTGGCGGACTGTGAAGTACTTAATGTTTGTTAATTGTTGATAGGTACTGCTAGGTTTATGTTAGTTTGGAACACCCTATTTAAATAGGTAACATGTCACGGTCATATTTAAATTATATTAAAGTATTTTTTTTATTTTATACAATTAAAAGTGTGGGTGTGCCAAGCCAAGGTGAGCGAGGCCACGCTCCCCGTAACTAAGCTTAGTAACAAGAGATTAGTTTTAATAACATTACTTATTTTGAAAATGTATTATACCTACCTCAATGATATTATAAACCATAGATATGTTATATCCATACTTATTCACACCAAAAATTGACTCATGTAATTATAATATTTTATTTTATATAGTTAAGGTATGATATCCTTTCCTTATTATTTACTGTTGTACAGTAGGTACTTTGTGCATATTCTAATACGCATGAAGGCATTTCACTTGATTTTCAGAGGCCGACGCGTGACTTGCTGCTAGTTTATCCAATTTGGGTGAATTTCATTGTTTCACTTTTCTTGCACTAATGGCATGTCTTTTGTATAAAATAATCATTGAACTACATTGATAGTTTCACCTACTTACCTGTTAGGTGCATACATCAATACATACACTGACTACAGAAAAAATATATCGATTATCTACCAGATTCAATACATAAGTGGTTTGACAAGCCGATTCAGGTAGAGCGCGCGGGCCCGCGGGCGTCTGCCGCGCATGAAGGCATGCGTTCGGTGTTCGCCATGTAAGGTGGTACAACGTTCGTGGGGCTTCGTTATCCGTTATCTGCGATCGAAGCCCCGCCCTGGCGCGCGGTCCTATTCAACATGGCGGCCGCCCGCGCTACCGCCTGTGTTGCCAGAGTAGTGTGGTTACAATTCCAATTATTACAGGGTGGAACAAACGAACGGGACACGGAGGGGAAGTACAATACAATACAAATATTCTTTATTGTACACCAAAAGAGAAGATACAGTTTAAAGGATAAGAAGATTACAGTGTGACAATTTAAAGCGGTTTTATCGCTAAAGCGATCTCCACAAGCGAAGTACCTACACATTATTTTATTTTTACATATAATCATAACTATGGTAAAGTACCCAGATTAGATGACATTTAAACATTTTTAAAACAAACTTGCCTGAACCGGGAATCGAACCAACTAAAAAAGTAAAAAATAGGCAGCCATTATTTTGGAGTGATATAGTGACATGATAAGGGTAAAATCTCTCTTATAAACATTGTATCTTAGAATCAAAGAAGACCTTGAATTTAACAATTTGTACATACAAAATTGACTAGTAAAACATTTCTTTTTGCCTGAATAGCTCAGAAAGAGGGCTATGTTTTTCGAGAGTAAGTATTTAAGTATATGTATGTATTTATATATAATATATGTATGTAGGTATTTCTATATCTTTGGCACGGCCTACAGCCTAAACGACTTGATGGATAGTGACTCATGTCGTTAGTAGATTCGTCTTCGTTGTGTAAGTGACAGCCATATATGTTTTAAAAAAAAAATTATGTGCGGCAGCCAGCCGCCATTTTGTATTTTTATATTTCTAAAAACATCAATATGAAATAAAAGAAACTTTCCATTCAGTGAATTTTGGTATCTTAATTATTTAATGTACTCTCGCGGTCACAAGCTGTGTAGCATCTTTAGGACGATAATCGCTTGCACGAGCCGGCCCAAAATACGTGCGGATGAGGTAAGCGCACGTAACGTTGTTCAAACGATTTTGGTTGAAAACTGTTCGTGTCCGCGATAGTACTTCCTCCTCCTTGTCCCGTTCGTTTCTTCCACCATGTAAATGGCTGTAAAAATACAGATTGTACCTATCTAAGTATATTTTTTTCACAATATAAACTAGTGCTAAGCGGTGATTCATTCGGGGATGGTAAAGAAAATCAACTTAATAAAGCCTATTAACTCTAGCCTTGAAGAAACCCTCGCTATACCTCCGGTTCTATGGCCGCTTTCGACTGCATCACCGTTTTTAGACAGCATCGCCACTTTCTATCAAGTGGGATTGCAGTCTTCTTGTTTCGTTAGTCGCCTCTTACGGACACCCAACGGAAGGAGATGCGAGGGTGCTATTCTTACCCAGATCAGTTAATGGTTATTCATTTAAAATTTCCCTGTATCTGGGTACCTTACCATATTATGGTAACACCATGGTCGAATGCGCCGTGCTCTGGCCCGGTATGGCGCGACGTCCGTTTATAGACCTAATGAAAACCACTTTAATTAATTCACAGCAATCACATGCGCTGCAGCTTTTATGTTCATTGTTTCCATATCATTTTTAAAGCAACACATTTTGATTTCTCAAGAGTGTCACCGCCTGGTAATGATCTGTATAGTGAATAACTGCCCGGCCGGGACCATCGTATATTAGCTGTGTTATTCTTATTACCATTATTTAAATGTTATTAGGTACTCAACTTTGCACTTTATGTTATTAAGTATAATAATAGTGGTAATTATTTTTTGAAAATACGACCTATCCTGTTTTATTTTCACGAGAATTTATGAACCTATCAATTTAAGTAGGTATGTTAATTACGCTTAGATTTTTTATTTTATTTTATAGCGCCAGGTAGTTTTTTTTTTACATCAATTTTAGTGTTGTATCAAAATAAAATTATTAAGTGTAGTAACTAGTTGCAATATTTTTCTAACGACTTATTGTTTGTAAATTACATTACTTATATAAGTATTGTAGTCCGTCTGCTAATTATTTTATTATGTAGGTACGTACCTACTATAATATGGTTTTTATTAGCCCGAGGAAGTAGGTAGGTAAGACTTCTAGGAGACAGACGATGAGACTATGATTGTCGTAAATAATAATTTCCTTTCACCTTCCTTCCTTTCACCTTATTATGATTGTTGACAAGCCTAAAAGGCCATATTAAGCATTTCATCTAAAAGGAATTCGTGTTTTGCATTCCCAGCAGATCCCTCGCAATTCCTGCTTTTTTCGTAAAATGGCAACACACTGTGCTTACTATGTCGGCCAATCGTGGGTACAAAAGCTTCTCTTCCAATTTGCGCGTTAAAATCCCCGATAAGCATTTTAATGTCGTGTAGAGTACCTCGTAGCGTATCTTTAGCTACTTCATCTGAACCTTCTGTTGGAGCATAAGCATTAATTATCGTTATTGAAAGAATTGGCTTTTAAGTCGCAATACACAAATTCTATCTGAGACAGCATCAAAACGTACAACATTTCCCAAAAGGTCGTTTCTAATGATAAATCCTGTTCCATACACATGGCGTCCTGAGTCTGAGCCTCTGTAAAATAGGGTAGTTTTGTTATCAATATTGCATTCGCCATTCTCTACTTCGAAGTCTCTACTTCGCACGTTCGTTGTTGCAAATCGGATGTCCGTTATGCCTTGCCTAGTGTTGTCGTGTTGGGAATCGGATCGTACTCTTTTTTCTCTTGTCGATATCGTAACAAACTGCTTTTAGGTGGGAGGGTTGTCAGCCCCCCGCACAACCCCCGAAATACTGGAAGGACCAAACCCTAATTTGGTCAGCGAGTCCATTGCGAGTGACTTAGCCGGTAGCTAGCTAGGCTGTGCTATCGACCACTCCCCCATCCGCCGTCAAGGGGACGCTTCCCGTACGCCGTGAGGGCCAGCGCGGGAATAAAAGTCAAACCGTTACTCATATTATGATTCATCGAAAGTGTCATTTTTAGACCCGTGTTCAGTAGAACCCTATTCGCCTTCGCCGGAATACTCATATCCTCTCTTTGCTTTATACTGTTCTTTACAATCCTAGGGCACCACTTTATTTAAAAGAGCGTTTTATATTTTTTACTTCCCAACATCACGCCCTTCGGACTTCCTCCGAATTGCGTCTAGTTACACCTTGTCATACGTCTCATGCATACACAAAATCGTTTACTGTTCAAGCTGGCCGTCTTTGGAATTCCTTGCCACAGAATATAAGACGAGCTGAGAATCTGGAATCATTTAATACACAGGTTACCTCTTACTATCTTTCTCTTCCGTAAATCTATTCTTTCTCTAATATATAGTATGTAATAGTACTTATATAAAGTCATACAGCTACATCATGGATTTCATTATGTGTTCATTTATATATTATAATATACATTTCATGTTATTATATTGTTATTGATATATATACCTATCTAAAGTTGTAATTACACCTGCCCTTTAACATACTGTCCTGTACCCCACCCAAGGTTGTCTGTAAGAGATCGCTTTAGCGATAAGACCGCCTTAAATTGTCATACTGTTATCTTCTTATCCTTTAAACTGTATCTTCTCTTTTGGTGAACAATAAAGAATATTTGTATTGTATTGCACAATTTGAACCGTTTGATTCCTTTTTTTAAATTGAAACAGATAACTATTAAAATCATTTATAAATTGTATCACGATCAGACAAGTAGTTTCTGAAGAAAAACGAATGATAATGAAACTGTAATAATATACTCTATATCTCCGACTACAAAAAAAGGTGACATGACCATTGTTGTCCTAAGTACTAATTGTAACGGATTCTTTTTAATAATGAAAAAGCTTTATATTCAAATCTGTATAGTTGAATAAATACCACACAGGGTTTCTGGTAATTCGACATATATCAGGAGCTAAAAGGAAGGCTCAACAGCTACAAAAGCCCCCATATGTATCAAAGTCAAGTCAAAAGTCAAAAATAGTTTATTTCAAGTAGGCTTAACGCTAGCATTTTTGAAAGGTCATGTTTTTTTATACAAAAGCTACCACCGGATCACAACGCGGCGTCAACTGAGAAGACCCGGCAAGAAACTCAGCGGGCTTGTCATTTTTTCACTTTTTTTTTTAAACAGTGTGTCATGTTACAATTAGATCAGAGCGATAGTGTGTCTTGCCGTTCAAAAGATCAAATAAGACAGAAACAAAATACGACGAAAGTACAACAAACTAAAAGGCCAAAGGGATAGTAGTTGGACCAGACCAAGCAGCACCCGCGCACGAGTTGACTCGAGCAGCAGCCATATGGCCAAAGTTCAGCAGCTTTCGAGATACTTATTTGAATTTTAAAGGTTTTTGATATTTTACCAGAATTTCACATTAGGTGTAGTCATCGATTTATTATTTTGTACTTCAATGGAAATCAGTTCCGTGTAAGGTACATTAGTTACATTGTATTGCCCCGGAATTGCCCAATAGTAAGGTGTATTAATATTTGCATTAAAAAAGGTGACTTCAATCGGTCACGTAGGTAGTGGGTACACGACACGGCCATATACAGAGTGGAACAAACGAACGGGACACGGAGGGAAAGTACCTGCATTAAATATTAAAGATATCATAAGGCACTGAAAGGAAACATTCCTTTATTTAAAAAAATAATAATAACCGTAGTAAAACTTTTTTACAAAAGCTTGCCTGAACCGGGAATCGAACCAACTAAAAGTAGCCACTATTTTATTAATGAACTAATCGATAGGGTAAATGATAAGGATACAATCTCTCAAACATTGTATCTTAGAATTATAGAAGACCTTGAAATTTAACAATTGAAAAAATAATACCTAGTCAAGGTGCATTTTTGTACATTTAAATTTATGCAGATTTAAATGTCAACTGGCTGGTCAATAAGTGACTGAGAGCGAGTTACAAAGTTACTGTTTGAGCCTGGATCATTATTACTTTGAATCAATGTAATAATGATCCAGGCTCAAAGGTGGCTCAAATGGCCAAAGTCTTTGATTAGTCCCGTAAGTTTTTAGATCAATAGAGGAAGGTCCAGGAAATGATAAGCCTGTATCTGTAAGCACTGACACAATGATATTTTACTATATAAAATACTGCACTGACATAAATCAGTGCCTGTAAGGTAGACCGAAGTAAATTTTTTTGAGGCATATTAAAACATACTAAAGTAGGTACTTTTTATTGGCAAAATGGTTATCAGTAACTAATAAGTACCCAATGCAATAAAAAAATTTAACCATTAATAATTTATTATAGTTATTAAATAAAAACTAAAAATGAAAAATATTCGAATCACCCCCATTGTCGTGGGGGATCGGATCTTACATACAATGTAACCAACATTTTAATTTTCTTTAATATTCTACGACAATCAACACACGGTCATCCAATCCCAAACTAGGCAGAGACTGTAATGAAAACCAGACCATTGCTACTAATAATTATATTTTTTTTTTGGAAATACATACATAAATAGATAAAACTTCCAGACACTTGGTGGGAATCCAACCCACGAACTATTGGTTAGCGATTAGGGTGTCTAACCACAAGACCAACAGGCCTGTTAATAGCGTGAAAACATTAACAAATTTAAACGCCTGCCAAGCGTGAGGAATGTGGCAACCCCTCCCTTATAAGGGGGAGGTCTTTGTGGACGTCTTTCGGGTGATTATGAATAACCTTTATTTGAAAATCTCAGCAGCTCGATGTGAATGAGTTTTTAATTTTTTAGCAGGAAATACAATGAGAAACATTGATAGCTAGGTAGATAACTTAGTACGTAGGTAGGTCTTCTAGGTAGGTACGCCTAGGTATTCAAGGTTGTAACGTTAATTAAGGCCGGTGTGTACGGATATGTTCGCAATTTAGCCTTAATTTTATGCCAATTAAAATATATTTCATTTTTTATGTATTCTGCGTTTATATTGTGTTATTCTATTGGCTTGATGCATCTATTAGGTACTTACCGACCAGACGCGCTAGTTTAGTTAGGTAATACTTACCTACTTACTTATTTGAATAAAATTATAAACCGCACAAAAATATACGAACAGTGCTGCACCTACAAATGCTGGTTGGTTATCGTTAATTGTAATTAAGCCATTTTTTATAACTAATGATATGATTTTGACTCTCGGATCCGTTTAAGCTCATGTTCTATTATTGAGTATGAGATAATCAATATCTCTACTCACTATCAGAGTCTGCGAGTATCGAAGTATCCGATTTCAAGAATTGGATTAAAGATCATTAACTATTACTGGACGTTTGTAAGTAATAATAACAATAAGCCCGCAGGGCTGCTTATAGCGAGCTGTTGGTGCGTAATGACACCACGGACCCGAGTGCTCCAGAGAGTCGGTCAGGGCAAACCGAAGGGGGCCCGCAGGACTGTCAGCTCTGGCTTGCCTTAATTGGCCGTCCAGAGAGGAGTTGTTAGAGCTATATCCTCCAGGGGTGGAAGTGTTAAAGGGCATAACGTCGCGAGTAACTTCGGAGAAAGCGCAGCGCACCTTTCGACACCCCTGAGTCACTCACACCGGTGTTGGTCTCTGTCATCATAGGACGATCATTTGGGGAGCCTATCTAGTGGGTGGCAAGCCACCACTTGCCACAAAATAATAATAATTAATAATAATAATATCTTGGAACAATCCACACACGGTCATCCGATCCCAAACTAGGCAGAGCGGTTTCCATAGTACAGGCTCTGAGAGCCTGTACTATGGAAACCAGACAACTGATACTAATACTCTTTTTTTGTAAATACTTACTTATATAGATAAAACACCCAGACACTTGGTGGGAATCGAACCCGCAACCTATTGGTCAGCGGCCAGTGTGTCTAACCACTAGACCAACAGGCCTGCCAAAATAAGTAGCGCGGCAGTAAGTCTATGTAATAGAATATAACATAAATAAATAGCGACTGAAGTTGTCCAGGAGTATGTGTACCTAGAGCATACGCTCCAACTAAGTGAGGACAACTTTGAGAAGGAAATCAGGAGAAGAATACAGTTGGGTTGGGCAGCTTTCGGAAAATTTCGTCAAGTCTCGTCACCGATACCGCATTGTCTGAAGACTAAGGTCTTTAATCAGTGCGTTCTACCCGTAATGACGTACTCGTACGGTGCTAAGACGTCGTCACTAATGGTACGACTAATCCACCAATTCAAGGCCGCTCAGTGAGCTATGGAGAGAGCTATGCTTGGCATTTCTCTGAGGGATCGATTAAGAAACGAAATAATTCACCAGAGACCAAAGTTACCGACATAGCCCAACGGATTAGAAGGCTAAAGTGGCAGTGGGCTGGCCAGATTTGCTACAGAACACTCACACCGGTGTTGTACTCTGTCGTCTTCGTCAGAGGACCATTATGCCGTTAGATATATGGCCGCCAGGCATGCATAAAGAGGGAGGTAGGTTCTCTTTATAAACAACTACAACATATTAATTTCTATTTTTGTTAATTTTACCCCATACCGTTGCACCATTACACATGCATCTGACTTTTTAATATGCCATCAAGTTAATAAACAATATTATAAATGTCACGGTCGTTAATGAAGCAGAAAAATAATTAGTGCCGTTTGATTGTATGAATATGTATTATAGTGAGCCATCACTACTTGCAAGCTCCAATGTTTATATGACATAACTAAGGAATAAATTCATCTTGTATGTTCAGTTCATATTCTGTAACTTCAGCTCAACGTTTTACTATAGGTATAATAAGTTCAAGCTTCTAACATCGCTCTTTTTGTATCGGAGGTTAAAAAGTAGAGTACTTATGTGTTATAGCTCGGTTCCAGTGTCGGATCTGAGGAACCCTCATGTAAAAAACCTTCTCGTCTCTTGCATCAAAACAATTCCAAACGAATTAGCGGCTTATAATGTGTTTTCTTTGATTTTAGAAGCTGGTTTAATCGGGATAGTCCATAGCAATGTTACCTGATGCAATTACTGAAGCAAAATATTTCGTTTCTTTTTATATTTTTAAATCATTTTTCAACATACTTAATATCCTAAGTACTTGTGTCCATTTTACACGCGAAGAAGGTAATGGCGCACATATAAAGTTTGTCTATTTTTAGGGTTCCATACCTAAAAGGTAAAAAAGGCAAAATAAAAATCTGTTTTGAAATGTGCAAATAGAGTCCTTTCGAAAGGACTCTATTTGATTTATACGAAAGTTTCGTATGATATAATAGTATCACTTTGAAAATTTAATGACCCATTTCAACCTCCTTAAAAAAATTTGTAAATAAGTAAAAGAAAAAAAAATTGCGATGAGGTTGGGTAAGTAAGATGTTTGGGTTAAGCACGCCTTTGTGCATGAATTTTCTTTATTTTATACTAATGTGTAATATTATTGTGTGCAATAAAGAATAAGAATAAGATCTGAAACTAGTCCAAGTTCAAATCGATAGCATCTGTGGTTCTGGTTCCTGAAGTATACTTATAGGTGTGACAGACAGACAGACAGACGAAGTCAGCCCATAAGGTTTCCTTTTTTACTTTTTAGGTATGGAACTATTTACTTTTTTTATAATGGGGGTCGATAATGGGTCATCAAAATTTCAAAGTGAGACTACTATATCGAGTGGGTATCATATGAAAGGGCTTCATTTGCACATCTCAAAACATATTTTTATTTTCGTTTATGTCTCTTAGTTTTTGGCTGATAATCAAAAATGTGAAAAAAAGATAGAATTATCTTTCTAACTAGTACAGTTATTTAGTAATCCTAAAAAACCTCGACACACAAACTTAGTTATGCGGTTTTTTTTTTGCTATCTTATTTACATCAACAGTAAAATTACTTTAATACTTCCTGAGATGATATGGAACCCTCGGTGCGTGAGTCCGACCCCCACTTGACCAGTATATTTTTTTTGTAATTAAGTAAGTTAAACAAGTTAGAGATTGTTAGATTATTTTTCTAAATTTAATGTCTGTTCAATTTCAAAAAATATTTGCAACTATTGTTTGCGGTGGTTTCAAAGTAAGTGCTTATGTAGTTTTGTATGAATGATGTGAAATATATAACAATAGTTGTTACAGTTTAAACCTTTAGTTTAAAAATAAATAAATTATAAGTCTTTTTATGTAGAGATTGCCGTATCCTCTTAATAATTCGTTGTCATGGTGACCTACCTACCTCCCTGAGATGGTGCACGGGACAAGTCCCCGGCGGCCATTTGTCGCGGCAACCCTCCCCATGGCCTCGTTAGCAACCCCGCGACAACCCGCTGATTTATTCGCGCATCGCGACACCAGCTGACACATAAATGTCGCTTTTGTTTCTCTTTACGTTTAACTACGCGACCCTGTGGATCTCGGGTTACGTCTCGGGATGTAAATAAGAAAGTCCTGGCGTATATCTTGTCAAGATCGCGTACAATACGTATGTGCAGTTGTTAGCGCTTTATGGCTAAACGCGCTATAATTTGTTTAGATTTAGGAGATGGGCCAACTAAAGTATTCCGTAACTATCATCGTCAAAGACATAGTAGTCTCTTTCACAGCTGAGGTTATTGTTTGCATCATGAGTTAGGTACTAGCAGATTTTACGTTGTCGAAACCCGCACTTCAAACCGTGAATTCAAATTTGCAGTGTGGATGCAGCGCTGCTTTGTAATTCCATATAATTAAAAAGCGACAGCAGCGAAGCTACAGCGCGTTTTTTTTATATGGATTTACAAGGCAGCGCGTCTGCAGCGCTGCAGTCGCGCTTCCGTCGCTGCAGCCGCGTTGCAAATTGGATTGGAGTCACCCTTATAGCTTTTGGAACGTCTCTATCATCGTCTGGTAGGTATACCCAAAAGCGCCTTTGGATACGGTAATCAATGTACAGTCACAAGCATAAATATATTACCATGGACAGTTCGCCAGAAATATCTGATTTCATGATTCATGCATTAATATCTGATCTCAACCTGACGGCAAAAATATGTGATCATTTATAAAAGCATATACATATAGCAGCATATATATGTGACGTCAAAGAAACACCAAAAATATCTGACGACACTTACGATGCAAAAATATAGAATACCGCATTGACTTCAAAGATATGAGCCACCTATTAGAATGCAAAAATATCTGACATGTCTTGAGTTATAAACATCACGCTGACGCTGACAGCATTAACATCTGACAAAATGTTCGAATCGTTTTTCTTCTATATCGCAATAATTTCCGCTCATTTTGCAAAAACATGTGATATAGCACTGGTAGCATAAATATCTGACACCTGACCAACATATTTTGAGTTATTTTATTCTGTTCTTTATTAATAATAAATTCATTTGTATTTAATTATTATATTTTTATTTGCTATACTCGCGCAATTTTCAAGAAGTGTCGCTGTGTCACTATTACGTAAACGTAAATGATAAGTACGGTACGTAGCGGGATATAATCAAAGTGAACAAATATCGAACTACCCACGAAATAAAACGTTATAGTTAACATTCTTTTTCTTGTTATTTCCCAAGTAAAAAGAAATATTTTTCTACTAGTGCGATTTAATAAATCTTCCATTTATATTTTTTAACATGAATCGTTTTTTTAATAAAGAAAATTATTACTTTATTGATTGATACTTAATTTTAAACCTATATAACCTATACCCGTGGGGTGTCCGGGTAAGAATAGCAGCCACCCATCTCCTCCCGTTGGATGTCCGTAAAATGCGACAAGAAGACGAACAGCAGCGTCTTACAGCAACGCCACCATGTCGATCCGACTACAGCACGAGAGCACAAAACCAATCCGATTGCAGCGAGGCGTGAGACAGGGAGACGTTATTTCTCCGAAACTGTTCACGAACGCATTGCAGGATGTTTTCAAGCTCTTGGACTGGTACGGATTCGGCATCAACATCAATGGCGAATACATCACTCACCTTCGCTATGCCGATTATATAGTCATTATGGCAGAATCGCTGGAGGACCTCAATACGATGCTCAGCGACCTCCGTAGCGTTTCCTTACAGGTGGGTATTAAAATGAACATGGACAAGACGAAAATCATGTCAAATGTCCATGTTGGATCCTTACCCGTAGTTGTTGGGAACGATACACTCGAAGTTATTGACCACTATGTCTACCTTGGACAGATTGTCCAGTTAGGTCGGTCCAACTTCGACAAAGAGGTTGCCCGAAGAATCCAACTCGGATGGGCAGCGTACGGGAAACTACGTGACGTCTTCTCGTCTGGAATTCCACAGTGCCTAAAGACTGAGGTTTTAACTAGTGTGTGTTGCCAGTGATGACATAATGGTACTGAGACGTGGTCCTTAACAGCTGGCCTTTTAGAGAAGCTCAGAGTCACACAAGGAGCTATGGAGAGCTATGCTTGGAGTTTCTTTGCGCGATAGAATCCGTAATGAGAGAAAGAACAAAATAAAATAACTCATAATATTATGGTCAGGTGTCAGATATTTATGCTACCATTACTATATCACATGTTTTTGCAAAATGAGCGAATCTTATTGCGATCTAAAAGAAAAACGATTCGAAACATTTTGTCAGATGTTTATGCTGCCAGCGTCAGCGTGATGTTTCTAATGCAAGACATGTCAGATATTTTTGCATTCTAATAGGTGGGCTCATATTTTTGAAGTCAATGAGGCATTCTATATTTATGCATCGCATGTGTTGTCAGATTGTTTTGGAGTTCCTTTGATGTCACATATATCTGCTGCTACATGTACACACATCAAAAGTGTCTAGGGATCAAGCATTTTTAAGCGGATTTCTTGAGATTGAGATGTGGCTTTGTAATAAATTTATGATTTTATAAATTTATATGGATCCTTTTTGGTGCATTTCATAATTTGAATCCGGAACTGTGAATCAAATTCGAGTAAAAGATGAAAATCAGCTGTCAATATTTTCCCTATAAAAACATACAACGCATTGAAGACATTATTAGTGCTACTGTTTCCCTACTACTGATTAAAACCAACGTTATTATGGAGCGGCGACGTCATTTAAGCAGGGAAGAAATGCTCAGAGCCGTGGGAATGATAGAAGCTGGTTCCCGGCAACGTACTGTGGCTTTAGCTCTGAATACAAGTCAGAGTGTTATCAGTCGACTTTGGACACGTTACCGAAGCACTGGTACCGTGGCTGAGCGCCATGGAGGACGGTATCGCTGCACCACACGGAGACAAGACCGATATATTCAAATCTTAACTCGAAGAGCTCCAACAATAACTGCCATGATGTTAGCCGTGAGGCTTCATCACTCTTCAGGGAACTTAATTAGCGACCAAACAGTCAGAAACCGCTTGCATGAAGTGAACCTTCATTCCCGAAGACCGCTACGGGTACCACCTATAGCAATGCACAATCGTAGGATTCGATATCAATGGGCTCTTGAACACAGAAATTGGGCAGAAGAACAATGGCGTTTCGTGTGCTTTTCTGATGAGTCTCGTTTTGGTATGAGACCGGATACAAGACGTATACGACACTGGAGAACCCCTGGACGCCAACAGCGATTAAAATCCTGCCAGGAAGTCCATCCTTATAGTGGTGGAACCATCATGATGGTTGGTATGGGCGGGTATTTGGATCGGCGGAAGAACTGAGTTGATTTGGATCAGAGGCAACCACAACGCTCAAATTTATGCTGAGACGATTGTATCAGACGTCATCGTTCCTCTACAAGTGCAAATCGGTCCCTTATTTCAGTTAATGCATGATAATGCACGACCGCACACCGCAAGAGTTGTAAGACAGACTCTCGCCGCAGCTAACATCAATGTCCTGCCCTGGCCTGCTCAGTCGCCAGACTTGAACCCGATTGAGCATGCATGGGATATGCTATAGAGAAGAGCTCTGCCGAATATGGAGGGTATCCAGTCGCAAGAAGACCTTTTTTTGTTGTTGCAACGAACATGGGCGGCCATTCCACAGCGTGATTTGGATGAACTCATTTTGAGTATGCCAAACCGATGTTCTTGTGTTGTTAGTGTTCGCGGTAGAAACACGGATTATTAATTGTTTAAGTTACCCAATAAAATTTTAAAGAAAACTGTTATTTCAGTCTTTTTTTCGAACTTTTGTGTTAGTGGTTCAAATGTCAAAAATCCCTTTATTAGGAAAATGGCAAATTTCTTTATTAATGCAAAGGTGACTTGGTTTATCGTTACTGTGACAAACGAAAACACTTTATTTGATGAATCCTTAAAGAAAATTTTAATTAATATCAATCAGGAGAAAAGTTATTGCAAAAATATATGTTGATCCCTAGACACTTTTGATGTGTGTATATGCTTTTATAAATGATCACATACTTTTTCCGTCATGTTGAGATCAGAAATTAATGAATGAATCATGAAATCAGATATTTTGGCGAACTATCCATGGTAATATATTTATGCTTGTGACTGTACCCTATTTAAGAACCAAACTAACCTGTGTATCTGTCACCAAACAAACCTATAAGATTGAAGTCAAAGCGTCGAAAATTACCAAAAATATTAGGATAATTTGTAACTAAAGTAAGCACGTCATTAGTTGATCCCCGACCCGAGGCACCACTAAATGATAATACACTGATAAACAAACAACTCAGTCACTCGGTGATGCTCCCATTACAAATGTCTGTCGCGATGGCTCATAGTTCGTACATAACCATTTCTGATGTGAACTCTCTAAGCGACGAACAATTTGAAAGCGTATTTGGTAATGTGATAGAGTTATGTACGGATGCGGCAGCGGAAGTAAGGAAGAATCGACCTTTCCAGAGCATAGCGGAACTATGTGACGCGTTCCATGAATACTTAGACGGTCTCAACGATAAAGGTCAGTTTGTATTACGCGTATTGTAACATTGGATATATCTCACGGCTATTTCGACCTTTGCCGCAAGGTTTGCATTGATGTATCCATAATTCCGCAGTTTTCAACGGACCTTCATTAGCATAATAATAGGTAATGTCCTTCTGGCTAATACGACCACAGCGGCCAATCGTTCACAAGATCACACATCTATATAATCGGGAGATATTATAGGTTGTGCACAAGTGCAGCAGACCCCACCGGTTAGCCAAGGATTTCCTCTTGGGCCGAAGTGACAGCCGCGGGGATTTTAGTCAGTAAGAATACCACATACCCCGCTTGACCGCCACAGTTCTCACGGACCTATTAAAAGTTTCCCCCGCAAGAACAAAGAAAAGGTAGGCAACTAAAGTCTCGAGTGTCGAGACTCAGTCGGTGTCGGGTCGGGTGGGCCGAGCAAGTACATGCGGATGGCGACGGTGTACGGGGGTTCGACGAACTACCAGCGGGCATAAGTTCAGTAGGTATATAATAATGTACTCTGTGGGATAAGTCGGCTGCGACGTCGATTAACGGATTCGAGAGGACGCACATTTTAAAAAAATTTGAGGGTATGGACTAGACGGAAGGCGGAATGTAGGCCGACATCCCATATGTACCACGGGGCACGGCATATCGTAAAAAGCTATTCTGAATAACCTGGATATTTATGTGAGTGGGAGCTGCGAGGGTATGAACGACAGCGTGTTGTGTAGGTACTATTGGGAAAACGTGTCGCACTATAGTGTTTTAAAAAGTATACCTACATACTTACATAAAATAGTGTTTATATAGTTACAACTTGTATGTTACAGAGAAGGTGTTAGTGTTGCAGCTACACCCGGACTTGGCGGGGCGGGTTGCTGCACGAGGGGAGCTCACTCGTGAGTCTGCAGGAGAACAGAAGTCCGCAGGCCTGAACCACCTAACACAGGAACAGAAGAACGTGATAGACGAGAGCAATGGACGGTAAACTATCTACCCCTATGAATAATAATTTGAGGCAAGAATGTTCCAGATTTTCAGAAATTGGCGGATACCGATTGTTTTAAACCATAATATTTAACTAATACCTATTCAATTTTTTAACCGGCTTCATTAACCGGCTTCAAAAAGAAGGTTCTCTATTCGACGCGTATGTATGTAATATTAATAAAAATGCATAATATTAATATATGTCGGCGGGGCGGGTAAGTGGCTAGGGCATGCTTTGCTTGCTTTCCTATGCTTGCTTAGTTTCCTTTCCCTTTCTAATGCACTAGCTGCTTGCCTACTTTACACACTAATCCCGTGTGTAATTTGGCAAACGGTCTTGGAGGGAGCGCAACAGTCGTGATTGATCTCCAGGGCAAGCCCGATGATCTAGCCTTCCCGAGGTTGCCGCCTGTTATTGGTTTGATTCCTTCAGAAACAAACGCAACAAAAAATCGTTGGGCGAATAACTCTTTCACCCCAATCCTCACCCATCCCTCATCCCCACCTTATATTTATATAGTATGAGTTTATGTATAATATATAGTATGTATATTTAAATCCCGCTATGTATGTATATATTCGTGTATGTAAGTATATGCGTCTCAGTATATGTGTATGTTTATAAGCATATGTATGTATATGTATATATTTATTCAATACTGCGGCGTCATGAGGTCGGGCGTTGCGGTCCTACCATCTCAACAAACCAGCAGATGGTAGGAAGTAGGTAAGACCTCCCGCGTGTTTTTGCCGTGCGCGGGGACCCGTAATGAGGGGGAAGGGAGGCCTGGAGGATGAGCTGCACAGTGGGCCTGCGGACGCGGTCCCATGCGGCAACACGACTCTTCGGTCCCGGACTCCTATAACACGGGCGGTTGCGACTGAGCCGGTCGCAATCAATCGGCTGTTGGTGGTCCTTAAGACCAGCCGGCTAGTCTTCTTGGGTGATGGGGTCCGCAGTCAGCAATGTGAGCCGAGAACGTGGCGCGGCGCGGCGCTGCACAGGCGAACGTTGTGTGGACTCGTGGACAACTCACTTGGGAGGACTATATTTCACTGATAGCCCTGGTGCTTAGAAAAGCATCCCCAAAGGTGCGGGCTCCGTGGAGGGTGGGGAGTCAGTGAAATGAAGTTACGAATAATATTCGCATGGATTCGCACAAGAAACCGCGCACTGTCCCTAGGGATGACGGGGGTAGCCCTTCCAAGGGTTGCTCTAGAAATATGACGGCCGGTGGAACTACTGCGGGACCTGGTGTGTCGGTAGTGACAGGGAACAGGAATGGGACCGGAACTCTGACCCGATGGGCTCAAGGTGGCAAAACTGAGCTGGCAAGTAAAGGTTTGGCCCTGACTTCGGCTGGCGAAGCAGTCACTGGAGAAGGCTCGCCAGAGCCCGGTTTCAGGACAGCGACGCTGTTGGGAAGGGCCACAACCAGTACAGCGCAAACGCGCAGAAGCAAGCCTGGAGCCGTTGAAAGGAGAGGCAGGCGTGATCAGGCCATTGGTGTTGCCTCACCAATGGGTTATCTAAGATGTATACAAATTAATCTACATCACAGTAAGGCGGCTACGGCAGTACTCTGCCGGTCGCTTAATATGGATAAATATGATGTCGCTCTCATACAGGAACCTTATCTGTACAAGGGCGTCATCAGAGGTCTAAACGTTCGTGGAGGACAGCTTCTCTATAGATGCCCTACAAATAATATGAGGACCTGTGTCTTTGTCAGGAATGGCATAATGGCAATGCCTCTATATGACTTCTGCTCCAGAGACCTCACTACTGTGAGGATTAAGGGGTTAACGGGAGGGGGCAGTAAAGATACTATTATATCTTCTGCTTACCTACCCTATGAGAATGAGGACCCGGTATCAGCACTGCTGCAAGACCTGGTTAACAATTGCGCTCACGACGACCTCATCATAGGATGCGACGCGAACGCTCACCACGTTGCCTGGGGTAGCACAGACAACAACAAAAGAGGGGAAGCACTATTGGACTTTCTGGTAAGCTCACCCTTACAAATTTTAAATAAAGGCAATAGACCAACCTTTGTGAATAGACGCAGGGCGGAGGTCATTGATATAACGCTTGCATCCAATAGAGCGAGTAAAGCGATCCGTAACTGGCATGTGTCGGAAGAGGTCAGTCTATCTGACCACAACTGCATCTGCTTTAGGTATGTAACTTCCAATAATTATGGCAAGGTACGAAGGAGGAACCCAAGGAGAACCGATTGGGAATCTTTCAGGAGAGACCTTAAGGAACACCTCGGGGATCCTACGCAGCGACTCAACTCAGTTATAGATATCGAGTTTGAGTCTGACAGAATTACCCAGGCAGTTAAGACCAGCTGGATCAAGAACTGCCCGGAGAAAGAGGCGGCGACGCAAAAGGAACCGTGGTGGTCACCTGCCCTTGAGAATCTAAGGCAGGAGACGCGACGTGTTTTCAACTGGGCGAAGTCAAATAATGACTTTACGGTATATGCCGAAGCTCTTACGCACTATAGTAAGGAAGTGCGCAAGGCGAAGCGGAGATCATGGAGATCTCATTGCAGTAGCATCAATAGCCTTCCAGAGGGCATGAGGCTCAGTAAAGCAATGAGCTCTGCAAAGGTTAATCCACTTACATCTATCCGGAATGACCAAGGTAAGCTCACTGTAACTGGGAAGGAAACTCTTACGCATATGCTAAGAATGCACTTCCCGGACTCAGTGGAGATACAAAATGTGACTGATAATGTCATTACCATGGAAGAACAATTTACAAAAACTTCCAAAGACGACTGGCGTACAGCAAAGAAAGTAGTTGACGCAGACAAGGTACGATGGGCAATTGATAGTTTCAGTCCGTATAAATCACCAGGACCTGACGATATATACCCCATCTTACTACAGGAGGGAAAAGGTATTCTCATACCTCACTTGTGCAGATTGTACAGAGCATGCCTAGCCTTTGGGCATGTCCCATCAGCCTGGAGACAGGCAAAAGTAATCTTCATTCCCAAACCAGGAAAGGAGAGCTATGAAGATGCCAAATCCTACCGCCCTATCAGTCTTACTTCATTCTTCTTGAAGACTTTGGAGAAGATGATAGACCGGTATATAAGAGATGGCCCATTAAGGAGACGACCGCTCCATGACATGCAATGCGCGTACCAACCGGGTAAGTCTACGGACACGGCACTGCACTATGTGGTCAACCGGGCAGAACATGCATTGGAGACCAAAGAAATCTGTGCTGGAGCGTTTTTGGATATTGAAGGGGCGTTCGATCGAACAACCTTCGCTTCAATAAGAACCTCAGCACAAAATCATGGCATAGAGGCGACAATTGTTAAATGGATTAGCACTATGCTGCAGGAACGTGTTATTAAAAGTAGTTTATTAGGTGATATGGTTACCGTAAAGGCAACTAAAGGATGTCCACAGGGAGGCGTACTATCCCCATTACTGTGGAGTCTAGTGGTGGATTCGTTGTTAGTGGAACTTAACAATGGACCATTTCAAGCCGTAGGCTATGCAGATGATATAGTCATACAAGTAAATGGCAAATTTCCAAACGTAGTAACGGATTTGCTGCAGGGTGCTTTGGTTAGGGTGGAAAGATGGTGTAAAGACAATAACCTTTCCATAAATCCAAGCAAAACGGTTATAGTGCCTTTCACGAGGAAAAGACATTTAGAGGGCCTTAGAGACCCAGAAATGTACGGCACCAGACTAAAATGGGCTACGGAAGTGAAATATCTTGGGGTAACTCTCGATAGTAAACTAACGTGGCATAGTCATGTTGAAAACATAACAAGAAAGGCCTTACGTGTCTTCAATATGTGCCGTTCTGCGTATGGCAAAACCTGGGGACTCAAACCAAAGGTAATGTATTGGTTATATACCACGATGGTGAGACCTATTCTCACATACGGCAGCGCTGTATGGTGGCCTAGGACCAAACTAAAGATCTGCAAGGATTCTCTTAGGAAGGTACAAAGAGTAGTTTGCATGGCAATTACAGGTGCCTTCAAAACAACGCCTACATTGGCTCTTGAGTGGATACTGGGACTAACCCCACTACACACTTACATACAAACAGAGGCAAGGAAGTCGCTATACAGACTTGCAAAAGCAGGAGTTTGGAATCGTAACAAGCCCTGTACAAAACACACTTTATTGGATCCCGTGAAAGAACTGGACGATCTAATGGACATGCCCTGTGATAGGATAAATCCAGTGTACATGTTTAACAAGAGGTACCGAGTACATATACCATCCAGGGAAGAGTGGACGAGGGGACTCAAACCGGTTGGTGGAACTCACCTCATATGGTACACTGACGGTTCTAAAATGGAGTCAGGTACAGGGGCAGGGATTTATTCCAAGGACTGTAGTGTCAGTCACAGCATGGGGCATTATGCATCGGTATTCCAAGCGGAAACCTATGCCATAATTGCCAGCATTAAAGAAATGCAAAGGAGAAACGTCAAAGGTAAAACCATTTGCATTCTCAGTGACAGTCAGGCAGCTCTGAAGGCTCTGAATTCCTTCCGAGTTGCTTCTAAACTAGTCAAAGAAGGTGTTACAGGTTTGAACAACCTGGGAAGACACAACAATGTCAGCCTTATCTGGGTACCTGGACACGAAGGCGTCGAGGGCAATGAGAAGGCAGATAGACTAGCGAGGGCCGGCTCACAGAGTCATTTGGTTGGCCCCGAACCATTTGTGGGGATTCCGTATGGAACATATCACCAAGCATTATATGCACATGCTAGGAACGAACACATGAAGGAATGGAGGGCAGCGTCAGGCCTAAACCACTCCAAAGCGTTCTCTAGCGGAAGGGTGGACTGTGGGGTTAAATTATTAAGCCTTAACAGATCACAAATAAGGCACCTAATAGGTGCACTCACGGGACATTTTGGCACCAACGAGCATCTACACAGAATGAGGCTAAGTACTGGTGACATTTGCAGATTCTGCGAAGATGAAAAAGAGTCAATGCGACACATATTGTGTAGCTGCGACGCTCTTGCGAGACGTAGGTTAAGTCATTTGGGAGTAGCCTATCCTACGCCAAATGATTATGTACAGCTCCAAGCTGGCGCGATCGTTGCGTACCTGAGGGAGCTCTTCGATGCGCCAGCAACAGAGTAAGGGCTAGGGCATGCACAATGGATCCAACTGGGTCGAAGTGCGTTCCGGGGATACCGGGCCCAAATTTATAGCCACCAAGAATAGAATAGAATAGAATATATGTCAGTCTATGTGGGCTTCTAAACAAATTTTTTGAGTGTATGTATGTATGTATATATGTATGTATGTAGGTTTGTCCGCGTGTTTCTCAGAAACTACAAGTCCGATTTCGAATATTCTTTTTGCAATAGTTAGAGTATTTTTCAACTTAGGGTACAGTACAAGTTTCATCAAAATCGGTCCAGTAGTTTAAGAGATATAAACTTTTTATGTTTTCAGTAAGTTACTGTAACGTAGACGTTCGAGTTGCGTGATAATGCTGATACCTATTTTGCTAAAATAAAAGTCACTAAAAAGTGCTAAATAAACTATTAAAAAAAAAAAACTGACATCAAAGTAAATTATCTAAAAAGCCTAAAATAACGAAAATATATTGAAGTCGGTGTCAGCTCGTGCTAATCTTAGTTTAACATGTTGTGCTAGCACCGACTTCAATATATTTTCGTTATTTTACGCTTTTTAGATAATTTACTTTGAAGTCGGTTTTTTTTTTTTTAAATAGTTTATTTATTGATCGAATATCAGCAAAAGTCCCACCCACTTATGGCTCGATATCCGGATCATAGTCGAAGCAGCAGCATACCTAAACTCTGCATTGATCATGATTATTGCAAGCACGATTATGGTTAGTCCCACTAGTAGTTTGATTACGAAATATCTGCAAGAACCGTGTCACTGGGGATAGTATTCAGAAATGGTTTAATTCTTCTGGTGTGCTGATTTCATAACTGGAAAATATGGGGTTACTACTGCCATCTAGCGAACAACTAACAAGTTTTGACGAGAACCATCATAGTTATCAACTGCATCGCTGACTGGTTACTGTAAACTCTAATTTCGACTACAAAATAATTCTACGTTCCGTTACTAGATGGTGTTACTTGAAATTATTTATTACTCGATTTGGAAATAGGGCCGAAACGCAGTGTGTATATAGCCGAAACGATGACGGGTTTGGTTGCGTTGTATGTATGTATTAAAAATGTTGTTTTACAATGTTTTCTTATTATTTTCGTTTCGTATAGAAGAAACAGAAGCAGAAATTAGACCTATTCTTTGCGAACTTTTAACGCACACCCAATGAAAAAAAAAGGGTCGTAAACATATCATCCATGAAGCTATTGGCAGCCAAAAGACGCCACTGCTGAACAAAGGCCCATAGAAGGGAATGCCGCCATAGTCCCTGCGCTTGGCAGGCGTCTTGGGGATCGCAGTACCACCACCACCTCAATAGAGGTAGTGGTGGTGGACTGCTAATAAGCAGTATTATTATCATCTTTCTTGAGTATATGACATGAGGTAGAGACATCAATTAACGTGGTTTATAGCTCTGTCACTTTCTATCGAGAAAGTAAGGTGAAAATAATATGGTGGTACAGACATGCCCAGGTGGCTAATCCAATAGAAAGACGCTGCTGCTGCTGCCCGTCTTCTTATTTTCCCTTAGTCGCCTCTTAAAAACACCGAATATGGGAGATGGGAAGGTGCTATTCGTACCCGGGCAACACACACCGGGTATAATTAAAAATAACCGTAATTAAAACTAACGTTGAGTGTCTTCTTCTGTATAAATAAGGTATGAATGATTCAAGTACATATTTATTTCTTTATAGGTACAAAGAGAAATTCGGCTTCCCATTTATATTATGTGCAAGGGAAAACAAGGTGCAATCAATTATCGAAGGCTTGCATCGTCGCTACAACAATACTCTTGACGAAGAAATAATCATCGGTATTAACGAAGTGAAGAAAATATGTAGGCTTAGGATACTAGACATTGTAAAGGAGAAGTAAATTATTAATAATGTATTTGAAATTACCAGAAGGCTTACTTTGGTAAACAAAATCCAATTAGGGTAAACTAACCAAATATTGACACCGTACCAATTTATTGGCACCTTACCATTTTTTATCTATATTAATTAGCCTGGTAAACACCAGGCCCCAAATCATTTTTTTCTAAACAGGTAATTAACAGTATATTTATACGTAGAGTACTGGCATCGCAGAAATAGATATTTTTTTAATAAGGCGTCGGAATAAATACTTTTGTGACAAGTCTGTACGTGGATGTAAAAAAATTCAAAATCCTGACTTCTTGCTAAGGTAAGACCCATTTTAATCTTTGTTTATATACCTAGATGATGTATTGAATTTTAGCAACAAATGTTATTTGATTTGATTTATGAGAGCATAAGAATTAATCAGCCAATATTTTTTTGCTCTAACTGACGATTTTAATACTTTTTTTATCCATGCCAATATTAGGTATCGAAAAATAAGTCATTAACCATTTTATTGACACTCATGCCAAAAATAGGTTTTATTATAAAGTTTGCCATCGAGGTTAAAATATGCTTTATTAATAGATATAAAATTTTTCACTACGTATCTTTGGCTTTATTACTATTGTAATTCAATAAGGGTCATAAATTATGATATTGAAATTTTCAATATACTTAGTTTGTACAAAAAAAATACACGACGACTTCCCCTTCAACATTTAATCAGTTACCTATATTTGAAAATACAGGTAACTGATTAAATGTTGAAGGGGAAGTCATTGCCGGCAACGGTGAGTCAAGGCCACGTGCCGCTGTTTGGTGTTAGAAATCGTTCATTCAACGAAAAATAAATACACGTGATGTCTCATTATACCCCTCCCCCTCCTGGTGATATTTCGTGATTTTTTCGAACCCCCCTTTCGAGCCTCACGTGATTAATGGACGACCCCAAATATGGAAGTTATTTTCAATGATTCTCTAAACCAATATGGCGATACCCAGGCATCAGACTATGAACATTTTTCACAAGAAGTAATAGGTGAAGTGTTATTTCTATTTTATTGCACTTATGTTCCAACCTAATTTATGATGTGGCAATTCCTACAGTTTAAAAATAACGCAAATTTATTTAATACTTTTTGATTTGCATAAAACTTCTATTAATTTTAGTATGTATCCACATAACGAATGAGGGGACAATAATAGGTAATTTTCCCTGTCAATAAAAGGTTTACCTATGACAACATTTGGGTATTTCAGACGTTTCTTTTTAACGTAAAAATATTTATTAGTGCTTTGATTTGTAATAAAAATAACCTTAAAACATTCTCTTATCCTTATTTAAGGAATATCGATTCCTATGATGTTGCTTAAATTAAAAGAAAATGCCTTTTTTGAATGGTTTAGTACAGCTACTCTTTAAGGTGTCAATAAATGGGTGTCCTACCCTAGATTTGAATTTTTCTTGCATTCCTTATTCATGATTGGAAACAATTTGATATTATAAGTAAATCATTGGGCCCAAAGAACAAAGTTGACTGCAACACCAGTTTGTTGGAATTAGTTTGAATTGAAATTGTCATTATTTGACAGAGTAAGTCAACAGGTAGGGTTAGTAAATATTAAAATGTACCTAATGTTTGCCCAGATAATATTCAATATTCGCCGCTAATGTTGCAATAAAATATTGTTCTTTTAAATAGTGTTATACAATATGAATGTCTTTAAAGAAACATTTTATACAGGTAACATAAGTTTTGGAGTAGTCAGCACTGTTTAAGTTATATAATGTATCTACACGAAATAATAAAGATTACATTTGAATTTGGATTTTTATTAAAAATAATTCACATTATTGAAGACGAAATTAATTAATTATCTCATAGGATACCAAGAGACCTCTCTACAACTGCATGTGGCTGTCCTGCTACTTCACACAATTCTGGAGTGTTTAGAATGTCTTCAAAGCCAACCTCAAGATGTCTGCCTGTGAGGATGTCACTCTGGAAATTCGACCTCTGGAGGAAGGGCAGATGACCAACCTATAAAATATACAATAACAACAATTTTATATTTGTTGGCAATATAAAAGTAATGTAAAGTGGTAGGTCTCTTATGCAGGGACTACCCAGGTAGGTATCACCAGACAGTGTCAAATATTCATTGCAGCTTTGCTGTATAGGGGTCGTCCATTAATCACGTGAGGCTCGAAAGGGGGGGGGGGGGGAGGTGTTCAGAAAAAATCACGAAATATCACCAGGAGGGGGGAGGGGTATAATGAGACATCACGTGTATTTATTTTTCGTTGAACGCACGATTTCTAAACCAAACAGCGGCACGTGGCCTTGACTCACCGTTGCCGGCAACGACTTCCCCTTCAAAATTTAATCAGTTAAGTACCTGTATTTAAAGATAATATTCCGAAAATCTCAATATAAAGTATATTGAAATTTTGTACAAAAAAAACCTCACCACATATCACCAGGAGGGGGGGAAGGGGTTAAAAAGTTGCTAAAAAACATCACGTGATTAATACACGACCCCATACCAGTGTGAAGGGCACTGCAGCAAAGCTAGTGACAGAGACAGACTAAGAGATTTAATAACCTATATATTATCTGGTGACAAGTTTTTTGTGGCTATCTGCAATCTTACTTTATGTAGATTTGTTCAGTTCTGATTAAGTTAATATATATAGAAATAAGCAGGCAAAGTTGTAACAAAATATCTGGAATACTAATAATACTGTACTCCTGGCGGATACAACTACCCCACAGAGGTCAATCTTTGACCAAATTAGCCATCTACACAGGTGATGTTATAGTGCATAAGTACTTGCATAGACACATGTGCACTCTTTTCCTTTACTCCCACAATCTGATGGGATGGAAGACCAACCCAACTGGGAAAAGGTAAGATGCAGGACCAATGTTTTACATGCCCATCTTCATCCATCATCTTACATACCAGGGTATCAGGAGATCAGCCTGCATTGTCCTAGCTCGTAAGGAAAAAGTACACAAAGATGTTACTTCTGATTTCCCGCTGCGACATCTAGGCTACAGTATATTTATAATACAGTAGTATTAACACTAGAATATAGTTTATGCTTTTATCTACAAAATTATCATGAGAGCATACTTTTTTAGTAAACTTCATTTCCATCGTCAGTTTAAGCGGTGCATGGAGACCTTGTATGTTACGGAGCATTGCCATGTTCATCTTTTCTTGGTTCATGTGGAACTGTAATTGACAGAAAAAAACAATGTTTAAATTAAGTATAACTTTTATAAATAAAACATATAAAACATGAGGCAAAAAAAAAATACAGACGAATTGAGAACCTTCTCCTTTTTTGTAGTTGGTTAAAAAAATAAAATTGTAATTAGTTGTGTAGTTTTAACCGCAGGGAAAGAACAATAGTGGCTTCATGAGTAACTGCCACACGCTGAGAAAACTTTTACATCATTATCAAAACAACTCAACAGTATTTTTTGGAATTCAGTCTTCTCAGTCTCAGTGGTAACAGTAATCAAATGGACCATTCATATTAATTTCAGATCGCCCAAAAAAAAATCAGTTATACTCCCAGCTGCCTATAACAATAGGATTTCCACATTGTCACATTTGTCTTATCTCTTTGTAAAAACGGAAATTTGGCAAAAATATCTAGTAGTTTCTTCTAAGTTGTCAGTTTTTGCAATCAATGAGGTCTTTACAGGGCAAGAAGATAATAAGATATTCTTATTCTTCACCAAAAGTGAAGTGAAGTAAAGTGATATTACAAAATCCAGGAAGAAATTTGAATTCAAACTTTATTTTAATCGGGAATTAACGAATTTTGAATTGCCCGTGGGTGGTGGCTTATGGGCAAGGCATAACTTTTACCACTTAATGGGAACAAGTAGAAAAAATATTAAGATATAGAATACTACAGTATACCTATACTGTAGTACTGTACTGTATAAGTGATACCTATCACTTACATTTCGTTCCGACACTTCTAAAGGATGAGAAACGCCGAGTTTTGATTTCGTTGCGCTTAAACCGGCAATGAGAGGATCGGGTACTCCAAACGGACCCTCATGTATTTGTATATTAGCGGCATGTTCTGGTTTCACTTTCAAAGAAGGCAGACCGAAACTCTGAAATTCATGTAAGTTATGTACAAAATAATACAGTTAAAGTTTTTATCAATATACTAAACGTTAAATATTTACAGTTTATTTACAAATATACTTAAACCAGGTAAAAAAACTTCCTCCAACTTGTCGCCGCACCGGGAGGTAAGGGTACCAAAAAGACTGGCGGCATTACCTCTTTGTATGGCAGAAAAATCTCCCACCCCGACCGTCTCCTGAGACTTCGCTAAGTTTGGATGAAATTTCTTTCACCAAACCGTGCGTCTCATGAGACCAAGTCCCCAGTTAAAGTAGATACAGTAACAAATTCAGCTACTAGTAAACTTACCATTTTGTCAGAGTATATATATTTCCTCTTAGAATAAAGGCAATAAAATATTTTAATGAATGTTTTAAAGCTATAGAATATCTATTTTAGAGGTTTATTATAAATAATAAAAGGGTAAAACACCTATTTTCAAAATAACCAAGCAAGCTTTACTGACTGAATGACAATCAATATGATGTCTGTCAAACTAATGTCAAAAATGTTCAAATCACGTTCATAGATTATAGAAAAGGAGGACTGGGGTCTATGGTTCCTTTGGGGTGCTCTGTTGGGGTCTCAGGTTGGGGTGCAAATTCCACTACGCGGCCCTATTCAAACCAAGCACCTTCAAACGTCAATTATATTTAATTATCACTAATCCATTATTTGAAATCGGATTATTTAAACACTCAAAGTCAATTGATAATCTGATACTCTAATACTCTGTTAATGAGTATATCAATTATCCAGTCCTTGACTCCAAGATATTCCATCACTAGTAAGTACCCCGTGGGTACGATCCGGAGATATCGCACAAGTTTCAGAGGTTAGAAAGAGAAAACAACATTAATATCTCTTTCGTATCCACCCCGCCTCAGCCGAGCGACAGCCACCTCATTCTTGTCCGTGCGATCACGGCGTTCGCACGAGTTCAAATACAAGGGATCTTTGAAATCATGAAAAATCGAAAATAAAGAAGACATAAAATTCAAAGTGAAACATTGTACGTGTTGCTGTTAACGAAGATGTATACTCTCGAGCTAAAGTGTACCCTTTGAATTCATTGGGAATCACTACTGTTTAATCCGTAGAATTCTACGGATATTATTGTGCCTAAATATCATTCTGCCTGCCTGCTGCTGCTGTACCTGCGAAGATTTATACGCTCGAGCTGAGTTTGTGTACCCATTGCATTAATTGGGAAGCACTAATTTTTATTATCCGTTGTATTCTTCGGATATTATTTGGCCTAATTATCACAATGTCCTAAATACGACAGTTGCATTCATCGGAAATCATACAGCTTATCTGTTGTATTCTTCAGATATTGCATTTTTTTTCTTGGCCTAACTACCCGCATTATTTACTACTACAGGTGAGTCCGTCTATTTTTAGATAAAAGCGAATAAATATTCGCTGTTGTTGTACCTTCAATTATGATCGAAAGAAAAATTCTAAATCTATGCATAGATACCTAATGGTAATCATCAGTCAAATGCAAGCTTCGCGTGGTATCGGAATTTGTGCTCGAAGGTGCGGAGGCAACAAATCACGGTTACAAATGTTGCCACAGAATAGTCCCTGATCAGTTTTGTTGGTGTGGTGGAAGGAATCTCTAACGAAGTTGATTCACTTAGTTTTATGAATCTTCATTACTCAATTTGTAATAGCTACTCTGAACCTGGAGTTTGGCACCATGCTGATCGATAGTTATAAGGCTATTAGTCAGTAAAGCTTAATTGGCTTCATGAAAGGTGGACAAGACTCTTAAATCTTTAAAAAAAATATATATATATATGCCGGATAATATCCATACTCTAAACGAAGGGGCCACTCTTGGCTTATTCTCACTATGCCGAAACTGATACCTGTCAGTCGGTTATCATTCTACTGATCGATCAAACCTTGACAGATCCTTTTAAGATTGTAAAACAGATTTCTTTTTTTTTAGAACAAGCAGGTAGGTGATTTTGTAAAAAAAAAAAAAAAAAAAATTGCCCACATTTCATACTTATTGGAAATTTAAACGGGAAAGGCTCCGAAAAACTATATTTCATTTCTAGCACCAGCGCGATGACCGACAAAGTCACACATTACACTGACAAAGTCAATGGTCTGAAACCAGTGAAGTTTTTAATGTGCACTCTAACCGCCACCAGCGCGGCGTCGAGGACTGTCATCATCGCCTCCGCTTGACTGATTGCCGACCGTGTCCGCCACGAGTCCAAGCGTCGCAACAATTCAATGAACCTCTCAGTTTCATAATTAATTACCAGTATAATGTTTGATTCAAAAACTTCTAGTAAAGTAAGTTTTATGCGGGGTCCATACTTTTGCTTGAATTGGCAGGCAACAGATATTCTAAAAAAATTCTATATATATACTATATATATAATTATTAATTTCATTACGACTTATAACTATTAACTACAATTAGTATGTAATTGTACTATGTCGCTTTAGCAAGATAGATACTAAGCTCCTGCTTATATGAATGATAACTGTGATATCATTATGACGTTGACACATAGTTTACGTTTACTTTAGTCGTTAATTTGATATCAAGATAAATATTTTCATCAGATTTTCACGGACGCATTTCTAACGAGTAGCGTGCTCCTCTGTACTCAAACTCTAAAGTTGGAGCGTAGCAAGTGGTTCGTAAAAACTGGTGAACATTGGTCTACATACAGTGTGCTAAAAGTAATGGTAATCCATTGTTATATTGATTTAGTCTCTGGAAAAAAAAAACAAAAAGTGACTTTCGTGTGTATACCTAATACCACTGCCTTTTCTTATTCACACAGAATAAGTAGAGTTTATTACCCTAGCTAATATTGGGATAGGCTAATATTTGGAATTGGGGTGCACATATTAACAAATTCATATTTGCATCATATATATATTCATTGTTTATTATATTATTGAGGCTGATATAATAATAATAGGATAAATGCAGACACGGAACGAGAGATCGTGTGTAAAAAATAATTATGTACACATAATTAATATATATATTTATGTATAATACAATTAAAAGGCATTCTGGCATTAAGTCCGCCTATGTACTGTTTTGTGCATAAAGAATAAATAAATAAATAAAACAATAATATTAAACCAAAACATATTGTGAATATTTGACTTAATTAGGGGGGTACCCTCATATTAAAAAAAAAAAACCTAATACAAGGGTAAGAAACTAAAAATGTAATTTTTTCCAAGACTATTCTTTAGCGATACGGATCGAAATGAGGCATGTATTCAAATTTAATCTATAGGAAAGGGGAAAGATTTACCTAGCCATATTCATGATCCTCAAAGTGAGTTGGAGATGGAGATTATACAAAGAAAAGGCGAGCAAGCGCCATAACCACTACCAAAATGACTACAAAAGGCGGTTTTTTATTAAAAATTGACCTCAAAGAGGCCTTTATTTTATTTTCTATTTATGAATCTTATTGTAGCCTCCGTAGCGCAGCGGTAAACCGCTTGCTTTGCAAACCGGAGGTCGCGGGTTGAAATCCCGTGGAGAGCAACCACTTTGTGTAGTTGTACCTTGCTGGCTATGACAATGCAGGCAAGATGATTCATGCGTCGCATGGGCATGTAAAAAGTCAGTCCTGCGCCAGACCTCACCCCAGTCGTGTCGATCTTCCGTCTTAACGAATTGTGAGAGTAAAGGAAAATAGAGTGCACTTGTTTCTACGCAAGCACTTGTGCACTATAATATCTCTCGTGTAGTAGGCTGATTTGATGAAAGATCGGCCGCTGTGGTCCTATCAGCCCGGGGGACATTTATTTATTTATTTTATCATTTATGTACACACAATAACAATAAAAGATAGAAGGAATAAAGGCAAAATACTATTCTTAATACAAAGGCACAGCTGATTTCTAAAGAAAGTTATTCCAGCAGGCATTACATTATTATTATTATAGACATTATTATGAGTCACAATTGTAATATTTCCGCTTGTGTTCCGTTCCTATTACAAAAATATTGCAACCTTTTGTATATTGTCTGCAGTCTCAGTTTTTTTTCTTTTTATACTCTGCCGGGCAGAGTATGTTATTCCATGACACTAAATGTCATGGAAAAATCTTCCAATGCTGTGATTATTTTATAAACGCTAATAAACCTTTATTAACCTGTAGATAACGTGATTAGGAGTTATCCTATTATAGCTGTCTTAACCTGGTATCACACTTTACATCTCTCGAGACAATACAGTAATTTCCTTCGAATAAATATCTTCTTTCTTCCTCAAAATCCAACGCATTCAAGTAGTGAATGCATTGGATTCACTACATCGACATGTTTCCCTAGCAGGATGTTTGTTAGTCTGGTACATTTTCGTAGACAACACATACAACAATCAGCTTTTGAAGTTATTCTCTCCTAATTCACCCATTACCGGTAACATAAGTCTAGTTTCAAACAAACAACATTGATTTGATGATGACAATTACGTTATTTCTTTAACAAGTTCTGGACTAGATTGTTTTTTGAATATTGTACGGTTATTTACAACTAGCTATTTCTTTGATATCCACAAATAAAATTGGCAATATTATTAGAAGCAAAAACGGTTATTTCAAGGAACCTGTAATTTGAAACCAATCTTTCCTCGCTATGTTCTACATTGCATAGGATCTAATTACTAGATTACTTAGTCACAATAACTTTAGTTACTTAAAAAACATTACATAAAGTTACTGATTTTATTAGTTTAGAAAATATTATTCTAACCAAAAAATTACATATTTATACCTTTAATTCTCTGCATAAAGAGTAAACAAAATATGCAAATAATTGTCATTAACTAAACTATTAGAATTTACCACATGTGTTGTAAGGTTTACACAGACTAAAAACCTTAGGTACGGAATTTGTAGATGTTAACCCATTTTAAATCTGCATCAATTCATTCAAAGACCTATTGATTTCCCACATGTCTGGTAACTACATTAACTTTTCAGTTTTATTCTCCATGACATGGCTCACATCTTGACACCCTGTCCGCTGCCCGATGTGTGGTGGGTTCGATTCCCACCTTGTCTGGGTGTAGTTTGTCTGTTTGGGTTGATATATTTTGCAAGAAGGAAAGGTATTTAAGGTATAAGTACCTATTGATATCGTTAGTCTGGTTGTCGTGGTGCAGACTCTGCCTGATTTGGGGACGAATGCCCGCGTGTGGATTGTCCCAAATATGGTATATTATTTGCTATACAGCAAACAAAATAAATGGTATATTATTATAAGTATATGTCTTCTCAAGCCATGGGACGATGTATAAGAGAGATATTATTTAACAACACAATCGATACTTCTATCTGATTACTTACAATACGAGACGAGCCCTGGCTTCAGCAGCTGTCCATAACGCCTTTATTATTAAAACTATTAGAAAATTGGTCGCAAGATGGTCTGCACGATTAGCAGGCTATGACTATGCTATTTGGGATTACATGTTCAATAATGTTAATGTAAAATTTTAAATCATTGTATATTAAATAAGTTTAATTCATCAAATAATATGTATAAAAACATAATTACTTATATCAAATTAATTAATTCGTAAACACGTAGGGTGTTTATGTATTCTGCAAAAAATTGCAAAATATATTTGGCTTTATTATAACTAATAGTTTAAGCAACAAGTTAAGTTAACTTTGTTTTATTCTCTTTAATTGCAACATTGATTTTGTATCTCTAAACATCTACTAGTGATGGAATATCTTGGAGTCAAGGACTGGATAATTGAATGATCAAACGAACTTACCCTAAGTGAAGTTCGATCTTAATTATCCAGTCCTTGACGAGAAGATATAAGGTCCCTCCCTACCCATTAATGACCCTGTTAAATCAATGTTGCAGCTGTATTTCATTTTACTCTAAAGATAACGAGGTGGCTGTCGCTCGGCTGAGGCGGGGTGGATACGAAAGATATAATAATGTTGTTTTCTCTTTCTAACCTCTGAAACTTGTGCGATATCTCCGGATCGTACCCACGTGGTACTTACTAGTGATGGAATATCTTCTCGTCAAGGACTGGATAATTAAGATCGAACTTCACTTAGGGTAAGTTCGTTTGATCATTCAATTATCTCGTACTCATTAATCGAAAATAATCTTAAACTGCTCTGTCAGTCGATATAATTAGATTTAAAAAAATGACTAAATTAGAATTAAACTTAATTTACGTTTGTGAGTGTGGCCGTTAGTATTTTTTTCTCCAACTATGATTTAAATTGAGGAAGTAAAAATAATAATTAGTAAGTAAGTACTTCCTTAAAATCTTTCGAAGGCGATGTCCTAATTAAACGCGATCACGCGATCATCGCAAGTTCGCGCGAACGAAATCTCAAACATATGGACGTCGAACGAGTGACCTAACCGGCGGGCGGCGAATTTTGTTCGCGCGACCTCATCGTGCGACCGCCCGCCTTCACGAGTGTGTGTGTTTAATACATGTTATAAACCGAGCCGAAAGCGAGGTTATTAATACCCACCTAATTATGTGCAGTTTCATACATTAATTTATCTAAACTCGTGAAATACAATTTCAAACCACCAAACTACAATAGATAAAATATTAAAAAAAAAAAATTGAACCGACTTCAATAACACTAAAAAGTATAAAATAATTTAAATATTAAAGAAGTTGGTGTTAGCGTACCTGCTGTGTATATTTGGCACCAACTTCAATAATATTTAAATTATTTTATACTTTTTAGTGTTATTGAAGTCGGATCAATTTTTTTAAAAAATATTTTATTTTATTCTATTTAGTGATATTTTCATACATAAAGATTGAACCATTGAAGACGGTAAAATGATCTAGGTAGGTTATGACATCATTATGATTTCACATTATCGTCTACATACTTTTACATAATTCATGTTTCTTCAGAAACTCAGAAATGATTTATCCGATCGTAATGAAATTTGCATGGAATCATCATTGTAGTTTACTCTCTCGAATAAAAAAAGAATCATCGAAATCGGTTCATATTTGTCAGAGAAATGTAAAGGAGAATATCAGTTTTATGGTTTTTACCAGATAAATTCCTCCATATTATTCATGGTCCTCCAGGAAGTTCTTATCCAGTTGTGATAAAATTCATACAGGTTCATTACAGTGGTTTCTTCTTTCGAATAAAAAAAGAATCATTGAAATTGGTAAATATTTGCCAGAGTTATGACCATTTATGTCCTTAAAAAGCGACATAAAGTCATCTATATAGGCTTTCCTGCAGCTTTCCTGCGCAGTCACCATTTTTGTTTTTTCAGGAACTACTTATTCGTAAGCCATAACTTTTTTATGGGACCCAATTAACGGATTAAAGAATGGATTAAAGAGAGTTTTTTTCAAATCGGTTCATAATTGCCAGAGTTATGCGCGAACATACATAGAAAAAAATATATATATACAGACGAATTGAGAACCTCCTCCTTTTTTGAAGTCGGTTAAAAACAGATAATATTAAGGCGCTCAATTCATTAAAATAACTCTTATGTGCATGCGTACAACTGTGTCCCGCCAAAGACGAATATATCGTGGCCTACTGGATTAGATCGCGGCCTTCTAAGGAAGATCCTCTGTAGCGTCCAACTAGCAGGCAATTCAGGCAGGGTCTACCTGGACGATTTCGTGCACAAGGGACATGGCTTTCATCAATGCTCCCCAAAATCACTTCAACGCCGGACGCTCGGTAGAGCAGCACGCTTCCCCCGTGCACAAGGAGCCTACCACCTACACAGTACTTTATAGGTCTTCTTCCTATTATTTAGGCATTTTCAATCAAATACTTCAGGTAGGCCTACTTCGCCATCACTGTGGCGGTGACCGGGATTCCGCCCAGAATACGCTCCAGGAGTGTCCTGCGTGGGCCTCGGAGCGGCGGATCCTGGTCAGCAAGGATTGGACACGACCTCTCTCTGCCCGCAGTAGTATCGGCCATGTTGGTGGAGGAATCGGCATGGAGGGCTGTCGGAAGGAGGCCGTGGAGCGGGACCGGGAGAGGGCAGATTCCGCTCGGCGGAGGCAACAGCGTACGGGCGGCAGCGCTATATACGCCCCGGCACTCTGGCCTCATCGTCAGGGGCCTAATAGAAATGTGACGAGTTATCCCTTAAAGGGGGTCGTGGGTCGCGGACACATAGGGCTGGGGCTCTGTGCATCCCAACTAAATGCGACGCCGAGACGGGTCACGATGCGGCGTAGACCCTGCGTCGTCGCGAGCACCGCAAGGGTACCGGGGGGAGCGTGCATTTCTGCTTCCCCTCGGGGCGTGGTCTAGCGAGCGTCTGGCGCTGAAGAGGCCTTTCGGCGAAGGACCGAACGGAGGGCCCAGAGTCTCTCCATGGCGTCGATGAGGGCCACTGGGGAGATTTTGATGGGTACAAATCCCACATAACCCGGCCTCCGGCCCCTCGGAGACCAGGTACCTTTTAAAGGTTTCCACCTCGACAACAACAAAAAAAAAGGTAGGCCTACTTCAGTCCTCTTCATTCTATTCTGTCTTGAGCAGTGTGTCCATTCGAAGATACATATCGGCCAATGAAAACACGCTGTAATGAATAAAGATTACAGCTTCATGGCTTAAAGCAGGTTTTATTCTCTAAATAAGAAATTAAAACTAAATGCACTTCAAATTGTAATCTAATGTCATCGCTTATCGCTCAGTTTGACTTTTTATTGAAAGATAGAAAAATATAATTATTGTTATTTATTATTTTTGTCTTACGATTAATATTTTTAGTAACTATTAATTATGACTGGACGTGGAGCTAAAAAAGAAGTGGTATGTACTTACTTACATTTATTTTAAGATATTATTTTCTATTATCAAGAAAACGTAAGATAAGAACTTCAAAATTGTTAATTTTGTATTAGGATCCCGAGGAGTTGATGCGAAGGAAGTTTCGCGCGAAATGCCGGTTCCGCGCTCTGGCTCGTTTGGTGATGGCCAACACATATTGGTTGATTGAAGGCGTGGACCACTATGAGGGCGTAGAAGATGTAAAAAGGAGAGTAGCACAGGCTGTTCGCGGGAAAGCCAAGAAAAAACAACTACTCACTATAACTGTTAGAGAACAAATATTATTTATGTAACATCGACACGTTCTAGTTTTCGCTTTCTGCGTTAGTTTAATTTTACACATAGAAAAGTAGTCGAATACTACGGACGGTCCTTGGGCGTAGGGGTGTAGACATACATCTATATTGACCTGCAGATCAGCTGATTGTCTGAAGAGTAAAATGACACGGGTCGGATGGACTTGTAAAAAGTTGGTCCTGCGCCTGAACTCTCTCCGCTCGTGTAGATTTTTGATCGTTCATTAATTTTATCAGATTAAAAGATTAAAGGAGAGTGCATCTGTGTACTATAATATACCCTGCGTACTTGCCTCTAGTAAAAAATTAGTCGCCGTAACCGTATCGACCAGGAGGGCAATATTTATATCTAAAAGACCTTTGGAAACATGTAGGGCAAAGTGGAAACGGTGATGGCGGATGAGGGATCATCATTCATTGACGGTCAGGTGGGGTCTCGGTCAAGCAAGGTATATTATTATAGCAAGCAAATAGCATATTATGAGCACATAAATATTGAGTATCCGTGGGGTGTCCGGGTAAGAATAGCACCCGCCCATCTCGTCCAGTTGGGTGTCCGTAAGAGGTGACTAAAGGAAAACAAGAAGACGGGCAGCAGCGTCTTTCTATTAGATTACCTACCACTTATACTGCGATCCCCAAGCCGCCTGCCAATATGATAAAATACTGAGTAAAAACAATACCTATTCAAAAAACATTATAACCTCTGGCAGTGAGTGTCATACCCACAAAACAATACCTACTTTACTGTTCTGTAGTAATTCCCATACTAGGCGATGAGTCAAAGAAAGGTCCCTGGGAGGGAAGTACCGTAAATAATATTGCTAGCTAAAATTTATTGTATTTTAGAAGTAGGTAAGTACCTAAGTGTCGCCGCACACGGGCCACTAGCCACATCCACAATCGCTGCCACTTGAAGCTAGACGCGGCTACAAAAAAACGCTGACGCGCGCGACAGCCACTTGTGGTCCATGTTGGACACTTGCGGTCGGTGGCCGCAGAGAGGGGTGGGGAGTCGCGCGAGTGGCTTGTGTCGGCGTTTTGTGGCCGAGCCGACCACTAGAGGCGAGTAGTGGCGATTTGTGGCGTGTGGCGACCACCGGCGTCTACAGTGTGCGGCGAGTCCATGCAAAATGTATGAAAACAACAGGAAATAGGTCAGTGGCTGCGTTTTGTGGTTGTGGCTGGTGGCCCGTGTGCGGCGACCTTAAAGTACAACTGCATTCAAAGCATTTTTTAAATTTAGATCAAACTAAGTAACACAGTTAGAAATAAAACAAACTTATTCCTTCCTTTTACGAAAACAGATTAAAAACGAACCTAGTTTTAGACTCAGGTTTAAGGAATGATTTCCTAGAAAGAGTAAACCAAGGTCCGTCGTTGAACTGCTTTTCATAAGAAAACGGATTGGATTTTTTTTATTTTGCATATAAATAAGGCCCCAACATTAAGTAACGGCCAATGTGGTAAGGCTGATGGAGAGTTTGAACAATTTGTTTCTTCATCACCAGACTAATAAATTGTAATAACGTTAAAAATTTTATAACTCTGACCTTTCAGGATAAAGCTCTCTTGAACAAACCGGCGGACGAACGAACTGATCAGGAGAAGAAATATATTTATCGTATTATCGGCGGGCTGAAATGTTTCAAGCGATACCCTAATGTAAGAGTCCTTATTACACGAAACATAGTAGGGAAACACAGAAGAAGAAAACGCTAATATTGTGGTAACTCCAAATAGGTAGTTGATTGGCGATTTGTCGTTCTTGGTAGTAAAATTTCCTAAAACCCTTGCGGGCTTAGAATTTGAGACCAGTAGGTACACTGTCCACCCCAAGATTGAAGCAGAACCTGGAACTAACGATTGGAAGCAGATTACCTCAAGTTAATTTATCTCTATTTTATGTACTACATAATCGTCATGGACATCAGGTTTTTTTATTTTATTTTCATAGCACGTAAAAAGGAAACTAGCAGCTGTGACGTATTTTAAGTACTACGGCCCAGGGCGAGTCATAGTCCGACAACATCACGAAGCCCACGCGCTGTACTTCTTAGTGACCGGTGACGTCACCGTTAGCCAGATGGTGTTCGATGAGCTACTCCAACAGTATGTCTCTGTGGACATCGGTATTATGCACCAAGGAGACATGTTCGGGGAGGTTTCACTCCTACATAACATACCGAGGACTGCGACCTGTACTACCGTTGGTTAGAGAAACTTTAATTTCCGCTAGGTACAATAGTTGCTCTAATTCCTCAATCCACAGCTTAAAATATGTGTCGTTACATCTTTTAACTACATCTATTTCTAAAAATTACACATGAATTGAACAATATACTTTTAACAAAGTTGAAATTATGAAGATCTTTCTATATTCCACTTTTCCTACAATAACTGTGTCAAGAGGTTACGATATTCGATCAAACTTTTTCGCTTAGTAACGCTTTGAGGGGTTGAAAATTTGTGTAAATAATATTGTCGATTTGTGAATAGATCACTGTGAACTACTAGCTCTAATGAGCGAAGACTTTAAGAATGTCCTTCAAGCTTCTGTCCAAAAGCAGTGGGACGAAGTGCGTCGTGCTATGTCCTTGTTCACCTACTTCGATGCACTTGACGAGGTGAGTTTATTGTATTAATTTTTGTTCATTGAATACATTATCTATTATTGTCTCTATTTGCATACATTCGGTACACTTTAATTTCAAACAGTTCTCCCTGCAAACTAGTTCTCGCGGCCTTATTTGGGGTGACTCAAATTACATATAGGATTTATTTAATGTGTGATATGGTTTGTGACGATCGTAGGTTGCTCGTCGCGAGGGTTGCATAGTGGCTAAGATGAAGTCCTACGAAACTAACGAAACTCTCCTCGGGGACGGCGTTGGGGTGCCCAACTTCGTCTACTTCGTGCTGTCGGGCCGCTGCCAGATGATCGAGACCATCAAAGTCATCGTCACCACCCGCCTGGGCCGCAATTATTATACTCTGCACGATCCTTACGTATGGTGTATTTTTGTAAATTCCATAGTGTAATTAATAAGATTGCTACTGAAGTTCTGTCCTTACAGTTCATTAAGACATCGTAATGGTCTAGGTTTTGTGTTAGTCTCCTCCAGAAAGATACAAGAGGTTTATCATAAATCTCTGGTTTTATGTACCTTTCTTT
Organism: Furcula furcula; assembly: GCA_911728495.1. Classification (NCBI taxonomy): domain Eukaryota; kingdom Metazoa; phylum Arthropoda; class Insecta; order Lepidoptera; family Notodontidae; genus Furcula; species Furcula furcula. Next base: position 17,532,645 of record OU452249.1, on the reverse strand, counting down.
GCAATCCTGTGCCAGCTACATATCTTCTTATGTAAAAATCATATTATAGTAATCAAAGTGGTCTTACCATGTTATTGCCACCTTATCTAATCCACTTTTACAGTTGGTTGCTAAATTACTTCTCCGTTTCGTAATATTTGTCTTTCTTAAAGGTGACACCAGTAGAAAGCGAACAAGACTTTGACACTAAATATTTTGGTGCGTACAAAGATCTCAATAAAAGTAAAGAAACTGATGACTCAACGGAGACTACAGCAGAGGCGGGGGCTGATCAGCTCCAAAGCAGATCGAAACGCCTTGAAAGCATATTAAAGGGAGCTTCAGCTACAAAACACTCTTCAAAGTCGGCCAGCTTCCTGAAACACGGTACTGTTCATTTATCAGATGAAGTTAAATCAAGTGTTATTAAACCTGAAGAGCCACAAGCGTCTGAAGCGACAGAGGAGTCAGTACAAGCGAACAGAATAAGTGCAATAAGTATTAATCAACATGATCGTTCACAAGTGATTTTGCAACCTCAGGAATCTGTTAGGTACGTGAATTTTGTTTCAACAGAAAATAATATTTATTAGTAGAAATAGTTGTGGTAATCGTTGTGCTTCCCAGCAGAGAACAAAATCTTTTATGGAGTTTAAAAGTCTTACATACTTACTGTACATTATAAAACCGTGTATCAGGAGGTCAAAATAAAAGCAGGTAATCGGAATGGAAATTGCTGTGTGGGTTATTTAATTGAATATGGTAAATTTCAGATGGAGCGTGGTTCAAGAGAACCTTAAACAGACGTTGCCGCAAGATATACGGACTTATTTCATGCAGGTTTAAATTTTTACATTACTCAATAATCTTCAACAGATGATCTTCATTAGTTAGGTAGGAACTGGACAAGTAAATCCATCTATAGTAGACACTTATATCGTTATCTATCAGTTATTATAATTTCTAGACCTTCATCTGCCTTATTGGGACATAATTTTTTTCCCCAGACTTTGTAACCCGTTCTAGTAATCAAAGGCACTGTATACTCTTTTCTTGTGTTCGATTTCCAAAAACGGTCCTGGTGCTACAGCTAGGTATTTATGACGTTCGTCAAAGAAAACACCTGCTCAGGCCGAGAGTACTTTATTCAAATTGATGGTGAATTTATAGGACAATGGAATGATTTCAATAGCATGTAATCTTTTGTGTTAGCGACATCTATCGCGTCATAGAAAATTACTTAAATTAAATATAATTATAATATTTTAACTCTAGGACTTAACATTCCGCCCGCTATGGACGAAATGTCCATAATATACTTCACAATACTTAAAATATTAACAAAACCACCATCTTGAACATTAATAAAATTGATGTGAACCTTTGATTTTACTAAACAAGTGAATAATAAGAAAATCTAACAAAGGTTCCCTTTCCTATCAACAAACAAAAAATATTCCACCTAAATATTTGATAAAATTTCTATAACAGTATGAATTAGAAACAAATAAGAAAATTTCAATCAGTATGAACAATATCATACAATATATCAATATAGTATCAGTACAATAATTCATGTTGCAACTGGCAAAATAATGAGCTTTGATACAGGTCTTTTAATAATGGAACCTTTATGTTTTAAAGAAACTACTCGTGTAAGATTGTCCGAACCAATATGTTTATCTGTTATTATGCCATACAACCATTTTGCTGGAGGAAGATCATCTTCCTTCACTAATACTATGTCTCCGACTTTAGGTTCGGGAGTTACCTGTGACCACTTATAACGATGTTGAAGTTGTGTGAGGTATTCCCGCGACCATCGACGCCAAAAATCTTGCATAAGTCGCTGCGTGAACTGCCATCTCTTAAGTGTACTTAATGTCGATTTTTCAAAGCTAACCTCTGGAACCAACACCAGGGGCTCGCCAACAAGAAAATGTCCAGGAGTAAGCGGAAAAGCATCTTCTGGATTGTTATTGATTTGGGTGATCGGACGGGAATTGAGACATGCTTCAATTTGGCAGAGAAGCGTAGCCATCTCCTCAAACGTGAGAGTCGTGTTGCCGATAACCCTCCTTAAATGGTACTTTGTAGACTTCACTCCAGCTTCCCAAAGGCCTCCGAAATTTGGGGAGTGTGGTGGAATGAAGTGCCAGTTGGTTCGGTTATCAGCTAACCATTCTGCTATATCGCGTACCACTACTGAGCCTTCCTGAAACATACGCTGTAACTATTTATTAGCACCCACAAAGTTAGTACCGTTATCACTCCACAAATCTGCACAATGGCCTCTACGTGCAACAAAACGCTTGAAAGCCGCTAAAAAGGCATCTGAAGTCAGATCACTGACGACTTCTAAATGAATAGCACGAGTGGTCATACAGATGAATAAACAAATATAACCTTTGGTAGAGTGATAACCACGTCCCTTTGTGGGTCTAACTGCAATGGGTCCCGCGTAGTCTACGCCGCTTTGATAAAAGGGGCGACACGATGTGACACGAGCTGCAGGTAACTGACCCATCAGCTGTTGATTAGTTTTAGCAGCATGACGAATGCAAACTACACAATTATGGACATGTTGTCTAACCAGATTCCTTGCATTAACGATCCAATAACGAGTTCTTAAATAACTTAGCATTATTTGAGGACCACCGTGAAGTGTACGCTCATGAGCATCGGCCACAATTAATTTGGTCAGATGTGACTTACACGGTATCAATATTGGATGTCTCATATCAGCATTAACGTCAGCTTTCTGCAATCGCCCACCGACCCGGAGGATGCCATCGCCGTCAATAAATGGATTTAATGAGGTAAGTCTACTTTTTTTATTTACTTTATTTATTCCTTTTAAGCTTGTTATTTCTTCCAGGAAACCTTCTCTCTGACACAACCGGACACAGGTAAGTAATGAATTGTTTAATTCTTCTGTAGTTAGCCATCCTGTCATAGTAATGTTAGCTCTTGGTTGCTTAGTCAGCTTTATAAATCTTTTGCAATATGAAATTACTCTAATTAACCTATTTAAAGTAGAAAATCTTGTAACAATACTATCATTTTCTAAAGCAACATGAGCTAATATCTTTTCTTTCTTTTCTTCTAAATTAGTTTTCTTAAATTTTCCTTTACTGTAATGGACTGTATTTTCTTGCAACCATTTAGGGCCATTCTTCCAGAGCTCTATTTTATCTAAATCACCAGGATTAACGCCTCGTGATGCACAATCTGCTGGGTTATCTCCAGACATGACATGTGACCATTGACTATTATCCATTATGGTCAATATTTCAGAGACTCTATTTGCCACGAAAGTTTTCCATTTGCTTGGATGACAACTTAGCCAAGCAAGAACAACACAAGAATCCGTCCAGGCATGGATGTTAGATTTTGGTATGCCTAAATATTCTGAAACTTCCTGAAGGAGTTTGGCAAGCAGAACAGCTCCACAGAGCTCCAAACGAGGTATTGAAACCTGTTTTACAGGAGCAATCCTCGATTTAGAAGCTATAATATTTACATGAACTTCTCCTTCACTAGTTATAGTCCTTACATAAACCACAGCAGCATAAGCTGCGTTAGATGCATCCGAAAAGCCCTGCAACTCGGTGTGGATAGAGTTTTTCTTTGTACCAATCCATCTGGGTATCCGAAAATCAGTTAGTTGAACGAGATTCTTACGATAAATTAACCAATCATTTAAAATGTTAGAGGGAATTTCTTCATCCCAATTCACACCAGATAACCAGATTCTCTGAATAAACATTTTAGCAGTTGTTATAACTGGCGCAATCCAACCAAGTGGATCGAATAATCTTGTAATGTCTGAGATAACCTTTCTCTTAGTCACCGGTGTTTCAAGTGCAGGAAGTTTAACAGTATACTGAAATTCGTCATTAGTTCTATTCCATGTCAAACCTAGAATTTTCATTACTGGATCTAACTTCAATTCTAAGTTCTTGGAATCACCAATTTCTCCCTGCATAAGTTGAAGTAACTCTTCAATGTTAGAACTCCACTTCTGAAGTTTAAAACCACCAAGACTAAGTAATTCATTCATCTGTTTATATATTTGGAGAACCTCTTCTATACTATCACAACCAGTTATAAGGTCATCCATGTAAAATTCCTTTAACACTTTGTCAGCCACTAAAGGAAACTGTTTTCCTTCATCATATGACAGTTGCTGCAATGCCCGTACGGCCAAATAAGGTGCTGACGATGTCCCGAACGTTACTCTCAGTAACCTTAGATGTTGAAGTTCTGAATCAGTCTTACTACGCCACAAAAGTCGTTGAAAATCAACATCTTCGTCAGATACTTTAATTTGCCTATACATTTTCTCTATATCAGCAACTAGACATATAGGATAACAGCGCCAACTTATGATTATTTGCCTCAGTGTAGGTTGTATTGTTGGACCAACCATCATGTCTTTGTTTAATGATGATCCATTGTTAAGTGAACATGAAGCGTCGAATACAACTCGTACCTTTGTCGTGGTTCTGTCAGGCTTAACTACCGCATGATGAGGCAAATATACGGCAGTGGACTTAGATATCTCCGATTCGGGAACTATTTCCATGTGCCCTAAGGACAAATATTCTTCAATAATATCCGAATACTGTAGCCGAAACTCGGGATCCTTGTCTAATCTTTTCTCTAATAAATTAAGTCTTCTTTGCGCAACATTATATGAATTTCCATATTGACACATAGGATCATCAGACTTGAATGGTAGTTTAACAATATACCGCCCTAAACTATCTCTTTTGACAGTCTTTACAAAAAAGTCTTCACAGGCTTGTTCTTCTTCAGTCAAAAGTGATTTATTGGTAAAAGGCGGCTCTTCCAATTCCCAAAATTTTCTTAAAAGATCATCTGTGACCTGGGTATGCGTACTTACTATTGTATTGTGTTGCGCATGACTGTTATTTAGGGGTGAATGTATACAGCCGGAGAGAATCCAACCAAGCTGAGTATTCTGAGCTATAGGAGAACCTGGTGGACCCTTGATAACACCTTCTTTTAAAATTTGACAGTATACTTCTGCCCCTAATAACAGATCTGTCTTATTTGGAGTTCCAAATAAGGGATCTGCTAGTTCCATAGCTGAAAATTGTGATGCCAAAAACTTAAAAACAATTTTCTTTTCCGGAAGTAATGATGTAACTTTTCTTATAACATGAGCTTTTACCTCAACTGTGAAGTTATGATCATGGCGTGACTGAATTGTTATAATAACATACCATTTAGACTGCAATGTTGCACTCTGGTCACTACCAAGACCTGAAATATAACTCATGCTTGGTATCTTCTTAAGACCAAGCATCTGAACCGCTGATTCGGTTATAAAGGACGCTTGCGATCCTTGGTCTATAAGAGCTCTTAAACAAAATGAACCTGTTCTCAATTCTACCTTAACCAAGGCAGTGGCAAGCAATACTTGACTATTCACATTTGAGAAACAAGCTACAATGTTTGACATCTCGCCTTGTGATGTGGACGATGTATTTACTGTTTGATCCACATCATTTAGTTGATCACTAGAAACGTGATCAGTTTTAGTAACCGTTTTTGGATGAAGTAGTGAGTGATGCCTCCTGTTACAAATACGGCAATTGGTTGTTTGACGACATGAAAATATGGAGTGGTTGGAGCCAAGACAATTAAAACATAACCTATTGGTTCGAGCAAAGTCACGACGTACATCGGTATCTTCTTTAGCAAACTTCTTACAATTAATTATTTTGTGATTCTCAGAACAAAAACGGCAAGAGAGTACCGGTATTACGTGCATAACGTTTGGTGATCGTGGCTTACTATAGGACTTACTAACTTTATGATCAAGAAACTCGAGTGATCTGAAACGCTGATTCATAAAATCCAAAAAGTCGCTTAGTTTAGGTAATTCATCAGTGAGTTTACTAATTTGGACCTCCCATAACTTTCTAGAATCTGTATCAAGCTTCTGGCTAACAATATATATTATAATTATATCCCAAGAAGATACATCAATACCTAAATTTTTAATTGCGTTCATACATTCATTGGTTGTATCTAACAACTCTTTTATAGCCGCAGAAGATTCGGAAAATACATTTTTTTGTGACATAAAACGTTTTAAAATACAATTAGCCAAATGTTTTTTATTATTATAGCGCTGCTGCAATTGATCCCAACATGTTTTATAATTTAAAGCCGTGATCGGAATGTGCCGTAGAAGTAGTTCGGCTTCGCCTGACAAATATCCTTTTAAATAATGTAGGCGTTGAACGTCGTCCAATCCCTTATTGTTATGAATCAGTGATGTAAATAAATCTTTGAAACTCGTCCATTCAGTGTATTGACCACTAAATGTTGGAATCGAAATTTTTGGTAACTTAACACTAAAGGGTTGGTCGACTTTTGACACGTGTACATTAGAACCTGACTGCCTTACAGAACTAGAATCACCGCTCTCCTTCGAAATTGCACTTTTTAATTCCGATTTATATTCAGTGTATAACTCTTCCGTTGCATCATAGGCGTCCGAAGTAAAATAAATAGACTTCGAATATTCTGCACTTTCAAACTCCGTAATTATCACCTTGTGAATATCGCGATATGAGCTCCAGTAATTTTCTAGTGTTTCTAGTCGCGTCTCTAAGTATGACAGTGTAACCCGATCCTTAGGTGTCTTTCTAAAATTAACCCTGGCTTTTTGTATCTTCAACTTTGTATCATCTTGGTATTTGACGTAAGTATCCATATTGTTAGTGTATTCCTTCTAATTTTGTTGATTAAATATTCGAAGATTGTAATTAATAGACTTAGTTGAAATTAAGATCCAATACAATTTTCTTGAAAATTTTCTAAGTTGATGAGAATTTTTGCAAATTTTTTCTAAGTGTTTCGCACCTTTATCCGAAAACCGGCATGGATTCCCCGTCAGTCCAAGTTTAAGCGAAACTATTCTAAGTCTATAATCCAATACTTCTAATTTTTCTATCTCAAGTTCTTGAATTAATAATCATTAAAGTACTCACAGTTTGTATAGCAGTCCACTCACAATCACTTTATGGCCCAACTCACTTTTAATCCGCTCCGCTTATGATTCCGCTGCTTTCGTAGCCACAACGTTCCATGTCAACATTTGAATTTGCAGAGATGCCGTAAACAAACAATCAATGTCATCCGCCTCGAATCGGACCGTGTATACTCTTTTCTTGTGTTCGATTTCCAAAAACGGTCCTGGTGCTACAGCTAGGTATTTATGACGTTCGTCAAAGAAAACACCTGCTCAGGCCGAGAGTACTTTATTCAAATTGATGGTGAATTTATAGGACAATGGAATGATTTCAATAGCATGTAATCTTTTGTGTTAGCGACATCTATCGCGTCATAGAAAATTACTTAAATTAAATATAATTATAATATTTTAACTCTAGGACTTAACAGGCACCTTGAGTAATTGTTGGTTACGTTTTAGGTATGCCAATTCAATCCCGGTTCAACGTTCGGATTTGGTGAAAATATGCGTGACAGAAGAATCGTTGCATTGACTCCGGTAGACTGCATGCTTCTGCCCAAGATTTGGTTGATTCAACGTAACACCGCCAATATTTGGTCCAGAATACAACATTATTTGGAGAAGAAAGTTGGTATTATAGAATCAGCTGTATTCAAATTGATTAAGTTAGGTATTGAATAGTGCCTTCAGAGTCACTGGGCGTATGAGCCCGAGGTCCATCGAGTACGACGTCGCCTCTGAGGAGGACGCCGGGGGGGGGGGGGGGTTGCGTTTTTGTAAGGGCAATCACAAGATTCCTTGCGGTGTTGCATAGAAAAAGTAGGCACGCACCGGACATATATCCGGTGCAAATTAAAGAGTAAGCAAACCAAACAAATAGACGCGAATAGCGACTTGATTTTATTCCATTCAGTTAAATAATATCACAATTTGCAATCGAAACAACAGTGCGTTGTCCGATAGTATAGTCCAATTTTGAACTTTTACTTCTAGATACCAACAAAGAAGCAACTATTCAAGGAGTTTGTGTCGGAGCGGCGCTGGCAGGAGTTCCGAGACCAGCTCGTGGACGACGTGGTGGCGCGATCGAACACAGTCAACTGGACCTCGGTGCACGACGTGCCGTACTCCATCCGCATGGATGAAATGTTAGACATATAGAACGAATTTTGATGAAATTATTTTTGAGATAAATAAAGTTTGTTGTTTTATTACTTGGTTTACTTTTTTGTCAACTGACAGGCTATTTGACTGATTCGTCAGTATCTTAGCTGGGTTGTAATACAAAGTACTGACTGGCCACATCACAAAATGCCATAGAACGTAATACCTGAGTGGATAGAGGAAATGGAAGTCTGCTCAGAAGTGGGATTTTAAGATAACAGGTAATGGTTGATTTATAATCATTACAAAGCTTGTAGCGAAGAAGAAGTGAAGACTTCATAGAGCGTGGCTTGTCGTGCAGGGCAAGTTGGAAGGTACTAAACCGCGCGGGCGGTCACCTATGCGATGAACCGACAAAAATAAATCTGCGGTGGCCCCTTGCATGAGTGCACCAGGATGATGGCAAGCAGGAAGAGATGGTGAGATGTTAGGTGCGTGACACTACATAACGGGAGCGTTTCGTCAGAATAAGACAAAGCTTGGTTATAAGTCTAAGCACTTTTATTACCCTGATCAGTATGTTGTAGGCCTTTTGTAAAAGTTTAATGCCGTCATTACACTATATTAAGACTATAGCTTGTAGGTGGACGGCCATATGTGTGTGATTTGGACCAGTCCTATAGACAAAAAAAGGTGACTGATCTGATAGTAATATTTATTTCCTACCTACCTACTACCAAAAATGTCCTTGACAAAACCTTGTATGTGAAACGAAAATTCGCTGTACATTTCTGTTTGGCTAATGATTAATCTATAAAAGTACAACCTACCGATTTTATATAGTAATTCCATTGAGGTAAGTCAATAATATCGTCAATAAGTGAGGCTGATTTACTAATGAAACAAGAATTACTTGTTAATTTTAACAGCTTGATTAATGAGGTTCTCAAAGTTGCCCGTACAATGATTTATATTATTTTTTGTTGTAAGTATAATGTCATTGAGCTCGTATCAAGCACGCTTATGTAGGTGGTATCTGTATTTCCATAAAATCTGAGAAAAATCTCAGTCATGGATGTAAAACGGAAATCAGATGTAAAACGGAGATCAATGTATCAGAAATTTCGGTGATGTCTGATGATGATAGATATAAGTATACCTACTACTGAAAAAAAAATATCTAAATCTATGGGTATAAGTACTTGTTGGTAGGTACATGTATTATTACTGTCATTAAAATGTTCATACTTAAACATGGTATAAAAGAAAGTTGCTTTCAGCGTCTGTCTGTTTGTCTGTATATCCGCTAATTCCTCCTAAAAACACACAACGGATCTTTAAGCGTTTTTCAATATCGGCTAGATTATTTTTCACTGAAGGTTTATGTACTTATATAAAAAATACCTAAATAAGTTATACGTAAGTCGAAAAAAAACAATATTTTGCAACCGATTCTTCTAAATTATACCCTTGGAAAGAGGGTGCGGGTTCTATTATATGTATAAATTATTAGTTTAAAAAACTAAAAATACACGCTTTTATAAGGACTACTGCACTAAAAAGCAATAAATAAATGATCGAAACCGTTCTTTCTTTCTTTCTACCCCGTGCTTGTAATTTATGGATTATATTTATGTGTAAAGGCGTGGGGTGCCTAATCATCGGGATCTTAGAATATTCTAAGATCGGGACCTTTTTTGTCGGGGAAGGAATCCTTCAAAAGGTACCAAGTTACCGTAAAGACGAAGCCCGGTTTAAGTGGGCTTTTAATCCACTAAAATCTCCCCGGTGGCCTTTATTGACACCTATGGAGAGACTGGGCTCTCCGATTGGATCTCACCAGAATCTCACCAGCGCCAAACGCTAACAACACGTGCCGAGGGAAGCGTGCATCTCTGCTCAAAGTGCTCGTAGATCGAGCCTCTAAAAATGGCTAAAGTGGCAACACTGTTAAACAACGTGCGCATGCGAGAATGCTGCTGCGTGGGTCTTCTCGTGCCTAGTCGTCTTCGTAACCATGGCAACCGGTTTTGGCGGGACCCCACGCGCCACACGCGATGCTCGTGCGTTGTTGTTTGTTGAAGCACGCGAGCGATACATCAAGCGGATTCAAGCGCGAACGTGAGCGAAGCCCTGCGAAGCGAACATTGTGACATTCGACCGCAGTGCACCGCGACGACCGACCGCCGCGCTAATCGACGACAGCCACGGCTGATCGAAAACTCGCGATATCTAATGTAAATAAATAAAGCGTTGTATTCTAGTAAAATTCACCTTTACAATACCTAACACCGATTAATTATAAAACGAATAGTGTTACCAATCATTCCCTAATAAGTTAACAGGTGAGTCAGTCAAATGAATTACTTACTTATAATTTTATTTTTAATGATTATAATTAAGTGCGTACGTTACTACCATTAAAATTATTACTATTTACACAGGGTGAAAATTGGAGTAGATATCAGTGAGATATTACTACGTAGTAGGTAATAACAGCTCACTGGTAGATACATATATTATTTTTAGAGAGGCTTATTATACATATTAATATAGCAGGACCAAATGGTGAGAGGGGGGGGGGGGGGGTTACCCGTGGGGTCTCCGGGTAAGAATAGAGCACGTTCCCATCTCCACCCGTTGGGTGTTCGTAAGAGGCGGCTAAGGGAAAACAAGAAGACGGGCAGCAGCGTCTTTATATTGGATTACCTACCACCTATACTGCGATCCCCAAGACGCCTGCCAAGCGAGGAGATTATGGCAACCCCTCCCTTCTAAAGGGGAGGCCGTTGTTCAGCAGAATTAAAAAAAAATTCAAAATTCAAATTTTTTTATTTAAAATAGGCTTAACGCACTTTTGAACGGTCATTTTTTTTAAAAGCTACCACCGGATCACAACGCGGCCTCAACTGAGAAGATCCGGCAAGAAACTCAGCGGGCTTGTCATTTTTTCACATTTTTTTTAAAACAAAGTTTGTCTGTTGTGTTTGCAGTGGACGTATTTCGGCTACTGATAAATGGTAAGAGGGTATGCAGTCATTTGAATGTTGAAATGCACAAGCATAATAACACACACCCTGTGTGAGGGACATTACTGCATTTGCAGCAATAAAATGAAATATATTATGTATATTGTACAAAGAAATAATATTTAAAATGGACACGTGTATAAATAAAATAAAATAAGCTAAAGCTAAACTTACAATCATTTAAAAATATCTTACTATATTTTAACGATTTATGGAGGGAGCTATGATCGGAGTTTCTTTGCGCGATAAAATCCGGAATGAGGAGATTCGCTAAAGAATTAAAGTCGCCGATATAGCTTTAATCTGCAGGCCACATCGCTTGAAGAACCGATAACCGATGGCGAAGAAAGGTTCGCGAGTGGCGACCACGCACCGGAAGACGCAGCGAAGGCAGGCCTCCCACTAGATGGACTGCCAAATTGGCGTTCATTGTTGCGTTCCAAGGAGGAGGCCTACGTTCAGCATTGAATATCATTCGGCATTTTTTTGTAATGGGACTAATCACACCACTCATTCCCACCACTGTGACTCCTGTCAGCCAGGATCTACAGCGGTCACCAGCGAAGACACCGAGGTTTGACACTCGACGAGTCCCGGGGAAACGCTAAATTGCCTTAAACGCAACAAATTTAATTAGAAAAGTGTATAGGAGGAGTTACAAAATTATAAATTCCACTTCCCTCCTTTGCAAAGCGGGAGACAAGTAAAAATTGCACAGGTCGATATAACCTCAGAACGAAACGAACGAAAGATTCTTACAGGTGCACCAACTAGATTCAGTCCACCTATAAGGCACCACGGAAGTTACTAAATTTAAAGGGACAAACTTGTTTCCAATAATAGGTATGGCAAAAACGCTTGAGAGCACAGACATTTTCCGTAGTCGCCACAAGGTCCAAGTATTATACAACTCCGGATGTTATTTCCAAAGTTTCCAACATAACATTGCGCTCATTGTGCCAGAGATCACACTCTCAAAGTATATGCGCAGTTTGTTCGAAATCATTATTTACCGTCATCGATATTTACCGTAGAAAATTGACAGAGAGGTGAAGACACCAATTTAAAAGAGAATAATTTGCTTTTAAAGTTGCCATAAATTGTGCAACGCAGTGGTCTACTTCTATCCGTGGTCTATCAAGTCGCTCACCGACATCCAGGAAAAATAAATAGTGATGATGTGAATGATGTTTTATATTCTTCATGTTTATTAATATCTATTACAAATAATCCATGTATTACAAATTAATAGTCCAACCACATTGTTTAGATTTCTGTGCCCAATCATGACAATTGCATGAGCTAAAGATAAAACACGTCTCGTGAACACTTTGAATGCTTAAAAATGATCGTTTCTATTTATCTTCATTGGTAGTCTGCCACTCTAATTGAATCGTTTCCCGTTCGCAATCTTGCTCCTTGCACTTACGTAAGTGGCAGGTAGGTTTTAGATACACGTAACCGCTGTAAACATAGTTACTAGTTGCTTAAAACATAAGTTTCTTACCCCTTACCCCGTGCGGTGCCGGATTAGAATTGCATCCCCCATCTCCTCTCGTTGGGTGTCGTAAGCGAGAACAGGAAGACGGGCAGCAGCGTCTTTCTTTTAGATTTATCTTCCACCTATACTGCGATCCCCAAGCCGCCTGCCAAGCGTGGGGACAAAGTTACCAGTCATGAGAATTACAAAGGTACATAGCTTCTGTATCAGATGATTGATACTAAAAACTATTACTATTTAATTATAGGTAGGATACAAAGTAATTTATATTATTATCTCTAGGTTCTACTATTACACTCACGGCTCTTATGTTACATGTTACAATTAACGTGATTGCCTGTTATCGTTACGGTGGCGAGCACTCCCTTCATTTGCATACACATGTAAATCAGTATATTCTTATCCATTTGTTTGTCGGACAATTATCGACGGTATAAGCTAACATGACAGAAACCTGTTCCGTGTGCCGCGTAAATACCGCTTAAAATTGTTTATACCGGCTTATTGATTCACCACGACAAGTTACTTTGTTATTGTCGGCTTCAGCACGCAAAATGATCTAATTGTCGTATTTAAAAGCGCTATTTGTACGTTCTATGGAACTGTTTTGGGGTGATGGCCTTAACATTTCGACCTGCTTGCAAATATTTCCTGATGGTCTTGTGGCGTGACCAAATGCAAACGTTCGCTCAGCCTAGTCCGAAATAGGCGATGACGCCACTCTCGAGCCAGCCAGCCACCTTTGCCAGCCACCGGACAGGTTATCGGCAAATGAGCTCAATTGAGACAACACCCGCACTGATAAAATATAGTTATTGGATAAAAGGCCATATACACGATCACCTTCAATGTCAATGTAATTAATATTGTGATGTGCTTGAGTTTCGTTATTTAAACAATCTTCTATGCGAAATGATTTTGATTGTAACTAACGATCGGAGACTTGACTAAACTGATACAGTAATAAATATTAGGTAGGTTTATAAAGTTTCTGACATTAGAGCCTGTAATAAATTAATATAAAAGCGCAGCACGCAACCTGCATTAAATTAGGAAAATAAAATAAAGCGCTGCAAAAAGACAGAAAAACGATTCGTGTAAAAGTTTGATTATTCGCGAAGGTTTTGAAACGCGATGAATGACCCAAATACGATTTTATTCATTTTTCACGACGACAGTGACTCGCACCAGCTGGCACTGAATTAGCTTTCCTTTTACTCCGTGACAAGGCATGTATCGTACCTTATTATATATCGGACATATGGTAATTCTTTGTTGTATCGTAGGTGTGTACGCCATGGCATGTACACCTCTCAAAGACGTAACCACTTTGGAGTACACCGGCCATAGTGAGCCAAATTTTTCCTACATAATATCTTTATTACTTTGTATTAGTTGTTCTAAGTCATTCAGCGTGCGTGAGAATTAATGTAACAAAAACATTTTTGATATTTATTTAGTGCTGCAGTATTGGAAGTCTCACTATGATAAAATTACTGAATGATAATTATTAAAGCTTATATTATGTAATGCATTTTTTTATTTAGGTACCTACTGAATAATAAAATGAACGTGGCAGTAGAGTAGAAAGAACAGTTTTAGCATGAAATAAATTCTAAAGGTCGCTCTGTATATATTATATTTAATACTAGCTGACCCACGCAGCTCCGCCTGCGCTATTTTTACGTTAACTTAAACTTTTAATAACAGACATTCGCATCGAACACATAACCTCCTTTTTAACCGACTTCAAAAAAGGAGGAGGTTCTCAATTCGTCTGTATATATTTTTTTTTTTTATGTATGTTCGCGCATAACTCTGGCAATTATTAACCGATTTGAAAAAATCTTTCTTCCATCCATTCTTCAATCCATTGATTGGGTCCCATAAAAAAATTATTGCTTAGTAATAAGTAGTTCCTAAAAAAACAAGAATGGTGACTGCGCACTGAGAGTTGCAAGAAAGCCTATATAGATGACGTTTTAGTCGCTCGGACTCGCTCGGTCGGACAAAAATGGTCATAACTCTGGCAAATATTTACCAATTTCAATGATTCTTTTTTTATTCGAAAGAAGAAACCACTGTATTGAATCTGTATGAATTTTATTACAACCGGATAAGAACTTCCTGGAGGACCATGAACGATGTGGAGGAATTTATCTGGTAAAAACCATAAAACTGATGTTCTCCATTACATTGCTCTGACAATTATGAACCGATTTCGATGATTCTTTTTTTATTCGAGAGAGTAAACTACTATGATGTTTCCATGCAAATTTCATTACGACCGGATATTATTTTCTGAAGAAACATGAATTATGTAAAACTATGTAGACGATAATGTGATCATAACCTACCTAGATAATTTTACGGTTTTCGATGGTTCAATTTTTATATATGAAAATATCACTAAAAAGGTTAAAATAAAATCTTTTTAAAAAAAAATTGAACCGACTTCAATATCACTGAAAAGTATAAAATAATTTAAATATTATTGAAGTTGGTGCCAAATATACACAGCAGGTACGCTAACACCAACTTCAATAATATTTAAATTATTTTATACTTTTCAGTGATATTGAAGTCGGTTCAATTTTTTTTTAAAAAGATTTTATTTATAGTCGGTTAAAAACTGGGACCCACTTTTTACTTGCTCTCCGAAGCACGGACCCGTTTAGTTCAAGTGGCGTTAAACGGTCACCCATCTATTTAATGACCTTACCTAACGTTGCTTAACCCGATCGATTACAAAACCTTGATAACAACTCTTTATGAGCGTTCCCTTACTAATATTTATTAACCGACTTCAAAAAAAGGAGGAGGTTATCAATTCGGTTGTATGTTTTTTATTGATATTTTTTTTTTTATGTTTGTTACCTCATATCTCTGTCGTTTACAAACCGATTTGAAAAATTATTTTTTTAATTGAAAGGATATGCTTCCAGATTGGTCCCATTTTTTTCAAAATCAAGTTCTGATGATGGGAACCATGAGTAACTGAGGGAACTCCTTAAATATTATAGGCATACATATAGCGTTTTTGGTATTTTTAGAAACTAGTCAAGCATTTTCATTCAGAAAGTATCATTTGGTGAAGTGGATCTGATGAAGAAGGCCATAGATGGCCACCGGAACTCTGTAATAAAATTAACAATCCATCCTATCCTAGCCGTGCCTACTAAACGTAGAACTACCGAATTTGGACTCGATGGTTAGTTCTCGACGAGTAGTTGTTAGAAAAATGGAGATCAGGGTCTGATGGTGGAGCTGGACGGATGTCACGGGATCCGCCGAGATAAACGTAGATCCGCCGAGTTTGGGCTCGTTGAGTAACTCTCGATGAGTAGTTGCTAGAAAAATGGTGATCAGCGTCTGATGATGGAGCAAGAAGGTCGTCACGGGATCTCGGTACCAATAAACATAGACCCACCGAGTTTGAGTTCGTTGGGTAGCTCTCGACGAGTAGTTGCTAGAACAATGGTGATCAAGGTCTGATAATGGAGCAGGAAGGTCGTCACGGTATCTCGGCACCAACAAACGTAGACCTACCGAATTTGTACTCGTCGGATAGGTCTCGACGAGTAGTTGCTAGAAAAATGGAGATCAGGGTCTGATGATGGAGCAAGAAGGTCGTCACGGGATCACTGCACCAATAAACGTAGATCTGCCGAGTTTGGGCTCGTTGGGTAGCTCTCGATGAGTAGTTGCTAGAAAAATAGTGATCAGGGTCTGACGATGGAGCAAGAAGGTGGACACGGGTTCTCGGCACAAATAAATGTAGACCCACCGAGCTTGCAGTCCATGGTTCTCGAGAACTACGAGTATAACACCTTGATATCTTCAGTTTATGGCAATTGGTTAGTTTATTAAGATATTGTCACATCTACATTTTTTTAAATTTTTGCTTAAGCTTATATTTTAGTGATGGTCCATAGTTGTGTTATGTAGTGGGTGTTTTTAAAATAAATATAAACTGGCTGTTTGTCAGAATAAAATATAAGTGGTTATAACTTAACCTAATAATTCACCAAGGAAACCACTAAAAAGAATAAAATAAAAATATTTTTTACAAAAAAAAGAACCGCCTTCAAAATGCAACTAAAAAGCTTGAAATAATTTCTAAGAATTAGTGGTTGTTACATCTACATTGTTGGACTTGGACTACAACATATTATCTTATTATCTTATTATATAAAAGAGTAGACAAAAACCCACTCATCACGAAATCTCAGAAACTACAAGTGCTAGGAGTCTCAAACTTTGCATGGGGGTTCCTTTTAAGACGTAGGTGCTCACTAAGAACCGATTTTGCGAAATTCAACCTCTAAGGGGGTCAAATAGGGGGGCAAAGTTTGTATGGGAGAACGCGATTCCTTGGTCCTATTGACTTGAAATTTTGCACAGACATTCGTTAAGAAAATTAATTGAATTAGTATTTCATATTTTTTATAATTTATCCCTTTACAGGGTAAAAAAGAAGTATTATTACTCAACCGATGGCGGTACAAATATATTACCACAATAAGATACGATAATTCGAAAGATGAAATAAAAGTTCCTTGGCCAAGTGGTTACGGAAGCGTCCTCTAAGTGTGGACTGTCCGGGTTCGCTACCCGTGTGCAGATTTTTTTTTTGTATTTTTAAACTTTGTTTTGATTTTTTTATTTATATTAAGATTCGATGTTTTAAATATTTAACTCATATTAACTCCGGCACTTTTTATCTCTAATATATTTTTATATTTAATACTTTTTTTAAATTTAAAATCATGCATACGTAGTAACTTCTCTCTAATGTTATGATTTAGTTATGGTAAGTGGAAACTTAATTGATTTTTATGTACTATTGGATCTTATATTTAGTAATAAGTGGTATCATTTGTTTGTTTCGCAAATATAACAAAATAAAATAATGAAAATATATTTTCAAAATGTCTGTTTGGGTAGGAATACAATATGCACCTATTGTACGTATGATATAAAAAAAGCCAAAACTTTATTGGAATTATTGTCTGTCTGTCAGTCAGGGTTTTTTCTATAGGTTGGCTGGTGTTGGGGACCAACGACGTCAAAGTATCTTTACATAGTGTGAAACAAAGTCGCTATCCGAGTCTGTCTATATCCGATAACACCTCCTAAACCACGCTGCGATTTTCACCATCGGTTAGATAATTTTTCATTGAAGGTTTTAAGTTTTATCTAAGTAAATAAACTTACATAGCTTACATTGACTAAACCTAAAGAGATACATAATTAACAATCAAGTACTAGAGAATTTCATTAATTCCATATATTTAAAGTAGGTAAATATCCGGGATATAATATACCCGCCCCCCGGCGGCGGACTCAAAGGCAATGCACTGAGGGGCAGCTGATGCAGATCCCACCGGAGAACCCCCTCTCATGTGCCGATGTGACAGCCACGAGAGTTTTAGTGGGTAAGAATCCCCCACAGGATCCCGGGGACATATTAAACGTGCCCCCCACCACCCCTTTAACTGTGACAACGGTGACAGATTCCCGGGGGGCTATAATGCGCCCCCGGCAGCGGCTTCTAAGGCCCTTGCCTTGCACTGAGGGGTACCCGGTGCAGCCCCATATTTTTTGCGGACAGCCGTGGGGGGTTTAGAGGGTAAGAATCCCACACACCGCGGTCGACCGCCTGCAGGATCCTGGAAGCCTATTGGAGGTCTACCCGTGGTCCCCGAAACTTTGAGCACGGTGACAAGTTTTTGAAGTGAAACTTCTTATGCGACTTCCTATGCCGTCCGTGAGTGAGTGAGTGGGTGAGTGGGTGAGTGGGCGAGTGGGCGAGTGGGCGAGCGGGCGAGTGGGTGAGTGAGTGAGTGTGTGAGTGGTTCTGTGTGGTTCGGTGTGGTTCGGTGTGGTACGGTGTGGTACGGTGTGGCACGGTGTGGTACGGTGTGGTACGGTGTGGTACGGTGTGGTACGGTGTGGTACGGTGTGGTACGGTGTGGTACGGTGTGGTACGGTGTGGTACGGTGTGGTACGGTGTCGTACGGTGTGGTACGGTGTGGTATGGTGTGGTACGGTGTGGTACGGTGTGGTACGGTGTGGTACGGTGTGGTACGGTGTGGTACGGTGTGGTACGGTGTGGTACGGTGTGGTACGGTGTGGTACGGTGTGGTACGGTGTGGTACGGTGTGGTACGGTGTGGTACGGTGTGGTACGGTGTGGTACGGTGTGGTACTCGGACTGACCGGGACTGAGCGGGACTGAGCGGGACTGAGCGGGATTGAGCGGGACTGAGCGGGACTGACCGGGACTGAGTGGGACTGAGCGGGACTGACCGGGACTGAGCGGGACTGAGCGGGACTGAGCGGGACTGACCGGGACTGAGCGGGACTGAGTGGGACTGGCCGGGACTGACCGGGACTGAGCGGGACTGACTCGGATTCAACCAGTCCGAGTCAGTCAGTCAGGGACACCTGGTGCAGATCCCACTCGAGAACCCAGGTTTCCCTCTCATGTGCCGATGTGATAGCCACGGGAGTTTTAGTGGGTAAGAATCCCAAATACCCAGTTTGACTTCCCCACGGGATCCCGGGGACATATTGGATGTTTCCCCCGCTACTCCCTTAAACTGTGACAACGGTGACAGATTCCCGGAGGGCTATAATGCGCCCCCGGCAGCGGCTTCAAAGGTCCTTGCCTTGCACTGAGGGGTACACGGTGCACACTCTTTTGTGTGGACAGCCGTGGGGGACACATACTGCAGTCGATCGCCCGCAGGATCCTGGGGCCTATTGGAGGTTTCCCCTGCGATCCCCGTATCTTTGAGCACGATGATAGTTTCCCGGGTGGCTTTATTGTGCCCTCCGGTGGCGGGCTCAAAGGCAAGCCAAGGTCCTACTTATGTACTAATTTAACAGCCGCTGGGGGTTTAGTGTATTAGAATCCTACATAACCCGGTTGACAGCCAACAGGGTCCCGGGGACCAATTGAAGGCTTCCCCCGTGACCCCTGTAACCATGAGCACGGTGAAAAGTTCCCAGGTGGCTTTATTGTGCTCCCCGGTGGCGGGGTCAAAGGCAAGCCACGAGGGTATAATGTTGCAGATCCCACCGGATAGCCCAAGAAGGGTTTCTTATGTGCTGATTGCACGGCCGTTGGGGCTTTAGTTTATAAGAAACCTACATACCCGGTTGACCAGCAACAGGGTCCCGTAAATCCCATTAAAGGCTTCCCCGTGATCCCTGTAACCGTGAGCACCATGACAAGTTCCCGGGGAACTATAATGTGTCTCTCCGGCGGCGGGTTCAAAGTCAAGGCACTGAGTGGTATCAGCTGGTGCAGATCCCGACAGATAGCCCAGGTCCGCCCTCTAATGTGCCGACGTGATAGCCGCGGGGGTTTTAGTGGGTAAGAATTCCCCTGTTGACCCCCGTTTACGTCTTAACGATGAAACCGAACAAGGAAGCCTGTATTGCTTCCATAAATTGGTTTCAAAGAAATGGTGTCCTTAATCCACCCAAATTGTGCACCCGTACACGTCTGCAGTTTCTAAAATTATAAATACAATTAACAAATCACAAGCTCAGAGATTCAACGTAGCAGGCTTAAACCTAAGCGTTGAGTACTTTGCCCATGGACAGGCAGCTATACGTAGCCCTTTCACGCGTCACTTCTATACAAAATTTGTTCATATTGCGATACGAAAAGTCAGCTACAAACTGATAAATAATTCCAAGAAATTCTATAATCAAAGGCTTTAAATTATTCACTTCTTTTCTTTTCTCAATTACACCCGTGCGAAGCCGGGGCGGGTCGCTAGTATTATATAAAAGAGTAGACAAAAACCCACTCATCACGAAATCTCAGAAACTACAAGTGCTAGGAGTCTCAAACTTTGCATGGGGGTTCCTTTTAGGACGTAGGTGCTCACTAAGACGGGGTTTTGTGAAATTCAACCTCTAAGGGGGTGAAAAAGGGGGGCAAAGTTTGTATGGGAGAACGCGATTCCTTGGTCCTATTGACTTGAAATTTTGTACAGACATTCGTTAAGAAAATTAATTGTATTTGTATTTCATGCTTTTTTTAAATTTATCCCTTAACAGGGTAAAAAAGGAGTATTATTACTCAACCGATGGCGGTACAAATAAGATAAGATAATTCGAAATGTAAAACAAAAGTTCCTTGGCCAAGTGGTTACAGACACGTCCTCTAAGCGCGGACTGTCCGGGTTCGCTACCCGTGCACGGATTTTCATTTTGTATTTTTAAACTTTGTTTTTGATTTTTTTATTTATATTATGAATCGATGTTTTAAATATTTAACTCAATTAACTCCAGCACATTTTAAATCTAATATATTTTTAATACTTTTTTAAATTCTAAATCATGCATACGTGGTTAGCTTCTCTCTAATGTTATGATTTAGTTATTAGTGGAAACTTAATTGATATTTGTACTATTGGATCCTATATCAATATTAGTAAAAAGTGGTATCATTTGTTTGTTTCTCAAATATAATAAAATAAAAATAAAATAATGAAAATATATTTCCAAAATGTCTGTTTCGGTAGGAATACAATATGCATGTATTGTACGTATGATATAAAAGCCAAAACTTTATTGGAATTATTGTCTGTCTGTCAGGGCTTTTTCTACAGGTTGGCTATTGTTCCTCGACGTCAAAGTATCTTTACATAGTGTGAAACAAAGTCGCTATCCGCGTCTGTCTATATCCGATAGCACCTCCTAAACCACGCAGCGGTTTTCACCATCGGTTAGATAATTTTTCATTGAAGGTTTTAAGTTTTATCTAAGTAAATAAACTTACATTGCTTACGTTGACTAAGCCTAAAGAGATACATAGTTAACAATCAAGTACTAGAGAATTTCATTAATTCCATATATTAGAAGGTAGGTAAATATCCGGGAAATAATATACCCGCCCCCGGCGGCGGACTCAAAGGCAATGCACTGAGGGACAGCTGATGCAGATCCCACCGGAGAACCCCTCTCATGTGCTGATGTGACAGCCACGGGAGTTTGTGGGTAAAAATCCCCCACAGGATCCCGGGGACATATTAAACGTGTCCCCCGCCACCCCTTTAACTGTGACAACGGTGACAGATTCCCGGGGGGCTTTAATGCGCCCCCGGCAGCGGCTTAAAAAGGCCCTTGCCTTGCAATGAGGGGTACCCGGTGCAGCCCTCCCGATTTTGTGCGGACACCCGTGGGGGGTTTACCGGGTAAGAATCCCACATACCGCGCTCGACCGCCCGCAGGATCCTGGGAGCCTATTGGAGGTCTGCCCCGTGATCCCCATAACTTACATAACTCCCCAACTGAGCACGATGACAGGTGTCTTATTTTTTTTCGTGCCCCCCTGGTGGCGGCTTCAAAGGTTAAAAAGCAGTATTATTACTAAACCGATGGCGGTACAAATATTCTCACTTAGTACGTAAATTAGTTACTGTACACGGATAACTTTAATACATAAGGTAAAATATCACACTATATGCATTAGGGACTGAGCAGACATATAACAAGAATATAATAAAGTAATTCGAATAATATGAGTAGCCGTGGTCTGGAGGTTACGGAAGCGTCTTCTAAGCGCAGCAGGGTCCGGGTTCAAATCTCTCTCTAGGATTTTTTATTTGTGTACTTTTAAGCTTTTTATTTTTGATATATTTTTTTTTTAATTTATCACTGAAGGTTTTTATATTAACTGAATTTATTTAGAAGTTTTATCTAAGTAAATAAATTTAATTAGCTTACGTTGACTAAACCTAAAAGAGGTACATATGTACTTAACAATCGAGTATTATAGAAGTTCATTATATATATCATTCATTCCGTATAATATAAGGGAAATCTGGGATATAATATGCTTGCCCCCCGGCGGCGGACTCAAAGGCCAGGCACTGAGGGACACCTGTTGCAGATCCCACCCGAGAACCCAGGTTTCCCTCTCATGTGACGATGTGACAGCCACGGGAGTTTTAGTGGGTAAGAATACCAAATACCCAGGTTGACTTCCCCACGGGATCCCGGGGACATGTTGGATGTTTTCCCCGCCACCCCTTAACTGTGACAACGGTGACAGCTTCCCGAGGGGCTATAATGCGCCCCCGGCAGCGGCTTCAAAGGCCCTTGCCTTGCACTGAGGGGTACACGGTGCAGCCCCCCTCTTTTGTGTGGACAGCCGTGGGGGCCACATACCGCAGTGGATCACCCGGAGGATCCTGGGGGCCTATTGGAGGTTTCCCTCGCGATCCCCGTATCTTTGAGCACGATGATAGATTCCCGGGTTGCTTTATTGTTCCCCCCGGTGGCGGGCTCAAAGGCAAGCACTGAGGGATCTTGGTGCAGATCCCACCGGATAGCCCAGGTCTCTTTCTTATGTGCTGATTTAACGGCCGTTGGGGGTTTAGTGTATAAGAATCCTACATAACCCGGTTGACAGCCAACAGCGTCCCGGGGACCTATTGAAGGCTTCCCCCATGACCCCTGTAACCGTGAGCACGGTAACAGGTTCCTGGGTGGCTTTCAGGCAAGCCACTGAGGGTATCGTGGTGCAGATCCCACCGGATAGCCCAAGAAGGGGTTCTTATATGCTGATTGCATGGCCGTTGGGGGTTTAGTGTATAAGAATCCTACATACCCGGTTGACCACCAACAGGGTCCCGTAAATCCCATTAAAGGCTTCCCCCGTGACCCCTGTAACCGTGAGCACCGTGACAGGTTCCCGGGGAACTATAATGTGCCGTGCCGTAAATGGCGGGTTCAAAGTCAAGGCACTGACTGGTATCAGCTGGTGCAGATCCCGACAGATAGCCCAGGTCCGCCCTCTACTTCGGAGTCGCTGGACGCTCGGGGTGTGGGCCCCTTGAGCGTCCATTAAGTACGGCGGCGACTCCGAGGAGGACGGCGGCGGGGTTGCGACCCCCGTCCCCGTGAGCACCGTGACAGGTTCCCGGGGGGCTACAATGCGCCCCCCGGCGGCGGGCTTAAAGGCAAGGCACTGAGGGGCCCCTGGTGCAGATCCCACCGGAGAGCCCTGGGGTTCCCCCTCTCATGTGCCGATGCGACAGCCGCGGGGGTTTTAGTGGGTAAGAATCTCACATACCCCGGTCGAGCCCCACAGCTCCCGGGGATCTTTCGAAGATTTCCCCCGCGTCAAAAAAAAAAAAAAAAAAAAAAAAAAAGAGGTCCGCCCTCTAATGTGCCGATGTGATAGCCGCGGGGGTTTTAGTGGGTAAGAATTCCTCGGGTAACCCCCGAAACCGAACAAGGAAGCCCGTATTGCTTCCATAAATTGGTTTTAAATAAATGGTGTCCTGTTCCTGTCCTTAATCCACCCAAAAAGTGCACCGGTACACGTCTACAGTTTCTAATAAAAATTATAAATACAATTAACAAATCACAAGCTCAGAGATTCAACGTTGCAGGCTTAAACCTAAGCGTTGAGTACTTTGCCTATGGACAGACAGCTATACGTAGCTTTTACGCGTCACTTCTAAACAAAATTTGTTCATATTGCGTTACGAAAAGTCAGCTACAAACATTATTTATCAAGAAATTCTATAATCAAAGGCAGTAACTTTAAATTATTCACTTCTTTTCTTTCTCAATTACTCCCGTGCGAAGCCGGGGCGGGCCGCTAGTAAATACATATTACTATCGAAGTCGGCGCCTAATGTCTAGCAAATACTTACAATGGCAGTAGGTACCTAACTGTTTTCCAGTTTGGCGCCGTCTTTGATAGTAATATGTATTTATAATATGTTGTAGTCCAAGTCCAACAATGTAGATGTAAAAACCACTAATTCTTAGAAATTATT
The DNA here is from genome assembly GCA_911728495.1 of Furcula furcula. Taxonomy (NCBI): domain Eukaryota; kingdom Metazoa; phylum Arthropoda; class Insecta; order Lepidoptera; family Notodontidae; genus Furcula; species Furcula furcula. The sequence continues at coordinate 17,508,202 of OU452249.1, read as the reverse complement.
TCAAGCTTTTTAGTTGCATTTTGAAGGCGGTTCTTTTTTTTGTAAAAAATATTTTTATTATATTATAAAAGAAAAATTGATAAAATCGGAAAAAGCGTATAACCAAGTACCCATTTTGACTTTAATCCCCTCTCCCAAAAAACCGTGCTAGATTACGGGATAAAAAGTATCCTATGTCCTACCTCGTAGTAAGATCTCAAATCATACCAAGTTTCATTTGAATCCATTCAGTAGTTTCGGCGTGATGCGCAGCCGTGATACAGACAGACAGACAGACAGACAAAAATTAAAAAATATATATTTTCGGCCTCAGTATCGGTTATAGAATGCCCTCCAAATATAATTTTCAAAATATCTTCAATGTACAGAATTGGACCTGTTACAGTTTTATTATAAGTATAGATATTTGACGCCATTATGTATTTATGATCAAACCTTTATATTTAGCAATGCGCTTTTTCTTTAACACTATAGATACGTACAGTGGCGGTCCGGGGGGGGGGGGGGGTGAGTGGGTCGTAGGGGTCATGAAAAATCCAAAATCCCAAAATCCATATTCGTACACGGCAAAATTGGGTAGCGGTTAACCCTAACCTAGTCTAGGTACAAGACCAACAACGGGACCGTCAAATATGACCCCCCCCCCCCCCCCAAATCGTTGGCTGCGACCGCGCCTGGATACGTACATATATTGGGTTCCTTTAATGTTTGTTTGCCGTAAACAGTTTCCAATTATAGTGTTTACCTCACTTAACTGTGCAACTCAGATAGTAGTAATAATTATAACTGTTCATTAAATTAATTGTTTGTAAACTCGAATGTTTTTAACACTTGCATGTTTACATGTTTTTATAATTTTTCAGTTTATCTGGAAATAAACTTATATTATTTTAATGCTTTGTTTATAACATAGGTATCAAATAGCGCGTGTTTACACGAAACGATTGTGTCTCTATACTACGATTTAAAGACTAAAAGAATTTAAATAGGTATGCAATTTGATTGAATAGAGTAGATCTATTAGATGGTTGTTGCTGGAAGTTAAAATGTGCCAAATACAAAAAAACTAGATACATTTTAGATATACTTAGTACAAAATAAAGTCACAATCCTCGTCTCTCTGTAGGTTCGTTCGCTTAAGTACTTCTTCTCAACTAAACTGCACATGAATGGATTTGCGGTTACCAACACCACTAAAACAGTATGCAATCATCATAAACCTTTCCGGATTATGATTAATACATAATAAGTACTTGAAAAAATATGGTGGATAAGGCTGCGGCAGCGGGTCTCTATTTAGTATTCATTTATTTTCTTTAATGAATAAAATATTGCATATTCAGCAAATAGACGCAAGGAGCATCCATGAGGTCACCTTCTTAGAATACCTACTTAGTTTCTAATTCCAGCAATATCACTGTATATTAATGATCAATGAATAAAAACCCGTTTCCATTTTATTTATGGAAATCATTTGAATAATTATGTTGATTATTAACACCCCTACTGCAAAATGAGCTACATCTACTAATATAGGCACGCAATGTCACTATTTTTACAGTACATTACCTGTCAGTCAGGTTATATCGAAGTGGGCGATGGGCGAGGGCGTTCAGTGAGTAAACCTGACCAGTTTTACCATAAATTGCGATGATGCCTTATTGATTCAGCAATATAATTTGCTATTGTTTGCTAAAAGTTGATTTGTGTTTGCCATTGTATCTTCGGCTTTATTTATAGCAGTTGCGATAATATGCTACTTAGGCTACTGTTTTTGTTTAGATTTTGTTGTGGATATTAAATATGTAAATACATTTTTATACTATTGATGTTCTGTAAAAACTTTCTTTTCTATTTCCTATTTTGTTACAACTTTCACAAAAATAGTGTTAGTGAATATAATATATTTTTTTTTACTATGAAACTTTACTCTCATTGAATTACACATTCACTTAAATTCACTTACAAAATAAGAAGCAAAACTGACTGCATGTGCGAGAGTAACAACCAAAGCACTAAGTTAATTAAAATATAAGGAAATACGAAGTATTTTACTAATGGGTCAATTTGTAACCTAATCACTATAGCAAGACCAACAACACTAAATCAGCTTCACCAGTTTGTAATAAGTTCAAAACAATATTAAACACAGTACGGTTTTAGTTTAATTTTATACTTATCATTATTATTTTTAAATATTTTCTTGTTTTTTGGAATCATTTTTTTTTAACCTTTAGCGTCCCACTGCTGGGCAAAGGTCTCCCCCATACACATCCGCCTACCCCGGTCCATAGCGATATCCGTCCGTATCCCACTCCGTTTCAAAGGCGTTCAAGTCGTCACACCATCTTTTATCATTTAGGAAGTTTTAAAACGTTTATTAGCTTTCTTTATAGTTAGTTATATTTGTATGGAATATAGATACGTTTATGTAATTCAATTTTCAGCCTGTACAAAGTATACGGATGATAGCAAACTAGCAAGTTCTTAAGTACATGTGTAGAAACACATATTCAATTTACATCACATGCGTGTGCTTTAAAAGGAGCAACAGCTTTCTACACCGCTTACAATTTTGCGAAACATTCGTAACCATCCATTTTCGTATATGTAGGACAACCAGATATTTTTGCAATTTCCTACCTGTCTTTTATGAACTAAATACATTAGAATTATCCTAATCTAAGACTATAGCTTATACTGTTATTGTTTCTAATATCCTAGATTTCTCTGCCAATCCATGAGATCGATGTTCCTGATATCCTTGCTCAAAGGTTTGAGCGTTCGTATGTGGTCGTGAGTTAAAAACATGCCCTTGTATTATTTAAGTAAACATCCTTAATTCGGCACTGACGTAGTTTTGAATCAAAAGCAACACCTGCGGCCGACCTTGTTTGTCAGAGGTACGCTGGTTGCAAAAGTGACGTCAACTCGCCGAATAGGCGGTGGTCCAATGTTGGGTCCAATATTGCCGGTTGTTTAGTCGTTGGCAACAGCAACACTTCATTTTGAGCACTGGCAACATATTAGCAACCTCCAATTGGTTGGACCACAATAACAATTGGTGGCGTTCTTTAACTGCATTCTCTTATTCTCTTGCATATTCTCCTTCTACTTCTTGCTCTCCCAGTTGGGTTACATTAATTTTTTCAGCAGGCGTTTGCGCTATACATACAGCGCCACTAAACACTATTCTCAGTTGTTGTTTACCTACAGGGCGAAAAAAGTCGGTCTATAAATATGAATTGGTTAGACAACACGTCTTGACGAGATATGCTCATCTATACTATAATAAAACTCAAAGAGCACTTTTTCTGTACATTGAATATTTTTCCAAAATTTCTATGTGGGGATACTATACTATCGACATAGAGGCCAAAACAATTTTTTTTGGAATTATTGTCTGTCTGTCTGTCTGTCTGTCTGTCGTTCTGTTTGTCCAGGTATCATTTGAAAACCCGTGGATGGATTTTGATAGGACTTTCATTGATGTGTTGTGTAGAAGACAAGGTATAAATTGGTATATAAAACATCACGCTATGTTTCATAGGGGCTAAGCAGTGAAATATTACTTGCACATATTACCACGTAATTTCCGTTGTATGAGAATAGGGATTACCCTATTCTCAATATAATATAGTATAATTATACAGACTGATCAGTTAATTATTAAGATATGTATTATTACGCTATATACAATAGGGACTGAGCAGACATTTAGTTTGAATAAGATATGGCAGTGGCGAAGGGTCAATTTTTGTAAGGGGTAAGCCGGTCCGGTACACCCAGGACATTTTCATTAGATTTCCGTATTGTTCTAAGTACGTTGCTGATAGCAATATGACATTATATCTTTGAAAAGTTAAAATCTGTAAATCCCGAGCGAGTCCAAACTAGATCCTTAGACTTTGATCTAAGACTAGATCATGAAATTTTAATGAAACTCCCCAAGTCCTGGTAGTGTATAGGTATTGTATTACAGTCGCAACAATAAAAGATGCGAAAAACTTAGAACTTTCATTATCGAATATCATTAGACAGTAATTTACGATGTTAGCGTGATTTACATTATGAACAGCGCCATCTATCGGTGAAATTGAACATACAATCACCATAGTACTTTAATCTATATAATTTAAAAGAAAGTCGTGTTAATTACACTATTTATAACTCAAGAACGGCTCAACTGATTTGGCTGAAAATTGGTAGGGAAGTAGCTTAGGAGCAGGAGACGGAGATATGATACTTTTTATACCTGTAGGTTAAGGTTAAGCAACGTTAGGTAAGGTCATTAAATAGATCACCCAACGTCCCGCTCCCCAGCCCTGAGCCCGGGGCTATAAACAACGGGCAACCTTCGGAGTCGCTGGACGCTCGGGGTGTGGGCCCTTTGAGCGTCCATTGAGTACGGCGGCGACTCCGAGGAGGACGGCGGCGGGGTTGCGACCCCCGTCCCCGTGAGCACCGTGACAGGTTCCCGGGGGGCCACAATGCGCCCCCCGGCGGCGGGCTCAAAGGCAAGGCACTGAGGGGTCCCTGGTGCAGATCCCACCGGAGAGCCCTGGGGTTCCCCCTCTCATGTGCCGATGCGACAGCCGCGGGGGTTTTAGTGGGTAAGAATCCCACATACCCCGGTCGAGCCCCACAGCTCCCGGGGATCTTTCAAAGATTTCCCCCGCGTCAAAAAAAAAAAGGTCTTTAAATAGATGGGTGAACCGATTTGTATGAAATTTTATGTGCATATCGGGTAGGTCTAATAATAGGCCATTAATTATATTTCATGCCGGTAGGTAAAGGTTAAGGAACATAAGGCAAGGTAATTAAATAGATGGGTGAACGGTGTATGAAATTTTGTGTGCATATCGGGTAGGTATATTTCATGCTGCTGATACCATGATTGACGGATATATAGAATGAGAGGAGGGTGCAAGAGAGGACAGAGAGGGAGAAGGGATTCGAGGACGGGGTGAGGGATCGGAGGAACTCCTCCGAGGTGGAGCAAGGGGGGGGGGGTGAGATGGAGCAAGTTGGGAGAGAGAGATGGGGGGGATAGGGTTCAGAGAGGGGACAACGGGGAGAGGAAGAGGGGGAATGTGACGGGGACCGATGCGGGTGGGGGAAAGAGAGAGAGAAAGAGCATAGAATTACATTTTTCTTAAAATAGAGAGAGAGATGGAGAGAAATAAATCAAGGGAGGAGGGTGAAAAGGGGAGCAAAATGTAATAAAAGCGCGGGTGGAGCTGCGCGGGTCAGTTAGTAATTTATAATTATCAAAGATAGTCGTGTTAGTTACACTATTTAAAACTCAAGAACGGCCTAACCGATTCGGCTGGAAATAGGTAGGGAGGTAGCTTAGAACCAGGAAACGGATATAGGATACTTTTTATCTCGGTAGGTTAAGGTTAAGCAACGTTAGGTAAGGTCATTAAATAGATGGGTGAACCGATTTATATGAAAGTGTGCATATCGGGTAGGTCTGAGAATAGGTCATATAGTATATTTCATACCGCTAGGTTAAGGTTAAGCTACATAAGGCAAGGTCATTAAATAGATGGGTGAACCGATTTGTAAGAAATTTTGTGTGCTTATCGGGTAGGTCTGAGAATAGGCCGTAAAGTATATTTCATGCCACTAGGTTAAGGTTAAGCAGTATAAGGAAAGGTCATTAAATAGATGGGTGAACCGATATTTATGAAATTTTGTGTGCATATCGGGGAGGTCTGAGAATAGGTCATAAAGTATATTTAATGCCGCTGATACCATGATTGACGAGGATATATAGAACGAGAGGAGGGTGCAAGAGAGGAGAAAAAGGGAGAGGGGATTCGAGGAGGGGGTGATGGGGTGAGGGATCGGGGGAGTTAGGTGGAGTAAGGGGGGGAGTGAGAAGGAGCAAGTTCGTAGAAGAGAGAGGGGGAGAGGGTTCAGTGAGGGGATAACAGGGAGAGGAAGAGGGGGAGTGTGACGGAAACCGAAGCTGGAGGGGGAAAGAGAGAGGAGAGAAAGAACATATAATTAGATTTTTTTTATAAGAGAGAGAGATATGGAGAGAGATAAATCTAAGGACGAGGTAGAAAAGGGGAGCAAAATGTAATAAAAGCGCGGGCGGAGCTGCACGGGTCAGCTAGTACTATAATAAAACTTTTTTTTTTTTTTTTTGTATGAGTAGTGCTGTTGGCCGCAGATGGCCATTACAGCTTCACCGGACAAGAGGGGCGAGCGCTTTGAGCGCTCCAGCCCGGAAAGATAGGTAGCGACTAGCTCAAGGGCACCTCAGGGAGGCACGGCCTCGGCTTGGGCTGCCGCTTAGAGAGTGTGAGTTTACCACCGGTTCACAACGCGCCCCCGCTGAGAAGAACCGGCAAGAAACTCAGCGAGGGGATGCATGTCGAGGTCGCATGTGTACGATCCTTCGGCCTCGCCGGCGAGACCGGTGTCTGTGTGTAGGTGTGTGTACGACTCGTGACGTCGTTGTCGGTGTAGGTGTTGGTGTTGTGTCAAGGTCCAGGAGGACGGACATCGGGTCGGGTGGGTCGAGCAGTACATGCCGCGGACGGCGGCGATGTACGGTGGGTCGACGATCTGAGGGACCAGGACCAGGGTCGGGGTCGGGGATATAGTCGGCAGCGGCGCCGATGAGCGGGTTCGGGTGGACGCAAGCTTTTTCAAAGTAATGTTCGGACATTTCCTTGAAAAATTTGCGGATAGGGACTAGACCGAAGTCGGAATGAAGGTCGACATTCCGCATGTACCACGGGGCACCGACGGCATGTCGAAGGAATCGGTTTTGAATAACCTGGAGGCTATTGATGTGGACGGGGGAAATAATAAAACTCAAAGAGCACTTTTTCTGTACATTGAATATTTTTCCAAAATTTCTATGTGGGGGTACTATACTATCGACATAGAGGCCAAAACAATTTTTTTTGGAATTATTGTCTGTCTGTCTGTCTGTCTGTCTGTCTGTCTGTCTGTCTGTCTGTCTGTCTGTCTGTCTGTCTGTCTGTCTGTCTGTCTGTCGTTCTGTTCGTCCAGGTATCATTTGAAAACCCGTGGATGGATTTTGATAGGACTTTCACTGATGTGTTGTGTAGAAGTCAAGGTATAAGTTGGTATATAAAACATCACGCTATGTTTCATAGGGGCTAAGCAGTGAAACATTACTTGCACATATTACCACGTAATTTCCTTTGTATGTGAATAGGGTCATTATAGACTGATCAGTTAATCATTAAGATATGTATTATTACGCTATATACAATAGGGACTGAGCAGACATTTAGTTTGCATAAGATATGGCATTGGCGAAGGGTCAATTTTTGTAAGGGGTAAGCCGGTCCGGTACTCCCAGGACATTTTCATTAGATTTCTGTATGTTCATGAAATTTTAATGAAACTCCCCAAGTCCAGGTAGTGTATAGATATGTATTGTATTACAGTCGCAACAATAAAAGATGCGAAAAACTTAGAAAAAACCTTAGAACTTTCATTATCGAATATCATTAGACAGTAATTTACGATGTTAGCGTGATTTACATTATGAACAGCGCCATCTATCGGTGAAATTGAACATACAATCACTATAGAACTTTAATCTATATATTATACTAGCTGACCCGCGCAGCTCCGCCCGCGCTTTAATTACATTTTGCTCCCCTTTTCTCCCTACTCCCTTGATTTATCTCTCTCCATCTCTCTCTCTCTCTTATAATAAAAATCTAATTCTACGCTATTTCTCTCCCCTCCCGCTTCGGTCGCCGTCACACTTCCCCTCTTCCTCTGCCCGTTGTCCTCTCTGAACCCTCTCCCTCCTCTCTCTTCTCCCAACTTGCTCCCTCTCACTCCCCCCCCCCCCCTTGCTCCACCTAACTCCTCCGATCACTCACTCCATCACCCGCCCCTCTCCCTCTCTTGCACCCTCCTCTCGTTCTATATATCCTCGTCAATCATGGTATCAGCGGCATAAAATATACTTTAAAACCTATTCTCAAACCTACCCGCAAAATTTCATACATATCGGTTCACCCGACTCTCGTGCACGTAACTCAGAGGTTCTCAGATTTTGTTGTCAAACTCAAACTCAAACTCAAAAATAGTTTATTTCAAATAGGCTTAACGCTAGCACTTTTGAAAGGTCATGTTTTTTTTTTTTAAAGAAGCTACCACCGGATCACAACGCGGCCTCAACTGAGAAGATCCGGCAAGAAACTCAGCGGGCTTGTCATTTTATCACTTTTTTTTTAAATAGTGTGTCATGTTACAATTAGATCAGAGCGACAGTGTGTCTTGCCGTTCAAAATATCAAATAAGACAGAAAAAAATAAAAATTTACAAAAAACGCCTTGCACAACGCGTTGCGAACGTTCGACACTCGACTCTCGTGCGCGTACCTGAGAGTTTCTCTGGTTTTGTTCAGCAAGGCGTTGTGAACGTTCAGGTGAAGATTCTCCCATACGACGTATTCTTGCTGCCCGTGCTTTGAGAACTATGTTTAGAAAGTTGAGACCTGGCTCTCTTAGGCATTTTCAAATGTTTAAGAAAATGCTAACAGCGTGTAATATTCTAGCTCTGAAAAGAACTGTTGTTTAGCCCTGAAAAGAACTGTTGTTTAGCCCTGAAAAGAACTGTTGTTTAGCCCTGAAAAGAACTGTTGTTTAGCCCTGAAAAGAACTGTTGGTTACCCCTGAAAAAATCTGTTGGTTAACCCTGAAAAGAACTGTTGATTAGCTCTGAGAAGAACTTTTGCGTAGGTGTAGTTTTAAGAAAGAAATCTAAAAAAAACCGAGAGGGAGCCGACCTCGCGTCTGAGCCGCGCGGGTACCTTACTCATAGATCTAAACTCCCCTCTCGCATGCGCACCCCCGCCTTGGTGACGCTCACTTCGCAACGGGCCGTGCAGCACAAATCGTAATATTTTAATTTCGCCATAACTTCAAAACCAAATGTCCGATTTTAATCATTCAAAGACCAAATATTATCTACATAAACTGTACTTAATGATGAAATAATTTATTTGATATAATGATAAGGGTTAATAGCATGAGTAAAATAAATGCGTTTAAATGTAGTCCAAACTAAATTCAAGATTTTTAAGTAAAAATTCTAGATTTTTAAATAAAAAAAATTGTTGTTGGGCCTCACTCAACATAGATAGTGTGCCGCGGACTTATTTTTTTGTAGATATTTATAAGATCTACAATTAATTAGAACAATTTATGGCTCTATCTTTTATAGTTTAGGCAGCGTACGCAAAATAAGTAACTTTTCTGGTTGATTTTTTACACCAAAACCCAAATATCTTACGGAACCCTATTTTTTTCAAAAATAAAATTTAGCCTATGTTACTCGTGGATAATGTAGCTTTCGAATGGTGAAAGAATTTTTAAAAACGGTCCAGTAGTTTTTGAGCCTATTCATTACAACCAAACAAACAAAGTTTTCCTCTTTATAATATTAGTGTAGATCAAAGAAAGTCGTGTTAGTTACACTATTTATAACTCAAGAACGGCCTCACCGATTCGGCTGAAAATTGGTGGGGAGGTAGCTTAGAACCAGGAAACGGACATAGGATACTTTTTATCCCGGTAGGTTAAGGTTAAGCAACGTTAGGTAAGGTCATGAAATAGATGGGTGAACCGATTTGTATGAAAGTGTGCATATCGGGTAGGTCTGAGAATAGGCCATACAGTATATTTCATACCGCTAGGTTAAGGTTAAGCAACGTTAGGTAAGGTCATGAAATAGATGGGTGAACCGATTTGTATGAAAGTGTGCATATCGGGTAGGTCTGGGAATAGGCCGTAAAGTATATTTCATGCCACTAGGTTAAGGTTAAGCAATATAAGGAAAGGTCATTGAATATATGGGTGAACCGATATTAATGAAATTTTGTGTGCATATCGGGGAGGTCTGAGAATAGGTCATAAAGTATATTTAATGCCGCTGATACCATGATTGACGAGGATATATAGAACGAGAGGAGGGTGCAAGAGAGGAGAAAGAGGGAGAGGGGATTCGAGGAGGGGGTGATGGGGTGAGGGATCGGAGGAGTTAGGTGGAGTAAGGGGGGAGTGAGAAGGAGCAAGTTCGTAGAAGAGAGAGGGGGAGAGGGTTCAGAGAGGGGGTAACAGGGAGAGGAAGAGGGGGAGTGTGACGGAAACCGAAGCGGGAGGGGGAAAGAGAGAGGAGAGAAAGAGAATATAATTAGATTTTTTTATAAGAGAGAGTGAGATATGGAGAGAGATAAATCTATGGAGGAGGGAGAAAAGGGGAGCAAAATGTAATAAAAGCGCGGGCGGAGCTGCACGGGTCAGCTAGTATGTAATAATTTTCAGACTTAAGCTGCTACTCCTAACTGTATAATCTTTATTCTCATTAAGATTTTAGTTATGAAACATGTCATTTTTGTTATTATCATTTTTCCGTAATAAACAGTTAATTTATTTATTTTATTCATTTTTTTATTTACAAAAAGTACTTATAAGTACAATTATTTGAGTTTATGTTATCTAGTTACCATAGAACAGGCTCTCCCTTCTCAGGCTCTCTCTTCATTCACGCATGGTTTTAATCCCAAACTAAGCGTTTGGGATTAATACCATGCGTGAATGAATTGTCCCAGTAAAAATCTGGTGTGGTAAAAATCTATTCATAAATCGTTGTTATTTTTTATTTGAGAAGTTATTTACGTAGGCATAGACGTTCGTTAACTTAATCTATTGTTAAGTGGTGAGCTATAAGGTCGTAGAACATAACAATACATTGTTTTATACTTACAAGTTAATGATTATTTAATTGCTTTGATGTTTTTGTAAGTTAAGAGAGGTGGGGCCCAAGGGGATTGCCAGCTCAAAATAAAATCTGAAAGTAGTAGTACGGCCCCTTGCACTACTACTACCTACGTAGTAGTAGTGCAAGGGGCCGTCCAGGTAGGTAAGTACCACCGCAATGTCAGACATTCTGCCTCCAGGCTGCAGTATGTAAACATTGCTGTGTTCCGGTGTTAAGGGCACTGTAGTAGGTGAAATTACTGGACACAAGAGACTTCATATCTTATGTCTCGGGTAACAAGCGGAAATGCAATGCAGCTATCTAAAGGCAGACGCGTCAAATATCACCAGGTAAAGTTGTATACAGGCGTGACATCACGTGGAATTTCAAGGCATCTAGGGCAGGTGACCCGGTTCTGACCACTTTAAGCGTTTTTCTCCATTGAAGTGTTTGGTGATCCATCATTTTAATAATCTCAGACATCATTTTCATCTCAAGTCATCAAAAGTATGTTCATCTTATCTTATAGAACCCTTATACTTGTTAAAACTGGCAACATATTCTCTATTTTTTTTAAAAAAGGTCCGAATGGGTGTTAGATCCAGTTTTGGCCACATTTTATCCATTTGTGGCCACACACTGTATGCCAGTTTTGGCCATTAGGAAATAAAGAAATCAACGTATCATTATTAGTAAGTAGCTAAAAATCAACTATTACTTATTAGGTATTAAAATAATCATCAACACACAAGACTAGAAAGTTAGACTATAGCATAATATGTACCTAGATCACAAGTATATCACTAGTCATCTAACATACATTTAGTATTATCGATGGAACCAAAAGTAATCAATATATCGACGCCCGAATCGAATAAAGCGGTATTGTGAAAATCTTAATTTTACAGGAGAGCCAAAAAACAGAAAGATTTGTTTCATCACTCGTACAAACAACCAATTTAAACAAATTTGGTATCGTTAGACGCGTAAAAATAATAGCTTCCAAATAAAATAACTAGCTATCGTGACAAGCTCCCAGATTTCAGATTAAGAAAGAAAAACTATATTACAAGTTTATTCGCTTAGGACCATACTTCGTTTTCTTTTGCGTATCTGTTTACGTCTTTATTCGCCTCAAAATACCGCCCACACACACACCGCGGCGGGCCGCACGCTTGCTTGCCACCTTGGTTGTATAAAAAAAAAAAAAAAAAAACGTCAACAGGTATTTTGTGTATCAAATATATACTTACCTTTTTGAAGGATTTTTTACGTGTAAAGGTTCTGCGTACTAAACCATTACGCCATTATTCACCTACAGATTATATAGTATACTTTTAGTAAATGTGTATTACCTGCCTTTTTGAAAATCAAAACGACCACCATTTCAAATGAAAAAAACTCATGTAACTTTTTTGTTTATTTATTATAAATCAGTAAAACAAAGTATTTAGAAGTTTTAAATTTTATTTACTTAATCATTAAACAACAATTTACTTCTCTTTCATAAAAAAACACGACATTCCTATCATAATTTAGCAGGAAAAAAAAAATATTATTACATAATTTTTTCTGAATTTAGTATTATTTATGTTATTAATGATTTTTACAAGTTAGAGCAACAAAAATACTTTCATAGAATCAGTATTTCTTAGAATAATGTTCAACAACTTAATTACCTAGCATAAAGTATGTATCTGTATGCGATTAACAAAAAACAGTACGGTAGACAACCTTCTACCCTCTGGGTATGGGCATATATCAATTCTAAATCAAATCGGATTAATTGTTTACATGAAAATAATCAAAGGTACTTTTAAATCATTCTAATAACAATATATTATTACTTTATAACATAAATCAATAATCTTAATTACTATGCACACTTTTTTAGAGACCTTCTGAATCTGAATCACTATTTGTGGCTGCTCTTGAGGATTCACTTTGCTTGCTATAAGTTGCCTATAATCCTTGATATTGCACAGATATTTCCTCTGAATCGCATAGGCTGATCAGGTCATTGTATAAAGGCCTGGGCACAGAAATCAATTGGTCATAAGCTGGTTGAAGACTAAACAGATTTTCTGAAGTGTTATTGTTCCTTCTCCGATGAGAAACTTGGCGATTGGTAGTCACACCCTTGTATTCGACTTCTAAACTATTTGTATAATGAGCTTATCTGCCCCCTGGTGTATAAATCGTATGATGTCTTAGCTCTTCCAATGCAAGAGAGTATCGTGTCCCCTTCCAACTGACTAAAGACTTTAATAAAAATCCTGTGGGTTATATTAACTGCAAACTTTCTGCTTGCAAACTGGTTCATGGCAAAAATTATCCTATTACGATTTTGCCCAGTGCAAGAGTCAGAATAGGATTAAATTGTGTGTTTTCCTTGTTCTGCTTCCTGTTTTATGTAATGGTTAAGACAACAACAGTGCATAACAAATCCAATTGCAGCGAGGTGTGAAACAGGGAGACATTATTTCTCCGAAACTGTTCACAAACGCTTTGGTGGACGTATTTAAGCTCTTGGACTGGAACGGGTTCGGCATCAACATCAAAAGCGAATTCATCACTAACCTTCGTTTTGCCGATGATATAGTCATTATGGCAGAGTCGTTGGAGGACCCCAATACGATGCTCAGTGACCTCAGTAGCGTTTCCCGACAAGTTGGTCTTAAAATGAACATCGACAAGACGAAAATCGTGTCTAATGTCCATGTTACACCCATACCCGTAGTTGTTGAGAACGATACACTCGAAGTTGTGGACCACTACGTCTACCTTGGAAAGGTTATCCAGTTAGGTCAGTCCAACTTCCACAAAGAGGTCGCCCGAAGAATCCAACTCAGATAGGCAGCGTTCGGAAACCTACGTGACATCTTCTCATCTGAAATTCCGCAGTGCCTGAAGACAAAGGTTTTTAACCGGTGTGTGTTGCCAGTGATGACATATGGTACTGAGACGTGGTTTTTAACAGCTGGCCTTTTGGAAAAGGTCAGAATCACGCAACGAGTTATGGAAAGAGCTATGCTCGGAGATTCTTTGCGCGACAGAATCCAGAATGAGGAGATTCGCTGAAGAACCAAGGTCACCGACATAGCTCGTAGATTATGCAAGTTGAAGTGGCAGTGGGCAGGCCACATCGCTCGAATAACCGATAACCTTTGGGGAAAAAAGGTTCTTGAGTGGCGACCACTACCTACCTACTAGGTAGACTGACGACATTGTTTGCGTCGCAGGCAGCCGGTGGATACAAATGGCAAATTGTCATTCACTGTGGTGGTCTAAGGGGCCTCCCTCTTGGTTCAGTGGACGTCTTTCGGCTGATGATGATGATGAAATAAAACTTGCTACTATTACAACAATTTTTATTTCTGATCAATTGCATTATTTTAATAGAATTTCATGAAGTGTGTCTTAATATGTAATTCCATTGCTTCTCGTGGTCTCCTAAACTCCGGTTAAAAGATCTTTTGACTTGTATGTTCGTTAATTTTTCCACAGGTACACTCGCGGTCACGAACGGTGTACCACCTTTAGGACGATAATCGCTTGCACGAGCCGGCACAAAATGATTGGAAACTGGTACACCATTCGTGTCCGCGATAGTACATACTCCCCGTATTTGCTATTTCTCCCGAGCTTTTTTAGCTCTGGCGCTCACGTAAGGTTGACCTGCGTTCTTTAATCGTTTGTTTATTTTATCAATATTTCTTTACGTCTTTCGGAGTTTCTGAATTAAGCATCTGGCTTTCTTCAATTACATCTAACTGAGTGGGCACATCGCTATTGATACTTATTTCAGGCTCAGACACTGGATTTTCTTCAGACGATTGCTGGTGCTCATGCAGTTGATGATCTTCTCTTGCTGTTTCAAGTTCAAGCATTTTAAATAATTCTCTGGTTATTTCAGGTTGCAAACGAAATAGTTGGGTGCTTCTTTCATCAACTACGTGAAATATAATTTATCTGGATTTATATTACAATACGTAAAAATAAATCATTCACATTCACTTTTAAACCATATTGCGATAAGAACTTACGGCTAACTATTTCGTATTAGTGTTAACATTCTAGTGAGAGTGATGTTATATCGAGAATAAAAGACTACTGACACAATACCACCAAAACATTGATCGTATTCAGATGAGTAATAGCGTAACATTTTCTTACTTATTTGTTCTGGTAACTGGAAGCCTTCTGGTTGAACGTAAGATGTTAAAGTGGTGTTATTCGCCTTTCTTTTGTGTGACAAATTTCGATAGAACAAAGACGTCTCTAGTTATAACTCTGCAAGTTTTGTTTATAAATTTGTGAAAAAAATATATGCCATGCATCTGGGTGCGTAGAAGCGTTTTATGCAATAAAAAGTTTTTGGCGTATTATGACATTACCGCTTTATTCGATTGGGGCGTCGATATCTTAACTTAAAAACGTTTAAGAATAAGTTGCATGATTTCTTAATTGATAAGTGTTATTATACTATTAAGGATTATTTATTAGACAAAACTTGACTTTAAAAACATAGTCGGAATGATGTTAAATGTTATAAATTAATTGATCTCATAACATAAAATTATAATTATTTTCTGTGTTACATAATTAATATTGACATTTGTTTGTTATTTAATTCTATTTTCAATTACTATTATTTTTTTAATCATTTTAATTATTATTATGTACTTAAATAAATTTGCATGCATGGCTGAATATGGTGATACAATTTATAATGTCTACTTTCAACTTATGTGACCCATATTTCGCAAATAAATATGATTGATTGATTGATTAGTAGAGTGAACTATCCTTACAGACACCCTGCCAGATCGGCATTTTCTTATTTTCCAGATTTTATTTAATTTTATACAAACATTAGGTGGTTTAAGCATATAAAGCCGGTAGTTGCGCATACCTCGCGCACGCGTTTTTTTATCAAGGGTGATTATGTATAACTACCCTCGATTACGTAGTTTGACATATGATCGGCTAAAAACCTACTTTTTTTACAAAAGACGACGATAAATATTAAGTGGCCAGAATTGGGGTTTCTACGTGTGCCACTTTTGGCCATCGACTTGGTCAAAGATGGGAAATTAAATAATTGTTGCCCCATTTGTGGCCACCGGTTTTAACTTTACTTCTCGTACGAATTGTGAGCAAATGACTAAAATTCTGCTTAGACAATATGATTTTAATTAAATATGAAAAATAACATTATAAAAAAAGCTAAGATTCCAGAGACAATAACTGATTACATAACCACTGTCCCTTCCTGTTTTTGTTAAGAAATGAGCACGTTTCATGCACATCGACATTGAATGGCTGCTAAATCTCAGTTATGTTTGATACATGACAGTTAACAACTATATTAAGGTTGCCATGAGTCGTAAGTGTAACTGCCATATTCCATAGATCTGTTTAATTATCTGAACCTTGTTAACACAGCTTTGATGTTGAAAATGGCCGAAATTGGATCAGTGGCCAGAACCGGGTCACCTGCCTCATCATCATCATTTATTATCTATCTTCGTCATTTTCTGTTTAATCAACAAAAGAAAAAAAAATCGTGTCCAATATTTTTTTAAGATCTAATGGACGAACTAAACTAAGTTATTTAGTCATCTAGCCTATTCTCTAATATCTACACGTTAGTTTTCTGATTATTTTATCTAGGTATCCACTCAGCATGTAATGCATGCATCCATGCATGCATGTGTGTGCATGTGCATGTGTGTGCATGTGCATGTGTGTGCTTGTGCATGTATGTGCGTGCATAGGTATGGTTCTTGTAGGTAACTATTCTCCTAATAAAATAAATATTTTACCAATGATATTTTTTATTGGTTCTGTATCGTACCTACATAATTTATGAACAATCAAGATAGAAAAAATAAACACAATATTTCACACTTTACTCATAAAGTGGTTGCATAAATGACCAAAATAGGCGAGTGACGCCATTTGAGCGTACGACTACTTGTTAACTAATCATTCAACAAAAATGTAACATTTGTTGTGTATGTACATATGTGAACACAAATTCAAGTTTTATCAGGTATTATATTTACAACTGGGGTGAATAACTCTGTAGTTTTTTGATGCCGAAAATGAAAAGAATGGCGTGTTACTCGTGATAGATAGCATTTGACCTACAATAACTGCTTAAATGAGAAAGATAGTAAAATAGCCCATGTATACAGTGATCGATTTCAATCTACAGTGCATAATAAATCATAATCATCCGGTAGACGTCCACTTCTGCATAGGCATCCCCTTTAAAACGGCATATAGAACAAAAAAATTGCCATTTTTGTCCATCGCACCGGTTGCCTGCCACTTTCACATAATGTCATCGGTATACCTCGGTAGGAGGTCTACCTACGCTGCGTCTTCCGGTTCGTGGTCGCTTCTCGAGAACCTTTCTTAATCATCATTTATATCCGTTGTTCGAGCGATGTGGCCTTCCCATTACTACTTAGGTTTAAAGACGGTTCGTTTAAACTGACTGTCTTTCGTTACAAAATATAGAACGATTCTTTGGACAGTTGCTCCTTACAGGTACATTTAGGTTATTATAAGGGTTTGCAGTAAAACTAAGACCATCGCTTCTAAAGGTGTACTATAGAAATTCATCTATTTTATTGCTGGTAGAATTCTTTTAAATTTCGTCAGTAAAGATAATGTAATGTATATATTCAAAGAAGTATATCGTCCCCGTAGTTGGAAAATTAAATAAGTCCGATTTTGGCGATATTGACTTTTCCCTATATTGAAAACACCTAAAACATGCCGCATATTTGAGCCTTACAGGCATTTTCGTATCTTATTCCGTTCCAAAATGATAGCCATTTTTGTCGGACAGATGGAATAATAAATATCTTCAGACAAACACTATTTTTTTGTAGGAAAAATCAATAACTCGGTAAATAAATCAATAACTGTGGTCAATGATAAGTTGAATGTCAAATAAATTAAATAACATGAGTTGTTGAATTTTTCCTCAACTTAAAAATTCTTTCACAAAACTAACTAAGTTCTAGGAGAACTAAACAACTCTTTTTATTTAATTCTGCTATTCAGAATTCTGATATAACGTACCTAATTTATAAATACTTGATGTTATCTATTTCTTCTACAACTAGATAATGATTAATTATAAGATGCTAGACAAATAAAATTAAATAAATTATGTTGTTTATAATTGCCATAAAACAAAATGCACCTGAGGAAAGTTATCATTCACGTGATGTTTATTTTTAGAGCCATGTTTTTAATAAATTTGTTATTTAATTTTAAATTATACATTTTTTTTAACTGTGATGGGTTTGCTCTTGACTCTAGTCTTGGTCAGAGATGACAGAGACAAAGTCTACGATGGAGCGAGCTTACCCAGAAGGAGCCTGTTCACTCTAACTTTGAAGGGATTACTTTCGCTGTGTTTCAATTAATGGGTAGGTACCTATGTTTATGTCTTTTTTACAAATTTACATTTAAGTATTGATTAGTTACAGTCATTTCAATTGTTTTGAATTTAAATTATGTTTTATTATGTTATGAAGGTATTTTTAGTTCTAAGTAAATTGATATTAGAATTTGTTGATTGGTGCACTCAATGTACCTGATTAGTGTCATATTAGTTTTTGAGTTTTATTTAAGTTGTGTTTTACTTACCTTATTACGAAATATTTTTAGTTGAATTGAGTCGTTTTAAAGTTTTATAATGATTGCTATACCTTTGTTTTGCTGTTAATTTTTTTGTTGAGTTCTGACCTATGGCTTAGGTGCAAACAATCTTAATTTTTTGAGTTTTAACACAGATTAGGATTATAATACTGTTTTAATTATGTTTTGATTTGATACAAACTTATATTTTTTATTTCTAATTGATACTTTTTTTTGCTACATATAAGGAAGTACTTGACTGCAGTCCCACCTGATGGAAAGCGGCGACACAATCGTGGATGGTAAAACTATTAACACTAGCTTATTAAAAGCCTATTCACTCTATTCTTGAAGACACCCACATTATAATCGGGTGGGAAAACCGACGCAGGCAAACTATTCCAGTCCTTAGCTGTCCTTATTATAAATGAAGAAGCAAATCACTTAGTCCGGACTGAAGGCACGTTCACCACATAAGGGTGTGTAAGTGTCGTGCGTCTCGTCATCCGATGATGGAAGGGGATGGTGGAATCAAGTCATGCAATTCCTGCGCACACTCTCCAAAATACAACCTGTAGAATACCGAGAGGCTGGCTACTCTGCGCCTGTGCAGAGTAGCCAGCCAGCTTTGTAAATTGGCCGCTACTAACCCTGCGTCACGAATAAGCCTTTTAGCACGCCTCTCCACCGAGTCCAAAGCTGCAAGATGGCATTTTGCAGCACCAGCCCATATGTAACTACAGTACTCCACACACTACCGGACTTGTGCTTTATATAGCAACAAAAGCTGCCTCGGTGTGAAGTAACGGTGGAACTTTGACACGGTGACAACGGTGGACACCTAGCTTCCTTTCAACTCCCAACAACTGAAGGCGGTCAGTATATTCCAAGGATACATTCTGAAAAGTAGGAGCCAAGGTGAACGAACTACTTCTGGCGGTGAATAGACACGCTTGGGTTTTGGTGGCATTGAATCTCACAAGATTGTCATCACCCCATTCGGAGAAGTGTGAGAGTCGCACGCTCCACCATGGCTACTCTTTCAGAGTATATGAGATAACATCCTTACTGGCCCGAGCACTCGGCATATATCTCTCCACAATAGTGCTGTCATCTGCGTACCCATAGATACAACGCATCAGCAGATCATTAATATGCAGCAAGAAGAGAGTTGCGGAGAGAACGGACCCCTGAGAAACTCCGGCATTATTCAACACCGGCTCAGATGAATAATCGTCAACAACCACTCGGACAGACCGTTCACTCAGGAAATTCCTTATCCAGCCGATCAGACCCGGGAATATGCCATACGCTGGCAGCTTGTTCAAAAGGCTAGCATGCCAAACCCTATCGAAGGACTTCGAGACATCCAGGGAAACAGCGAGTGCATCCCTATTTTTCTCGAGGGCCTCGCCCCATAAGTAAGTGACATAAACTAGAAGGTCCCCTGTCGACCGATTTCGTCGAAATCCGTACTGTCGGTCGTCGAGGAGATAATTTCTGTTCTAGGTATGCCATGAGGCGTGAGTTCAATATACGCTCCATAATCTTAGAGAGTAAAATATTCCATTGCTTGATGTACCACGTCGGTTATAGCATCCGTGCAACTCGACGGATCTTCGGAAGAAAGGCAGACCCGCCACCAAGGATAATATGCAAAGAAATGCCGCATCTCATCCCAAACTGCTGACTTGTATCGCCACAATCGCCATACACCACGGATATCACAGTTAGCGGGAGAAAAGGTCGATACAGCTTTCACCAGACAGTGATCCGAGGTTCCTAAAGGTGAGGAAACTATTACATGATCAGTCTTCAGCAGAAGGTCTAGACAATTCAATTTCAATTGGCTGTATGACCAATAATATCAGGTACCCTAATCGCTTGCTTTACCAGCTGGGAAAGCAATAGCGACAGCGCAAAGTTCCGCGCTTCTCTCCCAGCATGGTCAGTCCTCTGGTATGAGAACAGCCAGTCCTGGTGACAGGCATTAAAATCCCCCAGAGTGACCAGTTGCGCATCAGGGTACCAATGAAGGGCTTCATCAGCGGCCTCAATAAGGTGGTCAAAAAGACGAGTTGTCTCCAGGTCACCGCTATGTGATCTATAGACACAAGTATAGACAATTTTATCTATACCAGTGTCTACTAACATCCACATTGTAGAGAATGTGGGGTCCTCAAGTTGACGGAGACGCTGGCAGCAGATGTCAATGCGAACGTACACACAGACTCCGGTGCGCTGGTGGAAATTATGCTCTAATGTGTACCCAGGGTAGTCGAGGTACACCGCATCTGATGGACATCTAATCTGCGTTTCCGTCAAGGAACCTATTTTACCTATTTTAAGTTTTTCATAGTTTTACATGCTACTTAAATATGTATGTGTAATTAGGTCTCTGATTTTAGAGCCATAATGTTATTTTTTGGGTTCAAATTATTTACTGTATTGATTTGAAAGAAAACTTTAAGTTAATTTGTTTCCACTTGTTATAATTGGTGTAATTTTGTTTATTTTTTTTAAGTTTGTGGTAAGATAAGTATCTGATTACAATACACTTTTTCAAAATTCTATTGTACTTTTCTATTTCTTCCTTAATATACTCACTAACTCTATTGATATCATAATACCGCTTTTATTTTATATGAGATCAATAATAGTTAAACAAATATCAAAGTAATAATAATGTACAAAGCCACTAAATTTTATATTTCGAGTTTGATAAATTCAATAACTGCATTTATTTCACCAAATTTTCCTCTACCAAATGTATTTAGCTTGTAGGAAAACTAAATAAATAGCCGAAATTAGTAGCTAATTGTAGTTACGTTATAAATACGGTTGTGGCAAAATTAAACAACTTGATTTTTTATGTGTTATTTAGTTATAGTTAAAGATAGAGTTCAGTTTGTTAAAGCATAAGGTAAAAGGTAATCAGATCCACAATATATAAAATTACCTACAGCAAAATTGTCTCACATATTTTAACAAATGTACATTAACTGAAAAAAAAACACTAAATCGCGTTTATCTCAGAACTATAAAATCAGAGTTATTTAATTTTCCAACTACGGGGACGATATTTACTTCATCTATCTAATCTAAATCTAAAAATCATGGATGTAATATGTACTATAAAAATAAACTTATTTATAAAAACATTTTGACTACAGAGAATTTAATACACATTTTGACGTTTGTCTTTGTTTGTATTTTATTGCGTAGTGTTTGATTACAAAATATTTAATTTTTAATGGGTTTATTTTAACTTATGTTGTTTAATATAGCAAAATCATCGTTTTATTTATATTTTAGCGTTTACTTGTTTATTGTTGAATTATTTTTCATTAATCATTTTGATAGAGGAATATTGTAGGAGTAACCAACAATGAGCACTATAAGATCGGTAATTTTATGTTTTTTATTCCGGAGATATAAGCTTTATAAATGTTAAAAAGTGCTACCAATTATGTTGAACGCGTTTTTCCAGAGCTATTAGGTTTAGTGCTAATACGACTTCAACTATAAATCCATTAATTTATGTAGATAGAAACGCGTTGTGTACTCTCGTATCGTAAACTAAAATGTAAAATATGCATTCAATTTTCCGAAAAATGTTTAGTTTATTATAGCAATTACAATAGCATTTACAATAAATCATAATATCCATTTTAAACACAATGATAATGATGATCTTTGATATACTTTTTGTAGCATAATATTTATTGCTACGATTATTGTTATTATATGACTCATCGCTGAGCTTACTAATCTTTTAGAAAACAAAAAAATACATTTTAAGAAAACTGTTTTCTCCTTTAATTTAGTATACTGTAGTGAGTAGGTATAGTTAAATACTGTATTTTCGTATCGTATATTTCTTGCATATATTTTAGGCTATATCGGAGCGAAGAAAAATCACACGAACGTCTTCATCGCTATCGAAAAACTTCACCCCTTGCGAGGCTCCGATGGGCGTTCGTCAAAATCCGTGGACCCCAACTAAACGTCGCGGACCCATCGCAGCCGAAGCTTCCAGCCCGGGGCCTGCTGTTGTGTCATTGCCCTCACTAATCGGTATTTCATTTGTTCTTCATATTTCAATAGACAACAATTTTATAAGAAGCCTTTTAGAGACTTGCTTGGACACGGGTTTATACGCAGAGATATCGCTCTCGGTAGACATGGTTCTCGAAATGGTCCTCAGATGATGACAGAAGAGCCAAACCGGTGTTATTGTTGTTTTAATTCAGCGTGTTATTGATCTCTTGTGGTTCCGAATCTTTTGCATGCCAAGAAAATCATGAGTTTTATCAATCAATGTTTGAAGATTTAGTATTTTTGTCACCTCGGATATTTACTAGCTTTTATAATAACAACTGATCATGTGTGAGCGCAATAAGTAGGTGTACAAACTGCATATCAACATTGTTATATTATTAGTAACTCTACAGAAATAATACAACCTATGTCATTGTAGCATCATTCCTCTTAATGCCTTAATCATTTAGGTTTTATTTTGTTGTTTATTTTAAATAATATTGTATCAACTTGAAATTTAATATATTTCCATATTCTAAGTTGTATGATACTAGAACAATAAATTAATATGTCACACGGGGAATGGAATAACTAATAATGAAGCAAAGGTTTCTTGACAAAAGGTGTGGATAAAGTTATGTAAATATACACTTAACATATTTCGGAATCCATAAACAACGGATATTCAAGTGTTTTCTAATTATAAATCGGAACTATTGTTTTCGTGAGACTACAAATGAGTTCGTAATGAACACCTTTGTCAGTATTATAGGTACCTGTAAGGTACCTACATACGTAGTTTGGTGTATGGTAAATTCTTTCATCGAGGTATTTCAACCGGTATTGTTCGCGTCCTCTCGTGCGCGCTGACGTAAGCCATCCCACTCCAACAGCGTTTGTGTTTTGACTTGTGAGATTATCGCCTGAGCGACCACCACCGTTCTTGCTCGCTCACTCCTCTGATATACATAGTGACATCATAAATTTAATGTTATTCACCGAAAACAACACTCGATGTTGCCTTTTACGTATTATCTCTCTTAAGTACTATAGTTTGGATGAGAAAATTAAGCCGCAATTTTTTAATAACATAGTTTGAATTGATGGGTTTCTGTAATTGCTTTTTGCGTTGTCAATGAGAATAGTTGATTGATTTATAACAGCTCGGAACGGACGTACCAACGCCGACCCTGTTCAAGGTGAACTCTATCAGTGCATGAGATACACAATGTGGTTTGACATTGACCAAGCATCATCGCTTGTTTGTGCTATGGTTTTAACAAATCAGAATATTGGATAATGTTTTACGTATAGAAACTTATTCTTTGCTTAGTTCTTTTTGGATATAGAACGAAGTGAGATTATTTATTGGGCTGATCGTACATCATCACATTCTGCTATGAGTTGAACTGATAAAGACAAAAGTCAATAGTTTTGGGCTAAACATGCAATTTTTCCTTCTCAACATGCATGTTTATCTTTGATCGTAGATGACATACCAGTCTTGGTCATGGTCATAATCTGTGTCGTAATTAGGTATTAGTTTGTGCTGCCGCTCAGTCTCATTTTTTACATCGATAGGTACCTTTTTATTCACACAATGCACTTTCGCACGCAATCTTCAAACCGGTCTTGTCGAATTATTCTCATAAGCGCACTTATTTCTACTACGTCAAATTTCCTTTACTACAATTTTCTTGCGTACCCGGCTCTCGCATTTTTATGTAGAGTAGTTTAAGAACACAGATCATCGCATTCGTTGCTAATTAGTTTGAAGCTAAATGATTGTTTTTTTGAATAATAACATTCTTGTGTTTGTTTACAGGTAAACCTCCTCCAGAGTCGCGTAGACAACGTGCTCCAGCGTTTACGTTTGGTCAAAAGCTTGAGCCACCTGGTACAAACGCGAGAGCCGGCCCTGGACCTGCCTCATACAATACAGAAGGAATGACAGCTAAGGGTAAGTTAACTAGCAAATGTTTAGTATAAACAGTCAAGTCGTGCGAGAGTGTATGACTATGAGCGCAAGCTTGGGTTGAACAGGTACAGATTTGGAATTGAAACGATTACGTCATTAAATTCCTTTGTAAAACTTATACGAGTACAGTTGTTGGAAAAGTATATAAGTTTTTATCTCAGTTGTCTGATATCATACAAGCTCTGCCTAGTTTGGAATCAGTCAGATGATCGTGTGTGGATTATCCCAGGGTATTTATAATTATTATTCATTTTACGAATCACATAATTTCATATCGGTAAGAATAGTCGAATCAACTATACTACTACTAGTGTTAATGTTTATTATTCCGAAAAGAGTCGTGTATAAAACAATAACTAGTTATTTATGGTTGCGTGCTTACTGAAAGTTTTAGCTAAACTACTCGTCTACGACCTACGACAGTTACATGCTATGAATTGTATTGCCTGTGATGATGATATTTGCATCGCCTAGAAAGGCTATTAGCTTAAGATTAACGTTTAACGTAGGTAAAATAACTTTATTTTTAAACTTTTTATCAATATAATTTGAACATGTGTGATTGTTAGTAAATATTGCATATAAAAAGCAGCTGCAAATAATTTTATTTATTTTATTAATTTTAAAGAGACTTACAGACTAATAACAGGTGTATAGTTACTAAAACTATTACATAAATTTCTACTAACAAGTCCCTACAGATTGTTATAATGATATGCGATATACACTATAACCAGTGTTGTACTACTGTTTTAACATTATTAAGTAATTAAAAATCCTCTTTTGCTAATAAGCGTCTTTACATTAGTGCAAAATAAGTTGATATTTAGCTTTCGATGTAAGTTATTAAAGTTACGTGCACTTCTAAGTAGGAAGGCATTACGTCTGTATTTAGTTTTAATAAAAGGTAGGTACATGTAGCAATGGCTAATGTAGATAATATGTGAACAAAATAAATAAAAATGGCAATCTAATAAGTTTTTACAATAGACTTTGCTGTTGTTGCCTATTTCGGGACTCCTGGCCTTCTCTTGATTGAATTGCAATTCTATTGATTTTAATTCCTTAACCGCCCACGCCCACAGACATTACATACTTTGGAAGCAATGTAGCGCATCCGTATTGTCAGCTGCAAACGTATTCAATAATCAAATTTTCTCAGTCGTGGCCTCTACAATAGGATCGTGGGTAGTAAGCAATTGTCGTTTACAGGATAATTGTTTATGTTGCTTTAGCTGGGCCAAAACTGCTTGTCTCGCAACAATTATCCAGTCTACTGCTCGCGGTAATTCTCAAATACAACGTAACCCATTTAAGTTTTTGTGGCTGCCATTAATTTAATTGTGATGTATGTTCAACATTCTATCAGTACTTTATCAGTGTATTGTTGGTGGTTTATTCTCTCCAGTAATTCCCTGTATGTACTTTGACTTATCTCATTATTATTGTGATTCACGATGCCACATATAGCCCGTAAGTGGGTCACAATAATTGTCGTTGCAGTCAGATTTGCATTAAAAATTGTCGTGGTCATCAGTTATTTTGAATCGCTCAGCAATCTAAAGATTCTTTCCGAAGTTACGTACGAATAGCTGTCGTGTTACAGAAACCTTTAATTTATTATATTTAAAACAAAGTCATCTAACTACTTAGGAATAGACCGACCTTAACAAGCAAATTGTTCATAAAAAACTTGTTACACGTGTAATAAGTCAGCAGAAATGTGCATACGCTCTAAACCGACCAATAACATTTCTGAAGGAAAAAATATTTCGTGTCGCGAAATTGCAAATCTTATTATGATACAATGACTTAATAAGAATACAGTTGGATTCATAATATATTTTGTACATTAAATAATT
Organism: Furcula furcula; assembly: GCA_911728495.1. Lineage (NCBI taxonomy): Eukaryota > Metazoa > Arthropoda > Insecta > Lepidoptera > Notodontidae > Furcula > Furcula furcula. The sequence goes on along the minus strand of OU452249.1, from coordinate 17,481,886 downwards.
TAATATTGGAGGAACTTGTAAAAAGTGATGAGTTTTTGAATGAAAAAATGCCGAAAGGCCGCGCTATGGCCTAGTATAAATCTCTTTAATTTCAAACTAGCAAAACAATTTTCTAAACGGCTGTATCGTCCCCTTATACTTTATGAATACAAAAAGGAACTACAGCTAACATAAATTAGCATAATAAAACAGAGATTTCCATAAAAGACAACCCTTGAGAACTTTCTTAGAAGTTTCTAAAGTCGCTAGTCCGATAATCACAGCACTTGGCATTGGGGTGATGGTAGCTAGCGCTCGCTAAGTTTCTCGCAGTCGCTGCATTTGGCCGGTGTCGCCAAATAAGTCCGTATGTGCGAAGGTGATCGGGAATATGAGTCAGAGTGTAGCCTACCGTGTAGGTGATCTGGGGACCCTGACTGTCGGCCGGTGCAGGCTCAGTCGCGCATCCAACACGCTTCATTCACCACTCTACATGAGTACCTAGAGCTTGTTATAAAACAAGTTGTGCTTAGGTTATTTAGTGATAGAGGGATAACGGGTGCAGTGTTTGTGACGGTGCGGTTTTTAAAGGTAAACTCGTAATAATTATTTGATTATATCTTCACTTATAAAGGTATAAAGTTGCCACTTGCAACATTTTTTCTTCCATATTTTAATATCCTATCTAGTAATACAACATATGTTTACGCAATTAATTGATAAGTACCTATCCATTTTGATGATATTGTTATACATATGTATACGTTGTTTTTATAATAATAATATGTTTATTACCAAAATACATATTCATGATACAGATAGCAAATAGATACAAGAAAAATAATACAATTCAATTTACAGTACAATCTTGATCACTTTGGTGATTAAGAATTAGAAATTTGTTTGCCAAAACTTCTCGCACTTTATAAACTTGGTTATGGCATAGGGTAAATGTGGGATAGTTGCCCTAGGGGTAGGGGGGAGAGACTGTAGAGTCTACAGTCTCTCGAAAGATAAATAAAATAACATGTGATCATCCGCCAAACTAGAGAAATTACAATCGAGGCAACTATACCCCTAGGGCAACTATCCCACATTTACCCTAATTAAGTTAAATTAACGCAATAGTAATGAATAGTATGCTATTAAAGGAAAAAGGTTAGTTGATAACGTCAAATAATAATATTCATTTGTAAACAAAGATTTTTCTTGGTATTGTAAGGTTTTACAGATAAACCAATGATGTGAGCATGACAATGACACATTTCTATTGAACAAATAAACAACACTATAATAATAATTATGTAGGTACCTATTATATACAAGTAGGTGCGAGTCTAGTGGTTAGTTATGTCTAATCCAATAATTAAAGCAATGTTTTTCCTATTTTAGTCTGAAATCATTTCAAATGCGAATCAGTTCATTTTCCAATTTTGAACTACATATATTATGAGTCAATAAAAAATCTAAATAGTCTCTGTGGGCGATGGCTATCAATAAATTTTATATAAAAAAGGTTTCCATTCACCATATTTATATACAGCTGGTTTAGTTTTAAACATAAAATTCTGGTAATCTTGCTCTATATAGGAGCCGTAGGTGTAAGTGTTGGGGTTTGGTCTCAGAGAAAGTACCAAAGGAGTTAGTATCGCGTCGATTCCCCGAACAAATTTTTCGTGGCACTTTTGCAGGGTGCGGGAGGCGAAGTAAACACACACAGATACACCTTCACGCATACCCACACTATAGTAAACTCGCAACACATTCAAAAATACACGCACACAAATAAAGAAAGACCTGACCATATGACCAAAAATTTGGCAGAGGGGGTTAGCGCATCATGCTCTCTCCAGTGGTATCTCCTCTAAGGGTTTGGTCGATAGAAGAATGATAGTTAAATCATTGAGGTTAAATAGGAATGACATATTATATTAGTTATTCTTGTAGGAGAAAAGTACCTAAGCGAAAAAAGTCTGTTGAATTTTAAGACACCGTAGGGTGTAAATAGGTCTGCTCTCAGAAATAATCAACACAGCCGGCTCCATGCTGTTAGGTTCTACGTTCATTTATTGATCTACTAAGAATTTCTCCAAGCAAATTAGGCTGGTTCTGTCTTTCAACATGATTGCCTGCACGTTAACAATATTTTTGTTGTGTTTCTTTGTAGAGTCCTGACAAACCACAAAAATCATAAATACATTATTTAATACAGTTACAAGTCCATCCCTATTATTTATCAGAAAAAGCGATACTTTATGACTGTGACGTCAGCAAAAACACACCCTACTATTATTTCTGCTGTTACATTTTAAAACATTTTAAAAAGATTTAGCTAGGTTACAACACATACAATTTAGTTTTCTATGGCAGTAGCCAATACATTATGTAAATTTCAAGATGTAGAGGAACTAATCCGCCATTCATTTCTACCGCTGCGACTGTCAGCCAGAATCTGCACTATCTACTTGATCACCAGTGAAGTTCGAGATTTATGCCTTGGCTAGTCCCGGGGAATCGCTAAATTGTCTAGACATCCACAAGTTTAATTACAATACTATCATAGTAGAACTTATCAGTATAGAAGGAGTTAGAAAAAAATATTTTATTTTATTTTATTAGGAAAACAACCAGTGCCTAACTTACAATAAATAACAAAGTGAGTAACAATATGGGTTGATTAAACACCTTTACATGTTTCCACATATAAATAGCTAAGGGCTTGTTCGTTGAGTGTGCTTGAATAAACTGTTATTGTTGGAATACAAAGGTAAACTAAATTGGAGTAGGAATATACTTAATCAAATCAGTTGCTATCTATAGTTATTATACCTAGGAACAGCTGTTGAACCATTGCTTAGCCAGGTAAGATTTAAATATAGGCGCTTTCACTTATTAATTTAAGTAGATATGTAAGTGGATAATGGTACTGTCAGGGCGTGCCGGGGGCCCCGCCGCGTCCCTCCACGGGCGCTGGCCCCCTCCTCGTGTGGCGGCCACTCCAGCGCCCTGCGACTACGAGCCCGTGAAAGCATCGCACGTGGTCTACGACCATGCGCCGGCCTTCTCAATAGGGCTTCGCGTTAACATGCCGCAGCCGGGCAGCAAGACACCAGGTGTCACTTGAGATCACCCTCTCGTATCCTAGCATGTACCTAGTGGCTGTCATCATTTCGTTCACAATTTTCGTTGGTAGATGGATTATAGATTATCTGCCGCACTCACAAACGTCAAATTAACAACAAATTAGCGTTAAAACTGGTTTAGCCATTATTTAAACTGATTGTTTTGTGTCTCGGAGCCTTTAAATATTTACTCACTAACAGAGTATTACTGTATTCGAATGTCGAAACAATCCAATTTCTGGAATTTATTTATTTTGTAATCAATTATTTTGAATTTTTATTTTAATAATAAATATCGTATAAATATATATCACTAATTGGCGTCCGTGATTGCGGCAGTAAGTCGCCTATTTGTTATACATTTCATTAATATCACGTTCTTCTGATATTAGAAGTAATACACAAAAATGTTGTTCAAAATAAAATACTAGTAGATATTAGAAAAGACAGCGGATTAATTTTAGATTTAGTATAGAACGTTAACATCTTTTACGTATTTACATTTTGTATACTTACCAAATTTGGACGTTCTACCAACACTGTTTTAATTAGGCATGTTATTAGTAGCTATATTCGGTTAGCGTCAGCCTTAGCCTTATACCTACCTACACGTAACTAAGATAAAAGTCGCTAAACTCTATGTTTACTGAGATCAATCTGGACGACTGAAGGTCAGACATCTGTGTGCTTTAATAAGCGGCTTTTGTTTTAAGTTTCCTTAAATTTACAGACATGCGTTGTAGTGAACCATCCATACTTGTATAATGAAGTAAAATATTACATAGATTTATTCAATTTTACTTAGATTTCATACATTTTGTTGCTGTATTGCCCGTGAGTTTGATTGTAGCTATGTAAGCTTTCTATGATTGGCTTCGCACACACCTTCTTTCTTCTTTTGCACTTGTGAAATAGCAGCATCATTTATTTTATTACAAATCTGCTTAATTCACAGTAAATAGCTTCACAAAATATTTTATGTTAAAAAATCTTGATACGTGGTAAACCCTTGTGGAAGGACCGTCTAGGTTGGTTAGTCAACCGCTGTTAGATATTCAGCCGCCAAGCAGCAATATGTAGGTAAACATTGCTGTGTCCCACTGAAGGCCACTTTAGCAGGTCAAATTACTGGACTTAAGACGATAACTAATGACTAGGGTTGCGGGTGGAATTGCATTGCAGCTATTTATAGGCGGACGTGTCGCTTACCATCAGGCGAATGTCTTTTTATGTCAGAAAGTTGAATAAAAACAACGAAAAGTTGTCGCAATAAAGTGTCAGTTGCAAACGACACTTTGCGAAAGCGCGGTCACCGTGAAAGTAGCATGAGGTCAAGTTATTCGCAAAAAAATATACATATGGATTTTAATAGACGTTTACGTACTTAATTAATACATTGTTGAAACAAAAAAAACTCTATATCCAGCACCTAAATAAATGTTGTGCTTAGGAAAAACTTTGACAATTTTGGGCGCTTATCACGCTGTTGCAAATGGCGCAACGCAGTCGGAATTTTTTTTTGATAATTATTAGTTCAGTTATAAGAGTACTATATTAAACGCGGTATGTTTAAGTTCAAGCTCTTGGCTGTTGTCTGACCGACACAACTTATGTAGCGCTAGACATCTAGAACATGTTTTTTTTTCTATTTCCAGCGCCAAACACATATTCTATGCCTCCTGTGCTCGGTGAAGCCAAGGAGGGTGGTAAACGAGCAGCACCAGCTTTTAGCATTACTGGTAGAGGAAAGACTTCGGAATCCAGGAGCCCACTTCCCGGTCCTGGGACGTACACCACCGACAAGGCATCCACAGTCCTCACGAAACGACCTCCCGCATATACTATCGCACCTCGAAGAGAGCTGAGGCATCCTTCTGCAGCCGTACCAGGCCCCGGCGTTTACTGCCCTGAGAAGGTAATACCACAACTTGTTTTGCATGAAACATAAATAAACGATTGCCGATGATGTCACTAACCAATATACGATATCCTCGGATGTTTCATTATTTGTCTGTGACGGTTGACATTTTAATTATAAAAATGAATTAATGGGAATCTGAGGTCAACTTAACAATTAATAACGATGAAGCAATGCGCAATATCGCATATACGCATCGTGTGATATTACTCATTGAAAATCAATTTGCTTACTGGAAGTTTTAGTACTTTGAGACCAGTTTAATTTAGTAGAGACTATTTCTCGACAAATCTGGACCGTCAATAGTCAGTGACTTTCAAATAATTCTCTATTAATTATCGCTAGGTTTCATTAACTATTGCTAAATACGCATGTCACAATGTATGCTCTGATAATGTTTTCTAATTTTATAAAAGAGGGGTGTGAATTTAGATCTTTCCTATTCCGTTTATAGACTTGTAGCAGGCTCTGAGACAACGTCATTTACCTGGAGTTCATCAGTGAGTGACTTTACATGTGCACTTACGACGACTATAGATCCCGACTTACATGAGATACAATAGTGGAATTATTGTACTATTACATGTATATCTCGAAATTCATCAGCTTAAACACATAACAGTCTATTTCAGAATCACTCTTAAATGATAGGTCTCTTGTCCTGATAGGGATCACTACCGGTACCACTAATCAGTTGTGTTCCGATATGAGGGCACTGTAGCTGGTAAAACTATAAGGTCCAAAGACTTAGCAAGTGTCGAGTGGCGAATGGCAACACAAGCTACCTACAGTTTGCTTGGCGCTAAGCTTACTGCTACTGCCACTAAATTGCCAAAACTCTCACATGTATAACTTTAGTCTCCTTCATTGTTAATTGACATGCTGCATTTATGCAGTAGCTTGTCACTTCTTGGTATTATTTTAAAGTTATAATTGAAAGGTCTTACTCCACGCGGAAGGAGACTGTTATTACCGGGTACGCCCGCAGTGGTGCTTTGTTCATGTATATTAGTGGGTGTATATTATAATTTGCAACATTCAGCTTTAGATGAGAGTAACCTTTAGACTTCTAACGACACCGCCAACGTTCCGCGTTGTATGCAAAACATTACCAATTAAGCACATTAGATTATGTGACCTATTTGTGAGGTGCGATTAACTAAGCCTTCACTTGTAATTATTTTACTTCAAGGGGTTCTTACAAAAAAAAAAAAAAAGTATATAAGTATTAGTATCAGTTGTCTGGTTTCCATAGTACAGGCTCTGCCTAGTTTGGGATCGGATGACCGTGTGTGGATTGTCCCAAGATATTATTATTATTATAATGTCTAAGCTAAGCTTTAAGAGCTTATGTTAGAGTCAAGACAGATAAATCCCAAAAATTGCTCGAGCATATGGAAACTGTATTTGTCATGTGAGTATGCCGTATATCACATTGAAATCGAGATTACGATAGGTACCTATTTACATTCAAAACAGTCGAAATCTTAAGACTACCATCATTTTCGTAGTACATTAAGACATTTAGCAATAATATGTGGACATAGCGACTCTCTTTCGCTCTCAATATACTGAAGCTAAGAGGGCTCTACTGCATAATTCACAACAATGTGTATATTTGAAGCTCGAGAAATTATTTGGATGGTCTGGGTTGACACTTTTTTCACAATGGGAATCCTCATGGATATCAGAATCACAACTGTTGTCTGTATGTGTGCTGTCAGAATCTACTAACTTAAATAAACCTCAGGGTGTCCTTCTCCCTCTTGGTTATCCGTGTGGCTGGGAATGTACACATTTGTGTACCCTTCCAAGTTCCGTCTGAGTTTGTCTGGGCTACTGGGTATTTCAAAAGTATTAAATATAACCTCATCTTTATCATTTCATTATTAATTTATTATACGAACTTCAACGTTGCATGTTTTGACACTGATAATGCTTGATTCCTAACGTGGACTAACATAAGGCCGGGTGCATACGACAGGTTTGCGCGACACTTCCCTGGGCGCCTGCGCACACGTTCGGTATTCGCCACTCGCAGTTCATCGGCCAGCCAGTCTACTACCCCGCGCCAGAGGGAATCCCCGCCATCTAACCGCCGCTCGTCTGTAACCAGCTTATTATCATAACATCATATCTACTCACCACCGTGCTTTATGGGAGATAAGGATTTTTGTCATTTTAGTATATTTGTTTTGTGATATAATATGTATGTATATAAAATTATTATTAAAGTATTATTTTATTAATTCAATTTTTAGAAGTCCATGATTTTTAGTAATAAACTTTTATCTTAAAAATATTTTTGTGCATGTTCTGAATTAGTTATTAGTGACGAACATTGATATTTGCATGCTACTGGACCTTTGTCTAAAGAGAAAATGATAAGGTACTTGTTTATTCATGTGTATATTTAAAAATAAATTTGTATATGATGCCGTATATTTTTTAGAGTTATATTGTATTTTTTGTGAAGTAGACAGTAGTGATATAGATCTGATATTTAACAAAACGAAGTTATTAATAGTCATATTTTATACATTTCAGGGAACCCGCACTGTGCGCGAGAGAACAACTAAAAGTCCACATTCATCAAAAATGAAGTTTGAAAAAGCGGAGAAAATTCCTGCCCCTAATGCCTATAATCCCCAGAAGGCAGACAGGATACTGAGGGAAAAATCACCAGCATACTCTTTTGGAACTAAAACCGAAATTATAAAAATACGCAACGCACCCGCTCCTAACGTATACTCACCAGAAAAAAATCTTCATTCACTAAAAAATGGACCTAAATATACATTGGCAGGTAAAGGTGTCGCTGAAAAGCATGAAGTAACACCTGGTCCTAATTATTATACTCCTCAAAAAGCAGACAAAATATTACATGAAAGCTCTCCTGCTTATACCATGCGATCAAAGGTAGTAGTTGAGAAAATCGAGCAAACACCAGCTCCTAACGTGTATGCACCTGAAAAATCGGCGCATATGTTAAATGGAGGACCAAAGTTTACAATATCTGGTAAAGGTACAACTACAAAGTTGTCTGTGTCACCAGCACCAAACAGCTACGATCCTCAGAAAGCTGATAAGGTTTTACATGAAAGCTCACCATCTTATACATTCAGGATTAAAGAGCAATCAGTTTTAAGAAGTGATTCCCCAGCACCGAATGTTTACGCTCCCGAAAAATCGATTCATATGTTAGACAGCACGCCGAAATTTACGATTAGCGGTAAAGGTCATTGTGACAAAATTGAAGTCACTCCCGCTCCAAATGCTTATTGCCCCGATAAGGCTGATAGAATTTTGCACGAATCGTCACCGTCTTATACATTCCGAGTGAAGGATCAGATAGTAAAACATGATAACACACCTGCACCAAATATTTACGCACCAGAAAAATCTATTCAATCATTGCACGCGGCTCCGAAATATAGTATTACGGGTAAAGGAAATACGGTGAAAATTGATGACATACCAGCACCTAATACGTATTGCCCTGATAAAGCCGATAAAATTCTTCACGAATCCTCTCCTGCCTACACTTTTAGACCCAAAACGACATCTGAAAAATTGAGCGATACACCTGCGCCCAATATGTACGATCCACATTTATTGGATGGAACTCCGAAATACAGCTTATATGGTAAAGGGCATGATGCAAAACCTTCCGATACTCCTGGGCCTAATGTTTATGATCCCCATGTGCTAGATGGTACGCCAAAGTTTACTATTGCAGGGAGAGGTCCATCCGGGAAACCTTCTGACGTGCCAGCTCCTAATGCTTACGATCCTCATTTACCTGACAGTACGCCAAAATATACTTTAACCGGTAGGGCTTTAGATGGAAAACCTTCCGATTCTCCTGGACCAACAAGCTACGATCCCCATTTGCCCAGCAACTCTCCAAGATACACAATTTCTGGAAAAGGTTCCGATGGCAAAACATCAGATGTGCCAGCTCCTAATGCTTACGATCCTCATTTACCTGACAGTACGCCAAAATATACTTTAACCGGTAGGGCTCCAGATGGAAAACCTTCTGATACTCCTGGACCAACAAGCTACGATCCCCATTTACCCAGCAACTCTCCAAGATACACAATTTCTGGAAAAGGTTCCGATGGCAAAACATCAGATGTGCCAGCTCCTAATGCTTACGATCCTCATTTACCTGACAGTACGCCAAAATATACTTTAACTGGTAGGGCTCCAGATGGAAAACCTTCTGATACTCCTGGACCAACAAGCTACGATCCCCATTTACCCAGCAACTCTCCACGATACACAATTTCTGGAAAAGGTTCCGATGGAAAACCATCAGATGTTCCTGCACCAAACTCTTATGATCCTCATTTCCCTGAAACCGCACTTAAAATTGCGCTTTCTGGAAGACGTCCTTCGGAAAAACCTTCAAACAATCCTGCTCCAAACGTATATGATCCGCATTTGCAGTATAGTGCACCTAAATTTACGATGTCAGGTAGGGGCCCCGAAGCAAAAATGTCTGATGTTCCCGCACCGAATAAATACGATCCTCACTTGCTAGATGGTACACCGAAATTTACGATAGCCGGTAAAGGTCATCCAGGGAGGATTGATAATTCTCCAGCTCCAAACGCTTACAATCCTGACAAAGCTGACAAATTATTATTGGAAAGTTCCCCAGCATATACGTTTAGACCGAAAATACCATTTTACAAACCAGGGGACTCACCTGCCCCTAATAGTTACGACCCAAGTAAATACGAATACATGTTAGATGGTTCCCCTAAGTATACTTTTGGCATTAAAGGTCCCGCAGATAAAATATCAAACTATCCGGCGCCTAACGCTTACCATCCAGAAAAATCTGATAAAATGTTATATGAACACACACCATCATACACATTCCGCCCAAAAATTGAAAATGGTAAAATATTAGAAACGCCTGGGCCTTGCGCTTATAATCCAGAAAAAGCAGACAGAATTATTCATGATAAATCACCAGCTTATACTTTATCTCCGAGAGGAAAGAATGGTAAAATAAACGATACCCCGGCACCTAATGTATATAATCCTGAGAAAGCTGATAAGATTCTATTGGATAATGCGCCTCGGTATTCGTTTAGGATAAAGACTAGTCCGCCGAAAGGTGACAACATCCCTGCACCCAACAGCTACAATCCCGACAAGGCTGATAAAGTTTTGTTGCATAACGCTCCACAATATACCTTCAGAATCAAACCCGATGCGGTGAAAGATCTTGTCACGCCTGGTAAGTATTTATTAAAAATTATTCTAAGTGTATTTGTGATCATTTATTTCTTCCATGCCTACGATTGATATTACCTTTATCCTTTATATTCATGCTTAGAAACACTCATTTTCAACCTTAAAATACTATGTAATTAAGATCAAACTGCACTAGTTAGGTTAGTATTCTTTTTTCCATTTCACGCTTCTTCACCACATCATTATCTATTTCAGCACCAAATTCATATAATATACCGACAACTGTTGAGACACCGCTGTATACTATTTCTGGTAGACACAAGGAACCTATCGATGAGCGCCTGAAGGTCCCTGCGCCTGGCGCTTATAGCCCCGAGAAGGCTTCTAAGTTCATCTTGACATACTCTCCGCAATATACATTTGGTGTAAAAATACAAACGAACAAATTCGCAGAAACCCCCGGTGAGTTTAATTTTCGGTTATAAGTTAACAAGAATGCCTAGTCGCTTACATAATCATAATAACAGTTTATTTTTAACTACTGGCTGATAGTATGTCAGGATTTACTAATAAATATATTGGAGATAAGGTTTAACCAGATGGTGCGGTTCCTTATACTGCTGTAACCATATTAACAGATATTTGAACAAAACAATTGAAATTAACCTAAGTTTCCAATACTTAAGGTTAGCTGGAGGAAAGTACTGACAAAATGAGAAGCCAAGGATTTTACTTAGTCACGTGCATTTACCTCCTAAACTGGTCTTAGATTGCTAAAACCTATTAATGACGACGACCTTCATGATTAATAACATAATATTGATAACACTTTTAGACTTTCACGTTCCATTGTTAAACTTTATCGGGAATTACCTTATATTTTGGCTTGACGTTTCGGCCGGGTTAACAATAAGTAATATAAGGTAAATCTCGATAGTTCCCGATTAAAATAAAGTTTAATATTGATAACGTCGTTTATTTTCAGCACCGAATTCCTACCGCATTCCCTCAGTCCTGGACACCCCGGTATATACGATATCGGGCCGACACAAAATACCCGTTGACGATCGCGTGCGAGTACCGGCGCCTGGCACCTACTCACCGGAAAAGGTAATTTTAATTACCCAACTTTCATCCATTATTCTAATGAGTTTTCCTTTTTATGTCATTGATATTTAAGATAATATAGCGACGAAGGACGAACTACGTGGTACAGAATACGGATATCATCCACAGGAAATTGATGTTTCCCGACTGGGGGATCACTTGCATCTTATACAACATCGTAGTCAAACAACTCTTTCTTGATGTGGCGTTGATTACTGCAATGTAGATATGATTGCCGGAGCTATATGATGCTGATGGGTTAGGTATACCTGTTTTGTCTCTTTTGCTGACAGTGCAGAGATTCCGCTGACTAAAAGTTTTACCATCCATGATTGTATCATCACTTATCATAATGAGGTCAAGAATTATATTGTATTATTATTATTAATTAATAAAATGGGCACTAACTTACCTAACCTATAAATATATATTTAGTGGTCTAATCTAAATTAATAAACCACAGGTGCAGATCAACAGAACGCCCCAGATAACATTCGGCATCAAACACTCGCCTTTATTAGGACAACTTAGACCCATTCAGACGACCCGTCCAGCCGAAAGAGCCGTTCCCCAAACGAACAACACAACCAGCGTTACTAGAATTGAAAGGACGCTCGTGACTCCCACCAACGATGACTTCGAAAACTATAGGAACATTAATCAATATGTCAATTCATCTGAATCCATGGATCTCCAAAATACGCGTGCTCATGTGACACAAGTGAGGAACGAGAGCGAGGTCAGAAGCACCACAGTTTCTCCAGAACCAGTGAAAGAATCGCTGACCCAAGAGATCATCTGGATTCCAGAGAAGCCTGTACGTCGCGGCTCTTACACCATCGACAAGTCAGATGGTAACGGATACTCAGAACATTACCAGAACAGCGAGGTGATTCCTGTGGAGAATGGAATTATTAGAACCGCTGAGAAAGGTGAACGAAGCGGTAACTGCACAGAAGATAGAAGCAGTGAGGTAATCAAAAGAGATGGTTTTGAACAGAATATTGAAAGAAACGTGAGGAACGCGACCGCTCACGAAAAGAAACAGGCGGCGACTGAGCAAGTGCGCACGGACACCGACGTTCAGCATTTGGCAAATGGTGGCATTTACAAAACTACAACTACGACCACTGTCAGGAAGGTGGGGACCGCCGCCAGGACTGCTAATGCTACTACTTCAGTCTCGCGGACTTCCACTGCTGTGACATCACGCGACATTGGCGTCAAATAAATTAGTACCTTCTGGGTGTCTCGTGTTTAGCTGTTACTGAGTAACTAACTTTTTGGATATTAACATATACATGGTGTCAAACACCGTTAACTTACATTCGATGAAAGCTTTATTTTTACAATAATATTATTTATTAATTTATTTAACCATTTATCGATTCGGCTTTCTATAATCACAGTTATAGAAGACAGCGATCTCTTGAAAAGTTAAACTACAACGCTATTGCCATTTTTCTATGTTTCATAATTATCTATTAACGTAAGTACTAATATTGTTATACAATTGAGATTTTATTAATAAAGATTTTATTTTAATTACTTTGTTTTCATTGTGTAGTCTATTTTCCACATAACTCAGCCAATCATTTCCCGATGTATATGTTTTTTTAGGTTTCCATACATAAAAGGTATAAAAAGGAACCTTTATGGTCTGACTTCGTCTGTCTGTCTGTCACACCTATATATTTCAGGAACGACTGATGCTATCGATTTAAAACTGAATAGTTTTAGATCTTACTTAACCAAACTCTTTGCAAATGAAAAATATATTTATTTCATTTTTTTTCAATGTTGATCGATATTTCAAAGTGAAACTACTATCGAGTGGGGTATCATATGAAAGGGCTTCATTTCCACATTTAAAACAGATTTTTATTTTGGTTTATGTCACGTAGTATTTAGCTTATAATCAAAAATACAAAAAAAATACCATTCCCCACCACTTATCTCCGAAGTTTGTGGAGGAAAAAATCTGTTTATCTATATTTCACAGGAAAAATAAAATCTCTAAGTAGTACAGTTTTTAGTAATCTAAAAAAACTTCAACAAACAAACTTTTTTAGCATTAGCATTATAAATAATAATATGCCATATGATGATATTGTCATTCAAATAGCACGAAAATAGATAGAGGACTGGACATAAACTCTTATCTATGGACTGGACAATTTAATACTCAAAGCATCGATATAATATACTCAAAGGGACAATCCATTCATCATAAACTGTGTATTCATCCATCCATTCTTAACATTTAAGTAGGTACCTACACCTTCGTAATTATGAGAATCAATAACATATTACATTGATATTGGTATAGCGATCGTCCCTAGATGGCGCAGTTTTTACAAAACAATATTATTGTCATGTATATAATGCTTCTTTTACAAAATTATGCCTTCCATCAATTGTGTATAATGCTGTACGTTATTTGCGTATGAAGTTTAGGTTTTACGTAACATATTACATCCATGCTCATTATATCAGTGCCTCGACCCAAACCTCGATCGATAAAGTAGTATAGTATCTTCGATCATTAGTATTCTATAGTCTAAGTATAGTTATGTATTAATAGATATTTATCTATCCTGCACTGAGTAAAGACTTATACTCAGTAAGGAATTTCACATACCTTGTATTTTGCCTGTTTTGGGTGTGTGTCTGAATTGTACATTTGCAGTTTCTGGTTAAGGTATGTATTTCTATTTATTTTTATTTAATTTAGTGATGGAACGTTCGCCTGATAGTAAGCGATACGTCTACCTAAAGACAGAAACATAGTCCTAGGGCAAAAATGAGGGTTCTATTGGAATACGATTTAGTCCCTACAATAAACCACTGTAGTGACAACCATTGTAGTGACAATAAACTTAATATCACACATTCAAACAGGCACCGGTCTCGCTGGCATGGCCAAAGGATCGTACCGATGCACCCCACTGAGTTTCTTGCCGGATCATCTTATGCCCTTTATGGTCCGGTGGTCTAATCACGCCAGATCTTTTTTAACGACAACCCAAGCCTGCTATGACTCGCTGAAGTGGTGAAGTCTTGGGCAGCTCAAGAGCACCTCAGCAAATCCACCAAGTCCACTTAGTTACTCCAGCTTGTTGCTATCCAGTTTGGTGGAGCTATCATTGCCATCTGCGACCAACAGACAGATAACTTCATAGTTATATATATATATGTATTTTTATACACACTGCGCCCTATCTCTTTCTTTCACCGTTTCTCTCCTGGGCGTGCTGGAAGAGATTTCTATAGAAATAAGCTCTGCCTTTGTACCTGTATTCTTCTAATACTTCTCTAACCATGTTTGTGTGTACATAAATTTATAAATAAATAAATAATAACTTCATTCCCAGAAAAATGCACGGCTGCATCTGTCTGATTCCATACCATTATCTGGCGCCGCGCGGCGTAATTTATGTGTTAAATTTGACAAGGCATATCAAGCACAAATATCATTTATAGGCATAAACTGAAAGTAACACTAAATAAGTAGTCTTATATTCTTTTAAAATAAACAAAAATCATAGGTATAGCATTCATCACTTCTGAGAAATATGAACATTTCTGAAACAGTTCCCATGATCTCAGTAAAGTCACTTAGTTCTTCTGTTTTTTTTGTTCTACATACTAAACAATACAAAAATAACAGTGTCTATTCCACTTTGATCACCTCGGAATTAAATCACCTGGGTGATTTGAGCTGGGTGATTTGAGTGGAATTAATTATTCCACTTTGATCACCTAGGAAACAAATCACCTGGGTGATTTGAGCTGGGTGATTTGAGTGGAATAAATTAGTGGACTTTGATCACCTAGGAAACAAATCACCTGGGTGATTTGAGCTGGGTGATTTGAGTGGACTACTTGCATAGAATTGATGAGGCTAACAATGCTTGAGAATTTTTGAGTAAAACATGAAAATATAAAATCTTTATGGATTCGTCATCAACATCAATGGCGAATTCATCACTCACTTTCTTTTGGCTGATGATATAGTTATTATGGCAGAGTCGCTGGACCTTAACACGATACTCAGCGACCTCAGAACCATTGCCCAATAGGTGGTCTTAAAATTAACATGGACAAGACGAAGATAATATCTAATGTCCATGTTACACCCGTACCGGTAGTTGTTGGGAACGATACATTCGAAGTTGTTGACCACTATGTATATGTCTGAAGGATCAGTATGAAATATAAAGCCAAAGTCTTTGAGGAGTGCGTCACGCCGGTATACGGGGCGGAAACCATGACATTCACGAAAAAGTCCACTGAGAAATTCAGAGTCGTGAACAGAGCAAGGGAAAGAGCAATGCTCTGAGTAAGATTGCGTGACTACAAAACCATGGAATACATCAGAAATAAAACCAACGAATAGATCAGAAACAAAACCAGACTGAGGGATGTCATCCAAATAATTGCCCAAAGATAAAGGAGATAGGCAGGACATAAAGCTCGTATGCAGTCAAATAGGCGGGCATGGCGTCTTATGGAGTAGAGGCCCCGTTCGAACAGAAGATTGTGGGGTCTGTCACCTAAATATTGGTTGGACGATATAAGAGGACACGCAGGACTAGACTGAATCAGAAAGGCACAAGATCCCCGGAACTGGAGGGAAATGGAGGAGGCCTATGTCCGGAAATGGACGACTGACACAGGCTGAAAAAGAAGATGTAACTAGGACAAACTATCCAGTTAGGTCGGTCCAACTTCCACAACGAGGTCACCCGGAGAATTCAGCTCGGATGGGCAGCGTTCGGGAAACTACAGGAAATCTCATCCAAAATACCACAGTGCTTGAAGACGAAGGTCCAACCAACCAGTCTGTGTTGCCAGTGATGATATATGGTAATGAGACGTGGTAACTGATGGCCTTTTAGAGGAGCTCAAAGTCACACAGCGAGCTATGGAGAGAGCTATGCTCGGAGTTTCTTTGCGCGACAAAATCGGTAATGAGGAGATTCGCCGAAGAATCAAGGTCACCGACATAGATCTTTAAATATGCAAGTTGAAGGCTGGCCACGTCGCTTGGAGAACCGATAACCATTGGGGAAGAAAGGCCCCTGGTATCCCACTAGGTGGCCAGATGACATTGTGCTCGTTGCAGGTAACCGGCGGATGCAAATAGCCAACTGTCGTTCATTGTGGCGTTCGCTGGGGGAGGCCTATGTTCGGCAGTGGACGTCTTTCAGCTGGTGATGATGAAAACCTTTTACGAAAGCAACCATTTTAAAATAGAATGCATTAATATTATATGCATTACACAACCAGAAAAGCTAACTTATTGACACTAATGAAAATGCATCTCATGATTACCGTCATGAAATCACTGAACTTTTTTCTTATACAAGCATGCCAAAAGTTATAACCGGAATTAAATGAAACGTAATTTGTCTAGAATAATACTATAACATTACATTGTGTTTATTATATTCGTATAAATTCACACGAATAATCGTGTAATGATCGATAACAATTATATTGTGGGGCGTCTCATCGAAATGAATTTAGTTTACTCATGAAAAATTAGCTTGATATAAAGTAATCAAATGCAAAAATGTACTAGGGATCCCGGACTAGAAAAAAAAGGTCTAACTCGCACGCGCGCGAACGATGATGCAATATCCATCCATTTTAATCACCCCACCATAGACTTTATCTACAGTCTCTACCAATCACACAATTCACACCACAGAGTAATACACACTTACACAACATTGATAATGGTATAGCGATCATCACCAGATGGCGCTATTTTTAAGAAACATTGTTTTTGTAATGCTATACAAACAATAAACAAAGAAGTGTTATCGCCTCGGGCCTCGCCCGATGAAGCAGAAGCAGTATAAATAGGTATCCTGTGCTTTGGGCGTGATCTGTGTATATTAGAGTATAAATAATTCTTCGTATCTATTTCTTATAATACCAGTGTTTATCTTTGCATATTGTCTGGCTGGGGCAAAATTCTGATTCGTTTAATTGAACAGTTGCAGGCTCTGTTTAAGGTAGGCATTTATATTTTTAATTTAGTGATTGAAAAATCAAGACGACTGATAGTAAGCGACTGATAGTAATCTAGCTATAGATAAAATCGTAATTGTTAAGACTCGCACCTCCGTCCGCGGCATGCATTGTTGGATCCGGATCCCCCAGAGACAATGTATGAAGGTCCTACTAGATCACGATTGCGCCCTGACTACGACGACAGTTACACAAGCGAACATGCGCCGTATCTTATCAGTGTTCCCTCAGCTTAAAGTTTACTGAATTTTACCCAAAAAATGCCCATTGGTATTTGAACTTTTGTAAAGTAATTTAACTCGTTGAGACCTATCCACCAAATCCAAATCGATATGTCTGACAGTTCAAAAGTCCTATAGCGTTAGGCCTATTTGAAATAAATGATTTTGATTTTTTGAGTATAGAGGTCTTGCAGTGGAATGCTTGTCTTTGGATTTGATTATATATATTTACTACGGGATCCCAACCTGGTGATATGGTGGTGCACCCAGTCATCTTCTCTATTGAAATTTGGATGTTTTATAATTTCAATAGCCTCACAAATCATCCTTGTTATGAATCGCTGTTCTTTAACGAGGATTTGTGAATTGTCAAATCTAATGTAATGGCTGGTGCGATCCTGAACATGTTCACAGACTGCAGACTTCGTATAGCGTCGATGTTTAACGTCAGTTATAATTATGTTCTTTTACACGGGTTTTTACCGATCGTTTTGTTTTCCCGATGTATGAGAGCCCACAATCACAATTTATAAATAATCCGTAAAATATAGTCCGTAAAATTAGTTTCATTTCAATGTGTAATATTCGCGTAAATATCAGAAATCATTAAGTAAGTACCTATATCTATCTTCCTGTTCAATAGTTCAAAGTTGCTCAACAGAAATGGTAGTTTGTTGTTCGGTTTTCTTTTGGTAGTTCACCGAGATATTTATATCGAAAATTATCAGTTCACTGAACCATCTTATTTATTTATTTACTGTTTCTAAAACAGCAGCAGATAAATATAAAGTATAGACAAAAAAAAAACAATAACATAACTTAACCTTTTTTTTACGGGGGGAAATCTTCAAAAGATCCCGTAAGCTGTGGGGCTCGACCGGGGTATGTGGGATCTTACCCACTAAAACCCCCGCGGCTGTCGCATCGGCACATGAGAGGGGACCCAGATCTCTCCGGTGGGATCTGCACCAGGGGCCTCTCAGTGCCTTGCCTTTGAGCCCGCCGCCGGGGGATGCATTGTAGCCCCCGGGAAACTGTCACGGTGCTCACGGGGACGGGGGTCGCAACCCCGCCGTCGGTCCTCATTGGAGTCGCCGCCGTACTCAATCGACGTTCTAAAGGCCCACACCCCGAACGTCCAGCGACTCCGAAGGAACATAACTTAAGCTTCGTTTTCACAACTAGAATTAAAATTTTAGCATTTACTACCTACGTAATATCGACCGAAGACCAAAACTAAAAACTACTTATGTAATGCGAACTTTTAATTTTAACGTCAATTAGATCATTATACAAACAAAAAACAAACTGGCACGTTTCACGAGTTGGGAAGAGAAAATTTGATTAAATATGTAAATTTGAAAATTTGATGATTCAATTCGAAATTACATAAATTTCGAATTGTTTTTTTTTGTTAAATATTCTACCGATGCGAACATAAAATGAAACCGCAGCTAACCGTGGATTAGGTGAGGATAGATTCACTTAGGAAAATAAACAGTAAATTTAATTACCTATTTGCCTATTGGTAATAATAATGCGAATTTGTTCGACATTATTATTACCAATTACGTACTCGTATCTATCTGCAAATGATTAGCTTAGAGATATCATTAATTCACGCCATATCTGCAGATTGTACACTAAATTGTTTTGCACATACAAATATATTGGTGTTCTCTTACGGTATTGTGATTCATATTATGTAGAATTAAGTTATTATATTCTGTCAAATAATCGGCAAAATAAAGTTAGTTTCAGTGGTTGCTACTTTATCGCTTTTGGCGGTAGTGTCGCTGCCGAGCCAGGCCCTCTAGACAATGTAACATTCTACAAGCGTTAACGAGAATAGAAAGTATAAAAATGTATGAGAATGACATAAGACATCGAAGAATCATGTGACAAATTATAGGGAATTGACACCGTTAGCGAATGAAAAAATGGAATCTTTATGAAGCAATTGCATCTTGTCTAGGCCCTCAGGCCGTTGGGTTCCGAAAGTTACACAACAGCCAAAATTAATGCGCTAAATAATTTAATTATCTATAAATGTTTTAATTTTTATACCACTAATGTTAAAATAATAACCACTAATGTATAAGCTTCCCGATTAAAAAATAATAAAATAATTTAAAAAGGTAACCTTTTAAATTCATCTAATTTTTCTTGCTTCTTAATATATCTGTTATCCTTTTTTCCAGGCATTCTCATGAATCTGAAACTAGAGATAGAGGATCTTCTCAAATCAATAGTTTGCAAAGAAAAAACAACAGAAACCTCTTGTACAAGTGGAAAACTTCTACATACTCTCTTCAGAGCAGGAACATCAAAAATCATATACACTTCTGCAGATCAAGAACTTCTAGGTCCATTAGTTCTAAAATCATTACCAGCTTTAAGCCATCGAGTTTTTATTCTAGAAAATAATTTTGCTTCTAACAGCATTGACACGACAAGAATAGAACGATCTGGTCTTCAATTTCTTCTAGACGACTTTAAAAGTTTTCCTACAGATCCGGCTAATCCAATCAGATCTTTGGAAAAATATTTTCAAGATTTTATCGCCGAAGAAGATATTGAGGGTCTGGACGAGCGTTTGAAAAACTGTGTTGACGATTTCTACGTAGATGATCCAGTAAGAAGTTATACACTTCAGGAGCATATAAGTAGACTTCCTGAAAGCCATTGGTGGTTCAAAGTTTAAAATTAAAAAAAAATCTTACGGCTTAAAGGTGTGGATAGCATAACCAAAAGACAAACATGGTGAACTGGAATGCACCGGACATCAAGCAATGGAAGGAAACAGCTAGAAATTTGCAACAGACTTACTGCGATTCTCTCAGCGACAGCGAGTGGCATCATATTGGCACAGGAGATGAAACTTATCTTCTCCGAAAAGTAGGTTATGGACTCTTCGGCAGTCCCCCGGGTTTGCCAACCGCCGATAATCTTGGGACTGGTTACGAGAAAGAGCAGTTGGAAAAGATTAAAATCATTAAAGAGCAATTGACGATTGGTATAAACATGAAATACAAGGGTATACATTTTGCCTGCGTTTTTGTGGCATGCAAGATTTTCGATGAGCAATTTACGCAGCCAGTTTTTAAAGCAAAGGCTGAAACTTCGCAAAAAATTGTTTATGTAGATGCAGCGGGACGCATTTACGATTCATGGAGTAGTTATCTATCCGGTAATGTCCTACCCAAGTGTTTGTTTTGTGCCCCAACAAGGGGAACCTACACACACCAAAATTCCAATGGAGAAATAATCGTCACATTTGGTACATCCCCTGCTTGTGACCTCGTCAACCGAACGGCCGGCTTCCTAGATAAAGTCGCAACTGTCGCAGCCGTAAGCGCCACGGTAGTAGGTGTGGCGGCACTATGCACGATACCCATCGCTGGACCGATCGCAGCCGCCAGTGCGGTGGCAGGCACGTCTTCAGCAGTGTATGGTGCTACCCGTACCGGCTACACTTTGTACGATAGAGGCGTTCACGGGCAGAGCATCGATCCTATATCCAACTCAGAAGCCCGCTTATGTTGGTTATCACTTGTCGGATCTGGTCTAGGTATGGCACAGGGAGCAATGCTGAAGAGTATGACTGAGATGGCGAGAGCTGGTGACGTAATGAGCAAAGCCGGAAGAATCGCTTACCTAGTAATTCAGACAGGAAGTCTGACCGTGAACGGAATCGGCATCATCAACGGGATGGCGGTACTTATTGAAAAAACAGAAAACAATACACTCACGTCACTGGATGTTTTCCAATTTAGCGCGTCAGTGCTGTTCTTCACCAACTCCGCAATCAACTATAAAACTGCTGGAACAATAATTAAGGAAGTCCAACACGAAGTTATCAATAGCCACAGAAATGAACTAGGCCCGGATGCCAAGAAACTGTTTAATAAACAAACAGGAAAGTTGCGCGGACCCGACGAACTTCACGGGAACGCAAAAGTCGTCAAGCAACTGAACAAGATAGAAAACTCACAGGATTTATTCGAGATGATGGTCAATAAAAACATTGATAACAAAAAGGTAGGTTGTATTTTATAATATATTGTAACGTTAAGATATTTTAATGCACCGACGACACGTCTAATTGAACGTTTTAAAAATCTAAAATCTTGCGCATAGTTTATTATATAGTTTATTACAGATTACATAGGTTACTTACCCCTTTAAATACACCCCAAATCACATCTCGCAATACATTGACTAAATAATTATGACAAATTAACACAAACTAACAAAAGGGTGATATGGCTAAATTACTGCATATTTCATTAATCCCTACTTGTAGTACTGCTTTGACATGTTGTAATGTTGTATAGAGGCGTTGCCACTGAAAACCAGCGCCAAGTTGCGGCTAGAGCTTAAAGGCAGCCAGCTCTAAGCTAAGTGGTAGGCCAGACCTCGTGCATTAGATATAGTGATTGTTTTAATAGTGATCGCTCTTTTTTGTGAATACAGGTTTCTTTTTATATTCTTTCACCACCACCTTCGAGTTTATTTGATAAGTCACACAGAGACGGACACACTTTTCATTACCACTTACCATTAAATAGGATAAGAGTTGATGAGCCTGTTAGTGTTAGACACCTTGGCTACCCAAAAGATCCTGGGTTTGATTCCTATAATATATTACCTAGGATATATTAGATTATCTTATCTAGATAAGTATGGATTTAGAAAAAGTATAACATGTATTTGTATTAGTTGCAATCAGTTGGACAGTCAGGTGGACCGACGACATTGTTCGCGTCGCATGCAACCGGTGGATGCAAATAGCAAATTGTCGTTCATTCTGGCGGTCTAAGGAGGAGGCCTTAGTTCAGCAGTGGACGTCTTCCGGCTGGTGATGATGATGATGATCTGATTGCCGCAGAACAGGTTCTGTCTAGTTTTGGAGTAGATAGCCATAGTTCCAAGGTATTATTAATATTTCAGTAAACTTCAGTACATGTTGCGAGTCTATTTGGGAGTATGTTACTATCATATGATTTTTTTTTCAGGTAAAACTTACCCCTGAAGGCTTCAAAGGTAATCTTGTGGTGAACAAAAATCTAAAAATTCATCCATTGAAGATGCTGGAAATCAAGCCCGAGTCGAGGCAGGCGATCTACACATCGACCAGAAACTACGCGACAGGTCAAATAGATAAGGATACGTTTCACAAGGACATGAAAGGTATCTGCAAAGAATACTGCATTTCGTTCGAATCCATGCAGCAGGATGCAGCTAAGAGGGTCTCTGGAATATTAGTAAACGGGAAAAAGATTTTTGCAAACGCAACTCCACACGAATTAGACCGTATGTCCGTCGTACTGAGCAACACGGCCAGCAACGACCAAGAAATAATCACGCTAGCAACAAAGTTTGCAGAGAACCAGAATTGTCGCACACCTGGCGATTTTATGTCGTATATGGAATATTTTGTAACTGAATTAAACGATAGGGTGAAAGCCTTGGAACAAAATTACCTAGACAGTCGTGATGCTGCTGCAAGCCGACCTGGTTTCAAATCAGCAACCTTTGATAGAGAATGGGGCATACCGGATGGCGTAAAACGGAAAGTACACTTGAGAAACCAAGTATTAAACGAATATCGAGACGGTTCCGGTTATAATGATTTGACACGAAGGTTCAACGACTTAAGGGGAAATGTATCGAATTTGAATGCTCAGTGTCAGCCAGGGTTCTTCAACGATAACTCTGCTACTTATCATTACTTGAAACACAGACACTTCGGTTCTAAGGAGTTAACTCCAGCAGAATACTTCGCCTTAGCCGAGGAGGTGGTGGGTCAACCGACGAACATAACCAACTCGATGCTAAGTCAAGACGGCCAAGTCACTATGATAACGTATAAAGAGCCAGTCAGGGGAGTGTTTGCCATTCTTATTCAGCGGAATTATGACCAAGGTACTGGTATCGCAACTGTCATGTATAAAAAAGATTAATGAATGACAAAACACACAAGGCATGGTATTTTTTCATACCTGTTTCTTACACAATACATAGAGGACAAACGACTTATTCAGAGATATTGCTTTTATCTTAATGTAATCTTAGTTTAGTGGAATTAGGTCTATTTACCAACATGTAATTAAGCTAAAAAAAATCTTTTTCGCCTGTGTCGTTAGTCTGACGGTCACAACTGCCGCTGCGACTGATAATCACGAGTTATTGGGTTCAAGTCCGTTATTCATTCAAACATTCATTGTTATTAGGTTTTAGATAGGACATAATTTCGAATGGCGATAGGTTATTGGGGTAAGTAAGGTTTACTGTGTAAGAAGGCTTAGCCTTCTTACACAGTAAACCGTCCCTTTTGTTGCCGACACACCTCAGACACAGGAACTTTTTCCTTGTATTGTTTAAAAACTAGTGTTCTACCCTTTATGGATGCATCGCCACTTACCATTAGGTACTCGCGGTATGTTAAGCAATAAATAATAATGAATGAAATGCTAATGCAAGTTTAATGTTTTCGCCATCGCTAAGATTGTTGGGCTACCGACATAATTATGTAGTAGCACAGGTAGTAGGTATGGGCTACGTCAGCGTTCCTTACGCGGTCCCTCTGGCTGCAATTTGTTACGCGCTAACTAACTGTATTACTTATTGTCATTGTTAATTTAGTCAATCGTTTGCTGAGGGCCCTCAAGCAAATAAATACATGTTACCCTGTCACTGGCAATGGTGGCGAAAAAAAGTTATTTCTTAATTTTTTTTTAAGACCTTTATTTTAAGAAACCCAAACGAACTGCGGAAAGTACAAACGGCGAATAATTCGTGGGTGTCCCACGTAGTATTTCATCACGAGAAACTTTCCTAAAAGTATAACCACTTACCCCGCTCTGAATTTATTTTCTTTCTAGTTTTAACTCACGTAGTTATTCTTATTATTAGGTCTTAACTTAGGTTGTACATGCCTTAACACATAAATAATAAAATAATAATACCAGCCCTTGTTTATGTCCCATTGCTGGGCACGGGCCTCCCCTCAAGATGAGGGGGCTTAGGCCATAGTCCAGCACGCTGGCCAAGTGCGGGTTGGCGGACTTCACACGTCATTCGAGAGCTAGTTATAGGCTTTCTCAGACATGCAGGTTTCCTCACGATGTTTTCCTTCACCGAAAGTTAGTAACAATCGCACAAAGACGATTCGCACATGATTAATTGAAGAAATCAGAGGTGCGAGCCGGGGTTCGAACCTGCGCACCTTGTTTCCAAGGCAAGGTTGCTAGCTTCGCAGGGCGTACACCGTGCCGTACCTGCCTCGCTCGCAACCTTGTGCATCCGCAACCTACGAAGTGCCACGAGCCACCTTTAGGGTAGGGTATCCCCCTACCCTAAAGGTGGCTCGTGGCACTTCATTACATTTCTATACATAGCAACAACCTAACCTAGGTTGCATTTTACTTTTCAATGTCTATTACTTTTGTTTAATATAAGTACATTTGTATTATTGTCATTGATTATGATGTAACTTGAAAATATAATAAAAATAATAAGTTGAGTATTTTATTATACTATGCGTTTCAACTAAGAATGTGGCCGCCATCTTGCCATTTCAAATATATAATTACTAAAAATTATGTTTTAACAAAAATAGATAGCAAAATAAGACATTACAATAAGTAATCAAAACCGTGGCGAATTTTTCATTTTGTGTTTACCGGCAGCAGAGTACTGCTGCCGGTACAAAAATCGTAAAAAAACGAGTGAAGTTCCGCAGTCGCGATCATCATGGCGGCCACATTCTTAGTTGAAACGCATAGTACCTACCTACTTTACAGTATGTATTATTTAATATTAGACCTGTTTTTCTTCACAAGATCCTACCAATTGTCTTTGGCTGGCCACACCGGTCAGCCGTCACTCTTGTACTCAAGTATTTATTGTTAGGATTTTGATCCTGTAAAGAACAAAAAAGTATACCTACATGCTCATCAGCGGGGAACGGACTAACTCCATTTATAACTGTAAAAATATTTTTATAGACTGTCGTCGCAACCAGTGGCTTTCACGTTTGGTTAAAACAATAACTAGTCATATGATCGTGTGTTTACTACTGAAAATTTTAGCTAAACTATTCGTGTACGACCTATGACAGTTACATGCTATGAGTTGTACCTATTGCCTGTGATGATGATATTTGTATCGCCTGGAAGGCTATTGATAGTTTAGCTTTAGATTAACGTTTAATGTAGGTAAAATAACTTCGTTTTTATTTTTAAACTTTGTATCTATAATTTGAACATGTGATGATTTGAAATATAAACTCTTTTTAAAAAAAATTGAACCGACTTCAGTAACACTGAAAAGTATAAAATAATTTAAATATTATTGAAGTTGGTGTTAGCTTACCGGCTGTGTATATTTGGCACCAACTTCAATAATATTTAAATTATTTTATACTTTTCAGTGATATTGAAGTTGGTTCAATTTTTTTTTTAAAAGATTTTATTTTAAACTTTTTAGTGATCTAGGTAGGTTATGATCACATTATCGTCTACATAGTTTTACATAATTCATGTTTCTTCAGAAAAAAATATCCGGTCATAATGAAATTTGCATGGAATCATCATAGTAGTTTACTCTCTTGAATAAAAAAAGAATCATCGAAATCGGTTCATAATTGTCAGAGAAATGTAATGGAGAACATCAGTTTTATGGTTTTTACCAGATAAATTCCTCCTCATCGTTCATGGTCCTCCAGGAAGTTCTTATCCGGTTGTGATATATTTCATACAGATTCATTACAATGGTTTCTTCTTTCGAATAAAAAAAGAATCATTGAAATTGGTAAATATTTGCCAGAGTTATGACCAGTTTTGTCCTTAAAAAGCGACATAAAGTCATCTATATAGGCTTTCCTGCAAGTTTCCTGCGCAGTCACCATCATTGTTTTTTCAGGAACTACTTATACGGAAGCAATAATTTTTTTATGGGACCCAACTAACGGATTAAAGAATGGATGGAAGAAAGATTTTTGCAAATCGGTTCATAATTGCCAGAGTTATGCGCGAACATACATAGAAAAAAAAAATATACAGATGAATTGAGAACCTCCTCCTTTTTTTGAAGTCGGTTAAAAATGCGTTAAGTTTGGATGCATGTTCAAGAAATAAACATTGAAGTAAGTATATGAGATTTAATCAATACACAGAAAATATGTCATTCGGAGTATCTTCTGTGATTTAACAATCTATACTATATTATAAAGAGGTAATGTATTTTGACTTAAAATTCTGTATTTAGACTCTTTATCAAAATTAATAAGACACGTTTATCAGTGTTTTTCCGAATTCGTCAGTTAAGGTTGTAAAATAGAGGATAAACGTTTGTATGGGATGGGTGTAAAAACATTGTCTTTTGGCTTCAAATTTTGTAATTAGACTCTTTAATAAAAATAATAAGATACGTACGAGAAATAAAAATAAATCATATGATAGTGACATACTCCCTAAATAGGCTCGCAACATGTATTGAAGCTTACTGAAATATTAATAATATCTCGGAACAATGGCCATCTAATCTAAAACTAGACAGAACCTATTCTGCGGCAATCAGATAACTGATTGCAACTAATACAAATACATTTTATACTTTTTGTAAATCCATACTTATCTAGATAAGATAATCTAATATATCCTAGGTAATATACTATAGGAATCAAACCCAGGATCTTTTGGGTAGCCAAGGTGTCTAACACCAACAGGCTCATCAACTCTTATCCTATTTAATGGTAAGTGGTAATGAAAAGTGTGTCCGTCTCTGTGTAACTCATCACATAAACTCGAAGGTGGTGGTGAAAGAATATAAAAAGAAAACTGTATTCACAAATAAGAGCGATCTTAAAACAATCACTATATAATAATAATAATAATAATATCTTGGGACAATCCACACACGGTCATCTGATCCCAAACTAGGCAGAGCCTGTACTATGGAAACCAGACAACTGATACTAATACTTACGTACTTTTTTTTTGTAAATACATACTTAAATAGATAAATAACACCCAGACACTTGGTGGGAATCGAACCCACGACCCATCGGTTAGCGGACAGGGTGTCTAACCACTAGACCAACGGGCCCGTCGCTATATATATCTAATGCACGAAGTCTGTGTGAAACAGGCCTACCACTTAGTTTTAAGGCTGCGTTTAAGCTCTAGCCGCTACTCAGCGCTGGTTTTCAGTGGCAAAGCTTCAAGTGACTCCACGAATTAAATACCACCAGGTTGTTGAACAGTGGGACAAAAACAAGGGCTGGTAAAAAAAATAAGTTTCTATGGAGTAATCTAAAGTTTCTTAACGTTCTACTCGTATTGTGTGTATGCCACCCGTCGCCAAGTTGTATATTAATTTTGTGGATTGTTTCTCCTAGGAGGTAAAATAGAGAAGGAAAGTTTAAATTTGTCCAATTTACATGAAACTTAGCTAAATACTCTTCAACAAATTATTTACAACGCGTTATTCAAAATTCAATTTATAAGGGTGTTAAAAGAAATCCAAAAATGTTGTAGTTATGGTAAAATTGTTAGGGAAAATCTTATTCTACGAAAATCTACTGTAGGTAAGGTAAGGAAAGTACTATTCTTTATAAATATTATAATCTAAACAAAATATTTAGCCACCCGTGCGAAGCCGGGGCGCTAAATAAAGGGGGTGACCCGCCCCCTTCCCTTCAGTTAGTCCCGATAGTTTAGAACGTGTTCGGCGCAAGGTGCAAGTTAACTCGACCGGGTATCTAGTAGATATTTTCGGGATCGGAACGTTTCCGAGGTTTGTTAATAAAGGCCCTAGATTCATGACGTCTCATTGCGGCACCTTTGCAACTGCATAGAAGAAAGCAAGTAACGTGGAAAGAACCTGAGGATTGAAATGAAACTAATTTTACGGATTATATCTTAAAGCGAGATTCAATTAAAACATTTTTCAAGCCACCAAAGAAGATTAGTCAGTTTTTACCATCAGTCAAGTGCCATATACCTCTACAAGATGCAGGAGTATACAAACTGGATTGTGACTGTGGGCTCTCATACATCGGGCAAACAAAAAGATCGGTAAAAACCCGTGTAAAAGAACATATAGCTGACGTTAAACATCGACGCTATACGAAGTCTGCAGTCTGTGAACATGTTCAGGATCGCACCCGTCATTATATTAGATTTGACAAACCACAAATCCTCGCAAAAGAACAGCGCTACCTACCAAGGATGATTCGTGAGGCTATTGAAATTAAAAAGCATCCAAATTTCAATAGAGAAGATGGCTGGGTGCTACCACCAGCTTGGGATCCCGTGATAAACATAGTCAAATCCAAAGACAAGCATTCCACTGCAAGACCTCAAGATACTGTAAGCTCTTTCTGCGTAGATCGGACTAACAATAATAATTAGAAGACCTGAGGGTACCCTAAGACAACCATAATATGACATATGGACAGCTACCACCTCAGTCCGCCCGTGACCATGAATGCTGTAAAGTATTCGAAACGTCGGGAAATTAAAATCAAAAATAAACCGCGATATAATCCGTAAAATTAGTTTCATTTCAATGTGTAATATTCGCGTAAGTATTAGAAATCATAACCTGAGGATTCTTCAGACTTCATCCCTCAGTTACGAAAGAACATTGGTCGTATTACGTTTCGCCAAAACATACCCACAACTAACATGAAATTATTTAATAAATTTGGGGAAATCCTGAAGTGGCCAAAACGCCCGTTCCTTTTTTGCTAGGTAGCCTAAATGACTACTGGTAGCCGATTGAATTTTTTGGTCACCATTAGACCCCCTAAGGTAGCCTAAATGGCGATAAATCGCCTAATCTGGCAGCCCTGCCAATGCAGAAATAATTTCTTTCTTACGCGCACGAAGCATGATGTCCCCCCTCCCCCACCATACTCTTTATCTACACTCTCTACCAATCACACAATTCACACTCACACAACATTGATAATAGTATAGCGATCATCACCAGATGGAGCTGTTTTTACAAAACATAGTTTTTTACAAACAAAGAAGTGTTATCGCCTCGCCCGATGAAGTAGTATCAATGGGTATCCTGTGTTTTGGGTGCGATGTGTATAATATATTAAAGTATAAATAATTCTTCGTATCCATTTCTTATCATTTATCAGTGTATTTATCTTTGCATTTCACCTGGGGTAATTTTTCTGATTCGTTTAATTGTACAGTTGCAGGTTCTGCTTAAGGTACGTATTTCTATTTTGTATTTACTAATGGCAAAATAAAGACGTCTGACGATAAGCGACCAATGCAATTGATATAATCGTAATTGTTCGGACTCGCATCTCTGTCCGCAGCATGTATTCGGATCCCCAGACAGACACAATGACGGGCCTACTAGATCAAGAGTTCGCTCTGACTACGACGCGGGGACGACAGTTGTTCTGTCTTTGTTCACTTACATATTATTCAGAGACTACTCTCGCGCGCCCGTAGTGTTGTCGCAGCTAGAACTGAATTTTACCTACATGTCTTATTAACAAAATGCAAAGGAAAATTAAAAAAACCCGTTCTTTCTTTCTACCCCGTGTTTGTAATATATGGATTATATTTAAGTGTAAAAGCGTGGGGCGCTTTTTCTCTGTGTGTGTTCTTTGTGATTACAAATTATTGTCATGTGAATACAAATGCTTAGCGTTCTTGAAATTTAACAGAAATGTTAAGCTATTATTCAGAACCGGCGCCCCACGCCATACTCATAAATATAATCCATAACTTACAAACACATGCGAGATACTGATGAATGATAGCGACAACTTGATTATGATATATACACACATCAAAAGTGTCTAGGGATCAACATATATTTTTGCAATAACTTTTCTCCTGATTGATATTAATTAAAATTTTCTTTAAGGATTCATCAAATAAAGTGTTTTCGTTTGTCACAGTAACGATAAACCAAGTCACCTTTGCATTAATAAAGAAATTTGCCATTTTCCTAATAAAGGGATTTTTGACATTTGAACCACTAACACAAAAGTTCGAAAAAAAGACTGAAATAACAGTTTTCTTTAAAATTTTATTGGGTAACTTAAACAATTAATAATCCGTGTTTCTACCGCGAACACTAACAACACAAGAACATCGGTTTGGCATACTCAAAATGAGTTCATCCAAATCACGCTGTGGAATGGCCGCCCATGTTCGTTGCAACAACAAAAAAAGGTCTTCTTGCTACTGGATACCCTCCATATTCGGCAGAGCTCTTCTCTGTAGCATATCCCATGCATGCTCAATCGGGTTCAAGTCTGGCGACTGAGCAGGCCAGGGCAGGACATTGATGTTAGCTGCGGCGAGAGTCTGTCTTACAACTCTTGCGGTGTGCGGTCGTGCATTATCATGCATTAACTGAAATAAGGGACCGATTTGCACTTGTAGAGGAACGATGACGTCTGATACAATCGTCTCAGCATAAATTTGAGCGTTGAGGTTGCCTCTGATCCAAATTAACTCAGTTCTTCCGCCGATCCAAATACCCGCCCATACCAGTATGGTTCCACCACTATAAGGATGGACTTCCTGGCAGGATTTTAATCGCTGTTGGCGTCCAGGGGTTCTCCAGTGTCGTATACGTCTTGTATCCGGTCTCATACCAAAACGAGACTCATCAGAAAAGCACACGAAACGCCATTGTTCTTCTGCCCAATTTCTGTGTTCAAGAGCCCATTGATATCGAATCCTACGATTGTGCATTGCTATAGGTGGTACCCGTAGCGGTCTTCGGGAATGAAGGTTCACTTCATGCAAGCGGTTTCTGACTGTTTGGTCGCTAATTAAGTTCCCTATTGTTGGAGCTCTTCGAGTTAAGATTTGAATATATCGGTCTTGTCTCCGTGTGGTGCAGCGATACCGTCCTCCATGGCGCTCAGCCACGGTACCAGTGCTTCGGTAACGTGTCCAAAGTCGACTGATAACACTCTGACTTGTATTCAGAGCTAAAGCCACAGTACGTTGCCGGGAACCAGCTTCTATCATTCCCACGGCTCTGAGCATTTCTTCCCTGCTTAAATGACGTCACCGCTCCATAATAACGTTGGTTTTAATCAGTAGTAGGGAAACAGTAGCACTAATAATGTCTTCAATGCGTTGTATGTTTTTATAGGGAAAATATTGACAGCTGATTTTCATCTTTTACTCGAATTTGATTCACAGTTCCTGATTCAAATTATGAAATGCACCAAAAAGGATCCATATAAATTTATAAAATCATAAATTTATTACAAAGCCACATCTCAATCTCAAGAAATCCGCTTAAAAATGCTTGATCCCTAGACACTTTTGATGTGTGTACATACATTATAACTGAGCACATTTTTACATTTTTTAAATCGTCTTAGTCGATTCGTTGTAGCACTAAGTTTTTGTTCTAGCGTATCCAAAAACTGTGTTAGTTCTGTATTCGGTTCTTCATGCATAGAGTGCTTTATATTGATCACAAATTAAACCTACATAATTAGTAATTTTTCTACTTCTGTTCCCATTAATATATTGTATTAATTTACCTATTTTTACCCTTAAATCATCTATTTTCTTTTCTAGTCTTATTTGCCACTTTGGTTTTGTTCTGAATCGTCTATTTATTGCACGTGGCGATAATGTAATGTTTGTTCCATTAGATTTAGCGGCGGTCCACGCTGCACTATATAAGATAGTTTATTATTATTACTAGCTGACCCGCGCAGCTCCGCCCGCGCTTTTATTACATTTGCTCCCCTTTTCTCTCTCCTCCCTTGATTTATTTCTCTCTCCATCTCTCTCTCTTATAAAAAAAATCTAATTCTATGCTCTCTCTCTCATCTCTTTTTCCCCTTCCGCTTTGATCCCCGTCACACTCCCCCTCTTGCTCTCCCCGTTGTCCCCTCTCTGAACCCCCTCCCCTCTCTCTTCTCCCACCTTGCTCCCCCTCACTCCCCCCTTGCTCCACATTAATCCCCCTATCCCTCACCGCAACACCCCCTCCTCGAATCTCCTCTCCCTCTCTCTCCTCTCGCTCACCCTCCTCTCGTTCTATACTTGTATCCTCGTCAATCACGGTATCTGGGATTCTTACCCACTTCAACCCCTATGACTGTTGCATCGCCACATAAGAGGGCCCTCCAGTGGGATCTGCACCAAATAAACCTCACTGCACATTACAGCCCCCGGAAACCTGGCACCGTGATCATGCGGATGGGGCTCGCAACCCCGTCACCGTCCTCCTCTGAGTCGCCGCCATCATCCATCTATGTAATGACCTTGCCTAACGTTGCTTAACCTAGTAGCATGAAATATACTTTACTATCTATTCTCAGACCTACCCGATATGCACACAAAATTTCATACAAATCGGTTCACCCATCAATTTAATGACCTTACTTTATGTTGCTTAACCTGAACCTAGCGGTATGAACAACGTTCATAGCTTTTGTCATTGGTGTAAATATTAGTGAAGTTTACGTTATATTGAAGAAGGGACAAATTCATGCTAACAACAATTTATTATTAGTTAATTATTTCTCATAAAAAGTAAAGGATAAAAAATGCTTATTGTGGGTTATCCCTAGGAGATAAACATATACCACCGCAGACTTTTTTGTAGACCTTCATAAGGTGTACAATACTCTACTACATTATTTTGATCTATCTCGTAGGGTTCAGCCAGCGTTTGCAATGTAAGCGCAAAAATATGTGTTTATTTACGACATCACATTAGAAACCTCTAAAATTATCAGTGTTTCTCTACTATATTATGCATGTATTATACTTAAAAACCTTCCTCTTGAATTACTCTATCTATTAAGAAAAACCGTATCAAAATCCGTTGCGTAGTTTTAAAGATCTAAGCATACATAGGGACAGACAGACAGCGGGGGCGACTTTGTTTTATAATATGTATAGATATAGATATAGATTATAGCACCTTTTTGCGTTGTCAAAATTTATCGATCATATAGTGAAGTGACAAGTGGTAGTCAAAAAATACTTATATTCGTTAACTCATCGATATAACATTTATATAGGTACCTAAATAAAATATTAGTTGACATTGAGTTGTAGTTGTTATATCAGCCTTGATATCAGCAGCAGCAGCGGCAGCAACCGAAACACGTCCACTGCTGACCAAAATGCCTTCCCTTAGAAGGGAGGGGTTACCACAATCCCCACGTTAGGCAGGCGGCTTGGGGATCGCAGTATATTGGCAGTAGGGTGAGTGGGGGGATGACGAAAGTAAGACGAAAGGCGCGGTAACACAAAAAGTCGCCTACAAGGTAAGTTGCATAAAGGCACTCACCCTATAGATATTTTATACATAAAAAAAGGGTGGGGCCGTCCGTTTATTCCAAGTAGTCCGATTAGTAAATCAATCATCGGACAGTCTATACTTATAATAAAACTGTAACAGGTCCAATTCTGTACATTGAAGATATTTTGAAAATTATATTTGGAGGGCATTCTATAACCGATACTGAGGCCGAAAATGTAATTTTTTTAATTTTTGTCTGTCTGTCTGTCTGTCTGTCTGTCTGTCTGTCTGTATCACGGCTGAGCATCACGCCGAAACTACTGAATGGATTCAAATGAAACTTGGCATGATTTGAGATCTTACTACGAGGTAGGACATAGGATACTTTTTGTCCCGTAATCTAGCACGGTTCTTTTGGGACAGGGGATTAAAGTCAAAACGGGTACTTGGTTATACGCTTGGTCCGATTTTATCAATTTTTCTATAAAATATAATAAATATTAGTAAGGGAACACTCATAGAGAGTTGTTATCAAAGTTTTGTAATCGATCGGGTTAAGCAACGTTAGGTAAGGTCATTAAATAGATGGGTGACCGTTTAACGCCATATGAACTAAACGGGTCCGTGCTTCGGAGAGCAAGTAAAAAGTGGGTACCAGTTTTTAACCGACTATAAAAAATGAGTCTGGTATTCAAAGTTTAGTTAACGTAAAAATAGCGCAGGCGGAGCTGCGTGGGTCAGCTAGTTTGGAATAAAATCCAATCTGTCCGACTGGCTTCTGAGATCGCAGTTCGATTTGAAAATAAATATTCCAATTGGTCTACTGAATTGACTGAACTGAACTGAACTGTTAGTTCGAGACAGAATTTCTTATGCCATACTGTGACCAAATAGCGCGTGCAAGCGCTAAATTGCGGATTCTTCATAATTCTTACCAGAAGAACTAGGATAACAGAGGACAAGGAGGCTTGTGTGATATCTAGTGTTACCAAAGTGTGACTGCTTAGCTTCAATATTTATAGCAGAAGTACCAGGGTAGCATAGGACATAAGGTGGTGTCATAATAATGTTATGTACCACGGACTGGCCCTTACTGCCGAACCTACAAACGTCAACTAAAGTTAATGTTCATTAATCCATTTTTAGGGTTCCATACCTAAAAGGTAATAAAGGAACCCTTATGGTCTGACTTCGTCTGTGTCTGTCACACCTATATATTTCAGGAACCACTGATGCTATCGATTTAAACTTGGAATAGTTTTAGATCTTACTTACCCAACCTCATCCATCGCAAATGAAAATAAATATTTTTATCTTTTACTTTTTTTATAATGGGGGTCGAAATAGGTCATCAAAATTTTAAAGTGAGAGTATATATTGAGTGGGGTATCCTATGATAGGGCTTCATTTGCACATCTCAAAACAGATTTTTATTTTGGCTTATATGACGTAGTTCTTGGCTTATAATCAAAAATGTCAAAAATATGCCGTCCCCCCCACCCCTTATCTCCGAAATTTGTGGAGGGAAAAAACTGAAATATTTATGGGTAATGCATATGTTATATGAATAGTAACATTACTAAGGATGGTATGGAACCCTCGGTGCGCGAGTCCGACTCGCACTTTTTTGAAATTGGATTATTTCGATACTCGAAGCCCGTTAATACTTAATACGCAGATAGTGAGTAGAGATATCAATTATCTCGTGTTCAATAATCGAAATTAATCATAAATGGCTTCGACAGTTGATATATGTGGAATATAATATTGTATATTCAAAGGAAAAACTGTTCATCCGTTGTAAAAGATTTATTATGAAGTGACACATAAAATTATATGTCTAAAATTAGAAGGATGTATATTTGAATACATTTTGATTATAAACTAGCCAGTATTCTACAACATCCCTCCCTTAATCAAAATACCGCAGAATACATAAAATCTAGCATAGTCCCAAAAATATAAACTTAATGGTTAACTAAACAAACAACAAAAACATTTAACTCTTAGTGAGACCTATACTAGAAATGCACTTCTTATGTGCTGTGCGCCCTAGTGGCTTAGTAAGTACATCAGCTGGCATATCATTAGTCTGTAAATACCTTAAAACCACTGATTTGTCAGCGACCTTTTCTCTTATAAAATGATACCTAGTATCTATATGCTTGGTTCGAGCATGGTGGACTGGGTTTTTAGCAATGTTGAGTGCACTCTGACTATCAGTGTGTAACAACACCCTATCCAACCTACCACAAACTTCAGACACGAACCTTCGCAGAAAAATTGCTTCCCTGGTAGCCGAATTCAATGACATGACTCCGCTTCCGTCGAGGATAGTGCCACGGTACTCTGCTTTCTGCTTTCCCAAGAGATCGGACCACCGGCTAAAGTGAAGTAAAATCCGGTATATGAACGCCGATCAATATTACTATTGGCCCAGTCAGCATCCGCGTAGCCCATCAGGTAATCTCCTGTCTTCCTGTAAGTAATACAAAAATCCATAGTTCCTTTCAAATATTGAAGTACTCTTTTAGCTGCGATCCAATGCGACTTGCCAAACTTTGTATTAAACTGACTAAGATAGCTTGTAGCGTAAGCTATGTCTGGTCGAGTGTTCACAGCCAGAAACATCAGACAGCCAATCAAATTCTGATAAGGATATTCGGATTGCTCACCATAACACGGTTCCAACTTATTGTTTTGCAAAGGAGTATCCACTGTCTTGCAGTCAGTCATATTAAACCGCTTTAACACATTTTTAATATATGTTTTCTGGTTCATTTGAATCTGGTTTAATGAATCACGTTTAATATTTAAACCTAGACAATATTCCAGATTTCCTAGGTCTTTCAAAGGAAAATACTTTTCCAAATTACTTTTGACAATTTCAAAATTAATTTTATTTTTATAAAGAAGAATTATGTCATCCACGTGTACAGTCAGTGCCGAAACTTTTTGTTAATACACATGGTTCGGAAGGTGTTTGATTAAAACCTATTAATGCTAAGGATAATTCATCTAAGTGCTAAGGTTTCGTTCAGCTTTATGTTCCAGGCCCGTGCTGCCTGTTTCAGGCCATAAATAGACCTATTAAGCAAGCACACTTTGTTGTCTTGACCTTTTTGTATGAAACCTTGCGGCTGACTCATGTAATCTTGTTCTTCCAAATCGCTATTTAGAAAAGCCGTGTCCACATCCATGTGGCGAATATTATAATTCAGCTCCACAGCTAAAGCCAACAATGTACGTAAAGAAGAATTCCTTACTACGGGCGAGAAAGTTTCAGAATAATCTACACCTGACACTTGGCTATAACCTTTAGCAACAAGTCTGGCTTTGTACTTAGTTATATTTCCATGGGCATCTCTTTTTATTTTGTACACCCATTTGCAAGAAATTACAGGTTTATTTGGCCTATCAACCAATATCCAGGTACCTCTTTTCATCAAAGAATTATACTCTTCTTTCATCGCAGAGACCCAGTTATCACTTTCTTCGCTAGAGATGGCGTCACGATAGGTTATTGGATCATCACCAAAAACATCACTGTCTACAGTACTATACGAAAAATAATCTGGAGGCTTACGTACTCAGTGAGGATATCTGCTGTTAGAACTATCAACGTTGTCATCACTCGGTTCATTTGAGGGAACCGGAGATTGAAAACCTTGTTCACCTGAGTGTGTTGACTCGGTTCCTTCGCTATCAATTGCTTCATCAGCATCCACAAAGTTGTCTTCATGCTCCTCTATAATAACCTCAGTATCTTCTGAAGGTGAAGACACTTCTTGGGGTACAGGCTGTGACATTAAATTAACAACATTCACAGGATCACATTTCAGTCCAGTGAAATTATTTTCAAAGAAAGTAACATCACGTAACTTGAGTAACCTCCTTGGTGTCTCGGCATCTCGAAAAAAATAGCTCCTAGGATCTTCTGAATATCCAACAAAAATATGTTCAGTTGCTTTCATGTCCAATTTAGTTCTTTGTAGCTAGCTACTAGTATCTAATCTGTGGTTCTTTGACATGAGGGAACATAAACTAAAGCTCTACATCCAAATACCTTTAAATGAGATAAATCTGGTTTGCTTTTATACCACATTTCAAACGGAGTTTTGCCTGTAAGTGCACGATGAGGGGACCGGTTTTTTAAGTAGACACTAGTCTCTACAGCATCCTGCCAATATGCTTTCGAGAGAGACCCATGTGACAACAAAGACCGAGCCTTCTCTACAATACTACGATTACATCGCTCACTTACTCCATTTTGTTGAGGACTGTACGGCGCCGTTGTTTGATGATCAATCCCTTGAGATTTTAAATAGTCTGCCAACTCTTTATTGACATATTCACACACCTTCCATAATATTGTCAATATTCTACAACCCGTGCGACATTCCAGAGAGGTGCACAGTTAAGTCGGGCGGGTTATAGAAAATTGATAATATTATTGATTTACATTGCTTACATTTCGATTTCAAGAGGTGATGCCTCTAATCTTGTGTACTATGCATTCCTAGTACCTTTGGTTAAATCCAAATGGCACAAGAAGTTAGGTCCTTGTAGGTACAATCCAAATTCCTTTGTACCGGTAGTTATTGGGAACGATACACTCGAAGTTGTTGACCACTCATTATGGCAACGCATACAATGACATACACTATTCGCATACGGCCTCCAGTCCCCGGCGACTCCTCTATTCCTCGCCCTGGTAGCGGGCGGGGTAACGGTGGAGCAGGGGGTGCTAAGAATCTCCGGCAGATGCCCCGCTACCACCCCCACTGAACTTTGGCCCTAGCAACACACAACGCCCGCACGTTGAGGTCTCGAACGCAGTTTTGATGACTTCCAGCCTCCCGAACAAGCCGGGTTCCGAAAAGGTTTATTACCGTAGGCCACATACATACGCTCCGCCAGATTATACGGAAGACCGAGGAGTATAATCGGCCATCATGTCTAGCGTTTGTGGACTACGAAAAAGCCTTCGATTTAATCGAGACCTGGGCGGTATTGCAGTCCCTCCAGCGGTGCCACATTCACTATAGGTACATTGAAGTGTTGAAGTGTTTGTACGTACAGCAACGCCACCATGTCGATCCTACTACAGGACGAGAGCACGAAACCAATCC
This sequence comes from Furcula furcula, assembly GCA_911728495.1. Taxonomy (NCBI): domain Eukaryota; kingdom Metazoa; phylum Arthropoda; class Insecta; order Lepidoptera; family Notodontidae; genus Furcula; species Furcula furcula. The sequence goes on along the minus strand of OU452249.1, from coordinate 17,442,873 downwards.
CATTGCAGCGAGGTGTGAGACAGGGAGACGTTATTTCTCCGAAACTGTTCATAAACGCATTGGAGGATGTTTTCAAGCTCTTGGACTGGTACTGGTGGGACAAAATAGTGGGTCCACGAGAAAACACCGACGGTTTAGATAATTTGTTTATTGCTTTTTCACTAAAAAGCAGTATTCCTATTTTTGTTAGTATTTTTAGTTTTTTAAACTATTAATTTATTTTATACTTTTTAAATAATAAATAAATAAATTTAGCATATTAGATAAAATTAGCATATTAGATTTTTTCGTAGCTTGATTCGTAGGCAGGTTGTTGTAAAAATATTTTTACTAGAGTAGATATTACGCGTAGTTATCTCAATGAGTTTGCGAAATTCAAGTAAGCACTACGTATTTACCCTTGAAATTAAACAGTCAAAACTACGCTGAACATCAATACCTTCACAAGTAGTATTCAAGGGTTCCGTTACCAACTTTCCGGGTCCACCAACAGGTCCACGTTAGTAGGCAAAGTGAATATAACTCTATAGATCAATTATGGCCAAACAATTCATTGTGGCCAAACATGATTGGCTTACTAGTAGCCATTCCAGGATTCCGTCACACACCTTCCAGTTCCATCATCAGGTACTCATTAATGGTCAAAGTGAAAAGTACTCTTTATAACAAATCAAATGAGCTCAAACTCGATGTGTTTAGTAGTAGCATTCCAGGGTTCCGTCATCCAACTTTCAGTTCCATTATCAGGTTCTCATCAATGGTCAAAGTGGGTCAAAATTGTATCGCAAGCTTCCATTACCATCATAGATACAGGTGAAGCTAATAAAAGCGTGTTAATAAAAAGCCAACACCCCCTGACCTGTCTTCTACTATAATGCACACGAGACCACATTCAAGGCGCCACGCAAACGTAGACACTTTTTTCTACCGACACGGCACACCATCACAGGAAACAGAGTTGTGGTGTCAGGTAGTGACGGTTGAACACTTTGTTACCGTCACGGCACACCATTTTAATCTCGTACAGGCGTGTGTCCAGGGGGTCAATTCAACTAATTTAAAACGGTTAAAGTTTAGTTTCGGTTTAGTAATCGTTCGATTTCAGTTGTCATTCGATAATGACCTAAAAAGTTATTCCACTAGTTGAAATAACAAACTTAATAACATACTAAACCTTTACTTAACCCGAACTAGACGCAATTTGAACTACAATTGAAACATAACGAACTACAATTGAAACATAATGAACTACAATTGAAACATAACGAAACTTTACTGGGTTTCCATACACGTTTATAGCTTAAAATGCTGCATCATAGCGCTCCAACCAGTGGACAGATTTGTGTGCGGTTTTTTTATTTGAAAGCTAGTATATGCGATATGGTTCTTAGCTATACTTCATGAAAATCGGTCCAGCCGTTTGAAGACCATCAGCTCTTTTCCGAGTCGAGGTAAGGATATTTCGTATACAATAGACATTTTTCATTACTTCTGTTAGTCCGAAAGATCTGAAATTTAGAACGTATGTAAATCCGATAACATTAACTAAAATGTTAACCTTCAGGGTCTGATGATGATCAGCAAGAAGGTGGTAACAGGATCTCGGCCCCATTAAATGTAGACCCATCAAGTTTGGGCTCGTTGAATAGGTTTCGATGAGTAATTGCTAGAAAAATGGTGATCAGGGTCTGATGATGGAGCAGCAAGGTGGTGACGGGATATCTACACAAATAAACGCAGACCCACCGAATTTGGGTCGAGACCTACTCGACGAGTAGGTGCTAAAAATACGGTGATCAGGGTCTGATGATGGAGCAGCCTACATAACGAGTCCAAATTCGATGGGTCTACGTTTATAGGTGCAGAGATTACGTGAACCCCTTCATGTTCCATCATCAGGTCCTGATCACCAATTTTCTAGCAACTACTCGTCGAGAACTACCCAACGAGCCCATACTCGGTGGGTCTACGTTTATTGGTGTAGAAATCCTGTGATCAACTTCCTGCTCCATCATCAGACCCTGATCACCGTTTTCTAGCAACTACTCATCGAGACCTACCTAACGTGCTCAAACTCGGTGGGTCTACGTTTATTGGTGCAGTGATCCCGTCACTACCTTGCTGCTCTATCATCAGACCCTGATCACCATTTTCTAGCAACTACTCGTCGAGACCTATCCAACGAGCTCAAATTCGGTGGGTCTAGGTTTATTGGGGCCGAGATCCTGTTACCACCTTCATGCTGATGATCATCAGACCCTGGTGAAGGTTACCATTTTCTTACAGACATAGGCGTCAAACTTTTATCACTCCTCGTTTTTGGTAGGGGTTAAAAACAAAAAAGATAGCTGACTTTTTTATACTAATAGTTTAGTTTAGGTCGTGAAAAAGTTAGGACTGGCTAACTTATGTTCAACCATGGTTCTTTCCTTAATTTTGACAGATGGAGCGCTTAGCTTCGTTTACGTTTGCTTTTAGTTTCAGAATGGAACTTATAAAATTTTAAATCGATCGTTGATTGAAACTGAATCGAAACTGCACGTCGATCGTTAGCACTTAGTAGAATAGGAAAACTGTCAAACGCATGGTTTAGTTGCGTTTCAGTCAACATATAAGTTAGTTGAATTGCCCCCCTGAGCCGTTCTGGCATTAAATTCCCGTGTTGCAGTATTTATCTGTTCATAAAACCTCTCAAGTTCTCTCAATATCTCCGGTTTTGATGAAATTACACTGCCGTCGTCGATATTCAGCTTGGTCATTTGGCTTCGCCCAATAGACGAATTCATCGCGAACACTTTAGAGCCTTGGTTCCGCTCAATTGCGTCCTTAATACATACATGCTGTATTATAGGAACGCAAGTCGTATCGCATAGATTTCGAAATTTGTCTATTGATCACGTATTCGAAGACCATCCTTCCATACGCCTGACTAAAATTACTAAGCAACGAAATCTAATACAATACTTGTACAATATTTGTGCTAATGTAAAAGAACAGGAACTATTATGTTTCCTAATAAAAGTCTGGTTTTACGTAATTATTTACTTTAATTTAACGAAAACAATGTAGTTATGCTACATAGTATACGAAACACAGAACAAAAAGTTTTGAAATAAGCGCTAATTGGTGAAATGTAATCCAACTCTAATCACACAAAACAATGAATCATTTCATTTCTACATAACACACTAAAAGTTTCCGGAACTGGCCACTAACATGTCCAAATAATATAATACTTATCGTAATACTAAAATTGCAGATGGAGAATTTTTTTTTCGTTTCGTGTTCTTATTACTACTAGTCTTCTATACTTATAATAAAACTGTAACAGGTCCAATTCTGTACATTGAAGATATTTTGAAAATTATATTTGGAGGGCATTCTATAACCGATACTGAGGCCGAAAATGAAATATTTTTAATTTTTGTCTGTCTGTCTGTCTGTCTGTCTGTCTGTCTGTCTGTCTGTCTGTCTGTATCACGGCTGCGCATCACGCCGAAACTACTGAATGGATACAAATGAAACTTGGCATGATTTGAGATCTTACTACGAAGTAGGACATAGGATACTTTTTATCCCGTAATCTAGCACGGTTCTTTTGGGAGAGGGGATTAAAGTCAAAATGGGCACTTGGTTATACGCTTGGTCCGATTTTATCAATTTTTCTTTATAATACAATAAATATTAGTAAGGGAACACTCATAGAGAGTTGTTATCAAGGTTTTGTAATCGATCGGGTTAAGCAACGTTAGGTAAGGTCACTATATAGATGGGTGACCGTTTAACGCCATTTGAACTAAACGGGTCCGTGCTTCGGAGAGCAAGTAAAAAGTGGGTCCCAGTTTTTAACCGATTATAAAAAAGGAGGTTATGTATTCGATGTGAATGTCTGTTATTAAAAGTTTAGTTATCGGAAAAATAGCGCAGGCGGAGCTGCGTGGGTCAGCTAGTTTAAATAATAAATATATGTAAGATATCATTATAATACGAAATAAAAATTATTTATTTGATATTTTCTCCGCTAGAGACTGACAAAATTAATGTTGCCGATAGGCGTGTCGCCACTGTCTATACGAAACTGTTAAACTACACGTCATTACCATAATATAAAATCTTTTTTAAAAAAAATTGAACCGACTTCAATATATAATTGATTTACTTATTTAATTGATTTGACATAATATGTATTGGTTATGATTTTATGGACTAACGGTCTGAAATAAAGATATTTAATTTAATTAATTTAATATCACTGAAAAGTATAAAATAATTTAAATATTATTGAAGTTGGTGTTAGCGTACCTGCTGTGTATATTTGGCACCAACTTCAATAATATTTAAATTATTTTATACTTTTCAGTGATATTGAAGTCGGTTCAATTTTTTTTTAAAAAAGATTTTATTTTAAACTTTTTAGTGATATTTTCATATAAAAAGATTGAACTATCGAAAACCGTAAAATTATCTAGGTAGGTTATGATCACATTATCGTCTACATAGTTTTACATAATTCATGTTTCTTCAGAAAAAAATATCCGGTCGTAATGAAATTTGCATGGAAACATCATAGTAGTTTACTCTCTCGAATAAAAAAAGAATAATCGAAATCGGTTCATAATTGTCAGAGCAATGTAATGGAGAACATCAGTTTTATGGTTTTTACCAGATAAATTCCTCCACATCGTTCATGGTCCTCCAGGAAGTTCTTATCCGGTTGTAATAAAATTCATACAGATTCAATACAGTGGTTTCTTCTTTCGAATAAAAAAAGAATCATTGAAATTGGTAAATTTTTGCCAGAGTTATGACTATTTTTGTCCGACCGGGCGAGTCCGAGCGACTAAAACGTCATCTATATAGGCTTTCTTGCAGCTCTCAGTGCGCAGTCACCATTCTTGTTTTTTCAGGAACTACTTATTACTAAGCAATAATTTTTTTATGGGACCCAATTAACGGATTAAAGAATGGATGGAAGAAAGATTTTTTCAAATCGGTTCATAATTGCCAGAGTTATGCGCGAACATACATAGAAAAAAAAAATATATATATACAGACGAATTGAGAACCTCCTCCTTTTTTGAAGTCGGTTAAAAAAAGTTAGTTCTCATTTTTGCCACCAGCACGGATAAGTTTGTAAGTCAGTACACACACAATGGAAACACACCTGTTTTGAACCTTATTTTATAGTGGTTAAGATTTTCTTTTAAATGAGTACATTTTTGTTTAAGTCAAAACAACTACTTTTTTTCGTATAGCTTGGCGGTTTTATTGATTTTTCTTTGTCTCCGATGTAAAGGTTTTATGTGCCAACATTACTGCATACAGAATTAGACTTTATTACTACATGTGAAGAAGGCTTCTATTAGTCCGACGTTCCGAATTATTTAAAACTATTTTCTACAATTTCTAGCTACGTGTATAGTTGTGTAAGTATATGTAACCGCGACCACATTTTCGATGTCATTTTGTACGTGACAGCTAATCTAGTTGGTATAGTATATCGATGATTAACATGGATTAACTCGGGAAAAGGAAACAGATACGCTTTCATACAATCTAGGGCCTGGGTAAAAATAAGATCGAATTAGATGAAAATGGTAATAGTTATAGGCTAATACATCAATAAACCATTACTAAAAATCCCAGTGAGGTAACCAACCTGAGAGCTGAGTTATAAGAGTTTTAATAAGTGATGGTGGACATTTTTATCAGCGGATGTTTGGAGTGTTAATGACTTTTTTATGTGCTTGGTTTCTTATAATTCACTTTAATATACATTTAGCGTATGATCTCTGTACAAACAAAGAATTATTATCAATGAAACACAATCAAAACACAAAAATACCCAAAACAAATCAAGTTATTCATTCCACAGCATAGAGTATCGTGCAGTCGCGAGTTGTCACTGTCAGACAGAATCAGATGTCAGCATAGACTAAAAATACGGAATCGATCACATCACTTAATCGATTCCTAAATGCGAGTAGATTTTTTCCTATAGCAGGTATCTGACATGAACTTCTTGAATATTAGGTTATAGAACTATTTAATAGGTTCCTTTTAAGAGGATCTCATTTGTTTGATTAAATTAATCCTGGGTAACTCCCTAGATAGCCTAATTTTTGTACTTAACTAATTCACATTTACTGACTATCGATAATCGATTATGTTTGTATTGTGACTAAAACGTATTTCTCAGTTATCTCATTTCCAAGATTAATAAATGTGTTGATTTCTTGCCAATTGATATTGAAAAAAATTGCAGTTTTTTTAAACCTTATCTCATCTTTTTCGACCACAGAATTATCTTGGCCCAGAAATACCCACCTCCTTTTCGTAGTATAATTTTCTACGATTTTACGTGTAATTTGACAGCTCAATAGAGCATCGCTCGCCTTCAATCTGCTTTTGGCGATGAGGCACCATGCAAGACGACTATTTATAACTGGTTTGCAGAATTCAAGCGCGGACGTGTCAAGAACACTGATCTGGCTTAGCTTATGTGGTGACCATGAAGTTCCTAGTGAAAAACTAATAGCAATGCTGTCTGTAAACGATAAAATGTATAAAAAACCAGTAGGAAGTTATCATGTTTGTAATGTCCAATATCTTTTGAACCGGTGCTTTATATGACATTAAATCTAGATATCATATAAATACTGTTAAAAAGTTATCATATGTCATAGAGCTGCAATTTGGGCATTGCATGGCATTGCTGACTTTCAGCTCCATACTAATATGGGCATGGTCCTTTGAAATGTAATAATTTTTTCGAGAACTTTCCCAAAGACACATAATTTAGAAATCGGTCTATACTCAGTTACAATATCAAGTCTATTATTTTAATAATCGGTGTAATTATAGACTTTTTCCATTTATTTGGAAAGACTCCAGTATCAATAGAAGCACGTTAAAGCAATGCAAGTTCAGCAGCACAATTAGCAACTAACAACGGATGAATATCATCGCTACCTGCTCCTTTATTAACGTTTAAGGTACTTAATTCATTAAAAACGCGGTCAAACTCAATGTTAACTGAATTTAGGTCTATGGTGTTTGAGGCGTTTTGATGACCAGAAGAAATTACTGTCGTCGTTTGTGAATTAGTGGATTGTATAAAAACTGAGTGAAAATACTGAGTGAAAATACTCATTTCTCACTACCACTATTTCCGTGGCACGCGTGAGTATGTTGACATGTCTAAAACACCAGTTTGTCTGGATGTAAATCGGTAAATTAGTTTACTGTACTTGTTTTAGTAGTTTCGGTGGATATTTTATGCTGTTTTTCGTATGATGATAATAAATAAACGAAATTCCCCATAGTTTTCATAATAATAGACTTTTCAAGTCAGTCACCAACGAGTTCTTAACTTATTCACCGAGTTGTGAAGTTGTTCACCAACAGTTATCAACTTATTCACCTTCTAAGTAGGGATTCACCTATGGATATTAGTAGGTAAACAATGCTATTTTATGGAATAACAAACAGATGTAGACTATAAAAGATATTCGTTGATTTGCTGCAGTACCTACTACTTACTTTGAACGATCCATACCGTATTTATTTTTCCTGTGAAATTTATAACTTAAAGTTATTAACATTTTTCCTTCCACATAATTTTGAGATAAGGGAAAGGGGTGACCAGTATTTATTATTTTATTTCTCATTATAAGATTAAAACTACGTGACATAAACGAAAATAAAAATCTATTTTGAAATGTGCCAATGAAGCCCTTTCATATGATACCCCGCTCGATCTATAGTAGTCTTACTTTAAAATCATGCTACTCCATTTCGACCCCCATTGAAAAGAAAAGAAAATACCTACTTACTTATTTCTTAATCACAATGAGGTTGAGTAAGTAAGATCTAAAACTATTATTAGGTTCAAATCGATAGCATCTGTAACTACAGATGCTATATATTACAGGAACCCCTAAAATATATAAAATATATATATTCGCGTGACAGACAGACGAAGTCGAAGTAGCTAGTTGTGTGACGAAGATGGACCGACCTAACTGGATAGTTTCTCCTAGATATACATAGTGGTCAAATGTGCCCTTTAGTTGGATGGACACAGTGGCGTTGCTATACAAACACATCAACACTTCGATATACCTATAGTCTATGTGGCATCGCTGGAGGGACTGCAATACCGTCCAGGTCTCCATCGAATCGAAGGCTTTTTCGTAGTCCACAAATGCTAGACATAATGGCTGATTATACTCCTCGGTCTTCTGTATAATCTGGCGGAATGGATGTGGTCTACGGCATTATAGCCTAATCGGAACTCGGCTGGTTCGGGAAGGCTGGAATTCATCAAACCTGCGTTCGAGACGGTTCGTAATGACTCATGAAAACAGCTTGTAATGGCTTAGGAGTGAGATAGGTCTATAATTCTTCAATAAGGTGTTATCTCCTTTCTTGAAGAGAAGCACTACCACGCTCCTGCGTAGTACCGTATCAGAGCAACACGGAATTGAATAACTTCTGGACGACTAAATGTATAGGTTTTCCACCCGCTCACAGAAGGTGCCTTGTTGTTTTTAAGCAATTTGAGAGCCATGCTAATCTCGTACAACCTGATGTCTGGGATGTCCTCAGAAAATGTTTTATTTGACTATAAACAAAGGTATAGGTACATAAGTCTATCCAGCGCCAGTTGATTATGTGCAGCTCCAAGCTGGCGCAATCGTTACGCACTTAAGGGAAATTTTTGACACATCAGCAACAGAGTAATGGCTAGGGATAATAGATCCAACTGGGTCGAAGTGCGTTCCTGTGGTTACGGGCCCGAATTTATAGCAACAATAGAATAGAAATTGACAGATTCATTAGGTTATCAAAGAGATTCAAGTCATATTCAATTAAGGTTAAAGTTTTTTGTAACCATCATTTGTAGTGATAACTACACTTATAACATTTAGGGTTCAGAATTTAGTTGGCCTAACTGGACATTTCAATTTATCACGATTCAAACAGAATACTTTGGTTAGTCACAACTTGACATCTCAATTTGTCAAAATTTAATCAAAAAGACCTTAGCTGACTATAACTTGACACAATATCAATTTGTTAATTCAATTTCAATGTTCGTTTACAAAAACATAGTTTGACAAGTCGTTTTGTCAAATAAAACATGGTAAAATGCGAGATGTCAATATAGTACCAAAGGCCATTGGTCTAAAAGTTATACATATTTAGAGTTGTCAATTTTTTCATAGTAAATTCCATGAAGCTATTAGGGTCAAAATGGAGTCCACACTCCAAATACTTGATTGAGGCATATGCTATCCCTTTCATTGAGGTCTGATGTGTGGTCCATGTTATAATTGAAATTACCCGAGAAATGGATACCCTAATATAGAAATGCTTTACTTACACATCAAAAGGGGTGTTTTCTCGTGGACCCACTATTTTGTCCCACCAGTGGGTCCACGAGGGAGAACTATTTCTCGTGGACCCACTGCACTCTACGGTTATTAAATGTTCCTCCTGTATAATAAAGATGTATAGCACCTTTTTGCATTGTCAAAATTTATCTATCGCATAGTGAAGTGACAAGTGGCAGACAAAAAATATGTGCTTCCGCTGGTCGGTGTAAATCGTTTCATAGTTTTTTAGGCTTCCACACCCATTTTTTCACTACAACTACATTCTTATAGGGCATTACTAAGTTATAAACACGTTATAAACTTCCCATTAAGAAGTTAACCATCATTCATGATGAGACCACCTTATGTCCTATGCTACCCTGGTACTTCTGGTATAAATATTGAAGCAGTCACAGTTTGGTAAAACTAGATGTCTCACGAAAGGGGAAGGCCTCTTTGTGTCCTCTGTTGCCCTAGTACTTCTGGTAATAATGTTTAAGAATGCGCAATTTTGCGGTTTTACGCGCTATTTCGTGGATGCCCTTTGAAATTCCGTCTGGAGCTACCACATTCAGCCGGTGTAACTACTTGGAATATTTACACAAAATTTACTTCCAAACTGTTCGATCGTAGAAGAATTTTCGAAAAAAAAAATTCCCATCTGTCTGATGATCGAACTACCAATCGGACTAATTGGAACGGATAATCCAATAGAAAGACGTTGCTTCTTGTGGGAATGATAGACGCTGTTGGCCGCAGATGGCCATTGCAGCTTCACCGGACAATAGGAGGCGAGCGCTTGAAGCGCTCTAGCCTTTACGGCAGAAGTAGCGACGAGCTCAAGGGCACCTCAAGGAGGCACGGCCTCGGCTTGGGCTGTCGCTTAAGAGAAGGCTGAGTTTACCACCGGTTCACAACGCGCCCCCACTGAGAAGAACCGGCAAGAAACTCAGTGGGGTGATGCACGTCGTTGAGGCCGCATACGTACGACCCTTCGGCCTCGCCGGCGAGACCGGTGTCTGATAGCTAGTGTAGCATACGGTTGTCGGGGAGCGTTCGGCGCATCCCGGTCCAATAGGACCGTCATGGGGTCAGGAGGGTCGAGCAGTACGTGCCGTGGTCTGCGGCGCGAGTCAGAAGACTAGGGGCGTAATCGGCGGCGGCGCGGATTAAACTGTTCGCGTGACGGGACGCGGATTCAAAGTAGCGTTTCGACGCTTCTTTGAGGAACTTACGAAGGGGATCTAACTTGAAATCGGAATGCAGATCTACGTTCCGCATGTATCACGGGGCACCGACGGCACGTCGGAGGAAACGATTCTGGATAACCTGGAGGCTATCGATATGGGTGCGTGCGGCGTGCGCGAAAACTACACTCGCGTAAGTCATGACAGGGCGAATGCAAGCTTTATATAATGTCAACTTATTTCTATGCGCATTTTACTCCGCTTACAGAGAAGGGGATACAGGCGACCTAGTACGAAAGCCGCTCGATTGCGGACGGACCTAATGTGCGGGCCGAAATTCATGGCGGAGTTCAAGGTGACTCCTAGGTACTTAACCTTCCTAGTCCAGGGGATAGGGCGATTGAATAGGGATATTGGGGCCAGTCGTCTGTTGGGCCGAAGGCTCCGCGCCGAGAACATATTGGCGGGTCCCCGGGAGAAGACCACCGCGGCACTCTTCTCCAGGTTCACCTCTATGCGCCACGTACGGAACCATTGACCTAGTCTTCCCGGACATTCATACCATTAAACAACTCATACCAGAGCTTATTACTGGATGGCAAAATGCGCGAGGCCTCCTTGTATCTTATGCCGCCCTGGTACTTCTGGTGTAATATTATGTGGTGTTTAAAATGTCCGATATAGATTTCATTTAATAAATTATAGTTGATATTTATTTATTCATATGATAATTTCATACTATTATTGAAATCAAACATACTATTATCCCAACCCTTGCTATAACTATATATAGGATGTTAATAAACAACAGTGGGTCCACGAGAAATAGTTCTCCCTCGTGGACCCACTGGTGGGACAAAATAGTGGGTCCACGAGAAAACACCGTCAAAAGAATGTTTTCCACCCGAAAACTTAAAATACGATGACAATCATGGCCAATAAAAAAATTTTTGGTACTGTTCTGCGAGTTCGATTAGAATAATGCTCTATTGTGTTTTCGCCAATTATACTCAAATGCAAATTTTAATTACCGATTTTAAGGGTTCGTATTTTGTGGCAACACGGTCGCTTATTGTCAGCATGAAACTGTCTGTCATTTAAATCGATCAAACATTTAAATACCATAATTTCACGATAAAGTGAATTAAAATCATTAAAATGGTGATAAAATGTGCAGTACTTGGTTGCAAAAATATGTTGTATCCAGTATTTAATACCGAATATCGCTCGTAAGTGCGATTTTGTTCAATAATTACCTACTGATGATCCCTGTGCATTATGCACCATATTTTCGATCAGTTCTTCTTTCGATAGGCACATAACACGTTTTCAGTTCGTTTGTTAGTATTGGGTTTAAGTTTCTGTTAATTTGTACTTTAATTATTTAATTTTAAAATATTTCACATTGTTTTAATAGAGTAACCATGGTAAAGATTTTTTGAAGACTTTCCGTTTTGGGTATTTTTTACCGCCACTTTATGATCAAAAAATAAACGATGTATTTAGTTCAAAGGATTGATATTAAAAAAATATTGTATGTTCATTAATTTTATAAGTGTGTAGGTATGTAGGTTAAGTTTAGGTACAGTTAGTTTTGTAACGTATTAGATACATATTATTAAAATCATATTTATTCTTGTCGCCTCCTAGTCCTATCGCGTCTAGTAGCCTCCGTGGCGCAATGGGAAACCGCTTGCTTGCATACCGGGGGTCGCAGGTTCGAATCCTGCGGGGAGCAACAACTTTGTGTAGTTGTTCCTCACTGGCTAGGATAATGCAGGCCGGTCATCTGATTGTCTGTAAAGTAAGATGATCCATGCGTCGGATAGGCATGTAAAGTACACTTGTGCACTTGTGTCTACGCAAGCATTTGTGCACTGGCTGATGGCTGATCTTGCGAAAGATTAGCCGGTATGGTTGGATTGGCCGTATCGGCGAGAGTACCTATATCATTCCATAAATATACATACTGTTTTATTTACCCCTGGTCAATATTAATATTTTTTTTATTTTCTTGTAGATTTCATAAGAATATTGAGTGAAGAAATGTACCTATGACTATCCATTGTCCCATTGGAAAATAAATTTGATGAAGCTGCAATGATCTGCAGTTGGTCCCATGGAAACCTAAATTTACCGCGAATGCTTTTTCTTTCGTCTAATGTGTTGGTTAAAAGGTGTTTTAGTTGTTTGCATATAATGCAAATTGCTATTCAGTATCTTGTGATTAATCGGAGATCGTTAAACGTACTGAATAAATGATTTTATAGTACAAATTTTTTTTATCATAACTTCATATACTTTTATTTTCACAACCATTAGCTTATTATTTATTTATCACTTGATTTTCTGTAAAGTAAGATGCTCGGCCAGTGTAGTGTGTACCTTATCCCCCTACCTAAGTACGCCACCTAAGTATACCTAGCTTTATAACATAATTAGTTTATAAGCCAATGTATCGTGGCAGAGAGGACAGTATTAAATAACTAACACATCGAACAGACTTTCTTTAAATCGCCCATTGCATGGCGACCCTGCCAGGATTCGAACCTGGAATCTTCTGATTCTTCATTGCACCAGAAGGAGGTCCTTATTTATTTATCATCTGTTTCCCTATCAATCACAGTTTGTTCTTCTTGTTCACAGTTCTTCCGTATTTGGGCTGCTCCAACCCGTAATCAGACTGATTAAGCAACTAGACATATTTAATCGGTTTAAACTTAAAGCATAAACAAGCCAAGCAAGTCGTATTATGCGACGAAGTTAAGAAGAGAAGAAACATCAAGGTTGCCCTCTTAGAAAGAGAAATCCGACCTCAATGAAAGGGATAGCGTTGACCTCAGGCATGTATTTGGGGAGTGTTGCCTCCACTTTGACCTATAGCGTCATGGTAAATTCATAGGCGTAGGAATCGTTTCAGCCAATAAAAAAAAGATGTAAGTCGACTTGTCAACGTATTCACGCCGGGCACGGAATATTAATATTTTACCTTGGTATAACATTTTGTCAGGAATAGCGTTGACGTTTGTTTTAGATGCTACAAATGACCAAAAATATTTTGGACACGTGTTAATTTTATCCTCCGAGAGTGTGATAAATTTATTATAACAGTCATCGTACATTTTTCTAAATCGAAAAACAACGTTAGTCACTAAGATTACCATATTTTTTCCATTTTCTGTGGAATTTGCAAGCGAATTTTAAAAAATCTTCGAATGCAGTTTTCTTTCTTTAAAAAAATAAAGGAATGTTTTCTTTGAGTAAAATTTTCTATCTACAGTATTAAGAGTACTTCCCCTTCAGGTGGCATTACAAAATTCCACCCTGTATAATAAGTAACCAGATAAGCAGTCACCTACTAAATTTCATCCAAAATATGGCAGTGATAGCTTAAATATTCCGTATGAACGTAAGAGCCCGAGTGACCCATCCAGGATTGCGCAGGATGTAAACGGTTTTTATAGGCGCAATGGTCATTGTACATTATTTTTTTTGTACAATGCTGTATCAATATTTATGCTACAAAAACAACGATGTATAGCGTTAAAACTATTTTCTATCTAATACTATTAACTACTACTAATGGGAAATATATGTTCCGTATGAAAATTTGCTGTTGCAACGTGAATTAGAGCAGTTTTTAGACGCAAATGAAGCATTTCGACACGTCTTTACGCTAGCTGTTGTCGGCTCGTACTAATTTGAAATAGGGACACAACCGTCTCCGTAGCTCTATTTTCGTGACCATTTTTCGGGCCGTGACAGCTAATCTTGTGTAAATAGTATATCGATGTAGGAGACGCTTCAAATGACACTTATTTCAAATCTGTTGGATGGTGGGGACACTTTTTCCCATGGTCCTTTAAGTTATTTTTCTTGCTTTAATATATATATATCTTATCCTTTTTTCCAGGCATTCTCATGAATCTGAAACTAGAGGATCTTCTCAAAGCAATAGTTTGCCAAGAAAAAATAACAGAAACTTCTTGTACAAGTGGAAAGCTTTTACATGCTCTCTTCAGTTCAGGAACATCAAAAATCATATACACTTTTGGAGATCAAGAACTTCTAGGTCCATTAGTTCTAAAATCATTACCAGCTATATGCCATCGAGTTTTTATTCTAGAAAATAATTTTGCTTCTAACAGCATTGACACGACAAGGATAGAATGATCTGGTCTTCAATTTCTTCTAGATGACTTTAAAAGTTTTCCATGTTTCCTACAGATCCGGCTAATGGCCGCAATATTTTCATAATTTTATCACGGAAGAAGATATTGAGGGTCTGGACGAGCGTTTTAAAAACTGTGTTCACGATTTCTACATGGATGATCCAGTGAGAAGTTTTAAACTTCAGGAAGATATAAGTAGACTTCCTGAAAGCCACTGGTGGTTCAAAGTTTAGAGTTCCTAATAAGAATCTTACGGCATATAGAGTGGATAGTATAACCAAAAGACAACCATGGTGAACTGGAATGCACCGGACATAAAAAAGTGGAAGGAAAAAGCTAGAAATTTACAACAGTCTTACTGCGATTCTCTTGGTGATAGCGAGTGGCATCATATTGGTAAAGGAGAAGAAACTATTCTTCTCCGAAATGTAGGTTATGGACTCTTTGGCAATCCCCCGGGTTTGCCAACCGTCGATAATCTTGAGACTGGTTACGAGAAAGAGCAGTTGGAAAAGATTAAAATCATTAAAGAGCAATTGACGATTGGTATAAACATGAAATACGAGGGTATACATTTTGCCTGCGTTTTTGTAGCATGCAAGATTTTCGACGAGCAATTTACGCAGCCAGTTTTTAGAGCAAAGGCTGAAACTTCGAAAAAATTTGTTTATGTAGATGCAGCGGCACGCATTTACGATTCATGGAGTAGCTATCTATCCGGTAATGTCCTACCTAAGTGTTTGTTTTGTGTACCAACATGGGGAACTTACATACACAAAAATTCCGATGGAATAGTAAACGTCAAATTTGGTACATCTCCTGCTTGTGACCTCGTCAACCGAACGGCCAGCTTCCTAGATACAGTCGCAACTGTCGCAGCCGTAAGCGCCACGGTAGTAGGCGTGGCGGCACTATGCACTATACCCATCGCTGGACCGATCGCAGCCGCCAGTGCGCTGGCAGGCACGTCTTCAGCAGTGTATGGTGCCAGCCGTACCGGCTACACTTTGTACGATAGAGGCGTTCACGGGCAGAGCATCGATCCTATATCCAATTCAGAAGCCCGCTTATGTTGGTTATCACTTGTCGGATCCGGTCTAGTTATGGCACAGGGAGCAATGCTGAAGAGTTTGACTGAGATGGCGAGAGCTGGTGACGTCATGAGCGAAGCCGGAAGAATCGCTTACCTAGTAATTCAGACAGGAAGTCTGACCGTGAACGGAATCGGCATCATCAACGGGATGGCGGTACTTATTGAAAAGACGGAAAATAATACACTCACGACACTGGATGTGTTCCAATTCAGCGCGTCAGTGCTGTTCTTCACCAACTCTGCAATCAACTATAAAACTGCTGGAACAATAATTAAGGAAGTCCAACACGAAGTTATCAATAGCCACAGAAATGAACTAGGCCCGGATGCCAAGAAACTGTTTAATAAACAAACAGGAAAGTTGCGCGGGCCCGACGAACTTCACGGGAACGCAAAAGTCGTCAAGCAACTGAACAAGATCAAAAACTCACAGGATTTGTTCGAGATGATGGTCAATAAAAATATTGATAACAAAAAGGTAGGTTGTAATTGATAATATACTGTAACGTTAAGATATATTAATGATAATATATACTACGTAAATGCACCGACGACATCTAATTGAAAGTTATAAAAATCTAAAAGCTTTCGCATAATTTTTAGCACACAGATTTCAATGTAATTTTATAAAAACCATTAAGTAAATATCTGAAAAAAAATCATTACCTAATAAGACAACGACGAGCGATTATGCGAGTCGCAGGCGACCGGTTGAATGCAAATAGCTAATCGTCGTTAATTGTGGCGTTGCAAGTGGGAGGCCTATGTTTATCAGTGGACATCCGGCTGATGATGATAATGAAGGTGTTAGATCCCTCCTGAAAAAACACTTCAAACCGAGGGTATTCTGTATACAAAGTGGATATCACATGGCGACATTAAATGAAACCATAGTTAATATGTAAGTACATACTAGTGAACACAATTAATAAAAATAAGCGGAAAAAAGTATATAATAATATCAAGATATTTTTCATACAAGATTTTTTATGTTTTGTTAACACAGTAAAAGCAACACCATCACATATATTCTTAATCGAGGATACTTTAAAACTTTAAGCAACGGCCGGGGTAGCTTTTTTAACATTTAAAATCACATCTAGTTATATAGTCCTACATTGGCTAAATATGACAAGTTAGCAGAAACTAACAAAAAGATGATATGGCTAAATTACTGCACATATTTCATTAATTTTTGTAGAACGGGCTTGGCATATAATGCGGTTGTATAACTTAATGTCGTTATCTCATATCCACTTCGTATAAACTGTATGTATTTATTAAATAAAATGAAAAAATGTGCGTGCGTGGAGTCCCTCTGCGCGGAAGAAGTGAAACTTCATTCTCGCTCTGTCTCATTCTATACCCCCTCCCCAGGAGCGCTGAACGTAAGTCGCATAAGAAGTTTCACTTCACTGACTAACTGAATGTCAGTCAGTCAGTCAGCCAGCCTTTCAGTCAGTCATTCAGTCATTCTTTCAGTCGTTCAGTCAGTTAGTCAGTCAGTCAGTCCGTCAGTCATTCAGTCAGTCAGTCAGTCAGTCCGAGTCAGTCCGAGTCAGTCCGAATCCGCCCGAGTCAGTCCGAGTCAGTCCGAGTCAGTCCGAGTCAGTCCGAGTCAGTCCGAGTCAGTCCGAGTCAGTCCGAGTCAGTCAGTCAGTCAGTACACCGAACGACACCGAACGACACTGAACGACACTGAATGACGGCGTCACGTGAGCGCTTTCATAACATTAAAATTTTTTTACGCTTAACGTTTAACGCTTAACAATTAACGCGTTAAATAATAACATTTTTGGTAGTCGCATAAGAAGTTTCACTCGCTCTGTCTCTTTCTACAGTCAGTCAGTGAGTCAGTCGGTCGGTCGGTCCCTTACTCAAACACACACTCACACTCGCACTCGCACTCGCACTCGCACTCGCACTCGCACTCGCACTCGCACTCGCACTCGCACTCGCACTCGCACTCACACTCGCACTCACACTCACACTCACACTCACTCTCACACTCACACTCACACTCACTCACACTCACCCTCACACTCACACTCACGCTCACACTCACACTCACACTCACACTCACACTCACACTCACACTCCAACTCACACTCACACTCACACTCACACTCACTCTCACACTCACACTCACACTCACACTCACACTCACACTCACACTCACACTCACACTCCCACTCACACTCACACTCACACTCACACTCACACTCACACTCACACTCACACTCACACACTCACACTCACGCTCCCACTCACACTCACAATCACACTCACACTCACACTCACACTCACACTCACACTCACACTCCAACTCACACTCACACCCACACTTACGCTCGCACTTACACTCACACTCACACTCTCACTCACACTCACACTCACACTTACGCTCGCACTTACACTCACACTCACCCACTCACCCACCATCATAACCTTAACTAATTTAACGCTTAACGTTCAACACTTATCATCTAACGCTCAACGTCTAACGCATAACGTCTAACGCGTTAAGTGATAACATTTTTGGAAGTCGCATAAGAAGTTTCACTTCAAAAATTGCGTGCGTGGAGTCCCTCCGTGCCATCGATATAGTATATCGATGCTCCGCGTGGAAGAAGTGAAACTTCACTCTCGCTCTGTCTCTTTCTATTCCCCCTCCCTGCGACTGAACGACACTGTACGACACTGAACGACACTGAACAACACTGACGGACACCGAACGACACCGAACCGCACCGAACCGCACCGAACCGCACCGAACCGCACCGAACCGCACCGAACTGAACCTAACCGCACCGAACCGCACCGAACCGCACCGACCGCACCGAACCGCACCGAACCGCACCGAACCGCACCGCACCACACCGGACCATACCGAACGACACTGAATGGCGGAATGACTGTGTCACGTGAGCGGTATCATACCCCATAGTAGCGTTTAACGTTTAATGCGTTAAGCGTATACAATTTTGGAAGTCGCATAAGAAGTTTCACTTCAATAATAAAAGTTAGAGCTGCCCGCCTGCTGAAGTACCTCAACCTTACAAAAGACCACAGCCAAGCGCCTAGATAAGCACCATCAGGAAATATTATTGAAGTGAAACTACTTATGCGACTTTCAACAAGTTTTACTCTTAACGCGTTAAACGTTATGGAGGGGTTATGAATGCGCTCACGTGACCAAGTCATTCAGTCTTCAGTCACTCCGTTATTCCGTCATTCCGTCATTCAGTGTCATTCAGCGTTGTTCCGCGTCGGTCAGCGTCGTTCAGCGTCGTTCAGAGTCGTTCAGAGTCGTTCAGCGTCGTTCAGTGTCGTTCAGTGTCGATCAGTGTCGTTCAGTGTCGGTCAGTGTCGTTCAGCGTCGTACAGTGTCGTTCAGTGTCGTTCAGTGTCATTTCAGTATCGTTCAGCGTCGTTTAGCGTCGTTTAGCGTCGTACAGTGTCGTTCAGTGTCGATCAGTGTCGTTCAGTGTCGGTCAGTGTCGGTCAGTGTCGTTCAGTGTCGTTCAGCGTCGTACAGTGTCGTTCAGTGTCGTTCAGTGTCATTTCAGTATCGTTCAGCGTCGTTTAGCGTCGTTTAGCGTCGTACAGTGTCGTTCAGTGTCGATCAGTGTCGTTCAGTGTCGGTCAGTGTCGGTCAGTGTCGTTCAGTGTCTTTCAGCGTCGTTCAGCGTCGTTCAGTGTCGTTCAGTGTCATTTCAGTGTCTTTCAGTGTCATTTCAGTGTCGTTCAGCGTCGTACAGTGTCATCCATTGTCGTTCAGTGTCGTTCAGTGTCATTTCAGTGTCGTTCAGTGTCGGTCAGTGTCGTTCAGTGTCGTTCAGCGTCGTTCAGCGTCGTTCAGTGTCATTTCAGTGTCATTCAGCGTCGTTCAGTGTCGTTCAGTGTCATTTCAGTGTCGTTCAGTGTCATTTCAGTGTCGTTCAGCGTCGTTCAGTGTCGTTCAGTGTCGTTCAGTGTCGTTCAGTGTCGTTCAGTGTCATTTCAGTGTCTTTCAGCGTCGTTCAGCGTCGTTCAGTGTCGTTCAGTCTCATTTCAGTGTCGTTCAGTGTCGTTCAGTGTCATTTCAGTGTCTTTCAGCGTCGTTCAGTATCGTTCAGTATCGTTCAGTCTCATTTCAGTGTCGTTCAGTCGCGGGGAGGGGGAATAGAAAGAGACAGAGCGAGATTGAAGTTTCACTTCTTCCGCGCGGAGGGACTCTCCGCACGCACATTTTTTTTTATTGTATTAATTTATAAATTCGCGGAGTCACTTCAGGCTTTGCCACTGAAAACCAGCGCTGAGTTGCGGCTAAAGCTTAAACGCAGCCAGCTTTAAGCTAAGTGGTAGGCCTGTTTCACATAGATCACGTATATTTGATATAGTAGTACCTAGTTTATAAGTGATTGTTTTACGATTGCTCTTTTTGACGTCCGTCTCTGTGTGACTTTTCTTTGTGTGTGAAGATGGGGCGCATTGTAGCCCCCCGGGAACCAGTCACGGTGCTCACGGGGACGGGGGTCGCAACCCCGCCGCCGTCCTCCTCGGAGTCGCCGCCGTACTCCATGGACGCTCAAAGGGCCCACACCCCGAGCGTCCAGCGACTCCGAAGGTTGCCCGTTGTTTATAGCCCCGGGCTCAGGGCTGGGGGTTTGATTCCTACCTAGGTTATATAACTAGAATAAAAACCTCTCCTTTATAGTTATGAATTTATGTAATATGGTTATATAAGATTATTTTATCTAGATAAGTATGGATTTAGAAAAAGTCTAACATGCATTTGTATTAGTTTGCAATCAATTATCTGATTGCCACAGATAAGGCTCTGTCTAGTTAGGGACTAGATGGCCGTGTGTGAATTCAGGTCATTCCAGGATATTATTAAAATTAGTAGGTAAGCTTCAATATAATATGTTAAGAGCCTATTTTGGATTATGTCTATCATATGATTTTTTTCAGGTAAAACTTACCCCTGAAGGCTTCAAAGGCAATCTTGTGGTGAACAAAAATTTAAAAATTCATCCATTGAAGATGCTGGAAATCAAGACCGAGTCGAGACAGGCGATCTACACATCGACCAGAAACTACGCGTCCGGTAAAATGGACAAGACTACGTTTCACGAGGTCATGAATGATATCTGCAGAGAATACTGCATTTCGTTCGAATCCATGCAGCAGGATGCAGCTAAGAGGGTTTCTGGAATATTAGTAAACGGGAGGAAGATTTTTGCAAACGCAACTCCACACGAATTAGACCGCATGTCCGTCGTACTGAGTAACACGGCCAGCAACGACCAAGAAATAATCGCGCTAGCAACAAAGTTTGCAGAGAACCTGAATTGTCGCACACCCGACGATTTTATATCGTATATGGAATATTTTGTAACTGAATTAAACGATAGAGTGAAAGCCTTGGAACAAAATTACCTAGACAGTCGTGATGCTGCTGCAAGCCGACCTGGTTTCAAATCAACAACCTTTGATAGAGAATGGGGCATACCGGATTGTGTAAGACGGAAAGTACACTTGAGAAACCAAGTATTAAACGAATATCGAGACGGTTCCGGTTATAATGATCTGACGCGAAGGTTCAACGACTTAAAGGGAGAAGTGTCTAAGTTGAATGCTCAGTGTCAGCCAGGGTTCTTTAACGATAACTCTGCTACTTATCATTACTTAAAACACAGACACTTCGGTTCTAAAGAGTTAACTCCAGCAGAATACTTCGCCTTAGCCGAGGAGGTGGTGGGTCAACCGACGAACATAACCAACTCGATGCTAAGTCAAGACGGCCAAGTCACTATAATAACGTATAAAGAGCCAGTCAGGGGAGTGTTTGCTATTTTAATTAGGCGGAATTATGACCAAGGTACGGGTATCGCAACTGTTATGTATAAAAAAGACTAATGAATGACAAAACACACAGGGCATGGTGTTTTTTTCATACCAGTTTCTTAATAAATACGAGGTCGAACGACTTGTTCTGAGGTATTGCTTATATCATGTAGTCTTAGTTTAGTGTAATTGTGTCTATTTTGGTTTTTACTAACATTTACTTAAGCTAAAAAAATCTTTTTCGACTGTGTTGGTAGTCTGACAGTCGCAACTGCTGCGACTGATAATCACGAGTTACTGGGTTCAATTCTCTACTCAAACATTCATTGTTATTTGATTTTTAGACAGGACTTAATTTCGATTTGCGATAGGTTCTTGGGGTGAGTAAGGTGTATTGTATGAGGAGGCTCAGGGCTTTCGTCCGTTTTGCTGCGGACACACCTCGGACATGGGAACTTTTTCCTTGTTTTGTTTAAAAACTAGTGCTCAACCGTCTACGGATGCATCGCGACTTACCACCAGCTAGTTGCATTATATTGAGCAATAAAAAAATGTACGTGCGTGGAGTCCCTCCGCGCGGAAGAAGTGAAACTTCATTCTCGCTCTGTCTCTTTCTATTCCACCTCCCCGCGCAACGAAGTCAACGAAGTCACTCACTCACCCACTCACTCACCCACTCACCCACTCACTCACCCACTCACTCATCAATCACTCACCCACTCACTCACCCACTCACTCACTCACCCACTCACTCACCCACTCACTCACTCACCCACTCACTCACCCTCTCACTCACCCACTCACCCACTCACTCACTCCCCCACTCACCCACTCTTCCACTAACTCAGTGACGGCGTCACATGAGCGCTTTCATAACCTTAACAAATTTAACGCCTATCGCCTATCGTTTAACACCTATCATTTAACGCATAACATGTAACGCATAGCGTCTAACGCGTTAAATGATAACATTTTTGGAAGTCGCATAAGAAGTTTCACTTCAATAATATTGAATGAAATGCGAATGCAAGTTTAATGTTTTGGCCATCGCTAAGATTGTTGGGCAACCGACATTATGTAGAATGCGCTACGTCAGCGTTCCTTACGTGGGGCACTGGCTGCAATTTGTTACGCGCTAACTAACTCTCTATTACTTATTGTCATTGTATATTTAGTGAATAGTTTGCTGAAAGTCAAGCAAATAAATACTTACTACGTTGTCCGGGAGACTCCAGAAAGTACAAACAGCGAATGGGAACTCCCGAATTATTCGAGAAACTTTCCTACATAACCACTTAACGCTCTCTGAATTTATTTTCTTTAAATGCTTATTGAAGTCAAACTTCTTATGCGTCTTCCAAAAATGTTATCACATAACGCGTTAAGCGTTAAATGATAGGTGATAGGCGATAGGCGTTAAATGATAGGTGTTGTGAGGTGGGAGTGAGTGAGTGAGTGACTTCGTTGACTCCGGCGACTCCGCCGACTCAGCCGACTCCGCCGACTCCGCCGACTCAGCCGACTCCGCCGACTCAGCCGACTCCGCCTACTCAGCCGACTCCACCTACTCAGCCGACTCCGCCGACTGAGTGAGTGAGTGGGTGGGTGAGTGAGTGAGTGAGTGGGTGAGTTGGTGAGTGGGTGAGTGAGTAAGTGAGTGAGTGACTGGCTGACCGGTGTCGTACAGTGTCGTACAATACAGAGCGAGAGTGAAGTTTCACTTCTTCCGCGCGGAGGGACTCCACGCACGCACATTTTTTTATTTTTAACACACATTATTCTTTTTATTAGGTCTCAATTATTCTTATTATTAGGTCTTAACTTAGGTTGTATGTACAACCGGTGCCTTAACACATGATTGCGCAACATATCCGTCGTTAAAAAGACCAACCCAGGTTCAAATTTAGGAAATTGTTCCTTAAACCTGAGTCTAAACCTAGGTACGTCGTGAAACTGATTTTCATACTAAGACGATATAAGTATATTTAAGTGTTTATGTATGTAAATTAAACACAGGCCAACATAACATTTATTTTTTCTACTATGTTTATTTTTACAACATTTTACCGAATATTATTGAACTTATTTTATAATGATTAAAGTAAAGTTATAGATTGTTTGATGTTAAACAAGGAAATAGGTGCACAGGAATTATGTGACTTGATTCCACTATCCCTCTTCTATCATCGGACGACGAGACACACGGCTTGGCGGCTATATCCCAACCCAGTCGTCAATAGACTTTTAATAAGCTAGTCTGCTTAATGAACTCCACTTGTATCGCTGCTATGTATGAGGTGGGATTTCTAACGTAACGACAACCCTTCTTTTTATCGGAGAGGAGACCTTCAAAAAGTTTTCGATCTCGGCTCGGTTATGTGGAATTTTTATTTACTAAAACCTCTGGTCGCCTTTATCGATGTTGTATAGAGACTTCTAGCGCCGCACGCTCGTTATGGAATGACCTGGGGGGAGTGAAGAATGCATGCTCCCCGCGACATCCTTGTAGTGCTTGTAACTACGCATGGCGTACACCGTGCCGTCACCCGCCTCGCTCCAACCTTGTGCATCCACAACCCATGAGCCTCCTTTAGGGCAGGGGATACCTCCTTACATTTCTATTGGGACCCAGACCATGGGGCTTGCATAGCAACAACCTTACCTAGGTTGCGTTTTACTTTTCAATGTCTATTACTTTTGTTTAAGTAGGTACATTTGCAGTAAGTTTTCAATGATTGTCATTGATTATTATGTAACTTATTATGAAAATAAATCAAAAATAATAACGTTGATTATTTTATTAAACCTACCTACTTTACAATAAGTACTATTTAATATTAGACGTATACCCTGTTTTTCTTTACATGATCCTATCAAAGATTTATTGTTCTTGTAAAGAAAAACAAAGTATAGGTACATGCTCACCAGCGGGAAAAGGATTACTTAACTCCGTTTATAATAGTAAACATTATTTCTATCGACTGTCGCTGGAAACTGGGCAGAAAGCAACCAATGGCTTTCAGGTTTAGTTAAAACAATAACTAGTTATTTATGGTCGTGCGCTTACTGAAAATTTCAGCTAAACTATTCGTCTACAACCTACGACAGTCACATGCCATGAGTTGCAAATATCATCACGGGCAATGATATTTGTATCGCCTGGGAGGCTATTGATAGAGTAGCTTTAGATAAACGTTTAATGTAGGTAAAATAACTTCATTATTTCTTTTTAAACTTTTTATCAATATAATTTGAACATAATGTGTTATTGCGTGAATGAATATAGCATGTAAAACCGGCTCCAAATAATGTAGAGAATATGTGATAATATAAATAAAGATGAAAATGTAATTGTTTTTACTTATATAATGATCTTTATTTCGGGCATAGTTCCCATAAATTACAATAATAGATATAATTGCCCATAATAGTGGGCAGGTCATAAAATAAAGTAAAAAGAAAATAGGTATATAAAAGTATAAATAAAATTGTAAAAGTTGTATATAATTATAAACTTTCGAGTCAGAACTGAAAGATCATTTTCTTATTCGCATCGTGGTGCACAGATAACCAGCTCTTATATATAGGATTAACAAAAGACTCAGCTAATGTACGGAGAATCACATTGTTGGATTCTCTTTTTCGGGACCAGAACGACGCGATTCGCATTCTTCGTATCGCAAAAAAGTCGGGAATTCGATTGATAGCAAACAATATGTTCGATGCGCTGCAATATCTTGGGAGTTTTATTAAAGCACGGCAGGCGCGGTCGCAGCCAACGATTTTGGGGGGGGGGGTCACATTTGACGGTCCCGTTGGTCTTGTACCTAGACAAAGTTAGGGTTAATTGTTACCCAATTTTGGCGTGTACGAATATGGATTTTGGGGGGGGGGGGGTCATGACCCCTACGACCCCCCCTCTCGGACCGCCACTGAAGCACGGTATGCATTATTGTACTGCTTCACTGCATCACCACATTTAACAAATCGGCGAGCGAGCATGTTGCATCTCACAGCCAAGGAGCGACGTTCACGTTCTACGTCCTCATCATCAATGAGATTCTCCGTAAGTATGTGTCCCAGGTACCGGAATTTAACCACTACATCAATATTTGTACCGTCTAAGAAAACCGGCGGAACCGTCTAAATAAAAATTTGCTGTTGTTGCCTAATTTGGGACGACTACTGGCCTTCTCTTGATTGAATTACAATTCTATTGATTTTAATACCCTAACCGCGCCCGCGATGCCCCGTGGGGTGTCCGGGTAAGAATAGCACCCCCCCATCTCTTCCCATTGGGTGTACGTAAGAGGCGACTTAGGGAAATCAAGAAGACGGGCAGCAGCGTCTTCTGTTTTTGTGATCCATCTCATCACTTATACTGCGATCCCCAAGACGCCTGCCAAGCGTGGGGATTATGGCAACCCCCCCCCCCCCCCCCCCCCCCACAATGATTGATAGTATTTGTTTACGGCCCCCAGTCCCCGGCAGCTCCTCTATTCCTCGCCTTGGTAGCGGGCGGGGTAACGGTCGAGCAGGGGGTGCGAAGAATCTCCGGCAGATGCCCCGCTACCACCCCCACCGAACTTTGGCCCTGGCAACACACAACGTCCGCACTCTTAGGAACGATGAGAAGATTCTCGAGCTGGAGGAAGAATTGAGCAAGTTACGTTGGGACATCTTGGGTTTATCTGAAATCCGACGAGAGGGACAGGATACGATAACCCTTGATTCCGGAAACTTGCTCTTCTTCCGGGAAGGAGATCGAAAATCCCAGGGTGGTGTCGGGTTTCTCGTCCGTAAGTCCCTTATTAACAACGTGGTAAAGGTCGATAGTGTGTCGAGCAGGGTAGCGTACCTTATACTCAGAATAACCGATCGGTATTCGCTGAAGGTCATACAGGTATACGCGCCGACCTCGGCACACCCTGACGATGAAGTAGAGGCTATGTATGAGGAGATAGCAGAAGCCATACATACCTCCAAAACATACTTCACCGTTGTTATGGGGGACTTTAACGCAAAGGTGGGCACTCGGAATGGCGATGAGTTGAGAGTGGGGTCGTATGGGTATGGGCAGCGGAACCAAAGGGGCCAGCGGCTGGTCGACTTCATGGAGAAGGAGGGACTCTATGCGATGAACTCCTTCTTCAAGAAGCGACCATCCAGGAAGTGGACGTGGATAAGCCCCGATGGTTCAACCAAAAATGAGATCGACTTCATCATGACGACCAAGAAGCACATATTCGATGATGTCTCCGTGATCGGCAGGGTGAAAACCGGGAGTGATCACCGTATTGTTAGAGGCACATTGAATATCAATGTTAAGCTCGAAAGGTTTCGTCTGATGAAGTCCACGCTCCGTCCAGGATCCGCCCAAATCCAGAACCCCGAAGACTTTCAACTTGAACTGCATAATCGCTTCCAGTGCCTCGCCGACTGCGAAACTGCGGACGAGATAAACAATGGGTTGGTGCAAACTGTCCACGCAGTGGGGTCCAAGTTCTATACGACCCCACGCCGTAAAAAACCTCAAAAGCTCTCCAATACAACCATTAAGCTAATGGAAAACCGGACTGAGATGAGACTGCAATCCTCAGCTGATATGTCAGAATATGCTGAACTCAATAGACGAATCTCGAAATCCATGCGACACGACTTGCGTTCCTATAATACAGCGTGTATTAAGGACGCAATTGAGCGGAACCAAGGCTCTAAAGTGTTCGCACAGAATTCGTCTATTGGGCGTAGCCATATGACGAAGCTGAGGATCGATGACGGCAGTGTCATCTCATCGAAACCGGAGATATTGAGAGAGCTCGAGAGATTTTACGGACAGTTATACACCTCAACACGGGAACCCATTGATAGAACAGCTCAGGACACCAGAGCCAAACTAACCCGACACTACACTGAGGACATCCCAGACATCAGCCTGTACGAGATTAGAATGGCTCTCAAACAGCTCAAGAATAACAAGGCGCCGGGTGAAGACGGAATCACATCAGAACTTCTGAGAGCGGGTGGAAAACCGGTACTTTTAGTCCTCCAGAAGTTATTTAATTCCGTCTTACTCGAGGGTACAACGCCAGAAGCATGGCACAGGAGTGTGGTGGTTCTTTTCTTCAAAAAAGGTGATAACACTTTATTGAAGAATTATAGACCTATCTCACTCCTGAGCCATGTATATAAGCTGTTTTCGAGAGTCATTACGAACCGTCTCGAACGCAGGTTTGATGACTTCCAGCCTCCCGAACAAGCCGGGTTCCGAAAAGGCTTTAGCACCGTAGACCACATACATACGCTCCGCCAGATTATACAGAAGACCGAGGAGTATAATCGGCCATTATGTCTAGCGTTTGTGGACTACGAGAAAGCCTTTGATTCAATCGAGACCTGGGCAGTATTGCAATCTCTCCAGCGGTGCCACATTGACTATAGGTACATCGAAGTGTTGAAGTGTTTGTACAGCAACGCCACCATGTCGATCCGACTACAGGACGAGAGCACGAAACCAATCCCATTGCAGCGTGGTGTGAGACAGGGAGACGTTATTTCTCCGAAACTGTTCACAAACGCATTGGAGGACGTTTTCAAGCTCTTGGACAGGAACGGATTCGGCATCAATATCAATGGCGAATACATCACTCACCTTCGTTTTGCCGATGATATAGTCATTATGGCAGAGTCGCTGGAGGACCTCAATACGATGCTCAGCGACCTCAGTAGCGTTTCCCAACAGGTGGGTCTTAAAATGAACATGGACAAGACGAAGATCATGTCTAATGTCCATGTTGCACCCGTACCGGTAATTGTTGGGAACGATACACTCGAAGTTGTTGACCACTATGTATACCTAGGACAAACTATCCAGGTAGGTCGGTCCAACTTCGACAAAGAGGTCGCCCGAAGAATCCAACTCGGATGGGCAGCGTTCGGGAAACTACGCGAAATCTTCTCGTCCAAAATACCGCAGTGCCTAAAGACGAAGGTTTTTAACCAGTGTGTGTTGCCAGTGATGACATATGGTACTGAGACGTGGTCCCTAACTGTTGGCCTTTTGGATAAGCTCAGAGTCACACAACGGGCTATGGAGAGAGCTATGCTCGGAGTTTCTTTGCGCGACAGAATCCGAAATGAGGAGATTCGCCGAAGAACCAAGGTCACCGACATAGCTCATAAAATCTGCAAGTTGAAGTGGCAATGGGCAGGCCACATCGCTCGGCGAACCGATAACCGCTGGGGAAGAAAGGTTCTCGAGTGGCGACCACGAACCGGAAGACGCAGCGTAGGTAGGCCTCCCACTAGGTGGACAGACGACATTGTGCGCGTTGCAGGTAACCGGTGGATGCAAATAGCCAACTGTCGGTCATTGTGGCGTTCGAAGGGGGAGGCCTATGTTCAGCAGTGGACGTCTTCCGGCTGGTGATGATGATGATGATGATGATGATGAACCGCGCCCACACAGTACACACTTCAGAAGCAATGTAGCGCATCCATAGTCAGCATGCAAACGTATTCAATAATCAAATTTTCTCAGTAGTGGCCTCTACAATAGGATCGCGGGTAATAAGCAATTGCCGTTTAAAGAATAATTGTTTATGTTGCTTTAGCTGGACCAAAACTGCTTGTCTCGCAACCATTATCCACTCTACTGCTCATGATAATTCTTCCATATGACGTAATTACGTAACCCTTTTAAGTTTTTGCGCTGAGTGGATTTTTGTGTTGAATCTTGATGTAATTCTGAAAAAGACTGTTTTTGTACTGTTAGGTATTTTGTTTTCTACTTCTATTACAAGAAAAATAAAATGCGTTAAGTTTAAATGTGTGTTCAATCCATTGTCGACAGGACTGCTAATGCTACTACCTCAGTTTAGCGGACTTCCACCGCTGTGACATCACGCGACATTGAATTAGTAAGACCAGCAATTTCTCCATTTCAGAGTGTATAACTCGCAAAGTTTAATACTTACATTTACATGTTCAAGATGTTTTTACACCTTTGATTGAAGTTCAAGAAATGAACGTTCGTAATCAATACCAATACACAGAAAACATGTCTTTTGGAGTATCTTCGGAGGATGGTGGAAATATCGACAATGACAGTCCACAAAGCCTTATTATTAGCCTCCAGATATAGGTCATTGGCGTTAAATAAATTAGTAGCTTCTGGGTGTCTCGACTTTAGCTGTTACTAACGAACTAACTTTTTGGATATTATCTTATAAGCACATGGTGTCAAACACCGTTAACTTACATTCGATGAAAGCTCTATTTAAAAATAATAACTATTTATTAATTTATTTAAACATTTATAGATTTGGTTTCTATAATCACAGTTAAAGAAGATAGCAATCACTTGAATGATAAACTACAACGGTACCTATTGCCATTTTTCTATGTTTCATAATTATTTAATAACTTAGGTACACTAATATTGTAATACAATTGAGATTTTATTACAAAAGATTTAATTTTCTTGATTCGACAGCTTATTGATTATCAGAATCAACAACACATCATTTTTAATAGTATAGCGATCATCTCATAGATGGCGCTGTTATTACAAAATAGTATTGCATTGTAATGCTGTACTTTATTTGCGTAAGAAGTTCAGTGTTAGGTGGTATAGATAGGTTATTACCTCGCCCGATGAAGTAGTATTAATAGGTATTCAGTGTTTTGGGTGTGGTTTGTATATATTAAAGTATCAAATTAATACTTCATTTCCATTTCTTATCACATAAATTGTGTGGACTGTACGTTTGCAGCTTCTGGTTAAGGTATGTACTTATTTCTATTTATTTTTATCTAATTTAGTGATGGAAAGTTCGCCTGATGTTAAGCAACACGTTTACCTAAAGACAAAAATGTAGTCCTCCAGATTTCCGGTTTAATATTTTTATTTTCTCAAAGAATACAATTCACTTACACTGAGAAATACAATAAAAGTTCTTATAACTAACATATTTTTTTATCATTGAGCACAGTATATATGTACTAGTGGACACAAGTGATATTGGAAATGAAGTACAATCAATCTGGGTAACTGGCTTTCGGTACAACTTTGACTCATCACTGCAAATATGGACTTTTATTTGTTTTTCGGGCTCTATACAAAATCATTGATAACATAGATTATATTTTTACGTACATGCTTTGTAAACGTTTTTCTATTGTCATAGTTTCCAAAAATGTCAAAAATCATTGATAATATATTTTTCCCGCTACCAGTACGAAACGACTTTTTGAAAGTGCTCGTAAAAGTTTTTTGTAGTAAGATTTTTAAGCGCTCAGTTTAGGGTAAGTTTTAGCTTAGACGATTTATTAAAGCATATAAAATTAAATACAGATTTAGTTTTATCAATATTTGTATGAATTTTAGCGAGGCTAAAGATGTCCTAATAGTAGAAAAAACAAAGATATTATATATAGAAGATAAACATAGTCCGATAAAAAATGAAACCAAAAAAGAAAAACCTATGTGTGAGTGAATTGTTTATGTGTAAAGGAAAAAAAGTGAATATTGTAGGGATTCCACGCATCCTTGTCTTTAATCCGCATCTATTTTTGTCTTAGCAAAGAATTATTTTGATAATCTGAAAGAATACATTTGAATTATTATTATTATCATATCAATTTACATAAAGAATATAGAGACGGCAAAATATTTTTAGACTGAATAAATATAAACTCCTTGAAACTAAAACAAAAAGACGTAGAATTTATATTTGTTCTATGAAAACTATTTGCTTTATTATCGATATCGATACTCATGACGTCAGGACTTTTTCAAGCCCTATTGTAAACAAATCGTTTTACATTTTACACAAAATATCCCGCTATTCTTCATATAGAAGTAATAAATTATGATCAGTTTGACGACAAACATGTATTCTACGATATTATTACGATTTTCAACCAAAGTTTCAACCAAAACCATTAAAATATAGCAAGCAAAAATTCAGTCAGGAATAGTAATCAATTACCTGTGAAATGTTTACTTATTCGTTTTATTACGATTTGTAACATCACATGCACTTATTGCACAAGTCACCATAATGGAACAATGATATTTCATATTATAAATTTGAGATCGTGCTAAATTATTATGATTTACTTTGACAGTAAACAGACCGCGAGGCAGCGTTGCAGTGGCTAATGTCAAAAGTGATGCGGAATAAAAAAAAAGAATTTTATCTCTGCCTCTGTTGCACTCGTGCAGTTTGTATTTGATTAGAACTTCTCCTTCCCACGCTATGTTCATCTTTTTGAACGTAGTGAAAAAAATCTTAAATCTATGAGAAAAAACAATTTAAAAGAGCCAATCCCACGTCATCCGATGCATGGGGTAAAGTTGTCCAAATTACGCCATAACTTTGACTCATCAATTTTTTATTGATTTTAAGGTTTTAGTCGTAAAAATTCAACTAAAAATATATATTTATAAAAAATATGTCATGTAAAGCCATCAAAATTATCAATTCCAACACGATTGTGTAGATATTTTATAATGAAATTTTGAAATAAAATCAATACGTGGGTCAAAGTTACCCAGATTGACCGTAACCTATTACGCATAGATTTTCGATAGGAATAAGTAATAGCAATTGCGATCACAATACTATGTTAAAATCTAGTAAAGTCTTTTAAGATGTGGTATTTTAAAACTCTTTTGAATAAGGAAAAAGACTTATTGGGTAATTTATTATAAAGCTGTGCTCCTTCATAAAGTAAAGTATATTTCTTTTCCCATAATTTGTCCGCGGTCTTCTCAAACAAATATCATTCATCCGTCTAGTTTGACTCCGACATCCATCTCCGACTTGAATCGGGCGAATAGAACTTAATATTTAGTTGAAGTTCCTTGATGAGATCGTATTCCTTTTTGGCATTTGGATATACAATTACAAGCCCTGAAAGCTCTGTATTCCATCGTGGTTTTCGAATGGTGTACTTACTAATTCCTCCCAGAAAGTATAGAATGACGTTTCTATTCTATTCGCATGGAATTGTAGCATACTTGTTATAATATCCTAGGGAAAATCCTTACACGGTCATTTTATCTTAATCTTGGCATAGCCTGGTAAGCCCACTACGGTAACCAGATAACTGATATAAATATATACATGATATACATTTTTGTTTTTGTAAATACATACATAAATAGATAAAGACCATGACTACAATTCAAACAGACAAAACACGAATGTTTTATCTTGAATGGGAATCAAATCCACGACCTATCCGGTAGCGGCCAGGGTGTCTAACCACTAGACCAACAGCACCGTGAAAGTAGTCAGCCATAACATTTAAGAAACCATGGCATCCTTCAACTAGAAAATTGATGCGCATGGAAAATATGAATTCCCTACAAAGTGTGAGTCACAGTCTGTGGATCACTCTTTTTCAAAACCAGGTGACCTGGTCAGATGTTTGTGTAATCTTTATTTAATTCATAAATTGTCTTCTTACTCTGTTTCGTTACACAAATCAATGGTTTCACTACTTTGTAAAATAATAGGCAGTCAGTTAAATTCACTTATAGAAACCTATTTTAAAGTCTACGTAACTACGTAGTTAGAAAAACAAATGATTTACCATTAAATGTAGACGTTTTTGCCGTCGATAATTTGAATATTTTCCAGGGGTAAAACCATACAGCTGCCCTTTTTATGTTCTGAGAGAATATAATTAATGACCTCATATTACTTAAAATTAGACATTTTTGCTGTTAATGCTGAGGAGTGTTTTAATTTCTACCCAAGTTTCGGATTAAAGACCGATTCCGCCAACAGGCAGTCGGGCTGGTAATTATATATAACTAGCTGACCCAGGCAGCTCCGCTTGCGCTATTTTTACGTTAACTAAACTTTTAATAACAGACATTCGCATCGAATACATAAGTAACCTCCTTTTTTATAGTCGGTTAAAAACTGGAACCCAGTTTTTACTTGCTCTCCGAAGCACGGACCCGTTTAGTTCAAACGGCGTTAAACGGTCACCCATCTATTTGATGACCTTACCTAACGTTGCTTAACCCGATCGATTACAAAACCTTGATAACAACTCTCTATGAGTGTTCCCTTACTAATATTTATTATATTATAAAGAAAAAATGATAAAATCGGACCAAGCGTATAACCAAGTACCCATTTTGACTTTAATCCCCTCTCCCAAAAGAACCGTGCTAGATTACGGGATAAAAAGTATCCTATGTCCTACCTCGTAGTAAGATCTCAAATCATGCCAAGTTTCATTTGAATCCATTCAGTAGTTTCAGCGTGATGCGCAGCCGTGATACAGACAGACAGACAGACAGACAGACAGACAGACAGACAAAAATAAAAAAATTACATTTTCCTTAGCCTAAATGTATATAACGCAAATAAATAAAAATTAAATTAATGATTTTGGATATTTGCTGATTTTATAAGTACTTGCCGGTAGGTTTCTTGCCGGACCGTATGCAGCCCCGGATCTTCGATTTTTTCGAACCAGGGCATAAAGTTGATATTGCGCCCATCTCTCTAGCGTTTGAGATAAATTACTTAAAAAAAACCACAAGTATGTAGTATAATGGTTGTCATTTATCGTGAATGGTACATACATTGTACTCTTTATTATCTATTATACTTATTATTATTATAATTACGCTCGGTGGAGCAGGTTTTTTTTATTTTTGATCTAAAATCACCTACGATTCTGTCGCCCCATGAAACTGCCGCCCGGGGTCGGTGCCCCGGTTTGCCTCCCTCTAGATCTGGGGCTGACCGTATAATTTACGGCGATGGAGCCAGATCATTCTGAAGCGACAACCTAAGCCATCCGTGACTAGCTCCTGCTCTTGAGCATGTTGCAGTCTGTCATTGCCATCTGCTGGAGCGTGGAGCTGTCATTGCCATCTGCGACCAACAGTAGATAACCTGCATTCCCAGAAAGATGCACGGTTACTCGTCACCAGACAAAAACATTAGATTTTAAGAGTTATGTTGTTTATTTTAAGATAAAAAGATTCACAGGCCGCGGCAAACTACGATGCATTTACAAACACGAGAGAACACACAAGAAAAGGTTTCATTCTATGTGCAATGTTATATCTTCGTTATATGTTGGAAATATAATTTGAAACTAGCTTCGATTATGTATAATAATGGAAAGACTGATTCCTTTATATTGTTACGTGCGGGTGGGTATTAGAATGCCGATCAACGTAAAAGAAGATTTTATTCTATGTACACTCACACTGTATAACACACAAGGCGCAGTATACACACAAGGCACAGTAGTCCGAGTCGCACAGTACTTCACAGTAGTAGTCCAAAGTCGTCGCAAGGGTCGCTGGTACAATTCGCTTCGATCGCTTCCTTAAAATGTTTCCGCTGTCGCTTGTAAACTTAAACTGTCTGGACGCCATTAATAAAGGGGTGGAAGCTTCGAGAATGTAGTCGTAAGTACTTATAATAGTCTAGCGTTTTCGCGAGCTCACACAATAGCGGCACTAGTTCGAGAATAAACGAACAATAGGCGGGGGCATTGAACCGAGAGCGAGCGAGCGGTAGGTACATAACCGAAGTACTTGCCGAATTTGAGGGAACTACTTTCTATTGAGAAGTCTAGTTTTTTTGGTACGGATCGATAGTAGACCTATAGACTAAGAATGCGTTGAGATCATTGCAATTAAGTAATAATTAACGGAGTAATTAACACTTTTATGTCCCGGTCGTAACACTGCCCCCCTCTTAGTTATGCTCGTCCAGAGCATCATTAGCTCCGTGATAACGTGCTAATATGTCCAGGTGAACTATCTTAGGTTTCCTTCGGGGTCCCTTCTTTATGCGGTAGGTGACGTCGTTGATCCTCGTAATAACATTAAAGGGTCCTTCCCAGCGCGCTTGAAGTTTCGGAGACTTCCCTTTTCTGCGAAGCGGATTGTGAAACCACACTAGCATTCCTTCATCGAAACCGTTTGTATTCGCATTTCGATCGTAGCGGGTCTTCATCCTCTCGCTTGTCTACAGACTGTTCTCCCGCACTCTCTTGTGCACTTCGTCCAACTGATTTTGAAGATCGCACACATAGTCCGTAACGGGCTTAGGATTGTCAGGTGGGGTAACCATTATTGCGCACCAGAAGCCTCATCTCTCGCCCGAAGTTCACCTTCGCTGGCGTGTTCCCCGTACTATCATGTACTGCAGAACGATAGGACATCAGGAATAAAGGGATGTACTGATCCCAGTCTCTTTGATGATCATCCACTACCTTGGCCAAGTGATTCTCAAGAGTTTTGTTAAATCTCTCGACCATTCCGTCTGATTGCGGATGAACTGGGGTCGTACGGGTCTTGTGGATTCCAAGAAGGTTGCACATTTCTTGAAATACGGCAGATTTGAAGTTACGTCCTTGGTCCGAATGAATTTCCATGGGTACACCAAATCGACATATCACCTCCTGGATCAGTTTCTTGGCTACCGTTATTGCTTCTTGGTTGGATGTTGCGAACACCTCAGGCCGCTTACTGAAGTAATCCTGCACTACTATTATGTACTTGTTCCCATCGTCAGTCTGTGGAAATGGCCCAGCTACATCAATTGCGATGCGCTCCCATGGTGCCCCAACGTTATACAGCTTCAGCTGTCCCTTACTTCTGGTTTTCGGGCCTTTTACCGAGGCACAAGCAGTACATTTACGGCACCAATCATCGACATCTTCGCGGCATCGTAGCCAGTAAAACCGCTGTCTGACTTTAACGAGGGTTTTCTTGACTCCAAGATGCCCACCAGAGACACCATCGTGGACGTGCCGTAGAAGAGGTGCCACCATGACTCGTGGTATTACCACTTGCATAGTGGTTTCCCTTCCGTCGTTGCTTTCTCATTTTCTGCACAGCAGATTGCCTTCCAGAACTAAGCTGTCCCACTGAGCCCAATAACTTTTAGTAGTTGCGCTGTAAGCAGACACATCCTTCCATTGGGGTTTGCTTCTACTCTGCTTCCAGCGCAGTATAGGTACAAGGTCGTCATCCTCCTCTTGGGCTTTCTTCATATTGCGTCCAGTCCACTCGTAGTCTAAGCCATGTGTAAGCTTCACTTCTTCTCGGGATTCATTTTTACCACAGTGCTTGCAGTCGGCAGCGCAAGGTCTTCGTGACAGAGCATCCGCGTTGTTGTGCCCTTTTCCGCTGCGATGCTCGATTACAAAGTTGATTTCCTGCAGTTGCCCTATCCACGTTGCTACCTGACCTTCCGGATTTTTAAATTGTAACAACCACTTTAATGCGGCATGATCGGTTCTAAGGGTGAACTGTCTCACCTATAAGGTATTTCTGAAAATGTGGTAAAGTCTTCACTACAGCAAGTAATTCACGGCGGGTACACAGTAATTTCTTTCTGGTTTGGAAAGTGCTTTGCTGAAGTAGCCAATTACTACCTGGCGCTCCCCTTGTACTTGTGACAACACCCCACCGATCCCTGTGTTACTAGCATCCGTGTCTACAATAAATCTTCCTTCTCTACTTGGGTAACCTAATATCGGGGCTTCACAAAGTCGTTGCTTAAGTTCATTAAATGCATTCTCGCAATCCGGGTCCCAGATAAAATCACGTCTATCCTTTGTAATTCTTGATGAAGCGCCTGTAAGTGCAAAGTCCAAATGTTTTACGGGACAGGCCATTCTTCAACAGCTTTTATCTTTTCAGGGTCGGTTTTGATTCCACGTCGAGATGACACGTCCTAGGTAACTGACCTCCTTCTGAAACAGAGCACACTTCTTTGGACTCAGTTTCAGATTTGCTTCTCGGATCCGGGTGAACACTTTTTCTAGGTTCTTCAGGTTCTCCTTGAAGCTGCGTCCCATCACAATCACGTCGTCGAGGTAGACCAGGCATACGTCCCCAAGGAGGCTGTACACGACGTAGCTCGTACCAATATTTTATATTTGTTGTATGCATACTTTTTGTGCTCAATAAAACTGGTCTACACTGCGGTCCGCAGAAAAGTATATAAACGTCACATTCTTTGATTGACACTAGTGTATTATCTATAATTGACACTCTTGAAAATCTCTCTACGGATCGCAGTGTGCATATTTTATCAAAAACATCTTCTTTAATTTAATTACATTGCCTAAACTTCCACACACCCTGGACCGCTTATATAGTGGTCCTTCAGCCGGATCTAGCTGTGGAACAGTTCGATATTTACAATGCAACGCTCACCGGTGCCGTGCACGAGCCGCCATGTTGAGTATATGGTTCGCACTCGCAGCGCTTGGAAAAGTGAACAAAAATTAAATAAGATTCAGGATGATTTGACGCGAAAAATACACTCAGATTTACCACTATCTGAGAACCACGTCAACACACAACCGATCGAAACAGATGGTAATATTATTGTAAAGAGCCATCATTCCGAAAAACAAAAGAGTCAAAAATCTGCCAAGTCTCTTGAAGCTCGCAAGCAACAGCTGAAATATGAAGCTGCAAAGGCAGAAGCTGAAATTAAAACTAAGCTCACCCAAGAAAAGTTAGCCGCTGACTTGGCTGCCCTCGAATACCAGTCCACGAAAAGTCACCGAAGCGCTGAGGACCAAAGTGTACTAAATTCTGTTGGTAGAGTCGAGGAATGGCTCAGTCATAACCGAGAGGCCGAGACGAACAACATCAATCAGCAACAGGACGAGGACTACAACAGGTCTGGAATGGAAAACTTAGCCAGTGCTATGTATCAGGCTAACATTCAAAACCAACAACTATTGTCAAGATTTACAACATCAAAAGATACTTACCTTGCTTCTACGGGGACTCATTGGAGTGGCTCACATTCAAACAGGCGTTCGACGAATCCACGAAGCTCTGCAAGTATAGTGATACTGAAAATATGTGGCGATTGCGCCAATCAAGAAAAAAAAGCGTCATGGTGAAGCAAGGGAAACGGTCTCGTCGCTTCTCTCTTCATAGTCAAGCCGACAACAAAAAGAAGTTTGAGTTTGACCGCAAACAACATAGCGTGCTATTGAGTGAAACGGGCGACAGTCTGTCAAATGCAAATTCTGTCGTTTAAGTCATCATAAATTAACAGAATGTGCACGATTCAAGCGCGCAATGACGAAAGACCGATGGCGATTCGTGCGAACGAACAGGTTGGCGGGTCACCCCCTTCCCTCTAATATGGTTGAGGGGAGTGATGGCTGCTGCTCGAGTCAACTCGTGCGCGGGTGCTGCTTGGGGGGACTGGTCCGACTTCTATCCCTTTGGCCTTTTAGTTTGTCGTAATTTATTGTTTCTTCTGCTTCTTTTCTCCCTTACTTTATGTTTCGAACGGCAGGACACAATATCGCTAATGTCGATTCATTTGTAACAAAACAATGTTTAAAAAAAGTGAAAAAATGACAAGCCCGCTGAGTTTCTTGCCGGATCTTCTCAGTTGAGGCCGCGGTGTGATCCGGTGGTAGCTTTTAAAAAAATGACGACGGTGCCACGGTGACTTTCATATCAGCTGATCTTGCCGACTGTCTCGGGCTATACGGAAGCAAGCAAACTATGCGTGTCCGTGGTGCATGGGATACCGAACTTCAATGCCAAAGTGAAGTCATTGAATTAAAAATTTGCAATATGGACAGTGAAATATTTGATTTAACTGAGAGAAAAATAAGCGAATTAAACACCTACGCAAAACTTGTCACATATTAACCTGAAAAGCTACGAACATTTATCAAAATTAACTGGGTACATATCATGTCATGAACAAATCAAGCCAAAGTTATTAATCGGTCAAGATAATTATCACCTCATCGCGCCAGTAAAATTAATGATTGGTAATAAACATGAACCGTGCGCTACGCTAACGCCGCTGGCATGGTGCATACACGGTGTGTGTCCACAACTACATGATTCCAAGTTGAAAGACACTGCTGTGCTGATAACTCAGCTGGTACCCACCGCCGCTACTTACACAGAAAATCATAGCAACAGTCTCGGAAATCATGTTTACGAGTATCACTGAGCGTGCTGCATATATGGAGTTGATGCTTAGAGCTGTAGAAAACACACGTCGTGGGAAAGATGGTCGGGTACGCATGCTGGCTCGTAAGACCAAGGCTGGGATACTTACCAAACCCTATTGCTCGCTTGACACTACTTCCAATGGTGGACTAGTGTCCCTGAAATGACACTGGGCGGAGATTGTAGACGACGTAGCTCGCACCAATATTTTATATTTGTTGTATGCATACTTTTTGTGTTCAATAAAACTGGTCTACACTGCGGTCCGCAGAAAAGTATATAAACGTCACATTCTTTGATTGACACTCTTGCAAAACTCTACGGATCGCAGTGTGCACATTTTATCAAAAACTTCTTTTTAATTACATTGCCTAAACTGCCACACACCCCGGAACGCTTATAGAGGCCTACCATCACCCTCTCCATGAGGCGTTCGAAAGTCGCTGGAGCATTACATAAACCAAAGGGCATAACATTGAAATGCCACAGTCCGTTCCCAATTCCAGTGCTAAATGCCATCTTCTCTTTATCTTCTGGACTCAATTCCACCTGCCAGTAGCCACTCTTCAAATCAATGGTTGAGAACCACTTCATGCCACTGAGCATGTCCAGTGTATCATCAATTCTCGGCAGGGGATAGCTGTCCTTTTTCGTGA
This sequence comes from Furcula furcula, assembly GCA_911728495.1. Taxonomy (NCBI): domain Eukaryota; kingdom Metazoa; phylum Arthropoda; class Insecta; order Lepidoptera; family Notodontidae; genus Furcula; species Furcula furcula. Next base: position 17,402,549 of record OU452249.1, on the reverse strand, counting down.
CATTATTTAACATTCGGTAGTCAACACAAAACCTCGTACTGCCGTCCTTCTTCTTGACTAGCACCACAGGTGATGACTGTGACGTTTCACTATTTCGGCTTGGGTTTATTGGGTATATAACGCGCTCACAGTAAGTAGGTACCTGGATAGTGTTGAATAAAACCACTTCGTCTTTAGTCGCTGTATACCACACGTCCGCTCGTCTCAATCTCTGTTAGGATCAGAGGCTCACGGCCAGTGGGCAGCTATATTTATTTGCAATACATCACATCTCTTCCTTTTCATAAGTTTTAATTTAAATTGATACTTTGAATGTAAATTTTAAATTACTTTTATTTTTGTAATTTGTAATCAGAATTGATATGACACTAAATATTATATTTACATCAGACTTCAAATGTTAAACTACCACCGGATCACAACGCGACCTTAACTGAAGATCCGGCAAGGCTTAAAATATTTTATTTAATTTAAGCCCAACGGTGGCAAATTTATAAAGTACTTATATATTAATACTTTTAACCAACTCAGTAGGCCTGTCTTCCTTTCCTTTTTGTAACATGTTATTAGCCTCATTGTATTACAATCATGGTAATTATTTGTTTTATTTCATACAATGATTTGATTTGATCAGTTATATAATTCAAATTACCATATCTTATGTATACATAATTTCACAAAATCCAATAACTTACATCATAATTTACAACTTTGTAACTGATCAATATTCCTACAACCCTCCATGGAGGAATATACGTTGATATAACGCTGAAATACTCACTTGATTTTGTAGGCATTCCTATTATCAATCATTGGGGTAGTTATTTGTTATCCACATGTGTTTGGAACCTATATTGGTTGTATTGGGATTTATACATAAATCGAGGAGTTTTTAGCTATGCATGCTCCATTCAAACCAATTTGATTGAATCAGGGTATTTCACTGTAATGTAGAAACTATCTGAAATAGTTAAATATGTTATATTAGAGTAACATTTATATACTTTCCTATTTTAGTTATAATTTTTACTATTTTAGTAGAGAATCAGTGATTAATGTTGAACAAACAAAGCCACGTAAATGATTACACTGGTCACGTGCTTCTGATGACGTCCCATACAAGTAAACAATGTCGGGGCTGTTTAGCAAAACGTCGTTTTACGATCATTGTCGTCGTGTGTTTTACAAAAACATCTTACTTTATTTTCCAGCTTTTGTTACAATAAACTTTTTACATGTACTATACCGTAATACCGTCATTTGTATCATTCCAAGAGGATTTGATGCTACGTTTTCGGTATCACTCCACTAATGTCTGCCTACCAATGGTGGTATTTTCTGCGTCCATTATCGTAGCAGTATTGAGCTAACCTTGGAAATATATACTTTAATGTACGGCAGCAGGCATCGGCCCTTATCTCACGTCAGTGAGTCATTTACTCCACAGTTCCTCATGACTGCTCTGCAGCCATTTGTATACCTACACAATTAGGTATATTTTGTAATAATAGTTTGTAAACGTAACACAATGGTAACACATATCACGTTTATAAATCGTCCCCATTGGAACGGAGATCCAAACCGAATATTTTTATTATTCATTATGTCTAAATTATGGTATCACCCGCCAAAATCTAACTCTAGGGTATACAAAAACATCCAACTACTAGCCCGTATATTGAGTTCCTGACGAGGCATAACGACTTTTCGCCGACTATTCACCGAGTAAGTACATAAAGGCGCTTAAAATAATACCGTCGTTATTATCTTAGAGGTTATTATAAGTATAGGCGTATTTTAGCTCAGATTACAATACCTTTTCTAATCTTAGCATTTTAAATAATTGTAATCGAAACGAGATAACTAAAATGCTGTGCCGCCGCTCACAGTACGTGGCATTTTATTTGTAATTGTTATGCTGAGATTACTCATTTATATTTACATTTGGCAGCTATATACATATGTAGGTATGTATATTAAAGAACATGTCTTTGTTTTGCTTAGTTTTTATTCAATTTATAGTTAGCTTTTTTTTAACTTTCATTACCTTTCAAACATTTGAAAGTTCTAAATTGTAGGTTAAACTTCTTATGCGACTAATGATTTCTTATGCGACTTCCAAAAATGTTATCACATAACGCGTTAAGCGTTAAATTAAGGTGATAGGCGTTAAGTGATAGGTGTTAAACGATAGGCGAAAGGCGTAAATTTGTTAAGGTTATGAAAGCGCTCATGTGACGCCGTCACTGAGTGAGTGGGTGAGTGGGTTTCAGTGGGTTTCAGTGGGTTTCAGTGGGTTTCAGTGGGTTTCAGTGGGTTTCAGTGGGTTTCAGTGGGTTTCAGTGGGTTTCAGTGGGTTTGAGTTGAGTTGAGTTAGTGTGTGTGTGTGTGTGTGTGTGTGTGTGTGTGTGTGTGTGTGTGTGTGTGGGTGGGTGTGTGTGTGTGTGTGTGTGTGAGTGAGTGAGTGAGTGAGTGAGTGAGGGACCGACCGACCGACCGACCGATCGACTGAGCGAGAATGAAGTTTCACTTCTTCCGCGCGGAGGGACTCCACGCACGCACATTTTTTTTTAATAAGATGCTTGCTTGCAAGCATTGTTATTATACACTGCTCAGCTCATACCAGATTCATAAAATTATAATACAATGCTGGGTTACCCAGTTTATTTTATTCTGCTTGTGAAAGTTCACAAACGCATAAACGCAGAATAAACGCAGACGTATAAACGTAGAATGGGAACATAATATATTAGAATTTATTTCACTTATGAATTTATTTCTTCTTCTTACGGTGTCTCTTCACTACTGAAGATTGGCCGTCAGCTCGTCAAACCTAGATCGGTCCCTTGCCAAGCGAAATAGATGTTCCACACTGGCAATGCCGGTCCACTGTCTGATATTTCTAAATTACTTTATTATTTTTATTATTACTTCTATTTATTTACCTAATAGAAATCTGGGGTTCGGCTGCCAAAACAAATATTGCTCTATTACAAAGAACTCAAAATAAGATTATAAAAGTATTATACCGCTACCACTTCCTTACTCCTACGAAACAATTATATGATGAAACTGAAATCTTGAATCTTAAGCAACTCTACACATATAAATTTTGTATTTTAATTAGAAACAGTTCAATCCAATCAAATATAAAGTTACGTAGAAAAGTAAATAAACATTTTTTACGAAATAGAAATAAACTACAAGTAACTAGAGCACGGACTAATTATGGAAAGTCATCAATTTTATTTGAGGGAGTTGATTTATATAATAACCTACCAGCCGATATAAAAGAGTGTGATCAATGAAATACTTACAAAATCAAACTAAAGAAATATGTACATACTTTGTAACTACTGCTATGTAAAGCTCCAGAGCGTAATGCATTACTGTTAATTCTAATCAACCTTTGTATCTCATTTTAAGCAAACTGTAAGTTTTTATGAGAAATAAAGTCTTTAAACCTATTTACTATGGATTTATTCAGTTTCATTCATTAATTTACTTTATTGATTTATCCATTATTTATTTATATTTCTCTTTGAGGAGGTTGGTTCCTTTAAAGGTTTTCCCGCCTGGGTGGTTCCCTTAAAGGTTTTCCCGCCTGGGTGGTATAGATCTAGTTATGGATTTTTCCTTTTCTTTAGGAGGTTGGTCCCTTAAAAGGTTTTCCGCCTTGCGGAGGTGGAGTGATATTTATCCTCTCTATTTTGTTTTAAAAGTGTGTGGTACTTGCACAGACTGACACGACTGTCAGACCATGAGGAACTCAATGTATAGTAATAATACTAATTATGTCGTAATTTTACGACATAGGGAATTTAACCTTTTAGAGGCTAATTGACAACCAATGTATGCACCGCAATACGGGAACTCAGACCCGACATACCAATCTCTGTTGCTAATACTTTGTAAAAATTTATTAGTAGTCCTGAAGCGTGTCATTGCTACGAATTTTATGTTAACTGAACGGAACCAATAATTATCAGCTTTTGGTTTTCGGATGCAGATTGGGGAAATTCGTAGACGTACTAAAAATATAGAATGAGACAAAATTTAATATTTCGGTTATGTACTAACATTTAGTTTATCATAAGTTTTTTGTATTACTAACAAAATATGGATCCAATGTTGGCCGAAATAAAGGTTATATTATTATTATTATTATGTTGTTATTACGAACGGTTTAAATGCCCGTGTAATTTAAATATAAATATGTATCATATAAGCATATTATTTCGATATGACATATGGTGCTATATTTTAGTCGAGTCTATTATTTCACATATCGCAGAACGCTCTTGGTGTATTCTGTGATTTATCCAAGGCTTTTGATTGTGTAGATCATGATACGATGGTCAGCAAATTACGCCACTATGGTATAAGGGACAGAGCTCTTGACCTTCTAACTTCATATTTGAATAATAGAATTCAGAAGGTTGACATTAACGGTAAGAGATCTCCTGGTTCTGTGGTCTCCATGCGTCCCTCAAGGTTCAATATTAGGCCCATTTCTGTTTTTAATATATATAAATGACTTACCCTACTTCGTAGGGGACAAACTAAATGTTGTATTGTTCGCTGATGATACCTCTCTTTTATTTAAAGTCAGGCGTAAACTCTATGAATATGACGAAGTGAACAATGTACTTTCTAAAGTTGTCCATTGGTTCAATGTTAATAATTTGAAACTTAATGAGAGCAAAACCAAATGTGTGAAATTTGTAACACCAAATGTAAGACAGGTGGCAACCAATGTGGAAATTAATGGAGTGACGTTGGACCTTGAGGAGTCGACTGTGTTCTTAGGTATAACAATTGACGCTAAACTACAATGGGGCCCACACATTAAGAAATTGTCAGGTAGACTGAGTTCCGCGGCTTATGCAGTTAAAAGAATAAGACTGATATCGAAACCGCTAGAATTGTTTATTTCAGCTATTTCCACAGTATTATGTCTTATGGTATATTACTGTGGGGATCTTCTGCAGAACTTAATACCATTTTTATTCTGCAGAAAAGAGCTGTGAGAGCCATTTACAATCTGGCTTCTACTGATTCACTGAGGGAAAAATTCAAAGAAATAGATATTCTAACGGTTGTTTCGCAATTCATATTTGAAAATTTAGTTTATATTCAGAAAAATATTGGATCTTTTAAAAATTACAGTGCGATTCATAGTGTTAATACCCGGAACAAACACAATCTTGTATTACATTCCACACGTCTCCACAGAACAAGCAAATCGTTTATGGGCCAAAGTATACGCTTCTATAACAAACTGCCGCAGGATATCCGAGATCTTCCACTGAATAAATTTAAACCTTTGATAAGAAGCCGGTTGTCGAAAAAGGCTTATTATAAAATCTCGGATTACCTAGAGGATAAAGCTGCGTGGGCTTGAACTGCTCAACTCTTGCAAGCTAAGAATTGTAGGCTTACAGTTTGTAACACCTCTTAATCTGGTGGATTACTGATGGCTGTTTCACAAGACAAATAATTGATAATATAAATACTATGTGAAAGTGTTTTGTGTCTTGCCTGACGAGGTACTGCTTAATAGCAGAAGTTAAATGTGAGCCACGGGTGATTTTGGTTCGGTCATGCTCGCCATCGAAAAGTCTTTGCTTGTGGCGGCTTCGTGTGGTGGGTCACCCCCTTCCCTCTGATATGGTTCTCGTGTGCGGGAGCTGCTTGGGGGGACTGGTCTGACTACTATCCCTTTGGCCTTTTAGGTTGTTGAAATTTTTGTCGTAATTTTTAATCTTTTCTCCCTTGCTTTATGTTTCGAACGGCAAGACACAATATCGCTAATGTCGATTCTTTTGTAACAAAACAATGTTTAAAAAAAGTGAAAAAATGACAAGACAAGCGCTGAGTTTCTTGCCGGATCTTCTCAGTTGAGGCCGCGTTGTGATCCGGTGGTAGCTTTTAAAAAATTACCATTCAAAAGTGCTAGCGTTAAGCCTATTTGAAATAAAGATTTTTGAGTTTGAGTTTGATATGTATTAAGCGTATTAATAGAAAATATATTTTTTTTTAGGGGAGCTTTGATAAAACCTTTAGGTACCGATTATCGATATGGGGGCTCAATATACTTTGTCATAATGACTGAAAACCAAATTATACTTAAATTATTTATTAATAAAGCTAGCTATTTGTTTTTTTGTTTCGTTTTGACACCAATAACTGTACTTTAATGCTGTATTTGGACCATCGCAAATTCAACGAAATTAATCGTATAGATCGAACATTTTACTGTGCGTAGAATAAAGTTAATATTTTATCAGGACTCTTTGTTTCACAATGATAGACAATAGGTATGTATGTCAGATTTTATAGTCAGTTCTCAAGATTTTATAGTCAGTTCAAGGTACTCATGAGAATGGGGGTCGTAGCCTCGCCGCCGTCCTTAGAGTCGCCACCTTTCTCGATGAACGTACCCCAAATATCCAGTAACTCCGAAGAGAAACTCTGTCATGGTCTTGTAACAGATCACCAGTAGCGTCGACTAACACTTATATGGCGATACTACTGCTGAGCAGCAGCATGATGGTGCTCAGGTAGACAGAGCCTCTTCAAATGGCAAATTAATATATTATGTTCAACGAGCGCAGCCTGTTAGCACAATCAGTGTTAGATCTTGGTGATCGATCAATCTTTTCACTAAGACATGAAACTCACCGTGGTGCTTTCAATCGTCAGTGAGTTGAGCTTCACGGTAGCCACTGTTTTCAAGGAACCGAAAGATAGCTAAGCGATGCACAGCGAAGCTCAGATGCACCTGTCCTTGTTGTTATACTTACTGCTTAATTCCATAAATTACGAAGATTACGAATGAATGAATACTAGTGCTTGATTTATAAATATAACTAACGAAACTTATCTATTATAGTAAGAAATAATACTAAATTATGTGCTAAGTTACTTCTTGGGTAACATACATTAATCATAAAAGCAACAAAAAAAAAACATGAATAAACGTGCAAACGTCTATCACCTAAACTGAATAACAGATAACCAACAATGGAAAACGTTTTCTTGTTTATAAATGTTTGTTCTTGTGTAATCGAGAATGCATTAAACGTGTGATAATCACATATAATATTTATGTTCTTGTAATACAAAAATAGATTATTTCCGTGTAAAAAAGGAATCAAGTACGATTGCAGACGTATTTTTGGACTAAAATTTATGAAAAAAATTAGGGGGTAGGAGGATGGGCTAAGAAAACGAAACATCGAAAAAAAAAAATGTTTGTGCAAGAACTCTTGCACGTTTATTCGATGCGGCCATCGATATGTACTTATACCTCAGATATTCAGCAAATAGTTTTATTGATTAGATATTGGATTAAATATAACGTTTTCTAGCAATATGTATTTTAAAAATGTACTACGTTGGATATGAATTGTGTTAGCGTTCAATATCCGTTCATCGGATAGACGTCAAACTTGGACTATAAAAAGCATATAACCTATTCTACAATTTGTATTGATTACATTCCTTAATTTCATACATGTTTTACAAGAAATTATAGAAAAACCACGTACGCGATGCATTTCCCCTTGCAGCGCCCCCGCGATCGCCTTCCATCAGTCCTTCGTGGACTGTTACAGTGCTCCAGTGAAGCTGTAAGGTGGACGTGCTCGTATTTTTTTTGACAAGAAGAATTTAATTTAAATGATTTTGAACATATTTTTAATGAAGATATGTTACAAATGGTATAAAGTAAATCATTTCAAATGAAATCTATACTTGTATATTTAATCAAAGATATTTTTATGGTAATACCATATTTAGAGTATGCGAAAGTATCGTTGCCGAGTATTATGCCTAACTTTTAAAGCGTACCAGAGTCATATGATTAGTCATATGATTAGTCATATTAGTCATATGATATTAGTCATTTTATTAGGAGTCATATGAGTCATATGATCTTTCTAATTTAAATCGTATTTAATACTGTCTAGGTCGACAAAATGACATACATTATGATATCCTTTACATTATGTTTTTTTTTGTCAAAACATGAACGGTTTTATTATTACTATCATGTTGGTTTTTGCAACTTAGCAACGAGCCGAGTACCTGGGTGGTTGGCTTGGTGTTGAGCGGCACGCTTACCTACAGACAGTTGCATTGGACAGTTGCTCGTCTTTTGAGACATCTGCATGGTTAAGTTGAAAGGGTACTTGTGTGCTATCTACGTGGCGCCACTTTAATCTTAGATTTCTTCCGCTATGTAACATAAGTAGAAGGTAACTGTAGCTGGCAAAAAAAACTTTTGGACCAAAAGGCTATAATTATAGTTTTGGATGACAGGGATAGGAAGACAATTTTCTATGTGCGGGTGCTTCTATTACTATCAGGTAATACCTTTTTACTTAACTAAGTTGCGTAACAATAAACTGATGGTGTTGTTGACAGACACGAGAAAAAATATCACCGCGTTAAAATGTTAGTTACTCTAAAACCAGATTGTTTATTAGAATCAATGTCAAATTCTCCGCGTAGTTCAAACCCCGCGATAGGTACAGAACTCAAGATGAAGTTATGTTACGTACATAATGTGACGTTACACTAAAAAAGACTATTACTGAATTCGTGCGTTCATACAAACAGTGTTACGGATTCCTATGACAGCCACGTATATTGAATAACAACACAGGTCCGTTGATTTTGTAGTTTGCTACCCTGGCCGCTGCCCTTAAGGTCTTGAGGTCGATTCCCACACAGGATAAACATTCATGTGCATGAACATAATCTGTTTGTCTTGGGTCTGGGTCGTTTTTACCTGTACTGAATTATGTAAAAAGTTAAATTATCTTACCATAGTTTCAGTTCGATGGCCATTATGGATTCGATCACGGAACTCATCAACATCATCATCAGCAGCCGAAACGTCCACTGTTCAACAAAGGCCCTTTTTCCCATAGAGTGGAGGGGTTGCCATAATCCCCACGCTTGGCAGGCGGTTGGGGATCGCAGTATAGGTGGTTGGTAATTCAATTAAAAGACGCTGCTGCTCGTCTTCTTGTTTTTCCTTAGTCGCCTTTTACGGACACCCAACGGGAGGAGATGGATGGGTGCTATTATGACGGAACTAATTGTCGCAATAATAATAATTTATGATTTTTGGGTTTGCACGACTTGGGTTGACGTTGGGTATCTTGAGTAAGGTTGGATGCTAGAAAGCTTCCAAGATTCGGATACTTGTGCCACTCTTAAAGAGAATATACGCATTAGAATAGGAAACATTACAGTTACACGCTTATTTAATAATACCGCTAGCATCTCATCAGGGCCACTGGCATGCATTGCAGCATCTTAAGTCACTCTCTTTATCAAACTCAAACATCTCAATCAATCATCAATTTGGTTTCAGTTCATTTTTCCAGGGATCAACTAAACTAACTATCAGATACTACTAGCATACTACTACTATTTTACTAGGTGGTAGGTTCGTTGTGCAAGGAACCGTCCAGGTAGGTACCACCGCAGTGTCAGATATTCTGCCGCTAAGCAGCAGTGTGTAAGCATTGCTGTGTTCCGGCGTGAAGAGCACTGTAGCTGGTGAAATTACAGGACACAAAGACTTAACATCTAATGTCTTAAGGGTCGACAACGCGCTAGTTATTCTTCTGGTGTTGCTAGCGTCCATAGGCGACGGTGGCTGCTTACCATAAGGCGGGCCGTACACTTGTTTGCTAGTATAAAATAAAAAGGTGGATGTTTATTGGTTAGAGATTGGTCCCTTTTTAAGAAAAAAAAAACTACTTTTTAATAAGAAAAAAAACCTATATTTTGAAGGCTCTGTTAAACGCTTTCGTTTTGATGAGCAGGACAGAAACCTTAGAACTTTGTGCATAGTTTCATTTCAAGTACGCTTACAGTAGTCACGGCGGATCCTTGTGTGTCTGAAGTTGGCTGCAAGACGCTGCGCAGTAGCTATTTTTATGTTTATGTATTCAGAGCTCACAACTGTACTTGCGCAATGGTTCCCCAACCCTAACTTCTGACACACAAAAATCCGCTGTGACTACTGTAAGTTATAAGTAGTACGAATGTATATGGATTCCGAATGGCAGGCACAATGTATTCAGCTGTGTCGAAGTGCGTTCCGGTTGTAACCGGACCTAATAGCCACCAACAATAGAATAAGAAGAAGAGAAGAAGAAGTATGTATAAGTCTCACTAGTCAGGCATTAACCATTCTATAATAGACGGACTAAACCTTTGATATGAAGTTTGGAATATGAAATGCAATATCCATATCCTGACGCAACACGTCAACTACGTTACCACTGTAAGTTGTTGGGTTATCAAATTGTAATTAGGTGGCACGCCAAGGTATAAATCAAGATATAAAACAGTGGGTTACCGTTCTTAAACTGCATCAGTCTTGTTCATTTCGTGTCACTATGAAATGGCAAAAAGCTTTGCCAGAGTTAAAATCGGTTTTTATAATGCATTTACATAATTCATCAGCCATTTATTTTACGTATACATAATCAACAAAACATTCAAAAGTGATATTATTAAGTATATTTGCAATAGATATAATTTTATTGAAATTTCATTCTATAAGGGAATAGGCAAAATTAATAAAACTCCATTCGACACATTTGCACATTTTAGTCTATGATTTTTCAAATGTAGGTAATATCCATATTTGCTGGTAGCGCCCTCTACGATGACAACTCTCGGCCGGAGCGGCCAGATTCTCAAGGTCATTGGCGCATGTTACCCCTTTAATCAACTCGCTATTTTTATCCAATTTACGAGGATAATAATTAATGACAGGATCCTCATTAGGATCAGACATTGGGCAAGAGGAAACCTCTTCTTGTGGAAGATTATAATAAAAAATTTCATAATAATTGTCAATAGGTTCGTAATCTAATTCAAAATTATTAAAATCAAATTGATTTTTGTTTAGTTCCATTTCATTTAATTTAAAACTTTCCTGAGGTTGATTTGTAAAATTCGGAAAATTATTTTGAATACCAAAATTAATTTTATGTGGTAAATAAGGATTATTAAAATTGAATCCTGTATTTGGATTAGGCATTTGTTTTGGTTTAGAAATAGTATTAGCCATAATTGTATTTCGTGCTGTATATCGTTCATGGAAATTTACTTCTTCCATAATAATACTTAAGGCATCTTCTAATGTTCTGGGAAATTTTAAACGTACTATACGTACCAAATGTTCGGGTAAATTATATAAAAATACATTTAATGATGTATGGTTATAAATAGTAATTTTGTTTTCTTTTAATGCAGGGTCCTTTATTTGATTCACTTTAGATATGAGAACCGAACGCACTGACTGAATTCTATTACATAAATCAAGGTAATTTTTATATGGTTTAATTTTTGTCGATTCTAATTCGATTAAAATAGTCTCCTCACTATGCGGATCTCCAAAGTGTGGGATTAACAATTTTTTTAATGCCTCCCACTTCTCGATATCTTTGCGCTCACTGATAAGAGCGGCGGCGTTTTCCGTTAGCCTACTGGTAATGCATGACATATAAATTGTGAGAGGCCTTTATATTTTTCAATAACATATTCGAATTTCCGTAAAAATAAATTTAATTAACTTTCATCACCATTAAAAATCGGTATTAAGCCTAACATTTCATTAGGTAATAAAAATATTTGCTTGATATTTGATCGCTCCATTTTTATTGACTTAATTAAACAATTATATAAAAAAAACACAGAACACAATAAAACGTCACAATAAAAAAATGAACACAATAACCTATAAAAAAAGGCACAATTAAAACACAATCCTATAAAAAAAAGAACAATTAAAACACACAGAAAATAAAAAAATATTCAAGTAAGTAACACAATTAATAAAAATTCTTCACAAATTCCCAAATATAAAATAATTTTGATTTCAATCAACTATAATACTTCTTTTATTATTTTTTTAAATCACTTCATTATTAATATTATATTATTTAATCATTAGTTCAAATATTCATTAAAAAAATACTTAAAATATCATTTTCACAGAAATTCATATGAAAACCAGATAACAGTTATAATGAGAGACGGCCAATCCACCATATAACCACAAGGAATGACAAAGAAGGTGAAAAGGCTTACTCACCAACCCGTCTTCAGCATATTTATATTTATTTATTTAAGGAAAACATACAGCTTTTTATAACACATAAAGATACAAATTTAGATGTTTAAAACATTAGCAAAACAGTTTCCACAAATAGGTAGCACAAAGTGAAGACAATACACATAGCTCCAGTTGTTAAATTTCTTTGGTTCGACGAACGCCTTCCGCAATATCACGAAGCGAAGATTTTGATTCGCAAATTCGCGACGTGGTTGCTTAACAGCACGGGGCGCTAGCTTTGGCTACCCCAAATAACGTTTCGACCCGAGGCGCTCGATCCGGCTTTGCCAAACAACTTTAGGGGAGCGGTTTTTATGTTTTTAACCGACTTCAAAAAAGGAGGAGGTTCTCAATTCGTCTGTATATATTTTTTTTTTATGTATGTCGCGCATAACTCTGGCAATTATGAACCGATTTGAAAAAATCTTTCTTCCATCCATTCTTTAATCCGTTGATTGGGTCCCATAAAAAAAATATTGCTTACGAGTAAGTAGTTCCTGAAAAAACAAGAATGATGAATGCGCGGGACACCTGCAAGAATGCCTATTTAGATGACTTTATGTCGCTTTGACAAAAATGGCCATAACTCTGGCAAATATTTACCAATTTCAATGATTATTTTTTTGTTCGAAAGAAGAAACCACTGTAATGAATCTGTATGAATGTAATCACAACCGAATGAGAACTTCCTGGAGGACCATGAACGGTGTGGAGGAATTTATCTGGTAAAAACCATAAAACTGATGTTCTCCATTACATTACTCTGACAAATATGAACCGATTTCGATGATTCTTTTTTATTCGAGAGAGTAAACTACTATCATGATTTCATGCAAATTTCATTACGACTGGATAATTTTCTTTTGAAGAAACATGAATTATGTAAAACTATGTAGACGATAATGTGAGCTAACCTACCTAGATCATTTTACCGTCTTCGATGGGTCAGTCTTTATGTATGAAAATATCACTAAAAAGTTTAAAATAAAATCTTTTTAAAAAAAATTGAACCGACTTCAATATCACTGAAAAGTATAAAATAATTTAAATATTATTGAAGTTGGTGCCAAATATACACAGCAGGTACGCTAACACCAACTTCTATAATATTTGAATTATTTTATACTTTTCAGTGATATTGAAGTCGGTTCAATATTTTTTTAAAAGATTTTTTAAAAACTATATTTTAATTAAAACACAGTAATAGAGCAGAATTGCGTGCTCTTTATTACTTTAAAGTGATACAAGACACTTCGAAATGCAGAAATGTAATGCATGTCTCTTAATTAATCATACAGTTTTTATAATGTCTCATTCGTCATCAGACTTATTTCTGGATCATTCGGTAACATGATCTCTAATAAACAACAAATGTTTCTATTAAAATGATGTTCTCGGATATTATTGTAATTTAATCTTTTATAAACATAAAATGTTGAGACTAAAAATTAAAGTACTTGATACATGATATAAAGTAAACACATGTACTTTATATTGTTATTAATAAAGCTTCTAGAGCTTTCCATATATTTATAATTATAATTGCAACGTTTGCAAGTAATTCCTAACAAGTACTATGTAAGGGGTTTGGTGGTATATAACTATTTCGTCTCGTGCTCTCCCAGTTACAGGCAACACAACTAACAATACAGAATCTTCGCAATAATTAAATGATTATCAATATTATCCAATGTATTAACATAATTTAAAAATAATAGAAATATCACAAATTGAGATAAAATGAAAAGAGAAATATATAAGGTAAGGTAAATAATAAATAATAACCGGTCCGTTCGTTTGTTCCACTCTGTATAAGTACTACTGTTTTGTTAAATATCTAATAACAAATTTCCAAATGTACCAGCAATGCGAATGAATATTCGCATTCTAGTTCAAGGGCATTTTTTTATTAAACTATAATTTTTTTGCTTTAATTCGGAGTTCATTATCTCCATTTCAGCAGTTTCAAGCTTTGGTAGATCACTACTGCGTTGACTGCCTAGTATGATGCCAATGCCCACAGAGTATTATAGTATGCCCTTAAATAATTTCAAACGCGCCCGCGCACGAATGATGATGTCATTCCCCCACCATACTCTTTATCTACAGTCTCTACCAATCACACAATTCACACGATGCACACTCACACAACATTGATAATGGTATAGTTTATATAAAACATCTTTTTGTGATGATAAACAAACAAATAAGTGTTATCGCCTCGCCCGATGAAGTAGTATAAATAGATATCCTGTGCTTTGGGTGTGATCTGTGTATAAATAATTCTTCGTATCCATTTCTTATCATTTATCAGTTTATTTATCTTTGCATTTTGTCTAGGGCAATTTTTCTGATTCGTTCAATTGCAGGTTCTGCCTAAGGTACGTATTTCTATTTTGAATTTATTAATGGGAAAATGAAGGCCCATTCCCAGTAGTTCTACATTTAGTTCTACATGTATGACTACTAGGAAAAAAATCCTACTAGTTCTACGGTAAGCAACCCACCTAGCTATTAATATAATCGTAATTGCTTAGATGAAAAGCGTAATTGTTCGCACTCGCATCTCCGTCCGCAGCATGTTTTGTTAGATCCGGATCCCCCAGACACAATGACGGTTCTACTAGATCAAAAGTTCACTCTGACTACGACGACAGTTACAGACTTACACATTCAGAGACTACTCTCGCTCGCCCGTAGTGCTGTCGCAGCTAGAAGTGATTTACCTACTGAATTTTGCCTACATGTCTTATTAACAAATATAAAGGAAAATTAAACAACCCGCCATACGTTACTTTAAAAAAGTAATTTAAAATATGAGTTTTAAAATATTTAAAATATTGGTTTGCTGTTAGAAAACTCATGTTTGAGTTAAGCTCGCCAATGTATGTACATGCATTTACTATCTTTTAATTACTGTATCTGTGTTTCTTTGTGTACAATAAGAATAAATATAAAATCTTTAAAAAAAAAATTGAACCGACTTCAATATCACTGAAAAGTATAAAATAATTTAAATATTATTGAAGTTGGTGTTAGCTTACCGGCTGTATATATTTGGCACCAACTTCAATAATATTTAAATTATTTTATACTTTTCAGTGATATTGAAGTCGGTTCAATTTTTTTTTTAAAAAGATTTTATTTTAAACTTTTTAGTGATATTTTCATATATAAAGATTGAACCATCGAAGACCGTAAAATGATCTAGGTAGGTTATGATCACATTTCGTCTAACACTAAAAAAAAACTACTAAGTAAAACTATGGTTTTACATAATTCATGTTTCTTCGGAAAAAAATATTCGGTCGTAATGAAATTTGCATGGAATCATCATAGTAGTTTACTATCTCGAATAAAAAAAGAATCATCGAAATCGGTTCATAATTGTCAGAGCAATGTCGAACATCAGTTTTATAGTTTTTACCAGATAAATTCCTCCTCATCGTTCATGGTCTTCCAGGAAGTTCTTATCCGGTTGTGATAAATTTCATACAGATTCATTACAGTGGTTTCTTCATTCGAATAAAAAAAGAATCATTGAAATTGGTAAATATTTGCCAGAGTTATAACCATTTTTGTCCTTAAAAAATGACCAAAAAGTCATCTATATAGGCTTTCCTGTAAGTTTCCTGCGTAGGCACCATTATTGTTTTTTCAGGAACTACTTATTCGGAAGCAATAATTTTTTTATGGGACCCAACTAACGGATTAAAGAATGGATGGAAGAAAGGTTTTTGCAAATCGGTTCATAATTGCCAGAGTTATGCGCGAACATACATAGAAAAAAATATATATATACAGACGAATTGAGAACCTCCTCCTTTTTTTGAAGTCGGTTAAAAATAAAATAAATGAGTTCCTATGACGTTCTTGGGCACCAACCACTAGCCAATGAAGCCGATACCAATCTAAAATTCAATTTTTATAAATCTATATCTAATCTAATATAGACCTAAATTCATACACATTACACATCAGTGTTATTTATTTTTAAATATTTTTATGACGTCAGCATTATAATGTAAGAATGCAAATTCTTTGTTTGGTTTTCTTTCGCTCTTTCATCAAGATATCGAATAGGTTTAAGTTGTTTAATTTATCAGCTCAATGAATCATCTTATCGCAGCTAATGATTAGATTAGCAATGGAACAATTAGGAAACACAGTTGATATTTATTTACCTATTTTCTTAAATTCCAGAGTATAGTAGGTAGTTATATCACCACCCACGTCTAATCGCCCGATCTTTTTAGCACCCTAAGCAAGTCTCTGTTTTGACTACTTAACTCTGGGTGGCTATCGCACACCGGATGCGCCCACGCTCCAGACGGCGGAGAATTTGCTGAGGGCGCATAAGGATCACGCCACTAGGCGTTGGTTGACACCCTACGTGAGGGATAGAATTAAGATAGTTAAGTTAGTCTGTAGATAGATAGATAGATAGATATACACTTTATTGTACACACAAACTTACACATAAAATAAAGCACATAGAAAACACTTATAAATGAAATATGTACAATGGGCGGCCTTATCGCTATTCGCAATTTAGTAGTAGTAGTAGTAAATTAAAAAATCAATTAATTGACTTTTTTAAAAACACGCCCACGGCTCCCCAAACGTTGAGTAGGTACTTACCTACCTATGATAATAATGTCGAACAAAAATCGGCAGACCGATTACGTACTTAGCTGCAAAAAGATTAGAGATAACATTTGGAGGCATTTTGGAGAGTGTGCGCAGGAATTGCATGACTTGATCCCTTTCATCATCTGACGACGTCACGCCCGGCACGTACACGCCCTTATGTGGTGAAAGTGCCTTCAGTCCGGACTAAGCGGTTTGCTTCTTAATTTATAATAAGAACAGCTAAGGACTGGAACAGTTTGCCTGCGTCGGTTTTCCCACCCGATTATAAAGTGGGTGTCTACAAAAGATCTTTGAAATCATGAAAAATCTTAAATAATTAAGAAAAGTAAAGCAAGTCAGAAAATTAAAAGTGGAACATTATTCGTGTCGCTGTTAAATGATATTATAATCACTTTTGACTTCACGCGAGCACTTTGTTGATCCGAAAACGCATGTTGATCCGGCGCCTTTTGTTAATCCAATATGCATCTCTGGTAACTAATGTGGCTCCGACTGGATCAACATCTACACTCACGGGGCTTCTTACTAACGTTCGACTAAGTTGATCCGATATACAAATCCACCTTGCGATGGTTACGGAAAATGTTGATCCGATTTAAATGGACCAATCAGGGCACAGCAAACGATCGGATTGGCTGAAAGTATCCACGACGTTGCCGTTCCGTATCTTTGATCGTAAAAGCTACAGATTAAACCGATAACTCAACAACTCGACAACACCACGACTTGTAGCGGATTTCTGGTGTTCCTATTAATTTGTAATATCAGTATGGCTATGAGGACATACATGACATCATCGTATCATGGTCGTACTCACTTTTCAGAACCTCCTGTAGGAAAAGCGAATGCCAGCCCATATACAAATAAATTGAACTAGAAATAACTACACAAAAATGTAGTCTTGGCGGCTGCTAGTAGGTATTAGCGCGAATGCGCGCGAATTACCGCGTCATGATTTTTTTCTCAGGAAGAATATGTGCAATACGTTGTTCAGATAAAGGTTGAATTTGCTATGATACCACCAACACCTCCACTGTCACCGCCTCTACCTCCATCATGCACAGCCCCCGCTCTCCACCACCGTCTCCACCACTGTCTCCGTTCTCTCTCATTTATGGTGGAGGTGGAGGTAGCGGAGGAGGAGAGCAATGGCTTAGAGCGGGGGCGGTTTTTGGAGGTGGAGGCAGAGGGAACGGAGGTGGTGGTGGATGCACTGGATTGCAGTGCAGTGGGGACCGCGTGAGGGCAAATGGGGCTCACGTTAAGGACAGGTGATTACAGTGGAGGATAGGGTAGCTAGTTAAATGATTTAATTTAGTTTCTATGTCCGGCTAACCGATTGTAAATATACTCTCTATCTATATATTTCAGATTATTTATCATTAAATCTTCGCGTGACTTAACCTTTGGCCATTTTCAATTATTTATCTTTTAATTTCTTAAGAAAGTTTCGAAAACGCGTGAATTTTTATTTTTTTCTATACACACCAGGCCAGAACATCGATCACACGTTACCACTTCCATATTCTTAATGATTAAACGAACGTTAGTAAAGTTCTATCATAATTATACGTACCATTTCGTTCGAAGATATCAGTATTTGTAGAATATATATACACATGTAGTTTCGCCTATGTGACACCACTCTTGCACTATTGTTGAGAGAATCTAATTTGATAATAACAGTAAAATCTAATAAAAAGTATTTGAGGGTAGATACAACTTCACCTCGTTGCTTTGACATATCTGTCTCGTCATTTAGTTTAGAGTCTACCTAGTTTTATACCTATATTTTTGTCATTGACATTTTTCTATTTAATATGGGTTGTTTCATCTCCTGGGGAGGGTGGGAAGTACATACTGATATCTTCGAACGAAATGGTACGTATAATTATGATAGAACTTTACTAACGTTCGTTTAATCATTAATTATACTGCACATTTCGTTCTCGATATCAGTATTTGTAGAATATATATACACATGTAGACTTTGAGAGTAATAGGAGAAATAATTGTCAATGACAACAGTTATTATGCAATCAACTTAATATTTATTGAAAGTATAAAAAATAAATTCTTATACACAAAGAAAAACGATGGGTACAATATACTGAATGAAATTGTTATCATAATATTTGCAATAGTATAATCGAAGTCGCCTGATGGCGTATGATTATTGTTAATGATTGCTCGCGCTAGTGACAGGTGACTATCGTGAGTAACAGCCCCATTGTAAAAACGTGCAAAAGTTGTGGAGTTTCGACTCCACCCCGCGGTGTTGTGTGTAGTATCAACACTGACGCCCCGCGAGTGTGCGGCGCTCGCAGCCGCGTGCCGCGTGCTGTGCGCTGAGAACACTGTGGTGTTGACTCCACAATCGCTCAACGTGATTTTAATCCACCGACTAAGAGTACCTCTGCCTGCAGCTTTATGAGGACTTTTCAAACCGATGAATAGATCATCAGACTTTCTTAAATGTTCAGACTTACCTAAGTAGGCCTGCAGGGTCTTTGCAGGGCAGAAGGGTTTTCACTGAAAAACGGCAAGAAGAGAACTGGTGGATTTGAGCCTGGGCGAAATGTTTTTAAGTTGTCGGGAATTTTAATACTAATTTGATCACTAGAAATTTTAATATTGTTTACATCAATTTTGGAAATAGTCTGCAATCTGTGTGCAGTTGTGAGCATCAATAAAGTTATGTTTTTTTTTTTTTTTTTATAATTTGTTTAGGTCGAGCTCATTATTTGGGTACCATGTACTTAAATGATTTAAGACAATTGATGTCCCAGGTAGCACTGTATTTTGGCATTGGGGGTCGTAGTCGAAATACTCCTTTATAAAATCTTATGATTCTATCATCTTTAGATAACCTTGACCCTACGATCAGTGATATTGCTGATCTGAATGAATTTAAAGACTCATACTGGTAACCGTTTTTAAACATATAGGTTAAGAAGGCAATCACGTTAGGGACTGAAGCTTGGTAAAAGTCAATTGCGTTTTCAAGACAGTACTTCCACCACTTCTTCAAACAAACGTCGTATTGTTTAGTGGAGTTGTCGGAGAGCGACGCCACCATGATGTCTAGCGAAGCAGGTGGGACGCTTCGTCTTGATAGCGCTTCCCGGACAACACTCCTGTAGCCAGGGTAAGGGTGGACTGTATCTGTGAGCTGTAATGTGATATTAAGGCGTTATCCGGTGTGAATGTTATCATATCTGATACAAGGAGGGCTTTAAAGGAAACCATGCCTGCGTAGGCCACATTGGTACTACCACGATACCACAAGCGTTGTCGGATATTATTTTTCTGAGCATTTTAAGGACAGTCGAAAATGGTGGAAAGGCATAAAAAAAAGAAATTGGACCCTGGCTGTAAATGAATCAATAGCTACGGCGTCAGGATCCCTACGCCACGATTTATGTACATTTCACATTTATAGTTAATTCGACTCGCGAATAGGTCTGTGTCAGGTTGTCCAAATGATATTGTTAGGTGGCGGAATGCCCAATCGGCTAACTCCCATTCTATGTCGGGGTGCGTTTTACGTGACTCTGCATCTGCGATAATATTGTCGAATTTTAGAATGGAATTTCTAAAACTGGATTTTCTAGGTTAGAATGAATGGTTTCTGTGCGTGATGGCTGTGGGTTTATGTCTAGAGGAGGAGCGAAAGGAGGTGAATTTGTTCCACTAGGTTGTTGTTGCTGAATAACTGAGTCTGAATGGGCTGTAAGAGTAGATGATGAGGAGTGTAAAGGGCTACCCTGGGCAGTTAATGTTGAGGAGTCAGAATGTTCTGTTTCAGAATTATTAACGAATATAGACATCCCCTCATTGTGGTTTAGTTGTATGCGTGACAGAGCATCGGCATTTGTGTTACATTTGCCTTTTTTATGAATAATTGTAAAGTTATACTCTGCCAGTCTTAATTTCCATGTTGTAAGGCGTGAACCCGGTTCTTTAAGGTTCATGAACCAAATTAACGGTTTATGATCGGTTATAATTTTAAATTTCTGGCCAAACAGATATGGTCTGAAGTATTTCGTAGCCCAAACTATTGCTAGAAGTTCCCTTTCAATTGTGGAGTAATTTGATTCACTATCGTTAAGTGTCCTTGAAGCATAGGCTATAGGCCGATCCGAACCAATGGGCCCCTGTGAAAGTACTGCTCCCAAAGCTACATTGGAAGCATCTGTAGTCAAAATAAATTATTTTTCAAAATCCGGATATCTTAAAATAGGATCATTAGTTAGAAGAGTTTTGCAATGATTAAAACAATTTATGTACTCTGAGGTCAAATTAATTTTAGCGCCTTTTTTTAAACATTTAGTAAATGGTTTAGTCACGTGTGCAAAATCGGGTATAAAACGTCTGTAATAGCCCAAAAGGCCTAAAAAGGATTTAATTTGTTTAGGGGTTTTAGGAAGGGGGTATTTTAGGATTGCTGAAATTTTATCAGGGTTGGGTTTCACACCTTCTGGTGTAATAATGTGGCCTAAATAAGGTGTTTCATATTTGAAAAATTCGGATTTGTCCATCTGAATTTTTAAGTTTGATTTTCGAAGTCGGTCGAAAACGTTACGTAAATTAACTATGTGTTCCTGTAAAGATGTAGAAAACACTAAAATATCGTCGATATACGGGGTACAGTTATGTAAGCCACGCAGAACATTGTCCATGACGCGCTGAAAAGTAGCAGGAGAATTTTTAAGCCCATTGGCATTCTTAAAAATTCAAAATGGCCTTGTTCTACACTAAATGCAGTTTTCGGTATATCCGGGGGGTGGACCTGGACCTGGTAGTAGCCGGATTTTAAATCGAGGGTTGTGAAGTACATGCACTTGCCTAATTTATCTAAAATATCCGTAATGTTCGGTATCGGGTACTTGTCGTCTATAGTTTTTGCGTTAAGTTGTCTAAAGTCAATGACTAAGCGCCACTTGTCCTTGCCAGACGCGTCACTTTTCTTAGGTACTATCCATACTGGGGCGTTCCATGCTGATGTTGAAGGTCGAATTATACCCTGTTGCAGCATTGATTTTATTTGGCTTTGTACTTCGGGCCTATGTATATACGGATATCTATAACTTTTACTGTATACTGGTATATCGTCAACTGTCCGAATATAGTGTTTAATTTCGTTGGTAAAAGTTAAAGGTTCATCATCGAGGTGAAATACGTCGGCATATTCTTTACAAAGATTAATTAAATTGGCTGTCTCCTCTGCATTTAAATGATCTACGCGAAGCCGTGATAAGACCTCGCGTGTTCGCGCGTCGACGCTAGCGGTGTCAATTTCACTTTTCAATGGAATTGTCTGCTGATTAAATATATGTGAATTAGTTGGACGAACTATAGGGATTATAATATTTTTATCCGATGGGTTTGTAATTTGGACAAATGCTTGATTATTTTCGGCCGAGGATAGACATTCACTGATAATGCAACCCGAAATACATTGTTCCTCAACGTAAATCTCACCTTGTGTTATACTAGTGGGCACTATAATTAATTGAGTTGTCCGTGCCGGTATAGAGACTTCATTAAAATGTGCACTTCCAGACTGATATAAAACTATAGGGAGATTAGCAAATTTAGTCGCTAAAACGAAAGATGCAAGGTCTATTTTCGCATGCCATTTTTTTAACTGTTCGCAACCTATTAGTCCGTCAAAAAAATTATGAAATTTATACACATACAATTTTATTGGATTAGAGTCGTCAAATTCTTTGAAACAAGGGACTGTTACTGAATAATTATTTTGCGTGGTTACATGAGTATTTGCTTAGAATAATAACGCATAGAAACCGTGAACATGTACGCACAGTGAGGCAAGTAAAACCAAGCCAGAATGGCTCAGTAGCGAACAGCCCGCGTCAGTGCTTAAAGTCGAGTCGTAGCGCAAGCAGCTCTCGATATTTTATTTTAAAATGATGGTTTGTGCAATAAATGGAAATCATAGTACATTGGAAAAACTTAAGAAACATTGTAACATAACATTTCACTTGCAAGTATTACGTTTAATCTAATATTTTAACGTAAAACAATCGCCAAAGTGAAAACAATAATTTTAAATTACAACAGCCGACATTATATGAAATGTTGCCAATAAAAGGAAAATTGCTACCCAAAATTTTCAATATTTAAGAAAATATTTATTTAAGTACTAGATGATCCGCGCACGCTTACGTTTTCGAATCGAAATAAACGGTCACCCATCCATGTATTGACCTTGTCTAACGTTGCTTAACCTAGTGATATAATAATAATAATAATATCCTGGGACAATTCACACACGGTCATCTGATCCAAACTAGGCAGAGCCTGTACTATGGAACCAGATAACTGATACTAATACATATATACTTTTTTTTTGTAAATACATACTTATATAGATAAAACACCCAGACACTTGGTGGGAATCGAACCCACGACCTATATACTTGATATGCAATATACCTTACAATCTATTATCACACCTAACAAGTATACATAAATATCGGTCGAGCAGTTTCGGAGGAGTGCGACCACAAAAACAGTGACACAAGATTTTTAGATCGTAGTTTTGTTATTTCAGATTTTTATCTTTTAAATTAAAAAGTAATTCATTACTGTCAGCAATAATAGTAATTTTATTCTAAAAATTAAGTAAGGACCTCAGGAAGAAGCAATTCCATTTTCCCTAATTTTGGGGAAAATCTGATTACCCTAACAACATTATTTGCTCACTTGTGTGCGTGTCGCAGAGCGTCAATACGCGCGACTTACGCCTACATCTATGATAATGTGCCTCAAACGAGACAGTTTTTTCGTATGAAACTATCGTTCTAGGGTTATTATTCTAAGAGTATTTGTGACTAAAAAAGGGTCATACTGAAGATTGATGTGTGAATAAAATTTTTTGTAAGCTTCCGGACTGATGAATGACTCATTTGCTCCCGTATCGACTAAAAATTTTAAAGGTGGATCACTAATTTGGATGTACGGTAAATGCCGCTTAGTCTGTAAATTTAATTCTACTCGGGGGCAGTTTTCGCCATATTCGGGTACAAAGTGTGGCTCAGTGGTCAAAGGTGTACCAATGCAATCTGAGTCTTGAATGTCAAGGTCAGGTTCAGCTATGACACACCGGGGAGTGTGGGAATTAGAATCTTCTGAGATATTATTACTATCTTCGTTGTAATAGTCATTGTAATATTCGTTATAGTTTAGATCTTTAACTGCCGGGAAATTACGCTGCGGTATAAAATTACGTCTTCTATTATAGTTTGTAGGTGGTAACGTACGAGCAGTTGGGTGACTAATACCACTCATAGGTCCAGGGTGATTATTCTGAAAAGCTTGAGGTCTTTGCTTTGTCGGAGTTTTGAACATTTGTTGGATTCTGGTAGGTCTGGGATACTGTTGCCTGTAATGCATGGTTTGTGGCTGTAGTAGTGGTGCTGCCGAGTATTGACTTTGAGGTCTTGGGTATGAATGATATGAATTACGTGGAGCGTAATAGTTAACATTGTTCCGAGAACGAGACGAAGATGCATGGTCATAAAAATTCTTAATATTATTGCTAGAAGTAGTAATCTGATTTTTGTTCTGAAGATAAATGATATTCGCCTCTTCTTGTGCGTACTCGAGAGCATTTTCAAGAGTAGGTGGTCTCATGCATCTTATTCTCGATCCTAGTGGTTCTAAAAGACCTTTCAAGAATGTTAGAAGCGCAAGTTTTTTGTAAAGTGTTCGCTTTGCTTCGACTGTAGTTTCGTGCAACTCGACAATTATGTCATTGTAATACATAATAAATTTTGAATTTTTTCATAAAATATCTGTGCCGTATCTGATCCCTGAGTTAAGAGAGAAAGGTCGGTGTACAATGAAGTTTCGTCTCTGTGATCTGAAAAGCTGTTAATTAACGTGGAACTTATGTCCTTCCAGTCGTTGGGAATGCCGTTAGAGGCCAAGGTTCGTGCTGCGGGACCAGTGATTTTATTTAAAATGCCATTGATCAGAGAAAGATTAGTGAGTTCATTGCCTGCACTTGGATTTATATATTTCAGTACCAATTGATCGCATATCTTTAAAAATCTAGTTAAAGCATTTGAGTTTCCGTCGAACTCTGGTACAAATCTCAATGATTTATAAATATGATCAATTAAATCCATATCGTTTAAATTTTTTATACTGTAATTACTGCTAGATTCAGTCATATTTTCTAAGTATCTATTTTATACATAGGTAAGGTTGTGACTGGCGTCACTTCGCGCTATGCGAAGTTGATGGCGCCTGCTAGGGCTAGAATCCCAAGATATACGTAGATTAAAAAAAATTGATAGTCTATAGTAGCCTGCGATAGGAATATAGCAATCAATAATAGGATTTTATGCACTCACATGAATTTCATAGCTGGGGTGGCTGCTGTGGCTCACATTTCATCGATGATTAGATGAAGATCTCCAGCGGCAGCTTCTGCGACGGACCTCTCGTAGGTTCTTCGTCCGGATCGGCGTCGCGGTAGCCTGATTTTTAGGAACACTCGCGACGACACTTTTAAAGTCCAGACGAATCGAAGACTGCGCCAATTACGGGTTTGGGGGCGCCGAACACAGAAACTTCAATAAAAATGTCTTTTCAATTAATAAAAAGGTATAATCAATTTCTGCAATATGCGAGTAGTTCTTAACTTTAAATATAATTTTAGTATGTATAAATTTAGATAGGTATGTCTTAAAAGCTAAACGTCTGTTCCCACCGATGTTAGGTAAGGGAAAGCGAAGCGTTTCCATCAATCCGTGGCGACATGAGCTCGGTGTACGATGCGCAGCGAATGTCCCACGGTTCAGGTTTACGCTGACGAGGCATGTTGGCTCGTAACATGCACATAAATTATTTTTGTTATCATTTATTGTTCCGGAAATCACAGGGTAGGCAAACACTTTTTGCCTATATGGACTGCACGCCACTGATAGCGGGCTGGTTTCAAGTATGAAAATATTATTAAAACTATATTTGAAAAAATAAAAACCGACTTCAAACTAAATTATCTAAAAAGCATAAAATAACGAAAATATATTGAAGTCGGTGCTAGCACATCATGTTAAAGACTAGCACGAGCTGACACCGACTTCAATATATTTTCGTTATTTTATGCTTTTTAGATAATTTACTTTGAAGTCGGTTTTTATTTTTTCAAAAATAGTTTATTTATCACTTTTTAGAGACTTTTATTTTAGCAAAAAAATTGGTATCAGCACTATCACGCTACTTCAACGTCTACGTTACAGTAACTTACTGAAAACATAAAAAGTTTATATCTCTTAAACTACTGGACCGATTTTGATGAAACTTATACTCTACCCTAAGTTGAAAAACACTGTAACTATTTCAAAAAGAATTTTTAAATCGGACCTGTAGTTTCTGAGCAATCCTCGGACAAACCTACATACATATGTACATACACTCATAAAATTTGGTAAATTTGTTTAGAAGCCCACATAGACTAATATATATTAATATTACGAATTTTTATTAATAATACATACATACGCGTCGAAAAGAGAACCTTCTTTTTGAAGCCGGTTAAAAAGTAAAAAATAATATATTTTTGAATAAAATTAATTCGACTTCAACAGTCAGCACACTAAAAAGTATAAAAATAATTTAAATATTATTGAAGTTGGTGCTAAATATACACAGTAAGTATGCTAACTCCAACTTCAATAATATTTAAATTATTTCATAGGTACTTTTACTGTCGGTATTGAAGTAGTTTTAATTTTTTTCTTTAATATTTTATTTTTACCTTTTAGGTATGAAACACTAAAAATGTAACATTTTAAATTCAAGTTATTTTTCTTGCTTAATATATATATATAAGATATATACCTCCTTTTTTCCAGGCATTCTCAAGAATCTGAAACTAGAGATAGAGGACCTTCTGAAAGCAATTGTTTGCCAAGAAAAAATAACAGAAACTTCTTGTAAAAGTGGAAAGCTTTTACATGCTCTCTTCAGGGCAGGAACATCAAAACTCATATACACTTTTGGAGATCAAGAACTTCTAGGTTCATTAGTTCTAAAATCATTATACCAGCTTTAAGCCATCGAGTTTTTATTCTAGAAAATAATTTTGCTTCAAACAGCATTGACACGACAAGGATAGAACGATCAGGTCTTCAAATTCTTCTAGACGACTTTAAAAGTTTTCCTATTGATACGGCTAATGCAATCGGATCTTTGGACAAATATTTTCACAATTTTATCGCCGAAGAAGATATTGAGGGTCTGGACGAACGTTTGAAAAACTGTTTTGACGATTTCTACGTGGTTAATCCAGTGAGAAGTTTTAAACTTCAGGAGGATATAAGTAGACTTCCTGAAAGACACTGGTGGTTCAAAGTTTAGAGTTCCTAATAAGAATCTTACGGCTCAAAGGGTGGATAGCATAACCAAAAGACAACCATGGTGAACTGGAGTGCACGGGACATCCAACAATGGAAGAAAAAAGCTAGAAATTTGCAACAGTCTTACTGCGATTCTCTTGGCGACAGCAAGTGGCATCATATTGATAGAGGAAATGAAACTATTCTTCTCCAAAATGTAGGTTATGGACTCTTCGGCAGTCCCCCGGGTTTGCCAACCGCCGATAATCTTGAGACTGGTTACAAGAAAGAGCAGTTGGAAAAGATTAAAATCATTAAAGAGCAATTGACGATTGGTATAAACATGAAATACGAGGGTATACATTTTGCCTGCGTTTTTGTAGCATGCAAGATTTACGACGAGCAATTTACGCAGCCAGTTTTTAAAGCAAAGGCTGAAACTTCGAAAAAAATTGTTTATGTAGATGCAGCGGCACGCATTTACGATTCATGGAGTAGCTATCTATCCAATAATGTCCTACCCAAGTGTTTGTTTTGTGCCCCAACAAAGGGAACCTACACACACAAAAATTCCAATGGAGAAATAATTGTCACATTTGGTACATCCCCTGCTTGTGACTTCGTCAGCCGAACGGCCAACTTTCTAGATATGGCCGCATCTGCCGCAGCCGTAAGCGCCTCGATAGTAGGTGTTGCGGCATTATGCACGATACCCATCGCTGGACCGATCGCAGTCGCCACCACGATAGCAGGCACGTCTTCAGCAGTGTATGGCGCCAGCCGTACCGGCTACTCTTTGTACGATAGAGGCATTCACGGACAGAGCATCGATCCTATATCTAATTCCGAAGCCCGCTTATGTTGGTTTTCTCTTGTCGGATCTGGTCTAGGTATGGCCCAGGGAGCAATGCTGAAGAGCATGACTCAGATGGCGAGAGCTGGTGATGTCATGAGCAAAGCAGGACGAATCGCTTACCTAGTGGTTCAAACAGGCAGTCTGACCTTCAATGGAATCGGAATCATCAACGGGATGGCGGTACTTATTGACAAGACTGAAGCCGGAACACTCACGGCACTGGATATCTTCCAATTCAGCGCGTCAGTGCTGTTCTTTACCAACTCCGCAATCAACTATAAATCTGCTGCAACAATAATTAAGGAAGTCCAACATGAAGTCATAAATAGCCACAGAGAAGGACTAGGCTTTAATGCTAAGAAACTGTTTAATAAACAAACAGGAAAGTTGCGCGGGCCCGACGAACTTCACGGGAACGCAAAAGTCGTCAAGCAACTGAACAAGATAGACAACTCACAGGATTTATTCGAGATGATGGTCAATAAAAACATTGATAACAAAAAGGTAGGTTGTATTTTATAATATATTGTAACGTTAAGATATTTTAATGCACCGACGACACGTCTAATTGAACGTTATAAAAATCTAAAATCTTGCCCATAGTTTATTATATAATTAATTATAGATTACATAGGTTACTTACCCCTTTAAATACGTATGTGCACCGACGACGTCCAATTGGTAGATCAAATATTTTACTACGCACTAATTTTATTCTGTATACAAAGTGGATATCACATGGCGAAATTAAATAAAACCTAAGTTAATAGGTAGGTGCCTACTAGTCATCATCATCGTCAGCTGGAAGACGTCCACTGCTGAACATAGGCCTTCCCCTTACAACGCCACAATAAACGACAATTGATGACTAAACGAACTTACCTGAAGTGAAGTTCTATCCCAATTACACGAAGGTCTGTCCGAAGAGATCAAAATAGGTATACAGGTAGTACACGCTAAGTACTACGGTATCCGACCACTATTTGAAAGAGGTAATACTCAAAAAAACATAAACATTACGGGTTGACGGCGGCGTCCTCTCATGATAATCTCATTTAGTTGCAAGTCTGGAACAGGATCTAAAAAACCTACATACACACAACGCACAAGGGTAATTTGGTTCTTATCCATAGGGATGGGTGGGTATTGATCTCTTCGGACAGACCTTCGTGTAATTGGGATAGAACTTCACTTCAGGTAAGTTCGTTTAATCATAAATTACACTTAGGTCTGTCCTCTAGATCAAAATAGGTATACAGGTAGAATTTGAAAGCTCTAGTTGCGTTGTGTGTATGTATAGACACATATATTTAAATATTTAATATGTTGTTGATATCCTTAAACTCTGTCGAAATTAAGCAAAAAAAAAAATAGTCAACTGATTTGTTTTAATCAGCAAATGTGATATTGTTATAGCTAACGTAGCAAATACTAATGACGACCCACTTCAGACTTTATAACTTAATCTATGCCAGATTCAAAAACAGTAGAAGTAGATGCATCTCTGGTGGAATGTGTCGTAAATATGCTGGTGTCAACCGCACAATCACATAGAATATTCTTTACCAACAGATAAACGTCTGTGAATCCCGGTTCCGTGAGGTCCATTAAAGCCTATGAAAAGGTATTTTTGTTCCCTTCTAATCAATCACGGTAAACCACAGTTGTACTTAAATATGCTAACAGTACATTTGGTTGGGCAAATCTCGTGGCACTAAGTAAAAAAGAAGTATATGGGGACAGGGTTATGTGGTACCAACTCGCGAAGCTTTAATCATATCAGACATTCTTATAGACATACAAGTTGGAAATACAAAGATGTTTATTTAAAATAGTCTGAATTTTCTGGCTGTCACTAAAGCAACCAGTGTCACTAAAGTACCATTTAAGTAACCAGTGACATTTTACACAATTTCATTAGATAATTTAATATAATGGAATTTTATGTCCCACATTAAGCTCATTGTTTTTTTTTTTTAATTATATAATATTCGGAACAGACGCTTTATATAAGTCGATGTTTTGCGACTGAAAAGAAAAGTATCAGTTTTTAAATCCTGTTGATTATTACTACAACGATTATTATTTTTATTAAGTGGATCACTGATCACTCATAGTATCGATCGAAGTATACCTCCCTTTAATAATGGCGTCCGAAAAATCTGCCAACAGCCATGGTTAATCGTGGTGGGGGTATGTGGGAACACGATACAATAGGATGGTTAATTGGCTCAAACAATACAGTTTTATATACTAATAAACTTTCAAACCACGAGTGTGTTGGCCAAATCAATTTAATATAACAACATATAGTGTATAAGCATCGGTGTCTTTTTTCCATGATACGTATAAATCATATTTTTATTTAATCTGAATGCAAATAGATCAATAAAGGAAATGTCGAGTGTATGATTAATTCACGCAGAAGAGTTCCCACTTAACGTCAGGGCTCTGCGTATTTAATTCTTCTTTGCAATAGAAAACTGCCATCAGTTCTAATAAATTAATATATAAAAAATTCTCTGCATCGCTCTAAGGTCCGTTGGCGGTCTTATCGCCGCATGATATCCCCCCCCCCCCCTGTTTTGTTGTAAATAATTGTATTCTTTATGTAAAAACTAGACAGCAGAAACAGTTTTACAATAGAACACAAAACATATATTCAATAGCCTGATTAACCCAATATGGGTAAATATTTTACGTATGCTTATATTGTTCTTAATGGCGTCTAACCACCATAATAGATCTGCATGAATATGTGAAGGTACGTTCATATAGTTTTCATAGTTATCAGATTTCAGTCAGATATTTATACCTCTCAAAGCCCTTACCAGTATCTTACTGCTGGGCAGGCAGACACAAGCAGTCCCATTAGACGTGCTAGTGATCTTATTTTACACAGCTTATACATACATCTGGACTTTAGAGTCTATGAAATCTTTTATTTTTTTTTATTACAAGGCGCAGACTTAAAACTCTTTTTTGTAATGATAACATTGTATAAGCATTCTTTATACGATTTTCCTATATAGCTAGATAAATAGCATAAAATCTTAATAATAATGCCATCGCGGGTTTAAGCAGTTTTGTGAAACTCAAGGAGCTGTGCGTTTGTGGGAATTAAAAATAAGCATGCTTTGGAGAAGGAGGAACATCTGGTAATATATCTGTATTAAGAGGTAACCTTTATCCTACGATCCACGAAAGGATCAATGGATTGCTAGTGACAAGACGCCACTTATGAATTAAGTATGATACCGGATGACTCGCCAGCTTTGAGCACAGCGCGATTGGCGCTTTTAGTCCGTTCTGTTGAACTGAGCATGCATTGTTAGGCGGCGCGCCGGTACTCCCGTCTGTCTGCATGCCCGCTGACAGAAGTGGGCGCTTCAAGTTTAAATTTTGTGAATGGTTTGATTGTTTTTGATGTATAGATCCATACTTTTTTTTATTTTTATTTATTGCTTTAGCCGCTTTTAACTATTAGCTTTGCTGGTAGCCAAACAAGTGACCCCTGAGTCACCTCATGTGAGATACTTGTTTCATACAAGTGCATCTCGTTTTATCGATCGGAAATTTTCCGGAATATGTATATTTATGAAAAAACATTTTTTTTTTATTTTTATTCCCTTGGTCAGTCCACAAAATGCTGTAAACTTGTTCCCAACTTAGAGCAATTTTAAGATATAGTGCGTCTTTTTTTTTTTTTTAAGTGTATCTGGCAGCATGCCAATCATTTCCTCGGGAAGAACTTCAGCAATAGGTTCTATTCTCATTCCTTAGAGCAAAAGGATCTATTTGATCTCCAGATGCTGGCCAAAGCCAAAGGGTCTGCTGGTCTTTATCTGCCCACTGAAATTTCCGGGGACAGTACCAAAGGTGTCGTGCATGGCATGTTTAAGACACCTGTTTCTGTATCAGGTTGTATTCTTATGGAGATGATATAGTTGTACTTAAGTATTATTAGCTTAGGGACAGTCCTAAAAAATAACTGACCTCAATTTTAAGTTACGTAAGATATTTGTTTTTTAGTAGGCATAAGTACATATTTTTCTTTATGTGCAAAATATGAAGAATACATTCCGTTGTGAGTCGTAATAATTGTCATTTACGCGTAATATAAGGTCCTTCGTTCTGCATGCACAAAATTTGAAAGAAGCATTCCGTTGCAATGCTCAATCATTGACATTTACTCGTAATTTATGGTACCTCGTTCTGTGTGTACAAAATTTGAAGGAAGCATTCCGTTGCAATGCCCACAACCATTGACATTTACTCGTAATATAAGGTACTTCGTTCTGTATGTACAAATTGTGACGGAAACATTCCGTTGCAATGCTCACAATCATTGACATTTACTCGTAATATAAGATACTTCATTGTGAATGTACAACATTTGAAGGAAGCATTTCGTAGCAATGCTCACAATGAAATACAATAAGGAACAAATACGTTATGGACAGTTCCAACGGACTGGCCACATCTTATGCATCTTTTTGAAGGAGGCATTCTGTTGCAATGCTGTGAGCATTGCAACAGAATGCCTCCCTCAAAAAGATTTGTTAACAGTTACTCCTAATATAATGTACACACACGTGAGGGGCAGTCCCAAGAAACTGACCACATCCTATGCTTTTTTTTTTAGGGAATTATTCCGATGTAATACTCACAATGATTAACATTTAATCATAATGTAAGGCCACACACGTTAGGGACAGTCCTAAAAAAGTGACCACATGCTAAACATTTTTTTTTTAAAATAAGCATTCCGTTGCAATGCTCACAATCTTTAACATTTATTCATATGTAAGGCACTCACAAGTGAGGGACAGTCCCAAGAAACTGACCACATCAGGATTTGAAGGATGCATTCCTTTATAATGCTCACAATAATTAACATTTACTCATAATGTAAGGCCACACACGTTAGGGACAGTCCTAAAAAAGTGACCACATGCTATACATATTTTTTAAATAAGCATTCCGTTGCAATGCTCACAATCTTTAACATTTATTCATATGTAAGGCACTCACAAGTGAGGGACAGTCCCAAGAAACTGACCACATCAGGGTTTGAAGGATGCATTCCTTTATAATGCTCACAATAATTAACATTTACTCATAATGTAAGGCACACACACGTTAGGGACAGTCCTAAAAGACTGACCATATCGTATGTTTTTTTTTTGAAGGATGCATTCCTTTATACGGTACGCGGGTACAGCGTTCGTGTCCGCGATAGTACATAGATACCTATTCTGAAGCACGCAATATATAAGTATTGTTTATAAAACGAAAATAGACGTCTCGTTTGCATGGTTTGTAACTATTGTTTATAAAACAAATACACTCGAGCCTCAGATAACAGTTCCTATGAACTGTAGGCCGAATATTAATTATCATAATGGCGGGTTCATTCCACAAAAATGACCACAGCCTAATAATATTTAATATTTTATCTCGAATGTATGTCGATCTTGTACCTATATCCTTTACTAAAATTCTTATAAGTTTTAGGTACTTACCCACTGGTTGTGACGAGGCCGCGCGATGTGTTCATTTTACTTTTAACACTACAGTTAATTTATTCACTTTCCTACTAATGCATAGTTTGCAGCTTCAGTTATTATTATATATTATTTTCCTATTCACAAAAATAAACTTATTTGGGTTATACACTTATTTTTATTTATTTTTATTGACAAAATAAACAGCGTGGTGGATAGCGTAAGCACTGAAACGTGAATGAGATTATCATGAGAGGACGCCGCCGTCAACCCGTAATGTTTATGTTTTTTGAGTATTACCTCTTTCAAATAGTGGTCGGATACCGTAGTACTTAGCGTGTACTACCTGTATACCTATTTTGATCTAGAGGACAGACCTAAGTGTAATTGGCTATTTGCATCCACCGGTTGCCTGCGACGCGCACAATGTCGTATGTCCACCTAGTGGGAGGCCTGCCTACGCTTCGTCTTCCGGTTCGAGGTCGCCACTCGAAAACCTTTATTCCCCACGGTTATCGGTTCTTCGAAGGATGTGGCCTGCCCATTACCACTTCAACTTGCAGATTCTGAGAGCTATGTCAGTGACCTTAGTTCTTCGGCGAATCTCCACATTTCGGATTTTGTTGCGCAAAAAAACTTCGAGCATAGCTCTGTCCATGGCTCGTTGTGTGGCTCTGAGCTTCTCTAAAAGGCCAGCAGTTAGAGACCACGTCTCAGTACCATATGTCATCACTAGGGACCGGATTTATATGTAAATACATATACTTACATATTTTTAATTTCAATAGTTTTTGCTCAGTATAGCTTAATAACAATAAGCGACGGCCATATAAAATTTAACTTATAAATCCTATCTCGTGTCACAATTACAAAATAAAAAAAAAACCGGTCATGTGCAAGTCGGTCTTGCACACCGTGGGTTCCATACCATCTTTGGACGTATTAAAGTTATTTTACTATTAATGTTTGTTTGTCAAAGTTTTTTTTAGGATTACTAAAAAACTGTACTATTTAGAAAGATCGTTATCACTGAAAAGTATAAAATGACTTAAATAATATTGAAGTTGATGCCAAATATACACAGCAGGTAAGCTAACACCAACTTAAATAATATTTAAATTATTTTAAACTTTTCTTGAAGTCGGTTCAATTTTTTTTTAAAGATTTTTAACCTTTTAGGTCATGGAACCGTAAAAAAGATGATATGGGTAAATGACTGCACATACTTCAATAATACTTATAGGACGGAATAGCATGTTGTATATAAATTAGCGGTTTTATTTCATATCCACTTCGTATAAAACATTATGTAGGTAAAGTTACAGCTCGCCTGCAGAAGTATCTCAATCTTACAAAAGACTACAACCTAGACTAGACTACTACAAAGTCAAAATATCTATATTTATAGGTCCCACAGAGGCACTTACACAAAATTCATTTTTTGAAACCTTGAATTTTAAAAATTTAATCAACAATCCATTCATTCATTTGGGAGCTACGATGCCGCAGACAGACAAACATAGGCGTCAAACTTAAACATGCATTTTTTGTATTGGGTGTTACAAAACATGAGATCCGTGTACTGCAATAATAGAAATACCTACTGAAAAGAACTGCCATACACCTGAAACTTTTGGTTATTTTTAACTCCATAATTTACCACATTTTCGATTTTATGTCCATATTTTCGATTTTTTTGTCCATATTACATGTACATATTTTGCATTTTTTAATACATAGGTATAAATCTGGTCCCTGATAATAAACCTTTTTTTGAAAATCTGCTTTTTACCTAGTGCCATGATGTACAAATAGCAGACAGTTGGAAGCCATTTTTTATATACTAAATGTTTTTTTTTAATTTGATATGACGGGGAAGCGTCCCCAAGGCACCTTAACTTGCGACTTTGTTGATAAAACTCACGGGAACGATGCTGTGGTCGTAGCGGTCTCGTACATCGTGGTCCACAGGGGCTCTAAAGGATTTGTGAAGGACGATGCTGTGGTCTAGGTCTTATTTTGACCGTGGTCCACGGGGCTGTGAAAACTATGTAGGAGGGAAGTGGGGAATATGGATTTTCAGTCTTATTTCGTAGTTTATGATAGTAAATATTAGCAACTATGATAATATTCAACAAAGACAAAAAACAATAACATATCTCCTTACTGTTACCCTACCGTTTCCACCACGATATATATTTAAAAATGTAAATAATACTGTTACAAAGAAAATAAATAGAATCATAATATTCTGGGGCAATCCATATACACAATACACACGGTAATCTGATCCCAAACTATGCGGAGCCTGTACTATGGAAACCAGACAACTATTATACTGGGTGTCTCAGAAAGGGTATATCAAGCCGAAGGGTATGTATAGTATTGATACTAAAGACTCCGGAATAAATGTCAAATGCGGCCAAAATTGTTATTTTATATTAAAAAAATATTTATACCTTCTTAAAACTGTTCCTAAGCAGCCCTGTGTCATTGTGCCTACTCTATGGAGCTACTGTTTTGTATTGATTGCGTGCCTGCCCTGTTTAATAAGAAATTCATTCATTTTCGGTTAAATAACGAACAAAATTTGGAGCTCACTGCACTGAAACTGTTGACTATTTTCATTATTTTCTTTCACTAATTGATTGCTTGTGTGTTACACATTGCGTCATTACCGGCTTGATACCCCATTTGCGGGACACCCTGTATATGTAACTTAGTTAAGAAGTTCGTGGAGTCACCGAAAACCTGCGCCGTGTCGCGACTAGAGTTTTATTGAACGCTTTTATTGAATTGTTTGTCTTCGGTCTGAGGGTTATTTTATCTATATACATAAGTATGGTTTAGAAAATGTGTACACTTATTTGTATTAGTTGCAATCAGTTATCAGGTTGCCACAGAGCAGGCTCTGTCTAGTTTGGGATCAGATATTATTATTATTTTAGTAAGTTTATTAGTAATAATGTTACGAGCCTTTCTTAGAGACTGTCAGTATCATATTATTATTTGTTTTAGGTGAAACTTACCCCCGAAGGCTTTAAAGGCAATCTTGTGGTAAACGAAAATCTAAAGATTCATCCATTGAAGATGCTGGAAATCAAGCCCGAGTCGAGACAGGCGATTTATACATCGACCAGAAACTACGAGAATGGAAAAATAGACAAGGATACGTTTCACAAGAACATGAAAGGTATCTGCAAAGAATACAACATTTTGTTCGAATCCATGCAGCAGGATGCAGCTAAGAGGGTCTCTGGAATATTAGTTAACGGGAGGAAGATTTTTGCAAACGCAACTCCACACGAAATAAATCGCATGTCCGTCATAATGAGCAACACGCTCAACGCCGACAAGAAGCCAGAAATACTCGAGCTAGCAATAAAGTTCGCAGAGAAACAGAATTGTCGAACTCCTGGCGATTTTATGTCGTATGCGGAATATTTTGTACAAGATTTAACCGACAGGATGAAAGTATTGGAACAAAAGTACGTAGACAGCCGTAATGCTGTTAAACTCCAACCTGGTTTCAATCAATCACAATTTGACAAAGAATGGGGCATAAAGCAAGGTGAACAACGGAAAGTACACTTTAAAAACCAATTATTAAACGAATATCGAGACGGTTCTGGTTATGATGATTTGACGCGAAAGTTCAATGACTTAAAGGGAGACGTGTCGAAGTTGAATGCTCAGTGTCAGCCAGGGTTCTTTAACGATAACTCTGCTACTTATCATTACTTAAAACACAGATACCTCGGTTCTAAAGAATTAACTTCTGCAGAATACTTCGCCTTAGCCGAGGAGGTGGTGGGTCAACCGACGAACATAACCAACTCGATGCTAAGTCAAGACGGCCAAGTCACTATGATAACGTATAAAGAGCCAGTCAGGGGAGTGTTTGCCATTCTAATTAAGCGGAATAATGAGCAAGGTACAGGTATCGCAACTGTCATGTATAAAGAAGACATATTGCTAGGGTAGGTAGGATTTCTTAATAATAATGGACTTACTGAGATATGATTTTCATCATCATCATCATTAGCAGCTAAAAAATGTCCAGTGCTGAACAAAGGCTACCCTCTTAGAAGGGAGGGGTTGCCACAATCCCCACGCTTGGCAGGCGGCTTGGGGATCGCAGTATAGGTGGTAGGTTATCCAAGAAATACGCTGCTGCCAGTCTTCTTGTTTTCCCTTAGTCGCTTCTTAGGGCAACCCACGAGGAACACATACATTATTTCATTACATAGGAGACATTATTTTATATTGTTTAAATTAATTTCATTAATACCTGTTCTTTGCGCGACAGAATCCGGAATGAGGAGATTCGCCGAAGAACTTAGGTCACTGACGTAGCTCGTAGAATATGCAAGTTGAAGTGGCCCACGGCCACATCGCTCGAAGAACCGATAACCGTTGGGGAAGAAAGGTTCTCGAGTGGCGACCACGAACCGGAAGGCAGGCCTCCCACTAGGTGGACCGACGATATTGTTCGCGTCGCAGGAAACCGGTGGATGCAAATAGCAAATTGTCGTTCATTGTGGCGGTCTAAGGGGGAGGCCTTTGTTCAGCAGTGGACGTCTTCCGGCTGGTGATGATGATGATAATACCTGTTATATATAAGGGAAATCAAGAAGACGGGCAGCAGCGTCTTCTGTTTTTGTGATCCATCTCATCATTTATACTGCGATCCCCAAGACGCCTGCCAAGCGTGGGGAATATGGCAACCAACAATGACAGACAATATTTGTAGATGGCCCCCAGTCCCCGGCAGCTCCTCTATTCCTCGCCTCGGTAGCGGGCGGGGATACCCCGGGGAATGCCCCGCTACCACCCCCACCGAACTTTGGCCCTGGCAACACACAACGTCCGCAGTCTGAGGACCGACGAGAAGATTATCGACCTGGAGGAAGAATTGAGCTAGTTACGTTGGGATATCTTGGGTGTATCTGAAATCCGACGAGAGGGACAGGATACGATAACCCTTGATTCCGGAAACTTGCTCTTCTTCCTGGAAGGAGATCGAAAATCCCAGGGTGGTGTCGGATTTCTCGTCCGTAAGTCTCATAGGGCCTCCGCCCACTAGCGTTTTCTAGCTGCAGCGACTGGCAATTTTGCGACTGCATCGCGTTTTAGCATCTCATTAGCGACCATTGGGCGACTCCTTGCGCTCGAACGCTGTAGCGGAGTCGCGCGTTTTAGCAACCGCATCAATGCTGCATCGCGTTTTAGCGACTGCTGTCATCGATGCACAGTGGGCAAAAAGGTAAGGTTCACTAGCTTAATTTTTTTGAAAAATTAAATATATTTTATGTAGTTCAAATACACGGTTTTGTTAAAATTACCATAACATCTAATTGCTTAGTAATCACAAGTTTTATTTTTAACTTAACAACATTAAATGTAAGTACATTCCAAATGTATCAAAATATAATTTGTTTCACCTTTTTTTGTGTTTCAATTGTAAAGCTGAATATTTTTGGTCACGTTACGGTTATGGTAACAAAACCGTCTGAGTTTCAACCTTAACCCTTTTACAAATATCACATGCTGCTATTGAGGTATTATAGATGTCGTTGTTATTATGTTGATATACATATAAGTAAGTATAAACTAATACCCAGTAGGTACTTTATAAAAAAACAACGCTATGCATCTAAGTCACCAGGATTTGACTAATCCTTCTGAATAATGGTAAACTCGCTTAAGAAGTTTGAAACGCAAATAAATAATTAAGAAGTTGAATGAAATATAAAAAAATATAGATTACTGATATTATACTTCACGCCAAAACAATTTTCAGGTATTATTTAATTATATAATCTTTACGATAAACAATCACAGTAAGAACAATTTAGACAGAAAAAAAACTACAAATGCGTAGTTTTTTTTTTATAAAAAAGAGAACTTCATCAGCCTTTTAATTAAACCAAAGTATTTAATAATAATAATAATAATATACGTTTATTTCACTCTTGATCCATACAAAAAAACACATTGAAAAAACAAAAAATTACAAAGACACATTGACAAAAAAAAGGATGAAACCAAACAGAATAAATAAATAATAACAAAACTAAACAAAAAAAACACACATTCCAGTAAAAAAAAGAATTTTATGCAGCTATTTAACGCCAATGTTTACACATGTTCGTTTAGACCATCGGTCTGCCAGTTCTTTAATAATACTGTTTCTACACTGACCAACCCTGGCCATATATGAAGCAATTCTGCTTCTCTGTATGGCATTGAACGTGTTCAGGCGCGCCTACGTAAACATGCTAGAGGTACTACCGTACCGATTTTAAAACCCATGAGGTGTCTGAAAATGTTATTATATTGTACACGAATCCCATCCAATGACCTCCTTTTATAATTTGTCCAGAGTTGACAAGTGTAGAAGTTTTGACAGTTTGATTCAAATAAATGCCCCACCACCGAGAGTGCCCGTCGCTGGCGATCAATTTCGGCATCATCTTTCATATCAGACGACAGAATGTGACCAAGGTTCCTGACTCCCTCCACTACCGTGATACTTTGATCCACCTGGCTACCATCACTGGTGGCACGTTTTGGGACCCCTCCCCGATCTGAAAAAGGCTCCCCTTTTTTTCATTGTATATTAAATCATGGTCTATTGCATACCTTTCACAGATTGTTATAAGCTTTCTGAGACCCTTAATCGAGGGGCTGAACAGAACCATATCATCGGCATAACTCAGATTGTTGACATATCTGTCACCCAACCTTAGCCCCACCGGTACCCCACTCAACTCCTCTATTAAGTTATTCATATATAGAATAAACAGATTGGGAGAAGTTAGCCCACCTTGCCTTACACCACACGTTAGCTTATATTTTTCTGACAAGGAGTTGTCCCATCTGACATTGCTGGACTGATTCTGATACCAAAACCTAATCAGTCCAACAACGCCAGATGGCACATTGGTGTTCTCTAGTTTAATCCACACGTGTAGGATTTTGACCCTGAAATTTCCCGCCAAATCACCGAGCAACAAAACGCGCGCCTACTGACCGAAGACGTTCCAACTTAGGCCACCGCGACCGCAATTTTTTTTAAAAATCTCCGAATGCAAATGGTACGCGCTCCGTGAAAAATACAAAAAACCCGTGAAATACTTGTGAAAAGTGTTTAGACTAAACGTTCCGTGAGCTCACCGAATCGAAAACCACCACGGCGAGACCCATCAAGCAGTCAGAACTTTGGTGCAGAGCTGGTGGAGGAAGCGGGTAATTAAGGGTCAGAAGTTTTTTTTATTAGATCTACTTAAATTCGTATCCAACTGAGCTATCAATCGATACAACACGTATTGTGAAAAATAACAACAATGAGAGCAGGTAGTGACTATTAGTGAAGGATTAGGATTGGTAATAGATTGATATATGATTATATTATGTACTAGCTTTATCCTGCAGCATCGCATGCACATAGTTAGTTAATATCCTGGGACAATTCACACACGGTCATCTGATCCAAACCAGGCAGAGCCTGTACTATGGAACCAGACAACTGATACTAATACATATATACTTTTTATTTGTAAGTACATACTTATATAGATAAACACCCAGACACTTGGTGGGAATCGAACCCACGACCTGTTGGTTAGGAGACAGGGTCACTAACCACTAGACCAACGGGCCCGTCATCAGTTAGTACTTAGGTATAAATTGTTTATAGGTTTTAAACAATCAGTAACAACGCATATTGTATAATAATTTCATGCAAGACTTCAACCACGACAAACTTCACCAAACTTCACCTTTACACGTCGTCATTTCATTTTCATCTTATTTTCAATCGGCCTGTATTGTCCAATCCAATAATAAATAACTTACTTCGCGCGCTTCACGTTTCGTCGCATTTAGCAAAGTGTAAAGAAGAGCCCGGGGCTCTTCAGTTTCTAAAGCAAGCGGTTTCCCTTCGCTTCTGAAGCAACAAAGTAAGTTTCATAAATGAAAAACGGTCAGTCCATTAAACCTTGATTCCAATGAACTGCGGGACAAAATTTTCTCAATTTTCCTATAACCCCTAGTGCATCTTTAAAATCCCTTAAAGCTTGCGAAATATTTATTTATTTATTTTATTTAAAAAGTCTTTTCAGTACCTACGTATTGTGGTAATCGAAAGCAATGATCTTATATCGTTATGATTATGACTACGGTTGTTTGTATTTAAAAAACAACAACCACAAGAAATACATTATCATAAATCTTATGAAAGAGAAGCTAGTTTTAACGCCCACTGTGCGCTGTACCGTGTGAATCCAATACACTGTAACTACGAAAAACTGATTTTGAGAAAATGAGCAAAATAGATTTTTTCAGTTTTTTCAATATTACTCCAAAATTTTCTTTAGAAAGTATTTCTGTGTTCTCTCTCAGTTCTTATAGTGTTTGGTGCCAATTTAAAAATAATTTTATAAGTTATCCAGCCTATTATGTTTTATATATATTTAGAGTATACATAATGAATTATCGTGGATAACTTGTGTTGCCCTAATAGTTGTCAGAAGCTAAGGAAGATATTGTTAAGGCAATACACTGTATCATATAGTTACAGTGTATTGACTTGAAAATCAGGGCCTATAAATGTATTGGTAGGTATAAGTAGGAGAACCTTAATACTGCACAGACGTGGCAGTTCTTGAGATATTTTGGTATTTTCTATTGAGAATGCTCCATATTTAGATCTTGATTTCATTAATGCACATTTTTAGAAGTCACTTGTTACTCTTGATAATGTTAAGTTGTCCACTTTAAATTGTCTCTCTTAGCTATCTTTGCCTTTATCTTCTCCTTTCTCTTTGAGTTCGGTTATTGAGGGGGTTGGGAATTATATCATCATGGTCTTCAGTTAAAATTGTTGTTACCTAATCTTGAAGTAACCTTGAGCAATCCTTGTCCAATAATCACTCGTTTCTTAAACTTTTCAATTGAATCCTGTTCTTTCCCGTCTGCATGGAAGAAAGCTTGTCATTGTCATTCCTTTTCCAAAACAACCAAATCCTTCTGTTACAAATTTTAGTCCTATATCTACACTCCTTGTTCTGTTCTGGAAGTCCTGGAAGGTATTTATTGTTTACAAATAAATGACAGACTATTTTGCACCTAATTGCCTTTTAGTCCTTAGTTTTAGTAAAAATAAGTGATGTTTGACGCTTAGTTATAGAAAGCAAACAACTGATTATTCTGGTATTATTGGATCTTGGTAGTGACTTCAATTCTGTTGATTTTGACATCCTTCTAGGTATTCTTTCCTCTCTCAATGTCGCTTCTTCAGCTATCAATTGCTTTGATCATATTCGTATCTTCGTGGGCGCTCCCAATCTCTCCGCTTTGAGGAGACATCATCTGTGTGGTGTGAGCTTGAGGCGGGTGTTCCACTGGGTGGCGTAATCTCTCCTCTTTTCCGTTGTCATGAATGTTATCGCGAGGGTTTTCTAACTATCATCTCTATGCAAGATCATCCGTAGCTTTAACGTCATGCCAATATTGATAATCTTGGGTAAGTGATATTTACGCTTAATAAATATTTAGATAGCATAAGTAAGTGGGCCAAATCAATTGGTTTGTTAGTGAACTCTACTAATTCTCAGGCTATCATATATGGTGGCGCATACGTGATGAATCTGGTTGACATTAACTCACTCTCTAGTTTAGTTTTCGATTCCGTACCAATTGCATACTCAAATAAAGTTAAAATTCTTGGAGTTCTGTTTGATTATAATATTTCTTGGGAATCTCATGTTGGAGAAAGGTATAAGTAAGAACATCTTTTACTCTTATCAGTCTCACAAGCGTCTCCAAAAATGTATTCTGCGTCAGACAAAAATCTTTTTTGCTAGATCTTTACCTCTTTTCGATTATGCTGATGTATGTTTCTAGATGCAACTGAGGAGCTTCTTAATAAACTGGAGCAATTGTAAAATTTGTGTATTCGTTTCATCTTCGGTCTACGGAAATATGATCACGTGTCGGAATTTCGGGCTCAACTAGAATGTCTGCCAATCCGTCAGCGGCGGAACTGGCATATTTTTTATTTTCTAAATTGTATATTTAACAATCCTTAATCTCCTCTTTATCTTTGTGAAGGTTATTCCTTGCTCGTGTCTTGTGACAAGCCTTGACGGTCCACTGTATCTGTGCATTTTGAAGTTCCTCCTCATTATTATAGTAGCTATAATGATTTTTTTTACCATGCAAGCAGTGCAGCTATGGAATTCTCTTCCACATTCCTTGTGTAGTAGCTGTAATTTAGTCATATTTAAAAAAACAAAATTTCCTCTCCAGATAGATTTAATTTAATATTTCGTGTATTTATAATACTATATTTATTTTTAAATTTCAGTACGTATTAGTTCATCAGCTCATACTTTCCAGCCACTGCGCCGCCGTCGCTCTCGGCCAGATCGACCAATAATAATTGAAATCGATAGCCCTGCCTCAATCTGATTGGCGCAGCCGCGTCGCGCTAGCCCTTCTACAAAACACTGTATCTTGCAATCCGCGAAGATTATTTGGACAATGCACTGCATCATCAATTGCCGTGTTTTACTATTTCAGGCCTGTAGTTTTTGGTAATTACAGTGTAATTTGCATTGCAATATCGCAGTCTTTTTCATACAAAGTAAAAAAACTATGAATGCTATAACAATGCAATGCGATTTTTAACACAAATCTACATGAATGATATTGTTTGCTTGTACACATAGGTTTTTGAAAACTGGTAATTGGATGTAGCCAGTACCGCCTTCGCCGCGATTTATATTTTCGCTTTATTAGCACACTGCTGCAGCTGCACTGCTTCTTGCT
This sequence comes from Furcula furcula, assembly GCA_911728495.1. Classification (NCBI taxonomy): domain Eukaryota; kingdom Metazoa; phylum Arthropoda; class Insecta; order Lepidoptera; family Notodontidae; genus Furcula; species Furcula furcula. The sequence continues at coordinate 17,358,170 of OU452249.1, read as the reverse complement.
TTACAAGAAGCAGTACAGCTTTATAAGAGTCCACGGTAACGTTTAGCTTCGTCAAGATTTATTATTACACTGAACACATTGCTAGAGTCTCGTTCCACACCGGGCCGACTACTACTCTTAAAAATGTTTCCTCCCTAACTCAAATCAAATTATCCCCAATTATACTTTATATTTTTAGCCGTCTTAAAAAAGGAGGTTCTGTATTCGACGCGTATACATATTATAATAATTGACATATGTTAGACTATATGGGCATCTAATCATATGTATATCCGAGTAACCTCTTCGGCTATCGTTAGTCGTACTTCCCATTACAATTTGTCAAATCGGTACTTCTACCTTCCATTTAAGACACAACAAAACAAGACATTGACCTTTACTTGTCAATAAATAACCCAAATACGATCTTGTTGTACATGCCACGCGTCTCCACCGAACAGGCAAATCGTTTATGGTCCAAAGTATACACTTTTATAATAAACTGCCTCAGACTATCCGAGATCTTTCAATGAAGAAATTTAAACCTTTTAAAGCCGATATTCAAAAAAGGCTTATTATAAAATCTCGAATTACCTGGAGGATAAAACTTCGTGGGCTCAAACTAAGAACTGCTCAAATCATGTAAGCCATCGATATACTATCTAAACTATACTACTATACTACTACTACTTATTATATATCGATGATGTAAGCTTAGAATTTTAAGGCTACTTATACATCATTTGTAAAACTGTTTACACATCATCATCAGCCGGAAGACGTCCACTGCTGAACATAGGCCTCCCCCTTAGAACGCCACAATGAACGACAATTGGCTATTTGCATCCACCGGTTACCTGCGACGCGCACAATGTCGTCTGTCCACCTAGTGGGAGGCCTGCCAACGCTGCGTCTTCCGGTTCGTGGTCGCCACTCGAGAACCTTTCTTCCCCAACGGTTATCGGTTCTTCGAGCGATGTGGCCTGCCCATTGCCACTTCAACTTGCAGATTCTGAGAGCTATGTCGGTGACCTTTTCAACACCGGTTTATATCGATAACTTTAAAAAATAAACCGGTTTTTTTAAATGAAATACACTAAAAAAACAATATCTAATTAGTGCTTAGTGTATATTTACCATTAGATAATCACATTAATTGTACTTTAGAAAATAATAATCGTCAAAATGTAACCAAGAAGCTAGGAATTCTATTGTTATTTTGCATCTGTTGCTAACAAAAGTAGGTATAACCGTAGGTATATCAGTGCTAGTAGTAGTAGTGTTTAATGGTGCTAAATGATTATTGTCGGACCAAAAAGCACCCGCACTTCTAAGAACTCTTGTCATTGTCTCTCTACCTACATCTATTTTTCCCTTCATGTTATCCTTTGAGTTGCCTGGTAGAAATAGCTCATTCTCATTCAATCTGTTTTCTAAAAAGAATACATATAAAAATGTATTCTGTAATTTGTGTTTGTACAAAAGTGTAAATAAATAATTTTGTCAAAACTAAAGGTCATTGGGCATTTTTGACCCGATACCTCGAAGTTCGCGTCCACTATCGAAATGTGGTTTGGTACGAAGGTTTAGGGTTAACATTTCACGGAATATATTTATTTTAATTCAAATGTATGGGAGAAAAAAAGTTACGTGGTTCAAGGCAGAACGTTTATTTTTTCCCAACGATGAATGATTTTCGAACCTCACTAATTACTGTAGTACTTACTTAAACATTATCAAAACTATTATTGTTCCTGCATACATGACCGCCGCACTGTAGGAAGCTGCGCGCATGTCACGAGTGTGGTGTACTTCTTTTCGTGGGCAAGACATCAGGAAGGAATAGATGCACCATCAAGCACCATTGATATTGATGATGTTGAATATCTACCTAACACTCTACAAGTAATGTACTTAGGTCAGTATTTTCAAGTTTGTTTTGGAATTACTTATAAACTATATAGTATTTTTGTAAATTGGTGCTTGGAACTATGCGGGAAAACTGTAGGATTTAGCTCGAAAGGCCCCTAACAATTATTATACCTTTTTAAGAAGATGTTGTGCATTTTTTTAAGCATTTCATATATTTTTGAAGGATATATACGGAAATCCGTTTGTTATATTAATAATTGGTTTGTTAAAAAAACCACTTTCCCACACATTTAAAGAATACGACCCATCGTATTGGGTAGTAGTCATGATCTTTAATATACTCAGACTAGTTTCGTTAGTGGTCGCTCGCTGGTGGGTCAAAGGTCCGAACAAAAGGCCCAGTTACCGTTTAACCGTATTTGAACAAACATCCATAACGTGCGTTTCGTGTAACAATACTGATTTTCTGTTCTTATTGGCGGTACGCTAGCTGAATGTCTTGCCATCTTACGGGGTACATAATACAAAAACAAAAAAGAAGGTAAGTAATCGGTTTTTAATAAAAAGAACCGATTCCTACAAAAATCGGTTTTTATAGGTTTTTTTTAAAAACCGGTTCACACCACTAATGCCCACTGAGTGTCTTGCAGAATCTTCTCAGTAGCGGCCGCGTTACGACCCGGTGGTAGTGTGTAGAAATGATTTTTGTGTAAGCCTCCGTGGGACCTATACATAATAATGATATTTTGACTTTGATACTATTGACTTCATACCCTACATTTTCGAATTAACAGGACATTTAGTATTAATTGACAGCCCATACTAATGACCCGGCTGCGACACATGTACATATATATGTGGGTGTATGTATGTATGATTATTCCCATACTTCTCAGAAACTACAAATCCGATTGCGGTAATTCTTGTTGTAATAAATTCATAAAAATCAGTTCGATAGTTTAGAATATATGCATTGTTTGTGTTCCTGGTAAAGTCTAGCATAGCTGTTCTAGTTGCGTGGTAGTTTCATGCATTCAGAGCGTTATAATAGGTAAAGGCAATAAAAAGTTTAAATAAAATATTTATATTATATTAAAATCCGACTTTAACGATATTATTATGATCTAAAAAGCATTATATATCGAAAATATATTTTAAGTCGGTGCTTTACATAACATATTAACTGACATCAGCATCCCTCGCTGGAAAACGTACCGAAACCCTCAAAATGATTGTAGAATTTGGGTCAAAATTCAATGTACAGTTTAGATTAAGGAAACAAACAAACAGGAGCGATTATACGTAAAACACGGATAGTGACTGTTTTTATACCTAGCTACCTACTTATTTAGATTGTTTTAAATTTCATACAGTACAAGCGGCTTTGCACTTACGAAAAAATATTTCAAACAACAAAATTAATACTAAGATCTTAACTACAAGTCGGTTGCCACATTGCCCTTTAATAAATGTTAAGTAATCAGAATACAAATTGTTCAATGTATTATTCTCCATTTATTTAGGGAGAAATCCTTAAAGTTGTGAACCCCGGAACTACCAAAGTCGCGGCGACTGGCATCTATAGTGTGCGTGGTGTAGCGCGCGGTTGCTGCATCCAGCGACCGGAAAGCGCCAGAGTTGCCGGTCGCTGCGGCTAGGTAGTGTGCGGGGGTTCGCGATCGGCCGCGGTATCAAGCTTCCGAAAAGCAACAGAGTTGCCGATCGCGGATGCAAAAAGTATCGTGTCGGCGGAGGCCCTTATTAACAACGTGGTAAAGGTCGATAGTTTGTCGAACAGGGTAGCGTACCTTATACTCAGGATAACCGATCGGTATTCACTTTTGAGCACGGGCCTTCCCTCAATATGAAGGGGCTTAGGCCATGGTCCACCACGCTGGCCAAGTGCTGGTTGGCGGACTTCACACATTATTCGAAAGCTAGTTAGGCTTCCTCAGACATACAAGATTCGTCACGATGTTTCTCCCAACACCGAAAGCTATTAACAATCGCACAGACGATTCGCACTTGATTAATTAAAGAAATCAGAGGTGCGAGCCGAGGTTCGAACCTGCACACCTTGTTTCCAATGCAAGCGTTCACCCACTGAGCTGTCACTGCTTCAACAAAGGAATTCAAAACAAAACATATTGTATATAATAATTCTTGTGTTATACGGGAAAGAAAATTATGTAATATAACAGAAATTTGAACTACTGCTAATAATTGTCATACAATATAAATTATGGTACTAGAATGTTATTATAATTGCTACATTATATCATTCTCATTTTTTATTTCTTTCCGTCTACAACTCATCAGTCCTGTTTATTTTACATATTGATTAACTTAGCTATAAGTAATCTTTCATAATTCAAAAATCACAGAGGTTCAAACTTATTCTAATAATGTCGGGGAGAACAGGGTAATGGGAGTCAGCGGGCAGTGGTGGTCACGTTCATAACATTAAAAATAAAGAGTGTAGGTAGACTAACGAATATCAACTATAGTGAATCGTTACACACACCTCCCACCCATCCCGAGTCACGCGGTCAGTGCACACTACCGTTTGCAAGGGAAGGCCGCAGCAAGATTTCGCACGCATTGCATCTAATTTTACGAGTGCACAAAAAATCGATGATTAGATTATTTTAATACGACTAGGTAATTAAACATGTTTATTGTATGACTGTATGCCTATATAATAGTTTAAAGAATATTTTGTGGTGATTTAACAATGAATTATTTTATTATTATTATTTTTGATTTTTTATAACACGGGCTTTTACACCCGGACTTTTAAAAGGCTTGCGTGGGGACGAATCCAACACGTAGAGGCCTGTTGGGAGAAATTAATGGTAGGTATGGAACACACCTGTCAGGATCAACTGCTGGAAATAAGATATAAACAGCAGTTGAGTCTGGCAGGTGTAGGGACTATTGTAAGTATGTGGAAAGATTTCGAGATTTTATTAATGAGCATTTGGTGGACTGAATACTGGGCTATTGCAATAGGTCGGGGTCACTTGCCATAATTAGTCTACTAATTATATTTTGGCAAGCGGTGACTTGCCACCCACTAGATGGGCTCTCCATATAGCCGTCAGAAGACGACGGAGTGCAACACCGGTGTGAGTGGCTCAGGGGTGTCGAGAGGTGTGCTGCGCTTTCTCCGTGGTTACTCGCGGCGTTATGCCCTTTAACACTTCCACCCCTGGGGCAAATAGCTCTAACAACTCCTCTCTGGACGGCCAATTAAGGCAAGCCAGAGCTGAGAGTCCTGCGGGTCCCCTTCGGTTTCCACTCGGCCGACGAAGACACGCCGAGGTGGGGGCCCTGACCGACTCTCTGGAGCACTCGGGTCCGTGGTGTCGCTACGCACCAACAGCTCGCCACAAGCTGCCCTGCGGGTTTATTAATATTATTATTATTAAACCTTTATTGCAGGCAACTATGGCCCATAGAAATAAATACCTTATAGACTAACATACATATTATATTATATTAATACTAATTAGTGTCGCACGGAGAGTCGTTGTGTCTTGCACGGTGTCATGTAGCCGACCTCTGAAGCGGTGAAACACGACACCCTTCGGCCAAAATTCCTCCTTCGTGAGGGTCGATAGATGGGCGGTCGGTATTCTCACCACAAAGGAATTAAAATTCACCCTATGGCGGGACACCAACCGTTCTACCCTCAGCACGAATTTGGTCTTCACTCGCATATATTCTACGATCTCCTCTGCCTTCGTAGAATAATGAAGCCTGGACACGTAGAGTAGCGTGTATTATGCTTTTTTTAACAATCAGGTGTAATTGGGCAACGGGAGTCAGTGAAATATTATATAAGCCAACTGTTTTTTTCTCGAGAAGACTATAAGGCAGCTGAGACTCAGCCTCATGTAGTAATTCAAGATTCTTCCACTGTTGGTCCAATTTCATCCACACCTGACCGATGATAACGAAGATGACGATGATGCTGGGAACACCTGCCTGATATGTGGAGAATTTGACCGCAACAACGAGTTGTGGTACAGTTGCACTTCTTGTGGGTTTTGGGCGTACAAAGACTGCACTAGATGGGATTCACCACAAGGTTATGTGTATTACAGCCTCCATGGCGCAGTGGGAAACCGCTTGCTTTGTAAACCGGAGGTCGCAGGTTCGAATCCTGCGGGGGGCAACAAATTTGAGTAGTTGTTCCTTACTGGCTAGGACAATGCAGGCAGATCACCTGATTGTCTGTAAAGTAAGATGATCCATGCGTCGGATGGGCATGTAAAAAGTCGGTACTGCGCCTAACCTCTCCCCGGTCATCTCGGTCTTCCGTCCCATCGAATTATGAGAGGTATAAAGGAAGAGAGAGTGCACTTGTGTCTACGCTTGTGCACTATAATATCTCCTGCGTATATGGCTGATCTTGTGAAAGATTGGCCGCTGTGGTCGTTTCGGCCAGGAGGACATTATTATTATTTTTATGTGTGTGACACCTGTATTCCACATAGTGACCATTATTACCCGCATATGCGGACAATGGTAGTCAAACCTGTTTTATATATTATTTTTAATTGTAGTTTCTAAACTGTGATTCCATGATAATGAATGTGTTTGAGACTGATAGGATATTAATTAAAGTACCTTAAGAGTTGATTTTAATAAAGTTCTAGCCACAAATCAGGTGTTTAATTCAATTACTGCTTAAGTGACTCCATTACCCCTTTCTCCCCTCTTAATTATTAATTAGAATAAACAATCACATTGGTATATTTTTAATACTAAATTATTATTAACAATAAACTACTTATAAAAAAAAAACCTACTTCAAAGTAACAAGTAAGTAAGTAGTAGTAGTATGTTAACTAAGCCTAGCACGAGCTGACACCGACTTCAATATATTTTCGTTATTTTATGCTTTTTAGATAAGTAATTTACTTTGAAGTCGTTTTTCATTTTTTTTTAAATAGTTTATTTTATACTTTTTAGTGACTTTTATTTTAGCAAAATAGGTATCCGCACTATCACGCAACTCCAACGTCTACGTTACAGTAACTAACTGAAAACATAAAAAGTTTATATCTCTTAAACTACTGGACCGATTTTGATGAAACTTGTACTCTACCCTAAGTTGAAATCGGACCTGTAGTTTCTGAGAAATCCGCGGACAAACCTACATACATACATACACTCATAAAATTTGGTAAATTTGTTTAGAAGCCCACATAGACTAACATATATTAATATTACGCATTTTTATTAATATTACATACATACGCGTCGAATAGAGAACCTTCTTTTTGAAGCCGGTTAATAAAGAAAGTATAGTAAGATCAACTTTAATTAAATAGCCACAGAGCATACTTGTCTGGATCTTTTCTGTCTTTAATTTTTTTTATGAGTTCGTTTTATTTTAAGTTCTGCGAGTTTCTTTTTCTTCTTCTTTATCTTTAGTTTGTGGCATTATTGTGAACTGCAATATTAATATAACAGAAAGTAAATAATAATAATAATAATAATATCTTGGGACAATCCACACACGGTCATCTGATCCCAAACTAGGCAGAGCCTGTACTATGGAAACCAGACAACTGATACTAATACTTATATACTTTTTTTTTTATTGTAAATACATACTTAAATAGATAAACAACACCCAGACACTTGGCGGGAATCGAACCCACGACCCATCGGTTAGCAGGCAGGGTCTCTGCCAACTAGACCAACGAGTCCGTCAAAAAGAGATTTTGTCTTATGAATTAATGAATTTTTATGTTTCTATGGAAGAATAATGTGTGGATATTTATTTTTACTATTTTATAACTTCTTCTTCTTCTTTAAGTGCCTCTCCATTACTGAAAGTTGTCGGTTAGATCCGAAACTTCACTTTATCCATGGCTAGTCTGAATAGCTGTTCTACAGACTTGATTCCGGACTATTTTATATCTCGCAGAGGAATCTCTCTACTACTTATTACATAGCACAAAATAAGAATAAAGAAACACAATCAGGATGGCACTGATATCCTAGCACCGTCCATGAACCTTAACCATAACAAAGCCTTACTTGAATGAACCTTGCTTCACGAGAGTACCAACCAGATAAGGATCGGAAAAGGGCTTTTAAGCCCTACCTACGTAACGATTGGCCTCCTCCATTTCCTCCATTTCCCCTCATGGCCAACCCTGACCAACCAGCTTCCTATCACGGCATTCTAACATCCTGAGAACAAGACGTAGGCTACACAAGCCAGTATGACTCCGCCACTTACGAACGTGATAGAATTGTTCAAAATATATGAAGTTGTGATATATTTACTGTACTAAAATACGCAATGACTCAACCTTCTGACTTCATATCTGAGTAACAGAATTCAGAAGGTTGATATCAATGGAAAAAGATCTGCTGGATCTGAGGTCACTTTAGGTGTTCCACAAGGTTCAATAGGAAAGGGCCTAGTTTCCTATTCTTAATATATATTAATGACTTACCCTACTTTGTAGGGGACAATCATAACATTGTATTATTCACAGATGATACATCTTTGTTGTTTAAAATTAAACGTAAATTACAGGAATTTGACGATGTGAACAATGCGCTTTCTAGGGTGGTCCATTGGTTCGACGTTGGTTAATGAAACTAAAACTAAATGACAATATATAAGAGCCCCCGTGAGGCCTATGCATAATAAAGAATTTTGAGTTTGAGTTTGAATGATTCCTGTTTTACACAAAGATTAGATCAAAAAAAATATTTAAAAAAAAAAAATTAAACCGACTTCAATAACACTGAAAAGTGTAAAATAATTTAAATATTATAGAAGTTGGTGTTGGCGTACCTGCTGTGTATATTTGGCCCCAACTTCAATAATATTTAAATTATTTGATACTTTTCAGTGTTATTGAAGTCGGTTTAATTATTTTTTTAAAAGATTTTTTTAAACTTTTTAGTGATATTTTCATACATAAGGATTGAACCATCGAAGACGGTAAAATGATCTAAGTAGGTAATGATCACATTATCGTCTACATAGTTTTACATATTTCATGTTTCGTCAGAAAAAAATATCCGGTCGTAATGAAATTTGCATGGAATCATCATAGTAGTTTACTCTCTCGAATAAGAAAAGAATCATCGAAATCGGTCCATATTTGTCAGAGTAATGTAATGGAGAACATCAGTTTTATGGTTTTTACCAGATAAATTCCCGCACATCGTTCTTGTTCCTCCAGGATAGTTCTTATCCGGTTCTGATAAAATTCATACACATTCATTACAGTGGTTTTTGCTTTCGAATAAAAAAAGAATCATGGAAATCGGTAAATATTTGCCAGAGTTATGACCATTTTTGTCCTTAAAAAGCGACATAAAGTCATCTAAATAGGCTTTCTTGCAGCTTTCCTGCGCAGTCACCATTATTGTTTTTTCAGGAACTACTTATTCGGGAGCAATAATTTTTTTATGGGACCCAACTAACGGATTAAAGAATGGATGGAAGAAAGATTTTTTCAAATCGGTTCATAATTGCCAGAATTATGCGCGAACATACATAGAAAAAAAAAATATATATATATACAGACGAATTGAGAACCTCTTCCTTTTTTTGAAGTCGGTTAACAAGAGTAATATTGAAGACATAATAGTAGTTTATGCACCAAGGGGATAAAGTAGTGTCTTATGTCGCGGGCGTTAAATTGAATCGCGAGCATAACGAAGGATTCTAGCAACTCCCGAGCTTAGCGAGGGAGTACAGAGTTCTAGAATCCTGAGTATAGCGAGGGATTTAAGCTCGCCCAAGACAAAGATACCATTGTCCCCGAGGAGCATACACTACTTTTCACACCTACTGCGAGGTAATGAAATACAAATATTGCTGGAATATAAAATAATAATAATAGCTTGGGACAATCCACACACGGTCATCTGATCCTAAACTAGGCAGATCCTGTAGTACTATGGAAACCAGACAACTGATATTAATTAAATGGTTAAATAACACCCAGACACTTGGTGGGAATTGAACCCACGACCTATCGGGTAGCGGTCATGGTGTCTAACCATTAGACCAACGAGACTGTCAATAATTTAAAAAATGTGATTTGCAGCGTTAACGCGTTAGCATCTTTTTTTTAACCGACTTCAAAAAAGGAGGAGGTTCTCAATTCGTCTGTATATATATATATATATATATTTTTTTTATGTATGTTCGCGCATAACTATGGCAATTATTAACCGATTTGAAAAAATCTTTCTTCCATCCATTCTTCAATCCATTGATTGGGTCCCATAAAAAAAATATTGCTTAGTAATAAGTAGTTCCTAAAAAAACAAGAATGGTGACTGCGCACTTAGAGCTGCAAGAAAGCCTATATAGATGACGTTTTAGTCGCTCGGACTCGCTCGGTTGGACAAAAATGGTCATAACTCTGGCAAATATTTACCAATTTCAATGATTCTTTTTTTATTCGAAAGAAGAATCCACTGTATTGAATCTGTATGAATTTTATTACAACCGGATAAGAACTTCCTGGAGGACCATGAACGATGTGGAGGAATTTATCTCGTAAAAACCATAAAACTGATGTTCTCCAATACATTGCTCTGACAATTATGAACCGATTTCGATGATTCTTTTTTTATTCGAGAGAGTAAACTACTATGATGTTTCCATGCAAATTTCATTACGACCGGATATTTTTTTCTGAAGAAACATGACTTATGTAAAACTATGTAGACGATAATGTGATCATAACCTACCTAGATAATTTTACGGTTTTCGATGGTTCAATCTTTATATATGAAAATATCACTAAAAAGTTTAAAATAAAATCTTTTTTAAAAAAAATTGAACCGACTTCAATATCACTGAAAAGTATAAAATAATTTAAATATTATTGAAGTTGGTGCGAAATATACATAGCCGGTAAGCTAACACCAACTTCAATAATATTTAAATTATTTTATACTTTTCAGTGATATTGAAGTCGGTTCAATTTTTAAAAAAAAAGATTTTATTTCTTGTCTAGAACACTGGGTTTTGTTAGTCGCACCGGGTTCGATTTTCAAAAAAAATGCTTCGTGCCGGTCTCTGCTTAGAGTAGTATTATACCTGTGGTAAAAGAAGTGTTGAGGAATTTTCGTTTGACGTTCGAAATTCAAATCACATTATTACCCAAGAGAGTTTAGTACAACCACAGAACAATAATCAGTACAAGTATCTACTAACTACAGAATGCTTAAATGCAAGTAAGAACCGTAGGCACAGGTAAGAACATCAAAATACATAAACAAGTAGACGTTATTTATACTGATTACAGTAAAGCCTTCGACAGGATAGATCACGAATTACTGATTCGTAAACTTGAATGTGCTGGAATTAGAGGTGATCTTTTGAGGTGGTTCAGTTCTTATATTGATAACAGAAGTCAAGCAGTTGTCCTTGGTAACTATATGTCTGGGTGGATGCGTATTCCAAGTGGAGTGCCACAAGGTTCTTTGCTTGCTCCATTGTTATTTTTGATATTTATATCAGATATCGATAGCTGCTTCATGAACTCATCCATTTTAAGCTTTGCTGACGACATGAAAATTTTTAAATCTATTTCTTCTATAGAAGATGCAAATAATTTGCAAGCAGACCTATTACGCTTAGATGCATACTGTATCAAAAATAAACTCGACCTTAATGCTAGTAAATGCTCATGTATTACTTTCACCAGGAAAAAGTTCCCAGTGATTTTTGATTATTCCTTGAATAATATTAAATTACAAAAGGTTAAAGAAGTTAAGGATCTTGGGGTTATACATGATTCTAAATTGATTTTTGACAACCATGTCACAGATATTGTTAAGAAGGCATCAAGGGCCCTTGGCTTTCTTATGCGAACATCAAAAGATTTTCAGTATGCCAAGACCTTGAAAATTCTATACTCCACATATGTGCGCTGCCATTTGGAGTATGCATCACAAATTTGGAATCCCAGATATGGCATCTACATTTCACGTCTAGAGAACATTCAAAAGAAGTTTATGAGATACTTGAATTACCGTATAAAATCACCCATACGTGATTACGATGCAGCATGCAAAAAACACCATTTTCTTCAGCTTAATCAACGACGTGAGATTGCAGATGTACTATTTCTTGCGCGCATTGTTACTTCGACCTCCATCGACTGCCCAGAGTTACTTAGCAAACTTAACCTTTACACGCCTAGGCATGCTTTTCGACGTAGTCCACTCTTTATTCCTTCATTGGCTTCTACGAACTATCGTCAAAATAGCTATCTCAACCGTGCTTGTGCCAGTTATAATAAACTGATACATAATCATGACCTAGATATATTAGGGACCAGTGTTTCTATGTTGCGGAGTCGACTGAATGCTATATTTTTTAGTGAACAATAAATATCATTTTAGTTTGTATTTGTTATGCATGCGATTAAATACTATTTTGTTACACGGATCATTATAGCTACACTAGGTCTATTAGTGGAGACTTTTTAATAACTGTCTGCTTCTATTGTATTACCTATTTAAGTTACTCATAGTTGATAGTCTTCCAAAAATTGTAAAATAAAATAAAATAAATAAAATAAAATAAATATCAGGTACACGACAATAGGTACTATACCGTTAGCTGTATTTATCGACATTTGCGCTTGTGACAGATCAAACCTATTACTACTTATCGCTTACATATCAATATTTAACTTGTAATATAACTTTAAATAGTTCAATTCACCTGCCCCGTAGAGGAAAATCTGCCTACGCTTTGTGTAATGGACCATAGACAAACTCGTACTCTATTCATAATACTTAACTCTATGAGTACAACATTATTACACGGCTAGACTACCTATAGCTTTGAGTATCAAAGACCTATAGGGATATAATGAGGTACTTTATGTCATCTTTATAAGACATTAATGTGACATTATCGAGCAGGTGGTGTGAAAAAATGTTATATACCCTTTTGACAACAAAGATAATTCAATATTAAACATTATTTGAGGTTATTTGTTTTATAAAGAACCATCTGAGGATTTTTATAGTTATTTTATATTAAATTAATGTTCCTGGAGTCATTGCCAACCTTTGTGGTGCAGTAAATGTCATAAAAACATTAAAAATGTCAATAAGTGGCTGCGCCTTTGTTCGTTGAAATGTATAAAAGGCTACGAAATCCACTAAGTGGGGCATTCTTCCGGTGAAGCTGTAAGGCCGCGCGCACTTTGGACACGTTTTCGTACGAATTTTACTCGTGCGGATACGTACGAACACGTACGAATGATCCCGACATTACAAGTACCATAAGAGCGCGCAGACTGGGTGCGAGTTAGTCGTGCGTATACGTACGTGTAGTTCAGACGTCCGAAAACAATCCGAACTTGTTGGGATTTAAAAAACGATCATACGTAAAAAATTAAAAATGGATGGAGAAAAAATTATTATCTTGGTTTATGGTATTCACTGAATTCACGTCTTTTTAAATATATGTCGGAAACACGTTTAACATTCTTTTTTTAAAACTTTACATGATCATCAGAACACAGAAACACAATCTCACCCATGCACACTAGAATAACACACGAGTAAACTACCGGCATAAAGTCTCGAATACGCACTGAAGCCCTACCTACCTACCTAGAGTGGCGTCCACCTACCCCTTACAGCCACCCCTGACCGACCGCTTCCTATCTTGAACTTCTATCAACCTAGTAACCAAACCCACCGGAGGTTATATTGCAACCACTAGATAAATGGACTACACGAGCCAGAGAGAACAACTCATTGCACAACTACTCAACATGAAATCTCACAGGAAACTATCACAATCTAAACCAACAGCTGCAGTACGTTAGCTCACCAACACCGATCTTCACCATAGACTCTCTTCTATGTTTTACGGATCCCTGTTTCCATATTTGTCAACTGTAACAATCACTGTAACCGTCTTACTCAGCGAACCTCACATAAAGACCACAACACACACTAACACACACACACATATAGACACACACTACTGTAACAATCTTGCCCAGCTGGTCCCTCAAAGAAGTCACTGTAACCGTCTTGCCCAGCGAACCTCACTTAAGGACCACAACACACACACACACACACACATACACACACTGGTGTAACAATCTTGCCCAGCTGGTCCCTCAAGGAGGCCACTGTAACCGTCTTACTACTACTTAACCTTTTTTTTTTTTTACGTGGGGATATCCATTACGGATACCCGCACCACCACGGGGGTAGCGGTGCGGGTTATGTCGGACTACTGACAGAGTGTCAGCTACCGACTAAAACCCCACGGTGTTCTCATCCCGCTTGTGTGGCGGGCCCCGGGAACGTACGTTGTACTCATCCGGTTCCCGCCAGCGGCCGTCTGCCTTGCGGCGGACTCTTCCTCTTTGTCTGTGGGTGTATAAAGCCCATAGATCAGTCCACGGGTGTATAAAGCCCGCGGACTCCTCAGGAGGCGTGCCGGAACACTTCGGCACGCCTTCCTACATTAGGGCGATCAATGCGCAGGCAGCAGTCCACCCTGTCCTGCTGCCCGCACGCCCTTTCTACGGAGGCATGAGGTCGGCGTTGGCCCGCCTCCTGCGCCCGGGCCTCCTGCGCCGGCGCGGATCAGCGAGAGGATTGTTCTCCCTGATCCGCTCCTCCGCCTCCTTCTGTGACATGACGCGTTCACAGAAGGATCAGAATCTGGAATCATTTAAAACACAGGTTACCTCTTACTATCTTTCTCTTCCGTAAATCTATTCTTTCTCTAATTTATAGTATGTAAAAGTACTTATATAAAGTCATAGAGCTACATCATAGATTTCATTATTTGTTAATTTATCTATTATAATATACATTTCATGTTATTATATTGTCAAAGTCAAAGTCAAAATATCTTTATTATGTGTAGGCCCCACGGAGGCACTTACACAAAAATCATTTTTACAAACTACCACTGCATCGTAACGCGGCCGCTACTGAGAAGATCCGGCAAGAAACTCAGCGGGCTTGTCTTTTTTTTGTAATTTTTTTTTTAAAACAGTTTTACAAATTATACTTATGTCAGCCTTAAACTTCTAAGCTTGCATGAGTTGAGCAGTTCAAGCCCACGCAGCTTTATCCTCCAGGTAATCCGAGATTTTATAATAAGCCTTTTTTGACAAACTGCTTTTTATCAAAGGTTTAAATTTCTTTATTGGAAGATCTCGGATATCCTGTGGCAGTTTGTTATAAAAGCGTATACTTTGGCCCATAAACGATTTGCCTGTTCTGTGGAGACGCGTGGCATGTACAACAATCTTTTGTTATTTATATATCGCACCCCTAGATGAAAACTATTGCAACTCGAAAAGTAGGTATTTTGAGTTAGTGATATATTCAAATTCTATATTCCTTATTCCTTACACGGCAATATAACTCACTTAATTATACTTTCAATCATCGTCGTGGGATGGCGCTAAATGTGGCTTTAGTTGAATTATCTCACACCAGATCCGCGCAAAAGAACCCCGCCATTTTTAGTTGCCATCCTGCCATCGAGGCTAGAGGCCGCTTGAATAGTGATTCATTTTGAGTTGCTGGAGTTTATGTAAATTTTTGAAATAAAATATATATATATATATAGAGACGAATTGAGAACTTCCTCCTTTTGGAAGTCGCTTAAAAAGTAAAAAAAATACCGTCACCCCTTATCTCGAAAGTTTGTGGAGAGAAAATTCTGAAATAATTATGGTTAATACATGTCTATATTTTACAGGACAAATAAAATGATCTCTCTAAGTAGTAGGTTCAGTTTTTAGTAATCCTAAAAAAACTTCGACAAACAAACTAAGTTCTGCAGTTTGTTTTTTTTTCTCGCTATCTGAGGTGTTAGACGAATAGTAAAATAACTTTAATAGCTCCAAAGATGATATGGAACCCTCGGTGCACGAGTCCGACTCGCACTTGACCGGTTTTTTTCTATTAGACACTAAACCGAGCAGCTTCATAATAATATACCCTTCCTTGGACGTCGTTAAATAATTTTGGTAAATATTTGGTTCACCAATAAGCTCTGACAGTAAATTTAAATAGGACAAGCGTTGTCTATACCCGTGTTTATACCCGTGGGGTGTTGGGTTAACAATAGCGCCCTCCCATCTCCTCCCAATGGAGGTACAAAAGAGGCGACTAAGGGACATCAGGAAGACGGGCAGCAGCGTCTTTCTATTGGATTACCTACGAAATAGACTGGGGGATGCCTTTGTTAGACGTGCACGGCGCATTTTTAATCGGGACTACATGTTGACCTCAAATGATACTCTAAACACCATGCCATATTATTATTACGAGCGCGAACAGTGTTTCTTGTAGATTTGAATCCCAAAAAAATTAAATAATTCATAGTTTAATTATGTTTTTGAGTTCTCCAAAACACCATGTTTGCGCTAGATTTCTTATGAATTAAATAAAACTCCAAAAACTTTCAAATAGCATTGGTTTTATCACTTTTGGTTGAGTACTTATTTAGCCCGACTCCATACTAATTTACCTATGGTTCTTTTAGAGCCCCGGGCAAATGTCCAGGTTACCCGGCCCTGCAGGCCTAGCACGAGTCAGTATGACTTGCAATCTTGACAGATTAGTGTGGTGTTTCCATACAAAAATGTGACATACCTACTACGTCAGAGTGACTTCATACTCATACTTGTCAGTCAAGATTTGCACATCGAGCTAAGCCTGCTGGAGCGGCCTTTCAGATATACTATTCTTATCTATAAAAACAGTACGAAAAAACAGTACGAAATTTTAGGATCACGGTTAAGACATTGTTTTTGGTTTCTCAAAAGAATTCATTACCATAGCTATTAACCAGCTTCAATTCTAAATTTTAGAGGTTTCATATAAAATTTCAAATTTTAATTAATAATCTGTCATAATATATTTCTTTCTATGGCTTGGCTGATCACAAACTTTTAAGTATCAGATACTACGTACACAAAATAATGTATAATCTGAATTTTATATTAAGTAATTATTATTATATAAACTCACTAAATTTAACGTGAATTTTATTTTAAATTCTATGAAAATGTTTGTAATGTGAGCTTAGTTTAGTTGTTATGTATTTACTAGATATACGTGACGTCACCTCTTTTTTAGGTGCTGTCAGAATAACAGCGCTGCCTCATAGTTTTTATGGCGCAGCAAAATGCTGAGACAGAGCCCTTTTTGGCCCCACACAGTTTTGTGTAAGCTATTAGCTTAGACATTCTTAGCTTTGTTTTTAATTAAGTTGTGTGGTCACATAAATGTTTTTCTTCTTCTTCTTCTTCTTCTTCATGTGGAGCGGGCCCTGGAACTAATGAAACTGTAAAGTAACAAGAACGTGTAGCGATTCCGCTTAACTAGATAGATGGCGCTGTTCCACATAAACGCGAGTGATGGCGTCACGTATTCCACCTAGAGCCCGTCTCACGTAAGTCCCGCGGCAAAAAGTGGAACTAATTATGGCGAAATATGTACGTTTACAATGTCCTGTTTTATAAAGTAATTTACAAAAACAATTTTAAAATTATAGATAAGAAATTTTAGCGGAGTCTAAAGGTGCGCGTCCATTGGCCGACACCGGACGCACCGCACGCACGGCACGCAACGGATTTTAGTTTGCTTCCTATGATTTTGACGGCCCGCATCGGAAAATGCGCGGATAATGGACGCAGCGCTATGTAAAATCATAGAAAGCAAACTAAAATCCGTTGCGTGCCGTGGGCGTCGGCCAATGGACGCGCACCTTAAAACTATGCAAAGGGCACTCTGAAAGTTCTGCGCTCCTGGTCACTCATAAATATTTGAATTTTGAATGTTATATTTATAAGGTTCCATACCTAAAAGGTAAACAAGTATATACTTTAAAATTTAAAAAACCTCCGACTTAGGTAAACGAACTCTTAGAATGACTTTCCTGTTCTATTATCAGACCCTGATCAGTATCTGTCTAACTACTCGTCAAGATTTAACCATAGATTTAAAATTCGGTGGGTCCTACATTTAATGAAGCCGAGTTCCTGTTGTCATCTTCCTGCTTGCTCCCATCATCAGACTCTGACCAACATTTTTCTACCTACTACTGGCAGCAACCTATTCAATGATTACAAATTCGATGAATCTACGTTTATTAGTGCAGAGATCTCGCCTCACTGCTTAACTGGTATGAGTATTCATGAGGATTACCACAAGCAAAAAAAGAAAAAAAAAATGCTCTTGGTATTGTACAGGATACATTTCGGAGTATGCGCAGGATTTTTACATGATTTGATAACACCTTCTCCGTTCTATTACCGAACAACGAGATGCACGGCTTAGCCACGCACTCTTACGTTGTGAACTTCCCATCTGACCGGACAAAGCAATTTGCTTCGTCATTTACAATATGCCCAAATAAGGAAGGATTGGAAGAGTGTGTTTTTTCTGCCAGTTGCCCAGTCAATTATAATTATGTGTGTGTTTTCAAGGCTAGATTAAATAGGGTTTTATAAATTGAAATGAAACTAATTTTACGGATTATATCGCGGTTTATTTAAAAAAAAAAAAATATTGTTAAATAAAAAAATTAAAAAAATTTATTAATTTTAATTGGTAAAATTAGTTTCATTTCAATGTGTAATATTCGCGTAAATACCAGAAATCATTAGGGTTTTTATAAGCTAGAGAGCTTTACTATCCGAGATAAAATTGTCGCTTGCCGTCAAGTGAGATTGCGATCAAGGAAGTAATATCTCGTATATGAAGTAAACAAGTATAAATTATAAAAGCAATCAAGACGAAAACCAAAACTTGCGACGCGAAACATCAAAACCGGAAAAATATATATAAAAGCACAAAAAGCCCGACTGCGAACAAACTCAATTACATTATACATACATAAAACGTATGCACATGTATATATATTTCAACTCTCGTTAAGACCTTTCATTTGATACCCATATTGATGTTTTGAAAGTAAAAAAAAATACAAAATGGTGGCTAACGGCCGATATATTATTTTTTGGAAAAATATATTGCATATGTCACTCCCACAACTAAGACGAATCCAACGACATATTATAACTCGTCCATAAGTCCATCAAGCCGTTTAGACTGTAGGCTGCCAAAGAAATAGACATACATACAAACTTACATGTTTACATACATATGTACATACTCTCGAAACACATAACCCTCTTCCTAGGGCATTCGGGCAAAAAAGTTGTGAAGTGTAGCAAATAAATAGCAAATTTTTGTCTTTTAAAAACGTCTAAATGACCTTACTCTAACAAAAAAAAAAACTATGCAAGTCAAGGGCCCCGCGTTCATATTTGCTACGGGCCCCGCGCTGGCTTAACACGTTCAGTGCGAAACCAGGTCTAAACACCTTGTATACGTCTACGCTTACAGTGCGGCTAAGAAAAGTATAGACTTTCTTGTCGTGCGGACGCCCTAACTTTAACTTGGTTCGATGTAGGAAAGAGATGAATATAATATCACATATGTGGAGACTAGTTAGCAACATGTTTACACATAATTGTTACCTATTATTATATATTAGCCTGTAAGTCTTCCTAACAATAAATAAATAAATAAATAAATAAATAAATATCTAAGATGTATTATTAAAATAGAATTAAACGGTGTGCCTACCTTAATACCAGGTTTTTACACCTGTCACCGCACGGGAGAAATAAAATTTCATCATAATGCGAAACCAGGTCGAAGTATCTTATACCCCGCTCACCCCGCACCCCGCGTTAGCTTTGTGCGACTAGTATTGGGCGTTGGCTTGCAATCGTGAGAAACGCACGTGTCGACATGGCGTCAAGACCAACAAAATGGTGCCGAAAAAATATATGATGTTTGCGAGGACAGTGATGTAGTGAAAGTTAAATCTAATTATAGATTGATTTATCAGAGACAGGTGAGTAATCATTACTATTTATTTTACTTACTTCATTACGTTTCCCGTTTAGTGCGTATTTATCTTTACAAAAGTGGTCGTGCGAGTCGGACACGCGCATCGTGGGTTCCGTACTAACTAACCCCGGAAAATTTACTGAATCGAGTCTTTGAGAACTTTTTCATTTTTGCCGATTATGTTGTAAATGACAAACTTAACTTTGCAGTTTGCCCCAAACATGATCGGTTTACTGCAAATATAAGTAAATGCGTGCACACACTTATAGACACGCATAAATATACACATCCACATCCAATTCACGCTCACACGCACACACATACACATACAAATAAATAATAATAAATTAATAAATTTATCTTTTCAGAACCCGCACGAAAACTTGACAAACACACTTTGGTAAAAATAGAATTGTGCCGGATGTTACGCAAAACTCCGAACCTTTTTAACCAGTCGCCAAGCTGACAAAAAGTAAAAAAATTAACTAAATGTGTTCAGTGCAAAAAAAATCTTTTGCTACCCATGTTTTATTGAAAAACATTAAGTAATTCATGTTTCTTTTTTCATTATATTAAAACTTAATTACAGCTATCGATATTTTTATTTCACATCCT
Organism: Furcula furcula; assembly: GCA_911728495.1. Classification (NCBI taxonomy): domain Eukaryota; kingdom Metazoa; phylum Arthropoda; class Insecta; order Lepidoptera; family Notodontidae; genus Furcula; species Furcula furcula. Next base: position 17,337,770 of record OU452249.1, on the reverse strand, counting down.
TAAAATACGTACCAGAATTCCCTTATTCAGTGCGGCACAGGGTGATTAAGCCCTGTATTTTGAATATAGCTATAATTTTTAAACTAAACAAGTTTAACAACTTGTTAACGCCTTCAGGTGTATGTCAATAAATTCATTATTATTAATATTCAAAGCAAAAAAAGCATATATATTTTTACATGAAGCCAACAAATGGATTTAAGTTTCTTAAATTTTACAGGGTCTATAAGCCTTGTGCCGCTACAATGGAAGTTTTATTACCAGGTGTATAGACCTTGTACCGAAGGAATGGAAAGTATTGAAAAGTTACTGTCGCAGCAAATGTGTTAATCCGGCCCTAGCTTCGGGCATTGTATCCAATTTACAAAAAGAATGCAAAATTGGCGGTTACCGCGTCATACGAAGATTTGCGTTTCCTTAATTCGCTTAACATTTTGTGGCATTTAGGAATTATTTCCAAATAAGTAAGAATACAAAAAATCATTTTGAGTGTCAACGAATAGCAAAGTCCCATTAGGTAGATAGTAGGTAAACTAATATTGAACCATTCATTTTCCTTTTTTTTGTTTACAACGTACCTATATATATACCTGTACCTGTATATTGATACCTAATTAATCCTAGTCGCTTCATTAATTTTATTGAAAACAACTAGCGCAGGCGGCGGCGGGCTGACGGTCAGTACATGGTCAACATGGTCAATGGTGACCAACGCCGTGGCCTGCCCCGCCCCGCCGTCTCTCGCTGGATATGTACAAAAACTACACGTGCAACAACGTTGAAAGTGAAACATCCCGAATTCCCGACTAGTTCAAACAAATTAGTTCTAGTTTATGTTAGACATGTAGGTCTTTAATCCTTCAATCATATAAAACCAAAAAATAAAGACGCACATAGCTAAGCGGAGTGCGGCTCGCGCCGCCCCTCGAAACCTGCCGCCCCGGGCCATGGCCCTCTTGGCCCTAGGGTAAATACGGCCCTGGCCTGGGTACACAACCATTTGTTTGCCTAGTGTCTTTGAAAAAGTTAGGGAAAAACGACCTAGATGTTTTATCCTTTTGCACCAATACATGCTTCGACGCACACCGCGATCAAGACAAAATCATTGTTGGCTTCTAAAAAGGTAGAGCTAGTGAATCCGGCACATAGTCCAGACCTATTCTATTCTTGGTGGCTATAAAATTGGGCCCGGTATCCCCGGAACGCACTTCGACCCAGTTGGATCCATTGTGCATGCCCTAGCCCTTACTCTGTTGCTGGCGTATCGAAGAGCTCCCTCAGGTACGCAACGATCGCGCCAGCTTGGAGCTGTACATAATCATTTGGCGTAGGATACGCTACTCCCAAATGACTCAACCTACGTCTCGCAAGAGCGTCGCAGCTACACAATATGTGTCGCATTGACTCTTTTTCATCTTCGCAGAATCTGCAAATGTCACCAGTACTTAGCCTCATTCTGTGTAGATGCTCGTTGGTGCCAAAATGTCCCGTGAGTGCACCTATTAGGTGCCTTATTTGTGATCTGTTAAGGCTTAATAATTTAACCCCACAGTCCACCCTTCCGCTAGAGAACGCTTTGGAGTGGTTTAGGCCTGACGCTGCCCTCCATTCTTTCATGTGTTCGTTCCTAGCATGTGCATATAATGCTTGGTGATATGTTCCATACGGAATCCCCACAAATGGTTCGGGGCCAACCAAATGACTCTGTGAGCCGGCCCTCGCTAGTCTATCTGCCTTCTCATTGCCCTCGACGCCTTCGTGTCCAGGTACCCAGATAAGGCTGACATTGTTGTGTCTTCCCAGGTTGTTCAAACCTGTAACACCTTCTTTGACTAGTTTAGAAGCAACTCGGAAGGAATTCAGAGCCTTCAGAGCTGCCTGACTGTCACTGAGAATGCAAATGGTTTTACCTTTGACGTTTCTCCTTTGCATTTCTTTAATGCTGGCAATTATGGCATAGGTTTCCGCTTGGAATACCGATGCATAATGCCCCATGCTGTGACTAACACTACAGTCCTTGGAATAAATCCCTGCCCCTGTACCTGACTCCATTTTAGAACCATCAGTGTACCATATGAGGTGAGTTCCACCAACCGGTTTGAGTCCCCTCGTCCACTCTTCCCTGGATGGTATATGTACTCGGTACCTCTTGTTAAACATGTACACTGGATTTATCCTATCACAGGGCATGTCCATTAGATCGTCCAGTTATTTCACGGGATCCAATAAAGTGTATTTTGTACAGGGCTTGTTACGATTCCAAACTCCTGCTTTTGCAAGTCTGTATAGCGACTTCCTTGCCTCTGTTTGTATGTAAGTGTGTAGTGGGGTTAGTCCCAGTATCCACTCAAGAGCCAATGTAGGCGTTGTTTTGAAGGCACCTGTAATTGCCATGCAAACTACTCTTTGTACCTTCCTAAGAGAATCCTTGCAGATCTTTAGTTTGGTCCTAGGCCACCATACAGCGCTGCCGTATGTGAGAATAGGTCTCACCATCGTAGTATATAACCAATACATTACCTTTGGTTTGAGTCCCCAGGTTTTGCCATACGCAGAACGGCACATATTGAAGACACGTAAGGCCTTTCTTGTTATGTTTTCAACATGACTATGCCACGTTAGTTTACTATCGAGAGTTACCCCAAGATATTTCACTTCCGTAGCCCATTTTAGTCTGGTGCCGTACATTTCTGGGTCTCTAAGGCCCACTAAATGTCTTTTCCTCGTGAAAGGCACTATAACCGTTTTGCTTGGATTTATGGAAAGGTTATTGTCTTTACACCATCTTTCCACCCTAACCAAAGCACCCTGCAGCAAATCCGTTACTACGTTTGGAAATTTGCCATTTACTTGTATGACTATATCATCTGCATAGCCTACGGCTTGAAATGGTCCATTGTTAAGTTCCACTAACAACGAATCCACCACTAGACTCCACAGTAATGGGGATAGTACGCCTCCCTGTGGACATCCTTTAGTTGCCTTTACGGTAACCATATCACCTAATAAACTACTTTTAATGACACGTTCCTGCAGCATAGTGCTAATCCATTTAACAATTGTCGCCTCTATGCCATGATTCTGTGCTGAGGTTCTTATTGAAGCGAAGGTTGTTCGATCGAACGCCCCTTCAATATCCAAAAACGCTCCAGCACAGATTTCTTTGGTCTCCAATGCATGTTCTGCCCGGTTGACCACATAGTGCAGTGCCGTGTCCGTAGACTTACCCGGTTGGTACGCGCATTGCATGTCATGGAGCGGTCGTCTCCTTAGTGGGCCATCTCTTATATACCTGTCTATCATCTTCTCCAAAGTCTTCAAGAAGAATGAAGTAAGACTGATAGGGCGATAGGATTTGGCATCTTCATAGCTCTCCTTTCCTGGTTTGGGAATGAAGATTACTTTTGCCTGTCTCCAGGCTGATGGGACATGCCCAAAGGCTAGGCATGCTCTGTACAATCTGCACAAGTGAGGTATGAGAATACCTTTTCCCTCCTGTAGTAAGATGGGGTATATATCGTCAGGTCCTGGTGATTTATACGGACTGAAACTATCAATTGCCCATCGTACCTTGTCTGCGTCAACTACTTTCTTTGCTGTACGCCAGTCGTCTTTGGATGTTTTTGTAATTTGTTCTTCCATGGTAATGACATTATCAGTCACATTTTGTATCTCCACTGAGTCCGGGAAGTGCATTCTTAGCATATGCGTAAGAGTTTCCTTCCCAGTTACAGTGAGCTTACCTTGGTCATTCCGGATAGATGTAAGTGGATTAACCTTTGCAGAGCTCATTGCTTTACTGAGCCTCATACCCTCTGGAAGGCTATTGATGCTACTGCAATGAGATCTCCATGATCTCCGCTTCGCCTTGCGCACTTCCTTACTATAGTGCGTAAGAGCTTCGGCATATACCGTAAAGTCATTATTTGACTTCGCCCAGTTGAAAACACGTCGCGTCTCCTGCCTTAGATTCTCAAGGGCAGGTGACCACCACGGTTCCTTTTGCGTCGCCGCCTCTTTCTCCGGGCAGTTCTTAATCCAGCTGGTCTTAACTGCCTGGGTAATTCTGTCAGACTCAAACTCGATATCTATAACTGAGTTGAGTCGCTCCGTAGGATCCCCGAGGTGTTCCTTAAGGTCTCTCCTGAAAGATTCCCAATCGGTTCTCCTTGGGTTCCTCCTTCGTACCTTGCCATAATTATTGGAAGTTACATACCTAAAGCAGATGTAGTTGTGGTCAGATAGACTGACCTCTTCCGACACATGCCAATTACGGATCGCTTTACTCGCTCTATTGGATGCAAGCGTTATATCAATGACCTCCGCCCTGCGTCTATTCACAAAGGTTGGTCTATTGCCTTTATTTAAAACTAGCTGACCCACGCAGCTCCGCCTGCGCTATTTTTACGTTAACTAAACTTTGAATAACAGACATTCGCATCGAATACATAACCTCATTTTTTATAGTCGGTTAAAGACTGGGACCCACTTTTTACTTGCTCTCCGAAGCACGGACCCGTTTAGTTCAAATGGCGTTAAGCGGTCACCCATCTCTTTAATGACCTTACCTAACGTTGCTTAACCAGATCGATTACAAAACCTTGATAACAACTCTCTATGAGCGTTCCCTTACTAATATATATTATATTACAAAGAAAAATTGATAAAATCGGACCAAGCGTATAACCAAGTACCCGTTTTGACTTTAATCCCCTCTCCCAAAAGAACCGTGCTAGATTACGGGATAAAAAGTATCCTATGTCCTACCTCGTAGTAAGAGCTCAAATCATGCCAAGTTTCATTTGAATCCATTCAGTAGTTTCGGCGTGATGCTCAGCCGTGATACAGACAGACAGACAGACAGACAGACAGACAGACAGACAGACAGACAGACAAAAATTAAAAAAATTACATTTTCGGCCTCAGTATCGGTTATAGAATGCCCTCCAAATATAATTTTCAAAATATCTTCAATGTACAGAATTGGACCTGTTACAGTTTTATTATAAGTATAGATTTGTAAGGGTGAGCTTACCAGAAAGTCCAATAGTGCTTCCCCTCTTTTGTTGTTGTCTGTGCTACCCCAGGCAACGTGGTGAGCGTTCGCGTCGCATCCTATGATGAGGACGTCGTGAGCGCAATTGTTAACCAGGTCTTGCAGCAGTGCTGATACCGGGTCCTCATTCTCATAGGGTAGGTAAGCAGAAGATAGAATAGTATCTTTACTGCCCCCTCCCGTTAACCCCTTAATCTTCACAGTAGTGAGGTCTCTGGAGCAGAAGTCATATAGAGGCATTGCCATTATGCCATTCCTGACAAAGACACAGGTCCTCATATTATTTGTAGGGCATCTATAGAGAAGCTGTTCTCCACGAACGTTTAGACCTCTGACGACGCCCTTGTACAGATAAGGTTCCTGTATGAGAGCGACATCATATTTATCCATATTAAGCGACCGGCAGAGTACTGCCGTAGCCGCCTTACTGTGATGTAGATTAATTTGTATACATCTTAGATAACCCATTGGTGAGGCAACACCAATGGCCTGATCACGCCTGCCTCTCCTTTCAACGGCTCCAGGCTTGCTTCTGCGCGTTTGCGCTGTACTGGTTGTGGCCCTTCCCAACAGCGTCGCTGTCCTGAAACCGGGCTCTGGCGAGCCTTCTCCAGTGACTGCTTCGCCAGCCGAAGTCAGGGCCAAACCTTTATTTTCCAGCTCAGTTTTGCCACCTTGAGCCCCTCGGGTCAGAGTTCCGGTCCCATTCCTGTTCCCAGGCACTACCGACACACCAGGTCCCGCAGTAGTTCCACCGGCCGTCATATTTCTAGAGCAACCCTTGGAAGGGCTACCCCCGTCATCCCTAGGGACAGTGCGCGGTTAGTCCAGACCTAGCACCATGCGTTATTTTTAATTTTCCCAAAAATAACAATTTGATGAGAGGTATGACATTTACGGGGCCGGAAGAGGCCGTGATAGCTTTTAACCAGCACGTGAAAAACATGCTGGTGATGCGGTTGTATGTTGAGAACGGGATGCGCGTTACTTGCGTGAGCGAGCGACAATATGTCCCTACTTGGCGAGGATGTCAGTACACCGTAATAGCTGCTCAAGAAAACAATAGGCAACCAAAGAAAACATGCGCTTACCTTCAGTGAGCAAAGCGGGCGGGCTCAGGGCAGCTCAGCCACGTAGCCACCAACACCAAACCCCAAGCACAGTCAATTGGTTAAGCACACACACACCAATTAGTTAGTTAGTTTATGTATTCTATAGTCTAAGGTTTATTGTTAGTAGAGTAACAAGCGAGTAAAAACACTGGAGCACAGCGAACGATGTACGAGAGTCCCCGGGTAATGCGATGCGAGAGATGCGGGCGAGTCGATCCGAGCACAGTCGTCGGAGAACTATATATGTGCGATGCGGCGAGTAGATCCGAGCACCGTCGGCGGACAACTGAACGAGTCAGGATGCGTTGGCGCGCGGTTCCAAGGCGCGCGCGGTGCGGGGTACTCATGGACGGTGTTGTATCCAAAAACGATACCATATATGGTATTGCGTCGCGTCATTGGCGATGGCTTTGCCTACCATTGGCTCGCGCGGTTGCTTTCAAATGGCAAGCCCATTGCTTCAATGATATGAGCTAAAACGGCGTGAACATCCTCCCCGGCTTGGAAATCCATAGGGATTTACAAAGAAAATAAAGAAAATAATGCAGGAAAGATGGTAAAGGATATGCGGAATTAAAGACGTAAAGGATGCGATAATGATCATTCAATTATATGATGTGATGGTGATATATATGATGATATAAATGCGATTAAAATAAAATATATGCGAATAAAGTATAATAGATAAGATAATAAAATTATTGTGATGGAAGAGGACATAGTTTAACAACTGGACGCTTAAAGGTACCAGTTGTGGTGCGAACTAAAGCAACGCGAGCGATACCGTCCTTTCCAGGGAATACAGTTTCTATAATGCCTGTCGGCCAGCGAAGCGGAGGCGTATCATCCTGGTGAACGAGAACTAAAGTGCCTGGTTTAATGGGCACGTCTGGTGTATTCCATTTTTGTTTTAATTGAAGCGTATGTAAATAATCTACACTCCATCTCTTCCAATAGCTTTGGACGAGGCTGTCTAAAAGTTTTTTACGATTGCAGAGGCTAACAGAATTGTCAATTTCATATGCGGGTAAAGATTGCAAAGGTGTCGTGTTAAGAAAATGAGCGGGCGTTAATATGATATGTGGCTGATCAGACAGCAAACAAAGCGGACGCGAGTTCAAAATGCATTCAATTTGAGTCATTATAGTAAGAAGTTCTTCATAACATAGAAGCTGTTGGCCAATGCAACGATATAAATGAGACTTAACACATTTAATGTTTGCTTCCCATAATCCTCCGAAATGGGGAGCGCGAGCGGGTATATTTCGCCATGTGATTCGGCGATTGCGTAATTCTGTGTCAAAAGCCATTTGCGTGTCTTTAGCGGATAAGAAGTTATATAGTTCATCTAACTGTCGTTTTGCACCAATGAAGTTGGTTCCATTATCGGAATATATGCACGATACTGGTCCACGTCTAGATAAAAAACGTTTAAGCGCGTCTATAAATGTGTCCGTACTTAGGTCCGATGCGATTTCAAGGTGTATGGCTTTAGTAGTCATACACACAAAGAGACATATGTAAGCCTTTTGACTCTTAATGCCACGTTTACGTGCGAGCGTGATGTTAATAGGACCTGCGTAATCAACACCGGTATGTGTGAAAGCTTTAGCTTCTAAAACACGAGCGGGAGGAAGACTAGCCATCATAGGCGTAGGATGCGAAGGTGCAACTCTGAAGCAGAAGTTACATTGACGTATTCGTTGTCGAATTATATTGCGAGCGGAGATGATCCAATAGCGTTGCCTAAGTAAAGACATAAGAAGATGAGAACCAGTGTGACAGTTAGAGCGGTGACAGTTATCAATGATTAGATCAACTACGTGATCGCGACGAGGAAGTAAAACAGGATGACGATTTTCAAAGGGAATGTTAGCGTTTGTTAATCTGCCGCCTACTCTGAGCAGATTATTTTCATTGACAAAAGGATCTAATTTTCTAAGAGCGGGAGAAGGTAAACTACCTTTATTTATATTTTTAATATCGTCAGCGAAATATTTTTGCTGTAAATCGCGAAGTAGTGCGGTTTCAGCGATGTCCAGATCAGACACTTGAATGGAATCCGAGCGCGGTAATTTGCGAGCGAAGCGTAAAACATATACTATTACACGTAATAATTTATTCCAGGAGGATACTCTAACGGAAAGTTCAAGAAGAGGCGAAGTATTTTCTTTTGGTATAGCGGTAAGTGTAACAGATTCTTTTATTTCAGGTATAGGACCTTCAATATTGGATGATTCGAAAGGCACTATTGGCCATTCAGCGATTGGACGACTAATCCAGGGTGGACCATGCCACCAAAGCGGGTGATTAAGTAATTGTGAGGGTAGTGCACCTCTCGATATAACATCACTAGGATTTTGCGTACCTTCAACGTGAAAGAATCGATCGGGAGATAAAAGTTCGTGTATCTTACTGACACGATTAGCGACAAAGGTTTGCCAGCGATGCGGGAGCGAATGAATCCAAGATAATGCGATGGTAGAGTCCGAAAAAGCGAATATATCCTTTATAGGGTAGCGGTTATTCAATGCGGTATATACTTGATTAACAAGTTTAGCTAAAAGTAACGATGCGCATAATTCGAGCCTTGCTAGGCTGACAGTCTTTAGAGGAGCTACCTTAGACTTAGAGCATATCAAATGAATCGATATGTCGCGGTTAGGATGTGTCACGTGTAGATATAGAACGCAACCGTAAGCTTTCATACTAGCGTCTCCAAAAGCTACTAAATGTACAACGCAACCATTAGCGACACCTAAATGACGCGGTATACGCAGTGTGGATAGTAATTGTAATTCGTTTTTAAATGTATTAAAGCGATCGGTAATAGCTGGAGGAGGTTCCTCATCCCAACCTACCTTTGAAAGCCAAAGCTCTTGTAGTAACAACTTGGCATACAGAATAACGGGCGCGACGAGTCCCAATATATCAAACAAGCGAGCGATAGTCGAAAGAATTGCGCGTTTAGTATTATCTTTAGATGCGGGAGACGTAGTAAATGAGAATTCATCTGTTTGCGGTAACCATTTTAAACCCAAAATTTTCATAGTATCATTATTATCCGTAAACTCTATAGATGCGCGATGCGATTCCGGGACATGAGCGAGAAGTTCAGGCGAATTACTTGCCCATTTGGCAAGATGAAAACCGCCAGTTTTGAACAATGCGATTAATTCGTCCACCAGGCGGATCCCGACGTCGACTGACTGCACAGACGTTGTCAAGTCGTCCATGTACAGTTCTCGAGTGGCGACATCTGCAGCGAGAGGAAAGCGTTCACGTTCGTCATCAGCGAGCTGACGAAGTGTCCGCATAGCGAGAAATGGACTTGAGCGAAGACCGAAAGCCACGGAATTAAATTGGAAAATGCGAAGCGGTTCATTTTGATCAAATTGATATAATATTTTTTGATATTTCCTATCATCTTCTTCTAACAAAATGCGAAGGTACATTTGTTGAATGTCAGCGGTAATAGCGATTTTTAAATAGCGAAAATTTAAAAGAAGTGAGAATAAATCTGCCTGCAAATTTGGTCCAGAGTGTAACAAATCGTTAAGCGATGTACCATTGTCGGTTCTAGCACTAGCATCTAAAACAATGCGCGTTTTTGTTGTCGCCTTATCTGGTCGTACAACAGCGTGGTGCGGAATAAAATATCCTTCTTCTACAACAGCGGGTGAATACGATATCTCCGATAAATATCCTTTTTGTAAATATTCATTAATGACGTCATTATATGATTGACGTAGCGCGGGAAGAGAGTTAAACTTGCGTTCAAGCGAATTTAAACGACTAAGAGCGTGACAAAATGAGTTACCTAAAGATTTAGGATCACCCTTAAATGGAAGCGAAACAATATAACGTCCACAAGCATTCCTTGTGACCGTTGATGCGTATAATTTCTCACAGGCTTGATCATCCGGACATATATTTTTAATGGAAGGCACCTCCTCGAGTTCCCAAAATTTAGCGATAGTATTATTAAGATTATCTACCAAAGGACCGAAGGACCAGACTATACCTTCACGGTGCAGAGGCGATGTCTCACCCATGACAATATAGCCAAGCGTAGTCTCGAGAGCGTGAGGCACAGAAAGCGCGGTGTCCGAAAAATCAGCTGATCGAAAGAGCGGCGGTGGTATTACTTTACCAGGAAGTAAAATTGATGCGAATACTTGTGCGCCAAGAATGGCGTTTATTTCCCCAGGTGAATGCCAAAATTCATCCCCTAGCGGTAGATCAACAAAATGATCCAACATAGTAGTGTCGATCATGCGAGCGGGCAGTTGATCCGTAATATGATCAACTACAAGTAACATAATATTATAATTAGCGTCCGAGACGCGCGATTGTATGGTGAGCCACACGTAACCTCTAATAGGTGCTGAATTTGACCCAACAGTTTTTAACGACGAGTTAACAATTGGTTGAATATTTAAATTTAATTTATTACAAGAAGCGAGCGAAATAATATTATTTTGTGAGCCACTATCTATTAGGCATCTTATAATAGTACGGGTTCCATTAATAGGAACATATACTTGCGCAGTAGGTAAAATAACAGTTTTATTAAAAGGGTTATTATTATTATGAGCGTACATAACGCGCGTATCATTGCAACACTCGTTCGCGGCGCGCGAAGGCACAATCGTCGCGTCCGCATCCAATACTTGAGCGTGCATGCACGAAGACGAGCGCGCGGGGGGTGGCTGGCGTTCGGTTGAAGCGGCAGAGGCGAGCGATCGCGGCCGTTGCGATGGCAGCGGCGCGGGCGCGGGCGGCGCGGGCGGTGTGGCTCGAACGGGCAAATGAGGCCTGTTATCGGCTACTTCGTTATGATGCGAACGTTGAGTATAATTTTCGAAATGTATAAGCGTATGATGTTTTTTATAACATTGTTTACAAACACTATTTGAAAGACAATTAGATAACGTATGTTTTGTGCTAAAGCAATTTATGCACATGCGGTTATTTTTAATAAAATTAAAGCGATCTCTCACGGACATTTTTTTAAATACCGGGCATTCATATAAATGCACGTGATGCGAAGTTTTACAATAAATACAAGCGGAATTATCATTTTCCGTGATAGCGAAAGTATGCGAGAATTTCGGTATATTATTACGATGTGACCGTATTTGGGAGTTATACCCTCCTATTGCGCGAGAGTCTTGCGAATGCGAAGAGTTCGGTGTGCGAACTATTGCGGTACGTTCGACAATTTTTATATGTTGACGAACAAAATTAACCAAGTCAGTGCTAGTAGGTATATCCTTATCTCTGACGGATAATTCAAAACTTTGAGCGACATGCGAATTTAACTTTTTAAGAGCGATATGCGTAAATATAAAATCTGATAAATCATTTATTTCTAAAGCTTTTAATGCGGACCATGAGGAATGAACACGTTCAATAAAGTTATTTAATTGTGCGGGCGAATCGGAAGTAGGTTTTATGTCGAGTATGTTGTTTAGGTACATAGATCCAAGTAACCTTTTATCTTGGTATTTAGCGACTAAAGCGTTCCATATAGTTATGTAGTTCGATTCATTAGGTATTATACCAGCGAAAACGTTTAATGCGGTACCACTTAATTTACCTACTAAATACTGTACGCGCTGAGCGTCGGTCAGCTGCGGATTATCGTGTACATTCGTTTTAAAGTTTTGATAAAAAAGCGGCCATGATTCTGGTAGTCCAGAGAATCCTACCAAATCCAATGGCGCAAGACGACAGGTATTATTACTAGCGGTAGCGGCGGGCGGTTTATCAGTTACCGGGATACGACACGAGTCTAATAAGTTCGCGCGTGTATGTTGTATGAACGAAAACAAAGTTTCGAATGCGGTCCAATTATTAAAATCAAGTTGACACTTAGGATCAATTTCTAATAATAATGCGTTATGTTGGTCACATAAATCGTTAAAACTATTGTACAGTTTATCAATGTTTGATGAATTGGCGAGAAATTCTTGTTTACTTCTTGTATCTATATCAGAAGGAATTATTTTCTTTGCGGAGTTATATAAAGAATTAACATGCGAGAATATAGCTTCTTTTTTAGCGATAATAATTTTCAATTTTGCCTCGTGCGCCATTTTGAGACGCCTCCTGGCCGCGGGTTAGTACCTACAGGCAATATGAAATGAACACGTGCGTAGGTACCTATGTAGGTACGGGCGAATGCGAGACAATAATACGAAATGCGATATAATTATATGTTATTAGAGTATAAAATTGTTTAAGGATGCGAAAATGCGGATAGGTATACGTATGTATAGGTAGGTACCTTATGAACGAGTTTATTATTGTAGATGCGAATAAATGCGATATAAAATAATAAAATGCGAATAAATATACGTATGAATAGGTAGGTACCTAGGAATGCGAAACAATAAGTAGGAACATGAATATTAAGAATATAAGGAGAATAGGTATTTTCCAACGATAGCGTATGCGTGGGACCGTAAGGGCCGGCTTTAAATCCGGTTCGACTAGGACCATAAAATTATGGTGATGCGGTTGTATGTTGAGAACGGGATGCGCGTTACTTGCGTGAGCGAGCGACAATATGTCCCTACTTGGCGAGGATGTCAGTACACCGTAATAGCTGCTCAAGAAAACAATAGGCAACCAAAGAAAACATGCGCTTACCTTCAGTGAGCAAAGCGGGCGGGCTCAGGGCAGCTCAGCCACGTAGCCACCAACACCAAACCCCAAGCACAGTCAATTGGTTAAGCACACACACACCAATTAGTTAGTTAGTTTATGTATTCTATAGTCTAAGGTTTATTGTTAGTAGAGTAACAAGCGAGTAAAAACACTGGAGCACAGCGAACGATGTACGAGAGTCCCCGGGTAATGCGATGCGAGAGATGCGGGCGAGTCGATCCGAGCACAGTCGTCGGAGAACTATATATGTGCGATGCGGCGAGTAGATCCGAGCACCGTCGGCGGACAACTGAACGAGTCAGGATGCGTTGGCGCGCGGTTCCAAGGCGCGCGCGGTGCGGGGTACTCATGGACGGTGTTGTATCCAAAAACGATACCATATATGGTATTGCGTCGCGTCATTGGCGATGGCTTTGCCTACCATTGGCTCGCGCGGTTGCTTTCAAATGGCAAGCCCATTGCTTCAATGATATGAGCTAAAACGGCGTGAACACATGCCCTTAGACCAATGCGCCTCATGTTTTCAAAAATAGTTAGACCGAATGAAAAAGTGTTTAAAATTTAATATTCGAAAAAGCAGTACACTCCATCCCAAATAAGCTTGAACGCGATTACAAGTTCGTTTGCGACTCAATAACTACATAACGCATACATTGTCAACTAGGCGCGTCAGCAAAATCAACTTTGTATTACCAACCTTTATTTGCTGCCGCGTTAGCGGTCAAATATACAGCGGGGGTGTTTTATGAGTGCATAATAAAGTTGTAATCGCGTTCAAGCTTATTTGGTTTGGAGTGTAAATATGTTACTTTACTTGTTTACATGTAAATTGTTTTATGCATGAGTTGCGCAAAACTTTCAGTGACCCCACGTCCATGCTAGAAACATTCCGTCACGTGACTGTAACGCCGCGTCTGCGAGACTTCCTACGTGAGATGTGTGAGATGTGTTCGATTAATGTTTCGTTATTACTTTCTAAGCTTTCATACTACGGATTCGATAACGCGGCTGTAAATTAGTTTAACAGTTATTTAAGCCATTGGCATCGGTCACAGTATGTGCAATTTACAGATAGTAATAGTGGTAACACTGTGACTTCGTCGATTACACCTGTCACTCGAGGGGTCCCACAGGGGTCCGTTCTCGGCCCGCCTCTTTTTGTTTTGTATACTTCTGACATTGCGGGAGTGATATCTCATGGAAGATATCACCTTTACGCTGACGATCTACAGCTCTATATCTCCTTTTCACCTGGTGAATGTCTTGAGGCTGTTAATAAGATAAATGCAGATTTAGACAATGTAGCAAAGTGGGCAAATATAAATTCTCTTGCTTTAAACCCAAAAATGTCCAAATTCTTAGTGCTTGGGTCAAAGGCTTGCATTGCCAAGATTGAAGCTATAAATCCTATTATTGAGATAGACGGCTGTCAAATAGAGAAGGTTCAAGAAGCTCGTAATTTGGGTGTAGTTTTTGACGGTGAACTCCATTTTGAAAAACACGTAAGTGAAGCTGTTCGAAACTGTTTCTACCGTCTCAAAGTACTGTACAGAATTAGACCATACCTCTCTGTGGATATGAGAGTAATGCTATGTGAGTCACTAATACTTTCTAAACTCAACTACGCTGACAATGTGTATGGACCATGTCTACTAAGGAGGACGGAGAAGCTCATTCAGCGTGTTCAAAATGCCTGTGCTCGATTCTGCTATAATATAATAATAATAATATCTTGGGACAATCCACACACGGTTATCCGATCCCAAACTAGGCAGAGCCTGTACTATGGAAACCAGACAACTGATACTAATACTTATATACTTTTTTTTTTGTAAATACATACTTAAATATATAAACAACACCCAGACACTTGGCGGGAATCGAACCGGAATATTCCACCCCGGGCTCATGCCACACCATACCTAAACTCAGGAAATCTGTTAAAAATGGATGCGCGTAGAAAGCTCCACTTAGCAACCTTATTGTTTGGTATTATTCAAACAAAAAAACCTGAATACGTATACCGTAAGCTATCATGGTCACGGGATCGCCATAGGTACCTAACTAGAGCCTCTTCTTATCTCTTGGTAACTCCAAGACACGGGACAGCGGCATTCCGCGGTAGTTTCAGGTTTGCGGCAACACACTGTTGGAACGATCTACCACCTCCTATTCGTGCCCTAGTAACAGTACAGTCTTAGTAAAAAATATAAACATTATCTAATACAACAACAAAAATGCTTAGCCTGACTTAATCTTGTGTGATCACGATACTGTCTTCAAGCAATCTTTTAGATTATCCTCGGAGATGCCTAATTGTTCAAAGTGAACTTGCCATGTCTGAAAGGGTTTTTTCCATGTTTAACATAAAAAATAATAATAATAAGTATAAAGAAATAATATAATATAAAATAATAAATATAAGTTTAAATAATTAAATTACACAAAACGTTATTTTTAAATAATATGAATAATAATTAAATCGTCAATGTTAATGTATCCACACACAATTCTTACGTATGTTCTTATATGTATCTATATCTAGTTTTCTACTTTATATTTCTATTTCAGTTATGCCATTACTATCATAAATGCTTTCTATAATATTTATTTAATAATATAATATATGTATTTTTTTTTATGAACCTAATCTTCATTTCAATTATTTTTATGGAACATTAATAAAATGATGATGATGGAATGATCGCGATGTTGCCTTGGCTCTGTCGGAAGATCAGCGCTGACACCAATTTTATTGGCGCAGCACAAGCTGAGACATGAGCCAATTTCGTCCTGACACAGCATGTATAGTTTATTAATTACTTATTTGTTTGTTATGTTTTCTCTTTTTTTTGTATGTTTTTAAATTTGTTATTTTCTCTTCATTGTTTTGTATCTTGCTGTGTCTGTGTGCGAAATAAATGTATTTTCTTTCTTTCTTTCTTTCTATGTGCTCTACATGCTGTATACCTAATAATATTATAATAAGTAAGTATGTATAATATTGATTGATATACAACATCCCACCCAACTTCAACAGTCAACAGCTGGGGGCTTCGGCCCTGGGCCAGCATCACACCTCGCTCGGTCGGAGGATTTTTTCTTTAGCATCGCTGCCGCCTCTATAGATGTATTGTTGTTGGTTTTTATTAATTAGGTACGTATGCATGTATGAATGATTGCAACGGAATCGATGCACGGCCAAATCATAAAATACTAAAATTGGGTGATTGGCCTGCATTGTCTAAGCCAGCAAGGAATCGCTACACAAAGTTGTTGCTTTCACCGGGATTCACACCTGCAAACTCCAGTTTGCAAAGCAAGCAGTTTCCCACTTCATCACGGATGCTAAATAAGGTATAAGTTTGTAGGTACCAATTAACACTTATTTATTATCCTTCCAACAGTAACACGTACTTTTATAACTATTTCTGTAACTGAACAATACAGTACACTGATACTGTTATCGTTTAAAAATGTTTACATTGTATGTTGGCTTTTATCTGGCGCACATTCTCATAATCGTGGCGGATGTGAGTACCGGAAGAGCCACGAACGGACTCTGGATAAATGGGCAGTGAACTATGTGCGCCCACGCAGCTGCGCGACACAATGACGGCTAGATAAAATAAAATAAAATAAATATGTCAAAATCATAGATTTAGATTTTACTACGTGTCACAGTTGACGGGCTCGTTGGTCAAGTTTTTTTTAATATCAATAGGTTTGCGCTTGACCACAATCTCACATGATGGTAAGTGAAGATGTGTTCTAGGATGGACCGCGCTTACCCATAAGATGCCTGCACGGCTAGACAAGTGGCACAAACGCTAATAGAATAGAATACTGAATGTATGGGAATGACATAAACATACGATAAGTAATTTGATCTAACGAATAGAATAGAAAATTGGTAGCCAAATGTCATTCTAATCTATTCGATGAAACGAAACGTCGGAATAGTACATTAATTCCCATCGAAACCGTAGCCAAGTGGCAGGTTTGACATTCTACTTCGAATCAAAGCGTACGAAACGAAGCGATCGCCAAACACTTGTAGATAACGCTACAAAATGGCGCATATTTGACCTATTATTAGATATATTACGGAGATATTTTTTTTTGTAGGTGCTATGTACGCTAAGCTTCTTAGCTACAGGGTCCTATCAGAGGATTGTGGGTGTCACGCAACATTTGCCGCTAATGATTGTCGATATGGAATAGATACAAAGCGTTTGCCACTTGTCTAGCCCTGCAATGCCCAAGTGACAGATACTTGGATGACATTTAAGAACGAAACCATAGACTATATTTGTTATTTTTCGTAGCGATCGAATAGAATAAGCGTTCGATAACTCCTAGTACATTTGGCTACCAAACGAAGAACGATATCGCTAAAGCGTTTATGATTGTCGATATGGAATAGATACAAAGCGTTTGCCACTTGTCTAGCCCTGCTGTTCACTCTAGACTTGAAAAAAAAAAACAAGTTATATGTATCAGGGAAAACGGTGTCCGGGACAGTATTCCACAGCTTGGCCGTGTGCATGAGGAAAGAAGAAGCAAAACGCTTAGTGCGGCAAGTTGGAGTGTCAACGACAAAGCGGTGGAGATACTGCCGGCGCCTGGTAGTCCGGTCGAAGAAAGAGGATGGTGGTACAAGATCAAAAAGTGCTTGAGCGCATTTACCGTGGGACAATCTGTAAAAACCCGATAAACGTGCAACAAGACGACGATGATCCAATTGTTGCAGTGTTTAATTTGTTAAGTCGTTATCCTGTGAAAGACTGCAACCCATGTATATGAGTAATGCTCAAAATAAATGTAAGGCGTCTTGGACAATTATAAACGAAAACACAAATAACACCCAACCATGTAACTTTATAAATGAAATTAAAATCGGAAATAGAACAATTACTAACCCTCAACTGATAGCTAACAAATTCAATGAATATTTAACTAACCTAACAAACAATAACTGTAAACAAACACACAATACAAATAGACCCCGCATAAATAATAGCATCACGCCGCCACCATATGGTTCCTGTAGGCTGTTATTTAAAAAATTGGGCATTCTCACCTTGGCTTGCCTGTACATCTATGAGATTGGGGTATTTGTGAAGTCTCAGTCGCAAATATTTACGAAGGCCTCTGAATATTATCCTCGTAATACCAGAAACGGGAATAGGTTGTTTGGTTGTTTATCCAAAACAGCCTTATTCAAAAATAGTTGTTATGCAATGTGTGTAAAAGTTTATACTGCAATTCCTACCAATATTAAAAACATGAATTTAGCAATGTTTAAAAGTAAATTAAAAGAGGTAGAGTGGTTACTTGAAAAGTCATTGTATACGGTTAAGGAATTATTTTTAAGATTTTGATATTTAATACTAATTATAATTTACTAATGTTTAATATGAAATAATAATTTATGATAAGGAATAATAATTAATAATATTACATAATTACTTATACTTAATTATATTTAATGTCTTTTATAGGTAAAGTCAATTATTATGTTTCTTTGTTTCACATGCTGACTTATAGTAGCTAAATAGATGAAACTTTATTATTGTAAGACCTTATCGTACTCTATTTTTAGTGAAATAAACATTTTATTTATTTATTTATTTAAAAAAGAAATTTCGGCTTTTGACTCAATGGATCGTCCAAAATTAATGTCGGAGGATAAATTGAAACCCAATAAATCTAGATGGTTGGATGTCGATAAAGATACACCACATAAAATATTTAAAAAAAAAAAATTGAACCGACTTCAATAACACTAAAAAGTATAAAATAATTTAAATATAATTTTACTTCTTTAAAATTGGTGTTAGCGTACCTGCTGTGTATATTTGGCACCAACTTCAATAATATTTAAATTATTATATACTTTTTAGTGTTATTGAGGTAGGTTCAATTTTTTTTTAAAAATATTTAATTTTATACTTTTTAGGGATATTTTCATACATAAAGATTGAACCATCGAAGACGGTAAAATTATCTAGGTATGACATCATTATGATTTCACATTATCGTCTACATACTTTTACATAATTCATGTTTCTTCAGAAACTCAGAAACAATTTATCCGATCGTAATGAAATTTGCATGGAATCATCATAGTAGTTTACTCTCTCGAATAAAAAAAGAATCATCGAAATCGGTTCATATTTGTCAGAGAAATGTAAAGGAGAACATCAGTTTTATGGTTTTTACCAGATAAATTCCTCCATATCATTCATGGTCCTCCAGGAAGTTCTTATCCGGTTGTGATGGCTGCTGCTCGAGTCAACTCGTGCGCGGGTGCTGCTTGGGGGGACTGGTCCGACTACTATCCCTTTGGCTTTTTAGTTTGTTGTACCTACTTTCGTCGTATTTTATTATTTTTTTTCCCTGTATTATTTGATCTTTTGAACGGCAAGACACACTGTCGCTGTGATCTAACTGTAACATGACACACTGTTTAAAAAAAAAAAGTGATAAAATGACAAGCCCGCTGAGTTTCTTGCCGGATCTTCTCAGTTGAGGCCGCGTTGTGATCCGGTGGTAGCTTTAAAAAAAAAAAAAATACATGACCTTTCAAAAGTGCTAGCGTTAAGCCTATTTGAAATAAACTATTTTTGACTTTGACTTTTGACTTTGTGATAAAATTCATACAGGTTCATTACAGTGGTTTCTTCTTTCGAATAAAAAAAGAATCATTGAAATTGGTAAATATTTGCCAGAGTTATGATCATTTTTGTCCTTAAAAAGCGACATAAAGTCATCTATATAGGCTTTCCTGCAGCTTTCCTGCGCAGTCAACATTCTTGTTTTTTCAGGAACTACTTATTACTAAGCAATATTTTTTTTTATGGGACCCAATTAACGGATTAAAGAATGGATGGAAGAAAGATTTTTTCAAATCGGTTCATAATTGCCAGAGTTATGCGCGAACATACATAGAAAAAAAAAAAAATATATATATACAGACGAATTGAGAACCTCCTCCTTTTTTGAAGTCGGTTAAAAAAGCGGGGTCAAGCAGAAATGGATGTTTCTTGGCAGAAAAAAGACAAGCCTGTGTTTTCGACGCATTGAATTCAACCCTATTTGCGACTCCCCTCCCTATTCGTACACAGACTGCAGCGTCGAATTCAACCGTTCCACCTTCTCTCTCTCTGAGACACTCGATTTAGGCCTTACTAGCCCGACACGTATCTCTCTGTTAATTACTCTCTCTGTTGTTAGTTTTTAGACACTCTGACCCATTGATTGATGAATTATATTTGATGCTCTGACCGCTACCCAATAGGTCGTGGGTTAGATTCCTAGCTTGCATATTATTTACTTATATAGATACAGTAGTTTCTGGCGATCTTTGTGTGTCTGAAGTTGGCTGCAAGACCCTGCGCAGTACCTATTTTTTTTTGTATTCACAACTCACAACTGTTGTTCCGCAATGGTTTGCCAAACCTAACTTCAGAGGCACCAAGATCCGCTGTGACTGCTGTATGTATCTATGTATTAACAAAAAAAAATAGAATAAGCATTTGTATTAATGATAGGTGTGCCTATAAAATTTGATGATTTCCCTCTATTTTTCCAGGATTCCATCATCAGATTCTGACCTGATGACCACATGGGAAGTATACCCTTCCAAACAAAAGAAGATTTATCAAAATCGGTCCAGACGCCTTTGAGTAAACGGGGAACATCCATAAAACAAGAAATACGACTAATTGAGAACCACCCCCTTTTTTGAAGTCGGTTAAAAATTAACAGGAGAAGTTGTGTCTGCGTAAGCACTTTAATATCTCTCGTGTAGATGGCTGGTATGGTAAAAGATTGGCCGCTGTGGCTGTATTAATCAGGATTAAATTATTATTATTACTAAAAAGAAATATAAAAGAGTTGAGAACCTCCTCCTTTCTTAAAGTCGGTTAACAAGTTTGTTTTCTCTATTACAAGAGCTAAGTAGGTTTAGTTTCGGCCATAGGGCTAGGTTTATTCCATGTGTTTAAGCAGAAGGTTTTCATTAATTGCCTTAGGTTTACTACCTCTAATTTTGCAGGAATATTGGTAAGGCCCTACCCCCCAACCTACGTCAGAGCGACGTCCTACCTTTGACCAGAAACCTTAAACATTCTGTGACGTCAGTTCTGTCGCCATCAAGCAGTAAACATCTGTCGCCATACAAATTAGGTCTAACTACTGTAATTATTCGCACTAAATGAATTATTTGGTAATTGGTATTTGAAAACACGATATACATTCTTATAATTTTTTTTTATTATAATATAATAATATTGGTTTTGCTTTACTCTCCTATGTTAACTACACTTTCGAACTCATTTTAGTAATAATGAAGTGTTCATTATTACTAAAATGAGTTCGAAAAATACAAATATTAATAATTATACAAATATTAAGTACATCGAATCACTACAGTACAGACCTATAGTAGATCTGTAGATCTACTATAGGTCTGTACTGTAGTGATTCGACAGTACAGACCTATAGTAGATCTGTAGATCTACTATAGGTCTGTACTGTAGTGATTCGATGTACTTAATATTTGTCAACTTAATCTAAGTAATGTGTAGTCCAAATAATCAAAGTTATCCTAACATAAAATATCGATAATTAAATATGTACCTACTAATTAGTAAGTGTACTTTGCACCTATATGTATTTATTAGCCAATAAAGATAATTATACTTCTCCGTGTTAGGAAAAAGATAGTCCAATTCATAATCACTTATCAATAGAAGTGATCCAGGCCAAGCAATATCTATCTTAAATTAAGTTTCTTTTTAAAATCAAATATGTTATATACTAGGGAAATGATACCAGCCCTTGTTTTGTCCCACTGTTGGCCACAGATCTCCTCTCACGATGAAGGTGATTATGCCATAGTCCACCAGGCTGGACAAGTGCGGGTTGGCAGACTTCACACGCCATTCGAAAGCTAGTAGGGCTTTTTCAGACACGAAGGTTTTTCTCGCAATGTTTTCCTTCACCGAAATGAATAACGTATTATAATAACAAACTCACTGGCATAATAATGAGACAAACTGTGATAAACGGTAACGATATATACTACTTATTATACTTATAAATTTGCACGTCAAACCTCAATTAGGGAACGTAGTAACACAATAGCCGTGTTTTCACAGTAAAGCTATAAAACACCGCTAAGCCCGTTTTCTTCACAACAGAAATTATAACAAGATCCATTATTCTGTGTCGGTAACATGATTCGTCGTATAACCTTGATACAATGTGCTTTATTAAATGCAAATCTTTATCTTAACGGTTTACGCCAAGACATTAAAAATGAAATTTTTTTGCAGTGTTCCTAGGTCGGAGGTCACATAGTTATAGACAAACTTAATCAAATAAGGTCTGACTTCGAATGCGTTAGTCAATAACTTAAGGTGGAAACTGAGTCTGAGTGTGAATCGTTAATCCTTAAGTTATATAAGCCTGCTATTCTTTGAAGTGCCTTTGAAGTTGTAGAATACAACTTCATTAAATTTTGTGCTGTAGTTCAGGCTCCGAACTCGCAAGGATTCGGGCAGTTTTGTAAATAATCTGTTATTGGCTGCAGAAACCATGTTATTTAAATCTCCTCTATATCGCCAAGCTGTGAGCAGGCCAGGCCCTTATTTGTGAATCAAAGGACCCGTTATGAATAAATTTTAATAGTTTCTGTTCATACCTTTTTTCTTCACCATCCACTCCAGCTTTTGTTAAGCTTATGATTAAACAACTACATTCGTTCTAGCACCCTAGGCTGTTGCTATCTCACAGGCTTAAATCAATTTCAATACAATATCTTATAATTACGTGGGGACGAATCTAATACGTACAAACAATAGTACAAAGATTTGTTGACCACAGCAAGTGCAAAAACTATTGCAAGTATGTAGTAATTTTATGTAGTTAATTAAACTAAGTTTTTGAACATATTTTGTTGAAGTTGACAATTAATTTTGTAGATGGATGCCATAAGTTCTCGCGAAAACAAACAGATTTTTCGAATGGCGTAATAATGAATGTTCACTGGATGTATCCTGTAAAATCGACCCTGGAAGAACTTGTTGATTGGCCGAACTCTCTGTAGTGGAGACTTCTATCTTTCCACTTACCTCCGTTGTATTTATGTCATCTCGCTAAAAAGAAGATGAAGAAAAATAATAATGTTTTTGCAAGCGGTGACTTGCTACTTACTTGGTTAATAGGTTACTGATGTCCTCCTGTGTTGGATGTCTAGAGGCATCAGATACCAACAATTATTTATCATTATTATCATTATTATTAGATATTATTAACTTTAAACTGTACAATCCTGAAGTATAGAACTAACGACTAGGTGCCTCAGATTAAATGGTTTGTTTCTGTTCTGAAGCAATGTAAAGGTAGTTTTGTTTTTTGCCCGAAGTTTTGTTTTTTGCCCGAGTTTGGCTTTTTTTCCAAAGTATATATATTTTTTGGCACGGCCTATAGCCTAAACTGCTCGATGGATTTTGACTATAATGTTGGTAAATTTGTCTTAGTTGTGGGCTGTGGGAGTGACATAGGCAAAATATTTTTTACGCGACGTGTTGAAATATATGTATATGCGTGAGTATATGTTTTATCTATATGTAATGTAATTCAAGACCATGTTATTATTTCGCATTCGGGCTTTTTGTGCTTTTATAATTTAATCTTACCTACTTGTTTTTTTTAGAACTTTAGCAACGTTTGGGGCGCTGTTTCCAAATAACGTCGTCGATGTAAATTATATTACGAAATTATAGTGCGTACGTAATAAAGTAGGCCCAACGCGTGATACGCGGACGATTGACGTAATACAAGCACCCCCCACAACCCCGCACCACACCCCTGTTGCAAACCCCCCCACAATAAAGCAAATTAGTGTTTGCCCGATAAGCATGTGTCGGCACCGTACACTAGCCAATTTGTAAGACCGTGGGTTTTGCAACATTGATACGTTACTCCAAACTTTAAGCTATGGGATTTTTGAACTATCGCTGAAATGTTTCATGCCTTTATTATTATTAAGACCAAGACTGCTGGTCCGCTATGGTCCGTTACTGCTGGAATTTTAGAGGAGCTTTGAGTAACATGAGTTATGGGAGAGAGCTACGTTCGGAGATTGTTTGCGCGATAAGATCCGGCATGGGGAGATTCACCGAAGAACCAAGGTCACCGACATAGCTCTCAGAATCTGCAAGTTGAAGTGACAATGGGCAGGCCACATCGCTCGAAGAACCGATAACCATTGGGGAAGAAAGGTTCTGGAGTGGCGACCACGAACCGGAAGACGCAGCGTGGGTAGGCCTCCCACTAGATGGACAGACAACTTTGTGCGCGTCACAGGTAACCGGCGGATGCAAATCACCAATTGTCGTTCATTGTGGCGTTCCAAGGGGGAGGCCTATGTTCAGCAGTGGACGTCTTCCGGCTGGTGATAACTTTTCATATAGGTACTTAGATACGTGAAAAGAAATACATATTTATAAAACCTACAACAAGCCAGAATTAAAATAGTACTTCAATTCTGACTAATGAATATACTCCTCTGCAATTCATTAACATGTAAGCACATACTAACTAAGCATGCATTAGGTTCATAACCTGACCTTAGGAGAGGAGTATCATTTGAACAACAAAAAGGAATATAAAGAAATTAGAATTCAAATAAAATATGTACATGTTTTATTTTACAGTAACTGACACAAGTTGACATAGGCTTAATTCCTCACTTCGGAGTCGCTGGACGCTCGGGGTGTGGGCCCTTTGAGCGTCCATTGAGTACGGCGGCGACTCCGAGGAGGACGGCGGCGGGGTTGCGACCCCCGTCCTCGTGAGTACCGTGTCAGGTTTCCGGGGGGTTACAATGCGCCCCCCGGCGGCGGGCTCAAAGGCAAGGCACTGAGGGGCCCTTGGTGCAGATCCCACCGGAGAGCCCTGGGGTCCCCCCTCTCATGTGCCGATGCGACAGCCGCGGGGGTTTTAGTGGGTAAGAATCCCACATACCCGGTCGAGACCCACAGCTCCCGGGGATCTTTCGAAGATTTCCCTCGCGTCAAAAAAAAAAAGGCGTAATTCCTCCTTCGGAGTCGCTGGACGTTCGGGGTGTGCGCCTTTAGAACTTCCATTGAGTACGGCGGCGACGCCGAGGAAGACGGCGGCGGGGTTGCGACCCCCGTCCCTGTGAGCACTGTGTCAGGTTCCCGGGGACTACAATGCGACCCCCGGCGGCGGGCTCAAAGGCAAGGCACTGAGGGCCCCTGGTGCAGATCCACCGGAGAGACCTGGGTCCCCCTCTCACGTGCCGATGCGACAGCCGCGGGGGTTTTAGTGGGTAAGAATCCCACATACCCCGGTCGAGCCCCACAGCTCCCGCGTCAAAGAAAAGGCTTAATTTCTATCCATTTGGATAAAGCATCTGACAGTCTCCGAGCCCATACTCTCCTTCAAATGGCCCTGCAAAGTCCACATGTATAAGTTCCCAAACTTTTTCAGGTATTGCCCATGAGTAAACTGGAAGTTCTGGATTGTTTGGTCTATTTTCTTGACATTTGTGACAATGTTTAACGAAATTCTCAATATCTTCTTCAATTGATGACCACCATACATAGAAACGAGCCAATGCTCTCATAGCTGAAATACCGGGCTGTCCTATATGTAAATAGCGTAAGGTATTTGTTCGTAATTCATAATAATCATTTATTTTTTATTAATATATATTTTTTTTCTTGTAAGCCTAATATTGAACTTACTTAAGGAATATTGTTTTATAATGTACTTGATTTTGATAAATAAACGATGCGATGGCCCAACACTATATTTTTAAGCGTCTTGACTAATCGAGAGAGGAGATGTGGTTATTAACTTTAATAATAACAGAAATACATCAAAAATGCGTAGATTCGTAAAAAAAGAAAATTAAAGCAATTCTTCTTATTCCTTTTCACTATGTTATGACTGAATCGATCAACCGATCCAAACATTTTACTAGGAAATTTTATTTATTTATTTTATGTTTATTTTATTTTATTGTAAAAATGGTATGGTATTTACAAATGGTATGCGTTATGCAAAACATAGGTAATTTAATCAAAATATCAATGTAAAAGAAGTTGCGGGAAACAATTAGCTGTCATAAAAGCTTAACAATGTCTATAACAAACACATACTTTTAATTTTAATTATTAAAGTGCCTTTCTAAGTACCATTTACATAATATCATCGAAATGTCTATTCCTAGTAGTAATGGTTATACTTATTCTATTATAGTTTATAATATAATTAATTCATTTATGTTAAATGTTGTTTGTTAGCTTTATCGATAAAGCTAAGATTTCTCGTTGAAAATTATTTAATGACAAGAATTTTGAAAATACGGATGCCTGAGTATAAATAGATATAGATTCACCTACATTTTTTTATGACGACGTGGTGGTGGGTGACTTCAAAAGGTCCCCAGGAAATGGTCCTGGGAACCTTTTGAAGGTCAACCTGGGTATTTGGTATTCTTACTTACTAAAAGCCTCGCGGCTGTCGCATCGGGACATGAGGGGGTACCTGGGTTGTCCGGATCTGTACCAGGTGTCCCTCAGTGAGTTGCCTCTGAGCTCACGCCGGAGGGCGCATTATAGTCCCCGGGAACTTGTCACGGTGCTCACGGAAACGGGGGTTGCAACACTTGCAACCCCGCCGTCGTCCCCGGAGTCGCCGCCGTTCTCTGGACGGACGTCTAAGGGTTAGACAATAAAAAATACGGGCTATGACAGCCAATTGGCTCATATTCAGAGCAGAACGCATCACAATAGAAATAAATTGCTACACAAAAGAAACTCCAAAAGCAAAAGCGTGCAAATGCATAGTTAAATTATCATTCCCTGTGGCACTATTCGTTTGACCTTTCCAAACAATACCACGAATGTTTTGGTATTTTATACGATATTTGAATAAATTATGACGTCTAGGTATAAGTGTAAAAATTGTTGCCGTACTTTTGGTGACATTTAAACATTGAACACGCGACAGGTCAAGGCTAGGAGTGGCTTGGCACCAGCGAGGAGGCCGGGGCAGCCTGGCTCACAATTGTCATTTAGACCAATTTGCGGAATTAATGTGCGATGTGACAAAGTGCTTCTGGTCTATGTACCTATTGTACATGTATGATTTAATAACTGTCATTGTTAATTGTAACATCGTGAATGCTTCACTGGGGGATTGTTTGGAAATATTCGATCGATTGTTGTTAAAATAATTTTTAAAACTAGTATTTTTTCTACAATATTTTTATTTCATTTTGGTGTTTATTATTACAGTTGCCATCTCAAAACTAGCAATTATGTAAAAATGTACCTATTTGTAACAGTGTAGATAGGTTTTATCGATATAAGTGTGTTACAATCATGAATGTCTCATGATAACCATTCACATGCAAAAGTGACAAAATTAATTGTAACTGTCAGGTTTAACTATAAGAAACCCTTACAATGTGTCAGACATTATTTAACTGAGTATTTTAAACAAGCAGAACTAAAAGTAGACAATCCTAAAACCAATATATTTGCTTTTACGTAACACTAGGATTTATTTTGATTAGATTGTATTAAACGGTTCAACCATGTAACGAGTTACACTCAAAATAATTACAAATCCTAACGATTTTATCAGATATCGTTATCATTATCGTTGTGTCAACATAAATTCGGAGATAGCAGGATTTTGCGAGATGCCATATCAGCTGTCGACAGAGTATATTTATTTGTGATTGCACTATCTCCTGGAGATAATGTTTTGTATAACCGTATCTACGCTGTGATAACAAAAGTATGGTATAAAAAGTAATCTAAAACTACCATAAAAAATAATACTTAGTCCATATTTTCGAACAACGACGTTGGTTAGGTCCTGAAGCTGTTCCAGTCTACTGTACCTATCTACTTCTATTTGGTATACCTTCAAAAACGTTTGTGATGGATAGGGCTAGAATATAGGATCACATGTATCCCTCTAGATTGCCGCGACGCGTTCTGTTGTGTGAAGCAGCGTATGCAAAAAGTCATGTTGGAAGGCTATTACTTCTATAACGTAGTATTATTTTTGGTTAAGGATTGTATCCAGCGAGACATGGTTGAATTTTTAAGCGACTTCAAAATAGGAGGAGGTTCTCAATTCGACTGTATATATTTTTTTTTCTTCTATGTATGTTCGCGCATAACTCTGGCAATTATGAACCGATTTGAAAAAAAAACTTTCTTTGGCTTTTTTGACGCTTTTTAAGGACAAAAATGGTCATAACTCTGGCAAATGCTTACCAATTTCAATGATTCTTTTTTCATTCGAAAAAAAAAACCCACTGTAATGAATCTGTATGATTTTTGGTGTTCGCGTACCTGCTGTGTATATTTGGCAACTTCAATAATGTTTAAATTATTTTGTATTTTTGTGTTATTGAAATCGGTTCAATTATTTTTTAAATATTTTATAATTTTTAGTGATATTATACATACACTTTACATACATTACAGATATATTTTTATTTAAATTTTATACCATTCAATGGTATTCAATTTAAATAAAAATGGTAACCATTGATCATCGAAACTGGGAAAGACTCACTTGGAATCTCGCTGAATGGTACAGTAGAGGGGTAGAGGGTCGTATGTTTTGAGATGAATCAATTTCCCTTGAGTGCTGCAGCACGCTATTTCACTCTCGCATTGACATGTTTAGTCACCAAAAGCGGTGTCTTTCAGACATTGCGCCATGAATCGTCTGTAATAGACGACAAAGCTTAGTAATAGTGATTGGTAAATTTTTGTCGATATTTATTTTTTCACGCAATACCATTTTGGCCATGAAGCTAGATTTAGTAACTAGGCGTACATTGAAAGACTGTACTTCAAATAATACAATAATAATGGCCGATACGGCCAATCTATACCATGGCGGCCAATCTATCACAAGATTAGCCATTTACGCGGGTGATGTTATAGTGCATATGCGCTTCCGTAGACATAAATGCACTCTTTCGTATTTTACTCTCACAATTCGAAGGGACGGAAGGCTGACACGACCGGGGACCGACATTTTACATGCCCATCCGACGCATGAATCATCTTATTTTGCAGACATCACCCGATTGTCTAATCGGGTGATGGGCCTGTCATGTCAAATGCAAATCCATCATTATTGAACGACACTGCTTAGAGTTTGAGTAACTAAGTGGTGATATTTAAACATAAATCCGTTGATATAATTCTTTTTTTTTATTAGTTATAGCAAGGTGCGAGCAGTAATAGGAGCACCACAGTATGTAAGTCACGCATTTAGTTAGGGCTGGATTTGGTGAAAATATTTAGTTGCCTGTGGTTAAAATCAACAACGAAATGTTTTATTAATTAAGTACTAATTGTTTTATTATGAGTACACTTTTTGTTAAAATTAATTATATTTTCTATTACCTACTTGAGAAAATATGTAGATTCAGAATTATGCAATTTAACTTACGAATATAAACAAAATATTATCCATTTTGGGTTAATTTTTGACGAGCGCCTACGGTATTTACTATGTCCGATTATAATACTAACAAGGAGTTTAATAAGAACATATTACATCCATGAATACTAATAATAACCTGGGATAAACACGGCCGTTTGATCCCAAGCTAGGCAGAGCCTGTACTATGGTAAATAGACAACTGGTACAAATACATATACATACTAGCTGACCCGGCAAACGTTGTTTTGCCATATAAATAATTTGTGGACTACCCCTAACATTTAGGGGGATGAATAATAGATGTTGGCCGATTCTCATAGATACCGGATAAGCACAAAAAATTTCATCAAAATCGGTCAAGCCGTTTCGGAGGAGTATGGCAACGAAAACTGTGACACGAGAATTTTATATATTAGATAGAGAGAAATGGCGAAAGAGAGAGATCAAGAAAGAGAGAGCGAGAGATAGAGAGAGATAGAGAGTTAGGTACGTAACTAACGTACCTAGCTCTCGTAAGTATGCAAAAACTTGCTTACTAGTCTAGAAAATGATTTGCAATTAAATTGCCATCACATAAACGGGACAATATTTATTGAAACAAAATATTTACAGTTTATTTACAAACATGTACACTTAAACTAGGTAAAAAACTTCCTTGAAGTTCTCGCCGCACTGGGAGGGAAGGGTACCTAAAAGACTGGCGGCATTACCCCTTACTCCATCACATAAACTGTAATTCGTTAAGAACACAATATAAATTGTGTTTCGAAGAGCAGACAATCTCTCAGCCAGGGTATTAAATGAGCCAATAAAATTATAGTAGAATTGAATGACCGATAAATAACTTTCAGTAGAATTGATTGTAAGTTGGATTGCTGGTGTAACATTTTGACGTGTTTACAGCTCATTTACATAATTATGGACTATGAATAAATATCGTTCAGTACATTAGGGCTATGGAAAACAGGCAATAGGGGTAAACATTACTTTATGGCCGGTATTTAAATTGCAAATTATATTTAGTGTCCATGGGACTTCTTTTGTTATACGCAAAGTTATAAAGATGGTAATATTTTTTATAGAACTTGGTGACGAGACGAAGATGCTTGATGATAAGCAACACGTCGGCCCATTGTTAGCTGTATTACACTGGAGCTAAGTTAATGTGTGTTCTGCGCAGTAATTTCTCCAGCTTTTGCAGCGGAATATAGTATTGTTATTACTCCATTATCATTTTTAAAACTATAGTTATAAATGTTCCCCCTATTATAAGGGGCCTGACCTAATGTATTGTAAACTACCGGTGAGATGTGTTTGATAATTCTGCTAATGCCAAGACTTTAGATAAAATCATGAGTTATCACGGAGATGCTCTTGTACCAAACCCGCGTCGTAAAACTGATCAGGAACTAATAAATTAAATACAAAGCCGTAGGTAGTAGGTATGAAAAATTGTATATTTGTAGCTATATTACAGATATATTATATTGTTTAATATTATTTGACGATGATTTTGTTTTCCATACACGCCAGAACTCTACATTTTGCCACAAAGTCTTAAGCTCTTGAATGTAGTCGGGATTCGGCAATTGCATTGAATTCATAATTACAATATACCTACCTAATAAACAATCTGGGCACACCAAACGGTCTTATCATACCGAGTACTTTCTTTTTTTCTGCTTCCCAGTGTGCTGGAGAGTTTCCAAGTTCCATAATAATTATGTAAACAATACTATCATTTCATATTTATAACTATTAAAAATTGCATCGATAAACATTAAAACGATCGACATGGTGTTGACGATACAGGCTTTTAGCCTAGTGTTGATACCGCAGGACATTCTTTTTGTTTATCGTCCAGCAAATTAAATGATATCAAGTATACCACTCTGTAAATCTAAGTTTTACTGTAATATTTTTTTTTTCATTTTTTTCATTTGCATATATATTGACCTAATATTCGTTGGACAACTGGTATATAGCATAACAATACTGTATTGTATTTTATTTAAGTATCAAAATGACTGGTTCAACTGATAGTAAGAAAAATTCATGTCCATATTAGTTTGTGATCAAGGATACATTGTTCATTCTTGAACCCTGAATTTCTGCAGTTACTACATTTTTATATCAAAACGCAGCAATCCTTCCACAGCTGCTTATGCTGCTATGGAGTGATATTTACTTATATAAGTAAGTACATGCCCTCATTACATTAATTCAGTTCTAAATTCGCGGCTGTAACAGTAGGAGTGTAAATTGTTAATCAATTGTAGTAGTGGCGACGGCAATCCTGCGGCTAATTTCTAATTTTACGAAACATTACATAATAGGTGGAGTATGTGGCGGTCTCGTTCGCTCACATGGTGATACTATGGTGTTATCTTGTTTCGATGGCGAAGTCGGCGTGGCACGCGAGTCAAGTGCGCCGTCCGCGGACTCCGAACTCCGCGGCGCGACTGCCTACCACTTTGACATTCCAGCCATTCCGCTGGAGTTGATATCTCAGTACGGTCGCGTCACGCACCCACGTCGTACTTTACAACGTCTCCCGTGAACAACTTTTAAACTTTCCTGTCAACCTTTCCACGTAACATAAACAACTAATCCTAGTTGATACGCCGCGTGATCGTCAAGTGATAAATGAGGTTTCATAAGTGATTTTATATTGAAAGGTTATTGTAATACCAACGCGTATGGTACTAATCAAAATGACTCAGTGTTTTTTAAAGTAAATAATAGTGTTTACAGTCCAACAGTGTTCTGGACTAGAATCCCATGGAATGTGCACGCCTGGTTTCGCTCGTTCAAGAGTCGGGCTTAAAATAGAATACTTAATCCATGTCATGGAATAAACAATACACTATTATGGGAGATACCATTTGTGTTTATTGATAAAGTGTGGAATATCGTGAGCAAAATGACGAATTGGGATCGTCTGCTGCTTGCCTTGATCGTCGTTTCCACGATCCCGCGCGCGATAGCGAATACCGATGAAGGTTTGATAATTTTTATCTTTGGTCGTGACTGGGTCCTTCTTTCTTTAACATTTGGCGATGTCTGCGTTGATGATTAACTTCGGATCGTAAATAATATGCACGATATTGGCCCCTCGGTGTAAAATTGGCCTTGTTTCTAACTCGCTAGTAACTCACACACCATTATTACCTGAGTACCTACCGTCTTAATAAATTAGATTTAAATCGCAACGCATGAATTTTTCTTCTTTTTCTTTAATAATATCTATCCTTAAATATTTTTTGCACAAAATGCTCTAATACCCAGGTCCTTTTTCAAATTTTAAACCCAGTTTACGTTTTAATTTTCTAAGAATGAGCCACAGGAAAATGGTACGAATACGTAGAACAATATAGGTTCCCTGTAAATTACCCATTTCATCTTTTTTCTTCCTATGAAGATGTATATTCCCATGGAAGTAATGTCCGTAACATGTATTTGGGACTAGTGTAGGTATAATGTGGACTCCAAATTGAATGGTTAGATGTATCACAGTAACAATGTCTAATACAGAGTTGGTGGGCGTTAAAATTGTACCTATAGTAAAGTTTTATCTAATACTAAATGTTGAAACAGGGCTCTGGGAGTTGGTAGACTTCTTCACAATATTTACCCAACAACCCTATCATGTTTGTCTTTCGCGGCTTTAAGGACTTGTCAGTTTGTTCACTAATTAGCTACTAAAGCCTTCCACTGACAAAATGTAATAATTGCAGACTTCTGGATGTAAATAGAAAAAAGCTTCGCAGTAGGGTATGTATAGATGCTAACGGGTTACTTGTAAACTCTGCTTTAAATGAACATGTAAACGATTACAAACTCGTTTGCGGCTCAATAACTGTATACCCCTAGATTGTTATCACGTCAAAACAGCATATATTACTTAGTAATACCAATCCGTTCTTGCTGCTGCATTGCATTATCAAATATACGGTGTGTTTTGTTATGACCGCATAATAAAGTTGTAATCGTTTTCAAGTTTATTTGAAATGGAGTAATAGATCGCTTTGTGAGTATCAAAATGTGGCTAACGATCGTGCTAACATTAGGTGTACCGTAATGTCTGTTTACTAATATAATAAACCAATACCTTTTGAAACCATACGCCCAGTAATATAACAATAGCTATTTGATGTTTTAACGGTACAACAAAAATGTTAATGCATTGTTCCAGTATTGAATAGCGTTACTTTACGTAAAATCACTTAGGAAAATGGAGAGTTTTTAAAATGTTCTAGTTCATGGTTGTCGGTCAGCCGGAATGGAATGTTTGGTGTGACTTCATGGCCTGTTTAACGGCTAGGTTTAGTGGGAATTGCTTTGCTTAGGCGCTGGGTTTGGCTAAATTAGAACTACAACGAATAAAGCAATCTGACTATATAACAATTACCTATATTGTTATGTCCTTGACGTGATGTTGTGTGTCTGGCATTGTTTAGGTACGGTACGTACCAAAATGGTGCTAACGTTGAAATGAAAATTAGCAGTTTTATGTTGATAACAATTTGTGGGAAATTTAGCATTACCGATCGAGTTCAACGTTTTTGTTCCTAGCAAAACTACAGTAAATGGTTGACGTTAGTATTTATCGAATTCCTATTTTTAGGTATTGGGCCAGCTATATTGATTTGGTAAGCCAGCTGTAATGCTAATATTGGATGGTGTTATTCGATTTCCATTGTAGATCGTTGAAAAAATGTTAGTCTCGAAAATATCTTTAATGTTTTTATTAAATGGTATGTAAATGTAATAATAGGTATTCTTTTTTTTTCAAATGGATTAATAATAAAGAATCAAGATCTAAATACGTGAAATTGGGTTAATTTCTGATGCTTTCCGGATTAAGCCACCAGTGAAACCAATTGTTTCTCGATATGCTTTTATAAAACATGTTCTGAGCATAAAATACCGGATCGGTGTCGCATCTTGTCGTTTCGAGGTCGTTGATATTGAAATAAGTAACGTATTATAATGAAACGATATCCGTCCTGTGGAAAGATGAAAGATGGATAAAATGAAAAATATATCAATGAATGAGAATGAGTTAGCCGATATTAGTTCCGTATTGGACCTGGATTCTGAGAGAGAGGCGGCGCGGCCCGATACAGGGTTGTCTCAACATGAGGTCTTCACTAATAAAAAGAGCTACTATTTGATAACGGTAAAGAAACTTCATTATTCTCGGCAGACGTCCACTGCTGAACAAAGGCCCTTAAATGGAAGGGGGATAAACCCTACGCTTGGCAGGCGTCTTGGGGATCGCAGTATAGGTGGTAGGTAATCCATAGAAAGACGCTGTTGCCCGTCTTTTGTTTTCCTTTAGTCGCCTCTTACGAACACCCAACGGGAGGAGATGGGAGGGTGCTATTCGCCCAGAAACCCTATGGATAAAGTAACTTATCGTTATGAAATCTTGTTACGGCCTAAAATTTATTCGCAAGGTGAGTTTGAATTTGGTACCATTCATTGATTAAGTATCAAGGCCGGGTCTTAATCAAACATGTTTTTGGTTTCCCTGATAGAATATAAAACTGGTATTCAAACATTATATTTGACATTTTAATAAATTTCAATCAAACTGTTCGTAGAAATACATCTGAGGTGATATTTTACAAATGGTAGCCCTAATATAATGAGTACATGAGTCATTTGTAGTCAATGGCGTCTCGGATGAATTCACGTTATTTTACGAGAAACGTGTGGACTGATGATTCATTCAACTTTGCATCTGTACAAAATATTTTTCGATTTACGAAAGTAATAGTTAATAATTCATTTAATTCTGTATTTTTGTCAGCAGATATCGCCTTGATATATATTAATTGTTATTCAAATACGCGCGCTCGTAAAAACAACATGGTTTTTTTTGCATATTTTGAATGATTGCACGTCCATAATGGTGGAATCGAATTTTAATGTATGTTACAGACATAGTTTGGAACGTACTTTATTCTGACACTTGTTTTGAATACAAATTGTTACTTAGCGCCTGTTGCGTGTTGAATATTAGGCACTTACTGCCGAACCTACAAACGTCAATTAAAGTTAATGATAATTAATCCATTTTTTGGAATCGGTTTATTTCGATAATCGAAGCCCATCAATACTTAATACGCAGATAGTGAGTGGAGATCTCAATTATCTCGTGTTCAATAATCGAAATTAATCATAAATGGCTTACGGCCGCACTCACAGACATTAATTAACTTTAATCGCAATTAAGTCATTTTTTGTAATCTATTTATTTCGACTCTCCGAGTCTCTTATTTATAGTATAGTTTAGTTATTCTATATTTAGTAGTAGTTAGTATCTCCTATTTAGATTATCTTATAGTATTAATTACGAGATTATTGATATATCTACTCACTATCCGTATATTAAGTATTATTTGGCTTCTAAAGTCGAAATAATCCATTTACAAAATTTGACTTAATCACAATTAACTATAATTGACATTTGTAGATGCGGCAGTTAGACTGTCGAAATAAATAGATTTCAAAAAGTGACTTAATTAGAATTAAAGTTAATTGGTTGTTTGTGAGTGCGGCAGTTAATCGTCAAATTGCACAGAGTAGCGCATTCTGTTAGTAATTAGAACAGTCTTTCTCAAAATAGGTCATACCACTCCTCAGTGGCTGTTGGAGGCCTTCATGAAAACGGGATAATTCCCAATGAAATTTACAAAGCATTGGTGCTATCTGTGGAGAAAGGTGACTTAAAACAACAGATCTGAAAAATAAAGAGGTAAAATATGTTTTTTAAGTACTCAAGTATTTCAATCTAAAGTAATCAATAATCCTCACACAAGTAGGTAACTAATGATAACGGCATATTTGTAAATGTTTTAAATTTGAACTCTAAAATAGGATATACCTATCCTTAAACACGTAAAACGTTAAACAATATTAGTTAGTCAGATCTTCTGCCGTAACACAGCAATGAGTTTACTGTGTTCTGGTGTGACAGGCAATGTAGCTATTGTAATTACAGTGGTCAAGAGATAACAAATTTTTCGGGTGACGAGCGACAGTGAACTGCAATTACCTATACTCTGTTTTTCTTTACATAATCAAAATCGTAGCAATACATGTTTGAATGCAGGAGTGATAGCTGGTCGCCATCCGGCCATGACTCCTGTATTTAGAGAAATGGAGTAGGTATACATACAAACGGCGTATTACTTACATGTCTCATCAATAGCTTAAATAAGAAAAAATATAAAATCTGTTATATGTATGCAATTGTCTATTAAATTTAAAATTTTGAGGACCTCTAGAAAATGTTTGAACCTAATGACAGTATTTGATAAGTAGTATTTCGATATAGTATTTTTATTGTTGACCTTTATAGAAGTGCATCCTTCGAGTGAGGTTATGTTTCGAGTGTAATGACTCATGATTATGGTTGCAAGTGCTCCTATGAAGCATAGCTATGCTGGTGGATGAGAGACTATGTTCCTTTTCCTGCCACCAAAACAATATCTAGCACAGGGATTTTTCCTTGTGTTGTTCGAGGAAAATGGGCTGGCAGGTAATTTTATAGTGTATTTGTATACGTGAGCAATATTGGCTAGAATCATACTTTTTAAATCAATAATAAGGATATGTAACTAAAAAATATAAAGTTATTTATATAAAAGAGAACAGGTTACTATTGCAACGTACTAAAAGATTTGTTCAACAAAAACAAGTTTTTGTCGAAGCGCTGCGTGGGATGTTAGATGCTTATTATTTCATTCATAGTAACACCCATCATATATAATGAGATATTTTAGCTTTAATTTATGTTTGTCGACGTTAATGACTAACCACAATACCTCCTGATACAATGTCAGGGATGGTGTGTTAGAGTAACTGATTGTTGCATTGGCAGCAAAAAGAACGAAGCGAAGACAAATCTTAATAAGAGGCTATTCTGTATTAATTGTGGTCTGGATTAGTTGAGACCAATTTATAGAGTCTAGAGCACAGGCGCAGAGTAGTCAGCCTCTCATTATTCTACTGGATACATATTGGAGAATGTGCGCAGAAATTACATGAGTTCCGCTATCTCCCTTCTATCGTCGGACGTTGAGTCGCATGGCATGACACTTGCTCTTACATTGTGAGTTTTATTACGGACTAAGCGATTGACTTCTTCCTTTATGATACATACAGCTAAGGACTAGAACAGTTTGTACCACCTGATTATCATTTTAGAGTGAATAGGTTTTTAATGAGCTAGTGTAAATTTGCTATCCTCGATTGCGTTGCCGCTCTCCATCATATGGGATTATAGTCAAGCACAAGCTCTAGTGCACTTTTATATCGATGGATGCATCACCGCTGACCGTCAGGTCGGATTTCAGTCAAGATTATTTACAAATATATTTTTTACGTAAACATTCACAGTACGACTTGTTCAGTTAGGCATGGAGATGACTATGTTTATCGTCCGATTCGAAACGAAGCAATTCGCTAGAGAACGAAAGCCGCTGACATAGCTTAACGGATTAGCAGGCTGAAGTGACAGTGGGCTAGTCATATTTGCTCCAGAATCGATAATTATTGAGGTAGACTTGTTCCGAAGAGAAGATCGGTAACCGGAAAACGTACTAACGTATGGAGGCCTATGTCCAGCTGTGGACTATTCTACATTAGTCTGTGATGTGAATGATGTGAAAAACTTCCTTAAAGTTGTCATCTCCTTGGGAGTAAGGAAGGTACCTTAAACACTGGCGGCGTTTCGTCTTTGTACAACCAAACTTATATGTTGGTAGTAAACTAACAGCTCTACTGACTCCTGAAATTTCAATCAGCTTAGATTTTATTTCATCAAACCGTGCGTCGCATGAGACCAAGGCCCGAGGCCCTCCACTGCAAAAGGCATAAATATATAATCGGAACTAAGGACTACATACAGACTTGCGTTGCGCCGCTTTGCATTACTATCCCAAACTATAATACTAACGTAGAATAGAAAGCAAATATCAGAATCATGAAAAACTATTTGTTTTTAGTCACACAAAAGCAATGAATGTAGTGTGATCACTTCATTTGTTACACATCGTGACTGATAAGATTTAAGTAACGTCTACCTACCATCTATAAATAGGGGTGACAACATAATCACACTTAGATAATCTGCAATACCTTATGAATTTTTAATGACACAATTTTTACGGCTTACCAGACTTGCTCAGTTTACTAATTTGTATATACGAGTATATGACTAATTCTACATTGTTAAGTAACTAAGTAACTAAGTTAAGTAACTAAGTTCGTTAAGTAACTAAGTACATTTAATTGGAGGTTAAAGAAAAATAATGGAGCGCCCGGAGAAACATAGCTGCGGTAAAATTGTCTACATTTCGTATGCACCAAAGTTGCAGTATAAAATGATTTAGAAGATGTTAT
This sequence comes from Furcula furcula, assembly GCA_911728495.1. NCBI lineage: Eukaryota > Metazoa > Arthropoda > Insecta > Lepidoptera > Notodontidae > Furcula > Furcula furcula. The sequence continues at coordinate 17,298,983 of OU452249.1, read as the reverse complement.
TATCACAATTAATGCTACAGGGGAATAGGAGATAAACACAGTAATGGGTGCATTAGATATAGATTTAGTAACATGACGTACTCACAAACAGAAATTAGCATTAATACTAATGAAGTATTTTTTTAGTACCTATCTAACGTTTACTTTTAAAGCCGTTTATGAATCAGTTCCATTATTAAGCACCAGGTAATCGATTCATAGTATAAAGTATAATTTGGCTTCCAATGTCCAAATAACTCGATTTCAAGAAGTAGATTAATGGTAATTAGCACTAATCGATGAAGTGAGGCATTTAGTTAGCACTCTTGTGCACTAATATCGTAGTATCCTCATCATTATCAGCAGATAGACATCCACTTCTAGACTAAGGAGAAGGGGTTGTTATAATCCCCATGCTAGGCAGGTGTCTTGGGGATCGCAGTACAGGTCGCAGTGCAATAGAAGGACGCTTTCTTGTTTTTCGTTAGTCATCTCCTACGACACTCAACGGATGGAGATGGTTAGGTGTTATTCTTACCCGGACACCCCAAGAACGAATCGAATCGTGTCTTGTTGTAGTTCTCAAAAATATGGTTTAAATTAGCCAATAAGTTTGTCGGAATAAATTCTCTTCTTTTTACAAGTGTTCTCTTAAATTATAATGAAACCATATGCTACTGCTACTGTGTTATTTAGTTACCCATAATTACGATTTATGTGAGAAAAGCTGACGTCATTTACGGCTATGTGTAGTAGACTACCATAGTTTGAATTAATTACCTTATTGACTGTGAGTCTGGCAGTTTTTTTGCCATGTGGCCTCAATGCCACATTCGCGTCAAGGTTGTCTCTACGTTAACTATATTTAGTTGCCGTTTGCTGTGGAGACAAAATCTATAGACAGATAATTTATCTATTTCATTTATTAGCCATGTTTTACGTTCGTCTTTCAACCGGTTATATTTTAAACTAGCTGACCCACGCAGCTCCGCCTGCGTTATTTTTACATTAACTAAACTTTTAATAACAGACATTCGCATCGAACACATAACCTCCTTTTTTATAGTCGGTTAAAAACTGGGACCCACTTTTTACTTGCTCTCCGAAGCACGGACCCGTTTGGTTCAAATGGCGTTAAACGGTCACCCATCTATTTAATGACCTTACCTAACGTTGCTTAACCCGATCGATTACAAAACCTTGATAACAACTCTTTATGAGCGTTCCCTTACTAATATTTATTATATTATAAAGAAAAATTGATAAAATCGGAAAAAGCGTATAACCAAGTACCCGTTTTGACTTTAATCCCCTCTCCCAAAAAAACCGTGCTAGATTACGGGATAAAAAGTATCCTATGTCCTACCTCGTAGTAAGATCTCAAATCATGCCAAGTTTCATTTGAATCCATTCAGTAGTTTCGGCGTGATGCTCAGCCGTGATACAGACAGACAGACAGACAGACAGACAGACAGACAGACAGACAGACAGACAAAAATTAAAAAAAATATATTTTCGGCCTCAGTATCGGTTATAGAATGCCCTCCAAATATAATTTTCAAAATATCTTCAATGTACAGAATTGGACCTGTTACAGTTTTATTATAAGTATAGATGCGATATCAGTTTTTACTGATCCTGTGCCGTCAGCTTAACTATTCTCTGACAAGACATTTAGTAAGTTCAAATTCATCATCCGCTGAACATAGGCCTCCCCCTTTAGAGGGGCACAATGGATCCAACTGGGTCGAAGTTCGTTCCGGTGGTTACTGGGCCCAATTGATCATCATCAACAGCCGGAAGACGCCCACTGCTCAACATAGGCCTCCCCTTAGAACGCCTCTTGGCTATTTGCATTTGCGTCCACCGTTTTCCTGCGACGAGCACAATGTCGTCTGTCCACCTAGTGGTAGGCCTGCCTACGCTGCGTCTTCCGGTTCGTGGTCGCCACTTGAGAACCTTTCTCCCCATTGGTTATCGGTTCGATAAGTTCAGCCCAATTGATAGCCACCGACAATAGAATAGAACCCATTCTTAGCCGGCAATTTGGGGATGGCACTATACGCGGTGATGGATATGAAACAGAAGAAGCTGCAGCCCGTCTTCTGGGTATTCCCTTAGTCGCCTTCTACGACACCCAACGAGTTGAGATGGGCCCGATGGGCATGAGGTGTCCGAGCAAGAATAGTACTCTACTATTCTTGCTCGGACACCTTACGGGTTAAGTCGAGTTCTGTCACTAATGTCACAAGTCCTTTCGATACTAGTTTAACATATTAATGTGTATCCTCATTTATAATTTCCCACGAAACTAAAAAAAAATCTTACTAATAGTCAGTATTGTTTAAGCAATCGGTCAGATATACAATTCAGAATAATAATATAATTTTTTATTTTATTTATTTATTTTGGCAACAAACAGTCTTTTACAATTATATTGATTTATGTAATCATAAGTATATAAATTATTGACCTCTAGTGGCGAAGAGAGTTATATAACTATTTTAAACTATAAAACAGACGTGAACTATTTGAGGAATTAGAATACAAAATTTAGAGGAACAAAATACAAAAAGATCTACGGAAACAAAGTACATAGGCATCTTAGAACCGGGGTATATTATATTACTTTATAAATAATGAAGTTCTTTAACAGTTTATTCTATCCAAAATTAATCTCATAAATCTATCGAGTGAATTACTGAATATATCCACATCGGTGGTTAGGCTATCAAGATTACTAAAATGTGTATTATAATTATGTAAACTCCGTATGAGAAAACGATTACGTGTGTAGTTTCTTTTCGCTAAGGGTGGTACGAAAAAATAATATAGAATACACGATAACAAAATAAAGCCGTCCGAGTTTGATCAGACTAACAGATACATCGCAGTACAGATAGGTACACAAGGTACAGACACAAGGCAAGATATGTATTTGATTTAAAAGTAAGCGAGCGATATGTAGGGTCAATGATATAATGAACTTTAATTGGAAGTAAGAAATCAAGAAGTCGCTCTGCGCAGTTAAAAATCTGACGTAATTTCCATGACTATTGGATGCAATTCCGGTTAAATAGGTACCTACTGACGATTTTTGACAGTAATAAATAGTATATTTACGAAGACTATTCTACACCAAGGACTTTTAACCACTTAGGAATAGTCCGGCCATAGCGAGCATAATTTTCTTCACAAAACTTGTTCCATGTGTAATAAATAAGTCAGTAGAATACTGCGTACGCGCTGAGTCGATAAAACATTTTTTTTAGTTTCGTATTAGCTTGGTGTAATAATGTTCACATATCGATGTGACCTTCTGATAATTTTATACGGTGTATGTAAATGAACAGACGTAATGAGAACAACATTCACGACGTTACTGCCGTACGTGGAATTCGCAGTTTTTTGAAATTAAGAATAGAGAGATTCAACAGTACGAGTTATGTATATTTTCTTGTGATTACGATTTCTGTGGGTCACGCGGGTAGAATAAACTCAAACTCAAAAATCTTTATTTCAAATAGACTTAACGCTAGCACTTTTGAATGGTCATTTATATACAATATTATAGAGATTGCGATTATTCGATTAAAATCTATGTGACCAAACTGTCCAAGCATTGGCCCTATCGTTGTTATAGAGATGATAAAAATACCTACTGGTTTAAAATAATCGTGGCTGTTAAGATTTCATTATTTTTCATATAAGTAATTAAATGAATCTTAGGTATTAGAATGTTGACCTAGGCTTTGCAGTAGGTTCCACAGGACAGGCCTAGCCTAGTGTGGAACCACGGCTAATCTTGTACATCTAAAGATGTTCGTTTTCACAAAATTATTGTCGAATAAGAATATAACTCATGTAATGTTAAAGATATGTTGTGAAATAAAATAAATAAAAATATAAAAAAAGTAGTCACAACGGATATTTGTGTCTCCGAAGTTAGGTTTGGCGAACCATTGCGCAAGTACAGTCGTAAGTTGTGAATACGAAAACACAAAAATAGCTACTGCGCAGTGTCATGCAGCAACCTCACCAACACACAAGGATCCGCTGTGACTACTGTTTAGGTATAAAATTCTTAATTCAAAAAATTTATGTTATTAAAAAGGAATATTGTTCATCGACTCCCGTCCATATTCAACAAGCCTTTGACAAAGTCTGGCATAAGAATTTTTATTTTGTGCAAAATAAAATCCCTATTACCACACACGTACTATGGAATTTTAAAATCTTATCTAACTAATAGAATATTTCATGTAAGAGAAGGCGACTGTACGTCAGGTCTATATGAAATAACTGCAGGGGTGCCTCAGGGTTCTGTTTTTGAACCCATCCTGTTCATCTTATATCCATCTGATCTACCACAAAAACCAGAGGTAAATATCCTGTCCAAACTTCGCAACTATTACTAAACACCCTAAAAGATATGGAGCTGTGGCTGACCAAATGGAGAATCGCTGATAGCGTGTCCAAATCAGTCCACGTAACTTTTACTCTGCGAAAAGAAGATTGTCCCCCGTCCCCCAGTAACTTTAAATGGTATGCAACTCCCTCATCGTGATAGTGTTAAGTACCTAGGAATGCACTTAGACCGCAGACTAACCTGGAAGAAACACATACAAATAAGAATAGATAAAATCAACTTAATGTACATACAAATGTCTCAATTGGCTACTGGGCAGAAACTCAAAATTCGCTGTTGACAATAAGATTTGATTTACAAAACAATCCTAAAGCCATTTTGGACTTAAGGTATACAACTGTAGGGCTCTGCTGGTAACTCCAATGTAATGATAATACAAAGACTACAGAACTACATCTTCAAACAAATATCGAATGCACCATTGTTTATCCATACAACAGAGGTCTATGAAATGTTGAATATGCTTATGGTTAAAGAAGAGTTAAATATACACGGTGCCAAATACACACATCAAAAGTGTCTAGGGATCAAGCATTTTTAAGCGGATTTCTTGAGATTGAGATGTGGCTTTGTAATAAATTTATGATTTTATAAATTTATATGGATCCTTTTTGGTGCATTTCATAATTTGAATCAGGAACTGTGAATCAAATTCGAGTAAAAGATGAAAATCAGCTGTCAATATTTTCCCTATAAAAACATACAACGCATTGAAGACATTATTAGTGCTACTGTTTCCCTACTACTGATTAAAACCAACGTTATTATGGAGCGGCGACGTCATTTAAGTAGGGAAGAAATGCTCAGAGCCGTGGGAATGATAGAAGCTGGTTCCCGGCAACGTACTGTGGCTTTAGCTCTGAATACAAGTCAGAGTGTTATCAGTCGACTTTGGACACGTTACCGAAGCACTGGTACCGTGGCTGAGCGCCATGGAGGACGGTATCGCTGCACCACACGGACACAAGACCGATATATTCAAATCTTAACTCGAAGAGCTCCAACAATAACTGCCATGATGTTAGCCGTGAGGCTTCATCACTCTTCAGGGAACTTAATTAGCGACCAAACAGTCAGAAACCGCTTGCATGAAGTGAACCTTCATTCCCGAAGACCGCTACGGGTACCACCTATAGCAATGCACAATCGTAGGATTCGATATCAATGGGCTCTTGAACACAGAAATTGGGCAGAAGAACAATGGCGTTTCGTGTGCTTTTCTGATGAGTCTCGTTTTGGTATGAGACCGGATACAAGACGTATACGACACTGGAGAACCCCTGGACGCCAACAGCGATTAAAATCCTGCCAGGAAGTCCATCCTTATAGTGGTGGAACCATCATGGTATGGGCGGGTATTTGGATCGGCGGAAGAACTGAGTTGATTTGGATCAGAGGCAACCTCAACGCTCAAATTTATGCTGAGACGATTGTATCAGACGTCATCGTTCCTCTACAAGTGCAAATCGGTCCCTTATTTCAGTTAATGCATGATAATGCACGACCGCACACCGCAAGAGTTGTAAGACAGACTCTCGCCGCAGCTAACATCAATGTCCTGCCCTGGCCTGCTCAGTCGCCAGACTTGAACCCGATTGAGCATGCATGGGATATGCTACAGAGAAGAGCTCTGCCGAATATGGAGGGTATCCAGTCGCAAGAAGACCTTTTTTTGTTGTTGCAACGAACATGGGCGGCCATTCCACAGCGTGATTTGGATGAACTCATTTTGAGTATGCCAAACCGATGTTCTTGTGTTGTTAGTGTTCGCGGTAGAAACACGGATTATTAATTGTTTAAGTTACCCAATAAAATTTTAAAGAAAACTGTTATTTCAGTCTTTTTTTCGAACTTTTGTGTTAGTGGTTCAAATGTCAAAAATCCCTTTATTAGGAAAATGGCAAATTTCTTTATTAATGCAAAGGTGACTTGGTTTATCGTTACTGTGACAAACGAAAACACTTTATTTGATGAATCCTTAAAGAAAATTTTAATTAATATCAATCAGGAGAAAAGTTATTGCAAAAATATATGTTGATCCCTAGACACTTTTGATGTGTGTATATGCTTAGACTTCAAAACCACCCTACACCCTACAACTCACTATCCCGGAAAGGGCTTACTTCGCTGGGATAAGTACCTTACCTGTTAATCAATCAACTGCCTGATCTGCTTAGAGTCTGTACTGATAGACTGCTCGCAAGATAATACAAAAGTTATCATCGATATACTATTAAAACGTTATAGTATATCGATGAATGTTATAGTTATTATTGCATTATTCACAGTCACTGAAAGTAAACCCTATCGTACTGTTATTTATGTAACAAAGCGGAAAATAATCATACATTTTCCCTGTCACCGGCTAAGTCGTGAACAACATTGCGGCCACTAATGGCTAGTAAAATTGATTGCTGTCCAGTTTATTGCACAAATCAATGGACAAAATGTCGTAAATGGGCATATAACACGAATAATATGACAATTTTAATGTGCACTAATAAAAACGGTGGAATATTATGTTTCAGAGCTTCTATTGTGCTCTCATTTTGTATAAAGTAAAAATGGCAGGTATGTATGCCTACAAGAGTTGAGACACATAAAATTCATATACCCAAACAGAATTTACCTTATCATACATGGTATAAATAAAGTCGCTCCCGCTATTTGTACGCTCAGATCTTTCAAACTACGCAACGGATTTTAATGCAGTTTTCAGTAATAAATATTTTTTAAAAGCGCGGGTGGAGCTGCGCGGGCGGAGCTGCGTGGTTCAGCTAGTTTATAATAATTTACTCTTACAATTTAATAAGCCCTCTTCCTCCCATCTTTGCCCATATTGTACTAACATTGCTTTTTACCACCTTTGTAAACATGAATGAAATGATTATGATGAGACTTTATGATGATGGTTGGATGAAAAAATGTGACATGACATATTAAGTAAAATTTTCAGTGTTGGCAAAAGTTTAATTATCCAAATGTATTATAAGTTATTTGGAAAACCTGACTCCACTCAGTTCAGAGTATATTTAGTATCTGAATGGAGTTTTACAAATTAATCTCGTTTTTGTGTAGCACAAAATTTAATCCAAAAGATGAATATTTAGAATATTTATTCTGCCCAGACTGCCATGTTTTTAAACCCCGGCGAAACGAGGGGTGTTTTAAGTTTGTCGCCTATGTCTGATTGTGTATTTGTCAGCACCTCTTTTCCAAATCGATGTAGGGATGCAGGGATGTAGGCAGCTACAATGATAAGTGTCATTTTCTATTACTTCTATTGACGAATGTCATAAAAGTAGGTATAAGTCTATATCCAGTGATACCAAAAAATATGTGGTCCCTTCACCAGAGTCAGAGCAAGAAGATTTTCTCAGGATCTCTGAACCAATAAATGTAGACCTACCGAATTTGGATAGATCTCGTCGACTAGTAGTAGAACCAAATATGAGGCTGCTAATTAGTGTTAATAAATGAATTGAGTATGATTGACCTAAAATGAGTGATCATTTTACGAAAATTACAGGGATTGTGAAGAATCTGCCGGGAATGCAAAATCCGAATTCCTTTTAGATGAAATGCTTTTTAGGCCCGCAGGTCTTAGACGTCGTTTTTAGTCTGTTATGGGATATTTTTAATGGACCAAACTAATATATATATTTTAATAATATATATATATGTCGGAAACACGTTTAACATCCTTTTTTTTTAAACTTTACATGATCACTTGTACACAGAAACACAATCTCACTCATGCACACTAGAATAACACACGAGGAAACTACCGGCATAAGGTCTCGAATACGCACTGAAGCCCTACCTACCTACCTAGAGTGGCCTCCACCTGCCCCTTACAGCCACCCCTGACCGACCGCTTCCTATCTCGACCTTCTATCAACCTAGTAACCAAACCCACCGGAATGTAGATTGCAACCACTAGATAAATGGACTACACGAGCCAGAGAGGACAACTCATCGCACAACTACTCAATATGAAATCTCACAGGAAACTATCACAATCTAAACCAACAGCTGCAGTACGTTAGCTCACCAACACAGAACTTCACTGTAGACTCTCTTCTGTCTTACCGATCCCTGTTTTCATATCTGTCAACTGTAACAATCACTGTAACCGTCTTACTCAACGAACCTCACATAAAGACCACAACACACACTAACACATACACACATAGACACACACTACTGTAACAATCTTGCCCAGCTGGTCCCTCTAGGAGGCCACTGTAACCGTCTTGCCCAGCGAACCTCACATATGGACCACAACACACATTCACACACAGAGACACACACTACTGTGACAATCTTGTTCAGCTGGTCCCTCAAGGAGGCCACTGTAACTTTCTTACCCAGCGAACCTCGCATATGGACCACAACACACATTAACACACACAGACACACACTGGTGTAACAATTTTGCCCAGCTGGTCCCTCAAGGAGGCCACTGTAACCGTCTTGCCCAGCGAACCTCACATAACCAATGCCACCAAAACACAAGCGTGTCTGTTCACCGCCAAAAGGAGTCCGTTTAACTTGGCTCCTACTTTTCAGAATGCATCCTTGGAATACACCGACCGCCTTCAGTTGTTGGGAGTTGAAGTCTCCTCAAACCTAAATTTTGGGCGGTTCATTGAGTCCAAAGCCAAAGTAGCTGCAAGAAAGCTGGGTGTCCTAGCTAAGGTCCGGCGGTACTTCACACCGGGACAGCTTCTGATGTTGTATAAAGCGCAAGTCCGGTCGTGTGTGGAGTACGGTAGTCATATATGGGCCGGTGCTGCAAAATGCCATCTAGCTGCTTTGGACTCTGTGGAGAGGCGTGCTAAGAGGCTGATTGGTGATACTGGGTTAGTAGAAGCCAATCTACAAAGCCTAGAGCACAGGCGCAAAGTAGCCAGCCTCTCGGTATTCTACAGGATGCATTTTGGAGAGTGTGCACAGGATCTGCATGACTTGATTCCACCATCCCCCTTCTATCATCGGACGTCGAGACGCACTGCGCATACACACCCTTATGTGGTGAAAGTGGCTTCAGTCCGGACTAAACGATTTGCCTCTTCGTTTATATCGAGGACAGCTAAGGATTGGAAAAGTTTGCCTGCGTCGGTTTTCCCGGCCGATTATAATGTGGGTGTCTTCAAGGCTAGAGTGAATAGGCTTTTAATAAGCTAGTGCGCCTTACCATCTTCGATTGCGTCGCCACTTTCCATCAGGTGGGTCTGCAGTCAAGCACTAGCTTATGTTGAATAAAAAAAAAAAAAAAAAAAAAAAATAAGGACCATAACACACACACACACTTAACAAATAATCCCACACCAACTAAGGCTTCCCTTTGATCATCTCATATGACAGCGTGAACTTGATAACCTGACATCTTGCTATATCATCATCTCGTATGATGACATAACTCTCCACACACACACAGTGATGTTCGACCTCATGCAAACCACCACTGGCTAAGGCGTCCCTTCGACCAGCTGTTTGTCATCTCATATGACAGCGTGGACCGGACAACCTGGCACCTCATCATGTCATCATCTCGTATGATGACTTCACCCTCCGTACACACAGTGATGTTCGACCTCATGCAAACCACCACTGACTAAGGCGTCCCTTCGACTAGTTGTCATCTCATATGACAGCGTGGACCTGACACCCTGGCACCTCATCATGTCATCATCTCGTATGATGACATGATCCTTCACGCACACAGTGATATTTGACCACATCCAATACAAGCAACCCTGTACGAGACCACCGACCAGACCGTCACGACATCCCAAACTAGATCACTCAGGACAAATCACTCCCTTCGGGGTCACCGCACCAACTATCTCAAGATCCCCCACTACTACTCGCAATACTCTCTACGGGATCATCACTCTGACTGTCACATGATCCCCAACTAGATTACTCGCAATACAAACTACTCTCTACGAGATCACCATGCTGACTCTCACGAGATCCCAAGCTATATACGACTCACAGCACGAACTACTCTGTAGACTAGACTGTGTTCATTCTACAAAGTACTTAGCTCTCAATATCCACTGATCGTTTCCCGAATAACTGAACGTAGACTCTCGTCCGGATCTTCACGCTGGACTCAATGCTACACCTCACTGATTCACTAGGAAATATCACGATAGACTCTCCATTATAATTTACGATCATCATCAAACATAACCATACTACTTTTCCAACCATCACACCTGTTATGTCATTGTCAACCAATCACCCGAACTAATGTCATGGCGTCACGTCAAACATGACAGTTGACATCTCGTAATAAAGATGTGCCGGCATATATACACACATCAAAAGTGTCTAGGGATCAACATATATTTTTGCAATAACTTTTCTCCTGATTGATATTAATTAAAATTTTCTTTAAGGATTCATCAAATAAAGTGTTTTCGTTTGTCACAGTAACGATAAACCAAGTCACCTTTGCATTAATAAAGAAATTTGCCATTTTCCTAATAAAGGGATTTTTGACAATTGAACCACTAACACAAAAGTTCGAAAAAAAGACTGAAATAACAGTTTTCTTTAAAATTTTATTGGGTAACTTAAACAATTAATAATCCGTGTTTCTACCGCGAACACTAACAACACAAGAACATCGGTTTGGCATACTCAAAATGAGTTCATCCAAATCACGCTGTGGAATGGCCGCCCATGTTCGTTGCAACAACAAAAAAAGGTCTTCTTGCGACTGGATACCCTCCATATTCGGCAGAGCTCTTCTCTGTAGCATATCCCATGCATGCTCAATCGGGTTCAAGTCTGGCGACTGAGCAGGCCAGGGCAGGACATTGATGTTAGCTGCGGCGAGAGTCTGTCTTACAACTCTTGCGGTGTGCGGTCGTGCATTATCATGCATTAACTGAAATAAGGGACCGATTTGCACTTGTAGAGGAACGATGACGTCTGATACAATCGTCTCAGCATAAATTTGAGCGTTGAGGTTGCCTCTGATCCAAATCAACTCAGTTCTTCCGCCGATCCAAATACCCGCCCATACCATGATGGTTCCACCACTATAAGGATGGACTTCCTGGCAGGATTTTAATCGCTGTTGGCGTCCAGGGGTTCTCCAGTGTCGTATACGTCTTGTATCCGGTCTCATACCAAAACGAGACTCATCAGAAAAGCACACGAAACGCCATTGTTCTTCTGCCCATTTTTTTGCCCAAAAATGCTTGATCCCTAGACACTTTTGATGTGTGTATATATAATATGTATATACATATATATTTTAATAATAATTAATTGTAACAGCTTTAAGCACAAATATATTTTGGTAGTCGTTCTAAGGTAATAGAAATATCACGTTGTATATGCTATAAAGAATACTATCTATAGCAAATGGTATTGCAACGAACCCTATTCTAATTTCTATGAAATGGTTCAAAAGGCCAGTATAAACAAGTCTATGAATTTAATCATAAAAACAATACAGTAAATACCGTTAAAAACCGTTACCGTTACCGGTACATACCGTTTGCTCTTGTTTTGGTGATCACATGGAATTGGGCAATAGGTGATTTCTACATACACATTACGTAACATGTTTTTGACTACGTAATGAGTCAGTTTTAAATTTTGGGTCGTCGCGTTTAACATTCCGTTAATCATAAATGGATATTTTTCTGATAAATTAGATTTTTTTTATTCAACTCTGTGACTAATCTGAGGTGATTTGACCAACTTGCCATTCACACCAGAACATAAATAGTCTTTACACATTGCTGCTTGACGGCAAAATATCTGACACTGCGGTGCTGCCTACCTCGATGGTCCCTTGCGTCATGGCTACCTACGAATTTAGTCTAGTAAACATTTCGTGTACCTTTTTCGTCTTCACACAACTGTTTGAAAACGCGTTTGAAAATTCGGGCCACGATAGGATGACGAAGGCGCGGGACCGGATTTTGTGGGGTAAATTGGGAGAGGCCTATGCCCTATATTGACCAGATAGGGCTGAAAAAGTTTGAAAACAGTCAACAACAAGTTACAAAGACATCTACATAAATATACGTGAATGTCCAACTTATCACTGCGGGGGAAATAAATATCTGAATTTGATGTTATACTAGATTTAGTCTAAACAAAAAGTCTGTCTCATTGTCATAGAAAAAAACCTTACCAAACGTACGAACTTGAACTTAATAAAAATGACCAACATTTGAAATAAGATTATGTTCTCTTATGTATTTTATACTTTCATGCTGTAGTTGCTAATATGACATTTTTGTAATACACAATTTTACACTTTCTGCAGAATATGTAAAAATGTCCTTGTAGAACGTACTCATAAATATCTATACTATAATTTAACTCTTTGTACTATAATGACTTATACTGAATGAATCGTTGTTTGTAGAGTTCAGGATTCATAATTTAAGACAACTAGGTATTGTTATAAAACATCGCTGAGTATACCCGATCACCGATCAACTTCAGTTAGTTATAGTTATAATGACATTGTGTCTGCTAATTTGATGACCTTTTTTTTTTTGACACGGGGGAAATCTTCGAAAGATCCCCGGGAGCTGTGGGGCTCGACCGGGGTATGTGGGATTCTTACCCACTAAAACCCCCGCGGCTGTCGCATCGGCACATTAGAGGGGGGACCCCAGGGCTCTCCGGTGGGATCTGCATCAGGGGCCCCTCAGTGCCTTGCCTTTGAGCCCGCCGCCGGGGGGCGCATTTTAGCCCCCCGGGAACCTGTTACGGTGCTCACGGGGACGGGGGTCGCAACCCCGCCGCCGTCCTCCTCGGAGTCGCCGCCGTACTCAATGGACGCTCAAGAGGCCCACACCCCGAGCGTCCAGCGACTCCGAAGGTAATTTGATGACCTAAACTAACCTACCTACACAATGGAAACGGTACGATGCGAGCGTGGGCTTATAGAATAGGCAGCAGATGAGCGGATAGTGCTCAATTTGACTGTTGTAAACAGGTAGGTACAAGTATACTACTCTCAAGCACAGTATAAATAAAACTGTGTCTCAAGGTCTAAAACATCACTGATACCATAGATTTTGTTTTTTTTTTCACTACGGTAATACCGTCGAGCTCATTGGTCTAGTGGTCTGGCCGCTACCCAATAGGTCATGGTTTCGATTCCCAGCTTGTGTCTGGGTGATATATATATCTATTAAAGCTTATATTTACAAACAAAATGTATGAGTTTTCACCTATACCTACTGGGAACACCATACCAACCAATGTGAGAACTGATGTGATGGTGAAATGTCTTCTTACATAGAGGTGCTTCGAGGTGTAAGAAAAGGTGGTGTATAGGCTCCCACGGCTCGGCCAGTCGCCGCCAGTCGCAACTGTACGTGGCATGGCTATCGCGCCGCCGATTCGCTTATCGCATCGCACGCCGCTTACACCAAAGTTGTGGCCCGGCCGTTACTATTTAATTTGTATGCTGAGGCAATATTCTCTGAGTCTATCGATGATATGCAAGGAGTACCAATAAATGGCTATTATGTGAATGATATTGTATACATGGATGAGATCATCCTAATCGCAAACACTATTTGCGATTTGCCAAATAGTGTACAGGGTCTCCAAAAACTGGTCAACGAAGTTTCTTTTGATATCGATAAGTATGGATTTAACATTAATTACAAAAAGACGGAGTACATGATAAAAGGTAGATCACCAGAGCCGGCCACTTCCGTGTTCCCTTAAGATCACATCTTAGAGCGTGTCAATACTTACAGATACTTAGGAGCTATAATTGATGATAAAGGGATCACAGTCCCGAGATCAAGTGCAGAATAGAACAAGCGTATCTGAGAAACGTATTATCTGACATGAAAATAGTTCTCTACTTCCGTCTATAATGTATGCAAAAAATAAAAAAGTACTGAATAAAACATTAATTGCCAATATGCCTCCGTGGCGCAATGGGAACTAGTTGCTTTGTAAATCGGAGATCGCATGTTCAAGTCCCGCAGAGAGCAACAACATAGTGTAGTTGTTCCTTCCGGGTTAGGACAATGCAGGCCGTTCACCTGATTGTCTGGAAAGTAAGATGATCCATACGTCGGATTGACATGTAAAAGTTCGTCCGTTCGTGCTTGACCTCTCCTCGGTCATGCCGGTCTTCCCATCGGATCGGCAGAATAAAGTAAGAGACAGTGCACTTGTGCCGTACAATATCTTCCACGAATGGTTGATCTTGTGAAAGATTGACCACTGTGGTCGTATCGGCAAGAAGGACTATAATTATTAATTACCAATAGAACTATTAACTATCTTTTCACAAAGGCATGTGCTCTTTGACATGGAATCGAATTGAATACGATGAAACATTTGTTAATGTTAGTGGGCACCATCTCGATCTGTACGCTTAGTAAACTATCTTTCTACATTTTGGAGTAAATATTTATAAATTGTGCCTTGTTGGATGAATACCTACCTATGTAAGCAACAGTACAGTCAAGCTTTTAAAACGCTACGTGAATGAGGGATCATCGTTTTTTTATCTTTTTGATTAATACAGACTATAATTACTATATTATTATCATTTAAGTATTCAAGTATTTTTCCTATTTATTATGAGGTAGAAAACGAAATAAATGATTACAAATATGTAACGCCTGAATAGAGATTTCTCGAAATATACGTAAGCTGTAAATAGTTCCGCCACCTACATTTGAGGCCTTTGGACCCTGGAGTTCTTCAATGAGATACTCCTCCAATGTCTTTATCTGGCCTCCTGTTCAGGTAACAAGAAGGCTAGCTGTTTCCTCGTTTAATGGATCGGTATCCAGCGAGGTACCTAATGCAGCAAGTATTCTCGCGCCACTATTTCAAGAGGACAGAAGTTTTTACTATAAAATTCTGTTATTTGTTAATGCTGGCTTAATTGCTGGTTTAATTTTTGTTTAATACAGACTATAATTACTATATTATTATCATTTAAGTATTCAAGTATTTTTCCTATTTATTATGAGGTAGAAAACGAAATAAATGATTACAAATATGTAACGCCTGAATAGAGATTTCTCGAAATATACGTAAGCTGTAAATAGTTCCTCCACCTACATTTGAGGCCTTTGGACCCTGGAGTTCTTCAATAAGATACTCCTCCAATGTCTTTATCTGGCCTCCTGTTCAGGTAACAAGAAGGCTAGCTGTTTCCTCGTTTAATGGATCGGTATCCAGCGAGGTACCTAATGCAGCAAGTATTCTCGCGCCACTATTTCAAGAGGACAGAAGTTTTTACTATAAAATTCTGTTATTTGTTAATGCTGGCTTAATTGCTGGTTTAATTTTTGTTTAATTATTAACAACTAGCTGACCCACGCAGCTCCGCCTGCGCTATTTTTACGTTAACTAAACTTTTAATAACAGACATTCGCATCGAATACATAACCTCCTTTTTATAGTCGGTTAAAAACTGGGACCCACTTTTTACTTGCTCTCCGAATCACGGACCCGTTTAGTTCAAATGGCGTTAAACGGTCACCCATCTATTTAATGACCTTACCTCACGTTGCTTAACCCGATCGATTACAAAACCTTGATAACAACTCTCTATGAGTGTTCCCTTACTAATATTTATTATATTATGAAGAAAAATTGATAAAATCGGACCAAGCGTATAACCAAGTACCCATTTTGACTTTAATCCCCTCTCCCAAAAGAACCGTGCTAGATTACGGGATAAAAAGTATCCTATGTCCTACCTCGTAGTAAGATCTCAAATCATACCAAGTTTCATTTGAATCCTTTCAGTAGTTTCGGCGTGATGCGCAGCCGTGATACAGACAGACAGACAAAAATTAAAAAAAAATACATTTTCGGCCTCAGTATCGGTTATAGAATGCCCTCCAAATATAATTTTCAAAATATCATCAATGTTCAGAATTGGACCTGTTACAGTTTTATTATAAGTATAGAATAATAAATACACTTTATGGTATACCAAAAGTTACTACAACAATACGTTGAAGATATCCATGTACAAAGGCGGCATTATCGCTAAAAAGCAATCTCTTCCAGACAACCTACAATATTCTATTAATATTCGATATTCGAAGTTTTAGAGAAAATTAAAAGGTTTTTATTAAAAAAATCAGTAAATTATAGTCAAAGGAAACCGCTACAAGTTAATGTAAACATTAAAGGAAGTCTAATTAAGTGACAGGATGTACTGTCTGGTATCTTAACACATACTTCCTTTGTACCAGTGGGCACTGTACACTGAACGATAACAATGAAGTTGTACCGAATGTAAAACAATAATTATTAAAAAAGAATAACAGCGATAAACATTTATAATAATAGTAGGTATCATTATTTAACAAAATACAGAAAAAGAAAGTAGATGATAGTAGATAGTAATACATTAACTGTAACGAAACGAAAAAAGAAAAACGTAGTAAAAGTAGCATTCGAGTAACTATTGAGTAGTAGTTATGTTGTACTATTTTTTTAGTGGAATTTTGGGATTTATATCACGCAAACATCAATTTAAAGTAAAGATGCGGGAAAGAGCTTCTTGGATGTGGATGCATCTTTGACAAACATTCAGTCTAAGACAATCTTGCTGGTTGATTAGTTTTTCTACTAGAACACATAATTAATACAGTATTCAAGCTGATAAAAAATAATTTCAAAAGGTTTTATTTAGCACCAATTAATTTGATTTTACAATATTTATGCCTTTGCAAATCTAAGTAAATATAATATTCCAGGCAATGTATTACAGCGCGATAAGATTTGTATCATTATTGGATTCAATTAAAGCAATCATAAAGGTCATCCATTTTTACGACAGATAGATACACTGTTAAATATAACTGCTATCATTCATATGGTGGAAATATATTAGATATGTAATTACAATATTTCAATTTTGGAATATTACTATATAGATTATTTCATTCTTCATATATTTAGCTTTTAGAAACCTTTATAGAAGCTGGTTTGATGATAAAAGTTTTCATGAAAAGTAATTCATTGCTTCCACCTGTAGTGCTAATCCACGTGGGTGTAACAAGTGTAAACCCAATTTTTCGACGAATAACAACACATATATTAGCCACAACAGACGTCATCGTTAGCACTTAACGTGATGAGATGACCATTAATTCGTGGATAAGTAGCCGCGGGATCCTAATCACTTAATTGGGGACCGTTGCCAATTTTGATACGATCAATTGCTATCTGTTATGAACGTGACGTTGTTCGTTTGCTATCCTACCGGTAGGATTAATTTTCCGAATGTTGCCGCACCTGCGTCACACCCTAGTCGCGCACAACACTAATTAATAGTGTTTTCGATAGGTGTGAGGGGCGACGCCGCCGCCGTGCTCAGCTCATGTTACAACAATTAGTAGATAAGCTCCTCAATTGTCTGCAACTCGAACGCCACTCTCCTGCTATGATATATTGCCCTCCCGATGAGCCCGAAATACTAAACCCGCCCTTGAAAAGGTTATAAGTGTTTACGCTTCATGATTAATACCTTGTAATAGTTTTTTTCCTGGAAAATTTTCCTTTTCCAGAAATGGGGCATTACGTAGATTAAAATTTATTTGATGTTTTTCCTATGTTCAGACATCACCATTCATGGCTAGTTAATCTGACAGATACAAACCGTTGTCGCTTTCAGATGCCCTACCATCGAACGGCCCGGTTATTAGTCCATCCGAAAATGAAATAATACTGCAGATGGGACAGAATTATACATTGACTTGTAAAGGGAAAACGCAATTGCAGTTTAAACAACAAGAAATACCGGAAGAAGCGACAGGAAATTTTAAAATAGTACAGAGACATACGTCCATATCGGAGGGCGAATACAAATACAAAACGGTACTCGAATTATACAATGTTGATGAGTTTGCGATTGGCTATTATGCTTGCTTTGACAGTGAGGTAAATGGAGACGAGATACTAAATGAACTCACTGAGGAACCGAATGCCACAGAGCATGTTTCCTACATTTATATATACGTTAATGGTGAGAATATTTCATAGTTATTGAGTATTTATTTCACTCTTTCGCTTAATATCTCATAGTGTGTGAATATTTTAGGCACGGATAATTTATTAGCACCTTTGAGGGAGATTGTCTTCCCAAGAAACGGATCTCAGGTTGTTATTGAATGTAGACCTGTGACACCGAATGTTGAAGTTACCTTGATATCGGTACGTATGATGTCGTAGAATATCAACCAAATCATAAATTCGTTTATAACAAGAAGATGTATCATAAATTTTAACGTCTGTAGGTCTGTGGTCTGTTATCATATCAAACTCGTATAAATCATTATATAATATAATTATAATGTAATATCAAACCACGCTATATCGACCGCTTTGTGCATCTGCATGGTTTTATTATAAGATTATCATATTGATAACAACTTCTTAATGATTTTGTGTGCCTAATGGGGCAAAGTTAAATTCTCAAGACAATATTTCCGACCAATACTTATTGAAATTAATGAACAGAGCTTACAACTGCATTGAGAACATAAACGTTGTCTCATTTATAGGCTTCTGAAATGACTAACGCTTATTGCTGAATACACAGCCAACACTAAAGCATGTGAAATAAAAACTTGGCTATTTCAAATGGATTCATAACAAATTCTTAATATTCAGGCAATTCCAGAACATTATAGTCCCAAAGTTGGGTTCGTCATCAATAGCGATTATTTCTTGGACCTTATGATGGTCCACCTTGTCACCTGTGAGTTTCAGAGACGAGACGGTTCGAAAACAGTCAAAGCCTCAAAAGATATACTTGTTCAAAAACGTAGGTGAATAGCAGATGTGATGATTTTAATATTATTATTTCATTCACCACATTCACGAGAGCCAGTCTAGTTGTGCAGATGTCGTACAAATGAGCGGATTTTTAATACTAGTCACGGTCGATTTCAAGTTCTCGGTTTCATGAATGTGGTTGGTGGTGTTATTCAATTTTCATAATCCATGCAAGAACCTTATAAAAATATTGTCTTGAAAATTGAAAAACACAATGACAAATGTATTATGCATATATCCATACTAACAAAACATTATTTATCTGACAATAATACAATAGTCGCAGAGTAACAAGGCACCAGATTATTACTCGTTTTCTTCAAAGATTGGGTTTTTAATGAGAAAATCTAGTAAGTCTGGTTACAAATGCCGTGCAAGCAGTGGAAATCAAACAGAAGCGAAACATATACGTAGTAAGTAGCGCTAGTCTTGATGTCACCTAACAAGGTAGCGTGGTGTGATGGTTTCATTTACTTTACGATTTTTTAATGCTCAATGTTTCTGATTAGTTCGTAACTTGAATGTTGACGTTTTGTGTTCTTAGCTTGCCGCTTACTACTACTATTTTCATTTCTATACCCCTTTGGTGTTGCTCTGCGTATCTTTGTTGCATGCATGTATTATAATAACTTACTAACCTTTTACTGTTCTAACTGAAACCTCACATTGAAGTTAAAACAGATAATGCATCTTTATATGTTTTAAGTATTGGATAGATATATATCTAATCCCATATTAATGACTTGTTAGAAATAATTAAACTGAAAAATGTTTAATTTTGTTTACAGTATATTCTAAATTGTATGAAATAATCTTGATATTAGAATTAATATGACAAATGAATGTGACTTTTGTATTAGATATAACAATTCATTTCCATGTATGTACTCGTATAACAAAAAAAGATAATAATAATGTTATGAAATAATAGGAAGTAAGATATAATTACATATTTACTGATGCGAAATATTATTTTGCTTTTGCTAGCATTCAACCAAAAATGAACAAGATTTTATTATGAGATTAAATACTAATTAAACGGAGGCATGACTGATACCAAAATGCTTGAAATCCAAAATTACAACATTTATGGTAATGAACGATAGAACAAGTTTCTATATTAAGACAACCAAATTCAAAACTCATTATTCATGGGATATTCTTGATACTTCCTACCGAAATGAACTGACTCAGCTTAATTATGAAGTCGTAAGTCCAATTGAATTTTTAGTTAATAATATATTGGGTATAGACCTACTTGTACATACACGAAACACTTGTAAAAATTGTAATATAGTCCCACGGTGAAAGAGTTTTGTAAATTGCAGACATTTTCAATATTAAATATTTTGAGTTTCAGTCATTTTGGGCCTAAGATAATTTGTCTCCGCATCAGAAGGATATTTTTTTAGGTTTTAATAAACGGGATGAAAAAAACAACATTATATACAACTTAAAAGTACTTATACTTAAACATTTATTTTCAGTCACATTAGAAGTTCATATAATTATATTCATTGCAAAATGATGGCTTCTTATTTCAAACAAAAAAGTAGATGAAAATTACAAGCATGTTAGTTTTACCTATGTATATACATTACTATGTAGGTGTTGATAGCATACAATATGTGAAATTAAAACTTATGTTTTTTCCAGTAATATATCCACCGATGCAGCCGGAAATATCAGGCAAATCAAAGCACTTTCTGAAAGGTGAAACATTTACAATTAACTGTACAGTGAAGTACAAAACTGATTCGCCTGTCACGTTGACGTGGGAATTTCCTAACACCGTCTCAAATGTAAGTGCCATATCAAAGGTATTTAAAAGAGGTGGACCTAGGGATTGCAATCCAGCAAAGTGGGATCCCATAATCCAGCGGGATCCATCATAATCTTAGGAACTGCTGGATTTTGCATCAGTCTGCGCATTTGCAAACGAATCCGTAAACATCGAATCATGCAATTTTATTTCAAACGGTAAGACTGTCGCACTTACAAAGAGTAGAGTTAATGGTTCTTAATCAAATTCTTGTAATTGAATTATTTCGACACTTGGAGCCTTACTTTATTACTTTATACTCTGACACTGAGTAAAGATATCGTGTATCTCGTACTCAATAATCTACATCTACACTAATATTATAAAGCGGAAAGATTTGTATTTTTTGATGTTTGTAAAGAATAAATTCACAAACTACAAGACTGATTTCACCATTAGAATGCGTCATCATCCCTGAGTAACATAGGCTATATTTATTACTAGTAAAATAAATGTCCATCCTTGCAACGACGCCAGGATGAGGCGCTAGTGGAAAATAAAGATAAACGGCTTCAAGAGTCGATACGAGATTTAAAAAATTAAGAAAGAAAGAATAATTAGCGATAACTGACGTTTGTGAGTGCGGCAGTTAATCTTCAAATAATGAACATCAATTATAATCACCTCAGATAAAGATTACAAGTATAATATAATTACATATATTATAATTTTGTGTCTTTATATTAAAATCTTCTAATCTAAAAAATATGTATATTATACATATTTTTATTAAAGAATAAGTAGTCAAACAGTTAAATAATCAGTCAGCCAGGTACAGCAAGATAAAAATGGTTGATTTTTATAATTTTTGATACACATTTCATTATATTATCATAACAAAGAATATTGAAAACAATGCAAATAATGCCCGATTGCCATCACTATGTGGACCACAGGGGCAATGTCCGTTTAGAATTAAAGTGGTCCCTTTGGATATGTTATTCTCTAACGTAACCTAACGTGGCTGTGCGAGCTACATCGAACCAGCGTTGAATACAATGTCGATCTTAATGGTGTTAAAGTCCGTATTCACTATACAATTTCGGCTCGACGTCGAACTGACTGTCAAACTATTCGACCTTAAGTAGTTCCACTAAAAACCAGAAATTCACGTAGTGGTCGTGCTGCGTAAGTTAGTGAATACGAAAACGCATCTTGCCGCTGCAGCGGTGTCGAGATCGTGTTGCTTATGTTGTTAAATTCGCCCTACGAAGATGAATTCTTCAGTTCTGGTTCGGGACTTCTGCTGCTATGATTAAATGTTTTGGTTGTAATAATTAATAATAATATCCTGGGACAATTCACACACGGTGATCTGATCCCAAACTAGGCAGAGCCTGTACTATGGAAACCAGACAACTGATACTAATACATATATACTTTTTTTTTGTAAATACATACTTATATAGATAAAACACCCAGACACTTGGTGGGAATCGAACCCACGACCTGTTGGATAGCAGACAGGGTCACTAACCACTAGACCAACGGGCCCGTCAATTACATCGAGGAGAAACTTCCACTAATGCATGAGTGTCAGGTCGTTTTACAAGCGACCGGTCACGATTACTATCATAATGTCAGGTGATATTATTATGATCTTATTAACTTAGTCAATATACCTGCTAGAAAACTTGAATATATTTTCAAATGTTAATCAGAAATTATATTTCAGAACACCATAATTATCATATCGAATGAACATGAACAAGTAAATGACACACTTTACACAAATGTTACTGTTGTTAACGCTACCAAAGAACACAACGGTACTTATATTTGTATTGCTCAAAATAACCGAGGTATAAAGGAACAAAAGTTTACAAAATTGTACTTGGGTAAGTAATGAAGAAAAGAAAATAATTTATCAAATAAATAAATGATTATTTTAAGCTCCCGTTCCGAAAACTAAGGGTCTTATAAGTTTGACGCCGAATATAATTGTAGAATGGTCCATAACTGTATTTGATAAAAATCCGTTCATGTTTTTATGAGAAGTATTGCGTCGGGGGTTTTAAATATAGATAAGTAACTAATAGTTTTAAATGATCAATTATTTCTTGCTATCGATTTTCTCTTTTTAATGTAACTAAGTATTTTTTTGGGATTTAATGCTGCTGCTTCCCGGAGCCGTAAAGTATTCAAAACAAAAAAAAACCAACAGTGTGAACGAATTTTATCCTTCATTTTGTGGATCTTCATTTTTGTGGTGTTAAACAATGTGTTTCAGCTACACTTTTGCACCCTATGGCTGAAAAGGTTCCTTCAAAACCTACAAATACCATTTTGGTGTCCTTGAAATATGCTTGAATTAAATACTACAAGTAGTAATTTTTTAGGTATGCACCTAATAGCTTTTTTTGTTTTAGATGAGCCTACCTTAAGTCTCAGCAGTCTAACCTCTAGGTATATCGAAACGCAACAAAAAATACAGAAAATACAAACCGAGATTAGGGCGTATCCAGATATCAACTATTACTACTTGTAAGTATTTCATTACCATTATTGATGTTCCTCCCTGTACCAATGGGGTACCTGTACCAAGTTGCATAATTTTTAAATGCAAATAATAGCTGACGAGACTACAAAATTGACGAAAACGCTCACTGACATGACGTGCGGTCACTCCATAGTTGTTTCTCTTTGTAAACACAACAGCTATTGGATTATGTCTGATGGAGTGATGTCACTTTGACGCTGATTGCTATTCAAAAGTAGTAGTATTGCACTCATATAATATATTCTGCTATTAAACTCTTATCATAATTTATCGTAATTTTCACGCTACGTTATGCAGACTATTTTCCTAATATATAAACCTGAACAGTTCAATCTTATTATAGTTGAAAAACATTGACATTCAAAAATTTTCAGTTTACAAGACAATAAGCCATTGCCCGAAGTTGTTGGGAAATATAAAGCCCGTAGGACCAGCCAGACCGTATCCAATAATGCCGATGTGATACTGGAGATAAAAAACTGTCAAGTGAACGACTCTGCTAATTATACCCTGGTGGCTACTAACAAATACCTGACACGTAATATAACTTACGTTATACGATTTAAAGGTAATAAAATAAACAAAACTACTATATTGGTAAACATTTGTTGTTGTGACGTAAACCAAAATAAAAATCTGTTATGAAATGTACAAATGAAGCCCTTTTATATGATACCCATTCGATATAGCAGTCTCAGTTTGAAATTTTGATGACCCATTTTGACCCCCATTAAATGAAATCAAAAGAAAGAAAAGTATTTTTATTATTGCCATGAGGATGGGTAAGTATGATCTAAAACTATTTAAAGTTTCAAATCGATAGCATCAGCGGTTCCTGAAATATATAGGTGTGACAGACAGACAGACGAAGTCGCAACATAAGGGTTCCTTTTTTACCATTTAGGTATGGAACCCTAAAAATTACTACAGAGATTTATTTATTATGAGATAATTATGTACAAATAGCCGTCCAGTAATTACGTTTTCTGGTACCACTCTAATATGATTTTCGATAAGTATAAATTGAAATAGAGTTCGTTAATAATAATGAAAAAAAAAATCGCGTACAAACTCAAACATCTATTAACATTTTATTCGAAAAAGTTTTGTCTAATTCACGAATTCGCACTTAGCCTGCGGTGGATTATGATCTCAACTTTATCAGAATTAATAGATTATACTTTGAACCGCGGGACAATGGGTTGAACCAAAAAACAGATGACTGATAAAATATTGAACTTTCAGGGAAGCCGACAGTCACATTCGGAAATGATAATGGTTTTAAAGTATACGATTTAAAGATGCTTAAATCCCTGACGTGCTCTGCGATTGGCTACCCACTTCCTAAAATGCAATGGGCTTTCATCGGAGAGGAGGACGGCATAGAAAATGTTATGGTAAATGATCAAAATTTGTTAAAATTTTCTAGGCTCAATGATTAGCTCTTTTTAGCGACAACCCAAGCGTCGGATTTGCCGTGCCTCCCAGAGGTGCCTTTCAGTCTGGAGTGCTATATGCCATTGCCTCCTCTTATACGCTGTCATGGGCATCTGCGGCAAACAGTGACTACCATTTACGTTGATGTTTCATTATTTTTAGAAATTATTGCCATTATATAGCACAATGCTGCCTGAATATCTTATCACATAGATTTTAATACAAAATCTATATTAAGAGATTGGATAATATTATTCTCATCAATATTCTTATTAATTTGGTGCGGCCGTAAAATAAGCCTCGTGTGTACTAAATCATATTTCAATTTATCAGGAGTCCAGCTCTATAAGGGATGAATCAGTGTATAAACGCACCGCAGAGCTTGAAATAAAGATGCTAAAATCCGGTAATATAACGTGCAAAGCCTCAAACTCGATTGGAAGCAGCTCCATCACTCGAAGGTTTTTAGTTTACGAAATGCCTAATGGTTTTGGCATAAGAAACAGAGAGAACAATTGGTTTTCACAGAACCAGGATGTGACTTTGACTTGTGTCGCGTCCAAGTACGACTTTGCGAAAGTAACTTGGTTAGGAAGTGACGGCGAAGAACTGGTTGGAATTGGTAATGCTTTATTTATTTATTGTTTAGATTTACAATAATCCAATCAACCATTGCTTGCTAAAAAAAGGTCTATAACTTGGTTAAATCTAGTTTAACTTGAGAACAGCTATTCAGACTAGCTATGGATAAAGTTAAGTTTTGGAATTTAACCGAAACCTTGAAAGAAGAAGAAGTTTTACGTTGTAATTTTATTTACCTATTTATATTATATTTTTTAATTACCTTAATCGCTTTGGTAGGTTAAATATATGCCTTAACAAGCTGGTGGCTGTCTACTGGTTGTGGTTCTGCATTCTTGCCATATTTACGGAGGTTGATATATACCTTTTAAAGAACATAAATCAATCATTAAATGATAGACTTAAAATTATGAAATATTTTTAGGTTTGGTACGAAACAAAATCCCGTGTGCAACTGTCACTATAAAATAACCCCGTCTGGCACCGCTCTTCGCGCAAAGTAGGTAAACAAGAGTACGCGCGGAAATGCCAACCTTGGGACCTATTCTGAGCACTCAAGCGCTCTTATTCTGGTTGAACGTTAATCATGAATCATTAATTATTTTTTAGTTATTAGCCACTGAATTATTAATCTATTTTTAATCAATTAACATAATCCTTAACTGTTAGGTCTATAAATATGGCAAAAATGCAAAACCACACCCTGTATAAGCCTGTGTAGGAGGCTTACAGACAACCACCAACTTGTGAAGGCCCCTAATCATTTATTAAATTAAATCTTACAGTAGAACGCACGAATAACTCATTATCGCTCGTGGCAAAATTGAAAATAAATCAAGTGTCGTTGAATCATTCCGGCAACTATACATGCCTCGCCACATGGAAAAATGGTACTGAAGCGGCCGACACCATTTCAATCAGTGTTGCAGGTAAGAACTTCAATGAACATTTTAAGTTATATACAGGGTACCGAAAACTTCTTTTGTAAAATTTCTCATATGGAAAATGACAAATGACTATCTTGTTAATTTTTGAGCATGTAAAGAATACGTGTGGATATAATATTTATTTTTCAAATTACATTGCTAATTTCAATCAAGCCGCCTGCCAAACGTGGACATTATGGCAACATTATCCCTTTCTAAGGGACCTTTGTTCAGCAGTGGACTTTTCGGCTGCTGATTTCAAATTTTGCACAAATAAGTAATTTATTGTTTTTAAGTTGAAATTAGGCTTTATTATTATACCAATAATGATGTAATCTTAATTTTATTAAAAAAGGCATTTTTTTTTGGAAATTCATGAAAAAGCCGATGAAAATTTTTATCACTAGAATGTTCAGATCATGTACTGGAACCATAGAGTTAAGTATTAGGAATAGAGTACGCGTTTGTCTATGGTCCCATTACACAAAGCGTAGGCAGATTTTCCTCTACAGGGCAGGTGAATTGAACTATTTAAAGTTATATTACAAGAGTTATATTGATATGTAAGTGATAATTAGTAATAGGTTTGATCTGTTACGAGCGCAAATGTTGATAAATACAGCTAACGGTATAGTACCTATTGTCGTGTACCTGATATTTATGTATTTTGATGTTCTTACCTGTGCCTACGGTTCTTACTTGCATTTGAGCATTCTATAGTACTTGTACTGATTATTGTTCTGTGACTGGAACCCTGGTATCGGTTTTCGGTACGATGTCCCTTACACCCCGTATATATATGTATATATAAATTTCAGCTGTATTTATCGACATTTGCGCTTGGAACAGATCAAACTCATCACTACTTATCATTTATATATCAATATAACTCTTATAATATAACTTTAAATAGTTCAATTCATCTGCCTCTTAGCAGGAAAATCTGCCTACGGTGTGTTTAAGGGGACCATAGACAAACGCGTACTCTATTCTTAATATATAAACTCTATGACTACCCCAATGGTACCTCAGGATTGAATTAACCATAGATTTAAGATTTTTCAATTCTTAAATCTATGGAATTAACCCTATCAATTGTCTTTGCCTCGCCACTGGTCAGCCATCACTCCTGTGCACAGACTACTCAGTAAGTCCTGTGTTTGATCATGTAACGTAAAACAAGGTATACATGAAACTTTTATTTCAGCTCGTCAACCTCCTGTAATAATCGAGCCAGTCTTGGATAGAACAGAAGAGGTTACTCGATTTCAACCATTCCAGCTATCGTGTTTCGCCGATGGAGTTCCTCCGCCCACACTGCAGTGGTACAAGGTAGGAGTGGGCGTTGAACAAACAAACTGTTCTTTTCAACTGTTTTTGTTGTCAACGAATTAACCAGTTTACAGTCCACCGATAAATTAGTTTATCGGTGGACTCCTTAGAGTAATTAGAATCTCCTCTAAGGTGAACTCTATATTACGTAAGCAGTCTGTGAACGTCGACTACTAAACTTTTCGTCAACGGTATAAGCTAACGGCTGAACCTACATACATTACTTATATTAAGCGTTAATCACAATTAGTTAATTGTAGTTAAATTTCGTAAGTAACGTTCGCGCCCACTGTCAAAATTTAATGCTTACTTTACAAATATTAGAATTTAAGGACGCATAGTGTGCGATTAGTGCGTCCAAGGCGACAAATCTATAGATAATTGTCGTGTGTTGCCAATACTAAATGGGTAAATAAAAGGAGTTGTTCCAGAAATGTATGGAGCCTGGGCCAACACCATGTACACTATATGTATATATAACTATTCAATATAGTAACTGTTTTGTAATGTTATCTTTTTTTAATATTGCTTCGTTTTATTGTACATTTAAGATATGTTGGTCAAGGAGAGCAACACCAAAGAGAATATAATACTACTGTAGCAACACCCCACAATAATATGATGGATCGGAAATACGTAACTAAAATGTCATTTTGACAACTGACTATACCTGCGATTGAACTTGTTGCGGATTCCAATCCAAATCACAGGCTATAATCAATACAATAAAGGCCCGGGTCAAGAAAGAAACAGTCAATGAATGTCCGCAAACATAAATAATCACTAAAAACTCCGAAATACATTATGTACTCCACGCTTAAACAATCTATTACGAAACGTCAACTATAGCATTAACTGTCAAGTAGTAAACCAACGTCAAACGCAACTGTCATGGCTGCTCTAAAAACAGGGTGGACATACTAAATAACTGCAAAAGTAATAATTTTTGTACAATTGTACTCTGCTTCAAATTAATTTATAAGTATTTTTATGAAACTCTCCTATGTTTTCCTATTTGTCCATGTAGTGTACATAGTGTTGGCCCAAAATGGAACATGTCCTTTATATTCTAAATGCTGGGTTATTTTGCAAAATATATATGTTTATTTAATACTAGTAATAAAATCAATGGTATTTGGAACAAATACAAGATAAACACGCGTTGTTTATAATAATTCTCACTATTATTTTTTCATGTGGCAGTGTTGGTACAGCAGTCACGGTTGTCAACTTCAATGACAGCAGACAAGCCTACAGGTTTTTTGATAGCATCATCATCTTTTATAAAGTTATTTTCAGGGCCTCCTAACCGACTGTTGATAGGTAGATATAACACTTTAGCCCTTGATATCTCGATCTCCCAATGAATTCAATCTTCTTTCCGTGTTGTAGTAGAAAGATTGGTGTCAATCTGCAAGTACTTCTCCGGTTGATTGTCCAGATAACACTCGAAGAACATAGATT
Organism: Furcula furcula; assembly: GCA_911728495.1. Classification (NCBI taxonomy): domain Eukaryota; kingdom Metazoa; phylum Arthropoda; class Insecta; order Lepidoptera; family Notodontidae; genus Furcula; species Furcula furcula. The sequence goes on along the minus strand of OU452249.1, from coordinate 17,269,683 downwards.
ATTACGCCATTCGCTGACGCTCTTCTCGCATACCGCAGAGAATAATCGAATCAATGAGACCTTCAAATATCATACTCTGTTTTTGCTTTTTCCGTATTTATGTTAACACAATTAAAATATGCCCAAAATTCGAGAGCATGACTTCTTGAAACAAATAATCTAGTTATCAGCTGTTAGTTGCCACCATTAAATGTGTCAAAATCATTGATTAACTAATCTAAGTAACCTCTCATGGCCACTTAAAGTTAAGTACGATTAACTAGCGCTAACTAAGCACTAACCCACTGAGAGCGCCGATAATTTGACATCTACACTAAGTGACGAGATAAAGATCAATTAACCCACGTAGGTTCGGCCGTAAGTAGTCTAAACTTAAGATTATTTATAAACTGGTTGATCGTTGACAAAAACCTATCACTAGTACAAGGTAGGTAGGTAAGGTAACTTATAGCCATTATAGCCATATTAGCCACGAGTGGCATCGGCGCGGGTTATGCCCGACTCCTTTTATTTTGTTTTAGCGGGGAAACATTCAATATATCCCAACTGGGGTATTTGAGACTCTTCCCTATTAAAACCCCTGCAGATTTTGCATCGGCTCATAAGAGGGGGGACTGGGTTCAACGGTGGGATCAACCTACACCACGTAGGTATCCCTCAGTGCCTTGCCTTTGTGCCCGCGCCAGGGGGCGTTTTATAACCCCCCAGAGACCTACCACTGTTCTGACGGGAACGGGAGCCCGCCGCTGTAATCTTCGGAGTCACTACCGTGCTCGATGGCTCATTTCGTTTTACATTGTGAGCGCTGCGTACGTCCCGTCGTAATGCACCCTGCAAAATCGGGCGTAGAAATTCTTGCAGATTGACCAATCCTTCCTTTACGATACGTATAACACGCAGTACAGTTATTGAATATTATTTCCAGGACGGAGAGCTCTTAGTGAACGACACTGATTCTTACACAATATACGTGGAATCAATCGATCGTACTACTTTCAACTCTACTGTACTTATACCACCGATGCAAGACGAATTTATTGGGACCTATGAATGCGTAGCTAGCGCTGATGATCATGAAACGAAAAGGACATACAAGCTAACCATGAAAGGTATGTATGATCTGTATGATTGTATCTCAAATACATCGATATAATATACGCCACTATATATATATATATGCCACTAGATATAAATTAGATAAACATTCGCTAACAAAAAGACATCTAAAGTGTGGTCACGGGGGTCGCAGACTTGTTTGTGCTGGTGGCGGAAACATGAACTAACGGTTTTATTATGATAATGACGTGTATTTTGGCAGTTTCATATAGATAGTAGCGACACTCATATCGGCAAAAAATATTTTGTAAGCCTGTGGCTTGTAAAGAAATAGCGACACAAGGGCGCTATTTCAGTGTGCCACTTTTCGTACCATAACAGCTAATCTAGTTTATATTGATATATCGATCCTCAAATATGCGTATATTTCCTATCCGTGTCCCACACCTGGAAGCCCTTCCATCGTGGCTCTGGATCATATTAGTGCTAACCGGTTTTCGATTATATTTATTTATGCAGCCTTTATTTATAATTCTTTACTTAATATTATTGTATTATACTCTATTGAACACAAGGAAACACGTAATATATTGTATAAAATTGAGTAAGAACATTCACATTACATTTTTTCTGAAATTCATCATCATCCACATCAGTCCACTGCTGGGCATAGGCCTCCACCAAGGCACGCCACTGAGCCCGATCTACGGCTCTCCTCATCCAGTTTCTGCCAACCGCTCTGCAAATATCGTCGCTTCACCTGGTCACAGGGCATACTACAGTACACTACCTACCCCTAAACTACCACTTCAGCTCGCTAATCCTTTGAGCTATTGCCTTTGAGCTCTGGTTCACTTCATTCCGTATTCGGTCACTTAAAGAAACACCCAACATAGCTGCCATAGCCTGCTGAGCGATTTTGAATAGGTGGAGTACTTAGTCAGAAATCAGAAATCAGAAATCAGAACCATTTATTTGTAAAACATAGGTGTACAAGATCTTAAAATTAGAGTAATATGCGCTATGTTTGGTCATAAATGACGTACAAAAGTTAAAAAATTTGATACTAAAAATTATGTCATATAAAATTATCATTACAATTATAAATTAAAGTTAATGTCAAAGACGCATATAAATTAAATAATTTTACATTTTATCACTTAAAAATTCTTGAACTGTATAATATGTCTTTTCCACCAGTAACTGATATAATTTTATTTAAATACATTTATGTTATCCGTGTCTCTAATACATTTGGGTATTTTATTGTAAATTCTTGGAGCCATACCTAATATACTCTTTGAAAATAAAGCGGTTTTATGATGAAGATTTGATATGTCGAGATTTCGTCTTATTGAATGCAGTTTTTCAAATAAATGTAAATTGTTTTTTACAAATATTGCCACTTCATATATATATAAACATGGTAAAGGTAAAATATTAAATTTCTTAAAAAATGGCTTACAACTGTCAGTGGTTTTTAATTGGCAAACTGCTCGTAGACATTTCTTTTGAGCTTTGAATGCAATAAGTTTATCAACTGAATTTCCCCAAAATATAAGTCCAAAACGCAATATTGAAGTCACGTAAGCATTGAATGACACCAAAACAGTAGCCTCATTTGCAACTTTTGTTAGGTTGTATAATGCATAGGAATATTGATTTAATTTCTTACATATAGAGTCAATATGGTATTTCCAATTTAAATTGCTGTCCAAAAATAGTCCCAAGAACCTTATATTATTTGTTTGATTTATAATTCCATTAGTATGTGATATGTCAAGATTAAAATTATTATTAGTGCGTTGATAGAATGTCATTATTTTAGTCTTATCTAAGTTCATTATTAAATTATTCATTCTTAACCAATTCATTACAGATTTAATGGACAATTCAATATCATTCTTAAATGTTTCCAAACTCCTGCTAGGAACAATCAAAGTGCTGTCATCAGCAAATAAGATAGTCTGGTTATTATTACATTTTGGCAAATCATTTATATAGATTAAAAATAATAGAGGTCCTAGCACACTTCCCTGAGGAACTCCATGTTTAGTTTCCTCTATCGATGAAATGTGAGCTAGTGTAACTTTTGTTTTGGCGCACAGTCTGTTTATAACTGTTACTTGAGTTCTGCCATCCAAATATGTTTTTATTAAATTCAATATATTACCTCTAACACCATATCTCTCTAACTTATTTAATAAGTAAGTCGTACTGTGAGTATTTCTGAAATTAGTAGCCTCGTGGTGCAGTGGGACATCGGTTGCTTTGCAAACCGGAGGTCATGGGTTGAAATTCCGGGAGGGCAACGTGTTTGTGTACCTAGTTGTTCTTTACTGACTAAGACAATGCAGGCCGTCCACCTGATTGTCTGTAAAGTACCTAAGATGATCCATGCGTCGGATGGGCATGTAAAAAGTTGATCCTGCGCCTAACCTCTCCCCCGGTAGTGTCGGTCTTCCGTCCTATCGCATTGTGAGAGGTATAAAGGAAAAGAGAATGCACTTGTATCTACGCAAACGCTTGTGTACTATAATATCTCCCGCCTAGATGGCTGATCTTGTAGAAGTTTGGCAGCTGTGGTCGTATCGGCCTGAAGGACATACTTCGGCCTGAAAGGCTTTTACATTAGGTATTTCTGAAATGAATACCTCCAAACACGCATAAATTATAAAAGCACAATGAGACGATTATACATTAAATATCATATCGCCTCATTAGTGCCTTTAATTTGATCTATATTAATGTATAAGTATAGGCACACAAAATACAAAATGGTGACTGACTATCGCCATATTATTATTATTATTCTTTTTCATAAAAAAATATAGCTATAGCAAACCACTTGGCCACAATTAAGACGATTCTAAAATTTGTAGTCATAATTTCTATAGGTCCTTAAAGACGATTAGTCTGTAGGCCGTGCCAAAAATATATCAGTCGGGAAAAAACAAATAATTGGAAAATCATAAGTATAAATAAACGGAACTAAAATGCTAATAGCTCCGTTAAAACGTTTCCTGTAGCCATTAGCAGAGTGCACCAACCACAAACCAAATTGTCTATGACGCCATCAGAAGCGGGTTATTGTAAACTAAATTTTCAACTTAAAGCAACGCAAATGCCTAGTAAGGTTTCGGGAAATAAATGAAATATTATAAAAAGCAGAATATAAAATATTGCAAATAAATGAAGATAGCTATTATATTAATAACAAAGACTTTGTAATACAATAGAGTGAAAAACATAAAATAAAACCGAAGAAGCCGAATTCATAACAAATTTACACCATCATAGTTTAATTGTCCCGATTAAAACAGCATTCAAATCCGTCCATCCATTGAGGACTACTTGGTGACAGACAGATAAGCAAATATAGGCTAAAAGGGTTAAAACTGAAATTTGGTAAATAACTTAATTTTTTCCCGAATACCCCAGGAAGAGGCTTATGTTTTTTGAGTGTATGTACGATTATGTATGTAAGCATGAATGTCTATTTCTTTGGCACGGCCTAAACGGTTCGGTGGATTATGATGCATAATATGTCGTTAGATTCGTCGTCGTTGTAGGAATGATATAAGCTAAATATTTTTATCAAAAAAAATAAAATGGGCCAGCCGCAATTTTATATCTGTTTTGTACTTCCAGAAACATCAATATGGGTATCAAATGAAAGGTTTTAATGAGACGAGTTGAAATATATATATACGTATGTATTATGTATGTATAATATAAGTGTGTGTTAAGTCAATTTTGTTTGTTCGCAGTCGGGCTTTTTTATTCTTTTATAATTCATACTTGTTACAGCCAAGTCTACATCTACACTTCTACACTAATATTATAAAGGGGAAAGATTTATATTTTTGGTAACGAATAAATTCAAAAACTACTAGACCGATTTCAAATAATCTTTCACCATTAAAATTGTACATGATCCCTGAGTAATTGGCTATATTTATTACTAGAAAAAAGTCCACCCGCGCGACGCCGCTGCCGGCCGCTAGTATAACATATAATTAAACTAGCAAAGAAGAACCTGTTCCTAATATCGATGCTTTTTCACATAACAGAAACAATATTACTCGGTCAATTTAGTAACCGTCCCCGCTACCTACATGCCTAATCATCCATATCCCAGTCGTTGAGGTCAGCGTAATACGTCACTTCCGTAGACACTAATTTATCAATTCATTCATATTACTTATCGCATCATAAAACATCTCACAACATTTTTCTTGACCTTTATCCACCACGGTCATAAGTGAATCGCCATAATTTGTCCTTGCTAGGAAAATAAAATAATAATAAATTTCCCGCCGTGTTAGAATTGCATCCCCCCATCTCCTCTCGTTGGGTGTCGTAAGAGGCGACTAAGCGAGAACGGGAAGACGGGCAGCAGCGTCTTTCTTTTGGATTTATCTACCACCTATACTGCGATCCCCAAGCCGCCTGCCAAGCGTCGAGATTATGGCAACCCCTCCCTTCTGAGGGGGAGGCCTTTGTTCAGCAGTGGACTTTTTTCAGCTGCTAATGATGATGAATAAAAAATTCAATTTGTCATATTTCGGTCAGGTCTTACCGGTCAGCCATCACAGCACTCCTGTGTTCACACATTTATTGCTACGATTTTGATCTCGTAAAGACAAACAGGTTATACCTACGTTATCGGCTTTTTAAATATAGTTCTTATGAGTGTTTTTAAGGGTGTCTCTCCTCCTATCGTATTACAATTGCGTTATCAATCTGCACTCAACAGTATCTACTGTACTAGAACTGCCTAGTTTTGGAGCATACCTAGATAGGTATGCTCCAAAACTAGACAGTTCAGTGGAAACTATCGCAAAACCATCGCCACGTGTGTTTATCCTATATTCTCTCCCATTTCAGTGGAACCACCCAACATGGCGGTTATCGGCGTGATTATTGCAATCATCCTGTTTTTAATACTACTTGTGGCATATTTGACATGGAAAGTAAAAAAAGAGAAACAGTTTAAGAGAGAGCTGAAGACAGCTGGCCTTCTCTATTTTAAAAAAGGCGTCACTAAATCACTTAACCCTACATTGGGTATTGATGAACAAGCTGAACTGCTGCCATATGATGAAAAATTCGAGTTTCCCTTTGACAAATTAAAGCTTGGTAAGTTTTTAATAGCCCAATGTTATGGAGTAAGGAGTTATGAAAATCAGAGTCTATACGCACTCGGTGCCTGCTTCTAGACGAACTGGATATGAGTAGGTACTATATTGTTACTTTAATGTACCTGTTTTCCCCTGTTGCACCACAAAATGTATAGTTATATTTTACGTAAAAATTAATGTAATCCTAATGTGAGAAAGCTATTTTTTTATTTTGTATTTATTGGTACAAACCTAAACGCTGGTGCATTTCTTTTATTTATTTATGATCATCATGGTGTCAGAGTTTTCGAGAGTTAAGCTGCCCTAAAGCTGACTTGGCTTAACGATTGCTGTATAGACGACAACGAAACCAGTCCTGGACTGACTTTTTAGGTGCCCTTCGAAGAACGTAGACGCTCGGTTCAAATACCACTAAACGGTTACCGGACCTGGACTGACATTATCTGACGTTGTATGACCAACTAATCGATTACCCAGCAGAAATCGCAACTGTCTATTCACAGATTTTTGTCAGAACAGAAAATAATAGTTTTCAAACATATTTTATTTGGTTAAAACATTGAGGTAGTTATGTACTTCGGGTTAAAATACGTTTTATTTTAGGTCACCAGCTGGGTGCAGGTGCATTCGGCGTCGTATACAAAGCTGAGGCTAGAGGTATTATAAACGCTGAAGAAACCACCGAGGTAGCGGTCAAAATGGTTAAGAAGACTGCTGATAATATGTATATAAAAGCGCTTGCTTCCGAGCTAAAAATAATGGTCCATCTGGGAAAACATATAAACATTGTGAACTTGCTGGGAGCGTGCACTAAGAACGTTGTGAAACGTAAGATGTTCTGTTGTATTTATTTTTAAAAGTTAAAGTGTCGATATTATTATTGTTGAATAGACATAAGTAATAGATAATTTTGGTTGGTTGTGAACGCATTTGCCCATTTTCGTTTCTCAATTATATATTTTTCTTTGACACTTGCTTTACTTCCTGAAACTGATGAAATTAATGCTAATCGAAGATGGAAACTATTTTTTAATGATACCAGCCCTTGTTTATGTCCCACTTTTGGGCACGGGCCAAAAGCCAATTTACATATTGACATCTCATTAGCTAATGTAAGTTTGACAGGTATATAAGGTGTTGAAGCAGAATGACCGCTTCGCATTATATTAACAGGACGCTAAACGACTATTTCCTAAAAGTTCCACGTTTGATTTCAGTATCTAAAATCCGTACATGATATACAAACTATAGACATTCCGGACGTTGCATCTCGTAACAGCGAAATGTTTTTCGCAAAGTAAATAAATACAGCCGAAGTGTTAACGTTGGGATTTATTTCAGGCGAATTGATTGTAATCGTGGAATATTGCAAGTTTGGCAACATTCACAACTACATGCAGCGCCACCGCGAGGTTTTCATCGACCAATTGACGGACAACAATGAGAAAAATTTCGGCAGAGTGAACAGAGGATTCTCCTACACTGGCGGTAGCACTGGGTAATATATTATGTTTTTTATACTACACCACCAGAAAAATCACTAGCGCGTTAGTTATTAAGTCATTAAGTTATTAAATCTTTGTGTCCGCTAATTTCACCAGCTACAGTGCCGTTCACGCCGGAACACAGCAATGCTTACACGCCGCTGCTTGGCGGCAGAATATCTGACACTGCGGTGGTAGGTACCTACCTAGATGGTCCCTTGCACAAGGAACTTATCATCTAGTAGAAAACTAGTAGTAGTAAACTATTATAGGTTAAAAATAAACCATTTATTTACATAATAAGAAAATATTTACAATGTCCTTAAAGTCAAGTTCTTCAAATATGTCGCCGCGTTAGGAGGGAAATCTAAAGATTGGAGGCGTTTGCTCTCTGTATGTATGGTCATGTTTATACGCTGGTAGAAGTTAGCTCGGCGGTCTCCTGAGACTCCACTCCGTTAGTGGTAAAATGAATATTTTATAAAATAACTTTAATACTCGCACACCTTCCTCTCGCGCATCTACCATATGGTAGATGCGCGAGTCCGACTCGCACTTGATCAGTTTTTTTTTTACTTTTTTTTATATTTTTTAACTTTATTTATCAACCAAATTATTGACTTACAAATGAACTTGCAGTAGTTACTACACTAGGCTCGCAGGCCTGTATCACAGTAACTTTAAATTACTCCCTACCGACTGCTACACACGCTAATTCATTATTTTATCAAAAGTAAAGTAAGCATATTTTCCGCTTTGTACCTAATGCAGGAAACAGGTTAGCATTTAACCTAATTTGGTTTGGATTTTACGTCCGATGATCAGCGATATGGGACTGTTATTAACACGCTTTTATCAGCTTGACCTGTATGTATGTATGTATGTATGTAACTATGTATGTATGATGGTAATGGAATCATGCGATGCAATTTTGGGAACCCTTGGATGGTAACTAGTAAACACATCGAGTTTGGGCTCATTTGATTTGTTTTAAAGAGTTCTTTTCACTTTGACCATTAATGAGGACCTGATGATGGAACAGGAAGGTGGGTAACGGAACCCTGGAATGGCTACTAGTAAACACATCGAGTTTGGGCGCATTTGATTAGTTTTAGAGAGTTCTTTTCACTTTAACCATTAATGAGGACCTGATGATGGGACTGGAAGGTAGGGGACGGAACCCTAGTATCGCTTCTAGTAAACACATCGAGTTTGAGCTTATTTGATTTGTTTTAAAGAGTTCTTTTCACTTTGACCATTAATGAGGACCTGATGATGGAACTGGAAGGTAGGGGAATTACGTAGTGCTTTCTTAAATTTAGCAAACTCATTGCGATACCTATGCGTAGGTAATATCTACCCTTTAAATATATGTTTTGAAACAACCTGCCTACGATTAAGCTACGAATAAATAAAAATGTCCAAGATTATCTGTATTTTAGACTAATATTTCTAAGACTAAAAAGTGTAAAATAAATTCATAGTTTAAAAACTAAAAATACACGCTTTTATAAAGTACCTATACTGCACTAAAAAGTAATAAATAATTTATGGAACTCGTTCTTTCTATCTACCCCGTGTTTGTCATTGAGCATTATATTTAAGTGTGAAAGCATGGGGCGCCTTTTCTGAATAACAGCTTAACATTTCTTTCCAATTTCAAATAGGTAAGTAAGTACTTTTATCGACATGACAATAATTTGTAATCAATGAATACAGAGAAAAAGCGCCCCACGCTTTCACACTTAAATATAATGCTTAATGACAAACACGGGGTAGAAAGAAAGAACGAGTTCCATAAATTATTTATTACTTTTTAGTGCAGTATAGGTACTTTATAAAAGCGTGTATTTTTAGTTTTTTAAACTATGAATTTATTATAAATAACATTAATATTTCCCCAAAAACGTCTCTACTTACTAGATTTACACATACGTAATTTATATACCTATCTGTGATCACCATTTATTTCTTCTCGTTAGAGAAGCCTTCAATAGGTCCCCGGGACATGTAGGGGTCAACTAGGTACCTATGTGTGATTTTTTACCCACTTAAACCCACGCTGTCGCATCGGCACATGACAGGGGATGCTGGGTTCTACGGTGGGATCTGCATCAGATACCCCGCCGCCGGTGGGCCTATTAAAGGGAACCTGTGACGGTGCTGACGGGGACTAGGGTCGCAATCCCGCTGCCGTACTCCTCGGGGTCACCGCCGGTCGTACTCAGTGGACGTAGTAATAATTCTTTATTTATCAAAGTAACACAAAATAAGAATTTTAATAGAGACTAGTTAGTGCCTAATGAATTTACGTTGAACCTAATATTAAACAATTTTCCTGTACTCTCGTGGTATCAAATTTAATTGATTCTTCATTTGATTCTTACAGGGCTCAATCTGACTACTTTAGTATGAACAATACTCAAGACACTGATCACACGTTCCTGAATACAGCCAATAGCAACAGATCGGGAAGGAAAGGTATGTATTTTCTACACTAACTAATAATACAAAAAAAAATTGTCATCATGAGAATATAAACACTACTATCAGAGACTACTAAATTATTAAAAATAATGTCTCTCTGACAAATACAGAAGATCTATCTTCGAAATGACCATCTTATATGCGGCACGCTATAATGACCTTGCTGAGGTTTGTATTGTTCGTTCGTTTCGTTATTATTTTGTCTTCATTACACGAAATGTAAAAAATATAAAATTAGGCAGTTGCTTCTTCTATTTAAACCTTTAACTGCCGGTCCTAATAACCTATCGATCCATTACTATAAGTTATATTTGAAAGAGCAAACGTGTTGGGTTTTTTGAAAACAGCGAGGAAAAGTAACATCGAAGGAAATGGATTCTAGGCGTTCCACAACATACTCGTAAATACCTATAGCTATTTGCACTAGTTTTTACGCAAATGGTGGTGCACTCTACACTGCTGCAACGCTTTAATCATTTGCCCTTTTTGGCTGCTCAAAGTATCACGGTTATTTGAGTCGATCACAGAACATTTTAAAGTTCCCTGGAGTCAACAGTCACCATAATCTATACTTATAATAAAACTGTAACAGGTCCAATTCTGTACATTGAAGATATTTTGAAAATTATATTTGGAGGGCATTCTATAACCGATACTGAGGCCAAAAATGTAATTTTTTTAATTTTTGTCTGTCTGTCTGTCTGTCTGTCTGTCTGTCTGTCTGTCTGTATCACGGCTGAGCATCACGCCGAAACTACTGAATGGATTCAAATGAAACTTGGCATGATTTGAGATCTTACTACGAGGTAGGACATAGGATACTTTTTATCCCGTAATCTAGCACGGTTCTTTTGGGAGAGGGGATTAAAGTCAAAACGGGTACTTGGTTATACGCTTGGTCCCATTTTATCAATTTTTCTTTATAATATAATAAATATTAGTAAGGGAACACTCATAGAGAGTTGTTATCAAGGTTTTGTAATCGATCGGGTTAAGCAACGTTAGGTAAGGTCATTAAATAGATGGGTGACCGTTTAACGCCATGTGAACTAAACGGGTCCGTGCTTCGAAGAGCAAGTAAAAAGTGGGTCCCAGTTTTTAACCGACTATAAAAAATGAGGTTATGTATTCGATGCGAATGTCTGTTATTCAAAGTTTAGTTAACGTAAAAATAGCGCAGGCGGAGCTGCGTGGGTCAGCTAGTTGTAATATAACAGCGTGTTAAAAAGTAATAATTATCATCGTCTGATATTTAGTATTTCATGTCTAATCTTCTTTGTTGTAATTTTGCCAGACAATACTAAAGTAACGGAACTTGTCAGAGGTAATTTTTAAGATAATTTGTGCAATGTTTATTCCTTTAATTTTATTTTGTTTTTTTTTTAATTTTTTTATTACTGACCTACGTTTTTAAGAGTATGTATCAGGTGCATGTTTATTTTAAATATAATAATTTAATTATGTTGGTTTTGTATTATTATACTATTTTTTGCGCCAATGTTTGGTAATGGATGCTGGTGGTTCATTAAAATTCCAATTACATACAAAAATGTTTTAATCGTATCCATATTTTGTTGCTTTATAAACTATTTATTTACTACAATATTGAAATCAAACTACTTTTACGGATTTTATCGCGGTTTATTTTAGATTTTACTATCCCGACGTTTCGAATGCTTTGCAGCACCCATGGTCACGGGAGGACCCATGGTCATGGTTGCTGCAAACATTTCAATGTGTAATATTTGCGTAAAGTAAAAGACAACACAACACAATACAATATTACAATATGTTATGAGATTATTACAATATGTTATAATTTTATGTAAACTTGATTTAGGTTGTATATTTATTAATGACGATGTTAAAATGGATTGTAATATTTATAATTAGCTTATGCTAGGTTATCTGAGTAGTTAAAATGGTATGAATGATGCCATTTTAACTACTTAGATAACTAAAGATAATAGATCTGAACCTTAAAAGCTTTAAAATAAACGAAAACAATCATCAGTATCCAAAATTCGATACATCTCAAACAAAGTTTTTCCAGTGTTGTTTATCTGGTCAAGAGCAGTAAGCATATTATTAAATCAAAAAATTGTAAATTAAATGTTTTGTTTAAAATGATGTGCACAATTTTTTTGGCAAAGCAATAATTACTTTTGATATACAAAAAAACGTTCAGCCACATCCAGTATACATTTATCCATTTTCTTATCATAGTGTCAGAAGGCTACGTGCAACCAGAATGGAGGACAACTTACGAGAGCGACTACAGTTTCGATGGGTGCAACCCTCGACCGCTCACCTCCCGGGACCTCCTGGTATGGGCATTCCAAATAGCAAGAGGAATGGAATACCTAGCTAGCAGAAAGGTTAGTACCTATCTAAAGAAAATACCAGTCGGAATCTAACGACCAAACTAACCATCTGTCAACATTTTCTTGACAGTTGGGAGACAAATGGGAGCCAAAAAAAATTGCTATAGACCTCCCCCTTAAAGGCCGGTTGCTATAGTCCCCACACTTGGCAGGTCTCTTAGGGTCTGGCGTTGGGATCGCATCATCGCAGTGTATATTGAAATGCCAGTGCCAGTACCTCGCAATTATATTAATATTATGATCGATCATCAACAGAGGTCGTCAACCTCTATCAGTTTCTAGGCTGACGCAATATTTTTATGATTCGTGTACCAACTGTATAGTAGTGTGACTGACCCTGTTGAAGCTTGAATGTGATTTATATTGGACTTACGAAAGTTTAAACAAGTATAAATTTTATTAAAGCCCTAAAGCCCAACTGCGAACAAGCTAAATAGTCTTATATTATATTACCTACTTATGCATACAAAAAAGTATACATATACTTTTTTGTAATTATCATACATATTTCAAATTTTCACGTTAAGAAATTTCATTTGCTACCCAAATATTTTTGGAAATAAAAAAATACTAAATGGCGGCTGTTGGACGCGATATTATATTTTTGAAAAAATATATAGATTGTGTCGCTCCCACTACTTAGACGAATCTAACGACATGATATAACCCAAATACCATCGAGCCGTTTAGGGTGTAGGCTGTGCCAAAGAAATAGATAGGTACATACATACATACTTCCTTTCGAAAAACTTAGCTCTGTTTATGGGGCATTCGGGCAATGACGGCTATAGGGCTCTATTCAAAAAAATTCAAAATTCAAAAATTTTTATTTCAAATAGGCTTAACGCTAGCACTTTTGAACGGTCATTTTTTTTAAAAGCTACCACCGGATCACAACGCGGCCTCAACTGAGAAGATCCGGCAAGAAACTCAGCGGGCTTGTCATTTTTTCACATTTTTTTTTAAAACAAAGTTTGTCTTTTTACAATTAGATTAGCACCAGCGACAGTGTGTCCTGCCGTTCAAAATATCAAATAAAATAAAAAATACGACGAAAATACAACAAACTAAAATGCCAAAGGGATAGTAGTCGGACCAGTCCCCCCAAGCAGCACCCGCGCACGAGTTGACTCGAGCAGCAGCCATCACTCCCCTCAACCATATTGGAGGGAAGGGGGTGACCCGCCCGCCCTTCTCACACATAAAAATTCATTTGTTTCTCGCAGATATTTGCGATGCGATGCGAGTTCGCAGATATGTGTGGGAGCCCATACTCCGCGAAGTACGCGGTGCATGCGCAAATAATGCGGTTTAGTAATCTGGCTAATTATAAACTGTTCAGGACGTATTTTCCTATAAGGTGTATGTATATTATGTACCTATAACATTATAGTCATAACAGCCGACGCACCTTCTACAATATTATTCGCATAGTGAAATCTAAAACATGGTATCTATTGCAAATACATGAAATTAAGCACATTTAATAGGTGGTAGGTTCCTTGTGCAAGGGACCAGCGTTGTTGCGTTCAGGTATGTAATAATAATAATGTTCTCCTGGCTGATACGACCAAAGCGACCTATCTTTCACAAGATCAGCCATTTACGCAGGAGATATTATAGATCTTTTACCTCTCACAATCGGATATCATTGGATGGAACGCAAAACCGACACGACCGGGGAGAGGTTAGGCGCAGGACCGACTTTTTACATGCCCATCCGACACATGGATCATCTTACTTTACAGACAATCAGGTGATAGGCCTGCATTGTCTTCGGCGACTCCAAGGAGGACGGCAGCGGGGTTGCGACCCCCGTCCCCGTGAGCACCGTGAATGGTTCCCGGGGGCTATAATGCGCCCCCCGGCGGCGGGCTCAAAGGCAAGGCACTGAGGGGCCCCTGGTGCAGATCCCACCGGAGAGCCCTGGGGCCATGTGCCGATGCGACAGCCGCGGGGGTTTTAGTGGGTAAGAATCCCACATACCCCGGTCGAGCCCCACTGCACCCGGGGATCTTTGGAAGATTTCCCCCGCGTCAAAAACAAAAAAAAAGGCCTGCATTGTCCTAGCCAGTAAGGAACAACTACACAAAGTTGTTGCTCCCCGCGGGATTCGAACCCGTGACCTCCGGTTTACCAAGCAAGCGGTTTCCCACTGCGCCACGGAGGCTACCCAGGTAGGTACCACCACAGTGTCAGGCATTCTGCCGCCAAGCAGTATTATGTAAACATTGCTGTGTTCCGGTGTGAAGGGCACTATAGATGGTGATATTATCGGACGCAACAGACTTCTAATGTATTTTTGGTCTCAAACGCGGTAATTATTCTTCTGGTGTTGGATGATGCTAGCAGCATCCAAAGGCTGCGGTGACTGCATACAATCTGGCGGTCTAATGGCTGTCTGACAACTTGCTGGTATCAAAAAATAAAAATAGATAAAAATAATAATCATTTCTATTATAATAAGGTAGCTTAAATATGGAAATATTTGCAGTCAATTTGAAATAGGCATGAACTTCACAAACGCGTTCTTTGCGTCACATTAGGATCGTCACAATTATTGCCGCACTCAGAGTCTGTAAGTGTATCGTTATGTCATCTCTTAGTCTAGATTTGATTCTAGATTGAGGTTAGTAATGGTTAAATATAAAATTTAAGTCTCATTACCAACGAGTTTTAATGCCCGTTATATATTATTACAGGTCTTGCATGGAGACTTAGCTGCAAGGAACATTCTGCTAGCCGAAGATAATATCGTGAAAATTTGCGACTTCGGCTTAGCAAGAAGCATTTATAACAACGACGAATACCAGAAAAAAGAAAATGTAAGTAAACCTTTTCATTTTATTTCCAGCCAGAAGCAAAAATGTATGAATTACGTTGCGTAGTTTTAGAAATGTAAATAATAAAGGAATTTGGGTAAACAAATGTGTGGTTGGCATACACATAGGTATGGTTGTAGTGCCTTGCGGTCAGTGGGCAAGTGCTTGCCTTGGAAACAAGGGGTGCACCTTGTTTCTTTCCTTAATCATGTGCGAGTCGCCTTTGCGCGATTGTTACTAGCTTTCGGGGAAGGAAAAAATCGTGAGAAACCTGCATGTCTTAGAAAGCCGAATTAGCTTTCGAATGACGTGTGAAGTCCGCCAACCCCCTTCATCTTGAGGGGAGGCGCGTCTCAATAGTGGGACAAAAACGAGGGCTGGTATTATTATTATAATATAAGCTAGTGCTTGGCTGAAGACCTAGTAATCCTACCTGATAGTAAGCGGCGATTTGGTGATGTTAAAGCACACTTTAGCCCAGCAAAGCTCACCACAATCCACATTATAATTGGGAGAAAAACAGACTCAGGTAAACTATTCTAGACCTTAGTTAAATGGCAAAGCAAATCGCTTAGCCCGGACTGATGGGACGAACACAATGTAAGGCTGCGTAGTGGCCCTGCGTCTCCGATCTGATGATGGAATAGAGAAAATAGGATCAAGTGATTCCCGTGCACATTCCTAAAATAGATTCTGTAATATTTTATTCCATGTTTCAGTGTCTCCTGCCACTGAAGTGGCTCGCCATCGAGTGCATGACAGACAGGATATTCTCCACACAGTCCGACGTGTGGTCCTTCGGCATCGTGTTGTGGGAGCTGTTTTCATTAGCTAAGACACCTTACCCGAACATTGGCCCTGCTGACTTACTCCAATGGCTGTCTGAAGGGTAATTATTGAGTGTATTCTTTTTAATCAATTAATCGTTGAGGACGTTTTTTTGTACTACCAAGGTAGCAAGCAAGCATGTGGCCCGCCTGATAGTAAAGTCACCGCAGCCTATAGATGCTCGTAACACCAAAAAAATCACCAGCGCGCACTCGACCTTTAAGACATTAGATATTATGTAGGTGGTAGTTGTACAAAATGACAATATGCAAGAGCCCTCGAGAGGCCTATGCATAATAAAGAATTTGGAATTTGAATTAAGTTTTTTGCGACTGGTAATTTCACCAATTACAGTGCCCGTTACCTTGGAATACAGCAATATTTAGACATTCGTGCTGGGCGGCAGAATATCTGACACTGCGGTGGTACCTACCTGGACAGTTTCTTTCACAAGGAACCTACCATCTAGTACAATAGTAGGAAGATATCGACAGTACGTGAGCTTTCATCATTATCATCATCAGCCTGAGCACGTACCTACTTCACTGCTCAATATAATCCCTTTAAAGTATAGAGGCTTGGCTGGCGTATTGGGGATCGCAGTATACGAGGAGATGGATATTTACACTTTAGCGATGCGTCGGCGGCGGTGCTAAAGGGAGGATCCTCCGACTGAGTGTGATGCTAGGTCAGGGCTGAAGCCCCCGACAGTTGTTGTCGGGATGTTGTATATATTCTCAACGTTTGAGAAACTTCGCTTGCGTGATTCAGGATTCGGAGGTGTCGCCATCTATCGCGTTGTATGTGGTACTACTCGCTTCTCATCGCATCGCTGTACCAGATGTGGTGCCATCTGGTTGTGTCGAGTCGCGAGTATACTGCGATCTCCATCTCCAAGCGGGGGATTATGGCAACCCCTCCCTTCTAAGGGGAAGGCCTTTGTTCAGCTGTGGACGTATATCGGCTGCTAATGATGATGACTGTGATTATTGCAGAAATCGTCTGGCGAAGCCGAACTATTCCGACGACAAAATATATAACGTAATGCTGAAGTGTTGGGAACAGAAACCTACCTCTCGACCTTCCTTCAGCCAACTGCAAGAGTTACTTGGTGGCTTCTTAGAGGAAAATGTCCGGAATGTAAGTAGCATGAAGTAATTTCAATTTATGTTCTCTTAAAAATTATAATATTCTCTTCACTTTCTCGAAACCTACTTATTCATAAAAAAATATTCTGTAAGCGGCATTATTCGTTGTGGTCGGCGGTTGCTGATTTAGAAACATCACGGTGTGTGAATTGTCCCAGGATATTATTATTATTATTATCACAAATTACAAGAAATCTTCAATATAATTTTTAAGAGATGGCAGTGATTTCTATTTATGGCTGCCCTCCAGTTACGATAGATGTGAACTGCATCGGAGTCTCGAGACGCTTCTGGTGTGTACCTTATACACCCCTCGAGTAGAACGGTGACTCCAAGGAAGATAGCGGTGTGGTTGCACCCCCGTGAGCACCGTGATAAGTTCCCTCGGAGATATAATGCCCCCCTTACACTCTAAAAACCCCTCAAAGGCAAGGCACTGAGGGGTTTTTAGAGTGTAAGTCCCGGGGACCCGTTGAAGGTTTTCCCCGCGATAGCAAAAAAAAGGTATGATTGCGGTAAACCACAATCTATAAGTACATATAAAATTACTTAACTGACAGACTGATTCATTCATCAACACACAGGCCAAACTGCTGGGGCCTAGAAAGCTGAAATTTGGACGGTAGGTAGGTTCTTACTATGGCGTAACCATCGACTAAGAAAGGGGCTCTGAATATTCCACTTCTAAAGGGGTTAAATGAGGTGTTTTCATTTGTATGAAACTTTTAATTTTATGGTTCGATTTACTTGAAAATTATTGAAAAAATTCTAGAAATAAAATAAATAAATTCGTGTTTCGCGATTTTTTAAAAACAACCTTTAGGGATGCGCTAGAGGTTGGTAAACTTTGTATGGAAAAAATAATAGCGGGCGAAGCGGAATTGCTAGTTTTGTATAAAAATTACAGCCCTCCAAATAAAATTATTCTATGTTCCCTAGCATTACGTGGATCTAAACTCCCCGTACACGGACATGAACGTGAAGACTGAGGGTCAGGAGGACTACCTGGCGATGGTGTGTGCACCTGACTACAATAATCTGGTCACTCCGAGCCCTCACCACTACGTTAATGAAGCTAGAAGCTTCTTCCCACCGACCCCCACGCAATTAGGTGAGATCTTGTACATAATTATGTATATTCTAGAGTCGTACGTGTATATTCTAGAGTCTAACTTGAATTGTCTAACTGTTAAACGATTTGGAAATAGGTATTACTCGGGGTTAAAACCATGCCGTACTTTTAAGCGTTTCTGCCATACCTATTTTGGAAAAGGTACAATAGTAGAAATCTAAACATAGGTTCCCTTAAATTTAGCTACTTCCGAGCAGGGATGTTGCGAATATTCGCATCCGCATCCGCAAATGCGGAGCTTCCGCATAAAATTAGACTTCTGCATCCGCATCCGCATCCGCAATAATCAATGCGGATTTTCATGCGAATGCGAATGTAATACAAGTTGCGACGAGAAATAAATGGTCGTGGCCGCCGAGTGGTGCGTGCCGTTCGCACGTGACAATGAATGGAAGCGAAGAAATTGGTGGACAAGATCCGACGCGTTTGATTTGGTGCATCATTTGTTTATTGTAAATAAATCATAACGTGTATGTTTGCGCTGTGGATTACTTGTCGTATAGATAGATGGCGGCAATATTACTCTTTATTGAGTACTAGCTGACCCACGCAGCTCCGCCTGCGCTATTTTTACGCTAACAAACTTTTAATAACATACATTCGCATCGAATACATAACCTCCTTTTTTATAGTCGGTTAAAAACTGGGACCCACTTTTTACTTGCTCACCGAAGCACGGACCCGTTTAGTTCATATGGCGTTAAACGGTCACCCATCTATTTAATGACCTTACCTAACGTTGCTTAACCCGATCGATTACAAAACCTTGATAACAACTCTCTATGAGTGTTCCCTTACTAATATTTATTATATTATAAAGAAATATTGATAAAATCGGACCAAGCGTATAACCAAGTACCCATTTTGACTTTAATCCCCTCTCCCAGAAGAACCGTGCTAGATTACGGGATAAAAAGTATCCTATGTCCTACCTCGCAGTAAGATCTCAAATCATGCCAAGTTTCATTTGAATCCATTCAGTAGTTTCGGCGTGATGCTCAGCCGTGATACAGACAGACAGACAGACAAAAATTAAAAAAAAAAATACATTTTTGGCCTCAGTATCGGTTATAGATTGCCCTCCAAATATAATTTTCAAAATATCTTCAATGTACAGAATTGGACCTGTTACAGTTTTATTATAAGTATAGATTTATTTATGATCTTAAACATCCGCATCCGCATCCGCATCCGCGGATGTGAGCCTTTAAAAATCCGCATCCGCATTCACATCCGCGGATGTGAAAAAATCGGCATCCGCAACATCCCTGCTTCCGAGGCCCCTTAGAGCTGGATTAACTCTAGTTGATGCAATTGTTAAGAGCAACTTTAATTTTTCTCATAGGTACATGCACCCAGTAATACCGGGCCAACTTATCTCATCTACACTATAAACTACACAATTCATTGACTATTAATCGATTAAGCGTAAAACTTGGAATTGCATCTTGCTTTCAATTATCAGTTGTTACACTGCATACTTCTGTGGTCGTTTATGCGGTTACTCTATGATCTAGGGTTCGAGTCCCAGGCTATGCAACGTGTTGTCCAGTCTTAAAATTGCAACTGTACCTTATCTATTTCATTATTCGTTAAACGAGCTCCCATAAATAGCATAATATTGTTTTGTTGCATTAAAATTTTACCTGTTTCGGTTAAAATTATTTTTGTAGTTTTTTTTACGTGTATTATGTAGTACTTAGTGAGTTTGTTATACCAGCCTATTTGTAAACTTCACTATCATATTCTATTTATTTATATATTTTATAATCTAAGTACTTACATAGAATAACATTAAAGGAAAGAAGAAATACATATAGGAAAGAATAGTACAAAAGCACTGCTTAATCGTAATAAAGTTTAAGAAAGTAAAGATGCAAGATATGTAGGTATATTCAAATGAATACATTACACGTGACGAACAAACAAAAAAAGTTAGTATGAAAAAAAACATTTACGCGTTTAAATTTCGGTCCAAATTTGTATATGTCTGCCAGACAACATTGTATTCTACATAATTATATTACATTTTCTTTTGTCAGACGATACGGATAACACAACACTGTGATTAGCTACACTTAGTTTTCGGAACGGTAATATGAAGCATGAGTTTACGTTGTTACTAACAATGAACAGATGTTTTGGTATTCGTTTCACACACCACACTTAAACTAATACATTTGAAATTGTATTTTATTGGTTCTGATATTTATTTGGTAAAATCGTGTGGCATGCTCGTGGTTTTTACTCAGTGAGTTAAAACTAAATAAACATAATTCGCAAAATAAACGTTATACGCAGTTTTAGCTTTGTTAAAATGTGTAAGAATTGGAGTAACTTAACCAACACCCTTTTAATACACACTTTTCGCCAAAGATACTAAATATTATGTCATTGCTATTAAAGTTTTTATAATTTTTCTTTTCTGTTCAAAGGTACTGAAAAGTCCTTATAGAGCTGATGTGATTGTATCTCTTATTTTACTTAATATCTTTAGGATTTCTACACACATCAAAAGTGTCTAGGGATCAACATATATTTTTGCAATAACTTTTCTCCTGATTGATATTAATTAAAATTTTCTTTAAGGATTCATCAAATAAAGTGTTTTCGTTTGTCACAGTAACGATAAACCAAGTCACCTTTGCATTAATAAAGAAATTTGCCATTTTCCTAATAAAGGGATTTTTGACATTTGAACCACTAACACAAAAGTTCGAAAAAAAGACTGAAATAACAGTTTTCTTTAAAATTTTATTGGGTAACTTAAACAATTAATAATCCGTGTTTCTACCGCGAACACTAACAACACAAGAACATCGGTTTGGCATACTCAAAATGAGTTCATCCAAATCACGCTGTGGAATGGCCGCCCATGTTCGTTGCAACAACAAAAAAAGGTCTTCTTGCGACTGGATACCCTCCATATTCGGCAGAGCTCTTCTCTGTAGCATATCCCATGCATGCTCAATCGGGTTCAAGTCTGGCGACTGAGCAGGCCAGGGCAGGACATTGATGTTAGCTGCGGCGAGAGTCTGTCTTACAACTCTTGCGGTGTGCGGTCGTGCATTATCATGCATTAACTGAAATAAGGGACCGATTTGCACTTGTAGAGGAACGATGACGTCTGATACAATCGTCTCAGCATAAATTTGAGCGTTGAGGTTGCCTCTGATCCAAATCAACTCAGTTCTTCCGCCGATCCAAATACCCGCCCATACCATGATGGTTCCACCACTATAAGGATGGACTTCCTGACAGGATTTTAATCGCTGTTGGCGTCCAGGGGTTCTCCAGTGTCGTATACGTCTTGTATCCGGTCTCATACCAAAACGAGACTCATCAGAAAAGCACACGAAACGCCATTGTTCTTCTGCCCATTTTTTTGCCCAAAAATGCTTGATCCCTAGACACTTTTGATGTGTGTATTTGTAGATCTGTCAGCATGCTAGCGAAACTTTCTTCGTGCATCTTTAAACCAAATATGACTTCTAGTATGCTTCTAGTAATGTAATGGTTCGTAATGTGTATATGGTTCGTAATGTGATTTTAATGTACAAAACAATCCTTTCAGATGAGGAAGGATACCTACAAATGAGCCCAGTTTCTAAGCAGGCTATATTCAGTCCGAGGCTACAGGACACGAAATTTGACTTCGATGCTAGGAAATATAATCCAAGGGTGTCCGAAGCGAGCAGCTATGGGTCTGAGCTGACGCCGATGCTCGATCTTAACAACCTTCCCACGAGGAGCGGCTCAGAGTCCGACCACGAAGGCAACGCCTCCCCTTACCTCAAAAAATGCACAATGATCAAGGAAGAATCTGACGAGGTGTTTGAAACACAACAAAACAACGCAAAGAACGCGTTAAACACAGCTGTCACTAACCCCACGTATATCACATTGGATGTTGATATAGAAAAGAAACCCAAGGATATTAACAATTACATAAACGTACCGAACGGTGGTCTAGTCAAATAAATTTGTATGTTACCGAATAAATTACTAATCTCATTTACTTGTAATAGTAATATATTTTATTTTATTATGATAACACGCGTTCTGCATACGTGTCAAATTTTATTGCTGTTATTTTTTACACCCTTTACTGAATGTCTTTTTCTATTAGCTTGAATGTTTTATATTTTCATAAGTGTGTAAATAATTCTGTTTGTTTTAAGAGTGCCTGCTTTCTGTTTGTTGTCTTTTCTGTTCCTATAAATTTTATCTGATCTTATGCTTTTAAATTCTTCATGTTGTTAAGTTTGTTTCTAAGTTTTTGAGACTAGTTTCTATGTGCATTGAGAATTACTATATGTTATTGAAATAATAAGTGAAACGTTCTGGACATTTGGAAACATATTATATACACACTGTGATTCGATAAGGATCAGTATAATAAAATATTAGATTTACTTATTAGTATTTGTTTACTAACAATGAGTATAGCAGTTTGAGAAAGCGACCTCTATAATAAAAATTTACTCAAGCATAGAATATTAAAGTTTAACAAGTCTATCAATAAATTGATATTTGTCAATTTATGGCAACTTTCGATTGAGATATGTGACGCATGTACGGAGTGTATAGGTATGATGTGATATTTTGTTGTAGAAATAATAAGCTTTTATTAAAATTTAAAATTGAATCAGGTGATTGAACAGTTGTTGAATAGGTAATGAGGTTGAATTCAATTTGCTCTCAATTGTACTGAGAACTTTGGTTAAGTTTACTATTATTTTCTTAGTTCAATGCCAATTCAACCTGAAACTGGCCTTGCAGTTCCGTAAACGTTGAATTTGCTGAACAGATTGTAAGAAGTACGTTTGTTATTTTAAACGAATTGAATCAATGCATATGATGTTACCGTGAGTAGAAACATCAAATGGTCTTGAATGTTCGCTGTATGTTTTATAAACCCCACCAGATTAATATTATTGCATAATATTTGAATATTTTCATTTGAAAACATTCCTATTTTTTCAATGAAGTGTACATGAAACGTGTATATACAATTTTCCACAACTTTTAAACTAGGTTTTAGAATTTTGGGTTTTATGTTAGATACGTGCATGTAGTATAGGTATTTTCAAAGAGTAAACATATAATTATAATTGTAAAATGAAATTATTTTTTAAGTAAGTATAATTCAAAATTTAGATTAGTTTTGTCTAGTCCGTAAATGAAAAAGAAACATGGATTGGAAATTAGTTGTTCAAGTTGTTTAATGGTTAAGTTGAATTTTTGTAACGATTTTTAAGTTCTTTTTAAGGTTCTATATTAATTTATCTACTTGACAACAGTTAGTTTGGTTTTTTGATATGACTATCAAATTATATAGTTTCCAGTACTAACATAACAATAATGTAGCCAACATTATATGGTTACTGACTCGTTATGGGTACTCCTCTGTAGGTACCATGACCATTTGTAAGTAGATAGATAGGGACCTAATAAATTATGTTGTCAATGATCAAATTGTATTTTCTATTTGTTGTACAAATCATGTGGATGCCATATATTTCGTAAAAATAAATCAATGTGATATTAAAATAATAAACAGATTTTTATTTTCTAAAACAGCGCTTGTTGCTCATCACCAAGTCCATGATTTCCTTTCGGAACTCTATATAGTTGTACAATAGACGCCGAAGTATTACTGTGTTACAAGAGTCTCAAAGTTATTATAATAATCCTCTCATGAACGCAACGACAACTGACTCTATTGTGGCAGCACCCTGTAATGAAAAAAAAAACTTTAAATACTTAAGAATTAATAAAAAAGTTCTCATATATCACTCGACGGACGTCGTCGTTCACATGTGTGCACATAACAAATCCACTTACGTTAGCGTCGTCGAGTGGTGTTAAACACAATTTATCAATACAATGTATCATGACCGGCTTAAGTGACCAAGAATTTCTCTAGACAAGATATTGCCTTGTGTATTTTATTAGACTTTAGTTAGGACCTAGTTCTTTATGATTCGTTAAAAGTCACACTCGAACCCATATAAGTACTACCTATAAGCAAAAAACTCTCGTCGATCCATTACTGTGTGAAAAAAGGATATACCAATAAAATACTTGTAAGCATTTATTATGTTCGCAATAGATTACTTATTTTATTTCACTCGAGACTCTGTGGTCATGCGGGATGCGCCCGCATAGCTGAACCCGCATCTGCGAGTTCCGAAACTAAAACTATCACAGATTCAAGTGACTTCACGCAAATTAAATTGGTGTGAGCCTTGACGTCTATACATACTTAATGTACAGTTTACTTACATCTTTAAAAGCTTCTACGAGACCCAAAGGAATATCCATGATCATCTTTACAAAACTGGTGACTGCCTGCAAAAACATAAAACCTAGAATCTTTTGACAAGCTTTAAGGGTTAATATCTTGAACACAGTAATTTGTTTAAGCTACAGTGCCTTTCACACTCAAACACAACAGTGTCTACACATTGCTACTTCTGGATCTAGATGACATCTTGCTCAATCTAGAAAGACCATTCCCAAAATAAACTCTTTGAATGCGGTATATTTGCTAAATTCGAATATAATCAGAATGAAGTCGCAGGAAACCAGTTGTCTCAAAAGTAACATGATCCATGAGTCGGCTGGATACTTAAAAAGCCGGACATGCGACCACACTCTCTTTGGTCATCTCAGTTTTCCGTCTAAGGCCAGCACCACCACACAGGCAGTATTATTATGATCTTACTATAAGCAGTATCAGTAATATAAGGTAGAGACGTCATACAGGTACGTAGTTTATAGCTCGGTCACTTTCTATCGAGAAAGTAAGGTGAAAATAATATTGGTATTAGAGGTGATGGTACACGCCCTGTGATCCTAATCAAATAAATATTTCTATCGGATTGTTGTAACACACAGTATACACTTGTGTATGCGCTAGAATTTGTGCGCAATGATACCTTCCAGCAAACCAAAACTATTATGAACAAATTCACTCACTCCAGGCGGTTTTGATTCACTGGGCATTCTGGAGGCTGGAGGATGGGTACTGCCGTTAACCTGACACATTATTGGAACAACGTAAATCATCACTACAACGAATACTCTCGAATCCATGCCTGCCATATTCAAACACTACACGAAACGAGTATTCCAACATCTTAAATACGACGCGTACACGACGAGTCCTCATGCCTATTATTCTACTTCAGCCAATTATATGGACGCCATTCAAATTTTCTACTGTGATGTTAATTTTCTTTAAATTTTTAAGGTTGAGTTTTGTTTGTGTTCGAGCAAGTGTTGTAGCTAATTGGTACGAGGGCACGTTGTTGGCATAGGAGGACAAGGTCTATATTTTTGAAGCACATAATATGTGCGTTTTTCAGACTTACTGTTCAAGGTGGGAGGTTGACTCACGAGTAGTCACGAGGCTAGAGAGGGCATAGTTGGAAGCTATCCTGGAATAGAAATTTGTTTTAGGTAACTGAGTAATTCTTTGCCTATCGAACAAAAGAATCTCAAACCAAAAGAATAAGAATAGATGGGGCATAGTACCATTTAATAAGTGAAACCAACAAAAGTAAAAACTCAAGAAATTAATGTAAGAGTAAGAAATTAATGTCCACAGTGTAAAATAATACAGTTGGAGCAAGTACTAGAAATAACGACTGTTTGTGAGTAAGTATGTTCAGAGCCTTTTGATCATACTGTGCTCAATTGTACATACTGTCTGTTATTTTATTTACACTGTGATAATTACTTTGAGATTTGGTATTACTTTATTAGGTGGCTTCACTTAAGAAAGAATAGACGGGCGCACACTCGGTGCGCCCGTCTATTCTTTTTATTTTGGTCTTAAGCCTCCCTCCATATTTTAGTAATATAGGAAGGAACCCTTATTACGACTCTTTGTCTTTTTATGTCGACTAACTTCTGTAATAACTAAAATTATAGAGTACGTCAGGACGTCAGGCGAAGATGTTATAAGTATTTGCTGCTATTTATCACGTTTTACAACGTAATTATATATGTACTTATATATTGGTTCTAATATAACACATTACATATTCTAGAATATTCATCTCATAAATAAACACGGTTGTCATGGTTCTGCCTATTATGACCGTAAAATTTTAAACTCTATTGAGTAAAATTGGTAAAATAATATTACAAAAGCCTCCATTATTTAGATATTTAAATGAATTAGACTTCTATAAGTAGAACGAAACAACTACTTTTACTAAAATTACCTAGGTATTAGTTGATCACAATAGATGGAGCACAATACCTACTACTAAATGAAGCCACCTAAAGTAATACCAAATCTTCATCATCATCATCATCACCTCATAGAAACCATTCAAGATATTGTAATGTTCGATCTATGTAGAACTTACTTAACTTTCGAAATATTTGTGGCACTGCTATTGGCATAAAAGATTGGACTTATCTATATAAAGGTGTACATTCGGGCTTTAAGCAATCCAAAGATATTTAATTCTTTGGAATAGCCCGGTTATGATCGGACAACGTGTAGACATTGATGAAGTGTGTAAGGGTTTATTGCTTGTCTAGTAGTTAGACACCCTGGCCGCTACACAATGGACCCTGTGTCTGGGTGTAATTTACATATTTAGAAGAAAAAAAAAAAGAAAGAAAGAGAATTTTTATTCAACGACATACTCAAGTACAGTAACAATTTAAAAAAAAACATATAAAAAACTAAAACAATAATAATAATAAAAGAAACTTAAATATGACGTTGAAAGGGTGCCCACTCAGCTTAATAATAATAATAACTTTTTATTTCAGGCTGCATAGGCCCATAGATAAATACCTTAAAACTAACATACATATTAAATACAATATAAAACAATATAAAACTATTAAATTACACGCTGTGGCGGCGACGTGTTGCGCTGTGTTAATGTCGTCGCTCCAAAGAGTAACGACGCTGGTCTTCCGTGAACACCCAGTGACGAAGAAGAGAAGAAGAATTAAGTCATCATGATCATAGTCATCAGCCAAAAAACGTTCACGGCTGAACAATGGTCTTCTCCTTAGAAGAGAGAAGTTGCCATAATCCCCACGCTTGGCGGGCCTTGGGGATAGCAGTAAGGTAATCCAATAGAAAGATGCTGCAACCCGTCTTCCTGTTTTCCCTTAGCCGCCTCTTACGGACACCTAACGGCAGTAGATGGGAGGGTGCTATTCTTACCCGGATACCTCACGAGCCTATTTTAAGTATGCATTTACCAAAAAAAAAATTATATAGTATACTAATACCTAGACAGTATGTCGATCCGACTACAGGACGAGAGTTCGAAACCAATCCCATTGCAGCGAGGTGTGAGACAGGGAGATGTTATTTCTCCGAAACTGTTCTCAAACACATTGGAGGACGTTTTCAAGCTCTTGGACTGGTACAGATTCGGCATCAACATCGATGGCGAATACATCACTCACCTTCGTTTTGCCGATGATATAGTCATTATGGCAGAGTCGCTGGAGGACCTCAATACGATGCTTAGCGACCTCAGTAGCGTTTCCCAACAGGTGGGTCTAAAGGTGCCCATTGACGATGCGTCCATCAATCCAAATGGCGTGGACGTTGTTATATATGTCCAGTGGCGGATATTATTATTTTTGAGTACAATAAAACCTTGCAGATCGTTGAGACGTTTAATTCAAAAGTAACAAAAAGTACATTGACAGCTACACACAGTTAAAGTTAATCTATAATTAACTACCCACATATATTACACCTTCACCCTTAATTTAACATTATAAACAATATTGTTATTAATCGAATTCAAAACCATATCTCTTAACTGGTCTCCTAATACGTTTAGAAGATTCCGCCGGTGATTCGGTTGAGGTTCCAACACTATGTTGAGTATTCGCTACTACCTCGACAGACTGGGCGCGGCCCTCTGACTCAGACACGATGTTATCTTCTGATGGTAGGTACATCATCGGGATAAAATGCTTTTTATTTAATTTGATCTATGTGTCTTTTAACAGGCATACCGTTTTCCTTTCCCACCACATATAAACGAGAACCTAACCTCTCTTGTATACACCCTGCTGACCACTTATCTCTTCCCCCATAATCTCGTACTAGTACGTTATCACCAATTGCCATCGACCTTTCCTTTCCCCCAGCGTATTGGCATTGCTTACGTTGTGCTTCATGTACACGGTTCTCTTGCATCCTATCGGCCTTTAATAAGTCTAATCGCGATCTCAGTGACTTGCGCTGCAGTACATAGATGGGGAAGAACCCGTTGTGCTATGTTCCACGTTCCTATAGGCCATCAAGTAAGCTTGCAGCGCCGCGTCTAAGTCACAATTATCTCTGATTGTTTTTTTTACCGCCCTCTTACATAATTTGACGGCCCCTTCTGCCGCACCATTGGATGCCGGGTGGTATACAGCAGCGAATGTCAATTTTATGCCATTTTTTGTCATAAACTCTGCATATTCTTTGCTAGAAAAAGGACCATTATCTGATACGACCTCTTTCGGTAGACCAAAACGAGCAAATGTTTCCCTTAATACTTTTATAACACTTCCAGCTGTAGTACGGTTCATTTGGAAGGCTTCTGTCCATTTTGTAGTGGCATCTATAATAACTAGGAAGGTTTTACCATGAAAAGGTCCCAAAAAATCGACGTGTAGTCTTGACCATGGTTCTGGTATATACGGCCAGGGATGAGGCGGTCATTAGTCATTTATTCATTAAACAAGAAACTTGTATCTGAATAGAACAGCGGTGCGCGCGGTGGAGCCGGGCTTTCTTCTGCGCAGGTGGCACACTCGCGACACGTGCGCTCGATGTCCGCGTCTATACCGGGCCACCACACTATGCCCCGTGCGATACCCTTCATTTTAACGATACCCAAGTGTCCGGTATGCAACTCCTTGAGTATACAATTTCTGAGCGGCGTTGGTATCACCAGTCTATATCCCCAAACAACACAACCATCATCTGTGTATAATTCGTGCCGGCGGTGGAAATACGGCTTCACGAGTTCGTCATTACAATAAGCCGGCCAACTAGATTGTAAGTACATAAAAACTTGTCTTAGTGTTTCGTCCTGACGAGTGTGCTCTTGTACTGCTTTCCTCGTCACCGGCAAGAAATTTTGGACAAAGTTTATGTTTTTTTTTTTTTTTTTTTTTTTTTCTTAATGCTGTACCGTGAGGTATCACCATATAAATTACAATCTAGCCTAAAGACTAATCAGTAATATTACTTTGACCTAAACGAATAAATTAAAATAGTTTAAGAATGTGTCCAATGGCACTTTTCTTATTGTCTCTATTAAGGCGAAGACACTTTGTTATTGTGTTCTACACTGCACAACACTGCACTAATTTAATATTTAAACTAACTCAAAAGGTTTTGTCCTTTTCAGTCTTCTCACTATGTCCGTGTTGTCGAGGAGCTGGATAGCCTCGACATTCACATGGTGATGAAGCCGATATTGATGAGCTTCAGCATAATCCTTAATAATTTTGGCAACGAGGTCCACTTTGAGGTCCCGATGGAGGTCGTTTATTCTTATGTACCAGGGCGCATTTACAATACCTCTGAGTACTTTGTTCTGGAATCGTTGTATTGTCTGTACGTTACTTTGTTTGGTACAGCCCCACAACTGTATACCATAAGTCCATACTGGCATCAGGACTTGCTTGTATAAAAGGATTTAGTTTTGCACAGACAACACGGAATGTTTTCCAAGAAGCCAGTGCAGTTTCTTGTAGCGAAGGCCTAACTCTTCGCGTTTCTTTTTGACATGAGCCTTCCAGCGAAGCTTTGCGTCAAGTGTCATGCCAAGGTATTTAGCAGTATTCTCATAGGGTATAGCTTTATCGTTTATGTATACCGGATTATAGTTGGACCTTTTGTTGGTAAAATCAATATGAACCGACTTCGATTCATTTAATTTAATTCGCCACTTTCTTGTCCAATTAAAAATGGTGTTAACGGCGCTTTGTACATTCTCCACAGCCTCCGCGTGAGTGACTCCTGTAGCCAAAATGGCCGTGTCATCAGCAAAGGTTGCGATGGTATTGTTTTCTAATTCTGGAATATCGCAGGTGTATAATAGATACAGGACCGGACCTAGAACACTTCCTTGTGGTACTCCAGCTTTGATTTGCTTAAGATCAGAATAAGCATCTTCCTGCCTTACTCTGAACAGTCTATCTGATATGTAGGACTCCAAAATATCTGAGAATTGTTTTGGCAACATTTTTCTTAGTTTATGTATGAGGCCCTGATGCCATACCTTATCAAATGCCTGGGCCACGTCCAGGAAAACTGTAGAGCACACTTTCTTTTCTTCTAATGCTTTTTCAATTATGTTTGTAATTCTGTGAACTTGATCTATTGTAGAGTGTCTTTCCCTAAAACCAAACTGATAGTCCGGGATAAGATTTCTGACTTGTATGATAGGTTTCAAACGTTTCAGCAGGATCTTTTCAAATAATTTAGATATTATTGGCAACAGCGAGATCGGTCTGTATGAAGTTACTTCATTAGGTGGTTTACCAGGTTTTGGTATCATTATAACTTCAGCAACTTTCCACATATCAGGTACGAATTTTAATCTGAACGAAGCATTTATAAGTGTCGTAAGTTTCACTATAGCTTTATGTGGCAGATTACTGAGCACTTCCCCGGTAATGAGATCATAGCCAGGGGATTTTTTCTTGTTTAAATGTTGAATCTCTGTGTGAACCTCTTTTGGTGTAGTGAGTTTTATATCAATTTCATCTTGTGTTATTGCTTCAAATATAACCTCTTCAGTGTCAAGTCTATTTGGTTGAAAAGTTTCTTCCAAATAATGTGCAAATCTGATTGCCTTTTGCTCATTATTTACAGCCCATTTTCCGTTCACTTCTTTAATAGGAGGGATTTGGGTAATGGGTTTTTTAAGGTGTTTTGTAGCTTTCCATAATGAATAATCTGTTGCACGATCACTCGTTAATTGTGTAAGGTATGTGTGCATAGCTTCATCACGAAATTTTTGTATTTCCCTTCTTAACTGCTTCGTAAGATTATTTAGCAGCGTTTTGTCAGGTGGATATCTGGTTCGTTGCCATCTTTGTCTCTGTCTTCTTTTTTCAAATATAAGATTTCGAATTTCCATAGGGTAGTTTCTGGAATTGGATTTTATTTTTAAATCAGGCGTATTATTCCAAGCACATTGTTGGATATCTGTTATAAATTTTCTTACTTCTAATTATATTTGCTCTGGTTTCTTTAAAGGCACATTCAGAATTACTGGGGAGTCCAAATCATGCTTAAAGCTATCCCAATCTGTATTTTTATTGACCAAAGTTGGATGTATTTTTCTGTATAGTATGTCTTCATTAATGCTGAGTATAATTGGTGAATGGTCTGAACTCATATCGAAACCCTCTTCAATAGAAAGAAAGTTCGACGAGATGTTTCTATATATAAAAAAATCGATCAAATCAGGAATTTTTTGTGGGTCAGTGGGCCAATAGGTTGGCTTACCCGTTGATATGACGTCACATTTCATTTTTCTGATTGCACCTAAGAGTTCTTTCCCTTTAGTTGTGGTTAATCTAGATCCCCAATAGATATTTTTTGCATTAAAATCACCTCCAAGAACGAATCTGTTGCCGAGTTTTTCCAAGAGACTTTCATATTGCGTTGCCTTTATCGAGTACCTGGGAGGGCAGTATATAGCAGATACAGTAACCGGAAAGCTTCTAGTTTTGACACATACAGCCACAGTTTGAATTTCACGGTCTTCGTGCTTAAATAACTCATAATGATAAATATTCTCCTTTATTATGACGGCACTGCCTCCTCTCGCTTTGTTGTCCGGGTGCAATGCGTGATATATTTTGTATCCTTTCATCTGTACGTAGGATTCAGTGGTAAAGTGTGATTCAGATACAAGGCACACGTCGATGTTTTCTGTATTTAGGACCACTAGCAGCTCATGTTGATGCTGACGCAGTCTATTGGCATTCCATGCCATAATTTTTAGCGAGTTAACCATCACTTTTGTTTAGTAATAGCCAATTTAGTGCTAGATTCCAATTTCTTGAGCCGTTCGTCAAATGATGTTATGACGTTCAGGATTTTATTTAATTTGTCATCTAAGTTTGATGTTTTCTGTGGCTGTAAATGTTGCTGTGGCTGTGGTTGCGCCTGAATGCCTTTTGTTATTTGAGCAAAAGACAGATTTTTTGTAACAGGTTGGCTCTGTACCTTTTTATTGATATTAATACTTGGTGTTTGTTGAGTAGGGACTTTGTGTTTATTAACTGCCTTATTTTTCAAACTTTGCAATTCTTTTGCTACTATGCATCCCCGATAGCTAGCAGGGTGTGCTTCACCGCAGTGGACGCATTTAGGCTTAGTGTCTGCAGGTTTATTGCAGTCTTTTGTTAGGTGCTTACCTGTACATTTGACACACCTGGGCTCTTTAGAGCAATATTTCTGAGTATGCCCGTATGCTTGACACCTTTTGCACTGTGGGATCAATTTCGACGCTTTAATTGGTTGCATGTCTACTTTGCAACCAAGAATAGACTTTATGTTGTAAATTTTATTGATGTCTTCACTCTTATCAAATGATAGCACGAACATGTTAAGAGGTTCTTTAGTCCTCCAATTCAACTTGTTCGTGGCATCTTCAATCTTAAAACCTTTGGATGTTAGGTCTTCAACTATTCTTTCGGGGTTGCATGAGAAATGCAAATTTTTTGCCATTACCCGGACTGGTCTATCCTGTTTGTTCTCGTAGGAATGCCATTGAGCGTTGCTGTCCAAAAGCAACTTTGTGATTGCCCTATACGATTCTTCGTTGTTGGAATTAATTTTAACACTGTCTCCGTTCCGCATTTTAATTAAAAATGAGTCATTGGAAACAGTTGTAGTTAAAAAATCGTAGAACTTCTGGTAATTTTTCACATGTTCTACGATTATAGGAGGTGGTTGGGGAGCCTTTTTAGCTTTTGGTGTCTTTTTGTCTGTCTCACTGGAGCTTGCTCCTTGTTGTTGTTGTGGTGACGGTGTTTGGTTCAGCTTTCTTTTTTTTCGACTTTGCTGACGAATCCACTCCGTTTCCTTGGCTAGTTCCTCTTCATCAGTCTCATAATGGACTTGTTCAGAGGCCTTCTCAGTCATGGTGTCTTCTGCTGAAGATACATTTTTCTTCTGCTTGTAGTGCTCCAGTTGTCGCTGAAGCTCTTCAATTTGGCAATGTAAGTCCTTTACTAAATTTTGTAATTCCTTACATTCGGCTTGTTGTTCAGTAAAACGTTGGTACAGAAGATGTTCGGTTTCCGTTTGAAGCCTTACTGTATTTTGCGAAGCCATTTTTATTCAAATATAACTTCGCCTTAATAATATTTACGCATAATAGTATTTATGATTCACGACGTTTGTAAAAATCTGGGTCATCGCGGCGGCCGGTGACGATTACTCGCGATAGTGTTTTTGCTGCGCAAGCGCTATACCCGAGTACGGACTAGGGTAAGGCAACGCAGCCGTTCTTCGCGGATGCTGAACGTACACTGTTACAAAGTTTATGTATGTTGTCTCCTGCTTTGGTCGTTTTTCTACTTCTACGGGTAACCGCAACAATGCATCAGCCGCATTTTGATGACTTTTAACATATTCTATGTCGTAATTGTAGCCTGACAGTATAACCTCCCAGCGCTACATCCTGCTCGCTGCCATTATAGGTAGGTGCTTTACTACCAAATATCGACACTAATGGTTTGTGATCTGTTCTTAATAAAAATTATGGCCAAAGCTTCTCTCTCTATCTGCGAGTATCCCTTCTCCGTTGCATTGAGCGTCCGTGAAACATATGCGATAGGGCGTTCTCCTTGTGGTGTTAAATGTGATATAACTGCGCCCACGCCTACGCCGCTCGCATCCGTCGTCAGCACCAGTGGCGTCACTCGAATAGTCAATCAATATTTCACTGGAAATTAATAGATTTTTTATGTTATTAAAAGCTTCGTGTTCCCTATTGTACTTGACATCTTTTTTTAAAAGATTGTATAGAGGTGCCATTACCGTGCTCAGCTGTGGAACAAATTTTGCATAGTAGATCACCAACCCAATAAAGGCACGTAACTCTGAGACATTTGTAGGTATTGCTGCTTTTTGAATAGCTTCTATTTTATCCGGGGATGTATGAACTCCCTGGGCGCTGATGACAAATCCTAAAACGTGACTGAGTCTGCAAAAAACGTACAATTGTCTTTACGGATTTTTAAACCATAATCGCGCAATCTGTCAAAGACTTGATGTAATGTTATGATATGTTCTTCGTCATCGACCCCCGTCAAAATAAGATCATCTAAAAAGACCCCAACCCGAGGCATATCTGAAAACATTTGCTCAAGTTTTCTTTGAAATATACCCGGACTAGACGCTAAGCCATATATCAGTCTATTGTAACGGAATAACCCCTTATGGGTATTAATAACGGTATATTTCTTGGAGTCGTCGAGCTCCAGTTGTGCATAAGCTTGGGACAGATCTAACTTGGTAAACCTCTGCCCCCCCCTGTAACTTTACTAATAAATCCTCTACCCGTGGTAAAGGAAAACGGTCCACTTCTAAACACTTATTTAAGGTTACTTTAAAATCACCGCATATTCTAATAGAACCATCCTTTTTCATTACCGGTACTATCGGTGTTGCCCAGTCCGACGTGGTAACGGGTGTGATAACGCCGTCGCGGACCAGCTGATCAAGCGCCCGCTCCACCGGCTCATGCAGCGCATACGCCAGCGGCCTCGCGCGCAACGCCGCCGTCTCGTTTAAACGCCTTATCAAATGTTATGTCATCCTCAGTAAATAAGCGTTCCCTAATGTACTCACTTGCCAATCCGCAAACAAGTTGATCCCTTAGATTTTCTTTTAGGCTTTCCGCTGAAAATCGACAATGTTTTGATAGCTTCTTTAGTTCAGAAACAAAATCCGAGATTACTTCCCGATTCGCTGAATGCGCTGCCGAAACTTAAACCGTTCCGCTAAAAGGCTTGGTTGTGGTTGTAAATGCCCTCTCATAAGTGACACTAAACCTTCAAATGTTTTCGTTGATGGTTTATCCGGTGTACACAAGTTTACCATGAGTTCGTACGCTTCCGATCCCACCACCGTAATTAATGTGGCCACTTTCAGTGTTTCTTTAACATCATTGACAACAAAATACTGTTCCAGCCGGTCGATGTACAAATCCCAATTGTCCTTAACTAAGTCAAAGTGTCCAATCTTGCCGACTGCCATTTCTTCGTATTTTCTTATCACCAAAACGTAACGCACACGTAGATTACGTTATAATCCGTCCCAATTGTTATATATGTATGTCCAGTGGCGTATATTATTATTTGTGAGCACAATAAAACCTTGCAGATCGTCGAGACGTTTAATTCAAAAGTAACAAAAAGTACATTGACAGCTACACACAGTTAAAGTTAATCTATAATTAACTACCCACATATATTACAGACGTCTTCCAAAATTGATCCGTGAATGTGAAAAACGTTTGCCAATTTATTGGACGACGTCCAGCTTTGGATTTCCAAACGCATTGAAATCCATGCATCCAATCCAAATGGACGTCGTCCGCGGCCGACTACTGTCAATGCGAAAAACGTGCGCCACGCCATTTGGAAGACGTCCGAATTGTCTGTGAATGGGCAAAACCGCGTCCATTTTTTTGAAATTTTCTTCTCAGTTTATGCTCTGGCGTTGACGGTGGCACATGTGCTAGATTATAAGAGCTCTGTGGCTGAGTCTATGAAACGTATAAATAAAATCCCCGGATTGAATTAATGTTATCGCAGGCTTTCTGGAATATGTCTTTACAAATAAGCAGTGCCTCTGTACTATTATTTCCTATAATAAAAATATTCTAGGACAATCTACACACGGTCATCCGATCCCAAACTAGGCAGAGCCTGTACTATAGAAACCAGACAACTGATACTAATACATATATATTTTTTTTGTAAATACATACATGAATAGATAAATAACACCCAGACACTTGGCGGGAATCGAACCCACGACCTATCGGGTAGCAGCCACTAGACCAACAGGCCCGTCGAAAAATTATGAAATGTTTACAAATAAATATTACGTTTGCGCGTGACTTTGTATTAGAAGTCAGTTGAAAAATAATAAACTATTTTTAAATAAATCAAAACCGACTTCAAAGTAAATTATCTAATAAACTATTTTATAAAAAATAAATACCGACTTCAAAGTAAATTATCTAATTATCAAAAAAGCAAAAAATAACGAAAATATATTGAAGTTGGTGTCAGCTGGTGATAGTGTTAGTTAACGTGATGATTAGATAATTTACTTTGAAGTCGGTATTTATTTTTTATAAAATAGTTTATTTAACACTTTTTAGTGACTTATTTTACCAAGATAGGTATCAGCACTATCACGCAACTCGAACGTCTACGTTACAGTAACTTACTAAAAACATAAAAAGTTTATATCTCTTAAACTACTGGACCGATTTTGATGAAACTTGTACTCTACCCTAAGTTGAAAAATATTCTAACTACTGCAACAAGAATTTTCGAAATCGGACTTGTAGTTTCTGAGAAATCGGCGGACAAACCTACATACATACATGCATACATACATACACTCATAAAATTTGGTATATTTGTTTAGAAGCCCACATAGACTAACATTTAATATTACGCATTTTTATCAATATTACATACATACGCGTCGAATAGAGAACCTTCTTTTTGAAGCCGGTTAAAAATATAAATCGCATCCATGTTTATGGCAAGTGAAACATCCTGATTATCTATCACACTGTTCATCGTGCATTTCTTTTATCTCTGTGGAGAAATGCAGCAATGAATTCTCTGTTGGATTGTTTAAAAGAAAGGGTCCTGGTGCTACCTTAAATACGGTTAAAGAAAATATCCTTTAATCCATGTTCTCTAACGTCTTTCATATAGCGTGCAACATTCGAAGTGACTGTGCGTACGTCCAAATGGACGTACGTCAATGTGCGTATAATGTGGAGTGCTTCCATTCGGAAATCTTCCATTTGGAAGCATTCCAAACGGACGTATCGTCAGTGGCTACCTTTAAAATGAACATGGACAAGACGAAGATCACGTCTTATGTCCATGTTGCACCCGTACCGGTAGTTGTTGGGAACGATACACTCGAAGTTGTTGACCACTACGTATAGCTAGGACAAACTATCCAGTTAGGTCGGTCCAACTTCGACAAAGTGGTCGCCCGAAGTATCCAACTCAGATGGGCAGCGTTCGGGAAACTACGTGACATCTTCTCATCAGAAATTCCGCAGTGCCTGAAGACAAGGGTTTTTAACCAGTGTGTGTTGCCAGTGATGACATATGGTAGTGAGACGTGGTCTTTAACAGCTGGCCTTTTTGAGAAGCTCAGAGTCACACAACGAGCTATGGAGAGAGCTATGCTCGGAGTTTCTTTGCGCGACAGAATCCGGAATGTGGAGATTCGCTGAAGAAACAAGGTCACCGACATAGCTCGTAGAATATGCAAGTTGAAGTGGCAGTGGGCAGGCCACATCGCTCGAAGAACCGATAACCGTTGGGGAAGAAAGGTTCTCGAGTGGCGACCACGAACCGGAAGACGCACCGTAGGCAGGCCTCCTACTAGGTGGACCGATAACAATGTTCACGTCGCAGGCAACCGGTGGATGCGAATGGCAATTTGTCGTTCATTGTGGTGGTCTAAGGGGGAGGACTTTGTTCAGCAGTGGACATCTTCCGGCTGATGATGATGATGAGTCAGTAATCAGTTGTCTAGGTGCCTGAACAAGCTCTGCGTAGTTTGAGATTAGATGACCGTGTGTGGATTGACCCAGGATATAGTTATTATTAAACTAGCGAACTCACGTGACAATAACTAACTTCCCAGCAGTCTGAGTACGATTTGCCAAGACTTCGTAATCTTGACAGTTTGGTGTGGACTATGACGTAGTTATCGACGTAGCAACGTCTTTTCGGTATTAGCTAGGTCGATAACTACGTCATACTCCACACCGAACTGTCAAGATTACGAAGTCTTGGAAAATCGTGCTAAGCCTGAAGGAAACGAGCGGCAGTTCAGCTGTCTATAGGCAGGCAGGCTTCAACAGCTTAACCAAATCTGTAACATCCTAACAATCGTTAGATGTTACAGATTTGGTCCGTATAAAAGTATAGTATGAGCTAGTTTAAATCTAGAGTAAGGGTGGAAAAGTAAACCAAACAAATTTTATGATTTAATTTTAATAATAATTAATATTAAAAATGTATTAAAAAAATGTATTAAAATGTTTATTTTGCACATGCATGTATAATATTGTTTGTGCAGATGATCATGTTTCATTCTTGACGGATCTTCTTAGTGAAGGCTGCAATACAATGGTAGTTTGTAAATAAATTACTAGTTTAAAAAACTAAAAATACACGCTTTTATAAGGACTACTGCACTAAAAAGCAATAAATAAATTATCGAAACCGCTCCTTCCTTCGTTCTACCCCGTGCTTGCAATTTATGGATTACATTTATGTGTTAAGGCATGGGGCGCCTTTTCTCTGTAAATGATTACAAATGATTGTCATGTGAATACAAATACTTAGCGTTCTTGAAATTTGACAGAAATGTTAAGCTGTTATTCAGAAAAGGCGCCCCACGCTTTTACACACAAATACAATTCATAAATTACAAGCACGGGGTAGAAAGAAAGAATGAACGGCTTCGATAATTTATTTATTGCTTTTTCAATTAATTACAATATTTATTTTATTTAGATTAGCCGTGGTTCCACACTAGGCTAGGCCTGTCCTGTGGAACCTACTGCAAAGCCAGTTATACTAGGTCAACATTCTAATACCTAAGATTAATTAAAATATTTTATAATATATAAAAACTGTTAATAAGATAACGATATTATGTTTAACGAAAATAAAACAAGAACTACAAAAAGAAAGGAATAATAAAATGCAAAAGTAATAATAATGAATATACTACTAACACCAGACAACATCAGTTTTAGGACCAACAATCAACAATAAAAGATAATTTAGGTTATAGGTTGTAAAATTTTCTCCGTTTCTAAATAGGTTAAAGGGACCAGCCACTCAACTAATAGTTGCTTAGATTTTATCAGAGAACAAGTTTTAATATTGCACGATTATACATTTAAATAAC
Source organism: Furcula furcula (assembly GCA_911728495.1). Lineage (NCBI taxonomy): Eukaryota > Metazoa > Arthropoda > Insecta > Lepidoptera > Notodontidae > Furcula > Furcula furcula. The sequence goes on along the minus strand of OU452249.1, from coordinate 17,229,975 downwards.
ATTATGATAACTTGAATTAGTACTTATTGTAATTAAAATCTATTTTGACCACCATGATCCAGATAGCACGCCTTTCATAGCTTGGACACTCTGCAATAAATAAAAATATTATACTATGTTTATAATAAATAATGATTATTCTTGGCTAAAATATTGTTATAACACGCCATATTGTTATAATAAAAAAAATATTGCACCACCTTGGTGGAGCGTATTTCATAAACAAAAAATAATCATTTAAATCGGTATATATTATGTGTATGGGGGAATTATGAGTGAACATACATTCAAAGAAATACATACACGACGAATAGAGAACCGCTTGATTTCTGAAGTGGGTTAAAAAGGGGGTTTCACTGCTTCCTTCGGAGTCGCTGGACGCTCGGGGTGTGGGCCCTTTGAGCGTCCATTGAGTACGGCGGCGACTCTGAGAAGGACGGCGGCGGGGTTGCGACCCCCGTCCCCGTGAGTACCGTGTCAGGTTCCCGGGGGGCTACAATGCGCCCCCCGGCGGCGGGCTCAAAGGCAAGGCACTGAGGGGCCCCTGGTGCAGATCCCACCGGAGAGCCCTGGGGTCCCCCCTCTCATGTGCCGATGCGACAGCCGCGGGGGTTTTAGTGGGTAAGAATCCCACATACCCCGGTCGAGCCCCACAGCTCCCGGGGATCTTTCGAAGATTTCCCCCGCGTAAAAAAAAAAAAAGGGTTTTCACTGCTTTAGTTTTTAAGTTAGATAGGTTTATTACTTATAACTTACATATTGAAAAACATGAGCGGCTGCATTTGGTATTATAGAGAAAAGCTTAGCCACACTTGACATTACCTGTAATAAAACACTTTAATTCTTTTTTTTTTCTATTGTCGATAAAAATAGTGTTAATCATAAAAAAATAACGTGCCAGTATTCTTCAATATAATGAGACTGATAAAACCACTTTAATTGATCAAATATTAAATTTACAGAGATCCTGTGACCACCTTCCTGCTTCATCATCAGACCCTGATCACTATTATTCTACCATCTACCATGATTTATCCATGCATCTACCCACTGAGGGTGTACTATGGATCAAAGTATAATATAATAGCTATAATATAATAATAAGCTTTTATAACAAACTGCCACAGGATATCCGAGATCTTCCAATTAAGAAATTTAAATCGTTGATAAAATCCGATTGTCAAAAAAAGCTTATTAAAATCTCGGATTACCTGGAGGATAAAGCTGCGTGGGCTTAAACTGCTCAACTCATGCTAGCTTAGAATTTTAAGACTACTTATATATAATTTGTATAACTGTTTACATAATTGTTTTAAAAAAATATGACAAAAAAGACAAGGCCGCTGAGTTTCTTTCCGGATCTTCTCAGATATTTCGACTTTGACTTGACTGAGACCTTTAACCAAAGAGTCCAAATTTGATGGGACTAGGTTTATTGGTGCAGAGATCCTGTAACTATCTTCCTGCTTCATCATCAGTCCCTGGTGAAGGTTACCACATATTATTTAGTATCATTTACACATGTACTAAAAACTTCGGATAAATGGAAGTAACCTAATATCTCTACATCGCTTTAGAAAAGCGGTCTTTAAACGGCTGAATCAATTTTCATGAAACATATCTAAGAAACATGTCAAGTAAACCAGCTTTCAAATAAAAAAGGAACATTCAAATCGCTCCTCTGGTTGGGGCGCTACGATGCCACAGACCTACATGAACATCGAATTTTTTTTTTTTGACGCGTTGTTATCTTCTAAAGATCCCCGGGAGCTGTGGGGCTCGACCGGGGTATGTGGGATTCTTACCCACTAAAACCCCCGCGGCTGTCGCTTCGGCACATGAGAGGGGGGACCCCAGGGCTCTCCGGTGGGATCTGCACCAGGGGCCCCTCAGTGCATTGCCTTTGAGCCCGCCGCCGGGGGGCACATTGTAGCCACCAGGGAACCAGTCACGGTGGTCACGGGGACGGGGGTCGCAACCCCGCCGCCGTCCTCCTCGGAGTCGCCGCCGTACTCAATGAGCCCACACCCCGAACGTCCAGCGACTCCGAAGATGAACATCGAACTTATAACAACTCTTGTTTTTTTGGTCGGGGGTTAAAAAGAGCGGGGATGGCTGTTATTATTATGATACTAGCCCGACTGGAGAAGTAATTATACAGAAGATCGTAACCAAATAAGCACCATTAATCAGCACTTTTAAATGGATTTGAGCTGCTGCGGCGAGTAAAGTTACGAGGCCAATTGTCATTCCTACTTCATCTTCAGGTTTTTCAATAATTGTGCATTTTACCATCCGCGAATATATGGCTGCTTTCCATCAATTTGCACGGTGGCGACTTTGGTAGATACGTATGTACCATAGTCTCTTTTTTCTATTGGATTTAGTTAATCTAAGTATTTCAATGCTACCCTTGGAAGCTAGAATCCACAGATTAATGAGAAAAAAAAACGAGTTTTGACTCACGGTGAGTTACGGCGGGAAAACAGTTGTAAAACATAAGTAAGTAATAAATTTTATTATGTACCTATACAACAGGTGTGCATGGTTTTATTTTACCTTTTTTTGTGAGCAGAGAAAGACAAACTAAACTTTGGCTGTTTTATTTTTAGATGAAACTTTCAGCCAACTTTCAGCAATATAAAAACTAAGCCCAGCTAAAAGCACCATAGATTCTTAATGAGATGCTTTAAATTAGGTACATCATATAATAATTTACGTAACCTGTATTTATTTATAGGGTTTCAGCGATCATATGGTTTCACATATCACTAGTTAAGTAGTTATTCTCACACCAGGGCACTCAGGAGGATTTGTAAATTGACGCTATGCTACGAAATGCCTCTGATGACATCGCTTTTCCAACAACGTAGGATAATACGAGCATTTTTTTAAAATTATTTTGTCATTGAATAAGAAGAAGAATAAGAGTGTCCTTCACTTACACCTTGTGGCGCAGCAGTAGTAGGTGCTGGCGTGGTCGTGGTCGTTGTGGTAGAGCTCGCAGCTGGCGTTGTCGTAGTATTATCTTGACAAAAAGCAACTGTCAAAAGAAACAGCAGCACAATTAACAGTTTCATGTCTACATTTCCCATTATTATATGCTACTGCTCACTCCAGCTCTGACATATCCTTATATACAACTTGTTGACAACAGTCTTTTGTTTCAAATGACGCACTGGTGTCGTGTATTTTGGTAATAATGAAGAATTCTGCACGGTGTTACAGTGGTTGGAGGCCGTTTGAAGTTCTGCATTAATGAATATTCAGTAGGTAATAAAAAAATAGTGGGAATAAAAGACAGGTTTAGAGCAGGTAAATAATGTTAATTCGCTTTATGTTGCATTGAATTTAGTGTTTATTGTTAGCGTGATATTATGTAGAAAAGAACGTATAAATGTATTATATTCGGTAGAAAAGATACATAATAACACACCGTAAAATGAAATCCAGGTATCGACAACACGTAAAAACATCGTGGACTACACTTCATTGTAACTGGGTGTACACACGGCGACACCTCGACCTATACTTTTTAGACTTTGAACTATTAGGAGTTGAACGCTACGAATCGTACGAGAGGCTGCGATATGTTGTTGTTATTTCGCCCTACTAGGCGCGTGCGGCCGATGGCCTGCGTGCACCCGCCGGCTGCCGCATGCCCCGTCCCTTTCCTTTTTCTTTTTGTTATATGTAGCGTAGGTATCGTTATATGGGGTATCGAGCTTCGTGTGTAGCCGTATGTATAGTGTAGCTATGGCTTAACTTATAAGACACATTTAAATGAGATATATAATATGCAAGTAAGAATGCTAAAAACAATAGTGCCAAAACATATTAGGAAAAAATGTAAGGAAAACGAGGCAGGACTATTTCAATATTGTAACATTTTAAACGTTTTTGAGCAAACAACATTTTTAGTACTACAACATAATTTAAGACAAGAAGAAGTAAAGACTAGGAAACGACCAGAAAACCTAAGACTACTTCCTAGAACATTTGTGCTTCCTAAATACAATAACACCTGTGGTACAAGGACAGTGGATTATGTATTGCCTAAACTTATGAATGAATTACCTGATAACATTATTGATTCCCTAAATAGTTGTAGTAAGGATGTTGTTAAGCGCAAGCTTAAGTGCTATTATCTGGGTGTACATGACCAAATTGCTCACTAGATCTCTATTTAAACACATATTGGACGAATGACTACATGCAGATAAACCCATTCAGGTTTGCGCTATGTAGTTTTAATAGTGTTAAAGCATGTAATGGAGTAAATTGAATAATAAAATAAATAATAATAATAAATATGAATGCAGCTCCATTTAGTCACATTCTCCCTGCATTCTGCACATACCTAGACTAATAATATTTTCTTCTTTAACGGCTCAAACTGAATACGCGCAAGTAAGCTTACTTACGTTATCAACTGTAACTGCATATACGCTAGGTATATGAATAGTAATAGTTTTTGTAATATATTTATGTACCACAATTGAGCAAGGATCTTGTAACCAACCCAGTTGATTTGCAAATAAAGTATGTACCTAGCCTAAAATCTAACAACCTTGTACTGTAAATGTACTGTAAATAACCACCTTAAAATAATAATATTAAAAAACATGACACAAGAAAACGAAGTTAAATATATTTTCATCAAATTACCATAATCGTAGCTACGAACATAGTTTTCAAATATAAATACTGCAATCCAAACCGTCCATTCGCAGCTATTATAGCACAGAAATTTAGACAAATATACATAGGCATCAAACACACATCCTTTTTTCGTTGAGGGCTAAAAATACCGAAGTTGGTGCCAACGTTGACTTGCTTTTGTATTTTAATCGATAAACGGATATGGTTTTACTCTCGACGTGAGCACACACTCAAGTGGCTATTGACCTTTTTTGGCTTGAAATGACGGCACTTTATAGCATACATTATGTAGGCATGTCTATTGAGCCGCCCGCCCACTCACTTCGCTTGGGCCGCATTAAACGGAATTGAAAATAGATTTATTTTTAGCAAGTTTAACAAGGGCGTTTCCTACTGATTAATGTCAGTTTCTTTGCTGTCTTATTTAGAACGAGGGATTTTTTTCTCTTTATCATTAGTAAAGCTTAATCTGCAATTGGGAATTCTTGGATCAGATCTGTCGCCCGAATACAATCTAGGTCAAGTTTAGACTGTTTTTTTTGCTATTAGTAGATACAAATTCTCACAAAAGAACAGCGATTACTTGGTAAGAACTTGGTAGGAACCAAGGATGATTTCTAAGGCAATTTAAATTAAAAAACATCCAAATTTCAATAGAGATGATGGCTGGGTGCTACCGTGGTAGTAGGGATTAAATATAAAAGCATAATTAAATCCAAAGACGCTCGGCGTTCCACTGCAAGACTTCAAGATACTGTGAGCTCTTTCTGCGTAGATCGGACTAATAATAATAATTAGAAGACCAGAGACAACTATGACGTATGCACAGCTACCACCTCAGTCCGCTCGTGACCATGAATGGTATAAACCGTTGGGAAATTAAAATCGAATATAAACCGCGATATAATCCGAAAAATTAGTTTTGATACTTAAATTGTGCTTAAATTATTAAAAAAATACATTTATTCTGCACCAATCTGGAGCCTTGCGCGCTACTTAAGGGAGTCTGAAATCGGCCTTTTTACTTCGCCTCTTTATCGGGTCTATAAATTTTATTTCATGAAATTCTATTGAGCATAACCGCCATCTTTATGTATTTCCTCAAACGTGTAAAGTCCTTACCACTTAACAACCCTAGGGTCAAGACCATATTGCTAAAGCTAACTTATATTGCATCATGTATTTTTACGCATAAAAATACTCTAGGGTCAAGACAATGATATTGGGTCAAGACCATTTTGTCCTAAGCTAATGCATTTAATGCACCATGTATTAGGAGTGGGTGTTGAATGAACGAACGAACGAATTGTTGTTGAATTGAATCTAAAAAACAGTTTGTATAGCTACTATAGACACTAGAGTAGACACTAGAGTACTATAACACTAGAGACTAGATAGATAGACAATTCTTTATTGCGCACAAACAAACAGAAACAAAAAGAATAAGACACAAATTAATAAAACATGCAACAATGGGCGGCCTTATCGCTAAAAGCGATCTCTTCCAGGCAACCTTTGGATGGAGATGAAAATAAAGAAGTTACAAAGAGCAGAGGGTGCGCGCACTAGACATGAATAGATAACATTAACACAAATACACATAAAACACATATGTTGTAAACTATAATAATATATATTTATATGAGTATAATATATAAACATACATCAAATAATACTATTATAAACATACATAAATCAGTACGTACGTACGTATATAACAAGAAAATTACACAAATACCGATTAACTTATTCCGCCAAATAAAACTTCTTCACCAGATCTTTGAAAATTGGCAGTGACGAAGCACGCCTTATAGAAACGGGCAAGCAATTCCACAGGCGAACCGCCTGCACCGTGAAGGATTTGTCATAGAAGGAACTGCTATGTAAGGGCATCGTAAGACAAAGGTTTTCCGAGGATCTAATACTATAGTTGCAGGAATTCGACAAATAATCGAAACGTTCCCTAAGATAAGAGGGGGTGGACGGGTTAAACAATATATTATAGAGAAGAGATAAAATGTGAAGATTTCGTCGGAGACGAATGGGTAACCATTTGAGTTTTGCACGGAATTGGGAAATATGGTCAAATTTACGCAAGCCAAATATAAACCTAATGGACAAATTTTGCAATCGCTCTAGCTTATTCAATTGATCCTCTGTCACGTCCAGATAACAAACGTCAGCATAATCTAGTATAGGGAGAAGTAGTGATTGTGCAAGTGCAACTTTAGTGGAAGTGGGTAGAAAATTACAAAGCCTTTTTAAAGAGGCTGCCGAAGCAAACATTCTGCGACTAATGGCATCCAACTGTTGGCCCCAATTAAAACACCGGTCCATTATAACACCAAGATTCTTGACGGAATCACTATAAGGAACAGCAATACCGCCAAAATTAATTTGCGGAAGTGTCTGGTAATTCACCTTAGAGATCATCCGAGAGCTACCTATAATAATGACTTGTGTTTTAACTGGGTTAACTTTTAGTCCATAAGATTTGCTCCAATTAGCAATACGACACAGATCAAGATTTACAGCTTCTATAGCTATATCCAAATTAGTAAGTGAGGCCTGGGAATAAATTTGAAGATCGTCTGCATATATGTGCTAGGAAGAAGTAAGATGCTGAGATATGGTGTTTATGAAAATTGCAAATAATAAGGGAGATAAAACGCCGCCTTGTGGAACGCCAGCAGAAGTGTTACACCAGGTAGAGAAAGACTCTTCCAGACGAACAGGCTCCGACGACCATGCAGATAACTGCGAAACCAATCTATTACTGATGGAGATATGTTAATTGAGCGAATTAAAGCAAGTAGTATATCAAAATTTACAGTATTAAAAGCATTGCTAAAATCTAGCAATGTTAGCACAGTTAACTGACCGTTCTCCATACCAAACCGTATATCATCTGAAATTTTAACTAGCGCAGTAACCGTGCTGTGCCCAGGGCGGAAGCCAGATTGGAAAGGATTTAAGAGGATTAGTTTATTCAGTGAACTCCATGCAATACTGTGATCGTCTGTGAACGTCGACTACTAAACTTTTCGTCAACAGTATAAAATAGTCGATACTTTAGACTGTTTTATGAACCGGTTTATCATTGACGATAAACGGTCTCGTTTCGTCGATGGTAAATGCGTCGACGACCCATCACTACCATGTATGTTTACGTAGATCACAAAAATAAAAAGTCGACTAACGATCTCGTGCACTGTGGAAATTTCTTATTGATACATTCTTCTTAATTTTTGGCGATGTTTCTCAGAATGTTGGAATTTTAATCCAAGTGCCAAAAATTGACATAGGTAGGTACATATTTTTATTGTAAACTAGCTGACCCACGCAGCTCCGCCCGCGCTGTATTTATGTTAACTAAACTTTCAATAATATACATTCGCATAGAATACAAAACCTCCTTTTTTAAAGTCGGTTAAAAACTTGGACCCACTTTGTACTTGCCCTCCGCAGCACGGAGACGTTTAGTTCAAATGGCGTTAAACGGTCACCCATCTATTTAATGACCTTACCTAATTCCAAACATTGTTAACAACTGTCTATGAGTGTTCCCTTACAAATATTTATTATAATTATAATGAAAAATTGTTAAAATCGGGGCAAGCGTATAACCAAGTACACATTTTGACTTTAGTCCCCTCTCCCAAGGGAACCGTGCCGAATGTCGGGATAAAAAGTATCCTATGTCCTACCTCGGAGTATTAACTCAAATCATGCCAAGTTTCGTTTCAATCCATCCAGTAATTTCGGCGTGATGCTCAGCCGAGATACAGACAGACAGACAGATAGACAGACAGACAGACAGACAGATAGGCAGACAGACAGACAAAAATAAAAAAAAATACATTTTTGGCTTTAGTATCGGTTATAGAATGCCCTCCAAACATAATTTTCAAAATATCTTCAATGTACAGAATTGGACCTGTTACAGTTTTATTATAAGTATAGATAGATTATGTTCCATGGAAAGTCAAATACCCGCCTCCGGAAGCATTAAAGTTTTATGATAAAAACATTTAAGAGGTTAGTACAGTAAGATAATATTTTATGCCTTTATTTACAGCACTCTCCCGGATAGCGGCGAAATAGAATTATCAGCCTTTCCAGGAAAAACTGCACCGGAATGGCTTTTAATGCGCTTTTCGGGTTACGTCAGGTTGAAAGTTACAGCTAACAACAGTATTGGATTTTATTGGAAATGACTATGGTAGTAGTAAAATTAAGATATGTAGTTACGTTACGCCATTGTAAATTATTTTGTGATTTATTGTATTTTGAAACTATTTGTGTCTGTAGTTTAGTTATACTGTAGCTACTCGTTACAAGCAAAGACTAACACATCATGTCAACAGACTGGCTGTGGCCCTCAGCGACAAAACTGAAAACGTTAAACGACTCAAAAGATTCCATATAAGCGACTTACAAACCAGAACCTAAAAAGGTGTTCACTTGAGATAGAGTTCTTTGATGAAAGAACCATCTCTACAAACAGAACTATGAACAAATCTGCTTATAGTGAAATCACTGATTGCAGATAGCCACAAAATAATAAAAAAAAAAAAAAAAAGTTTAGTTATTTATTTATATTTAGGAATACCTACGGCTAATATTATAATCGATTAGTAATACATTAGAAATATAAAGCTATTTACAGGTCTTCACGGATATATAGTGTTTAGTGTAAACATAAAGTACATAAAATAGTTACATAATGTATAAAATAGTTTATTATATTAGTGAAACAAAAATTTTACAGAAATACAGTAACGAATAGGAATAACTACTTACTACAAAATTATTTTCCTGCAGAGAATTTCGATGCAGAGAAAGATCCTTCTCGTATGTATACCTAGGTCATTTGCAGCCGTAAAACGTCCACTGCTAAACAAAAGCCTTCCCTTAGAAGGGAGGGGTTGCCATAATTCCCAGGCTTGACAGGCGTCTTAGTGATCGCAGTAGTGGTAAGTAATCCAATAGAAAGACGCTGCTGCCTGTCTTCTTACATTCCCTTAGTCGCCTCTTACGGAGACACATGTTCGATGACGAAAACTGGTTATAGAAAATTTTACTGATTTCTGAAAGTGCTCCGAATAATGCTATGCAGAAACTAAATAAGAAGGAAAACTGTACTAATTTTTTATTTACTCTGTAATTGTATGAAAGAAAGACGTGACTTGTGCTAACAAGTCACGTCTTTCTCACTTAACTAAAACGTGGTAGCGGAGATCTACGCAATTTAAATACGGAAATGGTGGGTGTATTCCGGCGGGTGTTACTCGCTCCGCATCCGGATGCAGGAGCCCGGAACGCTTGTTAAGCTTTCTTATACTTACACAGATATTACCTTAATATTATTAGAAAATCGGCTCCCCCGAGGAAGTAAAGGAGTATTAATAGCCAAGCCATACATAATACTACATACGTATATCTTATAGGGAATGAACGTAATGATCCTATATATAGCTGACTGACTAATAAAACCACATGAATTACAGATAGAGAAAAGAAGAGGTAGAAAACTAAACCACAAACGAAATGCTTTCTCTAAAATATTCAAAATGAAAAGTTTTTCTTTGGATCAATTTCTGGCTCCTTGAAAGTCCTTAACTTCTAACATCACATAACGCAAATAGTGATCAAGTAAGTACAAAGAAATCATTCTTAACTGGATTTCACAACACCTTGGTAAACTGGATTTATCCAAAAGTATCCTTGCATTAGTACATTTAAAAACAAAAACGTTACATGCAAAGCATAACAGCTTATATACAGCAAAAAACCTATCCGATATAGTACAGGCACAAATGATCTAAATTGATACCGACTATCGCATAACAAACGCAGAGTCATGCTTACGCTGTGGCTTCCTATTTACGGCGTGGCGTAACAGTTTGAGCAGCCACCCAGGACTCTCCAGGAAATTCTACTTGCCTTATCCTTTCACGTAGAAAATTAAATGTCTCTCGGTAATATCCGCGGCCCCACTCTGGTTTTGGCAGTTGATCTACTCCGCAATGTGCCTGCTTCTAGCGTTAGGCCACACGATCTAAATAAATTGTCGTCACACAATTCGTACTAGCTTCCAGTAATCTATTGTTTCACAGTATATTCGATTAGAATGTATGTTATACATTTATATAGATGTGCAAATGTTTCTGAACAAGCCAAGGTTTGTTAGTATTTCCTTGCAAAATATGGATAACGCAGTAGAACGCATACATCGACTTTGATTTTGTCCTTGTTGCTGAGGTTTGGAATCGAAGGCTTGTGACGAGCCACTTCCGACCTTTATAATTGATGGTAGACCACCATTCAGTGCGTTTTTTAGAACCCTGTTCCCATCTATCATTGGGGGATTGGTGGATCAGACGGATTTCGATTAAGTTCAAGATGTCTAGATTTCTCCATTACTATCGAAGCATTCAGTCAGTAATTATTATTTACAGAGAGTAAACGATCGATCGACTTTAATTCAGGGAACAAATCTTGTTCCCTGTATTAAAGTCGATCGATCGTTTCCATGAAATTAACGTAAGAAAGTAATGTAGGTATTGCTGATGTGACGTGGTATATAGCTCTAGCACCCAAAATGACCAAAATTATATAATGAAATAGATCTAATCTTACGAAATAAGACTATTTAAATTATTCTTCGTTCATTATTCGGTCTGTTAGCAAAATACAGTTAATTGCTAGAAGATTAAGAAAAAATATACTATATAGGAAGGTTGTCATTCTAAGCGAGGGCTGTGTTTATTGCCTTCGCTGTTGAACTCGTTAATTCTTATTAAAATGAGTCTTATTTAATTACCCGAGGTCCGATGGTTTAATTCGCGATCCTTTTTAACCTAATCTAAGCGCTATACTTATAATTTTAGGGATAGGTACTCTATTTTTTTATCTGATTATAAGTAAGTGTGATTTTTAAAATTCCTCGAGCACAGTACCTTATTAAGTATTATTATAATTAGTAATACATAATTTTTGTATAAGTAAACTTATTACATTTGGTAAAATATGTGTACTTTTTTTTCACGGGGCGACACCTTCAAAAGATCCCCGGGACTTATGGGTATGTGGGATTCTTAACAACTAAAACCCCCGCGGCTATCGCATCGGTACATGAGGACCCCAGGCCTCTCCGGGCGGGATCTGCAGCAGGAGCCCTTCAGTGCCTTGCATTTGAGCCCGCCACCAGGGGGCGCATTATAGGCCCCCCGGGAACGTGTCACGGTGCTCACGGGGACGGGGGTCGCAGCCCCGCCGCCATACTCAATGGACATCCTAGGGCCCACACGTCCAGCGACTCCGAAGGAAAATATGTATTAGGTATACATGTTAACATTATTTCACAGACTTGGTGTTACCATGCATGAAAATTATGTAAAAGAACCTTTATTAAATGAAGCGTGTTTACAGTGAAAATATGATAAATGACTTACCTATAACATTTTTTGCTTACAAATGTTTACTTTGGGAGAAATAATGAGGTATAAGACAATGTAATCTCATTTACTTATTACTTTACTTAACGAAGAGGAAAAATATGCAGAAACCCGGGAATACTTCATTAAAATCGGCCAACTGCTGAGGATTCTGTACTGCCAAACGTTTTCAGGAACAAGCTGTGAAGGTGGGGAGACTCTTTCACAGTAGTGGGACTACAGGTTTAAAAAAAGAGTGTTTGAGTTTGTGATAGTAATAATTATAATGTAATTATGTGTGTGTAACAAGATTTTAAGGAGGGAGGGAGGAAGGAGGGACTCTTTGACCATGATCATGACGACCAAGGGGCATATATTCGATGATGTCTCCGTGATCGGCAGGGTGAAAACCGGGAGTGATCACCGTATTGTTAGAGGCACATTGAATATCAATGTTAAGCTCGAAAGGTCTCGTCTGATAAAGTCCACGCTCCGTCCAGGATCCGCCCAAATCCAGAACCCCGAAGACTTTCAACTCGAACTGCATAATCGCTTCCAGTGCCTCGCCGAATGCAAAACTGCGGACGAGATAAACAATGGGTTGGTGCAAACTGTCCACGCAGTGGGGTCCAAGTTCTATAAGACCTCACGCCGTACAAAACCTCAAAAGCTCTCCAATACAACCATTAAGCTAATGGAAAACCGGACTGAGATGAGACTGCAATCTTCAGCTGATATGTCGGAATATGCCGAACTCAATAGACGAATCTCGAAATCCATGCGACACGACTTGCGTTCCTATAATACAGCATGTATTAAGGACGCAATTGAGCGGAACCAAGGCTCTGAAGTGTTCGCAAAGAATTCGTCTATTGGGCGCAGCCAAATGACCAGGCTGAAGATCGACAACGGCAGTGTCATCTCATCGAAACCGGAGATATTGAGAGAGCTCGAGAGGTTTTACGGACAGTTATACACCTCAACACAGGAACCCATTGCCAGAACAGCTCAGGACACCCGAGCCAAACTAACCCGACACTACACTGAGGACATCCCAGACATCAGCCTGTACGAGATTAGAATGGCTCTCAAACAGCTTAAGAACAACAAGGCGCCGGGTGAAGACGGAATCATAACAGAACTTCTGAGAGCGGGTGGAAAACCGGTACTTTTAGTCCTCCAGAAGTTATTTGATTCCGTCTTACTCGAGGATACTACGCCAGAAGCATGGCAGGGGAGTGTGGTGGTTCTTTTCTTCAAAAAAGGTGATAACACCTTGTTGAAGAACTATAGACCCATCTCACTCCTGAGCCATGTATACAAGCTGTTTTCGAGAGTCATTACGAACCTTCTCGAACGCAGGTTTGATGACTTCCAGCCTCCCGAACAAGCCGGGTTCCGAAAAGGCTTTAGCACCGTAGACCACATACATACGCTCCGCCAGATTATACAGAAGACCGAGGAGTATAATCGGCCATTATGTCTAGCGTTTGTGGACTACGAAAAAGCCTTCGATTCAATCGAGACCTGGGCGGTATTGCAGTCCCTCCAGCGGTGCCATATTGACTATAGGTACATCGAAGTGTTGAAGTGTTTGTACAGCAGCGCCATCATGTCGATCCGACTACAGGACGAGAGCACGAAACCAATCCCATTGCAGCGAGGTGTGAGACAGGGAGACGTTATTTCTCCGAAACTGTTCACAAACGCATTGGAGGACGTTTTCAAGCTCTTGGACTGGTACGGATTCGGCATCAACATCAATGGCGAATACATCACTCACCTTCGTTTTGCCGATGATATAGTCATTATGGCAGAGTCGCTGGAGGACCTCAATACGATGCTCAGCGACCTCAGTAGCGTTTCCCAACAGGTGGGTCTTAAAATGAACATGGACAAGACGAAGATCATGTCTAATGTCCATGTTGCACCCGTACCGGTAGTTGTTGGGAACGATACAGTCGAAGTTGTTGACCACTACGTATACCTAGGACAAACTATCCAGTTAGGTCGGTCCAACTTCGACAAAGAGGTCGCCCGAAGAATCCAACTCGGATGGGCAGCGTTCGGGAAACTACGTGACATCTTCTCATCAGAAATTCCGCAGTGCCTGAAGACAAAGGTTTTTAACCAGTGTGTGTTGCCAGTGATGACATATGGTACTGAGACGTGGTCTTTAACAGCTGGCCTTTTGGAGAAGCTCAGAGTCACACAACGAGCTATGGAGAGAGCTATGCTCGGAGTTTCTTTGCGCGACAGAATCCGGAGTGAGGAGATTCGCCGAAGAACCAGGGTCACCGACATAGCTCGTAGAATATGCAAGTTGAAGTGGCAGTGGGCAGGCCACATCGCTCGAAGAACCGATAACCGTTGGGGAAGAAAGGTTCTCGAGTGGCGACCACGAACCGGAAGACGCAGCGTAGGCAGGCCTCCCACTAGGTGGACCGACGACATTGTTCGCGTCGCAGGCAACCGGTGGATGCAAATAGCAAATTGTCGTTCATTGTGGCGGTCTAAGGGGGAGGCCTTTGTTCAGCAGTGGACGTCTTCCGGCTGGTGATGATGATGATGATGATGAACAATATTTTTATCCTGATAGATCGAGTTATGAATAGGAGTGAAACAAAGGGGATAGGTACGTAGTTATTTTTCTTGCTCGCCTCGCACAGTGTGATCCAGTGCGGATGCTGTATTTGCATAAAAGCGTCCATTATGTACGGCTTGAACCAAATAAAAAATCAATAGTCATTGGGCCTGCGTACCTACAAATATTATTTTAAAATATTAACAAAAGATGATCGCTATACCTAGTGTATTGTTTATAGACGACATTATGTACCTCACAAGTCTGCATACTTTAATTTAATTTTGTAGCCTCCGTGGCGCAGTGGGAAACCGCTTCCTTTGCAAACCGGTGGTCGCGGGTTCGAATCCTGCGGGGGCAACAACTTTGCGTAGTTGTTCCTTACTGGCTAGGACAATGCAGGCCGATCACCTGATTATCTGTAAAGTAAGATGATCCATGCGTCGCATGGGCATGTAAAAAGTCGGTCCTGCGCCTAGCCTCTCCCCCGGTCATGTCGGGCTTCCGTCCCATCGGATTGTGAGAGGTATGAAGAAAAGAGAGTGCACTTGTGTCAAGCTGTGTCTACGCAAGCGCTTGTGCACCATAATATCTCCCGCGTAGATGGCTGATCTTGTGAAAGATTGGCCGCTGTGGTGACAAGTGGGAATAAACCGAATTATTCCTACCACGTGTACTCACATATTTAGTCTTACGAGAAACGTACGTGTTTTTTTTTCTATTCTTATCGCATGCAAGCTTATCGCATGCAAGCTTATCGCCTTAGGGTGAGGCCCCATTAGTGCGTTGCGTTGCGTCGCGTCGTCGTCATAACGGATCAACGCATTGTATGCCCCACCTGCGTTACGTCGACGCATAACATTGCAACGCAAGAGGGCGACGCATACTTAGTTTACCCCTCAAAGTGGAACACTGTCCGACGTCGCACCGGAGGAGCTCCGACAGCGCAACGCATCACCCTCCCTCCCGCTTCATATCTTGCCCGTCAGTCCGATGAAACGTCGGTCGCGACGACGCAATGCATTAATGTGGCATGTCGTAAAAAATATATGAAATCGTCGCAGCAACAACGACGACGCGATGTGACGCAACGCAACGCAACGCACTAATGGGGCCTCACCCTAACTTGATATATTTTAATTTTGTATTTATCTTAACCATAATTTAAAACATAAAGAAAGACAAACATAAGGAAAGATCTATATACAGTGACCCAAATAACGCTCCCTCCGTTCCGTAGTCGGGTAATGACCATTCGATTCACTAAAACAAAACTGAATAAGTAAAGTTGTCTAAACGTTGATCTTTTTATTTCGTTTAAATATACATATATCTATATAAATAACAAACACCTATGCCATAAAAAGCAAATAACTTCAAACAGTTTTATCAAGAATCTCCAAACCTATAAAGCCTAGAAACTTGAAATTGGGCACGTTTGATTTGTTTTTGCTTATAAGTGCGAACTGAGACGAGATTCACACGTTGAATGTTGCTGGTTATGGTTGTAACTTCAATATATACATTCTTATTTATATACCTATACTAGCTGACCCACGCAGCTCCACCCGCGCTGTGTTTACGTTAACTAAACTTTCAATAATATACTTACATTCGCATAGAATACAAAGCCTCCTTTTTTAAAGTCGGTTAAAAACTTGGACCCACTTTGTACTTGCCCTCCGAAGCACGGAGTCGTTTAGTTCAAATGGCGTTAAACGGTCACCCATCTATTTTTTGACCTTACCTAACGTTGCTTAACCTGATCGATTTCCAAACATTGTTAACAACTGTCTATGAGTGTTCCCTTACAAATATTTATTATAATTATAAAGAAAAAATGATAAAATCGGACCAAGCGTATAACCAAGTACCCATTTTGACTTTAATCCCCTCTCCCAAAAGAACCATGCTAGATTACGGGATAAAAATATCCTATGTCCTACCTCGTAGTAAGATCTCAAATCATGCCAAGTTTCGTTTCAATCCATCCAGTAGTTTCGGCGTGATGCTCAGCCGAGATACAGACAGACAGACAGACAGACGGACAGACAGACAAAAATTAAAAAAAATACATTTTCGGTTTCAGTATCGGTTATAGAATGCCTTCCAAATATAATTTTCAAAATATCTTCAATGTACAGAATTGGACCTGTTACAGTTTTATTATAAGTATAGATTATAAGGCATACACAATAGATTGAACTAAATTGAAATGCGTTCCGATCGTTAACGGGACCAATTTATAGCCAAAATAAATAGGATAGAAGTCTAATATCATTAGGCGATTTTATTATTTCACTTATTGGGTTTAAAAAGTCACCATTTTAATTCGAATGATTCTCTTGCATGGTATGATACAAATGCCTTAACTATACGTACTTACATATGTATTGTGATTTATCAGGTCAAGACACAAATCAAACGAGGCTGGCATGGATGTCTTGTCAATACTTGTGAATAATGCCTTTCGCTATAACATGCGATAGTTTATGTATGTATGTGTGTGTATGTGGTCGGATCGGCTATTGTAGTAGATAGGTATATTTAAATAATGGTTTTTCTCGTACCTAAATATTTTATTGATAACAAATGCACTCCTAACTTTTGAGTTTTGAGTCCGTTAGTAGGTAAGTCCTACCTATCTTATTCCTTAGGATATATTTTTTTGCTTGTTTACTTATCAAAGGTACATGCACCTCTTTTTCCCTTTAATATTATATGCTTAGGTGTTCTTTGGCATTTAAAATCAAAAATGATTATCATTTTCGGAACAACTTGGCTTATAACTATTTAAAATCCCATCATAATTGCACCAACAACTTTATACAAACTTATGGTGCAAAAATAAAAATATAAAAAACCCGATAACACAAAACGAACTCATAGAAAACAACTAAACAGGTCTGCCCAAACATAGTTGAGCACTAACCCTATTAATTCGGAATAAAATGATATTAACACATTCAAATCCGTTCATTCGTTTGGTAGCTATAATGCTACTGACAGACAACTAGCTAAATTGCGCTTATTCGAGCATAATAATTAGATTGTGCAATCCCCTTACACATTGTTCCGGTGCCTATTACCAAAATGTAACAATATGTGATACAACACCCAATATATACTTACCCTGTTTTTCTTTACAACATCAAAAATGGAACAATAAATGTATGAACGCAGTGATGACTGACTGATTGTTGTGGATTGGTAGGGTGTAATATGATATATTCAACCTTCCAATTGTGGATCACTCCTGTGTTCATAATATTTACTGTTCCATTTTTGAAATAAATGTTACGGGCGGACTGGAGCATACCCGCCCGTGACCATGGATACTGCAAAGCTTTATACCCAGTTTTTGTTTACAAGATCAAAAACGGAACATAGTGTTGTCTTTTATTACGCGAATACTACACATTATAATTTATAATCAAACTACTTTTACGGAATATATCGCGGTTTTTGTTCGCGTAATAAAAGACAACATTATGTTCCATTTTTGATCTTGTAAACAAAAACTGGGCATACTCTACATACTTGCATCGCACTTGCATCGCGAATTCATTTGCCGTAATATCCTGCACGTGCAGACCGTAAACACTATTACCAGTCAATAAACTACAGCGCGCATACTGTAGTTTTACTACCGAATTGCGCACATTAACCGTTTTAGAGATCACAACCAATCTGCAATTCGAATGCGTTCGATATCGATTGCGAAATGAACTCCCATTTGTCGGTGCCCAGCAATTTGCAGTGACAAATCACTCGACTACTTTCAGGTGCACCTTACGTAACTAGGTAACTACATTCCGTTTTATATAAAATTAGTGAGTTGTAAGGGCGGGCGAAGCGGCGGCACCTGTTTCCGGCCGCGGACGGGGCACTAATTCAGCGATCCCGGATCCGACGGAGGCAACATTTAATTCTTTGTCTAGGGCCACAAAATGAGCGACGGGAAGAGAGCTAGGCATATAATTAAAGTGTTAGCAATTAGAATGACGATGTTTTATATGCACCTGGAATGTCGCATGTCAAAGTGACGTCTACTCGCATGAATATGGAAATCTTATTTAACTTTCTGTTATCTTTGTATGTTATCACATTTGCCTTTATTAAATTGATCCAAGTAAATTATTTTTTTGTGTTTTATATTCATCAGCCTACTTCAGTCAACTGGTTGATATATACCTCTTTCAACCCCCGTTGGCCACGTTAAGCGGCCGCCCAACGTCTCGCTACTCTGTCCTGCGCCCAGGGCTCTAAATAACGGACAACCTCCGGAGTCACTGGACTTTTGCAGTGTGGCCCTAGACGTCCATCGAGTACGGCGGCAACTCCGACAAGGACGGCGGCGGGTATGCGACCAACGTCCTCGTGAGAGCACCGTGTCAGGTTCCCAGGGGGCTATAATGTGCTCTCTAGCGGTGAACTCAAAGGCAAGACACTGAGGGGTTCCAGTTGCAGATCCCACCGGAGAGCCCAGGTCTCATGCGCCGTGGGGGTTTTGTTCGGCAAGAATCTCTCATACCCCGGTTAACCCCCACATGTCCCGAGGACTGAATATATGTATTTCCAACTCCTCCTATCTACCTTTTTAATTAAATTTGTTGCGGGTTCCAAGACAATCTAGCGTTCCACTGGGACTCGCCGAGGGTCAAACCTTGGTGTTTTCAGTGGTGACCACTGTATATACTAGCTTACAGGAGTAACAGTAGTGGAAATGAGTGGTGTGATTAGTCCCAAAGGTCCCGAGGACCTTTTGTTATTCCCGCGAGAGCAAAATGGCCTCTTTCAAGGCACCTATGGCACTCTTACAATCCCTCTGCGTATATCGTCCGTACAACTGGTCACAGGGCGTTACGTTTTCTGGTTCTAGAGTTGTTTCTGCCGGCATATAACCGGACTGCTTTTATTATTACTGCAGAACCAGAAACAACTCTTTGAAGAGGCAGTCCTCTTCACCTAATTTGTTGAGCTATAATAGATCACTTTGGTTTAGATTCATCTGTTACCTTTTCTCAATGAGCTTGGCATATCTTATTATACGTCGCACGATATTATTCAATCTTTTTAATTTTTAATGAATACGTGTACTCGATCATTATCGCTAACGTAGTGGCCTTAGCATACACTGGTGCGGTTTCCGCTTCCGCCGGCTGCTGCTGACTATTAACTTAATTTCAATCCCTCTTTTTTTTCTTTCGTTAACGCCTGCATTGTTTTATTGAATGTTCTACAATCCTTTGAATACGGTTTGAAATTTAAAATTGAATCATTTAATTAATCACTCAGTTATCTTGATGTAATCGCACAGTAGAACCTATTTTCAATATTATTATCCTTAGTATTTTTGCTTGCTAAAACAATTAGCACAGGGATTTTTTTAGATAAAGTGAGATTGTAGTATACCCCCTTTTTCTTTACAAGAGCAAAATCGTAGCAATAAATGTATGAATGCAATACAACCCTGCCAATTGTCTTTGGCTGGCCACTGGTCGGCCATCATTCCGGTATTATAATATTTATTGCTACGATTTTGATCTTGTAAAGAAAAACAGGGTATAGATATAACTATCAGAAGAAATAAAAAAAAATTAAGCTATTCCAAGCTTTTACCCTTGCCTTTAAAAATACGCATTCAAATGATTTCCTTATTTTATTGTTATTTATTAATCGGCTTCAAAAATAAGGTTCACTGTTCGACGCGTATGTATGTAATATTAATAAAAATGCGTAATATTCATATATGTTAGTCTATGTGGGCTTCTAAACAAATATACAACATTTTACGAGTGTTTGTATGTATGTATATATGTAGGTTTGTCCGCGGATTCCTCAGAAACTACATGTCTGATTTCAAAAATTTTGCAATAGTTAGAGTATTTTTCAACTTAGGGAAGAGTACAAGTTTCATCAAAATAGGTTGAGTAGTTAAGGAGATATAGACTTTTTATGTTTTCAGTAAGTTACTGAAACGTAGACGTTCGAGTTACCTATTATATAGCGCTGATACCTTTTTTGGTAAAATAAAACTCACTAAAAAGTGTTAAATAAACTATTTTAAAGAAATACAAATCGACTTCAAAACAAATTATCTAAAACGCATAAAATAACAAAAATATATTGAAGTCGGTGCCAGCTAGTGTAAGTGTCAGGTAACATGATGTACCTACTAGCACCGTCTTCATTATATTTTTTTATTTAACTCCATTAAAATCCAAAGAAAAATTTAATCGATTTTTTCGAATGACGTTTACTTTATATCAACTTCTACAAACAAATCATGTTTGTAGGTAGGCAAATATTTAAGATGCAGACTGCTTGTGGGTTCATTGCTGAGGCGGCACGGTCCCGCGCCCAGATGACTCCAGGTATCGGGAAAGAGGCACTTTATACTCTACGGCTCACGTTTGAAGAAAATCTGCCATGATTTTTTTTTACTTTAATCACCTTTGAAAAAACCCTTCAAGTCACTGTGATTTTGTACTAGTCATCACGATAAACGATTTTTTTTTTCATTTGAAATATACGAGTAGGTAATCACTGTTGAACATAATGAAATTTCTGTAAGATATATTTGGATAATGTCATGATTAAAATCCTTTATAAAACGTATTATGTTATATGAAAAATTTATCACTAATACTTTGATAGTAATACTTTGAACGTTCTACTGTATTAAATGAAGTCCAAAAAGTTCTATTGTAAAATAAACATGTTTTCAAGAGACCAAAAAACATATTACCAAGTCAATTTGAAAAAAGATAGAAAGAGCGGTGGATTTATTTTACGAATAATTATAAAAAAAAAGGATATTTTACTGGATGACTGAACTGACATCAGTAAAATGTTAACTCGATTTTATATCGTGTTTTCGGTATTTTATATTTTTTATACGTTATACGATTTGAGTCGGTGTATGTAATTTTCCTTGCCGTTTACCATAAGGTTCTACCTCGTGTTCAATCACATACCTTGCTCTATTTTATTTTGTATTGGGTTTTTCATAATGTTTGTTGTATCTATTTTATTAGTGTAATATCTTAATATTAATTTTACTATGTCGGTAGAGAAACAAACGAATATATATGAAATATTATAGTTTATGATAGCTAATCTCTAATGATCATAAGAAATATCACAAGAATAAATTTTAAAGAAAGTACGCATAGCAAATTAATTAATATCCGACTAATACCCGTTATAAAGCAAGTAAAAATTAATGTATTTTATAATTACTTTTAAATTGATTTTCGCTGTGGGAATGATGTTTTAATAGGCTTCCATTACGATGATGGGCATTAATTAGCGAATTGCACGCAGACCTAAAGTGGATGTATTCGTTTTAAGCGCCCCGGGGCAGGTTGTGTTATGCTGTCTGGCATTCCCCGCGGAGCCCACTCTATAATACGTTTCATTGGTTTCAGCGCGCACATTGTCATTTTAATCGCTTTACCCGAACATGTTTTTATTTCGTGTCATGGAATTTATTTTCGTATAGAAAAGTTCAAATAAAGTATAAATTATGTTCTAAGAATTTTTTTGCCGTCGTAATTATGTTCTAAGATTTTTTTTGTTTTTGACAGCTGAACCGCTTTTTAGTACTTATTTGGAAATCGAACGCTTGAAGCGCTCTAGCTAGATGGGAGCAGGCATGACGTGTGCTTAAAATGATGCTAGATATAAATGGTTTTACAACTGAATCACTACACGCCTCACTGAGAAAGATCCAGCAAAACGCTCAGTGAGTTGAGGTGGCATGCGTGATGCGTACCTACGACAATTCGGCATCACCGGCGGTACCCGTCACATCCTTAATTAGTATGTTATGCCATAGTCATATTCCAAATAACAATTAAGTATAATTACTTGGTGCAATATGAGATTTGCGTCACACAAATAAACTACGTACTCGGTGGTACCTAGACCACCTACTTTCGTAACTAAGGCAGGCACCAATACACTTGTAAAACAATCGTTATGATTTGGGTCTAGCGAGAGGACGGCTTCCTCTGAGGAGGAAGGCAAACTTTTGGGTCAGGTACGAGCATCGACGGCTATCACATTAACGAGTCACTCTGTGAACTAGCTCGCAATTTAATTTCCCGGGTTGTGTGCCTAGTTTTCGGTTCGAGCTGAGCCCAATATCCTAATTCTTAATCTCCTTCCAGTCGTTTTGAGTAATGAAATAGTAAGTTATGCAAATAATAAGCTATGTAACAAATATTTGACTAGAATATCTTCTTGTAACAAAAGTTACCTATTCACGGGCATTATTTGCTTACTCTGTTTTTCTTTAAGAGATCAAAATCGTAGCAATGAATGTATGAAAACAGGAGGCTGATGGTTGACCGGTGGCCAGCCAAAACAATTGGTAAGATTCAATACGTTATATTTAACCATCCAATTGCCTTTATGTGGCCCTTGTGCATGGGATCATACTAGTACGTACCACCGAAGCGTCGGATATTATGCCGCTAAGCAGAAGTGTGTAAACTTTGCAGTGTTCCGGTGTGAAGGGCACTATAGCTGATGAAATTACCGTACAACAAGAGACTTAATAACTAATGTCTCGGGAGGCGTGCAGCAGTGCAATGCAGCTGTCTAAAGGCACGAGTGTCGTTTACAATAAGGCGAACGTTACGAAAACGAAACGTAACGAAAAAAGATAAATTTAAATAATGCATCACCAACCTGACTCTGCCATACATTTAATTGCACTACTTAATTAACTAAATTCCAGATTATGTGATATATGAATAATGGATCTGTGACCTGAATTTTGTCATCACAGAATTGTACCCAAGAGGCCAAGCTGTTATGTTTATTGGCTTAGGTATCTTGTCGAATAGGCTTGTTAATCAAAGGAAATGGATAGAACGTCGGTGAGGCCACAGGCGAAGTGCTATGAGCTTTGCATAAATCCCCGCCCCGTGACGATACTTACCATGTCGATGTTTGGAATGGAGACCCCGCTAGATTAGAAAATTACATCTATTCTACAATCATCATTTATGTGGAACCTACATATATCAATATTTTCTATATATTGTTGGTACTTTGTTTTTACGTTTATTTGTTATTTTTTCAACTGTAATTTTTTGATGTATATATTGTTACAGATTTAGAAAACACGGCTTGTCTTTGGTAAAATAACATAGAGTTTTAACTCGACGAAGAATAATATTGAAGGGACTGAAATAATTTGATTTACAACTACGAATTTTGAAAAATAAACATAAGAGAATACAATAGGAATATATTTTGTTAAACAAATACGTTCAAATTCTATGGTTATTTTTGCAGAAATAAAATTCTATTAATTGATTCTACGCTCCATAACATTTAATAAAATATACATCGGTAAACTTATAACAATACAGTATTTCGATTCAGATTTCGAATTACAATACATGACGGTAAATGGGTCGTGCAGTAAGTGTAGGATAGGACGACACGACCGCGCGACATCTAACATGTTTGCGGTTACGTGTCCTGCACACTCACCGATCACTATCCGGTTATTACTCGTAGCATATTTACATGCAATTTCACTGATACTTACAATCATTTAAGTGTTAATTTTTCCCTCGTCTTGAGTCTTTTCTTGTTTCGATTCGTTGCAACTATATCGTTAGGTACTCTCTAACATACCTATATCACCCGGCTGAAAGTAATACGTAAATTTTGACGACTATATTCCTTGTGTGTTTTTTCTTAAGAATCCAACTGATGTAGACAGACTGACATCTAATTATGTTGTACTAAAAGATTATTGTCAACGGTTTTAGCTTTATGGTTGCCGCACACTATATCGACTCGACACCAACCCTGCAGAATCTCGACTCAATAAAGATTTTAAATCGAAACAATTCAGCATCAACGAGTCGCCAGGACCACTGGAGTCTAGACGATTGAGCTTGCGTTCACTAGACAATGTGTGGTTCAGGGGCATAGCTACCACCGTATCAATGGTACGAGGCCACCGGGCTATAGGGGGGGGGGGGGGGGGTTGTGTAGCCCGAACATGTGTAAGCAACAATTCGTAAAATCCATGTTTTCACATAATCTCTTAGGCTGTACCATAATTTCGGCCCCCCAACAAATTTTGATACGGGGACCATCTAAGGCAAGCTACGCCACTGGGGTGGTTGACATGTGTAGAACTCTTGCTTACCCAACTGATCGCTCACCGAACAGTGATTATAATTCGCTACTATTGGAGCCACCGTGTCCATATGGTGTGCGACGTCCTTTACGGTGACATGTGACTGAACGCTCCAGGTTCAAAGTTATATGTATTAAAACAGTCCCAGACATTCTAGTTTAATTATATGTTCTAATATTAACTAACTTTATGTCATTAGTGATCAAAGGTTTAAGCCTTAAGCCTACAAAGTACTTAAGCACTCTGTATATACTCTCGAGATGTTGTAGTATCACATATTAAAACTGTTAATCGGTGAAGTAAATTACAAAGCCTAAATCATAAACTTCGAAGTAATTACATAGATAGAAATATTATAATCTTGTCTTTTACTTACGCGAATATTACACATTGAAATCAAACTACTTTTACGGATTTTATCGCGGCTTATGTTAGATTTTACTATCCCGACGTTTCGCACAGTTTGCAGCACCCATGGTCACAAGAGGACCATGCCCATGGGTATTCGCGTAAATAAAAGACAGCATTATGTTCTTCCAATTAGTTTATACTTATTATAACTAAAATGGTGTCACTTCTTACTATCCGATTTTGAGACACTCTTGGCTATGAGTGTCTTATCTTTTACCGAACCGAGGTTACAACTGGCTAGTTGTAACCTCGGTTCGGTAAAAGATCAGTTGGGTAAGCAACGTCAGGCAAGATTAGACCTTAGATGGGCGGCCGTTTAGAGGCCTTTGAACTGAACGTCTCCATGCTTCGGAGGGCACGTTAGAAGTTGGTCCCGGCTATTGTCATCTAGACAGCAGTCGTTAAGCTAAGTCAGAGGCCTAAGTGCAGCTTGAAAAGTGACACCAGGTTACATAACCATACGACAAAACATAAAAACCATCCGATTAAAAAGCTTAACTTATTGGTGATATTAAGTTCGAGCCTCAGAATTATCGTTAATTCTACGTTCACGTAATGACCATAATATTTCGGGAAATTATGTTTTCCGTAAGCTGAAAAGACGAGAAAGTGGAGAAAGGTAACAGGTTTCCTATTACGTCAGGCGCCATTTATACTCTTTATCTAAGATATCGAACAGATTTTATTAGCCTTGGGGAATCACTGGGATGATCAGCAGCTATATATTGAGCCCTTAAAACATATACTGGACGATGATAATGGACGTATTTATTACATTATCGATAGGCCTATTGGTCTAGTGATTAGGCACCTTGGTCACCTATTGGGTGATCGTGGGTTCATTCCCACCAAGTGTCTAGGTGTTATTTAATTATGTATATAGTATATATACAAAATAAAAGTATATAATAATAATATCTTGGGACAATACACACACGGTAATCCGATCCCAAACTAGGCAGAGGCTGTAAATTGGAAACCCAGACAACCGATACTAATACTTACCAAACCACTAGGCCAACGGGCCTGTCAATATAAGTATTAGTTGTCTGGTTTAAATAGTACAAGCTCTGCCTGGTTTGGAATCAGATGACCGTGTGTGTAGTCCCAGAATATTATTATTTACTACTAGCTGACCCACGCAGCTCCGCCTGCGCTATTTTTACGTTAACTAAACTTTTAATAACAGACATTCGCATCGAATACATAACCTCCTTTTTTATAGTCGGTTAAAAACTGGGACCCACTTTTTACTTGCGCTCCGAAGCACGGACCAGTTTACTTCAAATGGTGTTAAACGGTCACCCATCTATTTAATTACCTTACCTAACGTTGCTTAACCCGATCGATTACAAAACCTTGATAACAACTCTCTATGAGTGTTCCCTTACTAATATTTATTATAATATAAAGAAAAATTGATGAAATCGGACCAAGCGTATAACCAAGTACCCATTTTGACTTTAATCCCCTCTCCCAAAAGAACCGTGCTAGATTACGGGATAAAAAGTATCCTATGTCCTACCTCGGAGTATTAACTCATATCATGCCAAGTTTCGTTTCAATCCATCCAGTAGTTTTGGCGTGATGCTCAGCCGTGATACAGACAGACAGACAGACAGACAGACAGACAGACAGACAGACAGACAAAAATTAAAAAAATTACATTTTCGGCCTCAGTATCGGTTATAGAATGCCCTCCAAATACAATTTTCAAAATATCTTCAATGTACAGAATTGGACCTGTTACAGTTTTATTATAAGTATAGATAGATGTGGAATTGAACAAGAGACCTTTAGGTTCGTAGGCATTCTGTTGCAAAGCAGCCGTGTCTAAACATAGTTATGTTCCATAAAGGGGTCTGAAGCTGAAGAAATTACTAAGACAAAGAGAGAGAAGAAGAAGAAGAAAAATATTTATTTTGACATACACAAAACAAGGTACCCACTACCCAATGAACATTAAACACACAGAAGATAATAAACTATTTAAAAAAAAAATAACAACCGACTTCAAAGTAAATTATCTAAAAAGCATAAAATAACGAAAATATATTGAAGTCGGTGCTAGCACATCATGTTAACTAAGACGAGCACGAGCTGACACCGACTTCAATATATTTTCGTTATTTTATGCTTTTTAGATAATTTACTTTGAAGTCGGTTGTTATTTTTTATTATTATTATTATTATTCTTTATTATGTACACAAAAAAAAGAAGAAATACAATAGAAATATTAACATATAAAGAAAAAAGTAACATAAAGGGCGAGCTTAACTCAACATGTGAGTTCTCTTCCAGCAAACCCAAAGTGAGCGTGACAGAAAGAATGCGGGCAAAACCAAGTGTACTAGCAAAAAAAAATATTATAATTTAAACAGGAAAGAAAGCAAAAAAAGACTAATTTAAAAAGGTTGAAATAAGATAGAAAAAATAAATGTAACTATCTAAATGATACACACTATATCAATATAAATATACTATAAAATATAATAATACTATATAATATATATATATATATATATATATATATATATATATATATATGTACTTTAATACTTACTACTTACTTACTTTTTTTTTTAAATAGTTTATTTAACACTTTTTAGTGACTTTTATTTTAGCAAAATAGGTATCAGGGGGGCAATTCAACTAACATAAATGTTGACTGAAACGAAACTAAACCATAGCGTTTGACTGTTTTCCTATTCTACTAAGTGCTAACGATAGACGTTAAGTTTAGATTCAGTTTCAGTCAACGATCGGTTTAAAATTTAACAAGTTCTATTCTGTTAGAACACGAACTAAACGTAAACGTAATCGAAGCTAAGCGCTCCATCTGTCAAAATTAACGGTTGAACTTACGTTATTGTGCCTAGACTTTTTCTCAACCGAAACTAAACTGTTATTGTTTCAAAGTCTGCCATCACGTTTGTTTAACTTTTAATCCAACTTAAAAATTATGTTTTACATGAACGTTATTGAAATTTCCCATGAGGCTGACTTATGAAGAGTTAGACGTAGAAATGTTCTTTAGAGACTTCGCAACTGTGCTTTCAACTTAACTGGTCGAGAATTTATAAAGAATACAGACTAAATAAAAGCCTGGCAAGATCCCTTATTACGGAGATCAGCCCGTATATATATGCCAGCCCGACTTCGTTCCGACAGCATTGATACGGAGACAAAGGTAAGAATTTAACGTATTAATTAAATAAAATTTATTTGATATTGCTAACAAATACCTGTAAAACACAGGCAAAAGCAATCATAAAAGCAAAAAGATACAAAATGTATGTGTTTTTAGATCTTGGTGGCACTAGCATTCTATGTGACAGGCTCAAACCAGACACTAGTTGGTCAGAGTCTCATTCAATATCACAACCTTCCGTTTCTCGGGCTATACATCAAGTAACAGAGGTGCTTAATTTACCACACATATTTAAAAAATATGGGAATTTTCCTTCTTGTAAAGAAATCCGTGATGATATAAAAAGGAGGTATGTATTATAGATCACATTATTAATTTAAAGTACTGAACTATCAGTTTTTGTCAAAGAAAAATTTAATGCAATATTATTTGCAGGTTCTATAATAAATTTAATGCTATATTGCTTGCAGGTTCTATAATAAATTTAGCATGCCTGGTGTTCTAGGATGTATTGATGGCACAAATGTAGCTATAGTTCCACCATCAGAACATGAAGAAAGATTTTATAGCAGGAAAGGTTATCATTCCTTAAGTACCTTAATTGTAAGTTCATTATTAATATTTTACTGTATATGTACTGAAGATATTATAACAAATATATAGGTATAGTAGGTTATTTGTGTATATAGTTAATTAAAGAAGTTTGTTTCAGATTTGTGATTGTGATGCTAGGATAATGTGCGTTGATTCCTGGATCAACACATGATAGTACTGCATGGAACAACAACCCACTACAAAACGCATTAGACAGAGTACTCAATACCTCTGCAGAAGATTTTTATTTACTAGGTACTTTGTAGATTAGTTGCACACATTGTTTTGAACCTTTGATTGCATGTTGTAAATTCTAAATGCTAAAATATTTCCTTCCAGGTGATTCTGGATTTCCATTGAGATGGCTGTTGATGACCCCAATATTAAATTCTGCTTTCAACACTCTTCTATACTGACATGCATATGACAGTGAGGAATGTTGTGGAGAGGTGTATTGCTATTTTAAAAGGACGAATTAGGTATGCAAACTATTATACATTACAGTAAAATAAAAAAAAAACAATTTATTATTAATTATTTATTGTAAGAATACATACATGATATAATTATATTACAGGTGTTTATTAGTGGATAGAAAGCTGCACTACAAGCCTAGAGTTGCAGCAAAAATAATTAATGCATGTTGTGTTCTGCATAACATAGTGCTTCAAACTAATCAGGAGCCAGATTATACTGAAGAGGATTTAGAAGCATGCCAGCATTAATACTGCTCGCCTAGCAACAATGGAACGAAGAAGGACAAGACATAATGATCAATTACAACGAGGGTATATCTATCAACAGGATTTGGTGTCCCGCTTGTGGAGACAAAGAAATCAAAACTAGTTATTTTTCAAATCAAATCAAATCATCTTTATTTGCTGACTTTATTTCTTTGTGATCTTTTTGTATTAAAATATAGTATAAAAATTTAATAAAAATATTATAGTATAAAAATGTTAGCTATCTCGTTTTTTTTTAATCCTGACCAAAAACGAGGAGTGTTTTATGTTTGACGCCTATATCTGTAAGAATATGGTAACCTTTACCAGGGTCTGATGATTATCAGCAAGAAGGTGGTAACAGTATCTCGGCCGCAATAAACGTAGACCCACCAAGTTCGAGCTTGTTGGATAGGTCTCGAGTAGTTGCTAGAAAATGGAGATCAGGGTCTGATGAAGGAGCAGCAAGGTGGTGACGGGATCTCTGCACCAATAAACGTAGACCCACCGAATTTGGGCTCCTTGGGTAAGTCGACGCGTCGTTGCTAGAAAACGGTGATCAGGGTCTGATAATGGAGCAAGAAGGTGGTTAAAGGATTTCTGCACTAATAAACCTAGACCCATTGAGTTTGGGCTCCTTGGGTAGATCTCGACGAGTCGTTGCTAGAAAACGGTGATCAGGGTCTGATGATGGAGCAGGAAGGTGGTCACAGGATTTCTGCACCAATAAACGTAGACCCACTAAGTTTGGGCTCGTTGGGTAGTTCTCGACGAGTAGTTGCTAGAAAAATGGTGATGAGGGTCTGATGATGGAACATGAAGGTGTTCACATAATCTCTGCACTAATAAAAGTAGACCCATCGAATTTGGACTCGTTGGGTAGGCTGCTCCATGATCAGACCCTGATCACCATATTTTTAGCACCTACTCGTCGAGACCTATCCAACGAGTCCAAATTCGGTGGGTCTGCGTTTATTTGTTCAGAAATCCTGTGACCACCTTCCTGCTCCATCATCAGACCCTGGTCACCATTTTTCTAGCAAATACTCGTCGGGACCTATTCAACGAACCCAAACTCGATGGGTCTACGTTTATTGGGGCCGAGATCCTGTTACCACCTTCTTCTTGATCATCAGACCCTGACGGTTAACATTTTAGTTTATATCATTGGATTTACATACTCGTATGTTCTAAATTTCAGATCTTTCGGACTAACAGAAGTAATGAAATATATCTATTGTATACGAAATATCCCTACCTCGACTCTGAAAAGAGCTGATGGTGTTCAAACGGCTGGACCGATTTTCATGAAGTATAGCTAAAAACCATCTCGCTTATACTAGCTTTCAAATAAAAAAAACCGCATTCAAATCTGTCCACTGGTTGGATGCAGCATTTTCAGCTATAAAGGTGTATGGAAACCCAGTAATGTTTCGATATGTTTCAATTGTAGTTCTGTTATGGTTCAGTTTGCGTTTTGGTTGGAGTTAAGTTAAGGTTTAGCTTAAGTTTGTTATTTCAACTAGTGGAATAACTTTTTACGTCATTATCGAATGACAACTGCAATCTAACGATTACTAAACCGAAGCTAAACTTTAACCGTTGTAAATTAGTTGAATTGCCCCCCAGTACTAACACACAACTCGAACGTCTACGTTACAGTAACTTACTGAAATCGTAAAAAGTTTATATATCTTAAACTACTGGACCGATTTTGATGAAACTTGTACTCTACCCTAAGTTGAAAAATACTCTAACTATTTCAAAAAGAATTTTTGAAATCGGACTTGTAGTTTCTGAGAAATCCGCGGACAAACCTACATACATACATACATATATACATACATACATACATACATACATACATACACTCATAAAATTTGGTAAATTTGTTTAGAAGCCCACATAGACTAACATATATTAATATTACGCATTTTTATTAATATTACATACATACGCGTCGAATAGAGAACCTACTTTTTGAAGCCGGTTAAAAAAGAGACATACAATAGTGCAAAAGAGAAAGATTTACAATAAGTCTTCAAAGTACAAAGACTTCAAAGTACAAGGGCACAACAGAGACTGACCTTAAGCCAGTACAAGTAGTATATTGGATCCTCTTTGGTACCAAGCTGTGCGATGTCAAAAATGGCTCCTATCTCAGCTTGTGCTGCAGGAAGAATATGAGAACGTAATAATTAATGTCTTAGATAGCGACAGAGCAAGCGTGTCTTCTATCTTTAATATAAGGCTGAGATCGCGTACCGCGCCTGATCCGTGAAGCCATCTATACAATATGGTAGTGCGGCCATATGGATTAAACCACCATTAAACCCAAGCTTATTACAAAATTAATTCCAGAGTTTGCCTTTAAACCCATTGATTAATCTATATTAATAAAAGAGCAGGGTGTTTTCTAGGAATCACGATACAGCAAAAACCATATTACGTACAATCTTGAAATTTGGAACCAACATTATTCAAATAGTCTAGGTGAACAATAAGAATGGATTTTTCGAAATTCCGTACCTAAGTGGGTCAAATGGGCTCCCAAAGTTTGTATGGAAAAAATTTTTTTTTTCTTCACACGGACATGAAACTTTGTAAGTGTACTAAACAAAAGAAATAAAGAAACACGTGTATCACACTTTTTGAAAATCGACCCATATTGGGATTTTAGCCTGGTTTTTGAGTATGCAACGCGGAAAAAAATTTTCATACTGCATTGCTGAAACTTTGCGAATACATTAATCAAATTGTAGCAATTCAAGTGCAAATAATCATTTTTTGTAAATCATCTCGTAAAGGGGTCCAATTGGGGTCCAAAAAATGTTTCTCGACCTACAGTCATAAAACTTAGTTTATATATTGCACACAAGAATCTAAGAAACTTATTTCCAGCATTTTTCAAAAAACTACCCCTAAGGTTTTTTAATGGGGTTTCAAAGTTTGCACAAAGAAGGATTTCCATTTCATCCTATGATGCAGCTAGAGTAACGAAACTCGGTAAATAAACTCAATACAACAATTGAAAAAACTAATTTTGATCATTTTTGTAAAATCAACCCCTAAGTGGGTCAAATGGGCTCCCAAAGTTTGTATGGAAAAAAGAAAATTTTCGTCACACGACCTTTGTCAGTGTACTAAACAAAAGAAATAAAGAAACACGTGTATTACAACTTTTTGTAAATCGACCCTTAAAGGGGTTTTAACATGGTTTCTGAGTATACAACGTAAAAAAACATGCTTACTGCATTGATGAAACTTTGCGAATATATTTATCAAATTATAGCAATCTATGTGTAAATAATCATGTGTTGAGAATCAACTCCGAAATGTGTCCAATTGGGGTCCAAAAAATGTTTTTCGACCTACAGTCATAAGACTTAGTTTATATATTGTACACAAGAATCTAAGAAACCTGTTTCCTGCATTTTTTGAAAAACAACCCCTAAGGTCATATCAAGGGGTTGCAAAGTTTGCACAAAGAAGGATTTTCCATTTCATGATATGATGCAGCTAGAGTAACGAAACTCAGTAAATAAACTCAACACAACAATTGAACAAACTTATTTTGAGCATTTTTGTAAAATCAACCCCTAAGTGGGTCAAATGGGCTCCCAAAGTAATTATGGAATATTTTTTTTCATCACACGGATAAGAAATTTAGTCAATGTACTAAGCCAAAGAAATTAAGAACCACGTGTATCATATCTTTTTCAAATTCGACCCGTAAAGGGATGTTAGCATGGTTTTTAAGTATGAAACGCGGAAAAAAATATCATGTTGCATTTATGAAACTTTGCGAATACATATATTTATCAAACTAAAGCAATGATTGTATAGATAATTATTTTTTGTAAATCAACTCTTAACGGGGTCCAATGGGGGTCCAAAAATTATTTTCGACCTACAGTCATAAGATTTAATTTATGTGTTGCACACAAGAATCTAAGAAACCTATATCCGTCATTTTGCAAAAAACAACCCCTATGATCATTTAATGGGGTTGTAAAGTTTACACGAATGCGGTAACAGCTCAGTGGGCGGGCGCTTGCCTTGGAAACAAGGTGCGCAGGTTCGAACCCCGGCTCGCACCTCTGATTTCTTCAATGAATCATGTGCGAATCGTCTTTGTGCGATTGTTACTAGCTTTCGGTGAAGGAAAACATCGTGATGAAACCTGCATGTCTGAGAAAGCCTAAATAGCTCTCGAATGACGTGTGAAGTCCGCCAACCCGCACTTGGCCAGCGTGGTGGACTATGGCCTAAGCCCCCTCATCTTGAGGGGAGGCCCGTGCCCAGCAGTGGGACATAAACAAGGGCTGGTATTATTAAAGTTTACACGTAGAACGATTTCCATTTAATGCTATAATAGAGCTAAAGAAACGAAACTCGGTACATAAACTCAATACAAAAATTAAATAAACTAATTTTCAGCATTTTTCGATAATCAACCTCTAAGTGGGTCAAATGGGATCTCAAAGTTTGTATGGAAAACATTTTGTTTTACACCACACATACACGAAATTTTGTCAACGTAACAAACATAAGAAATGAAAAAACACGTGTATCACAACTTTTTGAAAATCGACCCTTAAAGGGGTTTAATTAATTAATTAATTTATTTCAAAAAACACACAGTTTTACAATACACAATTACAAACTAGACACAACAATAAACATTCTTAAAAGAATTACCAGGGGTTCCCAAACTAGGCACAGCCTGTATCTTGGGAAACCAGCTAAGAAGTGGACATCAGAATTTAAACAAGACTTGTTTAGAAGAAGTGTTTAGATAAGCTTGAGAATGTGCGAAAGTGTATATGTGCGTATGTCAGTGTGTGTACGTTTGTGTATGATAGGCAAAGGAGTACCTACTAAATCCGAATTTGAGAGGTTTATCTATTGATACATAGAGATTCTGTTTGATTATAATCCAGACTTAAAAGCAACTTTGTCAATTTTTCCTTAACTTCCTTCACAGAAAGAACACTCAAATTATTACGAGATGTAACAGCATTGTACGTTGCCAAGAAACAGACGCGAGCAAACCTTTTTGCAAAGGTGGTTTTAACTGTGGGGGTAGGTACCCTGAAAACGCGTTTTCCCAAGAGTTTTTTATAATCTGGCGATTTAAGAAGCGACTTATGAACAGATAGACAGGCCTTTAAAATATACAATTGCCTAACACGCAAAACTTTCATGGTACAATAAAGTGAATTCGTCGGAAATCTAAAAGTTATCCGTAGCATTACCTTTAAAATTCCACGTTGAGCTCTTTCTAGAACAATTAGATGCGTTTTTGCTGCAGACCCCCAAATCCCAATACAATACGTGATAATTGATTGACACACTGCATAGTAAACAGTTTTTAAGGTAGCAAGGTTTGCCGAGCGTCTTAGGATTCGCATGATCCTCATTAATTTTCTCACTTTCCCTGCCAGTCCATTTATGTGGACCTGAAAGGTTAGATGCTCATCCAGCACTATGCCCAGATACTTAATATTCGTTGTACGCTGAAGTACGATACAGTTACATGAGACAGCTGAGTCTATAGAATGTGAACAGGAATGGATGTGTTTTAGTATGTTTTTTTAGTTTGAACCACAGAAAAATATTATGCTGCAGTGATGAAACTTTGCGGTTACATTAATCAAACTAAAGTAATCCATCTGTATATATATAAGAAGAAACTGACTGACTGACATATCAACGCACAGCCTAAACGGCTTGGGTTAGAGACTTGAAATTTTTACAGTAGGTAACATTTATAACGTAGACATCCACTAAGGAAGGATTTTTGGAAATACCACCCCTAAGAGGGTAAAATAGGGGATGAAAATTTGTATGAAAATCCGTCATTTTTGAAGTAAAATTAATGAAAATTAGTATTTAGCCTTAAAGTTAAAAATAAAAAATTTATATTTCAGGATTTTTGGAAATTCCACCTGTAAAGGGGTAAAATTGGGGATGAAAGTTTGTATGAAAATCAATCATTTTTTAACTTAAATTCATGTAATTTAGTAATTGACCTGTTAGTTAAAAAATAAAAATATATATTTCAGGTTTTTTGGAAATTCCACCCGCTAAGGGGGTTAAATAGAGCATGAAAGTTTGTATGAAAATCAGTCATTATTGAACTTAAATTCATGTAATTTAGTAATTGGCCTGTTGGTTAAAAATAATAAATATATATTTAAGGAGTTTTGGAAATTCCACCCCTAAGAGGGTAACATGGGGGATAAAATTTTGTATGAAAATCAGTCATTTATGAACTTAAATTCGTGTAATTTAGTAATTGGCCTGTTAGTTAAAAATAAAGAATACATATTAAAGGATTTTTGAAAATTCTACCCCTAAGGGGGTAAAATAGGGGATGAAAGTTTGTATGAAAATTAGAGATTTTCGAAGTTAAACGCATATAAATTGGTATTTGGTGTTTCAGTAAAAAAAAAATATTTCAGGGTATTAGGAAATTCCACCCTTAAGGTGGGTAAAGGATGACAACATTTATTATATTGTACTTGACTTACTGGCTATAGTACAGAATACATGCGATAGGACAATTGTATTGTTTTCTTTGATTTTTTTTTTTTTTTTTTTTTTTTTTTTTTTTATTAACGTAGAATCATTTAACGTAGAATCTTGAAATTTGGAATCAACATTATTCAAATAGGCTGAGTGAACAATAGGAATGGATTTTCGAAGTTCCACACTTAAGTGGGTCAAATGGGCTCTCAAAGTTTGTATGGAAAAAAAAATATTACATCACATGGGCGCGAAACTTTTCAGTGTACGCAGCAAAAGAAATTATGAAACACGGGTATCACAACTTTTTGAAAATCAACCTTTACTAGCGTTTTTGTGGTTGGTTTTGAGTATAACATATTTGAGTATAACGCGAAAAAAAAAATATATAGATATATGTACTCTTTATTGTACACACAAACTTACACATAAAATAAAGCATATTATATACTTAAATACAAAGGGCGGCCTCATCCGCTATTCGCAACTTCTTCCAGGCAACCTTGGGATGGAAAAAAGAGAGAATGGAACATAAACGTGGATGAATAAGTGGTGGTGAAATGCTCATAGCCAGATGTAACCACTGTTCGATACACAATCAGTTGGGTAAGGAACGTCAGGCGAGGTCAGTCCTTAGATGGGTCACCACTTAGTGGCATTTGAACCGAGCGTTTCCTTGCTTCGGAGGGGCACGTTAAAAGTCGGTCCCGGCTATTGTCATCTAGGCAGCAGTCGTTAAGCTGAGTCAGAGGCCTAAGGGCAGCTTGAAAACTCTGACACCAGTTTGGCCACTAACCATACGACAAAAAAAAGTAGTGGTGATGTGAATGGGACATGCTGCATTGATGAAACTTTGCCAATACACCATCCAACTACACCTGTCTAAATATTCATTTTTTGAAAATCAACTCCCAAAGTGATTGGATTGGAGTCCAAAAAATGGTGTTTCGACCTACAGTCATAAGACTTAATTACACACCCAACCTCATCACAAAAATACAAATGAAAAGATAATCTTTTATTTTCTTATAATGGGCAGCGAAAAGGATCCTCAAAATTTAATTTAAAGTGAGACTACTGTATCGAATGGAGTATCCTAAGAAAAGGCTTTGTTTGCAAATTCCAAAACCGATTTTTATTTTGGTATATGTTAAGTATTTTTTGACTTAAAATCGAAAATTTCAAAAAATATTATAGGTGATACATACTTATCAATCTATATTTTACAGGAAAAAAAATGATTTTTCGATGATGATGTGTGTAGTCTTTAGAAATCCCAAAAGAAATTCGACAGCCAAAGTTAGTTTTGCGGTTTGGTTTTTCGCTATTGGTTAGTTTTGGTGTTATGTGTGTGGTTTTGGTTTGGTGTTAGACGAATAGTAAAATAACATTAATAGGTCCAATGAAGGTGTGCGAGTCCAACTCAACTTGACCGGATTTTTTTAAAATAATAGCGGTGAATATTTAAGAATCAGCTACGATGACTTGCTCAAAAATACAGGATATGTCATTAAATATGTCTACTTGATACTTATTAGACTAGATACTTAGTAAACAATATTTTAAAAAACCATGATACCTAATTCAAAACACGTGTTACAAACAAAATCAACGCGGGCGAAGCCGCGGGCTACTGCTAGTACATAATAATTATACCTATGAACACTTATTGCGTCAAGAGTCCGACAAAATTTGTCAAGATCCAAGTTTAATGAGACTTTCCCCAAGAGTATGATTCTAGATGTAAAAACCACTAATTCTTAGAAATTATTTCAGGCTGTTTAGTTACATTTTGAAGGCGGTTCTTTTTAACCGGCTTCAAAAAGAAGGTTCTCTATTCGACGCGTATGTATGTAATATTGATAAAAATGCGTAATATTAATATATGTTAGTCTATGCGGGCTTCTAAACAAATTTAACAAATTTTATGAGTGTATGTATGTATGTATGTATGTATGTAGGTATGTATGTATGTATGTAGGTTTGTCCACGGATTTCTCAGAAACTACAAGTCCGATTTTGACAACTCTTTTTGCAATAGTTAGAGTATTTTTCAACTTAGGGTAGGGTACAAGTTTCATCAAAATCGGTCCAGTAGTTTAAGAGATATAAACTTTTTATGTTTTCAGTAAGTTACTGTAACGTAGATGTTCGAGTTGCGTGATGGTGCTGATACCTATTTTGGTAAAAAAAGCCACTAAAAAGTGTTAAATAAACTATTTAAAAAAAAAAAAACCGACTTCAAAGTAAATTATCTAAAAAGCATAAAATAACCAAAATATATTGAAGTCGGTCTCAGCTGGTGCTAATGTTAGTTAACATGATGTGCTAGCACCGACTTCAATATATTTTCGTTATTTTATGCTTTTTAGATAATTTACTTTGAAGTCGGTTTTTTTTTTTTAAATAGTTTATTTTTATAAAAATTATTTTTGGACTTAACAAACTATACACTATAACATAACATATTATAAATACATATTACTATCAAAGACGGCGCCAAACTGGAAAACAGTTAGGTACCTACTGCCCTTGTAAGTATTTGCTAGAGGTTAGGCACCGACTTCGATAGTAATATGTATTTATAATATGTTGTAGTCCAAGTCCAACTATGTAGATGTAAAAACCACTAATTCTTAGAAATTATTTCAGGCTTTTTAGTTACATTTTGAAGGCGGTTCTTTTTTTTTTGTAAAAATTATTATAATTTTATTCTTTTCAGTGTTCTTTTGGCGTGTTATTAGGTTAACTTTTAACAACTTATATTTAATTCGGACAAACAGCCAGTTAATATTTATTTTAAAAACACCCGCTACATAACTAAAATACAAGCTTAAGCAAAATTCTTTAGAAATGTTTTTGTGACAATATCTTAATAAAACTAATCAATTGCCAGATATCTAGGTGTTATACTCGTAGTTCTCGAGATCCATGGACTGCAACCTCGGCGGGTCTACGTTTATTGGTGCCGGGATCCCGTGTCCACCTTCTTGCTCCATCATCAGACCCTGATCACCATTTTCCTAGCAACTATTCGTCGAGAGCTACCCAACGAGCCCAAACTCGGCGGATCTACTTTTATTGGTGCAGAGATCCCATGGCGAACTTCCTGCTTCATCATCAGACCCTGATGTCCATTTTTCTAGCAACTACTCGTCGAGACCTATCCAACGAGTCCAAATTCGGTAGGTCTACGTTTATTGGTGCAGAGATCCCGTGACGACCTTCCTGCTCCATCATCAGACCCTGATGTCCATTTTTCTAGCAACTACTTGTCGAGACCTATCAAACGAGTCCAAATTCGGTAGGTCTACGGTTATTGGTACAGAGATCCCGTGACGACCGGAAGGTCGTCTGATGATGGAGCAGGAATGCTCCATCATCAGACCTTGATCACAATTTTTCTAATAACTACTCGTCGAGTCCTATCCAACAAGTCCAAATTCGGTAGGTCTACGTTTAGTAGGCACGGCTAGGATGTATTGTTTTATTACAGAGTTCCGATGGCCATCTATGGTCTTCTTCATCAGATCCACTTCACCAAATGATACATTCTGAATGAAAATGCTTGACTTGTTTCTAAAAATATCAAAAACACTATATGTATGCCTATAATATTTAAGGAGTTCACTCAGTTACTCATGGTTCCCATCATCAGAACTTGATTTTGAAAAAATGGGACCCATCTGGAAGAATATCCTTTCGATTAAAAAAATAATTTACCAAATCGGTTCGAAAACGACAGAGTTCTGAGGTAACAAACATAAAAAAAACATACAACCGAATTGATAACCTCCTCCTTTTTTTGAAGTCGGTTAAAAACGGAATGAAGGCTTATATTTTGCGGTTCTATTTTCCACTGGGTGAGCAATTAATCAATACAGGTAATTTTTATAATTTTATCACGTGATCAGTATCGATAATAGCTCATATTTAAACAATAAAAATACTTTTTTGACTGCATTTATTAAATAAAATAATTTTAATACTATTGACGCGCGGGGTGACCGTCGTGAACATTTTGATTGCGCTTGTTGTGGATTCTTTCAAGTGTTATTATGATATTTTTGTACCAAGGTGGAACTAAATAAGCACTATACCAAATTAACTTTGAGATTCAATAGTTGATAGAACTAATTTGACACCCCCACGACGGTTTAAACTAAGTGTCACTCTATCAATAGAAACGCCAAGAATAATCCTGAATAAGTTGGTTCGTTTAGTGTATTGTTTTTACAGGCCAATTACGTTCAATTTTGTATCCTCGGTATATCAAGCTTTAATGTGGTGCGTGAAAAGTCTCATATCTGCGGGAATATACCTTTGAGGTGAGGATGAGTTCCCTTGACACTGTCAAGTTCAATATCAAAGAAAAAATAAATTTAAAACTAACAAAACACAAGTCATAACTGAGTTGGTATAAAGGTGTGTTCAAATGTAGCACAGCGTCAGCAAGTGGACGAGGATACGAAAAAGTGGCAGCGGGCGATATATACTATAGTGTGAAGGTTTTGAGCACAGAAATAGTTCGCATCAAAGCCCGCCACGCACGTCTGCAGCACATGAGAGACAAGATTTTGTTTTGACATACCATAAAGTTATTATTCAGTTCAATTCTTAAACCACAGGTTATTATTTTAATATTTATTTTCTCAATATTGTAAAGAATGCTTAGGTACCTACCTATCTAACAACACATCACCTTGCCTCCATATTATATATAATTTATCCTGTTTATGCAGGATAAGAAGAAATGACCGGGCTAGACTTGATAATCTCACCAGGCCTAGGGGTATTGGTATTACACAAAAGGAAACTCAAGACTACTTATAGCCGTTCCCCTTTTCTTTCTAGGATAGATAGGAAGAGTGTAATAATATTTCAAAGATAAAATATTTTATACGCTTACATCAAAGTAACCTAGAAACCTACAGCATTTAAAACCTTATCAAAGCTCTCAATCTCTTTGCGTTTAAGCGTTACACGTTTAGCCTTTAGTAATATTTTCCTTTACCTGAGTCGCCATTAAGTTATGAATTTCCTCGAATGTCCATTAAATAGCAAGGCTAGAGAAATTCTACTTGTCGAAGGGTTGTAAGCGTTAAAATTAAAGATGAAAACTTGGTTTTGGAATTTCTAATTAATTGAAGAGCTGTGTTAATAAAGAAAAATCTACGTAGAGTACAAGATAGTGATAGAAATTGATTAACAGTTAACGTAACGAAGTGCTTTAGAAACTTACAAGTCTCTAGTCATCGTACTTGTACCTACTGTTTTTATTTTGGTTCAAGGTTAAAAATATTTTGCGTAAATACATAAAACCGGTAAGCGAGTTTACTTTCAAGAACTTTCAGCATTCAGTAACCCAGAGGGTGGTCGCGCCTGTTTTGACCAACTAAACGTTGTTCCCCCAAAACTCGTTTTAGGAATCAAAGGGCTACAAGATGTTCTTAATTATTAATAATCTCTTCCACCTATTTTGTATGATACAGTTTTAATTAAATCTTTAAATTTTATACATACATATAATGTTAGCTAACTGACCAGATAGCGATCATACGCTGTATTTTTAAAATACTACGGTAGTTTTTTTCAAAGATTCAAGTCTGGGATTTGTTTACTTGTGATGCACGGCATACATATAGAAACGATAAAAGAAACAGGTTTTTTTCAATAGATACAATACATTATTCACTCGTCGTTATTTGTCCTTAATCTACATTATTTCATATTTCAACAACTCCTTCAGTTCTCAAACACGTACATAAACTCGTCAAGTTGTTAACTAAATTCCACGAACGTGGGTCTTCGCCTCGGGAATCACCCCATTGTGACACAAAGTAGTCCGCGCTTTCCCAGATACACATTCTAACACAAGTCGCTGAATAAAAAAGTTGATATAGTGAAAAGTTTTGGAGCAATTCTGCTACGAAACATATAGACGCTTTATTTTCTGTGGCAACACTGGGATGTGATATACGTCACTCGTTTATTTTTTATGATCTAGAATATTCTCACTTATCTTATTACGCGTTTGTATGATAATACATATTATATAAAGAATATCATGTTTGTGGGTATGAAAAGAACTGGCTTATCTTCGTATGCTTTGATATAAAGAAGGTCTTTGACGGTCTGATAAGTAAAAGAGCAAGCAACTGCGTGGTATTAAGAATACAAAAGACCAGTTGAATAGAAAACTTTAACGTACATACTTATAGACCGCATAGGGGCGCTGCATATCGTAATCTGGTGTTTGAGTATATTAAATGCTACGACAAATATAAACAGCAGATAAATAAAATTTCCAAGAGAAAGAAGAAATTAAAAATTTTCCGTTTCAATTATAAATGGGTTATTACTTCAATCAGCTAAAAGCTCTAGTCTGGTCTGTGATGGATGTCAGTCTAGTATCGTCGATGCGACGTTGGACATATGTCTAGTTTCGCGTTGTCATGACCCTCATCTCCGAGAAATTGATTCCGAGATCTCTGTCACAAGCAACTATTGACACACCCCTCTGTATTTCTAGCTTCGATGGCCAATAGCCTTACCCCTTACGTACATCAAATTTATTGCTAAACTAACGACAGTGGAAACTTTAGACAGCACTATTACTAATAGGTTCTAATACTTAAGTAAATTCATCATTATGTCATGTTATTAAGCTATGAAATTGTATTAGGTAAGTACTGCCACACTCATAAACTTCAATCTAATCATCTACAATCTTATTAAGCCATTTTTTAATCTGAATATTTCGAGTGTCGGAACCGTTTATGGTTATGTTTCACTAGGGAGGACGAGATAATTTCTACTCACAATATACTTACTATTTCTACTCACTACCAAACTTTTTTTATTTTTTTATACCACCAAGGTGGCAAACAGGCATGCGGCCCGCCTGATGGGAAGCAGCTACCGCAGCCTATGGACGCTAGCAACACCAGTAGGATCACAAGCGCGTTGCCGACCCCGTAAAAATTTGTTAACTCCCTTTTTAAAAAAACCCATGCTGTAATTATTCGGGAAAACCTCGGCAGGCAATTCATTCCACAACTTCAAAGTGCGGGGAAGAAAACTTCTTTGAAACCGCAAAGTGCGGGATGACATTGTTTTTAAGATGTGAGGATGAACTCCCTGCCGATGGCGAGAGGTGCGATGGTAAAAAGTGGCCGTGGGCATGATGTCAAACAATTCTTCAGAGCACTGACCGTTATACAATCGGTAGAAAACACACAGGGAAGCAAAGTCTCTTCTCACCCGTAGTGATTCTAGACCGTTTGAGAGTTCAGGATCGTCGACAATCCTGATGGCTCGTCTCTGCACCGAGTCAAGTGGTCCAAGTTGGTATTCAGGCGCAACTATTGAGTAATAATTGGCTTCAAGTATCGAATCATTATTATTATTAATATATATTTATATTTTATTTATTTATTTATACTCTTTATTGTACACACATAAAAATAAAATTAAAAGGACTTGAAGAAATTTGTACAAAGGGCGGCCTTATCGCTATCCGCAATTTCTTCCAGGCAAAAAAGATTGCATGGAATACGAAAAGCTATATAAATCTTTATTTGCATATAATAACCAAA
The DNA here is from genome assembly GCA_911728495.1 of Furcula furcula. Lineage (NCBI taxonomy): Eukaryota > Metazoa > Arthropoda > Insecta > Lepidoptera > Notodontidae > Furcula > Furcula furcula. Next base: position 17,186,108 of record OU452249.1, on the reverse strand, counting down.
TATTTACAGTTTATTTACAAATATACTTAAACTAAGTAAAAAACTGCCTCCAAGTTGTCGCCGCACAGGGAGAGAAGGGTACCCAAAAGACTGGCAGCGTTACCTCTTTGCATGGCCAGACTTATACGTTGGCAGAAAAAACTACCAGCCCGACGGTCCCCTGACTTCGATAAGTTTAGATGAAATTTCTTTCACCAAACCGTGCATCTCATGCGCAAAGAGCGCAAATATATAGCTGGAACCTAGGGCTGCATACATGCATAGTTTTAATAAATTATTTTTTTTATTAATATTTTTATCGAAATCTTCTGGATTCAATAACTAGATTAACGATAATTAATACTAATTGATTTCTGTGAATACACACAGTGACAGTTAGTGTATAATATATTTAATAAGACGGGCCCGTTGGTCTAGTGGTTAGTGACCCTGTCTGCTACCCAACAGGTCGTGGGTTCGATTCCCACCAAGTGTCTGGGTGTTTTATCTATATAAGTATGTATTTACAACAACAAAAAAGTATATATGTATTAGTATCAGTTGTCTGGTTTCCACAGTACAGGCTCTGCCTAGTTTGGGATCAGATGACCGTGTGTGAATTGTCCCAGGATATTATTATTATTATACTACTATTAGTACATGTTTGTAAATAAACTGTAAATATTTAGTTTCAATAAATGCACTATTAGTATTAGTCGGTATTTTTAACTAAACCGTCTCACGCAAAAAAAGAAAGGCGCTCGAATTTTTTTCCGTATTTTTATAATTAAATAAACGAACCTTCCTACAAATTTAAATATGAAAAGAGAAAAGTATGAATACGAAAATATTCAAGAGACGTCTCCAGCTGAAAAATATAACCCATTAAGAAATGTTTAGAAAAGCTAATTTAAGTAACTGGGTGTCTCTGGGGAAATTACAAGCTTTGTGCGTATGATTATTTTTAAACTTTAAACTAAGTTATTTAGTTAATAGGATCATTAAGTATTTTATTGTTATACTAAAAATAAACTAGGTGCTGATAAAAATAAAACCCAACAGATAATTAGTATATTATTTAAACTATTCACATTAAAATGTGATAATCATAATGCAAAGTTTCTGATTAATGTATTGTAATAGGTATGATCAAATAATTTTTATATTACACTAGCTGACCCACGCAGCTCCGCCTGCGCTATTTTTACGTTAACTAAACTTTGAATAACAGACATTCGCATCGAATACATAACCTCATTTTTTATAGTCGGTTAATAACTGGGACCAACTTTTTACTTGCTCTCCGAAGCACGGACCCGTTTAGTTCAAATGGCGTTAAACGGTCACCCATCTATTTAATGACCTTACCTAACGTTGCTTAACCCGATCGATTACAAAACCTTGATAACAACTCTCTATGAGTGTTCCCTTACTAATATTTATTATATTTTATAGAAAAATTGATAAAATCGGACCAAGCGTATAACCAAGTACCCGTTTTGATTTTAATCCCCTCTCCCAAAAGAACCGTGCTAGATTACGGGATAAAAAGTATCCTATGTCCTACCTCGTAGTAAGATCTCAAATCATGCCAAGTTTCATTTGAATCCATTCAGTAGTTTCGGCATGATGCTCAGCCGTGATACAGACAGACAGACAGACAGACAGACAGACAGACAGACAAAAATTAAAAAAAATACATTTTCGGCTTCAGTATCGGTTATAGAATGCCCTCCAAATATAATTTTCAAAATATCTTCAATGTACAGAATTGGACCTGTTACAGTTTTATTATAAGTATAGATAATATTAAATAATTTAACAATAAATATGTACTGAAATTTCATTAAGTAATATACATTTAGATGTATACATTATAACTATTACCAATACGATATGGTGTTTTTTTTATACAGATAGATAAATTCTTTATTGCACACCTTACAAAATTTAGTTACCTTTCAAAACTAAAAATTAATATAAGCAAAGGCCTTATCGCTTAAAGAGATCTCTTTCAGTCAATCGTTGTGGACGGAGCTTTTTAAAAAACCGCAGTATATTGCAGCCAAAAAAGATAACAAGAACATAGACACAAGTCAAAAGGTTATTTCATACTTTTTTATTCGGATAATGTCAATTTCATGTTACTTATCTAAAAAAGTACATATAAATTTACAAAGGCTATAGTAATTGGCTACACTGGTTGTCTCATTATCTCCTAATAGTTTCAATGTAGTACATTTTGCCTGAAAGGATAGATGTCGGGCTGGCTACACGGCCACGAGACATGCGACATGCTTGCGGTAGGATCACAACTTCACGTGTCCTATACACTAACCACGTTCCATCACGTTCCATAGAGTTAGAGTTTAGTACCTATTTATTTTGAGCCTAGAGGCACTTATTTTCGACGACAACATTTACAAGTTGTGTCGAATCAAAATATTGTGGATAGTTTTGATTCATGTTTAAATCATTTAGGATCTCATTATATTTTTTTTTATTATTAAGAGGCGAGAGAGTTTTTTTGCGTGATTGTAAGCGACTGCCCAATTGTACGTTCGTTACCTTAGATATCATTTACAATTTAAGATGAGGTACGTACCTATAGCACGCAGCAGCACCCCCTGACAAGATATGGCACGTTTTATAATACAAGTTCTAGCCCAAGGATACGTTATTTGAAAAATGAGGTAAATATCATAAGATATCATAGGATATTTTTTAAATATGTATTTGGAATAAAATTCCGAATATGGAGGATATTCGGAATTTTATTCAATTTTATATCAAAATATCCATCATTCGACTAGACATATTGTATTATTGGTCCATAAAGTGCGTGTTTGTTGGTAGACATCGCGGCTACCGGGCGGTGGCCCGGCCGTCGCGGGTTGACCGCGCGCGCTGCGGGCGACAGCTGCGGAGGACCGCTCCATTAGCCTCGCACACGTGTCGCTATTTGCGCGAAAACCTTGTTATCGCACCCCATTCAACATTCACTTCACACCCTGGTTAGAAATGGAAAAAAAACTGTCATTTTTTTATTGTGCCTATGCATTTAGCTGAGATGAAAATATTTATATTTTGTAGAGTCTATCGTATTTGTAAGTCAGATTTATTTGTATGAATATAAAGTAATAATGAGAGGTGGTCCTTTACTGCTGGTACTGCTTTTGTAGAAGCTCAGAGTCACACAACGAACTATGAAGAGCATGCTCAAAGTTTCTGCGAGACAGAATCCAGGATGAGTAGATTCGCCGAAGAACTTAGTTCATTGGCATAGCTCTCAAAATCTGCAAGCTGCAATGGTTAGTGCCACTTGTCAGGCCACATTGGTCGAAGAACTGATAACCGATGAGGAAGAAAGGTTCTCAAGTGGCAACCACGAACCGGAAGACGCAGCGTAGGTAGACTACGCGGGAACCGATGGATATCAATGGCTAACTGTCGTTCATTGTGGCGTTCTAAGGTGGATGCATTAGTTCAGCAGTGGACAACTTCAACTGATAATGATGATGAAAGTAATGATAAGACGCTTCTCACTGCTGAACAAATGCCTCCACCTTAGAATGCCACAATGAACGACAAGTGCTCTTCTCTGCACGGCTGCATCACTGTGCAGCCGTGCAGAGAAGCGCACTTGCGTAGTAGCTTGTTAACAACAAAAGGAATAAACTATTTTTAACCGACTTCATTAACCGACTTCAAAAAAGGAGATTCTGTATTCGACGCGTATGTATGTAATATTAATAGAAATGCGTAATATTCATATACGTTAGTCTATGTGGGCTTCTAAACAAATTTACCAAATTTCACGAGTGTATGTATGTATGTATGTATGTATGTAGGTTTGTCCGCGGATTTCTCAGAAACTACAAGTCCGATTTCGAAAATTCTTTTTGCAATAGTTAGAGTATTTTTCAACTTAGGGTAGAGTACAAGTTTCATCAAAATCGGTCCCGTAGTTTAAGAGATATAAACTTTTTATGTTTTCAGTAAGTTACTGTAATGTAGACGTTCGAGTTGCGTGATAGTGCTGATACCTATCTTGGTAAAATAAGTCACTAAAAAGTTTTAAATAAACTATATTAATAAAATAAAAACCGACTTCAAAGTAAATTATCTAAAAAGCATAAAATAACGAAAATATTATTGAAGTTGGTGCAGAATATACACAGCAGGTACGCTAACACCAACTTCAATAATATTTTCGTTATTTTATGCTTTTTAGATAATTTACTTTGAAGTCGGTTTTTATTATATTAAAAATAGTTTAAATAAACTATTAAAAAAAAAAAAAAACGTCTTTAAAGTAAATTATCTAAAAAGCATAAAATAACGAAAATATATTGAAGTCGGTGCTAGCACATCATGTTAACTAACACTAGCACCAGCTGACACCTACTTCAATATATTTTCGTTATTTTATGCTTTTTAGATAATTTACTTTATGCTTTTTAGATAATTTACTTTGAATTCGGTTTTTTTTTTTAAATAGTTTATTTACCACTTTTTAGTAACTGTAACAAATCGATATTTACAGTGCACAGTTTCGCTACTCGCCGATAGATGGCGGTGTACCACTCCCTGACTCGCGGTATTTATTTGGAGTTTGTGAATTATAGACTACTATGGTGAAGTGTTCGATAGTTTAAGCTAATCCTTACGTACCGAGACAGTTAGCATCTAGGAGTTGCGTCCTTATTGGAACGATTACCTGGACTTACTGATATTGCTTGGTCATTACAGTTGCGTCCTTACTGGAACGACTTATTGGACCACCTTGGTTACGTTGTTTTTTTTGTACTATTTTCTTACACTGGCGACCAACGCGGGCACTGAAAAGCAGGCGAAATACGTAACAAGAGGAGGAAGAGTTACGTCAACCAGCACCAGAGAACCCACGAAGAAAATGGCAGTCACCTTGTCCGAAGCACAGTTTGCAGAGCTGCTGAAGAAACTGGCACCAGGACGAAAAGGCACTTTTACGTCATGCAATGCGGTTTTTGAGGGATCCAACAAACCAGAAGACGTTGAATCTTTTCTGGCTGCCGTTAGTGTTTTTAAGAAGATAGAAAATATTGACGACAAGGATGCGCTTGCTGGCATCCCTTTACTTATGAAGGGGGAAGCCGCAATATGGTGGCAAGGCATGAAAGAAGATATAAGTACCTGGGATGAATTCAAGAAGAGGCTTCGACATGCTTTTGCTCCCAAGAAACCAGCATATCAGCTGTACCAGGAAATAATTGGCGAGAAACAGCAACCTCGCACCCCTACGGAAACTTTTGTTGCACGGAAGCGAATGCTATTCTCCCAATTACCGAAACCTGCTCACACAGAGACACAGATGTTGGATATGATATTCGGTCAACTAAAGCTGTCAATACGTGAGAAGGTTGCCCGCCACTCTGTGGATACGCTCGACGAGTTACTGGTGGCGGCGCGGGATGTAGAAGAATTCGAGAGAGAAACTGGCAAAACAAAAACGTACGAATCTACCTCATCGGGAGGAGACGCATCGGCCAAACCAACACGAAAGAAATGCGGGTTCTGTCATTTTATGGGACATGCAACAGATGACTGTCGGAAGTTAAGGAAGGTGAAGACGGAAATGGGATTAGCTACAGAGTCGAAAGTCGAAGTGAAGACAACACAACATCCCCCCGCGTCGTCAACTACCGTCTCCTGCTATGGGTGTGGCGCGCCTGGAGTTGTACGTACAAACTGCCTAACCTGCTCAGCTAAGAAGCACCGGCCAGATACCGCTACTGAACTTAGTTTTTGTTCAGTCAACGTGCGGGCTGATGTTAGAAGTCGACCGGTAGTTTTTGTAGAAATTGACTGAATAAAGGGATCGGCATACATAGATACATGCGCGAAAACGAGCATAGCTTCCAACAAACTCTACAGACAGCTGTTGAGCAACGGCCATCAATTTTACGAAGAAAGGGTATGTCTTACCTTGGCTGATGATATTGGGAGAAGTGAAAGGGTACTACGCACTACAGTGCCTATTAAGCTAGAAGACCGCGTAGTCCAAACAACCTTTATTGTACTCCCCGAGTCAACAGATAACCGCACCCTTTTAGGTGTCGGGTTCATAGAAGATGCAAAGATGATTTTAAATCTTCCACAATTCACTTGGGAATTCGTCGGCGGTACAAAGGTATACGAACTGTACGACGAAGAGTTTGCCACGTTTGGTAAACAAGTTGTGGCACCTGTGGGTGAGACAACTATTAGTAGCCTTGAGGCAAAGACTCGCCCCGCTACGCCTGTCAAAGAAGCGGCCCTTCCACAGGGCTCTGCTACGTCTACTTACCGTTTGATACCAATCACACTCCCACCTTCAAAGAAACCTAAAACTACCTTCACTGCTTATTCCCCTCGATTTGCTGAGTTTATGATGAAGGACGCGGAAGATAGCATACAAAGAGCAGAAGTTGAATTATCACCTCACTCCGCGCAATTGTTCCCAGATAGAAGCAAGCTAGGTGATGGCCCGGATGTAACTTTATGTTTCCTCGACGCCTGCAGCGTTGCTCTAGATGATGTTCAACAAGCTAAATTGAATAAAGTATTGTCTGAGTACGAAGATGTTTTCCTTGGTAATAATAATCCCTCCACGTTAAGTGAACACCGTATCATAACAACTAACGAAACTCCGATATCAGTACCTCCTTATCGCTTGTCAAACACGAGAAAGGAAATCTTAAAGACTGAATTAGACAAAATGTTACAGAATAATATCATTATACCCAGTTCATCTCCATGGGCCTCGCCAGTAGTGATGGTACCCAAAAGTAACGGGGAAGTACGCGTGTGTATTGATTATCGTAGACTCAATGCGATAACGGTACCAGATACATATCCAATCCCACGGATAGACGATCCATTGCATGCTGCAAAGCCAACGCCCTACATGTCAAGTCTCGATCTGAAAGCAGGATATTGGCAGGTGAAAATTAGAGAGCAGGATGAAAGCAAAACGGCTTTCATAACTCCATTCGGAATCTACCAATTTAAAAGAATGCCGTTCGGTTTACGCAATGCTCCGGCTACCTTCCAACGACTAATCGATCGATTTCGCATAACCCTCGAGCATGTTAAGATACTAGCATATCTTGATGATTTAGTACTGTTTTCTGCTACATTCGAAGACCATTTATCTGATTTAAGAGATGTAATGCAAAAGATGAGGGAATGCAATCTTACAGCGAATAGAGCCAAATGTCGCTTTTGTTGTTCTTCTATTAAATATTTAGGGCACGTGATAACTCCAGACGGCCTGATTACAGACCCTGACAAGACCCGAGCCATTTTAGAACGACCAACTCCAAGAAATCTGAAAGAACTTATTTCCATACTACAAATGTGTTCTTGGTATCGGCGCTTCATTGAAAACTTCTCATCTATTGCTCAACCTTTGAAAAAATTAACAAAGAAAGGCGCCGCATGGAAATGGGATGAAGAGCAGCAGCACGCTTATGATGAACTGAAACGTTGCCTGACTACCCCACCGGTCCTACGGCAAGCAGATGAAACAAAACCTTTTTTCCTAAAGACCGATGCCAGCGCCTATGCATTAGGAGCAGTTTTAGTGCAGGGGGAGAGAGAACAAGAGCACCCAGTGGAATATGCAAGTAGATTACTCACTCCAGCTGAACAAAATTATACTACCACCGAACGGGAAGCTTTGTCCGTAGTGTGGGCCTTGAACAAATTTAGAGCCTATGTAGAGGGCCTACCTGTGACAGTTGTAACCGACCACCAAGCACTTCGGTGGTTACTTAACTTAAAGTCCCCGACTGGCAGATTAGCTAGATGGGCCCTACAACTACAAGCTTTTGATCTCCATATAACCTATAAACCGGGTAAACTGAACACGGTCGCCGACGCTTTGTCCCGACCTCCTTGTTGTGAGAATGCCCCTGAGTGTACTATATGTGAAGTTGCTATAGATATGCCTACAAGAAGTACAAAGGAGATCCGAGAAGAACAGTTGAAAGATACTCAGTTGAAGAGGATAATAACAAATCTAGAAGATGTGACCGGTGGAGAAGATTCTGTTTATTGGAGTAACAAAGGATATCTCATGAATTACGGTCTACTATATAGACTTAACCCCGATGCTGACGTAGACGATGCCCAATTAGTTGTTCCTGAGCATGAATGGGCAAACGTGTTAAATCAATATCATGACGATCCCTTAGCTGGACATTACGGCCCTGAAAAAACCTATAAGAAGATTGCAAATAGGTATTACTGGAGAGGAATGCGTAAATATGTCACCAGCTATGTGAAAAACTGTTTGGAATGCCAGCGTTTTAAGCCAAGCAACCAAAAACCTGCTGGTCTGCTCCAAACTACGTCGATGAGTCAACGATTCGAAATCATATCTTTTGATCTCTTTGGACCTCTACCACCAACAAAAGATGGGAAGACGTGGATCCTGATAGCGGAAGATGTGGCCACTCGATGGGTAGAGCTATTTGCCTTAGAGACTGCTTCGGCAGAAAACTGTGCTATGACTTTAGTGAATGAAGTATTTCTAAGATACGGCGTCCCAAGGAGACTAATAAGTGACAATGGCACTCAGTTTGTAAGCGCCGTGATGCAGCAAGTTACCTACAGCTTAAACATTAAGCATGGATTCACTCCATTGTACCATCCTGAATCAAATCCCGTGGAACGCCGTAATAGAGACTTGAAGACTCAATTGGCAATCCTCATTCAAGGGTCGGATCATAGTGGTTGGTCAGACCTTCTTCCTGCAGTCAGGTTTGCCATGAATACTACTCACTGTTCTTCCACAACGTACACGCCAGCTTACTTGACTTTCGGAAGAGAATTGCGAGCTGCGCGAGACAATGAAGTAGATTTCAGGAACATTCTAGTTTCCGAAAATATAGTATCCGAGATAACTCCTAAATTGAAAACCCTAGCAGATAATCTTCTTAAAGCCAGGGAAGTGCAAGAAATGAGTGAAGAGACTAGGAAAGTTTATGTTGATCAATACAGACGTAAACATCCTGAGTACCAACCAGGTGATTTGGTTCTTGTTAATATTCACCCTATTAGTAGGGCGATACAAGGTGTTACTGCCAAGTTTGCACCCCGTAGAGATGGACCGTATGTCATTATACAGAAACACGGGCCAGCCTCATTCAAAGTAGCATCTCCTAATGCCCCTACTACATCTATTGGGCTATACCATACATCAGCCTTAACTCCATATAAAGGTGACGATGTGTCTACAGTTCCCGCACCAATCCAACCTCTGAGAGGCAGAGGTCGACCGAAGAAAAACTCTAACCTCAGTCCCACTGTCAAGCGTGGTCGCGGACGGCCAAGGAAGCATTAATTCTCCAGACCTTTTCATCGGGACGACTTCAAGGCCTGAGGGGGAGACTGTAACAAATCGATATTTACAGTGCACAGTTTCGCTACTCGCCGATAGATGGCGGTGTACCACTCCCTGACTCGCGGTATTAAGACAGTTTGTGAATTATAGACTACTATGGTGAAGTGTTCGATAGTTTAAGCTAATCCTTACGTACCGAGACAGTTAGCATCTAGGAGTTGCGTCCTTATTGGAACGATTACCTGGACTTACTGATATTGCTTGGTCATTACAGTTGCGTCCTTACTGGAACGACTTATTGGACCACCTTGGTTACGTTGTTTTTTTTGTACTATTTTTAACCGACTTCAAAAAAGGAGGAGGTTCTCAATTCGTCTGTATATATTTTTTTTTTTTTTTATGTATGTTCGCGCATAACTCTGGCAATTATTAACCGATTTCAAAAATCTTTCTTCCATCCATTCTTGAATCCATTGATTGGGTCCCATAAAAAAAATATTGCTTAGTAATAAGTAGTTCCTAAAAAAACAAGAATGGTGACTGCGCACTGAGAGTTGCAAGAAAGCCTATATAGATGACGTTTTAGTCGCTCGGACTCGCTCGGTCGGACAAAAATGGTCATAACTCTGGCAAATATTTACCGATTTCAATGATTCTTTTTTTATTCGAAAGAAGAAACCACTGTATTGAATCTGTATGAATTTTATTACAACCGGATAAGAACTTCCTGGAGGACCATGAACGATGTGGAGGAATTTATCTGGTAAAAACCATAAAACTGATGTTCTCCATTACATTGCTCTGACAATTATGAACCGATTTCGATGATTCTTTTTTTATTCGAGAGAGTAAACTACTATGATGTTTCCATGCAAATTTCATTACGACCGGATATTATTTTCTGAAGAAACATGAATTATGTAAAACTATGCAGACGATAATGTGATCATAACCTACCTAGATAATTTTACGGTTTTCGATGGTTCAATATGGTAATGGTTGATGGTAATATATATGAAAATATCACTAAAAAGTTTAAAATAAAATCTTTTTAAAAAAAAATTGAACCGACTTCAATATCACTGAAAAGTATAAAATAATTTAAATATTATTGAAATTGGTGCCAAATACATACAGCAGGTACGCTAACACCAACATCAATAATATTTAAATTATTTTATACTTTTCAGTGATATTGAAGTCGGTTCAATTTTTTTTTAAAAAGATTTTATCTTACATAACTTATTTTACCAAAATAGGTATCAGCACTATCACGCAACTCGAACGTCTACGTTACAGTAATTTACTGAAAACATAAAAAGTTTATATCTCTTAAACTACTGGACCGATTTTGATGAAACTTGTACTCTACCCTAAGTTGAAAAATACTCTAACTATTGCAAAAAGAATTTTCGAAATCGGACCTGTAGTTTCTGAGAAATCTGCGGACAAACCTACATACATACATACATATATACATACATACACTCATAAAATTTGGTAATTTCGTTTAGAAGCCCACATAGACTAACATATATTAATATTACGCATTTTTATTAATATTACATACATACGCGTCGAATAGAGAACCTTCTTTTTGAAGCCGGTTAATGAAACCGGTTAAAAAGATCTTGTGTCGGAGTCAGGGTTGTTGTAACAGACAAATTGGATACCGAAAATAACGGATGGAAAGAAAAGAGCACGGAGTAAATTGATAAAGACCACTTTTTCTGGTAATTATCGACATTACAATAATATGTATTAAACTATTTGTTTACGTCAACATAAAGAAAATGCTTTAACTGTGACATTTTGCCTTTTGCACATAGCTTTAGTTGTAACTGAACATCAATAACAGCTAACAATATTCAAAAGGTCAACTTGTATGAACTTTTACGTCGCATTTTCACACTATAAGCTAAGTTAGCTTTAGTAATGACGTAACAGTTTGCATAACGAGACGCATCAGGTACTCCAGTCTTTAAGACGCCAGCTCACTGTTGCGAACGACAGGAATCTTACATCAAATTACCAGTTACAGGGAAAGCATACAAACAAGCCTTTATATTGGCATGCCAACAAGATGACACTGAGAAACTTATGCAATCGTATAATTTTCAGGCTTATGAAGAAATATTTAGATTTATGTAAATGTTGTTAATATATTGACACAAAAAAATACAAGCCCACTAAGTTTCTCGCCGGAGTGTATCAGTATAGAACATGGTACGATCCATTGGTAGTTAGTAAAAGATCATTTTGTGTAAGGGCCTCCTATGCCCATCTATACTTCTATACTTATATTATAAAGAGGAAGGCCTTTTTTGCGTGACTGACTCAACACCACAGAGCCGAAACTACCAAAGCTAGGACTACATAATTTGGACAGGAGGTTCATTTTATGGTTTAACCAATCAATAAGAAAGGATTTTTGGAAATTCAAACTCTAAGAGTGTGAAATAGGGGTTTGAAGTTTGTATGAGAAGGGTGTAAAACATTATCTTTTAACTTGAAATTTTGCACTTAGACTCTTGAACAAAAATAATAAAATACGTGTATTAGCATTTTTCATAAATCGTCAGTTAAGGGTGTAAATAAAGTTATATTATAAAGAGGTGGGCCTGTTTCGCGTGGGTGACTCAACACCGCAGAGACGAAACTGCCGAAGATAGGACTACAAAATTTGGACAGGAGGTTCATTTTATGGTTTAACCAATCAATAAGAAAGGATTTTTGGAAATTCAAACTCTAAGAGTGTGAAATAGGGGTTTGAAGTTTGTATGAGAAGGGTGTAAAACATTATCTTTTAACTTGAAATTTTGCACTTAGACTCTTGAACAAAAATAATAAAATACGTGTATTAGCATTTTTCATAATTCGTCAGTTAAGGGTGTAAATAAAGTTATATTATAAAGAGGTGGGCCTGTTTCGCGTGGGTGACTCAACACCGCAGAGACGAAACTGCCGAAGATAGGACTACAAAATTTGGACAGGAGGTTCATTTTATGGATTAACCAATCAATGAGAAAGGATTTTTGGAAATTCGAACTCTAAGGTTGTAAAATAGAGGATGAATGTTTGTATGGGATGGGTGTAAAAATATTGTCTTTTGACTTTAAATGTTGTAATTCGACTCTAATATAAAACTAATAAGATACGTGTATCAGCGTTTTTCAGAATTTGTCAGTTGAGGGTGTAAAATAAGGAATGAAAGTTTGTGTGTTAAAAACATTTTGTATCTGTCTATTGACCTGCAATTCAGCACGCATTCTATATAATAAGAATAATAAGACACGTACGTAAGTTGTAGCTGTAACAGCTCAGTGGGCGAGCGCATAGATAAGAATAGTATATACTGAAAGGCGAGTGCTTGCCTTGGAAACAAGGTGCGCAGGTTCGAACCCCGGCTCGCACTTCTGATTTAGTTAATTAATCATGTATGAATCGTCTTTGTGCGATTGTTACTAGCTTTCAGTGAAGAAAAACATCTTGAGTAAACCTGAAGAAAAGCATGTCTGAGAAAGCCTAACTAGCTTTCGAATGACGTCATTCGAAAGCTAGTGAAGTCCGCCAACCCGCAGTTGTCCAGCGTGGTGGACCATGGCCTAAGCCCCTTCATCTTGAGGGGAGGCCCGTGCCCAGCAGTGGGACATAAACAAAGGCTGGTATTATTATTATTTTATTATAACACGTATTTCTGTTTTATGTAAATCATCACTTAAGGGTAGGTATAATATAAGATTTGATTTGGTGTTTTTTTTGTTTATTGATTTGATAAGTTAAATACATATGAACCACACATACTCTTCATATAAAAGCACCTTCATCTGAATTAAATTAAGGGATAAGATTTGTATTGTATGATAGGATAGCAGCTAACAGCAAGGGATATAAAATAATTGATACGGTTGTGATGGATACGCGTGGTGTAGACACAGAAGACACAATACATTAGTTAGAGTATTTTTTAAATAAATAACAGTTTTTGATTTCTATCAATACATCAAGACTTCCACCTCATAGCCTCAAAATATAGGTCAGGTATCCAAATATTATAATTTGATGAGTTATTTTAATCCCCTTAACACATGTTAAGGGGATTAAAATTTAAATTAATTTTAATCCCCTGAATTTCTAGGTCAAACCTTAAAATATTTTGTTGGAGTCGATCTACGAGAAGAATGTTTTTCCCGTGGTATTTATATGATTGGTCTCTATAGAGTACTCTATAAGTACATGCTAAATAAACAATTTTGAATTTGATTTTTTTTAATAACCTTGATGAACCTTGATACATCTTGATGAACACTAATTGGAAGAAAAAAAGTCGTGTATTCAGTAATTTTACTTTAGTGATTTTATTTCTTCTTCATGTACAAAAACTAAGTATATGTCAGCCCCGGATCAACGATTTTTTCGAACCGGGGCAGAAACTTCATAGTTGCGCCCCTCTCTAGTGCTTCAAATAAATTACTTAAAAAAGTTCACAAATATAGGCAATATAATAGTTGGCATTTTTCCTGAAAGGTACATTAAGAACCCTATAATGAATTTGTACTCTTTATAAACTATTACGATTCTGGCGCCCCATGAAACTGCCGCCCGGGGCGGGTTGAACAACCACCCCCAACAGCAACAGATCAGTGGGAGAGCGCTTGCCTTGGAAACAAGGTGTGCAGGTTCGGCTCAAACCTCTGATTTCTTTAATTAATCATTAGCGAATTGTGCGATTGTTACCAGCTTTCGGGGAAGGAATACATCGTGAGGAAACCTGCATGTCTGAGAAAGCCTAACTATCTTTCGAATGACGTGTGACGTCATCCAACCCACACTTGGCCAGCGTGGTGGACTATGAGAAGATCCGGCAAGAAACTCAGCGGGCTTGACATTTTTTCACTTTTTTTTTAAATAGTGTGTCATGTTACAATTAGATCAGAGCGACAGTGTGTCTTGCCGTTCAAAAGATCAAATAAGACAGAAAAAAAATATGTATTTAAAAATATAAACCGATTTCAAAGTAAATTATATAAAAAGCATAAATTTTTTTTTCTTTGTTTAGTGCTTATCTGCGATCAGTACATATACTATAAGCAGATGATGGGAGAAGAATAACGTGAAAGGGTCACCATCCATTGATGGAGCCTTTTATTACTTTATCTGGATGCAATTCTTTCATCCAGCTCAAGGATCAGTGCTCTTTTCAGTCGTTTCAGAGGATTGCTACGAAGTAGCCTCTGTGCTAATACATTTGGATGAACGTCGAGACGTGCTTTGTACTTGGAGCATGTTTTAGAAATTTCTTCTCTCACTGTTGGAAGGTTCGCGAAATGGTGAACTTCAGCATTGGTTATGAACCAAGGAGCTCTGAGTATGGTCTTTAATATGGAATTTTGAAGACGTTGCAAAATTTCTAAGTTTGAGTGACTGGTGCTTCCCCATAGCTGTATGCCGTAAGTCCAAATCGGTTTGATAGCGGCTTTATAAACAAGAAGTTTGTTTTCAGTTGATAAGTTAGAGGATCTACCTAGAAGCCAACTTAGGCTTCTAAATCTCATGTTGATTTCATATCTCTTAGCCTTTACGTGATTTCTCCAAATAAGGCGACGATCTAAGTGGAGACCCAGGTATTTGACAGAGTCGGTGTGTGGAAGAGGCATATTCGCCAGAGCCACGGGAGGGCAATTGCCTTGGCGGAGAGTGAATGTTATATGCGAGGACTTCGTGGCACTTGCTTTAATTCTCCACTTTTTTAACCAGCTATCTATTTCGTCCAATTGAGTTTGAAGGATTGCAGATGCTACCTCTGGTTTTGAGTGGCAAAAAGCATAAAATAACGAAAATATATTGAATTCGGTGCTAGCACATGATGTTATAAGACTAGCACGAGCTGACACCGACTTATATATTTTCGTTATTTTATGCTTTTTAGATAATTTACTTTGAAATCGGTTTATATTTTTAAAAAAATATTTTATTTAACACTTTTTAGTGACTTATTTAAACAAAATAGGTATCAGCAGTATGACGCAACTCGAACATCTACGTTACAGTAACTTACTGAAAACATAAAAAGTTTTTATCTCTTAAACTACTGGACCGATTTTGATGAAACTTGTAGTCTACCCTAAGTTGAAAAATATTCTAACAATTGCAAAAAGAATTTTCGAAATCAGACCTGTAGTTTCTGAGAAATCTGCAGACAAACCTACATACATACATACATACATACATACCTACATACATACCTACGTACATATGTATATACATACATACAATCATAAAATTTGCTAAATTTGTTTAGAAGCCCACATAGACTAACATATATTAATATTACGCATTTTTATTAACATTACATACATACGCGTCGAATAGAGAACCTTCTTTTTGAAGCCGGTTAATAAAATACGACGAGAGTACAACAAACTAAAAAGCCAAAGGGATAGTAGTCGGACCAGTCCCCCCAAGCAGCACCCGCGCACGAGTTGACTCGAGCAAAGGTAAAGTGGAGAAGGAATGTATGCAATTTGTCAAATTTACGTGAAACTAAACTTGGTTAATACTCTTCAACAAATTATTTACAATGGGTTATTCAAAATTCAATTTTTATGGGTGTTAAAAGAATCTAAAAATGTTGTAGTTATGGTAAAATTGTTAGGGGAAATATTATTCTAAAAAATCTACCGTAGGTATGGTAAGGTATTATTCTTTATACATATTATAATATAAACATAACATTTTGCCACCCGTGCGAAGTATGCAATTTGTCAAATTTACGTGCCGCCGCCGAAGTCGGGGCGGGCCGCTAGTACATAATAAAGATACTCTGACGCAACATTAACAAATAACCCTGAGGAAACCTCGTGAATGCCAAGCGGTATAGGTAAAATAAAGGTCTAAATCATAAAAACAAAATAAGACACATTTTTGTTTAATAAACAAATTTCTTCGAGTACATATCAACGCATTTACTGTTTTATTAAAATCAGTGAATGGTGTCAAACAGGAACGGTTTTCCGTATAAATTTCGTAGAATTTCTTACTTAATACGCTGTTCATTTCGACGGGGCGCTGAATTCTGTTATGTAAATATGAGAGCGTGGAACTGGAAAATAAGTTTGTTGTTGTGCCCTTTTGGCTTGCAGCGGAGGAGGCAGCGGTGAGGGTCACAGAGACCGTGTGCCTCAGTTAGACGACCGAACAATTTTCATCGTACAGAACTCTCCACTTTATGAATAGTAATCAAACCGCTGTCCTCCACTCATTTATCTCGCGAGCAACCAACGATGAAATGTAGATGAGGCCTTTCTGATAAGCTTTGAGTATTTTGTACATTTACTTTGTAATTATATTCAGTGACCGTTCTGAGTAATTGGTCTAAAATGCCTTTATATAGAGCAGGTATTTGGGATGTTTTTGTCTGGAACATAGAAACGGATTCGTGGAATAAAGTTCTAAACATTTGTAGAGTTGATAGTTAGATAAAAAAAAACTCTTTTATGTAATATTTCAGTAGTCATTTAGTTCAAAGAAATTGTATGGAATCAATGTAGTAAAATATTATTACGACCGGGACATAAAAGTGTTAATTACTCCGTTAATTATTACTTAATTGCAATGCTCTCAAAACGCATTGTTAGTCTATAGGTCTACTGTCGATCCGTACCGAAAAAAACTAGATTTCTCAATAGAAAGTAGTTCCCTAAAATTCGGCAAGTAATTAGGTTATGTACCTACCGCTCGCTCGCTCTCGGTTCAATGCCCCCGCCTATTGTTCGTTTTCTCGAAGTATTGCCTCTATTGTATTGGCTCGCGAAAACGCTAGACTTAGTAGGTATTTACGAGTACATTCTCGAAGCTTCCACCCCTCTATTAATTTAGCTATATAAGCCGACGCATAGAGGCGTCCAGACAGTTTGTGTATACAAGCGATGGCGGAAACATCTCAAGGAAGCGATCGAAGAGAATTGTACTACAAAACTAAATTAATGCTTTGATTTAAAAAAAAAACTACATTCTGTAGGTAGCTCTCGTATGCCTGTAGAAAGGTAATGTATTGTTACGGCATTACACCGTCTTCTAATTGTCGCCTATTTGTCACGTTCGCTCGAAACCATCGATTACTAAAATGTCCGTAACTAAACTGTAATTTGTAGCTTCTCTCGATGGAGAATACAACGAGTACAGCTGCGTCATGTGTTGCACAATGTAACATCACGATATTTCACTACATTGTTCTTCTAGATACATAACGCACCAGGATAGAGAAGAATGGACCCGGACGAGTACAAGGTACGTTCCCGGGGCCCGTCAACACAGCGGGTTGAGGAAGCCGTGGGGTTTTCTGAAACCCCACGGTAACCCGCACTGCTACCCCCGTTGCGGTGCGGGTATCCATGAGGATTTCCACACGTTAGAGAATAGTGTAATTCTAGTGTTTTTTAAGATAACTTTTAATTACAGCTTATGTCATAACATAAGAATATTTTCTCTGAAATAAAGACATTTTGATTTTGATTTGATTTGATAACGACATATCGTAAGTAAAAGTCTATAAAGCCGTTTAGTCTGTACGCCAAGCTAAAAAAGTAGACATATACGATGGGCCTGTTGGTCTAGTGGTTAGACACCTTGGCCGCTACCCAATAGATTCTCACCAGGCATCTGGGTGTTTTATACATACAAGTGTGTATTTAGGAAAAAAGTATATAATATTACATACAGGCTCTGCCGAGTTTGGGATCAGATGACCGTGCGTGGATTGTCCCAGAATGTTATTATATACATACCGTCAAAAAGCATAGAACTCCTTTTGGGGCAGTCGGGCCCTAACTGAGTCGGCTAGTGGCAGTGAAATGCAGTTGACCATAGAGAGGCGTTTCACCTACTATTCTATCATAATAATTTCCTAGTTGTACTTACATACCTATAAAAAATCATCACCCGGACGATAACAACGATTACTAAAGTAATGCTCGTTAGTTTTGGAAAATACACACATAGTGTACAAATAATAATAATATTCTGGGACAATCCACACACTGTCATCTGATCCCAAACTAGGCAGAGCTTGTACTATACATAGATAAATTACATACTTACATAGATAAAACACCCAGACACTTGGTGGGAATCGAACCCACGACCTATTGGTCAGCGGACAGACTAGACCACCAACTAGACCAACAACCAATTCCGCCGTTTTCGCCGTTTCCGCCGTTTTTAACCGACTTCAAAAAAGGAGGAGGTTCTCAATTCGTCTGTATATATATTTTTTTTTTTAATTATGATGAATATCGAACAGTTTTTTTTAAATAATGTTGGTGCCGGGGACCTAATGAAATGATGTTTCTTCCGCATCAAAATGAAAAAAAAAACGGCCCTGGCCTAAATTAATGTTGCGTAGTGTTTGTAGTGTCTTGTAGTGTCTCGCTTCGGCAAACCGCAAACACGTAGAATCGGCTTTTAACAAAATCCATCTATTCGTAGCAGGGCCAGATCACAAATCTTTGTGTGTGGAATGTGATCGGTATAGAATTATTTTTAATTTCATTTCATTTATTCTTAAAACTATCTTTTACAATTGTGTTTGAACAAAAGAACACTTGAAAATAAAATGAATGCTGACAAAATAAAAAAAAGTACCTATTTAAATTAATGCCAATAGCTAATTAAGTCATTACAATACTTACAAAAATAATTATCATTCTGAAATTAATAATTTACATAATATAAAAACATAACAATAGAATAATTCATTATAATATGCATGCCAATTATAATTAGTAAGGTCAATGTTCTCTAGCGAATATACACACTTCTTCAACAATAGTTGTCTCACCTTAGATTTAAATTCGTGTTTGTTGTTAATAACTTTTAAATGAACTGGCAAGGAATTAAAAAAAATTGACGACCTGATATCTGCTACAGTGTTTAGCAATATTAAGCTTTGGTTGAAAAGGGATGTGAATATCTTTACGCCTAGTTTTTAATCTATTCACCATTCTCCTCTGTTTTATATTTATGCCTATTTTAACCATATCCATCAACACTATAATATGGTAATGGGATGTAGAGGCTACGATGTAATGCTCCCTGCATGATTCCCAAGGTGGTATACGTACCATTGTGCGAATTACAATTTTTTGGGCAATTAATGTTCTTCGAATATTACTATGAATATAACTGTTCCCCCAGAATTTAACTATATTTAACTGAGTTATAGTGATACCTCAGTTTTGATTCAACAAGAGCATAGTATACTAGATTTCTTAAGGTGAAGCAGGCTGAGCTAATACTACTTTCTATTGAATTCATTTCCTTTTTCCAGTTTAGAAGTTTAGAACTTCTTCAATATTAATTCCCAAGAACCTAATACAGTTAGTAACCTCAATATTCTGGTCGTTATTTTTAAATTTGATCTCTTGTTGCTTTCTGAGCGTAGGTTTAAACAGTATTATATTAGTCTTATTAACATTCAGTTTTAGATTGTTTACCAAGAACCAACCCTGTCTAACGTTGCAAGTACAGTGTCTGTTTTCAATATGAGGTCTTCCAAACTAGCAGCAGGAATAACAGCATTCGTATCATCTGCATATGCGCACGCTTAAAAATAAAAAGATGTAAGTCAAAATTCATGTTTTTGGAGATTTTCTAATAAAACGCGTCTTCATAGTGTAACGAGTTGGTAGAATTCGACAGCCGCACCATTTCGATACAAACGAACGAGATGCGGGATCGTTCTTCTTTTTTCAATCAACAAGAACTGACGAGTCGATTCTTATAAAGTGGCGTGATTCAGAGATGCATCGGCGGTGAGCGAAGTTTGTAGCGTTGTCGTTTGGTGTAACATAAAATAATTCAATTTTGAATTAAAGGGTAACTATGTAATTATACTCTAGTTTTATTAAAAAATGCATGATTCTTGCGATATTTCTTTTTTCTAGAAAACGCATTCAATGGCAGTGTGAAACATTCAGATTTAATTCTGTTTTGTTTTAAAATTGGAAAAAGTTTACAAAGCTAACGCCTAATACATCAGTTTTGTTATAAAATCACGGCGTAGTTATTGGAGTAATCAAGTAAAAATCGCTTTATTGTAAAAAGTACCTCTAAATGTCAAAGATGTTTTCTATTTGCTTCTTGTTTTTATTTAGAATGGCAGAAAATTGATACTAAATCTTCAAGGTTAATTCTTTTTATTGGAAACGGTATGAGAATTAAGTCTGTTTGCATTGTGTGGTTTATAAGTTTAAAAAAAAGGCTTCTTGTTGCGAGATCGAGGAGAATCCAATTGAAAGTGTAATCGAAAATGCAGAATTACAGGGTATCGAAAGTAAAGGTTGTGATGAGGTAAGTAAACACCTACTTCAAGCTTCAGTTAACCATTGTTGGTACCTACTAGGTCCAATTATTGTTTAGGTGGTTATCAAAATCAGATAGAATAAAGTTTCGCAAAATGTTTGCCTTGATGTACGTGTGTAACCAAATTCAAGATTTTATTGATATAATTTATGACATTTTTATAATAAATGGTAACAGTCAGAGCCTTCTAAATTTTGTATTATTATGATATTTTGTTATTTCAGAATACTAAAGTTGTCCAAAAAGAAGATGAAAATCAGGAAAATATAATCACCAGAGCCAAAAATGGCCACGAAAACAACTGAAAGTGGCTTTAAAAAATATATTAACATTACTTAAATTATTGAATTATAGAAACTTGAATACAAAGAAGGACTCAAATTATTTGTTAGTAACTCTTTTAAATCTTAGTTTTTATTAGCATTCAGCTCTTTTATTTACCTAAATAAACTTTATTTAATGAACTTACTGATATTTGATTCTTTTTTTTTTCGTTTATTCCTAACATCAACTTGTTTGAAGATAGTGTCATTGTGCGAAGTCTTATAAAACAAACTGATACCGAAATCACAATCCTCGCAAAAGAACAGCGCTCCTGCCAAGGATGATGCATGAGGCTATTGAAATTAAAAAACATCCAAATTTCAATAGAGAGGATGGCTGGGCTGTGCCACAAGCTTGGGATCCTGTGATAAATATAATCAAATCCAAAGCAGCACTCCACTGCAACCTCAAGATACTGTAAGCTCTTTCTTCGTAGATCGGACTAACAATAATAATTAGAAGACCTGAGGGGACCCTAAGACAACTATGACGTATGGACAGCTACCACCTAAGTCCGCCCGTGACCATGAATGCTGTAAAGTATTCGAAACGTCGGGTAATTAATATCAAAAATAAACCGCGATATAATCCCTAAAATTTGTTTCATTTCAACGTGTAATATTCGCGTATATCAGATATCTGTTTAATGGTTCCGATTTGTTCCAATTTACAGTTTTTCCATCTCTATCAACATTAAAGTTATAACCCCACTCCTCTTGAAGTGCTTTTAAGTCCATCATCATCATTATCACTAGTCGGAAGGCATTCACTGCTGAACATAGACCTCCCCCTTCGAACGCCACAATGAACGGCTATTTGCATCCACCGGTTACCCGCGCACAATGTCGTCTGCCCACCTAGTGGTGCCTCCCACTACCTACGCGGCGTCTTCGGGTTAGTGGTCGCCACTTGAGAACCTTTCTTCCCCAACGGTTATCGGTTCTCCGAGCGACGTGGCATTATTACCATGTCAACTTGCAGATTTTAAGAGCTATGTCAGTGACCTTGGTTCTTCGGCGAATCTCCTCATTCCGGATTCGGACGCGCAAAGAAACTCCGAGCATAGCTCTCTCCATAGCTCGTTGGGTGAAGACTTCGTCTCAGTACCATATGTCATCACTGGCAACACACACTGGGGACAAACCTTCATCTTTAGATACAGCCGTATTTCGGAAGAGAAGATTTCGCGTAATTTCCCGAACGCTGACCATCCGAGTTGGATTCTTTGGGCGACCGCTTTGTCGAACTTGGACCGACCCAACTGGATTGTTTGTCATATGTATACGTAGTGGTCAAAAACTTCGAGTGGACATTAGACATGATCTTCGTCTTGTCCATGTTCATTTTAAGACCAACCTGTTGGGAAATGTTTCTGAGGTCGCTGAGCATCATATTGAGGTCCTCCAGCAACTCTGCCATAATTACTATATCATCGACAAAAGAAAGGTGAGTGATGTATTCGCCATTGATGTTGATGCCGAATCCGTTCCAGTCCAAAAGCTTAAAAACGTCCTCAAAGGCGTTTGTGAACAGTTTCGGAGAATAACGTCTCCCTGTCTCACATCTCGCTGCAATGAGATTGGTTTCGTGCTCTCGTCCTGTAGTCGGATCGACATAGTGGCGTTGCTGCACAAACACTTCGACCTATAGTCAATGTGGCACCGCTGGAGGGACTACAATACTGCTCAGGTCTCGATTGAATCGAAGGCTTTCTCGTCATCCACAAACGCTAGACATAATGGCCGATTATACTCCTCGGTCTTCTGTATAATCTGGCGGAGCGTATGTATGTAGTCTACGGTGCTAAAGCCTTTTCGGAACCCGGCTTGTCCGGAAGGCTGGAAGTCATCAAACCTGCGTTCGAGACGGTTCGTATCGGAAATAGCTTGTATACATGGCTCAGGAGTGAGATAGGTCTATAATTCTTCAATAAGGTGTTATTACCTTTCTTAAAGAAAAGCACCACCACGCTCCTGTCCCATACATCTGGCGTAGTACCCTCGAGTAAGACGGAATTAAATATCTTCTGGAGGACTAAAAGTACCGTTTTTCCTCCCGCTCTCAGAAGTTCTGATGTGATTCCATCTTCACCCAGTGCCTTGTTGTTCTTAAGCTGTTTGAGAGACATTCTAATCTCATACAGGCTGATGTCTGGATGGTCAGTGTAGTGTTGGATTTTAAGTCCATAAAAGTTTCAAATGTCAATTCAATTAATTGGAAATTTAGTTTTTTGTTATTAGACTTATTTATAATTTTAAATATCTACTAATTATTTGCCCAATTAATTGTAACAGATATAGTGAGGTATTTTTTTAATTACTAAGACTGATTGTTAGTAATTACCTAAGTGTTTTATAAGTTTTTATATTTATTTTGATTCAAAACTATTTTTGTAGCCTTATAGAGAAATTAAAATGCCAATCTCTGCTGCCATCTATTCAAAATGATCTAGTTTCCTTTTAACAAAATATATGAATTTCAGTTTTACTTTTATTAAAAAGTGATACAATAGTACATACAACCTCTCCGCCACATTTTGAATAATTATAAAATGAAATATAATGGAATATTTCAAAACTATTCCTTCTGTTTTAAAACTAAAGTGATGTTTTTGGACTTGCAGCATAAAAAAATATACATATGGTGAGTTGTTTTTTTAATAAAGTGATTTAAGTTCGAACTTTTTTTTTCAACAACATTTTCCAATTATAATAGATTTCAGAGTGAATTATTAGTATTATTTTCAAAATCTCTATAGTTTAAACTTATGATTTCAACAGTAAAAGTAATGAAAAGTGTTATATGTAATTGTTAGTCTTAAATCAAAGACAATTCGAAAAAAGTGCAAAACTTCGATAGCTAATTCCCAAAAGTTGTGATTTTTGAAATGCATCTTTCTAAGAGTGCGATATGCTATGATTTTGACATCCTGAATCGTATCAGCAACAAAATTTAGGAGGTCGTTCAAAAATATAATAAACAGAATTGGTCCTAAAATAAAACCTTGGGGCACGTCCTGTTTCATCTCATACATTTTACATTTTACGATCTGTTCTCGCATGCCATTAAAACATTTAAGTTCTACAAATTGTTTTCTGTTACTTAAGTAATATTGAAAAAGATTTAGGTCATTGCCTCTAACACCATAATGCTCCAGTTCTGTTAGTAGTACATCGTGATCTACAGTATCAAGCGCAGAAGTCAAATCGAGAAACAACCAAGCCACTTTCAAATTATTATTTAAGCTATAGACCACTTCACATATCAAGGAGTCAATTGCATCCGAAGTGCCTATACCTGCTTGGAACCCAAATTGTTTAGTATTTAGAACCGCGTGTTGTTTTAAATGTGATACCAGTCTAGATTCTATTAGTTTCTCAAAAACTTTTAACATAGTTGGTAGTAGAGATAGGCCTGTAATTATTTGGGTCCGTATTGGCAGTGGCGTGCAGTCCATATAGGCAAAAAGTGTTTGCCTACCCTGTGATTTTTCCAATCAGACATATCAATATAAAGTGTGCATAGTAATATTTCGTTTTCAATTATTTCACCATTGTAAATAAACAACAGCACGCATAATGTTTGAAATCAATCACCTATGCGCGACGAACTTAATATAAATGCACTGCACTATACCTATCTACCTTAGACTATTTCTTTTATATGATCTAAGCTATCTACTCATAAATGTAAAGATAGATTTTGCGCGCGGGCCACGCAGACACGATACGGCGTTGCCTCAATTTTCACACATTCAAACAGATTTCTTGCACACAGACTCACACCGATACACGCACCCATAAATAATCTGACATGTATAATAGAAGAAATATCACGCACACAGACACAGAGAGACACTGCCTACCAAAAGTGACATTTCAATATAGTTTAGTCCCGATAGATATTTATGTTACGACATGAATGCTAATTTTACGCGCTTAGACATTGCAGCCGCAGATCATTTTGTTAGGCGTTCGGAAGCGAATCACGAGACGCGAGTTCGTATCCTCTTAGAATCGAAGTTTCTTCTTGTAATGTTTTTTAAATTATTTAATAGAATATAAAGCGGTGCGGGTATATAATAAGGAACGAAAAAGAAAAGAGGACGTGTGAGCACGTAGGTCGTACTTTACGAAAGATAATAATTTAGCTATTATATCTAAAGCTATAGTGCACAAAGGGGGTGAGTTGTATTGATTCAAAACAAACAAGTTGTAATTGCTTTTCCTTTGTCTTCCAGACTAAGGATATGCCCCTTTCTGGATTTGTATAACCAAAAGAGAAAGTTATCTTATATCCTGAGAGACGTAGCTGGCCGGGATTTTGGTTTTGGAAGAGTTCAAACAATAAAAAACTCTCCTGGCGTCCACACTTATTATAGTTTAATTTATACATGTTGTAGCTTAGCCGTAAACATACATATCTTTCTACTGTTGCGTGTTGTAATGTGTTTTAATCATCTTAGTACGTATCTACAAGACAAGTAACTCACAGTCATATTGATAGGTAGGTATGTTTATTTCTCTTCGACTATCCAAATAGGATTATATTTTTCGATAGTAGGTATGTTTATTTTTTGAACACGGTCTGCGGCATATTAAATTAAAATACATGGCTGCATGGATTTTAATTTAATATACTTAGGTACTTCCTACATAATCGTAAGATTCGTTTTAGTTATGGGAGTGAAATAGAATATATTTAGGAATATTTGAGCAATAATGCAATAATGAGTCAACAAAAATATAAAAAATTCTGTGTTAACGCCATCTATGTCTTGTTATAGGCCCAGGCGACGTTTAAAAAAATGCCCATGTCGGCAATTCAGCTCAGTAAGTTAGTAAAGCTCCATCTAACAAAAAAAATCTTAATGCAGTTTGTCGCCTAGGCCTATAACAAGAGATAGATGGCGTTAACACAGAATTATTTATATTTTTGTTGACTCATTATTGCATAGCAGTGCTCATTTATTCAAAAAAACATCAGTAAGTACAAATAAATAGACTTACTTATGTTACAGTGTCAATACGTACAAACAAAAAGACTGTTACCCTACGACTCTAGAGATCTAAGAAATTTGCTTTTTTGCCTACCCTGAACAAAAAGTCTGTGCACGCCACTGCGTATTGGTGCCTTTCTTAAAAATTGGCAATACTCGGGAAATTTTTAGCTGCTCAGGAAATGTAGTAATACAATTATTTAGAAATGCTGCTATAGGTACCGATAATATATCAATATTTTCTTTTATTAACGATTTCATATTCATAACTATTCCTTTTACTTCCATTCCGTCAATCAATTTCATGTCCATATCCGTCATAATTCTTCCAGTACTATTATTTAAAACTCCAATGCATTGTGTTTATTGTTTGATTAATTTAAATTGCTGTCTTTATTCTTTTAGTCTTTCTTTTTAGTCAGTCTGACTAAAAATGTTATCTATTTCTTTCTTGCTGATGTGACCGAGGTCAAAGACAATTGTAAAATATTGTTTTAAGAATAACCGATCACATTCCACACACAAATATTTGTGATCTGGCCCTGCCAAGAATAGATGGATTTTGTTAAAAGCCGATTCTACGTGTTTGCGGTTTGCCGAGGCAAGACACTACAAGACACTACAAACACTACGCAACATTAATTTAGGCCAGGGCCGTTTTTTTTTCTTTTTAATGCGGAAGAAACATCATTTCATAAGGTCCCCGGCACCTTTTAATAATTAAAAAAAGAACTGTTCGATATTCATCATAATTAAATACATAAATTTACTCAATGAAATGAATTGTTATCCGATACTAAATCAATAACGATTTTATTATTAACTAACCTTGTGGTCCATACTTACACTTAATATCAATGCTTGCAGTGACTTTGTTATCGTTCCTAAGCTCCAAAAAAAGAAAAATCAATAGATCATTTCAAATAAAAAACTAACCGTTAAATACAATGACGCCGACGCGCGACGTTTAAAAATATTCTTCGTGGGATCACAGGACGTCAGTATCTTGCTATCAATGCTAAGTTGGATATCTGTCAGGTGTCATGCCAAACGTGACCCTCGTCTTTGAACAAATTACATACCACAAAGAGATAGTTCGCAACGGTGACACATTCAGTGCTTCAGTACCTATGGCTTCGGTCCCCAAATTACTAGAGGGTGGTTTATCGATACTTGTACGTCGTTATAAAACTGTATTTCACTAGAAGTTGATTCACGAGAAGCTGTATCGTCCCGGGGGAAATTACAAGCGCTGTGCATAAGTACTAACCTAAAACTTTAGGATGAATTTGTATTGTACACAGAATTCAAAGGGTCTAGCCAAAGTTCTCAAACTCTTTGGAATCAAAGCCACGGTCTTTTAGATAGCAACCAGGGTGCTATGTACCAAGAACACCAACTGGCCTCGCAGCAAACGCCGTGGTAGGGCACTGATTTTATTAGCAATCATCATCTTCAGCATCAGCAGCCATCGAAAGACGTCCACTGCTTCCTCCATAGACTGAAGGGGTTGCCATAATCCCATGCTTGGCAGGCGTTTTGGGGAACGCAGTAATAGTAATAGGTAGGTAGGCTCAAAGCGCCCCACCCTACGTGGGGGGCTTTGAGCGTCCATCGACTACGGCGGCGACTCCGAGGAGGACGGCGGCGGGGTTGCGACCCCGTCCCCGTGAGCACCGTGACTGGTTCCCGGGGGGCTACAATGCGCCCCCCAGCGGTGGGCTCAAAGGCAGTGCACTGAGGGGCCCCTGGTGCAGATCCCACCGGAGAGCCCTGGGGTTCCCCCTCTCATGTGCCGATGCGACAGCCGCGGGGGTTCGCGGACCCCGGTCGAGCCCCACAGCTCCCGGGGATCTTTGGAAGATTTCCCCCGCGTCAGAAAAAAAAAAGGTGGTAGGGAGTCCAATAGAATGACGCTGCTGCCAGTCTCCTTATTTTCCCATAATCGTGTAGTGTAGTATAGGCGTATTTAGGTTACAATCTTATATATAAGTCGAAGTAATTAATAATAAAGAAGATTCTATCGAGAGACGTTGTTTTAATAACAGCCACCTCCCCTCATGGCGATCCTGCCAAACTTGGGTGACGTGACGTAAGCGCGCGCGGCGTATTCGCGTTCTCAAATTATAATAATTTTATCACGCATAATTACGTTGCATTTTTTATCGTGTATTATTGAATTCGTGGTTAATAGAAGGACATTAACTGGAAAAATGTGCCGATCAAATGTCGAAAAGGACACAGTTTTCATTAACCAAAATGCCGCGGGTTCGAACACGGCGCATGTAGAGGAGATGAAACTGCACATGTCGAACATTAGCATCCTGCTCGTCATAGTTTGTGTGCTATTGGGACTTTTTATAACGTACTTTGTGTGGAAACAATATAAAAAATGCCACAGCTCCTGGATTAATGATATGATCCTACAAAACAATTTAAGGCGTTCGTTTAGCCGCACCAGACCCAATCGGGATGAAGCACAAATATAACATTTTCGCGTGTGTGTGTTTGTGATAAAAGTGGAATAACCTATTAAAAAAAAAACATTATTAATACCAATACTTACGTAAATAAATAAACTTTAGAATCGTAGGAAAAAGTAATGTGTTCGCGTGTCATTACTCGTAAAAATAATTGAAATAAATACTATTCAATAAGTGTGGACATTATTATGAACTCTAAGTTTAGATTTAAAAAATACTTAAATGTTTAAAATGCGTTTAAAATGCGTATTACTAATACAAATACATATTAATATAATTCATTCATTTTAATAATTGAACTAGTGACCTAATTAAATTGCACGCGAGTTCGACGAGTATCACGTTACGGCCTGTAGCCCCTACCATGGTAACTCACTAAAGGATTTCGGTATGTATTCTGATAACTTTATATTATTAATCCATTATCTTTATTACCAATGGAAAATGAGTTTTTAAAATGTTTAGATCAACTTAAATTAATAAAAAGATATTTAATTAAGAAAGGTTTATTAAGATTTAAGGGTAATGTTATTAAAAATAAATTATCCGAAACAAAAATTATATATGAGAGAAGTGAAGAATTATTTCAATTATTGAGTAGAAAACAAGGATTGAAATCTGATATTTTGACATCTTTATCTTCATTAAAATATGAAATAAAGTCTTGTTATTTACAAATTATTGAATTGTGTTCTGAAAATAAACAGGATAGTAGTAGTAGTGATAGTGATTATTGTGAAACAAGCCAAAATCGAATATTAACCATGGAGTTCGATTTAAAAACGGCATGTAGTTTGATTCCTGTAATGAACGGTAATGAAAATAACACCAGAAGTATCATTGATTCTATAGAGATGTATGCGGAAATGTTGTCAGAAGTAGGGAAAAAATTACTTATTACGTTTGTCTTGAAAAGTAGATTAACTGAAAATGCGAAGCTATGCATGTCTAGTGACTACACATCTACAAACGATCTTGTCAGAGATTTACGTAACACTCTGTTACCTAAAAAATCATTTACTGCAATACAATCACGTTTACAAAATTCAACACAAGGCTGGCGTACAGTCGACCAGTTCGGTACTGAATTAGAAAAATTGTTTACCAATCTGACAATATCGCAAGCAGATGGAAATTCACAGTGTTATGATGTTTTAAAGCCTCTTAACGAAAAATTGGCAATTAAACGTTTTGCAGACGGATTGAGAGATTCTCGATTGAGTACAATAATTGCTGCACGTAACTACGATAGTTTAAAGGATGCAATCCAGGCAGCAAAAGACGAGGAGTTGACAGCCGCATCGAGTTCAACGGGAGATGGTGAGATCATGCAGTTTTCACGTCGTGGTAGAGGTAAGTCATATTTTAATAACTCTTACCAAGGCCCTTCTTATCAGAACTCACGAGAAGAACGAGGTAATTATCGCCAGAATTTTGGCCAGAAAAATAACATCAGAACAGGTAATTTTAACAAAATTCCTAATAAATATTCAGAAAATTATAATAATTTTCGTAGACCAACCGAGAGGTCGTTCTTTCATTCCAGACGAGGTCATTTTAACAACATAAATCGTGGACGTGGTTACCAATTGTCGAACGAAACTCGTTCGAGTTTTCAGACTCGTGGTAATAAACATCGAGTATTTTATAATGATCCAATACGTAATAATGAAACTACGCCAACAAATACAAACGAAATGCAGTTTTTTCGATCTTAAACATAACATTTTAGCATTACATGGCAAAGCAAAATTTTTAACATTTTACATTGGCAGTAGAAAATACTTTTGGTTAGTAGATACCGGTGCATCATTATCCGTCATAAAGTATGATTCATTACCTAGAAACAGTCACGTAATAAAAGATGATACTATCATAAACGGTATTGGGGGTCAGATTCAATCATCTGGATTTATTAATCTCAACTTGACTCATCGTGATGACCAACACTTTGTTGAATTTGATATAAAGTTACATGTTTTTAATAACATACCACTTAAGGCGGATGGTATATTAGGTTTAGATTTTCTGTGTCATTATGCGTCAAACATCAACTTACAAACCAATATGATAACCTTATCTAAATATGGAATGGATTATCATTTAAAACTCTGTGACACTATATATTATACAAATGATGTGTTACATATCCCAGCGCGAAGTGAATCAATTCACTCTTTATTTTTAAATGTTGACTTAAAGGAAGATTGCGTTATCCATAGCAAGCAGTTAGCGGAAAAGGTTTTTCTTGCTGGATGTATAGGGAAAATAAAAAATAACAGATTACTTGTAAAAATTCTAAACACCAATGAACATGGTGTTACTTTACCAATGTTTCAACCGGAGATATATTCAATTAAGGATTATGATTTATGCGATTTTAAATCAACAAGTAATAATTTAGAACGTGCAAAAACATTATTAGATATTTTAAAATTAAATCATCTTAATTTAGAAGAACGTAAGTCTATTCAAGAATTATGTACGAAGTATTCAGATGTTTTCATCTTACCAGGTGATAAATTAACAACTACAAATGTATATGAACAATCGATTACTTTAAAACCAAACACAAGTCCGGTCTATGTTAAACAGTATCGATTACCTCATTCTTTGAAAAATGAAGTAAATAAACAAATTCAAAAAATGATTGACGATGATATTATAGAGGAAGCTAAGAGTGAGTGGTCAAGTCCAATTTTATTAGTACCAAAGAAAAGCTCGAGTGATAAAAAGTGGCGATTAGTTGTCGATTATCGAAAACTAAATGACTGTATTGTAGATGATAAATTTCCGTTACCAAATATCACTGAAATTTTGGACTCACTATCAGGATCAGTATACTTCTCACATTTAGATCTTAATCAGGGGTATTATCAAGTGGCTTTAAATAAGCATAGTAGAGAGTATACTGCATTCACTACAAACACGGGACAATATCAAATGAAGAGATTACCAATGGGACTAAAAACAAGTCCAAGTGCTTTCAGTAGAGTCATGTCTGTAGCTATGTCAGGGTTGACTTACGATAAATGTTTTATATATTTGGACGATTTGGTAGTATTTGGCAGAAATTTAGATACCCATAACAAAAATTTGACAGATGTTTTAGAAAGACTGAGAAAAATTAATTTAAAATTAAATCCAGAGAAATGTAATTTCTTAAAAAAGGAAATTCTCTATTTAGGACATTTAGTATCACAAAATGGAGTCTTACCAGACCCAGCAAAAATTGAAGTTTTACAAAAATATCCTATACCAACTAATACGGATGAAGTAAAAAGATTCGTTGCATTTTGTAATTATTATAGGAAGTTTATTAACAATTTTGCAGAAATAACATATCCTTTAAATAAATTAACCAGAAAAAATGAACCATTCTTGTGGACTACTGAATGTCAAAGTGCATTCGATAAATTAAAACATGCTTTGACAACTCCACCTGTATTAGAATTTCCAGATTTTTCTGATAATAATGAATTTATTATTCAAACAGACGCATCAGGTACAGCAATTGGAGCAGTTTTGTGCAATAAAAATATGAAACCAGTAGCGTATGCTAGCAGACCACTTAATAAAGCTGAGCTTAACTATCCAACTATTCAGAAAGAGTTAGTTGCTATTGTGTGGGCTGTGAAATACTTTCGACCTTACGTTTACGGTAAATTATTTACAATTATGACTGACCATAAGCCTTTAATATATTTATTTTCAATGAAAGATCCATCTAGTAGGCTTTTGAAATTTAGACTAGCTTTAGAAGAATATAATTTTAAAATCATGTATATTAAAGGAAAAGATAATAGCGTCGCAGATGCATTATCCAGAATAACTATAACATCAGATACCTTAAAACAAATGAATGAAGAAATTATTACAGTTATGACTAGAGGGCAGAAAAGACGTTTAGACTTAGATGAACAGTTAAGGACATCTAATTTTAGTAAACCCGATGAAACGTGGCCTGATCAACCACCAGTAGTTGAGGTACTAAAAATGCCAACTGATTCTGTTGAAATGAGTTTTATAGGAAATGACGAATTAAATAAGCTAAGAAGACAAAATAATGTAGATGAAGAAAAAGAATGTTTTATTTACAGTCATCGTAGAAAAATCTTATTTATTAATCTTAATTTTAGGGCACAATTTACGCGAGTCGAATTTGTGACTAAATTAGGAGAATTTTGCAAAGATATGAATATAAATGAACTATGCATAGTAAAAACGAAAGAATATGAGAGTTTTATTAAAGACTTATTAAAGGAAATAAAAAATACTAAGGATTGGACCGGTCCACGTATTTATGTATTAAGAGGAGTTAGAAGAATTAATGATGAAGAAGAAAGAAAATATATTTTGCACGATTTTCATCTACTACCTACCGCAGGTCATGCAGGTGTACGTAGAATGACTAATAATATTAAGAGAAAATTTTATTGGCCAGGCTTAGACAAAGATGTAAAAGAATTTGTAAGTAAGTGCGTTAAATGTCAAAAAATGAAGCATTGTAGGTATGTCAAGGCGCCCATGGAGATAACTACAACAGCTTCATATGCATTTGAAAAGATATATATTGACATTGTAGGTCCTTTAGA
This sequence comes from Furcula furcula, assembly GCA_911728495.1. Classification (NCBI taxonomy): domain Eukaryota; kingdom Metazoa; phylum Arthropoda; class Insecta; order Lepidoptera; family Notodontidae; genus Furcula; species Furcula furcula. Next base: position 17,152,997 of record OU452249.1, on the reverse strand, counting down.
AAGAGACATAGAAGGTAATTCTTATATTTTAACACTGCAGTGCGAATTAACTAAGTTTGTAGAGGCATATCCTTTAAGAAATAAGGAAACGGTAAGTGTAGCGAAAGCATTAGTTAATAATTTTATTTTAAGATTCGGGATACCAAATACCATTGCGACTGATCGTGGAACAGAATTTGTGTCTTCAGTAATGGAACAGGTATGTAAAATTTTAGGCATAAACAAATTGACATCTACAGCATATCACCACCAATCAATAGGTGCTCTAGAGAATTCACATAAAAATTTAGGTGCATTTTTGCGTATTCAATGTGACGGTCAAAAAGATACTTGGAGCCAATGGCTACCATTTTGGTGTTACAGTTTCAATAATACTGTTCATACAGAAACAAAGTACACGCCATTTGAATTAGTATTTGGTAGAGCTAGTGTAATACCATGTAGAATAAGTCAATATATTGAACCATTATATAACCCAGATAGTTATCCTTTAGATCTTAAGTATAGGTTACAAGTAGCATATCAAGATGCACGTAAAAATTTACTCTTAAGTAAACAAAATCGTAAGTTGTGTTATGATAAATATATAAATAATATAACATATAATAATGGACAATTCATATTAGTTAAAGATGAAACAGCAAATAAGTTAGAAACTAAATGGATAGGCCCTTTTATTGTTTTAGAAGATTTGGGTCCAAATGTTAAAATTCTAAAAGATAAATAAAATAATAAATCCTATGTTCTTCATAAAAATAGAACAAAATTATTTGTTACTTAAACTATGAAAAAAAAAAATGTATGTACCTACCTAACCTAACCTAACCTAGCATTTTTTTTTTCTTTCACCCCCGAGGTGTAGTGTAGTATAGGCGTATTTAGGTTACAATCTTATATATAAGTCGAAGTAATTAATAATAAAGAAGATTCTATCGAGAGACGTTGTTTTAATAACAGCCACCTCCCCTCAATCGCCTCTTACGGACACTCAGCGGGAGGGAGGGTGCTATTCTTACCCGGACACCCCAAGGGTTATCAGCAATGAACAACTAATTTAAAAAAAGTTTTAAGCTATTGAACATTTTGTTAACACTTAACTTTGTACCCCGTTGATATATAATAACGGGGGAAAAGTAAAGTGTAAGCTTGGCCATTCAAAGGGGTAATGCCGCCTTTTAGGTACCCTTCCCTCCCAGTGCGGCGACTTTGAGGAAGTTTTTTACCTAGTTTAAGTGTACATGATTGTAAATAAACTGTAAATATTTAGTTTCAATAAAAGTTATTTTCTGTGCAACCTTAATTTTTTTCCGTGAGAACCTTCTCCTGACAATAACGAACACAACAAAAAAGAATTAGCGAAATTGGTCCAGCGTGCGATGCAGTGACCAAGGGTAACGGGGATTCATTTTTTATATTTATATATTAACACATCGGGAGCTTTACTTCTCGGGATGATGAATGTTGTGTAATGTTTAATGGCCCATACAATTGTCACTCGACAATATCGGATAAATTCAGATCGTTACGTGTATTTGAACGAATGAGGCCGGTCCCCGGTAATTGTACCTGTCTCGTGGACAAATGTGCTATCCAACGCGCGCCAGATAGTCACTCTAACAGCCGCCATTAGCTGGAGAGATAATCTTAAATTACTATCCACGCACTCAATTGTTGGGTTGGATCTGAAACAATACTACCAAAGTGATAATATCGTATTGTAATGAGACAATGTGTTATCTTTATAGAACTTAATGCATCATTATCATGACGTCACTACCGTAGCCGAAGTACGTCCACTGCTGAACAAAAGGCCTCAACCTTAGAACGGAGGGGTTGCCCTAATACCCACGCATGCACGGGGCAGTATAGATGGTAGGTAATCCATCCATCCATCCAGAAAAATAAAAACTCTTTTACTAGAAAGGGTCCAACGTAAGTTCGCCAAGTACCTCTATAAGAAGAAGTAAGGATACTATCCCTTTCTTTTTCTTCTCACTCTAGAGCTCAGATGCAAGCTTCTGCTTATCTTGCATTATTGTATGCTGATGCGTAATCAAGTAGATAACTCGACAGTTCTGAGTAGAATGGGCTACTATGTACCGGACAACTATACCCGCGCGGATCAGCGTCACCGGCATAGCCTGCTGGCATCCTTCAGCGAGTTACGCACTCGACATGCCAATAATACGCCTACGGCGAGAGCAGTCATCATCATCATCATCAGCCGGAAGACGTCCACTGCAGAACATAGGCCTCCCCCTTAGAACGCCACAATGAACGACAATTGGCTATTTGCATCCACCGGTTACCTGCGACGCGCACAATGTCGTCTGTCCACCTAGTGGGAGGCCTGCCAACGCTGCGTCTTCCGGTTCGTGGTCGCCACTCGAGAACCTTTCTTCCCCAACGGTTATCGGTTCTTCGAGCGATGTGGCCTGCCCATTGCCACTTCAACTTGCAGATTCTGAGAGCTATGTCGGTGACCTTAGTTCTTCGGCGAATCTCCACATTTCGGATTCTGTCGCGCAAAGAAACTCCGAGCATAGCTCTCTCCATGGCTCGTTGTGTGACTCTGAACTTTTCTAAAAGGCCAGCCGTTAGAGACCACGTCTCAGTACCATATGTCATCACTGGCAACACACACTGGTTAAAAACCTTCGTCTTCAGGCACTGCGGTATTTTGGACGAGAAGATATCGCGTAGTTTCTCGAACGGGCAGCGTTCCCGAGTTGGATTCTTCGGGCGACCTCTTTGTCAAAGTTGGACCGACCTAACTGGACAGTTTGTCCTAGGTATACGTAGTGGTCAACAACTTCGAGTGTATCGTTCCCAACAACTACCGGTACGGGTGCAACATGGACATTAGACATGATCTTCGTCTTGTCCATGTTCATTTTAAGACCCACCTGTTGGGAAACGCTACTGAGGTCGCTGAGCATCGTATTGAGGTCCTCCAGCGACTCTGCCATAATGACTATATCGTCGGCAAAACGAAGGTGAGTGATGTATTCGCCATTGATGTTGATGCCGAATCCGTACCAGTCCAAGAGCTTGAAAACGTCCTCCAATGCGTTTTGAGAACAGTTTCGGAGAAATAACGTCTCCCTGTCTCACACCTCGCTGCAATGGGATTGGTTTCGTGCTCTCTTCCTGTAGTCGGATCGTCATGGTGGCGTTGCTGTACAAACACTTAAACACTTCGATGTACCTATAGTCAATGTGGCACCGCTGGAGGGACTGCAATACCGCCCAGGTCTCGATTGAATCGAAGGCTTTTTCGTAGTCCACAAACGCTAGACATAATGGCCGATTATACTGGAGATTATGGCGAGAGCAGTAATGTTAATAAATTATTTCCTAAATGAGGTCCAAGGTTCCGACATACATACTGACCCCATTTTGTGTATACATAAATGTGTCATACTGTATTTAAGTGTAACATTGTGAACGTTTTGGCTTAGTTCTAAGTCACAGAATACATATAATAATCTAAGTTCATAATTGTAATAAATAAATTAGAGAGACGCTGCTGCCCGTCTTCTTGTTTTCCCTTAAACGCTTCTTAAGCACACCCAACGGGAAGAGATGGGAGGTTTGATATTCTTACCCGGACACTCCACGTGTAAAACTGGAAGCAGTTAGTGCAAAATGTTTGTTATAAAGTATAAGTCTAGAATTTTTAGAAGGGCAGAGAACGTTCTTCTTCCGTTGTGTCATATGGTCAGTGTAAGGTAGCAGAGTTGATCAAGCTACCCTAAGGCCTCTGACTTAACTGCTGACTAGATGATAACAACCGGGGGCAACTTTTTACGTGTAAGCACTAGCTTATCTTGATTAAAAAAGTTCACCCCAAGAACTGCAATCGTGTTAAGTGCATACTGCATACTGTACGTTGCATTTTAAATACTGACAATGTACTGAATATTATAACACAGAGCATTGAACAAAGTATCTACTAACAATATTTTCATTCTTAAAGAACAAAGGTACTCGACCTCCACTTAATGTAACGAACTCTTAAGTCTGGTAATGATGATTCTTGGCTAAATAATTTCATTTATATAATAAATAATCCAATAGATAATATTATTAACCAGTATTATAAGGAAACATAATATTTGAATTTATTTACATGAAGAGTTACATTTTGAAATATAATTATTTTGACTGATATTGCACATGTTCGGAGTTCTAGACACCGAGGCGAGCGGTCGTGGTCCAGTGATGTCATAACTGATAAACCAGAAGCAAAAGCAATCATTTTCTTTGCAATAACCATGACTTCACCCGTTCAAGAACAACTTAATCGATATTTTTAACCGGCTTCAAAAAGAAGGTTCTCTATTCGACGCGTATGTATGTAATATTATTAAAAATACGTAATATTAATATACTAGCAGTAGCCCGCGGCTTCGCCCGCGTTTACTTTGTTACTCAAACGTATTTAGAATTATGGATCGAGGTTTTTTAAAATATTGTTTACACTAATGTTGTCTTTTATTTACGCGAAGGCTACACATTGAAATCATAGTTTGATTTCAATGTGTAGCATTCGCGTTAGTTAAAACGTTCGTAATAAATTGTTACTTACCAATCTATCGTCCATGTATTTGTGGATTTCCATTAATCCTTTAGGCATTGATAATCTTTTCGATGTCATGCATTCCCAGTTTTCAAGGACAACATTCACCGTTTCTTTATTTTGAAGCCAGCTTCATAATAAATATGTAATAAGCTTATTGGAACGAAGTGCCTTATGGGACGATGCGGGGGGGTACCCTAACCGGGAAAACCGTCCGGAACGTAAGATTATTATTATTTATGTGGAACCATCCGATCACATGTGTGTGTGTGTGTATGTGTGTGTGTGTGTGTGTGTGTGGTGTGCCGGTTTGTTCAGTGTGTGTGTTTTTTTTTTAAAGACGGAATGACTGCGTCACGTGAGCGCTTTCATAAGGTTAACAAATTTAACGCTTAACGCTCAACGCTTAACGTTTAACACGTCAAGTGATAACATTTTTGGAAGTCACCTAAGAAGTTTCACTTCAAAAAATGTATACCCAAATAATTATTTTCTTTATACCTCGAATAGAAATGTAAATGAATATTTTTATAATAAGGAACTTCGTTCCTATCCGGTGTCCCACGACACCACACGGTTGTTTTTTGTCTTTTACTTACGCGAATTTTACACATTGAAATCAAACTACTTTTTATGGATTTAATCGCGGTTTATTTTAGCTTTTACTATCCCGACGTTTCGAATGCTTTGCAGTACCCATGGTCACGGGAGAACTGAGATGTTGAACGTCCTTATATCACAATTATGCCGGTGTACCCTGAGGTCTTCTTAGTTATTATTGTTGGTCCGATCTTCGGACGATCGATTTCAATATTTTCACACTTTTATTAACTCTGACCAAATCAAGTATGTAGCCTGTATTTTTGCGTAAGCTATCATAGCTCCAATTTCTTAAATATTTACTTCTTTATTTAAAAAGATACTGTAAGTACTTATTTTGCAATTCCATTAAAAACACATGAGGGTGTTGTGGAAACGATTTGGTAACCCCATTGGTAGATGCCCTTAGCGGTTGATTTTAGAAAAATGCTGGAAATAAGTTTATTCAACAGTTTTGTTTAGTTCATTCACTGAGTTTCGTTACCATAGTTGCATTATAGCATAAAATGGAGATCTTTCTTCACGCAAACTTTAGGGATTCTTGTATGCAGTACATAAAATATGTCATGTGGCTGTAGGAATAAAATATTTTTTGGAATTCAATTGAACGCTTTTAGGGGTTAAATTATAAAATGACATGGATTGCTTCAATATGACGAATGTATCCGCAGTGTCATCGGTGCAGCATGAATTTTTTTTTCACGTTTGATACTCAAAAACCGTGCTAAAAACCCGTTAAGGGTGATTTTCAAAATAAATGTATTAGACGTGTTTCTCAATTTTTTGATGAGTACAGTGACAAAGTTTCGTGTCTTTGAAAAAATATTTTCTTATATACAAACTTTGGTACTTACCTTATTTGTCCCACGGGTTGATTTTCAAATAAAACATTGCAAACGACACAACAAAAAAAATGAACCGACTTCAGGAGCACTTTATCCAGTCCAAAAGAAATTTGCATGAAATCATTACAGTAGTTTACTCCCTTGAATAAAAAAAAAATCATCGAAATCGGTTCATATTTGTCAGAGTAATGTAATGAAGAACATCAGTTTCCTGTTTTTTAACCGAATTCAAAGAAGAAGGAGGTTCTCAATTCGTCTGTATATATTCTTTTTTTGTCCAGATAAATTTCTCCAAATCAATCATGGTTCTCCAGAAAATTCTTATCCAGTTATGATAAAATGTATACATATTCATTACAGTGGTTCCTTCTTTCGCATAAAAAAGAATCATTGAAATTGGTAAACATTTGCCAGAGTTTGACCATTTTCATCCTTTAAAAAGCGATAAAAACATCATCTTTTACGCATTCCTACAGTTTTTTCGGAGTCGCCTTTTTTGTTTTTTCAGGATCTGCTTATTCGTAATATTTTATTTTTATGGGACACAATTAGTGGAGTGGCCTATCCGTACCAGAAAAATTTTTTGAAATCGGTTTTATCGCCAGAGTCACGCATAGAAAAAAAATACGTACAGACAAATTAAGAACCTCCTCCTTTTTTGAAGTCCGTTAAAAATGCTGAAAATTAGTTTGATAAATTGTTGTGTTGAGTTTACTTACCGAGTTTCGTGACTGTAGCTGTATTATAACTTAAATGGAAATCCTTCTGCATGCAAATTTTGAAACTATTAATTGATCTTAGGGGTTTTATTTTTCGATGAATGCAGGTTTCTTAGATTCTTATGTGCATTACATAAAATAAGTCTTGTGACCGTAGGGTAAAACAACAGGATTTGGACCCAAAAAAAAGACCGTTTTGGGAATTTGGGAATCAAATAAAAAAAAATGAATTTCTTTAATTTCTTAAATGCATCCACAGTGTCATCAGTGCATTATGATTTTTTTTCGAATTCATACTCAGAAAGCGTGCTAAAACCCCGTCGAGGGTTGATTTTCAAAACAAATGTGTCAGACGTGTTTCTCAACTTCTTTTGATGACTAAGTTTTGTGTCCGTGTGATGAACAATATTTTTTTGCAAACTTTGATACCCAGTTAGGGGTTGATTTCCGGAAAACTTTGCAACCTCATAAAATGACCTTAGGGATTGTTTTTTGAAGAATGCCTGAAATAAGTTTCTTAGATTATTGTGTGCAATGCATAAAATAAGTCCTGTGACTGTAGGAGGAAAAAATATTTTTTTGACCCAATTAGACCCTGTTAGGGGTTGATTTTCAAAATAATTAAATTGCTTTAACTTGTTCAATTTATTCACAAAGTTTCATAAGTGCAGCATGATTTTCTTTCCGCGCTTGATTCTCAAAAACCATGCTAAAACACCTTCAAGGATTGATTTAAAAAAATAATGTAATACACGTGTTTTTTTATCAGTACACTGATAAAGTTTCGTGTCCATGCGATGAATATGTTTTTTCCATGGTAACTTTGATACCCCATTTGGCCCACTTAGGGGATGATTTTTGGAAAATGGTGAAAATAAGTTTGTTAAATTGTTTTTTTGAGTCTATGTACCGAGTTTCGTTACTTTAGATGCATTATAACATTCAATGGAAATCGTTTTACGTGTAAACTTTTCTACCCCATTACCATAACCTTACCCCATGACCTTAGGGGTTATTTTTCGTTAAATGCCGGAAATGGGTTTCTTAGATTCTTGTGTGCAATATATAAAATAAGTCTTATGACTTCAGGTCGAAGATCATTTTTGGACCCCGATTGGACCCCTTTAGGAGTTGATTTTTAAAAACTATTTACACATGGATTGCTTTAGTTTGATTAATGTATTCGCAAAGTTTCATCAATGCAGCATAATATTTTTCCGTGGTTCACACTTAAAAACTATACTAAAACACCTTTAAGGGTCGATTTTCAAAAAGTTGTGATACACGTATTTCTTCATTTGTTTTGTTTATTACGTTGACAAAATTTTGTGAATGTGTGGTGAAAAAAAATGTTTTCCATACAAACTTTGAGACCCCATTTGACGCACTTAGGGGTTGATTATCGAAAAATGCTGAAAATCAGTTAAGTCAATTTTTGTATTGAGTTTATGTACCGAGTTTCGTTACTCTAGCTTTATTATAACATTAAATTGAAATCGTTGTACGTGTAATCTTTACAACCCCATTAAATGATCATAGGGGTTGTTCTTTGCAAAATGCCGGATATAGGTTTCGTAGATTCTTGTGTGCAATACATAAATTAAGTCTTATGACTGTGGGTTGAAAATCATTTTTGGATCCCCATTGGACCCCTTTAAGAATTGATTTTCAAAAAATGATTATACAATCATTGCTTTAGTTTGATAATGTATTCACAAAGTTTCATCAATGCAGCATGATATTTTTTTCCGCGTTTCATACTCAAAAACCATGCTAACACCCCTTTACGGGTCGAATTTGAACAAGATGTGATACATGTGTTTCTTAATTTCTTTGGCTTAGTTCATTGACAAAATTTCATCATGTGATGAAAAATAAAAATTTTCCATACTAACTTTGGGAGCCCATTTGACCCACTTAGGGGTTGATTTTTCAAAAATGCTCATAATTAGTTTGTTCAATTGTGGTGTTGAGTTTATTTACTGAGTTTCGTTATTCTAGCTGCATCATAGCATGAAATGGAAATCCTTCTTTGTGCAAACTTTGCAACCCCTTGATATGACCTTAGGGGTTGAACGCAAATAGATTAAAAATAATGTTCAAGATAAAAGGATAATGAAAGGATGCGACTTACTGGTGTTTTCTCGACAATTTGGTTGTTGTGATCACTAGAACAGTTAACTTTCTTGGGTATTTGCGCGCTGGCGGCCGCCGTGAATTTCGTAGTTATGTGACTTGCATTGATGGTGGCGCCATCTTTCCTTTTTCGGTGTCGCGGATGGGAACTATTTTTTTTTTTTAATTACATGTGGGTCGGGTTAAGAGGTATTTAAGGCGAGAGGATAGAACAGGAAGGCAAGCTTGAACATTTCCCCCCACTTGAAATCCTTCTAGGGATTTCACTAATTTTAGTACCCAAAATTTAAGAAGTGTTTTAAAGTGCTGAGTTCAAGTATTACGCTTAGCCTAATTATTTCAATGATTAATAAAAAACTCATTATTCTATAAAGTATTAAAGAAAACTAAAGAAATGTGAAAAAAAAGGAAAAAAAACTGTTGAAAATTTAAAGTTATTGTGGTAAAGGGCAGATTTTAACTACTGGTCTACGAAGCAGCCCGTGAGCAGTGCGTAAAGTTATCACCCGCACTACGCCATCAGAACCGGGATGAAGCTCGGTCACCCTCCCGAGACGCCACTCCAATGGAGGAAGATTTTGTTCGACAATAATCACAAGGTCACCAACCCGTACATTAACCTTTTCAGTAAACCATTTGGATCTCTGTTGCAGGGTATGAAGATACTCGTTTTGCCAAAGTTTCCAAAATTGTTGTGTTAATTTCTGTAACAGCTGCCATCGTTCTCGAGGGGGTATATATGAATCCGTCAATGGTATCTCAGGAAGCGAAACTAAAGGCCCTCCAGTAATAAAATGACCCGGTGTGAGTACGTCAACTTCTGTCGGATCGCTAGACAGGGGACACAGTGGACGCGAGTTTAATAAAGCTTCAATCTTATTAATTACTGTTAAAAGCTGTTCAAATGTTAAAACTTGTAACCCGACTACCCGCTTAAGATGGTGTTTCATTGCTTTGACACCGCTTTCGAATATGCCACCGAAATGGCTGCCAGTTGGTGGATTATGCTGCCAAATAATATTACGTTTCGCAAGCTCCGTGCTTAAATCAGCCTGTTTCGTTAGGAGAAACTGTTGTACCTCGCTTAAGTACCGCTTGGCACCGACAAAGTTTGTGCCGCAATCCGATATTATTAATTTACAAAGTCCTCTGCGGGACACGAACCTATCTAAAGCCGCTATGAAAGCGGGTGTGGATAATTCAGACACCGGTTCTAAGTGTATTGCCTTAACAGCTAGACATACTATTACGCACACATATACTTTATAGGTTCGCGCCTTACGAAGTTGACTTTCCTTTATAACAAAAGGTCCGGCAAAATCCACTCCTATATTTTGAAAACAGCGAGCCGGTTGAACTCTAGGTGTCGGAAGATTTCCCATCATTGGTACTACCGGTTTAGGATTGGCCTTAAAGCAGGTGATACATTTAGACAGTCGCGATCTTATTAGATTACGTATGCCCAATATCCAAAATTTACGCTGTATTATGGATTGAAGTGTGCGAGGTCCACAGTGAAGATGTAATCGATGATAAAATTCTATTATGAGAATGGATATGCGTGAGTGTTTAGGTAACAAAACAGGGTAAATGGCAGACAGTGGAAGTTGCGCATTTTGTAATCTTCCCCCCACTCGTAAAACTCCTAGGCTATCGATAAAAGGATTTAGTTTTTGGATAGGTCGAGCACACGGATTTTGCAGAGAAATCAATGTTTTTTCCTCGGTGAAAAATTTGTTCTGTTCGTGATGAATTAACAAGGTCAGTGAAGCTTCTAGTTCATGTGTGGTTAGTCCCTTAGTCATTTGAGTAAGTTTTCTTGAACAAGATGCAAACCGCAGACACCAGGCCAAGACACGCTGTACCTTAGATAATGATGAACTATTTTCTAAGAGTTTTGTTACAGGATCGTCCTCGTCCTTGATAGTGATCAATCCTGCGACATGAGTTACGTTAGGTAAGGTTTTCATTTCAGGTATGCTGTCGAAAGGAAGGATTTCTTGGAAACGAGGCCATTCGGATAACTCAGAAGAAAGCCAAGCTGGTCCTGACCACCACATCTGAGAAGAAATCAATTGCGAGCAAGAAAGTCCACGGCTACTGTGATCTGCTGGATTGTCGTAGGTGGACACATGTTGCCAATTATCAGCTGTTATTTTCTCCGTAATCTTTACAACCCGATGTGAAACGAATGTCTTTAGCTTGTGAGGCTCGGTATTTAACCATGCCAGGACTGTGCTACTGTCCGTAAATGCGATTATTCTTTCCAGATGTACATGCGGGCGTAGCAAATCTGACATGTGCTTTAATACTTGCGCAAGAAGTACGGCACCAAGGAGTTCCAGACGATTTATAGTAAGAGGCTTAATTGGAGCCACTTTCGATTTTGCAATTAACAAGTTTACTGTGACATTTCCATTATTAATACATCGTAAGTATACACAACATCCGTACGCCTTTGAGGAACCATCACAAAATCCGATTAGTGTACACGATGAGTCTGACATTAAAATGTGACGAGAAATCTTTACTTCACGTATGTTTTTGAGTTCCTCAGCGAAGTGTTCCCACTGCTGAGCAACGTCCGGTGGAATTGGATCGTCCCAACCTAGTTGCAGTCGCCACAGAGTTTGAATAAGCAACTTTGCCATGAGCACTGTAGGAGTTAGCCAACCCAAAGGGTCGTAAATACGTGCCACATTGGATAAAATTGAACGCTTTGTACATTTGGAACTAAGTTCGGAAAGAGAATAAGTGAAGACGTCATTCTTGGGATCCCATTGAACACCAAGTATTTTCAGAGTCTGTAGATTATTATCGTCCCCAAATGTCTTAGGTACTTGACAGTGTTCAGAAGGCAGCTGTTCAAGGAATTCAGGTAGGTTGCTAGTCCATTTTCTTAATTCAAACCTACCGCAATTAAGTAATTGTATCAATTGAGTTTTTAGATTCAAAGCGGCTTCAAGGGACGGGGCTCCAACGATAATGTCGTCCATGAAAGTATCCTGGCGCAGAATAGTAGCAGCTTGAGGCCATTTCTCACCGTGGTCATTCGCTAGCTGATGCAGCGTTCGGATTGCCAGGTATGGGGAACTGCTCACGCCATAGGTAACGGTTTGGAGTTCATATTCGCAAATTTCTTCTGCCGGTGAATCACGCCATAATATGTGTTGATATTTGCGATCTTCTGGTCGTAGATCTATATTGCGATACATCTTTGATATGTCTGCTGTGAATACCACTTTATGTAATCGAAACTTGGTAACAATATCCACGACGTCATTTTGTAGCTTAGGACCGACATAGACGATATCATTTAAAGAAAACCCATTGGTGGTTTTCGCGCTTGCATCAAATACTACCCTAAGCTTTGTCGTGGCACTCTCTGGTCTTAACACGCAATGATGTGGAATTATATATTTCGAGTTCGTGATTGAATGTTCAACAGCCTTCATGTGATTCAAGTCTTCGTATTCTTTCATAAATGCTGCGTATTCACACTGCAACTGCTTGTGCCGCATAAAACGTTTCTCCAAATTGTTTAGTCTGGACAAGGATGTGTGGAAAGAATCACCTAATTCTTCACAATTTTCTTTTAACAAAATCGGGACTACATATCGACCATCTTTGTTGCTGCAACTGTTCACAAAGTTCATTTTCAGGATTTACAATCCTCGGTTTCGGGGGCTCTTCTACCTCCCAAAATTGCTTGACCACACTATCTAAATTAAGCGTGGAAGCCACGAGGGAAGTTGTACTTGCTGGAGGTCGACACTCAGGGTCGAGCTTCCCCGTGATCACCCAACCAAATACACTATGTAAAGCTACTGGTAAGCCTGGGCCAACATCCAGTCGCTGACCATCGTAAATGTTATGGAATAGCTCCGCGCCAATTAAGAGATCAATATCAGCTGATTCATCGAAATTATTGTCAGCTAGAACTAGGTGCTTAAAATTAGCCTTGACATTTTTCGGTATTTTAACGGAAGGCATTTTATGTGTTATCGTTTTCATAACAATGGCCTGTATATTAAAAGTTGGTTCATTAGAATGTTGAGGTTGTATATTGAATGATGTTACACCTGTTATTTCATGCACCGCATTTTGACCTAGACCGGCTACAGTCAAATTACAACGACGCAGCGGTAAGCCTAAGCGATGTGCACATGCTGAAGTTACGAAGCAGTCCTGCGCCCCGCTGTCAATAAGCGCGCGAACCAGTAAACTACCATTGGGGCCGCGAGCCCGTACCACACATGTACCCAGTAACACAAGCGAGCGTCCATGTTCTAAGTAAGCGCTTGTGTTGCTGGAGTTGATCACTCCAGTCGGGTCAACATACTCCGCTGGAACCCCAGGAGCAACTGCAGATCTAGCTGGACAGGCAGAGGTAACACCTTCATCGCGATGCAAAAGCGTGTGGTGCCGCCCGTTACACTTTGTACAACAAGATTTCGAAAAACATTTATCAGCAATGTGATTGGGCCTTAAGCAGTTAGAACAAAGTTTCTTCAATTTTACCATCGCTGCCTTATCGTTCAAACCTTTGGCATGAAACACCGGACACTTGTAGATTGTGTGGTGAGAAAAACCACAGCAAGCACAATCACTGAATTTATTATTATTACCTGTTGCATAGGCATAAGCATCTATATTCGGATAGGATTCATTGTCTAAATTTATATTATTAGTTAAAGCACCTTCATTCAGGTTCGGCCTTGTATTACAGTACGGCCCATCATTATAGTACGGCCCTGCATTAGAGTACGGCACTGCATTAGAGTTCGGCCCTGCATTAGAGTACGGCCCTGCATTAGAGTACGGCCCTGCATTATAGTCCGGCCCTGTATTATAGTCCGGCCCTGAATTTAAATTCGGCCCTGCTAATGTATGCAACCCTTCATTAGAATACGGCCCTGTATTTGAGTACGTCTCTGCATTTTCTGAATCCACGCACTGGCCGGGAAACGACACCGTTTTATAAATTTTATTATTTCTTTTGTGTATATTCAAATGTGTGTTATAGTTATTTACTAAGCCAGCGCTCGGTTCGCTAGCCTCGAGCACCTTTATATAACTATTTAAGAATGACAACAAATCAGTGAAAGTAGGTATTGAGTTATTGTTTTGCAATTCGAACCGTTTTCGTGTATCCGAATCCAATTTTCGGGAAGTTAAGTAGAACAAAATGAATTCGCCGAGATTATCTATTTTAATAGACTTGAGAGCATTGACAGATTCTTGTAATAAACATGTTAGTTTGCGTAGATCATTTAAAGTGCAAGATTTTAATGCTGTTTGATTACATATTTTTTCTAAATAGTTAACAGCTAGTATTCTAGGGTTTTGATAACGCTCAATAAGCGCTTTCATAACTACGTTATAATTGCTTGAAGTAACCGGAATCCCTTTAGCGATTGACAGGGCAGACCCCGTAAGACATGACAACAAATAGTGAAACTTTTCAATTTGGCTGATATTCTCATTACTATGCACCAAAGATTCAAATGTATCGTAAAAGGTTTGCCAATGTTCAATATTTCCATCGAATTTAATTAATTCGATTTTAGGTAAGCGAGCTTGTGAAATAGGTTTAAGCAGTGAAGCGCTCGCGACCGATACCTCGCCAACGGCGTCACCGCGTGAGCCGGCGCCGGATGATTGAAAAATACCCTCCGCGACTTCCGTGACGGCGTAGTACATGGTGTCAAACGCATCTACTGCTTTCATATCAATGGAATCTTTAGGATTTATCTGAAGTTTTAAAGAATTTATTTCGTTTGTAATCTCTAAGTATTCTTCACGGACGCTTTCAAGTCGTTTGCACCTACTTTTAAACGGACCGAGTTGAGTTTTGTCACTCGAAACACGGCCGGATAGGTCGTACAGTATTTGAATTTCACGAAAAACATATTCACGTTTGCTTGTTAAAAGTTTTAGTTTCGTTTCATACTCCATTTTTATAAAACAATAACGGATTTGAACTCAGCACCATAGGAACTTCGTGGCAAATTTGGCTCGATTGACCATTTATGAACGCAAATAGATTAAAAATAATGTTCAAGATAAAAGGATAATGAAAGGATGCGACTTACTGGTGTTTTCTCGACAATTTGGTTGTTGTGATCACTAGAACAGTTAACTTTCTTGGGTATTTGCGCGCTGGCGGCCGCCGTGAATTTCGTAGTTATGTGACTTGCATTGATGGTGGCGCCATCTTTCCTTTTTCGGTGTCGCGGATGGGAACTATTTTTTTTTTTTAATTACATGTGGGTCGGGTTAAGAGGTATTTAAGGCGAGAGGATAGAACAGGAAGGCAAGCTTGAACAGGGGTGGTTTTTCGAAAAATGCCTGAAATAGGTTTCTTAGATTCTTGTGTACAATATATAAACTAAGTCTTATGACTGTAGGTCGAAAAACATTTTTTGGACCCCAATTGGACCCATTTCGGACTTGATTTTCAACACATGATTATTTACACATAGATTGCTATAATTTGATAAATATATTCGCAAAGTTTCATCAATGCAGTAAGTATGTATTTTTTTACAAAAACCATGTTAAAACCCCTTTAAGAGTCAATTTTCAAAAAGTTGTATTATACGTGTTTCTTTATTTCTTTTGTTCAGTACTGTAACAATGTTTCGTTTCCGTGTGACGAAAATTATTTTTTTTTCATACTAACTTTGGGAGCCCATTTGACCCACTTAGGGGTTGATTTTACAAAAATGCTCAAAATTAGTTTTTTCAATTGTTATGTTGAGTTTATTTACCGAGTTTCGTTACTCTAGCTGCATCATATGATGAAATGGGAATCCTTCTTTGTGCAAAATTTGAAACCCCATTAAATTACCTTAGGGGTAGTTTTTCGAAAAATGCCGAATTTAAGTTTCTTAGATTCTTGTGAGCAATATATAAACTAAGTCTTATGACTGTAGGTCGAGAAACATTTTTTGGACCCCAATTGGACCCCTATAAGAGTTGATTTTCAAAAAATTATTATTTGCACTTGGATTGCTATAATTTGATTAATGTATTCGCATAGTTTCAGCAATGCAGTATGAATTTTTTTTTCCGCGTTGCATACTCAAAAACGATGTTAAAACCCATGTAAGGGTCGATTTTCAAAAACTGTGATAGACGTGTTTCTTTATTTCTTTTGTTTAGTACACTGACAAAGTTTCATGTCCGTGTGAGGAAAAAAAAATTTTTTTCCATACTAACTTTGGGAGCCCATTTGACCCACTTAGGTATGGAATTTCGAAAAATCCGTTCTTATTGTTCACCTAGCCTATTTGAATAATGTTGGTTCCAAATTTCAAGATTGTACGTAATATGGTTTTTGCTGTATCGTGATTCCTAGAAAACACCCTGCTCTTTTATTAATATAGATGTTAGTCTATTTGGGCTTCTAAACAAATCTACCAAATTTTATGAGTGTATGCATGTATGTATGTATATATGTATGTATGTATGTAGGTTTGTCCACGGATTTCTCAGAAACTACTAGTCCGATTACAAAAATTCTTTTTGCAATAGTTAGAATATTGTTCAACTTAGGGTAGAGTATAAGTTTCATCAAAATCGGTTCAGTAGTTTAAGAGATATAAACTTTTTATGTTTTCGGTTAGTTACTATAACGTAGACGTTCGAGTTGCGTGATAGTGCTGATACCTATTTTTTTTTTGATAAAATAAATATCACTAAAAAGTGTAAAATAAACTATTTAAAAAAAAATAAAAACCGACTTCAAAGTAAATTATCTAAAAAGCCTAAAATAACGAAAATATATTGAAGTCGGTGTCAGCTCGGGCTAGTCTTTGTTAACATGATGTGCTAGCACCGACTTCAATATATTTTCGTTATTTTAGGCTTTTTAGATAATTTACTTTGAAGTCGGTTTTTATTTTTTTTTAAATAGTTTATTTAGTAATTATACTCATCGTAGCCCAGTGGCTAACAAAACTGCTTGGCAACCTGTTCCCAGCCTTAGCTATACCAATGAGATTTTCACTTTGTCCCAAGACATTATCATTCGTCAATAGTGAAGGAAACGTCGTGAAGAATCCGAAGCAGCCCCTAGAATTTCTTAGAACTATGATTTAAGAAGCAGTACAAGCAGTATACCGCTGCTCCACTATTCTGCACTTTGCTGGTGAAATATGGTCTAAGTATCTTTCCTCACAAGGAGGCGAGGAAAATCTTCCTTGTAGTAGAATATTCATCATCATCATCATCACTAGCCGAAAGACGTCCAATGCTGAACATTGGCCTCCCCCTAGGAACGCCACAATGAACAACAATTGGTTATTTGCATCCACCGGTTACCTGCGACGCGCACAATGTCACCCGTCCACCTAATGGCAGGCCTATCTACGCTGGATCTTCCGGTTCGTGGCTGCCAGTCGAGAACCTTTCTTCCCCAACGGTTATCGGTTCTCCGAGCGATAGTGGGATATTACGGGCTGATAAACAAATGCTGAATATACTAAACGTCATATAAATATAAAAAAATCTTATAAATCCAGTGTATCCAGTCTAGTCCAGTCAGATTTCACCGATTTTGCTAGGCACAATTATGTATAAGTATATAAAAATAAATATAAGACGTCTATTCTATAGCTATAAATTCAACAGCCAAAGCTTATTCCGACTATATGAAATAGTCTTAAGTGCGAGTGAGTTCAAGGTACAGTTACAACATGTTATCTTTACATATATCCCGGTTATTTAGTGCTTAACGCCGCTTAGAACAAAGCAAACCGTAACTTAATATATACCATGTTGGGATGCCCACAAACTTGGCGAGTTTCAAAGACGATCCCTCGAGTCTCCTTTATGCAAATCCCGGGTAATTTCTTTGGTGAGAGTCACAGGGGACCTTTTGCCCAGATTGCGTTGACTTTTAGAGGGCCTATGTCTTGTTTTACATTCGTTAACAATGATGCGTCAGGCAGACTGAGAGCCGGATGAAAGATAGTCCAGTGCCTCGGTGTTGTGTATAGACAGGCCAACTAATTGTCTGTTTTTCTTTACAAGAACAAAATCGAAACAATAAATGTACGAACATAGGAGTGATCAAATTAAATCAAATAAATGTATTCATCGGGCACTGTGCATGCACTAAATATTACAAACTTAACCTACACTAATTATCTATTCAAAGTGCACATGCCACCGCACTCGATGAAAACGGCACAACTCCGCATGATGCTGGGACACGAAGTGCTCCCAGCGCTGATTTTCAGTGACGCCTTACTCCTTGATAGCTTTGGACGTTTTAGTTAATAACTAGCTGACCCACGCAGCTCCGCCCGCGCTATTTTAACGTTAACTAAACTTTGAATAACAGACATTCGCATCGAATACATAACCTCATTTTTTATAGTCGGTTAAAAACTGGGACCCACTTTTTACTTGCTCTCCGAAGCACGGACCCGTTTAGTTCAAATGGCGTTAAACGGTCACCCATCTATTTAATGACCTTACCTAACGTTGCTTAACCCGATCGATTACAAAACCTTGATCACAACTCTCTATGAGTGTTCCCTTACTAATATTTATTATATTTTATAGAAAAATTGATAAAATCGGACCAAGCGTATAACCAAATACCCGTTTTGACTTTAATCCCCTTTCCCAAAAGAACCGTGCTAGATTACGGGATAAAAAGTATCCTATGTCCTACCTCGTAGTAAGATCTCAAATCATGCCAAGTTTCATTTGAATCCATTCAGTAGTTTCGGCGTGATGCTCAGCCGTGATACAGACAGACAGACAGACAGACAGACAGACAGACAGACAGACAGACAGACAAAAATTAAAAAAATTACATTTTCGGCCTCAGTATCGGTTATAGAATGCCCTCCAAATATAATTTTCAAAATATCTTCAATGTACAGAATTGGACCTGTTACAGTTTTATTATAAGTATAGATTACAAACAATACAATTACGAAAATTTAGGCACATATTTTACCGTACACTTGAGAATATATTTATGAAAAAAATATAAAGTAGACAATTGAGCAGGAGGTCCGGGGCGCCGCGTACCGCGTAGACATGCCTGTACCCGAGCCGCGCCCGCTCCGCTCCCTCTAAAAAACAATTGTTAAGGTTGAATATGACATACTGAACTCTACCAATTGTCTTTGGCTGGCCACCGAACCAGTTGGCCATCACTCTAGGTCATCATACTAGGCCCTAATGAGTAAAATGACAATCACAACTTTAGAAAAAAGAATTAGGATATGGCAAAAATTTTGAGTTAAATTCGTCAATACATTTTATTTACTATCTGGAAATCCTACGTTTACTTCTTCCTATTTAGCAATTACCATTTTAACAACTAAATTGTACTGAATAGCCTCGAGGAAAACATAGGTACCTAATAACATTATTACTTTCATTAAAAACTGTATATTTTGTTTGCTCCTTCCTCATTACAGATTTTTTCCGCAGATACCTACGCTTTTACGGAAAGTTTATACAACTTGTTAATTAATTTATAGTAAAAAAATACATACATTTTTATTATGGCTGCGTACCACATATGCACGGGCCTTCCCTCAAAATGAATGATTATGCCATAATCCACCACGCTGGTCAAGTGCGGGTAGGCGGACTTCACACTTCATCCGAAAGCTAGTTAGGCTTTCTTAGACATGCAGGTTTCTTCACGATGTTTCCTTCACCGAAAGCTAGTAAGAAAGACTCGCACAAAGATGATTCGCACAGTTTTACACGTCTTTATTAACCTAAATGCACGTGCAAGCTCTAATAAAGTAAAATGATAATGTTGAGTGTAAATGTTATCAATGTATGTTATTTTAATTTAAAATTACTGATTACTGATGCTGAAAGTGTGTAACCCATATAAATAATAACACTACACATTTATTATTCTTTATTTCGCCAACTTTATGTATTACCGCATTACTCATGCCCCACATAAACGCACTGAGCGCGGTACAACGCAATGTAATTTAGGTCCATGGTACATTTACGTCACGTTTTATGTAATCCAACATATTTTTTATTAGGTAGTGTTTCAGAATGCACAAGAATATCTAATAACCATTGCTGGCATAATTAATAAAGGGGTTGTACGAAAATATGGCAACCAAAATTGGTTACACACACGTACTTAAATTCTCTACTTACTTAAGTAAAAGAACCTTATAGACAGTTTTTTTTAAGTTATTTTAGTTAAATAACTCTACCCTGATCTACGTACACTAAAGTCAACACCTACATATGTTTTCGCTACCCTTGCGCGAACTTGCTACGCATTCGAGATGAGCTCGCGTCGTGACGTTAACTGCTTGAAGCAAACTCACAAATCGCCACTGGGATCTCGCCTATTAATATTTTCTTTAAAAAATGTACTATCTATCAAACTGCTGAACAAAGGCCTCCCCTTAGAAAGGAGGGGTTGCCATAACCTCTACGCTTGGCAGGTGTCTTGGGTATCGCAGTATAGGTGGTAGGTAATCCAATAGAAAGACGCTGCTGCCCGTCTTCTTATTTTTAACCGACTTCAAAAAAGGAGGAGGTTCTCAATTCGTCTGTATAATTTTTTTTTCTATGTATGTTCGCGCATAACTCTGGCAATTATGAACTGATTTGAAAAAATCTTGCTTCCATCCATTCTTTAATCCGTTAATTGGGTCCCATAAAAAAAAATATTGCTTAGGAATAAGTAGTTCCTGAAAAAACAAGAATGGTGACTGCGCACGACAACAGCAGGACTTTATGTCGCTTTTTACGGACAAAAATGGTCATAACTCTGGCAAATATTTACCAATTTCAATGATTCTTTTTTTATTCGAAAGATTAAACCACTGTAATAAATCTGTATGAATTTAATCACAACCGGCTAAGAACTTACTGGAGGACCATGAACGATGTGGAGGAATTTATTTGGTAAAAACCACAAAACGGATGTTCTCCATTACATTACTCAGACAAATATAAACCGATTTCGATGATTCTTTTTTTATTCGAGAGAGTAAACTACTATGATGATTCCATGCAAATTTAATTACAACCGGATATTCTTATCCGGACACCCCGTGAGTGCATGTATCATAATATTTAATTTTAATGTTACGAATAAATTGTTGACCACAGTGAATGGCCGATAATCAGTCATTGTTCGGAATCGTCTGCTGCACAGTGATCGTTCATGTTTCACTGACCGTCTGGCCACGCGTCAGTGAGGAAGCGATAAGGCAGGGAGCGGCCGAGATACCCGCAATGTTCAACGTTCTGAACAGACAAATCAGATTGGCACAATATAATGACAACAATGTATGTATGATACTTATTCGTGTAGCCATTGGTGCAGTGGGCTGCTGCATACTTTACAAATTGTAGATAGAGGGTTACAATATATACTTATAGACTATAGCATACTTTTGCCCGACATGGGAATCCAACCCGAGACCATTTTTTTTTATTTTAAATTAGTACGGCCCGTGAAAACATTTAGGATCATAGCAACCGTATTAGTAATTACTAGACGAACATAAATCAGAGTCAGAATAATTTACAGGCACACAAATGCAAAAATGCCCCGTGGGGTGCTGGGTTAGAATTGCATCCCCCATCTCCTCTCGTTGGGTGTCGTAAGAGGCGACTAAGGGCGGACGGGAAGACGGGCAGCAGCGTCTTACTTTTGGATCTATCTTCCACCTTTACTGCGATCCCCAAGCCGCCTGCCAAGCGTGGGGATTACGGAAACCCCTCCCTTCTAAGGGGGAGGCCTTTTGTTCAGCAGCAGTGGACGTGTTTGGGCTGCTGATGATGATGATGACACAAATGCGGGTACTTTTTTTAACACAAGTACAGATTTTGTCCACATTTTTACATTTTAAGCCCATATTTTCACGAAGAACTATGAATTAGGTAAATAGCCAAGGGCACCATTTTAGTTTGTAAGACGACACTTACCTACAGGGCGACCCGTCAATTTGAAAAGTTCAAAGTTCTCTTAAAAGTTTTTGCGAAGGTAATATTTAGTAAAAGCTAAGAATTCTCAAGAGGAATGTAGCTCCTACCTAGGAGGTCATATACCCAGGCGCACTTTTAGCGAAGCGTCTAGCCATTCAAAAAAAGTTTTAAAAACGTAATGTTTTATTTAATTACATATAGAAAACGTAATGTAACCATATTTATCAGTTACAATAGGAAACAAAATCAGTTAATTGGTGGGCCTGTTGGTCTAGTGGTTAGACACCCTGGCCGCTGACCGATTCGATTCCCACCAAGTGTCTGGATTTTTTAACCGGCTTCAAAAAGAAGGTTCTCTATTCGACGCGTATGTATGTAATATTGATAAAAATGCGTAATATTAATATATGTTAGTCTATGTGGGCTTCTAAACAAATTTACCAATTTTTATGAGTGTATGTATGTATGTATGTATATATGTATGTATGTATGTAGGTTTGTCCGCGGATTTCTCAGAAACTACAAGTCCGATTACAAAAATTCTTTTTGCAATAGTTAGAGTATTTTTCAAATTAGGGTGGAGTATAAGTTTCATCAAAATCGGTCCAGTAGTTTAAGAGATATAAACTTTTTATGTTTTCAGTAAGTTACTGTGACGTAGAAGTTCGAGTTGCGTGATAGTGATGATACCTGTCTTGGTAAAATAAAAGTCACTAAAAAGTGTTAAATAAACTATTTTTAAAATAAATAAAACCGACTTCAAAGTAAATTATCTAAAAAGCATAAAATAACGAATATATTATTGAAGTTGGTGTTAGCGTACCTGCTGTGTATATTCTGCACCAACTTCAATAATATTTTCGTTATTTTATGCTTTTTAGATAATTTAATTTAATTTTTTTTTTTAATAGTTTATTAGATAATTTACTTTGAAGTCGGTTTTTATTTATTTTAAAAATAGTTTATTAACATTGCGATGGTGACTACGTCTGTGTTGCACGATTACCAAATAGACTGGCAGAAGGTTCCGCCACAGGCATCGCTTCATCGCCGCTGCGTGCGCCGACGCGATTAACGCCGCGTGGGACGCGAAGATGCCATCCGCGGGCTCCACCGTAAAACACGCTCCATTTCAAGCAAACGCGTGTAAAATCGCTTCTCCGTAAACGCACTCATCCAACGCCCTACATTTGAATTTAGTGCGGGCCCCGCAGCCACACGCGACGAGCGACGCCCCGCGTCTCTGTAAATGAGGCCTGAGACGGTCGCGGCGGCGGGCGCGCAGGGTGGCCACAGTGACGCGCGGGCTGTTGCAGCGCTAACACTTATCGCAGGTGTCACAAACCTTGTATATGGATTCTATATTTTTTACTAGATAGGCCAATCTTGAGATGGGAGGCGTTGAACACAAGAGATGGTGTGCTGGGTGCGCACGAAATAACTAAAAACAGTTAAATAAATGGAGTTTTTTTTAATTTATATTAAGAATTGATATTGTAGTCAAAAAGTTTACTTTATTTATTATGGTACATCAACAATATACATATTTGGCCGTAGTAGATTGCTGTTTGCCGCCGCTGAAGTGGTCCCGATGCGTCGAAGGTAAATAGGGCACACACAATAAACGTTCAATCTTGTAATACCACTTTATTTGTGTTCCTGAGCGTTCAATACATAAACTTCCACATACCTATACGAGTACATAAACATTAACGTAAACAATGAAAAAGTGCGGCCCGCGGCTGAACGTGCTATGCGCGTCGTGATCGTATCCTCACTGGCGCGGGCCGCGGGGGTGGCGCACGAGTCCCGGTATGCGGCGGCCGGCGGCTCGCTCGCGCCGAGAACAATAGAATGGAATGTCGGCGCATGCTCACTGCGCCCAGGTGATACGTGCGACGATACTGGAAATATAGGATGTATATACTAGATTTATTTTAGGTTTAGATTAAGACATCGTTAGTGTTATGTTTTGGTTAGTGTTAGATTTAAGTTAGGGTTAGAATAATGTTAGGTATTGTGTGTGTGTATATATATAATATGTGTGTATATAATATACGTATGTACGTGGTATGGTATGTGGTGGTATGTGGAATACTTTGAGAGTAGCCCACATCACTCCCCTCCAGAGACACGCCTAGGATCGATAATAATCCGGAAATCGGACATGTCGGCCGGAACGGGTGGTTTTAGGTGGAACAGAAGGCGGTCCGGGAACATGCGAGTCGGTAGGTGAAATAAGTGGAGCTGTGGGATTCTCTGCCTCGGATTCATCATCGACAAGTATATAAGCAGGTTTTAGCCGCTCAACTGTTACAACGACTGGTTTTCCTTTTAAAAGTAGCTTAAAAGTTTTATCCCCTCTTTCTAGGACTTTGTGAGGACCTGTGTATACGGGCCGAAGTGGCGGACGCGAAGAGTCATCACGAAGGAAGACATATTCGGCGTTTGCTAATTCCTTGAACACGAATATTCTGTGTTTATCATGGCGTGAGGCTGGCACAGGTTTTATCTTTTCAGTGAACGAACTTAAACGTGCGGAGAAATCTGTTAAATCCGTGGTATCAGATATGCTCGGATCGAAGAATTCTCCAGGCAGCCTTAGAGATTCACCGTATAGTAACTCGGCTGATGAGGCTTGTAAGGAGGCGCCTTTAAGGAGGATCTCCTTAAAGGCGGTGCGAATTCCTAGCAGCACCAAAGGCAAAATTTCAGACCAGCTGTTGTGAGCATGACAGGTAATTGCTGCTTTGAGCTGTCTGTGAAAACGTTCAATAAGACCATTGCACGCTGGGTGGTATGCGGTTGTGCGTTTGTGCTGAAACCCGATTGTCTTAGATAGATAACTGAACAGAGCAGACTCGAACTGTCGTCCGCGGTCAGTCAGAATATCTATAGGACATCCGAATCTGGATATCCAGCCGGATAGAAGTGCTTTAGCAACAGTTTCTGCGGTTATGTCGGGTATAGGTATGACTTCCGGCCAGCGAGTGAATCGATCAATGGCTGTCAAACAGTACCTATAGCCTTGTGAGATCGGTAGAGGGCCTATTAAATCAATATGGACATGTTTAAAACGCGTTCGGGGCAAGTCAAAGTTTCCTAACGGTGAAGAAACGTGTCGGCTCACCTTTGTGCGCTGACATGCCAGACAAGTCCGTGCCCATTCACGGCAGTCCTTTTGGATTCCGGGCCAGACAAATCTTTGAGCTACCAATTTAGCAGTTGCATTGGCCCCTGGGTGACTCAACGAATGAAGGTTACTAAAAACGATTTTCCTAAATTTTTTTGTGATGAACGGCCTGGGGGTCTACGTACTGACATCACAGTACAGGGAAATTAGATTCTCAGGAAAATTTATTTTTCTGAGTCGGAGAGATGACTCATCGTTTAAGAGTCGAGATAACTCAAGATCCGACTCTTGAGCTTTGGCTAAGTCAGCAAAGCAAATGGGTGCGCTCAGTTCACCAACCCGAGATAAGGTGTCGGCGACGACGTTATCTTTGCCTGAAATGTGCCTTATGTCGGTGGTAAACTGAGTAATGAAATCCAGGTGTCTGAACTGCCTCGGAGAACAATTATGTTTCCTTTCGTGGAAAGCAAAACTTATTGGCCTGTGGTCAGTGTAGACTATAAAATGCCTCGCTTCCAGCATGTGCCGAAAATATTTGACAGCTTCGTAAATTGCGAGCAGTTCCCTGTTATAAGGCGAGTATTTTTGCTGGGACGGGCTGAGTTTCCGCGAAAAGAGGCCTAACGGTTGCCATGCGTTATCCTTTAGCTGTTGTAACATGGCCCCAATAGCCATGTCAGATGCATCGGTAACTAACGCCAACTTGGCTCGACAGTCAGGATGGGCGAGTAGTGCGGCATCTGAAAGGCTTTCTTTGGTTCTTTCGAAAGCCTCTAGAGCCTCGCCGTCTAGGCTGACCGGTGTTGAGTTTAACCGACCCCATAAGCAGAATATTTAGTGGTCCTTGCATTTTAGCAGCGTTTGGCAGAAAACGCCGATAAAAGTTGGCCATGCCGAGAAAGCGCCTGAGGGATCTTACGTCTTTGGGTACAGTAAAGTCACGTATGGCTTGTACTTCAGTGTCCAGTGGCTTAGTTCTTCTCTCCGAAATGGAATAACCTAAGAAAGTTACTTCGGGAGCTCCAAAGACACACTTAGACACATTTATGACCATTCCGTAATCGCGAAGTCTGGTAAATACTTGCCTCAGGTGCTCCTCATGAGTAGACTCGTCCTTGCTAAATATAAAATAGTCATCGAGGTAACAATAGACAAAATCAAGGCCGCGCATCATTTCATCAACGAAACGTTGGAAGGTTTGACCTGCATTTCTTAAGCCAAAGGTCATATAAGGGAATTCGAACATACCAAAGGGTGTAGTAATGGCCGTCTTTGGTATGTCCTCCGCGCATACAGGAATTTGGTTATAGGCCTTAACTAAGTCGATAACACTAAAGACCTTACATCCTGCAATGTTATGTGCAAAGTCCTGTATATGACGGATTGGATACCTATCCGGAATAGTGCGGGCGTTGAGCTGTCGATAATCCCCACAGGGGCGCCATCTATTGTCTTTTTTGGGCGCAAGATGTAGGGGTGATGACCAAGGACTATCCGAGGGCCTAGCCGTTCCGTTGGCTAGCATGGACTCGAACTCTTCCTTTGCTACCTTCAGTTTGTCGGGAGCTAGACGTCGAGGGGGGCAGGCAACTGGAGGACCGGGAGTTGTGTGAATGTGATGTTTTGTATTATGAGGTATATGTCGCGCAGTACCAGCTAGTCGCGTAATTTCTGAAAAATCTTTAGAAAGTAAAAGATGGTAACGTGAATTGCCAGTGAGAACTTTCACGGAGTATACATTTTTAACATTACAAGCCGTTTTAGCCGGAGTAGACAAACTTGTAACATTATCAACTAATCGTTTATTTTTACAGTCTACCATTAAACTATAGTGACTTAAAAAATCTACGCATATAATGGGCTTGGTAACATCTGCCACTATAAACCGCCACGAATAATCGCGTCGAAGTCCGAGGTCTATCTTGAGATGCGTAAAACCATACGTGTTTATTGTTGTACCGTTGGCTGCGGTCAGCTGATAGCCCGTAGGTACACGTCGCTCTTGTAGTTGAGACAGCGGAAACACGCAGAGGTCGCTGCCGGTGTCCACTAGGTACTGTGCGTTAGTGCAGCGGTCCGTTACAAAAAGGTGACCTGGAGAGGCGGGGCAATCATCCGTCGCCATTACAGATTGCCCGCATCGTTTCCCGACTTGAAGGTGCAAGGTTTCTGGCATTTATGTGCCTTGGCACCATACCTTGCATGATACTTGCACACAGGGTAACGTCGACAGGTTGATTGCGACCTAGATCTGGGTCGCGGAGGAGTACGACGGTATTGTCGTGCTTGGTCCCTGGAATGCCGAGGTTCGCGGGTGTACTCATCCAGCTTGGTAGTCAGGCGCTCGATCATTTTTCTAAGCTCTGCGATTTCGCTTGAGCAGTTTCCGCAGCTAGCTGTTCCCGATGATGTAGTGGCCGCGACGTCGCCAGGCACAATGATTTCTTGGAATCGATCTGCCAGGTCCGCCAGTTGTTCTAATGAATGGGTTGGCTGTGACGCTAATACGGTCTGAATGTTGTTAGGCAAGCGGTTACTCCATATGGTCCGGATAAAGTCTTCTGGAACAGACGGTCCGGCTAGATCCAGCAGATGACGAAGAAATTGTGACGGTTTTCTGTCGCCTACCGTTTAACATTCTGCTCATGAGAGGCTGAGAGGCGTCGAATCAGTTCGGACTTAATGCGCTTGTAGCGATTTGTTGCTGGAGGATTAATGATTATATCCTTCACAGCTTTTGCATGCAGCATATCCAGGTTTGTGATGACGCTCGTGTACTTGATGGAGTCTTCGGTAATAGCTAGGCTATCAAATTGACCTTCCAAAAGCGCGAACCATATTTCGGGATCGTCCGGAGAAAACAGAGGTACCTTTAGGTTCAATTTGTAAATCTCGGATGACGGCGGTTCAGTGGGAACGCGCATTTTTCTCGGGCGCCGCGTGGTAACATTTTTGCCGTCATTCTTCGGCGAACCAACAGTTTTAGCAGAAGCATCACTACTCGAATCACTCATTGTACTACAAGTACTATATTAAGTACTATAAGGTTCGTGTAAATATGGAAGTCACCTGGTATTACGATGTTCCTTAGATGTTGGCGCTGCAGCGGTATAGTACTGGCCTGATAATGTTCGACTCGATCGTTCAGTAGTGTTCACAAGGGTCACCAATTTGGCCGAAGTAGATTGCTGGTTGCCGCTGCTGAAGTGGTCCCGATGCGTCGAAGGTAAATAGGGCACACACAATAAACGTTCAGTCTTGTAATACCACTTTATTTGCGTTCCTGAGCGTTCAGTACATAAACTTCCACATACCTATACGAGTACATAAACATTAACGTAAACAATGAAAAAGTGCGGCCCGCGGCTGAGCGTGCTATGCGCGTCGTGATCGTATCCTCACTGGCGCGGGCCGCGGGGGTGGCGCACGAGTCCCGGTATGCGGCGGCCGGCGGCTCGCTCGCGCCGAGAACAATAGAATGGAATGTCGGCGCATGCTCACTGCGCCCAGGTGATACGTGCGACGATACGGGAAATATAGGATGTATATACTAGATTTATTTTAGGTTTAGATTAAGACATCGTTAGTGTTAGGTTTTGGTTAGTGTTAGATTTAAGTTAGGGTTAGAATAATGTTAGGTATTGTGTGTGTGTACATATATAATATGTGTGTATATAATATGTATGTATATAATATGTATGTATGTATGTGGAATACTTTGAGAGTAGCCCACACATACAAGCACAAAATACTGAGAGTACAGAAGGCAAGCTTCATACAACGGGCGCTCGAGCAACGCACACATAGACAGCGCTCACGGACACGAATTCTTGGTTAATCTTGGTTCAGTGCGAGCGCGAATGCCGTCCGCTTCAAACACTTGTCTTCCGTTTTTCCTGTTTTATTCTCAACAATCAATCAAAAAACTAGATACGAGTGCCACTATCACGATAGTTTTTTCACATAAGCCAGAGTTGATGAACCTAGACGACCACTGAGCGTAGGTATGAAAAGCGAGGTACATACATGAGCTTGCCTTCTGTACTCTCAGTATTTTGTGATACAAGTCACCGCGCGTTCACTGTGGACGACTACTAAGGCAGCAAGCATAACATCAATTTCTAATTTATTTTTAGTAGCATTTACATTGACAAAACAGCACTGTTTATAGGCGCGCATCTTTCATCATCATTATCATCAGCCTGTATCAGTCCACTAGTGGTCATAAGCCTCCTCCAAGACACGCCACTGAACCAGACACTACGCTTCCGATTCGCGGTCTCCACTCCAGAACCAGTTTACCCCAACGGTCATCAGTTCTGCGGCAAATATTACCAGCCTACTGCCACTGCAGCTGGCTAATCCTTTGAGCTATGTCAGTCACAGATATCCAATCTGGCGAATCACTTCATTCTGTATCCGGTCCCTTAAAGGAACACCCAGCATAGCTCTCTCCATAGCCCGCTGAGCGACCTTGAATCGTTGGACTAGTCGTGCCGGCACGTGGGCACGTCTCGGCTCTGTATAATTCATTCAGCATTCATTGTAGGTCTTACAGCGTCTCGGCCATAATGACTTTAACCTGTCCGCGGGGCACGCGACTCGTGCATGATACGGATTGGTATCATCCGCCGTTGAGTGGTTAATTAAACCACTCAGCACGCCCTCTTGCCGGTGCCGGTGAAGCTGTTATGGCCAATGGTACTACTCATACAAAAAAAAACCTTAATGGTTTTTAGGCAGTATAGTTTGCAATCATTGTACATTAAGTGATAAAAGTTCAAAACTTAATTATTGTAAAAATAATTTAAAACGGCGGGATTCCGTTTACTATAAAAGTAATTATTTTGAGTTGTCAGTTTCTGTCGAGTTTGGAGTTAGTTCTCGTAATTACGGATGGTTCACACGCAAAAACGGGAACAATGGATTTGAATTGATCGCCAAACATATGAATGTGCGATTGGCATCGTGGTTTCAATTGAAAGAGCACTTAAGCGGTGAACATCTTGGTCCAAACCGAACGTGGTGTCAAACGCCCACACTCTCTAAGCTTCTGCCATTTATTTCAATATTAGACGTTTGTATTCTATCTTGGTTTATATGCATGTGTGGGTGTGTACCTGTGTGTATGATAAGGGTTTTGAGTGTGTGTTTTTGTGTAAATACAAATTGTGTACGTAAGCACCATGACTGTCTATCTACTTTGCTGACTGTCTACAGTCTACTGTTTTTTAAATATGACATCCGGTATCCGATCGATGGGAGCACTAAATGGACTTAAAATTTGTTTACAATATCATTGTATTTTTATTTTTTTCTGTGTTGTCGTTGTGTGCACATAATGTAGGTTAGATAAATAAAAAGTACCTTAGTATTTGTGACTAAAAGAGAATATGACTAATTTAATAATAATCTATAGTAGGTAGTAGTAATCAAATATTTAAATAATTGCAAAACAGATGTAAAACCGTTATTTTACTTTTGTTGTTGACAGTACTAGCAATAATGCGCAAAGTTTCGCTTTACTGGGTCAGGAGGGGGCTTCTTTGGAACTTGTGAACAAGAGCGTACCTACAGCATATGAAATAATTTTGAGATATACACAACACAGGAAATTACCTCTACGTAAACGGCCAACTTCTGTGCGGCTTTATCATTAACCGTCCCAAAACACGTCTGACATTTCTTGGAAGTAAACATTTCAAGTAACCGTAACCATGGCTTTACACGAGCCGAGTTTGACTTACTTGAGCTCGAAGTTAAAGACTAATTTCGTTGAAGGGGCTAAATTACAGCGGGCATAAATCTTGCGATTTTAAGAAAAAAATCGGTATCGCACCTGTGAACGAAAATGAACGCCATTATCCCACACCATAATCTTAAATCACTTCGGCTTAGTGTTTCGATTACAGACAAAGGTTCGCGGTAGGAAAGCCCACATTATGATGGTAGTTGAATAATTGTATAGATAAGTGGAATTGATGGGTTTCGGCTTCGTTCCCAGCCCCACTATACGAAATATCAGAGTTAATACTGGAATATAATAGATAAGGGTGGGCACGGTATGGGTTGTTTTGAAGAAAATAGTTGAACCTACATAACATTTGAATAAAGAAATTCTGTTTTTCGACAAACAGTTGAAAATCGAGAGTGTACTTTAGCGAGAAAAGATCATATAGGGCACAACCAGAGAGCACTGTTATTAAAGTTCTAAGTTTTAGAAATAGTTTCTAAGCTGAAAAAAAGTAAGTCAAGTATAATAAATAAATAAAAAAAGTAAGCCCTAGTGTAAGCAATTATCTATGTAGAATGAAAATTATGAGCGAATCGGACTACAATATGTACACACATAATATCCGTTATTTATTTATCTATTGTTTATTAATTGAAACAACAGCTATACAATAACAAATTAGTTTTTACAATAATTGCATAAATAGAGCCAATTAATGTTTCAATTGAAATCTAAAAATATGGCCTAGTAGCAGTAGTCCGGTTGTTAGTCCGGTTGACCGGACTAGCGCAACTTTTCAGTAGCAGTAGTTCATTTGAAATATAGCACCGGACTACTGATACTCTTTAGTAGCAGTAGTCCGGTTGTTAGTCCGGTTGATTGGACTAGTGCAACTTTTCAGTAGCTGTAGTTCGGTTGAAATATAGCACCGTACTACTGATACTCTTTAGTAGCAACAATTCGGTTTGTAATATTAAGAAAAAAATGGTACACTTTGTTACTTTATTGTTATTTTAAAATGAACACACAGGAGTTGCATAATCTTGTGCCTTATCTTGTGTGAGCATATGAATGTAGTTTAGAGCTAACATGTTTATAGAAGAAATACCAGGGAAGCATAGGACATAATATGGAGTATAGGACATAAGGAAGGGTCCTCAAGTCTTGATATCCAGAGTAAGTCTGGCGTACTGGTTTTGGTGTCGCGTATTAAGAGGTGAGGGCCGGGAGGGTAAAGGATGTATCAAGAGGCGAGATATCCTTGTATCTTGTGCTTCCATGGTACCACTGCTATAAATAATATGTTAGCTACTACTCAATAGGTACCACATCCTCAGTAGGTAGGTATATCCTGGGCGTAGTTAAAAATCACATTGGACATTGGATTGGAGATGGACTTGAAGACTCTTCCTTATGTTTCCCCGGTACGTCTACTATAAACATGTTAGCTCTAAACCATATTCATATGCTCACACAAGACAAGGCACAAGGTTATGCAACTCTTGTGTGTTCATTTTAAAATAACAATAAAGTAACAAAGTGTATTGTACAATTTTATTCTTAATATTACAAACCGAATTGTTGCTACTAAAGAGTATCAGTAGTCCGGTGCTATATTTCAACCGAACTACAGTTACTGAAAAGTTGCACTAGTCCAATCAACCGGACTAACAACCGGACTACTGCTACTAAAGAGTATCAGTAGTCCGGTGATAAATTTCAACCGAACTACTGCTACTGAAAAGTTGCACTAGTCCGGTCAACCGGACTAACAACCGGACTACTGCTACTAGAGGAAAAATATACAAGCTATCTGCATACCTATATTGAGAGCTGCGTGTCTATTTATGTATGTGCATGTTATTCTCTCTACGTGTAAGCGTGTGAGTGTATGTGGTGTGTGCGTGTGTCCATGCTAGTTTGTGCGAATGTTTGTAGGAAGCACTTAATCTGTCAACTGGTTCATATTACTTGTGTTCTGAAGCTTTCGACAGATAGGTTGAAGAGGTCGATGTGAGAAAATTTATCATTATGTTCGAGATATTCTAGGAATAATGGAATTGTATGCATACCGTGCTCGGGTATGTGGCACATGAAAGAGTCGAGAAACTGTATGTCGAGTACGTTTGGTAGGGACATTCAAGCCCAAGACAGAGAACAGTTCTGGGCTGTCAATACGACCTGACAACAAACCCTGTAAAAACATCATATCATTAAGTTCCCGTCGCGCGCTTAAGGATGACACATTATATAGCAGACAGGATGATTTATAATCAAGACTACTGTAAGTTTTAAAATTTAAATGATGTACAAATTTCTTTTGAATTGCTTAAATCGGTCTATGTAAGTTAAGTATTGAGGAGACCATACACAACTGGCATACTCGACTATACTTCTAACGGATGCAAAGTAAAGAGCTTTTAAACAGTTGATATTATTGAATGGTTTACAGGTTCTAATAACAAAGCCCTGCATCTTATATGCTTTATTAATAGCTTTGTCTATATGGTGTGCCATTAATAATTTTGAATCTAACAAAACCCCCAAGTTGCAAAAAGACCCGCTAATGTTGTAAGTAAACTGTACCACATTCTTTTTGCGCGTGAAAGTTATTTGATTGTACTTCTGTATGTTGACACTTATTCTATTATGATCATAATACTGGATAAGGTTGTTCAAATCGTCTTGTAATTAGTCCGGTCAATTTAGACAAAAATAGTGATCAAATAAAGAAAATTCCGACAGAGCCAAATCTTCGTAGAGACCTTAGATTTACCACAAGGAATAAAGTTTCAAAAGTCCCAATCAGTCCCATGTGTGCTAAGGGACTTATTCGGGGCCCAAGGTCAAAATTTTAGGTTTTTTGGATTTTTCTCGAAAACGGTAAGTTTTATCGAAAAAGTACTTCAGAGCAAAGTTGTAGATCTTAAAATTCTCTATAAAAATGGTCCTAATGATTTTTTCTCTAAGACCCACTATTTCCCAGATATTGCGCTTGTAAGAATCACGTTCTACATAGTATGCACACATATGCCACGTATATACATATTTAGGTACACAAGCAAGCAAAAATGCCTACTCGTGTTTCCTTTTATGTATACATTATACTATTCTAAGAAAATATACTCTAAAAAGACCGCCGGTCCCTTACCGAATCCCCTCTACTTGAATAACATCTGGCCTTAATAATAATAATATAATAATAATATCCTGGGACAATTCACACACGGTCATCTGATCCCAAACTAGGCAGAGCCTGTACTATGGAAACCAGACAACTGATACTAATACATATATACTTTTTTTTTTGTAAATACATACTTATTTAGATAAAACACCCAGACACTTGGTGGGAATCGAACCCACGACCTGTTGGGTAGCAGACAGGGTCACTAACCACTAAAACCTAAGGTCTCTACGAAGATTTGGCTCTGTCGGAATTTTCTTTATTTCAATTGTCTAAATTGACCGGACTAAATAGAATTTAGTCATGATGATTAGTCACTTTCATGTACAACTTTGTGTCGTCAGCAAACATAAGGTACTTAGAATTTAGTAAACAGTCGCCAATATCATAAAGGTACGCGTTATAGAGAAGAGGACCTAATAAAGATCCCTGTGGGACCCCTGAGGTGACTTGTATAAAGTCCGATCGGCACGCGCCTAGGGTTACGGGTTGTTTCCTATTGCTTATGTAGGATTCTATACACCTGAGGAGAGTTATGTACCCACATAACGGATCAATATATGGTATTATTGCCTTCTTTGCGTTATTTGGCTTAGACATAAGTACTTGTACGCGTGTGCTACATATAAGAACAATTCTGATATTCGATGACAACATTATCATTGATGGTCATACACAAGAGCTAGTAAATTTTTCTTAATTTTTTTTTCTGTACATATACTTATATATAATCACGAATTAGAAACAGAATATAAAACGTTACTATATATTGTGTCTTGCTTACCTACTAGATAGTGGCCATTTATTATATATTTACTTTTTATATAAAAAAATGAGTAACCTATTTACACAGCCTTTCGACTTGTTTATTTTTAGTCTGTTAATTATTTGCACTGATAAAATGACATACCTAGTTAAATTGGGATTGCGTTCAAGATTATTTAAAAAGAGAATTCTCAAAACACTTGTTTCAAGTACGTATCCTAATATTTTTTTAAAGAGTTACGGGTGTTCCCTTTAACCGCCCGCCCTAAAGCAACACCGCCATCGTATTGCGCTCATCATAGATCAATTATTTGTGTATAAAAAAATATTTCTATATCCAAATTTGTATCCCGTACAGGTCATGTTGTCGAAGTAGGTAAGACAACAAAAAACTTACGATGTATGTAATCAATTCTGCTTTTGAAAAACAAGTTACAATGTTTTTGCAACAACTTGTTTTTCAAAAGCAGAATTGATTTACTTTTTAATATAAAACAGAATATAAAAAAACATATGTCCGATCCGTGAGGGTATTATGCAGTGTATCGATAGAAATACATGTACGTAACTCATTTGTTGAATATCTCATATTTATTTTCCTACTTTGTTCCAGAAGAACGAATCTGATGGTGTATTTCAAAACAAATTAGAAAAAAAAAGAGATAATTAACAAATGAGTTATATACATGTTTTTGTATTGATACACTGAATAAGACCCTCACGGATCGGACACATGTTTTTTACATTCTGTATCTTTATACAATAATAAAATAATAACTAATAATTAATTAATTAATTGCAAATTTTTACTATTTACTTATCATGCGTGTGACACGCATGAATATAGAGTTATGAACAAATACAATAGGTACATATGATAGATATAATCAAAGATTTAACACGTTGTATAGATGCATAGTTATTCAGCTCGCATATCGCATGTGAATTGTGCGGAGGGCAGCGACCGCGAACAAACAACTTCACCCGATATCCCTCTAGCTTTCCCATGCGCTAGTATTTGCCTCCCTCTCCAGATAGGCCTGTTTACCTAGTTTTGATTTTTACCACGTTTATTAGATACCTACTAAGGATAGTAAATATAAAAAAACGAAAGCGGATGGTAGTACATACATATTTCATTTTCACGCTTTGTGATTGTATTCGCTAAAGTTGACAAAAAAATTACAACCAAAGTGTGCCCCAGAATTTACCTCTTTATTAGTTTTGTTTTGTTCTACAAATTGTTTCATTATTAGTTGTATTATAATACTGTGACGGATTCGTAACTAATAAATACGTAGATTTTACATAAATTACAAACGGAGAAACCGAACAACATTTAGATATAAACTAGCAGTAGCCCGCGGCTTCGCCCGCGTTTACTTTGTTACTCAAACGTATTTAGAATTATGGATCGAGGTTTTTTAAAATATTGTTTACACTAATGTTGTCTTTTATTTACGCGAAGGCTACACATTGAAATCATAGTTTGATTTCAATGTGTAGCATTCGCGTTAGTTAAAACGTTCGTAATAAATTGTTACTTACCAATCTATCGTCCATGTATTTGTGGATTTCCATTAATCCTTTAGGCATTGATAATCTTTTCGATGTCATGCATTCCCAGTTTTCAAGGACAACATTCACCGTTTCTTTATTTTGAAGCCAGCTTCATAATAAATATGTAATAAGCTTATTGGAACGAAGTGCCTTATGGGACGATGCGGGGGGGTACCCTAACCGGGAAAACCGTCCGGAACGTAAGATTATTATTATTTATGTGGAACCATCCGATCACATGTGTGTGTGTGTGTATGTGTGTGTGTGTGTGTGTGTGTGGTGTGCCGGTTTGTTCAGTGTGTGTGTTTTTTTTTTAAAGACGGAATGACTGCGTCACGTGAGCGCTTTCATAAGGTTAACAAATTTAACGCTTAACGCTCAACGCTTAACGTTTAACACGTCAAGTGATAACATTTTTGGAAGTCACCTAAGAAGTTTCACTTCAAAAAATGTATACCCAAATAATTATTTTCTTTATACCTCGAATAGAAATGTAAATGAATATTTTTATAATAAGGAACTTCGTTCCTATCCGGTGTCCCACGACACCACACGGTTATTTTTTGTCTTTTACTTACGCGAATTTTACACATTGAAATCAAACTACTTTTTATGGATTTAATCGCGGTTTATTTTAGCTTTTACTATCCCGACGTTTCGAATGCTTTGCAGTACCCATGGTCACGGGAGAACTGAGATGTTGAACGTCCTTATATCACAATTATGCCGGTGTACCCTGAGGTCTTCTTAGTTATTATTGTTGGTCCGATCTTCGGACGATCGATTTCAATATTTTCACACTTTTATTAACTCTGACCAAATCAAGTATGTAGCCTGTATTTTTGCGTAAGCTATCATAGCTCCAATTTCTTAAATATTTACTTCTTTATTTAAAAAGATACTGTAAGTACTTATTTTGCAATTCCATTAAAAACACATGAGGGTGTTGTGGAAACGATTTGGTAACCCCATTGGTAGATGCCCTTAGCGGTTGATTTTAGAAAAATGCTGGAAATAAGTTTATTCAACAGTTTTGTTTAGTTCATTCACTGAGTTTCGTTACCATAGTTGCATTATAGCATAAAATGGAGATCTTTCTTCACGCAAACTTTAGGGATTCTTGTATGCAGTACATAAAATATGTCATGTGGCTGTAGGAATAAAATATTTTTTGGAATTCAATTGAACGCTTTTAGGGGTTAAATTATAAAATGACATGGATTGCTTCAATATGACGAATGTATCCGCAGTGTCATCGGTGCAGCATGAATTTTTTTTTCACGTTTGATACTCAAAAACCGTGCTAAAAACCCGTTAAGGGTGATTTTCAAAATAAATGTATTAGACGTGTTTCTCAATTTTTTGATGAGTACAGTGACAAAGTTTCGTGTCTTTGAAAAAATATTTTCTTATATACAAACTTTGGTACTTACCTTATTTGTCCCACGGGTTGATTTTCAAATAAAACATTGCAAACGACACAACAAAAAAAATGAACCGACTTCAGGAGCACTTTATCCAGTCCAAAAGAAATTTGCATGAAATCATTACAGTAGTTTACTCCCTTGAATAAAAAAAAAATCATCGAAATCGGTTCATATTTGTCAGAGTAATGTAATGAAGAACATCAGTTTCCTGTTTTTTAACCGAATTCAAAGAAGAAGGAGGTTCTCAATTCGTCTGTATATATTCTTTTTTTGTCCAGATAAATTTCTCCAAATCAATCATGGTTCTCCAGAAAATTCTTATCCAGTTATGATAAAATGTATACATATTCATTACAGTGGTTCCTTCTTTCGCATAAAAAAGAATCATTGAAATTGGTAAACATTTGCCAGAGTTTGACCATTTTCATCCTTTAAAAAGCGATAAAAACATCATCTTTTACGCATTCCTACAGTTTTTTCGGAGTCGCCTTTTTTGTTTTTTCAGGATCTGCTTATTCGTAATATTTTATTTTTATGGGACACAATTAGTGGAGTGGCCTATCCGTACCAGAAAAATTTTTTGAAATCGGTTTTATCGCCAGAGTCACGCATAGAAAAAAAATACGTACAGACAAATTAAGAACCTCCTCCTTTTTTGAAGTCCGTTAAAAATGCTGAAAATTAGTTTGATAAATTGTTGTGTTGAGTTTACTTACCGAGTTTCGTGACTGTAGCTGTATTATAACTTAAATGGAAATCCTTCTGCATGCAAATTTTGAAACTATTAATTGATCTTAGGGGTTTTATTTTTCGATGAATGCAGGTTTCTTAGATTCTTATGTGCATTACATAAAATAAGTCTTGTGACCGTAGGGTAAAACAACAGGATTTGGACCCAAAAAAAAGACCGTTTTGGGAATTTGGGAATCAAATAAAAAAAAATGAATTTCTTTAATTTCTTAAATGCATCCACAGTGTCATCAGTGCATTATGATTTTTTTTCGAATTCATACTCAGAAAGCGTGCTAAAACCCCGTCGAGGGTTGATTTTCAAAACAAATGTGTCAGACGTGTTTCTCAACTTCTTTTGATGACTAAGTTTTGTGTCCGTGTGATGAACAATATTTTTTTGCAAACTTTGATACCCAGTTAGGGGTTGATTTCCGGAAAACTTTGCAACCTCATAAAATGACCTTAGGGATTGTTTTTTGAAGAATGCCTGAAATAAGTTTCTTAGATTATTGTGTGCAATGCATAAAATAAGTCCTGTGACTGTAGGAGGAAAAAATATTTTTTTGACCCAATTAGACCCTGTTAGGGGTTGATTTTCAAAATAATTAAATTGCTTTAACTTGTTCAATTTATTCACAAAGTTTCATAAGTGCAGCATGATTTTCTTTCCGCGCTTGATTCTCAAAAACCATGCTAAAACACCTTCAAGGATTGATTTAAAAAAATAATGTAATACACGTGTTTTTTTATCAGTACACTGATAAAGTTTCGTGTCCATGCGATGAATATGTTTTTTCCATGGTAACTTTGATACCCCATTTGGCCCACTTAGGGGATGATTTTTGGAAAATGGTGAAAATAAGTTTGTTAAATTGTTTTTTTGAGTCTATGTACCGAGTTTCGTTACTTTAGATGCATTATAACATTCAATGGAAATCGTTTTACGTGTAAACTTTTCTACCCCATTACCATAACCTTACCCCATGACCTTAGGGGTTATTTTTCGTTAAATGCCGGAAATGGGTTTCTTAGATTCTTGTGTGCAATATATAAAATAAGTCTTATGACTTCAGGTCGAAGATCATTTTTGGACCCCGATTGGACCCCTTTAGGAGTTGATTTTTAAAAACTATTTACACATGGATTGCTTTAGTTTGATTAATGTATTCGCAAAGTTTCATCAATGCAGCATAATATTTTTCCGTGGTTCACACTTAAAAACTATACTAAAACACCTTTAAGGGTCGATTTTCAAAAAGTTGTGATACACGTATTTCTTCATTTGTTTTGTTTATTACGTTGACAAAATTTTGTGAATGTGTGGTGAAAAAAAATGTTTTCCATACAAACTTTGAGACCCCATTTGACGCACTTAGGGGTTGATTATCGAAAAATGCTGAAAATCAGTTAAGTCAATTTTTGTATTGAGTTTATGTACCGAGTTTCGTTACTCTAGCTTTATTATAACATTAAATTGAAATCGTTGTACGTGTAATCTTTACAACCCCATTAAATGATCATAGGGGTTGTTCTTTGCAAAATGCCGGATATAGGTTTCGTAGATTCTTGTGTGCAATACATAAATTAAGTCTTATGACTGTGGGTTGAAAATCATTTTTGGATCCCCATTGGACCCCTTTAAGAATTGATTTTCAAAAAATGATTATACAATCATTGCTTTAGTTTGATAATGTATTCACAAAGTTTCATCAATGCAGCATGATATTTTTTTCCGCGTTTCATACTCAAAAACCATGCTAACACCCCTTTACGGGTCGAATTTGAACAAGATGTGATACATGTGTTTCTTAATTTCTTTGGCTTAGTTCATTGACAAAATTTCATCATGTGATGAAAAATAAAAATTTTCCATACTAACTTTGGGAGCCCATTTGACCCACTTAGGGGTTGATTTTTCAAAAATGCTCATAATTAGTTTGTTCAATTGTGGTGTTGAGTTTATTTACTGAGTTTCGTTATTCTAGCTGCATCATAGCATGAAATGGAAATCCTTCTTTGTGCAAACTTTGCAACCCCTTGATATGACCTTAGGGGTTGAACGCAAATAGATTAAAAATAATGTTCAAGATAAAAGGATAATGAAAGGATGCGACTTACTGGTGTTTTCTCGACAATTTGGTTGTTGTGATCACTAGAACAGTTAACTTTCTTGGGTATTTGCGCGCTGGCGGCCGCCGTGAATTTCGTAGTTATGTGACTTGCATTGATGGTGGCGCCATCTTTCCTTTTTCGGTGTCGCGGATGGGAACTATTTTTTTTTTTTAATTACATGTGGGTCGGGTTAAGAGGTATTTAAGGCGAGAGGATAGAACAGGAAGGTAAGCTTGAACATTTCCCCCCACTTGAAATCCTTCTAGGGATTTCACTAATTTTAGTACCCAAAATTTAAGAAGTGTTTTAAAGTGCTGAGTTCAAGTATTACGCTTAGCCTAATTATTTCAATGATTAATAAAAAACTCATTATTCTATAAAGTATTAAAGAAAACTAAAGAAATGTGAAAAAAAAGGAAAAAAAACTGTTGAAAATTTAAAGTTATTGTGGTAAAGGGCAGATTTTAACTACTGGTCTACGAAGCAGCCCGTGAGCAGTGCGTAAAGTTATCACCCGCACTACGCCATCAGAACCGGGATGAAGCTCGGTCACCCTCCCGAGACGCCACTCCAATGGAGGAAGATTTTGTTCGACAATAATCACAAGGTCACCAACCCGTACATTAACCTTTTCAGTAAACCATTTGGATCTCTGTTGCAGGGTATGAAGATACTCGTTTTGCCAAAGTTTCCAAAATTGTTGTGTTAATTTCTGTAACAGCTGCCATCGTTCTCGAGGGGGTATATATGAATCCGTCAATGGTATCTCAGGAAGCGAAACTAAAGGCCCTCCAGTAATAAAATGACCCGGTGTGAGTACGTCAACTTCTGTCGGATCGCTAGACAGGGGACACAGTGGACGCGAGTTTAATAAAGCTTCAATCTTATTAATTACTGTTAAAAGCTGTTCAAATGTTAAAACTTGTAACCCGACTACCCGCTTAAGATGGTGTTTCATTGCTTTGACACCGCTTTCGAATATGCCACCGAAATGGCTGCCAGTTGGTGGATTATGCTGCCAAATAATATTACGTTTCGCAAGCTCCGTGCTTAAATCAGCCTGTTTCGTTAGGAGAAACTGTTGTACCTCGCTTAAGTACCGCTTGGCACCGACAAAGTTTGTGCCGCAATCCGATATTATTAATTTACAAAGTCCTCTGCGGGACACGAACCTATCTAAAGCCGCTATGAAAGCGGGTGTGGATAATTCAGACACCGGTTCTAAGTGTATTGCCTTAACAGCTAGACATACTATTACGCACACATATACTTTATAGGTTCGCGCCTTACGAAGTTGACTTTCCTTTATAACAAAAGGTCCGGCAAAATCCACTCCTATATTTTGAAAACAGCGAGCCGGTTGAACTCTAGGTGTCGGAAGATTTCCCATCATTGGTACTACCGGTTTAGGATTG
The DNA here is from genome assembly GCA_911728495.1 of Furcula furcula. Lineage (NCBI taxonomy): Eukaryota > Metazoa > Arthropoda > Insecta > Lepidoptera > Notodontidae > Furcula > Furcula furcula. Next base: position 17,111,096 of record OU452249.1, on the reverse strand, counting down.
GCCTTAAAGCAGGTGATACATTTAGACAGTCGCGATCTTATTAGATTACGTATGCCCAATATCCAAAATTTACGCTGTATTATGGATTGAAGTGTGCGAGGTCCACAGTGAAGATGTAATCGATGATAAAATTCTATTATGAGAATGGATATGCGTGAGTGTTTAGGTAACAAAACAGGGTAAATGGCAGACAGTGGAAGTTGCGCATTTTGTAATCTTCCCCCCACTCGTAAAACTCCTAGGCTATCGATAAAAGGATTTAGTTTTTGGATAGGTCGAGCACACGGATTTTGCAGAGAAATCAATGTTTTTTCCTCGGTGAAAAATTTGTTCTGTTCGTGATGAATTAACAAGGTCAGTGAAGCTTCTAGTTCATGTGTGGTTAGTCCCTTAGTCATTTGAGTAAGTTTTCTTGAACAAGATGCAAACCGCAGACACCAGGCCAAGACACGCTGTACCTTAGATAATGATGAACTATTTTCTAAGAGTTTTGTTACAGGATCGTCCTCGTCCTTGATAGTGATCAATCCTGCGACATGAGTTACGTTAGGTAAGGTTTTCATTTCAGGTATGCTGTCGAAAGGAAGGATTTCTTGGAAACGAGGCCATTCGGATAACTCAGAAGAAAGCCAAGCTGGTCCTGACCACCACATCTGAGAAGAAATCAATTGCGAGCAAGAAAGTCCACGGCTACTGTGATCTGCTGGATTGTCGTAGGTGGACACATGTTGCCAATTATCAGCTGTTATTTTCTCCGTAATCTTTACAACCCGATGTGAAACGAATGTCTTTAGCTTGTGAGGCTCGGTATTTAACCATGCCAGGACTGTGCTACTGTCCGTAAATGCGATTATTCTTTCCAGATGTACATGCGGGCGTAGCAAATCTGACATGTGCTTTAATACTTGCGCAAGAAGTACGGCACCAAGGAGTTCCAGACGATTTATAGTAAGAGGCTTAATTGGAGCCACTTTCGATTTTGCAATTAACAAGTTTACTGTGACATTTCCATTATTAATACATCGTAAGTATACACAACATCCGTACGCCTTTGAGGAACCATCACAAAATCCGATTAGTGTACACGATGAGTCTGACATTAAAATGTGACGAGAAATCTTTACTTCACGTATGTTTTTGAGTTCCTCAGCGAAGTGTTCCCACTGCTGAGCAACGTCCGGTGGAATTGGATCGTCCCAACCTAGTTGCAGTCGCCACAGAGTTTGAATAAGCAACTTTGCCATGAGCACTGTAGGAGTTAGCCAACCCAAAGGGTCGTAAATACGTGCCACATTGGATAAAATTGAACGCTTTGTACATTTGGAACTAAGTTCGGAAAGAGAATAAGTGAAGACGTCATTCTTGGGATCCCATTGAACACCAAGTATTTTCAGAGTCTGTAGATTATTATCGTCCCCAAATGTCTTAGGTACTTGACAGTGTTCAGAAGGCAGCTGTTCAAGGAATTCAGGTAGGTTGCTAGTCCATTTTCTTAATTCAAACCTACCGCAATTAAGTAATTGTATCAATTGAGTTTTTAGATTCAAAGCGGCTTCAAGGGACGGGGCTCCAACGATAATGTCGTCCATGAAAGTATCCTGGCGCAGAATAGTAGCAGCTTGAGGCCATTTCTCACCGTGGTCATTCGCTAGCTGATGCAGCGTTCGGATTGCCAGGTATGGGGAACTGCTCACGCCATAGGTAACGGTTTGGAGTTCATATTCGCAAATTTCTTCTGCCGGTGAATCACGCCATAATATGTGTTGATATTTGCGATCTTCTGGTCGTAGATCTATATTGCGATACATCTTTGATATGTCTGCTGTGAATACCACTTTATGTAATCGAAACTTGGTAACAATATCCACGACGTCATTTTGTAGCTTAGGACCGACATAGACGATATCATTTAAAGAAAACCCATTGGTGGTTTTCGCGCTTGCATCAAATACTACCCTAAGCTTTGTCGTGGCACTCTCTGGTCTTAACACGCAATGATGTGGAATTATATATTTCGAGTTCGTGATTGAATGTTCAACAGCCTTCATGTGATTCAAGTCTTCGTATTCTTTCATAAATGCTGCGTATTCACACTGCAACTGCTTGTGCCGCATAAAACGTTTCTCCAAATTGTTTAGTCTGGACAAGGATGTGTGGAAAGAATCACCTAATTCTTCACAATTTTCTTTTAACAAAATCGGGACTACATATCGACCATCTTTGTTGCTGCAACTGTTCACAAAGTTCATTTTCAGGATTTACAATCCTCGGTTTCGGGGGCTCTTCTACCTCCCAAAATTGCTTGACCACACTATCTAAATTAAGCGTGGAAGCCACGAGGGAAGTTGTACTTGCTGGAGGTCGACACTCAGGGTCGAGCTTCCCCGTGATCACCCAACCAAATACACTATGTAAAGCTACTGGTAAGCCTGGGCCAACATCCAGTCGCTGACCATCGTAAATGTTATGGAATAGCTCCGCGCCAATTAAGAGATCAATATCAGCTGATTCATCGAAATTATTGTCAGCTAGAACTAGGTGCTTAAAATTAGCCTTGACATTTTTCGGTATTTTAACGGAAGGCATTTTATGTGTTATCGTTTTCATAACAATGGCCTGTATATTAAAAGTTGGTTCATTAGAATGTTGAGGTTGTATATTGAATGATGTTACACCTGTTATTTCATGCACCGCATTTTGACCTAGACCGGCTACAGTCAAATTACAACGACGCAGCGGTAAGCCTAAGCGATGTGCACATGCTGAAGTTACGAAGCAGTCCTGCGCCCCGCTGTCAATAAGCGCGCGAACCAGTAAACTACCATTGGGGCCGCGAGCCCGTACCACACATGTACCCAGTAACACAAGCGAGCGTCCATGTTCTAAGTAAGCGCTTGTGTTGCTGGAGTTGATCACTCCAGTCGGGTCAACATACTCCGCTGGAACCCCAGGAGCAACTGCAGATCTAGCTGGACAGGCAGAGGTAACACCTTCATCGCGATGCAAAAGCGTGTGGTGCCGCCCGTTACACTTTGTACAACAAGATTTCGAAAAACATTTATCAGCAATGTGATTGGGCCTTAAGCAGTTAGAACAAAGTTTCTTCAATTTTACCATCGCTGCCTTATCGTTCAAACCTTTGGCATGAAACACCGGACACTTGTAGATTGTGTGGTGAGAAAAACCACAGCAAGCACAATCACTGAATTTATTATTATTACCTGTTGCATAGGCATAAGCATCTATATTCGGATAGGATTCATTGTCTAAATTTATATTATTAGTTAAAGCACCTTCATTCAGGTTCGGCCTTGTATTACAGTACGGCCCATCATTATAGTACGGCCCTGCATTAGAGTACGGCACTGCATTAGAGTTCGGCCCTGCATTAGAGTACGGCCCTGCATTAGAGTACGGCCCTGCATTATAGTCCGGCCCTGTATTATAGTCCGGCCCTGAATTTAAATTCGGCCCTGCTAATGTATGCAACCCTTCATTAGAATACGGCCCTGTATTTGAGTACGTCTCTGCATTTTCTGAATCCACGCACTGGCCGGGAAACGACACCGTTTTATAAATTTTATTATTTCTTTTGTGTATATTCAAATGTGTGTTATAGTTATTTACTAAGCCAGCGCTCGGTTCGCTAGCCTCGAGCACCTTTATATAACTATTTAAGAATGACAACAAATCAGTGAAAGTAGGTATTGAGTTATTGTTTTGCAATTCGAACCGTTTTCGTGTATCCGAATCCAATTTTCGGGAAGTTAAGTAGAACAAAATGAATTCGCCGAGATTATCTATTTTAATAGACTTGAGAGCATTGACAGATTCTTGTAATAAACATGTTAGTTTGCGTAGATCATTTAAAGTGCAAGATTTTAATGCTGTTTGATTACATATTTTTTCTAAATAGTTAACAGCTAGTATTCTAGGGTTTTGATAACGCTCAATAAGCGCTTTCATAACTACGTTATAATTGCTTGAAGTAACCGGAATCCCTTTAGCGATTGACAGGGCAGACCCCGTAAGACATGACAACAAATAGTGAAACTTTTCAATTTGGCTGATATTCTCATTACTATGCACCAAAGATTCAAATGTATCGTAAAAGGTTTGCCAATGTTCAATATTTCCATCGAATTTAATTAATTCGATTTTAGGTAAGCGAGCTTGTGAAATAGGTTTAAGCAGTGAAGCGCTCGCGACCGATACCTCGCCAACGGCGTCACCGCGTGAGCCGGCGCCGGATGATTGAAAAATACCCTCCGCGACTTCCGTGACGGCGTAGTACATGGTGTCAAACGCATCTACTGCTTTCATATCAATGGAATCTTTAGGATTTATCTGAAGTTTTAAAGAATTTATTTCGTTTGTAATCTCTAAGTATTCTTCACGGACGCTTTCAAGTCGTTTGCACCTACTTTTAAACGGACCGAGTTGAGTTTTGTCACTCGAAACACGGCCGGATAGGTCGTACAGTATTTGAATTTCACGAAAAACATATTCACGTTTGCTTGTTAAAAGTTTTAGTTTCGTTTCATACTCCATTTTTATAAAACAATAACGGATTTGAACTCAGCACCATAGGAACTTCGTGGCAAATTTGGCTCGATTGACCATTTATGAACGCAAATAGATTAAAAATAATGTTCAAGATAAAAGGATAATGAAAGGATGCGACTTACTGGTGTTTTCTCGACAATTTGGTTGTTGTGATCACTAGAACAGTTAACTTTCTTGGGTATTTGCGCGCTGGCGGCCGCCGTGAATTTCGTAGTTATGTGACTTGCATTGATGGTGGCGCCATCTTTCCTTTTTCGGTGTCGCGGATGGGAACTATTTTTTTTTTTTAATTACATGTGGGTCGGGTTAAGAGGTATTTAAGGCGAGAGGATAGAACAGGAAGGCAAGCTTGAACAGGGGTGGTTTTTCGAAAAATGCCTGAAATAGGTTTCTTAGATTCTTGTGTACAATATATAAACTAAGTCTTATGACTGTAGGTCGAAAAACATTTTTTGGACCCCAATTGGACCCATTTCGGACTTGATTTTCAACACATGATTATTTACACATAGATTGCTATAATTTGATAAATATATTCGCAAAGTTTCATCAATGCAGTAAGTATGTATTTTTTTACAAAAACCATGTTAAAACCCCTTTAAGAGTCAATTTTCAAAAAGTTGTATTATACGTGTTTCTTTATTTCTTTTGTTCAGTACTGTAACAATGTTTCGTTTCCGTGTGACGAAAATTATTTTTTTTTCATACTAACTTTGGGAGCCCATTTGACCCACTTAGGGGTTGATTTTACAAAAATGCTCAAAATTAGTTTTTTCAATTGTTATGTTGAGTTTATTTACCGAGTTTCGTTACTCTAGCTGCATCATATGATGAAATGGGAATCCTTCTTTGTGCAAAATTTGAAACCCCATTAAATTACCTTAGGGGTAGTTTTTCGAAAAATGCCGAATTTAAGTTTCTTAGATTCTTGTGAGCAATATATAAACTAAGTCTTATGACTGTAGGTCGAGAAACATTTTTTGGACCCCAATTGGACCCCTATAAGAGTTGATTTTCAAAAAATTATTATTTGCACTTGGATTGCTATAATTTGATTAATGTATTCGCATAGTTTCAGCAATGCAGTATGAATTTTTTTTTCCGCGTTGCATACTCAAAAACGATGTTAAAACCCATGTAAGGGTCGATTTTCAAAAACTGTGATAGACGTGTTTCTTTATTTCTTTTGTTTAGTACACTGACAAAGTTTCATGTCCGTGTGAGGAAAAAAAAATTTTTTTCCATACTAACTTTGGGAGCCCATTTGACCCACTTAGGTATGGAATTTCGAAAAATCCGTTCTTATTGTTCACCTAGCCTATTTGAATAATGTTGGTTCCAAATTTCAAGATTGTACGTAATATGGTTTTTGCTGTATCGTGATTCCTAGAAAACACCCTGCTCTTTTATTAATATAGATAAGTCTTTGTTTTTCACCGCTCATAAATCTGTATAACCCTTTCAATTTCTTACTATAAAACTCTATCGCAAACAATTTTCTTCCTAAGAGACAGATGTTTACAATCAATAACATTTCTTATATAAAGCTATAAATAATAATAGAATCCTAAAGTCCGGCACAACGACGACGGCGCAACACACACAACTTAGCTCGTTACCGCCTTTGGAGCCGTTTTCAGATTTACAGAACGCCACAGTGCATCCACCACAATGGCCCTTTTCCTTATCTTTTTGCGAAGAAACATCTATTTCGACTTTTTGTTAAGGATGTGGGGTGCACGGTCGTGAGGCACGTTCGTTCGCTCGACGTAGACGCGCTTAGAATTCAATATCCCTATTTTACGTTACCGTATTTCGCACATTCATAGAACAACCAACGATAGCCACTTAAAAAGGCTTTGTTTGTACTATTTGTTGACTTATTTAACTAAGCCGATGTTACAGAAGCAATGTACTAATCTAAGTTCAGTTGTCCAAAGTTGTCAGTTGATAAATATACTTCTTTTTGGTTTCAGTGCTTCTCTACAGTATTATAGGTACGGCTAGTTTCCTAAACTTCATGTATAATTTTCCGGTCAATTTCTTGATAGTGTTGCGGTATCCAACATTTCTATTGCCTGCTTCTTCTCATCCTGATTATTTATAGGAGGTTATACATAATGAGTGATCAACATTATAAAATGCTAAAGGATACTCGTTTAACCTAATTAAGCAAGTTTTAGCTCTATTGGGCTAATTTATCCAATTTGACGGTAATTACTGATGTATCTTTTGATTTAGCCTCCGTGGCACAACGGCAAACTGCTTACTTTGCAAAGAGGTCGCGGGATCAAATATAGTAGCGGACAACGAATTGGTATAGATGTTCCCTACCGGCTTGGACATTGCAGGCCAATCCCCGTATTGTCTGGAAAGTAAGATGATGGGTATCGAAAGAGTCGATCCTGCACCAGACTCCTCCCTGATCGTTTCGGTCTTCCGTCCCATCGGATTGTGAGAGTAAAAGAAGAGAGAGTGCACTAGTGTTTGCGCAAGCACTTGTTCACTATAAATATCTCCAGCGTAGATGGCTGACTTTGTGAAAAATTGGCTACTGTTGTCACATCTATCAGAGGGTCTTTATTAAATTAATATTTATTATTCTACAAGAACTTGGAGATGGCTCCCTACAATACAAAGTTCGGCATACTTACTAATTTTCTTGATGAATTAAAATCGAGAAACAGCCGGATCGTCTGTTTTATGAAACGGAATATTCAAAGGGACAGGTGAACGATTGACAAAGATAAACTGCCTTAGAAACTTTTTACTTCGACCCTGAAGCGCTCGAGTCTTTTAAGAGATTGATTATATTTTAAAACAAATCTAGGATGAGAGTTTCTTGATTTGTAGCTGTGATGATAGAAGAAATTATTAAATTAATTATTGTGTCATTGTCAAACAATCTTAATACATATTTATGAAATTCAACGTTTTTTCATGTCTTACACTTAGTTTAATTTTCTTTAAATTTCATATACTTACCTACCTAACGTCTGTAGTTTTGGAATGCTGGAAAAAAAATAGAGCCTTATGGAAAAGCTAATAAGACATAGAAGCAAGCTAGATACAAATCATAATTTATAACGATACCTATTCAAAAGTTTAGAAAAGTTGCTTCACTAATATCCGGTTAAGTATTTCAGACTGAGAACATAGAAAACACTTAACCCGTGCATGCTCAAGTAATATCATTAAAACTTCATACAGTGACGCATTTATACCTCTTAATATGCAGCTATGAAGCGCTAACTCCACAATTTAATTACACTATTCCAGTAATTATATTCAGGCCGGTCACGGCGCGGGCGGGCCGTTCGCAGATCGCTTCTCACAGCCGGTTCATGATGTTAATATGCCTCCCGAGGCTGATTATCAAAGTATTATCTGTACAGAAAACATTACCGGTAAATTGCTATGTGAGCACCAAATGGAACACTATTTTTGATTCAGAGCCAGGATATTGATTATTTTTGTAATAATAATAATAACAGCCCTTGTTTATGTCCCACTGCTGGGCACGGGCCTCCCCTCAAGATGCCCTCATCTTGACGGGTGGGGGGAGGGGTGGTGGACTATGGCCTAAGCCCCCTGGCTTAGGCCATAGTCCACCACGCTGGCCAAGTGCGGGTTAGCGGACTTCACACGTCATTCGAGAGCTAGTTAGGCTTTCTCAGTCATGCAGGTTTCCTCACGATGTTTTCCTTCACCGAAAGCTAGTAACAATCGCACATGATTCATTAAAGAAATCCGAGGTGCAAGCCGGGGTTCGAACCTGCGCACCTTGTTTCCAAGGCAAGCGCTCACCCATTGAGCTGTTACCGCATTTTTGTCTACCTATTTATTATTATTTATAAGATAATATATTACACGTACATTTATAGCTTTATCTATTTTTAATTTATTTTGTTTTCTGCACAGCATTGGCTACTTTCTCTTGCTAACTGATCGTTTCTTACCATACTAAGGCTGTCTGAAAGAAATCGCAACTAACGATAAGACCGTCCAATGTATACGACTGTATATTTTAGTAATTTGTATTTCCTGTTCTTTTTGGCGTGCAATAAAGAGTTGTCTATCTATCAATTGCAATATAAAAACAAAAATTATTATAAAAATAGCATGTAACGAACTGCTTGAAAAATAATTTCATCATCATCATCAGAAGCAGCCGAAATACGTCCACAGCTGAACAAAAGGCCTCTCCCTTAGAAGGGGGGGGGGGGGGCACACTCGGCAGGCGTCTTGGGGATCGCAGTATAGGTGGAAGATAAATACGAAAGAAAGACGCTGCTGCCCGACTTCTCGTTCTCGCTTAGTCGCCTCTTACGACACCCAACGAGAGGAGATGGGGGGATGCAATCCTAACCCGGCACCCCACGGGGTTCAGTTATTTTGCTTAGCTTAAAATACTCCCGAATAAACTAGCTTAGAAATACAAATCGCGTTCATATTCGTCCATTTGTTTTAAAGCTATCATAGATCTAAATTTTAGATACATACAGAAATAAAGAAGATGTTACAGCACATATAATATCTTCGTAAATGGCTAATCTTGTAAAGATTGGCCGTTGTGTTCGTATCGGCCAGGAGAACATTATTATTAGATGACAAACTTATGACCCTCATATTGCCCTGTCATAAAAATAAATAGTTTTTCTAATATTTAGGTAATTCATGAATTATTTGGCCTCTGATCTAAGAGATAGAGTGGGTGGACGATATTTAAACATTAATTATTTAGCTAGGATTTAATTAAAACATTTAAAGCCAGATTATATTTGTATTAAATTTGCACTCGGAATGTGTATGCTAAGTTCAAAAGAACTTGTTAATGAACGGTCCATTGATATTTAAGCAACTCACGTCTAGTACGACTCGTAAAACGTTTATTCGCTTACGTTAAATACGAGTTTCAAAATTAAAGACCTTGTTTAATGTCTATTCAGGCCATAAAGTGAGATGTAATGTATCTCGTGACGCTGAGTTACTTGAGATGCTAATTAATTATTCTTAAATTAAAGACATTGCTAAAATACTTCTATGTTGTTGTTACTTTGTATGTTGTATATGTCATTGTAAATATAAAATCATCTGACTTCTTTTGGCTCCGTGATGTTTTGGCTTCATATACCAGGTACTGAAACATTTCTTATTCTCCTTTCTTGTGTGGATGCAATAGAGCATTTCATATCGTAATAGAAATATTGATCAATCAACTAGATTGTACAGGTCCTGATTAATTCAGTGCTGAATTTTGAGCAGAAAAATCAACAGATTCACCCCCTTTACGCCTGACTGATGATGAGTGATTCGTGGGTGCGTCTAACAACTTCGTAGAGTACTTCGTAGAGTTATCGTCATATTTCGTAAAATGAAGTGTATAAAAATTTAGACTATAAAATTTTAATAGTAACTTATAATCACCTAAAACCTTCCCTTCACCTACGCGGATTCTGTGAAAACATTACACCAATAAAAACCTTTCAAAAAAGGTGTTGTGTACACTCGTACGGTCGGCCAAGAAAGTCGTTTACCAGTTTTGACAAAACTTCCTATGCAATCACTAAGGTTGAACATTTCTATCAGATGTGACAATTTAAACTAGGAACGCAAGTCAGTATTGACGTTAACGATAAAGAGAGCATTAGTAACTGTATGAATAATTGCAAGGCAAAATCAACCTTGTTGTTTTATGATGTGCATATGAACTTCAACCGTAGGGTGGTAAACCATATTTTTAGCTGACCGTACCTACTCGTAAAAAAACCGATACTACTCAAACGTCTATTATTTTTAGAACGTATTGTGAAATGCCAGGAATCCTGGCATTAACCCCGTAAAAGAATAATAATACCAGCCCTTGTTTTTGTCCCACTGCGAGCACGGGCCACCACTTTAGTTAGTTAGACTTTCTAAGACATGCAGGTTTCCTCACGATGTTTTCCTTTATCGAAAGCTATTAACAATCGTACAAAGACTATTCGCACATGATTAATTAAAGAAATTAGAGGCCCCATAACTCAATATAATATAGTAAGTCCATGAAAGTTTAAAACAGTGTATTGTGAAAAGCCTTTTGGAACCTGTTGGCCGTTTGGATAAGCTCAGGGTCACACAACGAGCTATGGAGAGAGCTATGCTCGGAGTTTCTTTGCGCGACAGAATCCGGAATGAGGAGATTCGCCGAAGAACCAAGGTCACCGACATAGCTCTTAAAATCTGCAAGTTGAAGTGGCAATGGGCAGGTCACATCGCGCGGCGAACCGATAACCGTTGGGGAAGAAAGGTTCTTGAGTGGCGACCACGAACCAGAAGACGCAGCGTGGGTAGGCCGCCCACTAGGTGGACAGACGACATTGTGCGCGTCGCAGGTAACCGGTGGATGCAGGTAGCAAATTGTCGTTCATTGTGGCGTTCGAAGAGGGAGGCCTATGTTTAGCAGTAGACGTCTTCCGGCTGGTGATAATGATGATGATGATTGTGAAAAGCGAAAACATGTTAACATTGAAAGACTATAAAGTAACGCACATCGCGTTAATCTTAATTTAAGGTTCAATTTACGTTGTTCTCCCTGACCTTTTTTTGTAACTTTACAATAAAACTTCTTTCCACATCCTTGTATCATGGAAGCTCTGGTGGGTCCTAATGTTAAAAAAGCATAGCTTTTGACATTTATTTCTGTCCGATTCCGATTCCCAAAATAAACTCTTTGAATGCAATATATTCGCTAATAGCAGGTACTATATTCGATTATATGCAGGTAGATTTTCGATACAAAAATTCATTTGTTTCTCGCAGATATTTGCGATGCGATGCGAGTTCGCAGTTTTGTGTGGGAGCCCTAACTCGCCTGCCTTCCTCCTCGTGGATTATGGCAACACCTCCCTTCTAAGGGGGAGGCTTTTGTTCAGCAGTAGATGTCTTTCGACTGCTAATAATGATGATGAATGATGATAATGATAACTCCCGGTTGTCTCGAAAGGAACATGATCCATGCGTCGGATGGGCAAGTAAGAAGTCTGTCGTGCACCTGACCTCTCCCTGGTCAAGTCTTGCTTCTATCGTATCTGATTGTGAGAGTAAAGAAAGAGAGTGCACCTGTGCCTGCGCAAACAATTGTGCACTAAATATCTCCTGCGTAGATAACTACGCGTCGCGCGTGTTTCTTTTTATATTACCAAGCAGCCACCGCAGCCTTAGCTAGCAACCAGAAGAATCACAAGCGCTTTGCCGACCGGTAATTTCACCAGCTACAGTGCCCTTCACGTCGGAACACAGCAATTCTTACACACTGCTGCTTGGCGGCAGAATATCTGACACTGCGGTGGTACCTACCTGGACGGTTCCTTGCACAAGGAACCTACCACCTAGTAAATAATGACAATTATTCAATTTTAAATTTTGTGGCCTTTGCGTTTCGGCCCATATCTGCGTAGTACTTACTTCAATTCAATGACGTTGTGCTACTGTAGTAGAAAATTACTGTGCCACAACAATGACATACCACACCGACCACTCATGGTATGGTATTAGCACTGGGCCTCTACCATCACCTCTAATAGCAATATTAATATCATCTTATTTGACACGAGGTAGAGACGCCATTATACGTAGTTTATAGCTCTGTCACTTTCTATCGAAAAACTAAGGTGAAAATAATATTGCTGTTAGAGGTGGTGGTAGAGGCCCTGGTACCTATTGTTGATGTAATGTGACTACGATTAGCTGCGCTGAAAAATTTTCTGTTAACATATATGTACGTTAGTAAAAAGCCTAGGTCAGCTCAGTCCGTGGAGTTTGGTGCGGTACAATAGCGCGGAGGCTTCCCGCCTCGTCTCATCTCAACTTGCCACAATACGACTTTCCAAACCTTTCTCATTTCGTTTTTGTTTCGTTCCGCCTCGCCGTTGTCGCGGCCGCAGATGTTCCTACGAATGCGACGGCTCATCCACGGATTAGTACCCGTTAGGTTTTCGTATTATGTGCCTTACATTACAAGTGGAAGCTCTTGGAAACATTTGGACAGCTATTATTTACGCATTATTATATTGTGTTTATGGATTTTTCGGTATTGGATTGTCATTGATTAATCTACAATGAGATTCATGGGTTTCACTTTGGTAAGAAATTTGTTGCTGAATTATTATTTAGCAGAATATAAATTTTGGTACCATTTTCCTACGTACCTGTGGAGTATTCAACTATATTATTGCTCGACTGCCCCAGAAGGAAGGTTATGTTTTGCGAGAGTATGTATGTTTGTATGTACGTATGTAATAGACATAGACATGAGTTAGCCATATAAAATATCTTGGCGTAGTTATAGATGAGCGGCTGGAATGGCGACCTCAGAGCCTGACTCTCACCAATAGAATACGACGCCTAATGTACATATTCAAAACCTTAAGAAATTCTGCAGACCGGACTATTATATTCACAGAGTATATGGCGCTATGCCAGTCTCTATTAAGATACTGTATTCCGGTCTGGGGTGGAATTTTCAAAACACTTCTATTATGTCTAGAGAGAGCACAGAGGGTTGTACTTAAGGTAATCCAACGTAAACCTCGGTATTACCCAACCAATATTTTGTATGAAGAATGTGGCGTGCTTACTGTAAGACAATTGTTCGTTCTGCGGACTATAATACGCTGACACTCTAAACTATTGCTTGAAAATGAAAGCAGGCGAAAGAGATCTGATGCCTTAGTATGCTCTAGTGTTAGTTGTAAAACAGTTTTCGCGAGTCGCCAGTTTAATGTCATTAGCGCTAGGCTTTATAATAAAATAAATAGACATACAAAAATCTATTGCCAAAATAGGTTCAATATGAAACGCCTATTGACTAACTGGTTACATAGCCTAACCTACGAACAAACCGAGAAGTTTTTAACGATTGACTCATAAAATGTATAAGTATGTGTATCTAGTCACCTTGTTGTTTCCTTTATTCATATATTATATTTTATCTATGGGATATAATAATTCGAAACCATTAATTATAAAATAAATTCTAACCTAATAATATAAGTACAATACTCGAGTATTACTTAGTATGTTGATCGATGTTGATAGAATAACGTCACGGAAGACCACTAGCTTCTATGATACAAGCTGTGCTTAGTCTTGTACAAGCTGTGTCTTTGGTGCGCAGAGTGAGGGCGAGCGCCAACACCGTCCTAAAGATGATCGCCACTAGGTTAGATTGTCCCTACCTCCCTACGTCCGGCACTGCTGTGACTGCCATGTGGTAACATTCAGTGCGGGACGTAGGTTACTATTGTGATTCCGTGTATGTGATTTTGTGTGTGTGAATTTTTGTGTTTGTATTGTTTCGTTTAATTTATGTGTTTATTAATTTTAATTTATATGGGTCTATAGTTACCTGAAATAAATGAATTTTATTTAATTATTTAGTATAGGAGCTAGTATGTCCTTCGGAGTCGCTGGACGTTCGGGGTCCTTTGAACGTCCATTGAGTACGGCGGCGACTCCGAGGAGGACGGCGGCGGGGTTGCGACCCCCGTCCCCGTGAGCACCGTGACTGCCAATGCGACAGCCGCGGAGGTTTTAGTGGGTAAGAATCCCACATACCCCGGTCGAGCCCCACAGCTCCCGGGGATCTTTGGAAGATTTCCCCCGCGTCAAAAAAAAAAGAAAAACCCTTTGTACAATAATACATACCTATATGCATGAGAATGAATATACCTTGCTCAAATATTCAAGATATTGTACTTTTTAACCGACTTCAAAAAAAAGGAGGAGGTTATCAATTCGGTTGTATGTTATTTTTTTTAACCGACTTCAAAAAAGGAGGAGGTTCTCAATTCGTCTGTATATATATATATATATATATATTTTTATGTATGTTCGCGCATAACTCTGTCAATTATGAACCGATTTGAAAAAATCTTTCTTCCATCCATTCTTCAATCCATTGATTGGGTTCCATAAAAAAATTATTGGTGACTGCGCACTGAGAGCTGCAGGAAAGCCTATATCGATGACTTTATGTCGCTTTTTAAGGACAAAAATGGTCATAACTCTGGCAAATATTTACCAATTTCATTTATTCTTTTTTTATTCGAAAGAAGAAACCACTGTATTAAATCTGTATGAATTTTATTACAACCGGATAAGAACTTCCTGGAGAACCATGAACGATGTGGAGGAATTTATCTGGTAAAAACCATAAAACTGATGTTCTCCATTACATTGCTCTGACAATTATGAACCGATTGCGATGATTCTTTTTTTATTCGAGAGAGTAAACTGCTATGATGATTCCATGCAAATTTCATTACGACCGGATATTTTTTTCTGAAGAAACATGAATTATGTAAAACTATGTAGACGATAATGTGATCATAACCTATCTAGATAATTTTACGGTTTTCGATGGTTCAATCTTTATATATGAAAATATCACTAAAAAGTTTAAAATAAAATCTTTTTCAAAAAAAATTGAACCGCCTTCAATATCACTGAAAAGTATAAAATAATTTAAATATTATTGAAGTTGGTGCCAAATATACACAGCCGGTAAGCTAACACCAACTTCAATAATATTTAAATTATTTTATACTTTTCAGTGATATTGAAGTCGGTTCAATTTTTTTTAAAAAAGATTTTATTTTATGTTTGTTACCTCAGAACTCTGTCGTTTACGAACCGATTTGGAAAATTATTTTTTTAATTGAAAGGATATGCTTCCAGATTGGTCCCATTTTTTTCAAAATCATGTTCTGATGATGGGAACCATGAGTAACTGAGGGAAATATTATAGGCATTAGGCATACATATAGCGTTTTTAGTATTTTTAGAAATTAGTCAAGCATTTTCATTCAGAAAGTATCATTTGGTGAAGTGGATCTGATGAAGAATAGCCATAGACGGCCATCGGAACTCTGTAATAAAATTAACAATCCATCCTATCCTAGCCATGCCTACTAAACGTAGAACTACCGAATTTGGACTCGATGGATAGTTCTCGACGAGTAGTTGCTAGAAAAATGGAGATCAGGGTCTGATGGTGGAGCAGGAAGGTTGTTACGGGACCTCTGCACCAATAAACGTAGATCCGCCGAGTTTGGGCTCGTTGGGTAGCTCTCGATGAGTAGTTGCTAGAAAAATGGTGATCAGCGTCTGATGATAGAGCAAGAAGGTCGTCACGGGATCTCGGCACCAATAAACATAGACCCACCGAGTTTGGGTTCGTTGGGTAGCTCTCGACGAGTAGTTGCTAGAACAATGGTGATCAAGGTCTGATAATGAAGCAGGAAGGTCGTCACGGTATCTCGGCACCAACAAACGTAGACCTACCGAATTTGGACTCGTTGGATAGGTCAAGACGAGTAGTTGCTAGAAAAATGGAGATCAGGGTCTGATGATGGAGCAGGAAGGTTGTCACGGGATCACTGCACCAATAAACGTAGATCCGCCGAGTTTAGGCTCGTTGGGTAGCTCTCGATGAGTAGTTGCTAGAAAAATGGTGATCAGGGTCTGACGATGGAGCAAGAAGGTGAACACAGGTTCTCGGCACAAATAAATGTAGACCCACCGAGCTTGCAGTCCATGGTTCTCGAGAACTACGAGTATAACACATAGATATCTTCGGTTTATGGCAAATGGTTAGTTTTATTAAGATACTAGCTGACCCACGCAGCTCCGCCTGCGCTATTTTTACGTTAACTAAACTTTGAATAACAGACATTCGCATCGAATACATAACCTCATTTTTTATAGTCGGTTAAAAACTGGGACCCACTTTTTTCTTGCTCTCCGAAGCACGGACCCGTTTAGTTCAAATGGCGTTAAACGGTCACCCATCTATTTAATGACCTTACCTAACGTTGCTTAACCCGATCGATTACAAAACCTTGATAACAACTCTCTATGAGTGTTCCCTTACTAATGTTTATTATATTTTATAGAAAAATTGATATAATCGGACCAAGCGTATAACCAAGTACCCGTTTTGACTTTAATCCCCTCTCCCAAAAGAACCGTGCTAGATTACGGGACAAAAAGTATCCTATGTCCTACCTCGTAGTAAGATCTCAAATCATGCCAAGTTTCATTTGAATCCATTCAGTAGTTTCGGCGTGATGCTCAGCCGTGATACAGACAGACAGACAGACAGACACAAAAATTAAAAAAAATACGTTTTCGGCCTCAGTATCGGTTATAGAATGCCCTCCAAACATAATTTTCAAAATATCTTCAATGTACAGAATTGGACCTGTTACAGTTTTATTATAAGTATAGATAAGGATATAGATTGTCACATCTACATTTTTAAAAATTTTTGCTTAACGTCTGTTTAGTCAAAGTTGAGTGGAAAAGGGCGGCAAATTTAAAAAAAAAATAGGTAGTGCAACCCTGTTTAAACGAGGAATAATCATACTTGATACTTTTATATATTTGTTACACTTTAGAAGTCCAAGGTCTCTATTGTGTCGATGAAGGCCACTGGGGTCTTTTTACTGGGCACAAGTCCCACATAACCTGGCTCCGTAGGGGTCTCCACCCCCGGTCCGGGTACTTTTTGAAGGGTTCCTCCCCGACATGAAAAAGGTGATAGGTCCCTATGTAAGGTAGCTATCAGTGCAGGGTCAGACAATCTGCCACCAAGCAATAGGTTAACATTTTACTTTTTACTTACTTTTTACTTTTACTTACTTTTTACTTATTTTTTACTTTTTACTTTCTTTTTACAGTTTTTTTTTTTTTATTATAAATAGGTTTGCGCTTGACCACAATCTCACATGATGGTAAGTGAAGATGTAGTCTAGGATGGACCGCGCTTACCCATGTTTACTTACAAAAAAGAAAGTAAAAACTTTTACTTACTTTTTAATTACTGTTTACTTTTTACTTACTTTTCACTTTTTACTTACTGTTTACTTTTTACTTACTTTTTACATACTTTTACTGTTACTTTTACTGTTACTTTTACTTTTACTTTTACGTTTACTTTTACTTTTACTTTTACTTTTACTTTTACTTTTACTTTTACTTTTACTTTTACTTTTACTTTTACTTTTACTTTTACTTTTACTTTTACTTTTACTTTTACTTTTACTTTTACTTTTACTTTTACTTTTACTTTTACTTTTACTTTTACTTTTACTTTTACTTTTACTTTTACTTTTACTTTTACTTTTACTTTTACTTTTACTTTTACTTTTACTTTTACTTTTACTTTTACTTTTACTTTTACTTTTACTTTTACTTTTACTTTTACTTTTACTTTTACTTTTACTTTTACTTTTACTTTTACTTTTACTTTTACTTTTACTTTTACTTTTACTTTTACTTTTACTTTTACTTTTACTTTTACTTTTACTTTTACTTTTACTTTTACTTTTACTTTTACTTTTACTTTTACTTTTACTTTTACTTTTACTTCTACTTCTACTTCTACTTCTACTTCTACTTCTACTTCTACTTCTACTTCTACTTCTACTTCTACTTCTACTTCTACTTCTACTTCTACTTCTACTTCTACTTCTACTTCTACTTCTACTTCTACTTTTACTTTTACTTTTACTTTTACTTTTACTTTTACTTTTACTTTTACTTTTACTTTTACTTTTACTTTTACTTTTACTTCTACTTTTACTGTTACTTTTACTTTTACTTTTACTTTTACTTTTACTTTTACTTTTACTTTTACTTTTACTTTTACTTTTACTTTTACTTTTACTTTTACTTTTACTTTTACTTTTACTTTTACTTTTACTTTTACTTTTACTTTTACTTTTACTTTTACTTTTACTTTTACTTTTACTTTTACTTTTACTTTTACTTTTACTTTTACTTTTACTTTTACTTTTACTTCATTTCATTTAAATTATTAGGGACAACAAACAGTTATAACTTACATATCATTATTGCACAGTACACTTATACTTCTACACTTACTTACTTACTTACTTACACTTATATATCATTATATCAACAGCACAGCCCACAACGCTATCGCTATTTATGGGAAAAATATTTATAACTGGAGATCCCCAAACACGTACACAACCACAGATGACGCGAGTGTACAACCCACACACGAGGCCTGCACGCACACACGAATTATGAGGCTGCGATGCTTAGTAACATAACATTACAAGACGACTAGGTATCTAGACGTATATATAATCAAAGACTTATACAACATTTTACATTATGCTAACAGACATACTTACTAACAAAATAGTACTACAAAAATCCTTCAAGCGTTCTGTATGTATTTATCTTTACCCAACTAGCAAGACGATAAGGAATTATAGAAACATTTACTTCAAGATTTTCCGCTGTGTACACAACTTAGTTCCACATTAAAAACAAATATATTCATATAATACACCAATATCATACAAATCCTCAATACCTAATTTATTAGTAAGTATCAAGACTAACCTGTAATTTCCGATGTCGATTTTATCATTTTTACGTTTTCATGAAATTTAGCATCGGATTCCCTTTCCTTTTGATTATATTCACTTATCATGTCGTACCTATATGATTTTTATAACACTGCTTTTAATAGTTTAAGGTAATATATAAGTTAAAATACGCAGAAATATTCACAAACATTCTTATTAGGTTATGTAAACAACAAATAACAATTGTCGCAATGTTGTCAGTTTTTAAGACCGTAAAACTAGTAGTGTCAACAAAAGCTAGACATACTCTAAGCTCATATTTTAGTGATGGTCCATAGTTGTGTTATGTAGTGGGTGTTTTTAAAACAAATATTAAACTGGCTGTTTGTCAGAATAAAATATAAGTTGTTAAAAGTTAACCTAATAATACACCAAGGGAACCACTAAAAAGAATAAAATAAAAATATTTTTTACAAAAAAAAATAGAACCGCCTTCAAAATGCAACTAAAAAGCCTGAAATAATTTCTAAGAATTAGTGGTTTTTACATCTATATTATTGGACTTGGACTACAACATATTATAAATACATATTACTATCAAAGACGACGCCAAACTGGAAAACAGTTAGTTAGCTACTGCCCTTGTAAGTATTTGCTAGACGTTAGGTAGATGTAAAAACCACTAATTCTTAGAAATTAAAAGACATTAAAAGTTAATCCGCACTACTAAAACGTTAAATTGCTGCTTTATGCTAATGCTAACCTAATACCACAGAAATAATGGCAGTATTAATGTTATGTCCATGAATCCATTACAGCCTTCTTGACGATTCAAATAGGTCCTATGCGTTAAAAAAATAACATTGTCCTTCAAAAATTGAAGCTCTCTGGTAGTATTAATGAGAGGACACTCGTGTTACAAAGACTGGTCGGCGCACTCCCACCGAGAAAATTACGCGAAAATTTACATAATAGAGAATCCGTGGCTACCCTAGTCCTTTGAAAGTCAGAGCTCCCGCCCGCTCCTAGTGATACCATCCTACATTAAATTAACATCTCTCTCACTTTGTTTGCGAAGGACACCCCGGTGAAACCCAATTTGAGTTGATAAAAATACCCCCGAGCGGCAACATGTTGATGAGCAGATTCAATCTGAAATCGATTATAATGTCCTTTTTTGCTCTCGCGGGGGAAACTGTACATTGAGGGGGGGTGGGGGGTCAATCAACCGAGGTATGTAGGATTCTTAACCACTAAAACTCCTGCGCCTTTTTTTATGCGGGGGAAATCTTCGAAAGATCCCGGGACATATGGGGCTCGACCGGGATATGTGGGATTCTTACCCACTAAAACCCCACGGTGCCCGCCCGCCGGGGGGCATATTGTAGCCCCCCGGGAACCAGTCACGGTGCTCACGGGGACGGGGGTCGCAACCCCGCTGCCGTCTTCCTCGGAGTCGCCGCCTTACTCAATGGACGTCCTAAGGGCAACACACCCCGATCGTCCAGAAAACGCCTGCGACTGTGGCATCGCCACATGAGGTCTGGGCTCTCGGGTAGGACCTGACCCGCCAACTACAAGTATAGTGCACAAGTGCTTGCGTATACACAAATACTCTCTCTCTCTCTCTCTCTCTCTCTCTCTCTCTCTCTCTCTTAAAACTTAAAATCCAATAATACGAAAGACTGTTTGTTCAACCATATTATGGATCGTCTTTTCCGACGGTCCGTTGAACAGACTGCTTAGTTCTAACCAGTTGGCATTAACAATAGAAAGTATTTGCATCTCACAGGTTTTCTACACGCAACCTCCCGAGGAGGCAATACAGAATAAATTATAGCAATTTCCAGCCAAAGATATTTGATGTACATTTTAATTAAGGTGCCTAGTTTACCAAATTACAATGTAAAGAAAAACAGCTCATAAAGTACCAATGGTTTAAACCTGTATATTTAAATGATTGGACAATGCAACACCTCTTAGTATGCAAAACCAAAATGTAATACACAAAATAGTTTTTTTATTTGTCGTTGTCAGTTTGCGGGATTTCAGTAAATGTGCTCGGTAAATTATCGAGCAAAGCGTCCGAATCAGCGAAACTAAAAACGTAAATGCAGCAGTCGCCGTAATTGGGTAACCACCGCGCATCATTAGGTAATTGCAGCTGTAACAGTAAAAGTAGAAGTAACAGTAAAAGTAGAAGTAAAAGTAAAAGTAAAAGTAAAAGTAAAAGTAAAAGTAAAAGTAAAAGTAAAAGTAAAAGTAAAAGTAAAAGTAAAAGTAAAAGTAAAAGTAAAAGTAAAAGTAAAAGTAAAAGTAAAAGTAATAGTTTACTTTCTCTTTTACTTTTAAAGTTTACTTTTACTTTTACTTTTACTTTTACTTTTACTTTTACTTTTACTTTTACTTTTACTTTTACTTTTACTTTTACTTTTACTTTTACTTTTACTTTTACTTTTACTTTTACTTTTACTTTTGCTTTTACTTTTACTTTTACTTTTACTTTTACTTTTACTTTTACTTTTACTTCTACTTTTACTGTTACTTCTACTTTTACTGTTACAGCTGCAATTACCTAATGATGCGCGGTGGTTACCCAATTACGGCGACTGCTGCATTTACGTTTTTAGTTTCGCTGATTCGGACCGATTTCGTAAATGCAGCAGTCGCCGTAATTGGGTAACCACCGCGCATCATTAGGTAATTGCAGCTGGGGCTTGGGGCGCCGCAGTCGACCGCCCTCGCTGCTCCCGCCCGCCCCAGAACCGCTCGATACTACGAAATCTCGATTACTTTATGCCACATTTTATTTTTGTTTCCTGCTAGCAACCTGCATCTTCGCCTAATCTTTTTAAAAATCTAAACGTAAAAAGGTCATATTCATAAATAATACATTCAAATATCTACTCAGCTAAGTAGTAAATTTGAACTACCAGAAAAAATCTGTAAAATATTTAGAAAGATGATGACAAACGTAAAATGCAGTACACGAAAACTCTTTACCTGATAAGAAGGAAGATTACATTTTTATACCTATACTATTTGTGTATCAAACCCGTTGTGTAAAATATGTATTTTAATAGAATCCAATAGAAATCCAGTATTCGTCTTGGTTTCTTTTTATTAGTATCTTTTTGGACAGTTTTTTTTTTTATTCAACCAGCTAGAAAAATTTAAAAGTGGAATTCAAGTGTGTTCCTATGGTAATTTCCCAGCGAGTCTGTATTGTCCGCTCCGACGGCAGAGGCGTTTCTCACGCCACTCACACCGATTTCTGCTGCACTGTCCACCTATTATATAATTAAATTGAGCTTTGTTTGCTGACGTAATAAAGAATTATTTATTTTTAAATATTGCGGTGTTTCACTGGATGCAATATACTGATAGAATTTAATGCAATTTTCGAGATTGCAATATAAGACAGCATCACTGTTTATTTAAAATAAAAGTTTCTGCGGCTCGCCTCATCTAACTTGAATTTACATTATTGGCATTCACAATAAGTGCCTGTTACCATCGAGTATATGGCTGGCTGTTACGATAAAATGACTAATTAGCTAAACATTATATACTAATATCGAAAAACGCAAAATAGATGGTATAAGAACAAAGAAGAGCAATTATAAATTTATGTCGTGGGATGAGTAAATTGATCAATCGACAAAATGTCATGGGAATTTTGGGCTAGGGCCACTAGGGCTGATTTTCCAGAATGTACCTGAAAAGCATTATAACTTACCTATTTTTTTTATTCTCTACATTTATGCTATAATTTCTTCTCTACCATGGCTGAGGATCATGACTCCTGCAAACCACCGTCTCATTCGAGGTCTTTCACTGCTATCTATCGTCAACGAGTCTTAGTACTTTATGGCATGTCCATAGTATGTTCAGATAGGTTTCATGGTTTTTAGGTTTCATAGTATGTACTTGATCAACCCATCTCACAATCTCATAGTACTTATACACAGAATACTTTTAATCAAAGTTTATTATAACAGGAAATAATTAAATTTACTTCGTGTAATTAAATGGCTCTGGTTGTATTAAAGACACTCAGCGATCTCTAACAAACTATCAAGTCTATAAAATAATCGTGACATTATTGGACCTAGGCTTGGCTCCGGACGAAGTTACATTAAGTTTGCCGTTCAGCTTAAGTTAGCTAGCTAGTCGGCTTCACGGGTAGCACAGCTATTACTTGGATCGTGCGGCCAACTATATCATACTAAGGGTGTACGTACCAGATCCCACTCCGTTTGCTTACAGATTACTCTACTTCAAATTGCCTTGTTCAGCTCAATGCTCCGGGTAATACGGACTGCAAACACTCCCGTTTAGTTTGCAACATCAAATAGCTATCTGAAGAGATTAAACAGTTTATCCCTAGCTGGGAGTTTACAAGAATAGGTGCTTTGTGGGATTTCCCTTTTTCATAATGATAATCTCATCAGTAAGTAGTTGAAATGCAATACAATAATGATTTATGCGATTGATTCTACAGCGGGCCACTGAGTTACGCCAGTCCTAATTTTTTTATTTCAACTCTGACGCAGCGTTGTACTGAATTCATAGACGCTGCGTCAGTGCTGAATAGTCTTATGTCCTCGATCAGATAACTGAGGATCGCCATTTGATTAGGTACTATCCTATGATTTGAATAATTGCTTACCTTTAATTAATCGAATGGGTAACTCTAAAGTCCGTCCAAAAAATCGCACAATATGGAACCTACTTTATGTTCCAAATGATTCAATGAATAATTTATTATTATCGGAGACGTAAATAACGTTACGTCCGGTACATCAATTTAGTATACCAATAAATACGGTGTGCGATCATACACTTACTGGTCACATAAAAAAGCGAATGTGATTGGAAATCAGTGCAAACGTGCACAACACGTGAAAATGATTCGTCCTCCAGGACACTAGCCGTGTCACGCGACATTTTACGAGCCACAAATAATGGTGAACCAACGGGGACAATGTAAAATAAAGCGATCATTTTATCATACGATTTATTGCGGCTCTTATGAACTCGCAAAACACTTGCGACCAAAGCACAGCCAATAAAATACGGTGATTATTCCACACCCTAGAATTGATCCAAATCAATTTATATTATTTACACGCGCTTGGTGGGTATAAATTGAGTTTTTGTGTTTTATGTTTTCCAATTATCCGGCGCAACCCTTTTCACATTGACAGTGTCCCAGTGTTTTGAATGTTTGTTGCTATGAGTGTGGTACGTTGTAAGTACGGATGATGCCACTTAATTCTGAACAACATTTAATAAATTAAGTTTAAATTATGTGTATTCGATAACAATCCAACTGGGTTTTGAATTCATTGGCGTCTAAAGGGATTCGGGTTTCCTTTTATGCAGAAATCGTAAATTTGTCTAATAAAAAAGTGTTATACATAAATAAAGCAAAACTAGCATTCATTAAATTGGATAAATGAAGTATTTTATTTGAAGAAACTTACAGCTTAGCCTTTTTCATCTCCTTTTTTTCGTGAATAGGTACTTAAGTTTAGGACTTATGATACGATGTAGTGAAATATTTGTCAATCCGCAAGATCTTTTAGACCAGTTTCGGTAGCTTGCTTAGACTTTGGATTTGTTGTCCAGCACTTCCGTAACTGTCCACGTTATGACTTCATATGTCAGGGTCAGGACAGAACAGTAGTAACTGAACACAAAAGACTTTTATTTGATAGCAAATCCATAGATTTTGCTTAAAGAAAATGTATTAGGGACATCGTTATTTCACCAGCCAGCCAACGACGTCAGAGCAAGTCTACGACCTGTACGACTTCATACCAATTTTATACGATGTCCAATGAATAAGTACAGTTCCATATTATTATAACTAATAATAATATTAATTGTTAAGTGCACGAATCGTCTAACAAACTAGAACCTAAGTAAGTGCTAGTAAAATAAGAACACGCACCTAAGTGTGTCAGATTTCCATCTCACACACTCAAACGCACTCAGGGCTTATCATAATATGTCTGTAAGGCCAAAAATCATAATACTACAGTAGCAAATTATGTTTCACAGTTCGGTCCTTAGCAACTTATAATGTTTACTTATTGTAGTTATGCGTCCATACTACTAGCCTTGCACGGTGTTATTAATTTTTTTTTTTTTTTTTGTTTTTTTTTTTTCGGGTACTTTACTATTTTATCACTTTGCCTACCACCACCACACTGACAATCCTATAAGACGGCCCACCCGCAGTTTATCTTCATTGTTTGTTTCCGTGCTCAAGCCTTCGCACGTCTCCAATCCAAAGCTACAAGTGTATTCAGTATTAAATAAAAAGTGAAAATCAAGAACCGGACAACTGAGAGGCGACGCCGCGATGTCGGGACAACGGAGAGGTGCCGCCGCGGTGGTGACGTCGGACATCTCTTCGTGCTTCGGGAAATGGATCGTCGTGCACTATTGTGTTCGTACGAATCGAGCTTCCATACCGGGTCGTCTCACACGTACATAAAGAACACATTTACGGTTAACAGCGATGCCCCACCAGCGGGTAGATGTCACCCCATTAGCGGGTATTGACGTTATCGCTGTGTTCAGACGATGCGAGCTTCCAATACCAGGGTCGTCTCTGTCGTAGTGTTGAACACGTTAACCGTATAGTGCGTTACACAAAAGCGATGCACACTCCTGTAGTTGTTGTTTTCGCTGTGTTCATACGATGCGAGCTTCCAATACAATCGGGGTCGTCTCTGTCGTAGATAATGAACACGTTCACCGTTATAGTGCGATACGACCCTCTGCTGATGTGAGTATACATATATATATGAGTATTTACGGTTAATTGCGATGCACACACCCAACAGCGGGTAATTGTTGCTTTCGCTCTGTTCATACGATGCGAGCTTCCAATACAACCAGGGTCGTCTCTGTCGTAGATAATGAACACCTTTACTGTCATTGTGCGATACACAACGCTCATGTGAGTATAGGTCTTGCTGCTGGTATGTCAGTATGACATGTTTACGATGTTATCTTTACGATACCTGTTTCCACGCCGTGTCGTCTCATTTGTACAAACAATGTACAGATGTACGAATAAATGCGTTGCGCATTCCTTATTGCGGGTATTTTTTATGACTTATGACTTAACGCTGTGTTTAGTAAATGCAAGCTGCCAATACAACTGGGAACATATAATCCGATCATTATCATTAGCCAGGAAAATTCCACTGTTGAATATACGAAGACGTCCATCTTGGAACGTCACAATTAACGATAATTTGCTATTATCATCCACCGGTTGCCTGGGATTCTTACAATATCGTCAGATATAATTCGATGTGTTGGTACTCCTAATTATCGGAATGCGTCGTGCGCCACTCGACGAGATGAGTAAATAATTAAAAACTTGTAATAATAATTATAATAAAAGGGCATAACGCCGCGAGTAACTTCGGAGAAAGCGCAGCACACCTCTCGACACCCCTGAGTCACTCACACCGGTGTTGCTCTCTGTCGTCATCGGACGATCATTTGGGGAGCCCATCTAGTGGGTGGCAAGCCGCCACTTGCCACAAAATAATTATGAATGTAATTATGGCAAGTGACCCCGGCCTTTACAATAGCCCAGTCGCCAGTCCAGCAAATGCTCAACCCCATAAACCTAGAATTCTTTTCACATGCTTGCAATAGTCCCTACCACCTACCGAGGTCAACTGTTGTAATTTCATCATTGTGGCAGTTGACCCCGGGAGGTGTTTCAGACACCATTTACTTCTTCTAAAACGGGCCTCTACTTGTTGGATCCGTCCCCACGCAAGCCTCTAAAAGACCGGGCTAAGCCCGTGAGTTAATAAAATAAATTAATAAAAAAAAATTATAATAATAATTCACAGTAGAATGAATTCGAGACTTCATAGTTCGTACTGCAAAGTGGTATCTAGCAGAGCCGAGGCGGACTGGCCGCCGCGGGCTTGACGCTCGACGAGATCCTGGCCGGCCTACAGCCG
Organism: Furcula furcula; assembly: GCA_911728495.1. NCBI lineage: Eukaryota > Metazoa > Arthropoda > Insecta > Lepidoptera > Notodontidae > Furcula > Furcula furcula. The sequence goes on along the minus strand of OU452249.1, from coordinate 17,084,137 downwards.
GAGCATCCGTGAGTGCCACCGTGGAGCTGCAGTAAGTAGCCTCTGAACTTATGGGACAGTACGCCGCGCCGGCCGCCTCCTACACTTATCATAAATACCTAAGTACTTAGTGGAAAGTAACTATTGATAAATCTGTTCTAGAGAACATGACAATATTAAGGACGAATTTTTGTCATACATAATTCTAATTTCTACATTTATTGCTATAAAAGATTGAATACTACATTTAAATCTGTGTAGTAAATTTATAAAGTTCAATATTTTCTAATATATATATATATATATTCAGGGTGTTTCAAGAACCCTGTCCAATCACAGTGAGTGTTATAAAATATCTTAACACGATCATATTTACGTAATATTTTTTTATCTAAGGCATATATTATTATATACTTAAACCCTATAAACAGCGTTTAAAAAAAAAAAAAAAAAAACCCTGTTTGTTTACCGAGGTTATCACTCAGTGTCAAAATACGATTATATATTATATAATCCTTTGCTAAATATATCATAAAAATAATATACATGATCTTAGTATACCTAAACAGTTAAAAAAAAAAAAAAAACATCCTGTCTGATCTTTGATATTATTATTCAGAATTCATACGATTATACTTATATAATTTTTTGTTGAATATTTCATTGGATTTTTTCTGATATTATATCTACCAGCGTTGCGAATATTCCTCTTATAAGTTTGATGTGCCTTTTAATGTGTAATACACCACATTCAAGATGTTTTAAGTAACTTATATGTTTTTTCTACAATATACACAAAACTATCTAGTTTACGCTCTCTATTCAATGTCTTTGCTTCTTAAGATTTTTGAGATTGACAAAATAATTTTACACCGACCATATTATTAGTTTTTACTACCTATTAATTTTGATTGTTACTATATTTTTGGAGATAGGAACTATTCTTGAGTTCAAATATATTAGTTGTGTTTACTAGTACGTCACTATTACCATCCCTTAGTATTAATAATTAAAAAAAAAAATATTGTTGGGTAATTTTAATTTTTTTTTATGCCCTGTTTGCGGGTTCGATTCACACGCAAAACACATTTGTCTGCGTGAACATGCTTATTTTGAGCGTTATTTGTCTATACAGAATATAAAGCATACATTGGCGTATTTGTTAAAAAAAAAACACATTAGGTACACCAGAAATAGATATATTTGTAATTTGGAGGCTTTACGAGTTCTTCCTATATTTAATTGTGACTGTTGTGTATATACCTACCTACCTCTATAGCACCTAAATGTACTAAATAAATACCGATCACGACCATGATCTGCTAACAATCTTCTTTATTTGTCTGACTGCGAAATTGGTAAATAAGTTATACTTCTTGACTGAAAAGACATTCACGCAATTTCAGGTTGTGGTTATCACCAGTAATCAGCAATAACGTTAGGGTTATTGGCGCCATACGGGCTGTATAGATATTATAAAATAAAAAAAAAACTAAGTTCAATATATGACTGTTGTACATAATACCCTTTAAGAGATAAGCTAACGGTCATTGACATTACAATCAGCTGACAGCTGGTAGATACATATGAGGGTAGGTGACACAATAAATAATATTTGGAGGGTATATCTCCTTATCTACCCTCAACTTATAAAATGTGACATAAAGTCTTGACCCATACATATGAGGGTTGGTGACACAATAAATAATATTTGGAGGGTATATCTCCTTATCTACCCTCAACTTATAAAATGTGACATAAAGTCTTGACCCAATACTTGATTTCCAAAAAAAAAAAAAAAATATATATATATTACGCAGTAACTTTGAAGTGCAACTAATTAATCATAAAGATACTTTTACTATTATGGATGAAATTAATACAGGATTGTTCATTATTTACAATTTATTGGTTACCTATTATCAAAGTTCAATAATGTTTCGGTTATGCATCATGTTAATTAAATAATTAATTTAAGGTTTTTTGTATCTATTCTATGTGGTCTGTGTGGCCTTTGGGAACATTTACGTTCACAAACTGATATTTACTTACATGTTACCCTTATTATATTGTTCAGTTATTGATTATATAAAATAATTACGAAAATAGATTTCAATTTCAGTCATTGTCTAATGGTGAGGTTTTGCATATTTCCTTTAAAATTGTTTTTTTTTAAGCTTGGTGCATTTGCACGTTTTTACAAGACAATGATTTATTGCCACTGTTGACAGGTTTTGAAGCGAGATTTTTCTCGATTCGACCTTTCTATTCTTACATACTTAACCTTAATAATGGATAATTTTGCTTGCGGTTCCTCCGCAGTATAAATTACGATTGGTCAGGGAAGATAATCTACTTTATTACGGGCTTAATACTTACGTCTGATTTTTACTGTTGGCTACGTGTAATATAATATTAGTGTTATAAGACTCGTATCAAGGTTGTTGTTAGAAAACTCATTTGATATATAAAACAAAAAAGAAAAAAATCTAGTGCATAATATTATGTAATGTTGTTTTTTGATTATAATAATTGTAGAGATAAATGAATTTGGATTTTTAGGGCATATCTTGTATTACCTATTCTATTTTATTTTATTGGGGAAAACAAACAGTTATACATTTTAGTATCAGTACACAATATGCATGCGTAGTATAGCCAAATGTACAACCAACAACATTCCCCAAATCATAATAGCTAATATTCACATTTTATAGATCATCACTCTAAACATCCTACAATAAGTAAACATTATAAGTTGCTAAGGACCGAACTGTGAAACATAATTAAGGATCAAACGAACTTACCCTTACGTGAAGTTCGATCATAATTATGTGAACAGTGCGGTCCTTAGCAACTTATATACTCCCCTCCCTTTTACATATCACCCGTCCCAAGTATAAAATGTGAAATATTTTTCCTACTCTAAACATAATGAAGATAAACTGCGGGTGGGCCGGCTTATAGGATTGTCAGTGTGGTGGTGGTAGGCAAAGTGATAAAATTAAGTGATCAAACGAACTTACCTTAAGTGAAGTTCGATCCTAATTATCCAGTCCTTGACGAAAGATTACTTGTAGTCCTTGTAGTCCTTGTACATATACGTTCCGGTCTAGTCGCACAAGTTTAGAGAGGTTTAATAGAGAAAATAATATTATTGTCTCCCTCTCAACCATCCCGCTCCAGCAGAACGGCAGACACCTCATTATCTTTAGAGTAAAATGAAATACAGCTGCAACATTGATTCAACAGGGACATTTAGGGTAGGGAGGGACCTTAAATCTTTCGTCAAGGACTGGATAATTAGGATCGAACTTCACTTAAGGTAAGTTCGTTTGATCACTTAATTATCCCGTCCTTGACTTCAAGATTACTTGTAGATGTTTAGAGATAAAAAATCAATGTTGCACTTAATGAGATTCCAGGATGAGATAAAGTTTTCTTAATTTGATGATTAAGCTATTAGTTATAATAAAACCAAAGTAGAAATTGCAAAATGCATACATACATTTAAATTAATTACTATAGTTATGTTTATATATTTAATGATTTCTGATATTTATATATTTCTTTAAATATATTTATTTTAATTATTTATCTATTCAATAGTTTAAACTTTTACCTTAACATTGTTGAACAATTAATTCCGACATTGTTACCCAAGTAGCAATTGAGGTCCATTATAGAAACTTAGAGACTGCTTGCTAATTGTGCAGACCATCCTGAAAACAGTTTTATAATGGTTTTAATAATAAAGCCTTTCTGGACAGCCGCTGAAGTCATGACTTCATTTCTCGTATCTACTGTAAGTAGTAAAGATAGAAGCATCAATTGTGCTGTTTAATAATATCACTTTTTTATATGTTCATCGTCCCATGGTTTGAGAAGATGTTGATAAATTTATTATATAAATTAATAATATACTTAAAATAATATTTTGAGACAATCCAAATACGGTAGAGCTTGCGTCATGGCAACCAGACAACCGATACTAATAAGTATTAGTAGTGAAGGTATATAACTATATACCTTTCCTCCTTGTAAATATAAACTAAAAAGATAAACAACACCCAGACACAAGCTAGGAATCGAACCCTCGATACATAGGACAGTGGCTAGAGTGACAAGATAACCATATCATGGAGGATATAACTGAAAAGTTAGTGTTGGTGCCAGACAAATATCAGATCTTCGAATGAATTGATGCATATTTAAAATGGTATGACATCTACTTACAAATTCCTAAGGTTTTACGTCTGTAACTGGCCTTACGTTTGATATATTCTAATAGTTTAGCTTTTGTTTATTCTACAGGCAGAGAGTTAACGGTATAGCTATGTACTTTTAAGTTATGAATAATATTTTCTAAACTAATAAAATCAGCTACTGTAAGTAATGTTTTATAAGCAACCAAAGACATTATGGTTGTATGTAATATAGTAATTAGATGCATAGCATCTAATTACTATATTACATACATGTCATAGCGAGGAAATATTGGTTTCAGTTTACAGATTCCTTGAAAGAAACATTTAAAACTTTTAATAATATTGCCTATTTTGTTTATGTATATCAAAGAAATAGCTAATTTGTTACTATTCAAATAACTATAGAATTTATAAAAACTACTTATTAACGAACTTATCAGAGATGAGACGTTAATATCATTGTAAAATCAATGTTGTTTGCTTGAAATTAGACTTATGTTACAAGTAGGTACTCTGTGAAACAAGAAAGAATAACTTCTGCAAAAGCTGATCGTTGTATGTGTTGTTCGAATGTTCGAAAACGTACCAGAACAACAAATATGCTGCTACAGTAAGATGGCAGTGTAGTGAATGCTTTGGAAATAATTTCTATATAAGTAAATATTTTCAAGATTTAAAGATGGTGTACCACGGTTAAGACGACTATAATAGGAAAACTCCTAACCAAGTTATTAGGGTTTATCCTAATCAGGTTAATAAAGGCTTATTAACGTTTCCAAAATATAAGATGGAAAGACTTTCCTAGGCATTTAATTTCATCCGGGCAGAGTATAGAAAGCAAAAACCCTGAGACTGCAGATAATATACGGGAACCGAACACAAGCGTAGATATTAATTACATTTGAGGCTCATAATTAAAATTATGTCTATAATAGTAGCTAATAATAGAACTTTTAAAGGCAGAACTTTCTGAAATAGGCTGTGCCTTTGTAGTAAAGAACCTATATTTCTTCTTTCCTTTATTGTTACTGTGTGTACATAAATTATAAAACAATAATATAAATGCCCTTCTGGTTGATACGACCACAGCGGCCGATCTTTCACAAAATCAGCCTTCTACGCGAGAGATATTATAGTGAACAAGTGCTTGCGTAGACACAAGTGCACTCTATCTTCGTTTACACTCACAATTCGTTAAGATGAAAAATTGGCACGACTGGGGAGAGGCCAGGCGCAGGACTGACCTTTTACAAGCCCATCCGACGCCTGGATCATCTTACTTTACAGACAATCAGATGACCGGCCTGCATTGTCCAACCCAGCAATGAACAAGTATATAAAGTGGTTACTCTCCACGGGATTTCACGGATTTGAACCCGCGACCTCCGGTTTGCAAAACAAGTGGTTTACCGCTGCGCCACGGAGGCTATAATGAGACTCATAAAATAAGATATAAGATAAAGGCCTCTTAGAGGTCAACTTTTATTATATGACAGCCCTTTGTAATAATTTTGGTAATGGTTATTACGATTCCCAGCCTTTTTTTTTTATAAAATCTCCATCTGCAACTAACTTTGAGGATCATGAATATGGCCTATATTCGATATATAATAAATGCCTCATTTCGATCGTTATCGCTAAAAAATAGTCTTGGAAAAAAAATTACATTTGTATTTTTGTGCCCTTACCTGTTTTTTTTTTTTTATATATGTATATGAGGGTACCCTATGTTATTCAAAATATTTTTTCTTTTAATATTATTCTTTTAATGTTGTTATACATATATTATTATAATTGTTTACACCCGATCTCTTGTTCTGTGTCTTTGTTTATCCTATTACTATTATATCGGCCTGCATAATATAATAAACTTATACTTGAACTAATGAGTTTGTTAATATGTGCACCTCACTTCCAAATATTAGCCTATCCTAATACTAGCTAGGGTAATAAACTGCTTATTCTGTGTTAATAAGAAAAGGCAGTGGTATTAGGTATACACACGATAGTCACAATTTTTCTTGTCTTCAGAGACTAAATCAATGGATTACCATTCGTTTTAACACACTCAATGTGGACCAATGCTCACCAGTTTTTCAAACCAATTGCTACGCTTCAACTTTAAGGTTTGAGTGCAGAGGAGTATGCCACTCGTTAGAAAGGCGTCCGTGAAAATCTGAAGAATATATTCATCTAAAAAAATCAAAAAGTTCACACATTTCACACAGTTAGAACATTCATTTAAGCAGGAGCTAAGTATCTAACTTGCTCAAGCGACATAGTACAACGTACATTGTCACAATGTAGTGTACCTACATAGTGTAATAGGACTTGCCGAAATAAGTCTAAAAAGGTGCAGACGATTTTTTTTTTTTTTTTTTAGTATTATTATTATTTTAATTGTTTATATTTTGTATTTGAGTTTAACTGTTGCGGGAAAAAACAAGCAAAATTATGGAGCCCAGAATAAAACTTACTTTACTACAAGTTTTCGAAATAAACATTTATATTAATAATAATTAGTGATTAAACTGAGAGATAGATTGAGTTGCATAACGGTGCTGTGACTCGTGGCGGACACGGTCGGCAATCAGTCAAGCGGTGAAGATGGCAGTCCTCGACGCCGCGCTGGCGGCGGTTAGAGTGCTCATTAAAAACCTCACTGGTTTCAGTCCACGGACTATGTCAGTGTAGTTCTGGCCATCATGCTGGTGCTAGGATTCAACTTAGGTCTTCGGAGCCTTTCCCGTTTAAACTTACAGTAAGTATGAAATCTGGGCAAGTATTAACTTAACTTACTACTGGTTTTTAATCATTTATCTACCTGTTTTTTTTATTTTTTTATAATTGCCTAGATATTCTCCATAAAATCTAACAAAAAAGAAATAAATCTGTTACACTATCTTTAAAGGGATCTGTCAAGGGTTGATCGATCAGTTGAATGATAACCGACCTACTGGTATCAGTTTCGGCATAGTGAGAATAAGCCAAGAGTTGACCCCTTCGTTTAGAGTACGGATATTATTATTATTATTATTTTTTTTTTTTTATGATGTATAGGCTTGTCCACCTTCCCTGAAGCCAAAAGAGCTTTACTGACTAATAGACTTACAACTATCAATTAGCATGGTGCCAATCTCCAGGTTCAGAGTAGCTATTACAAATTGAGGAATAAGTTTTCAGATACATAAAACCAAGTGAATCAACTTCGTTAGAGATTCCTTCCGCATCACGAACAAAAATCTCATCTGATCAGGGACTATTATGTGACATTTGTTACCGTGCTTTGTTGCCTCCGCACCTTCGAGCACAAATCCCGTTTCAGCGCGAAGCTTACATTTGACCAAGGAATACCATTAGGTATCTTTGCATTGTTTTTTTTTTTTAACCATAATTGAGGGTACATCACCAGCGAATATTTATTCGCTTTTATCTAAAATAGACATACTTACTTACTTGTAGTAAATAATGCGGGTAGTTAGGACACGAAGGAAAAATGCATTATCTGAAGAATACAACAGATAAGCTGCACGATTTGCGATGAATCCAATTGTCGTATTTAGGACATTGTGATAATTAGGCAAAATAATATCCGAAGAATACAACGGGTAATAAAAATTTGTGCTTCCCAATGAATGCAAAGAGTACACAAACTCAGATCGAGCGTAGAAATCTTCGCAGGTAGGTACAGGAGGTACAGCAGTGCAGCAGCAGCAGGCAGGCAGGATGATATATAGACACAATCATGGATGAATTCATCCATGGGCACAATAATATCCGAAGAATTCAACGGATAATAAACATTAGTGATTCCCAATGAATTCAAAGGGTACACTTTAGCTCGAGAGTATAAATCTTCGTTAACAGCGACACGAACAATGTTCCACTATTAGTTTTATGACTTCCTTTACTTTTCTTATTTATTTTAGTTTTTTTTCATGATTTCAAAGATCTTTTGTATTTGAAGTTTGAACTCGTGCGAACGCCGTGAGCGCACGGACAAGAATGAGGTGTCTGCCGTTCTGCTGGAGCGGGGTGGTTGAGAGGGAGACAATAATATTATTTTCTCTATTAAACCTCTCTAAACTTGTGCGACTAGACCGGAACGTATATGTACAAGGACTACAAGGACTACAAGTAATCTTGAAGTCAAGGACGGGATAATAGTAAAGTACCCGAAAAAAAAAAAAACAAAAAAAAAAAAAAAAAATTAATAACACCGTGCAAGGCTAGTAGTATGGACGCATAACTACAATAAGTAAACATTATAAGTTGCTAAGGACCGAACTGTTCACATAATTATGATCGAACTTCACGTAAGGGTAAGTTCGTTTGATCCTTAATTATTCTACGCTACTTGAAGTTCGTCTAACGAGTTCTCCCAAGTCAGATTTCATGAAAATTAGGTTAATATTGTTTGCATTATTTGCCCTTAGACTTATAATTGTTAGGGTTTGCAATTTTGTAGAGATTTATCGCAAATTATTTAATTCTTTATTTTCATTGTTTAATATTTTAATATGCTGGCAACTACTTTTAGAGTACTGACAGAAGTAGAAGCTATTCAATTGATTCGTAGCGCCGGCCAATCACGGGGCCGCATTAAAGAGAACTGATGCGGGCTGTGATTGGTCGTTGTGAGACGTTTGGGGGTATGGTGATGGTAGGGATTTTTACCGATAAAACCATGGTTGGGAGCACAATGCGGGTATTCGAGTGTCAACCACGAGACTGTTAAGAGTTGGAAGTAACTGTTTATTGTGAATTTAATTTATCTAGTTTTTAGTTTGGAAACAGTGTGTTTTATAATAAAAGTGATTTATATTCTGTGATGATATCTTCTATTATTCTCCTCGGAGCAAGGTCGTCTTTATAGATCAGAAGTGGCTATCGCAACTAACTTCAACAAAACGTAAGTACACGCCCAAATCTACAATTTTTAGACAAGAAGTGTTTTGAATTAAGTAATCTTTGTCTTTTGAATTAGTTTGAATTGATATTTATCTCTATGCGTTGTAGTTTTTCTATATCGGCTTGCTGCTTAAAATTTATTATCGTGCATTGTGATTTCTAAATGAAATGAAGGTACCCGCAATACCTGGAAAAATAAAAATGTTTAAATATTTTTAAAAGTACCTACCCCTATTTTTATGTACAACGCTAATTGAGCAAATCAAACTGTTCGTATATTATATTTTGTATTTTCTCTGTAAGTGATTATCTTGTAATCTTTTGAGAAAATAAATGTCTTAAACCGTAGTATACCGCTATTTTCTGCAAATAAAAACAGAAGACGGTCAAGACGGAGAAATTTCAATAGGTAGTCCAATGATTGACAGATACATCCATACCAATTGTATTCTTATAAAAAAATACATAGGTATGTAACAGTTTCGGAGAGCCTATAACTGATAATATAATTGGGAGATTGTATTCATTTCTTGCATGATATGGAATAATATGAAAGATGATAGCACTGCCTGTATTGTATCAAATTATAGCTGAAGTGCGCAGTATTAGTGTCATATTGCAGTATTAGTAATGGTCTCGTCGGTTATTGTTGGGTGACCTGATACCAAAATATTCCTACAGCGTATGGCAGTGATTGTGTTAGGTAGATAGGTAGTAATTTTAGCTTGCCTATATAAAATGCTCTCTACTACTATTTACAAGCTACCGTCATAATACGATACACGTGTAAGTCTGTAGCATAATATTCACACAACCTTTTTGTTGCGAGTCGAGCGTGAGCTACGGAATGACGGCCGCGAGGATGACTAAGGTGGATCGGAATCAGCGTTAACAATCACGGCGGGACAACGACCGACGTGGAAGGAGCCATCGCAATCGGTCCGCTGACTGCCGGTAGCACAGAGCCACGTGTCGACGCGGGACAATCTAACAGGTCACGTAGTCCTTCATTAAAAAAAAAAAGTGGTTTTCGATATTGTAAATGCGTTAGGGATGGTCTTGCAATCTTCCCAGGACGCAAAAACCGAGACTTAGATTTTGGATCCTTCAAATCACGCATGCATGCTTTGTTAAATTAATTATATTTGTTTAACAAGTGTGCATCGCTATACGGGAGGGTGATAGAACTATCACTGATTTTGGTATTTAGAAGTTCTAGGATCTGGCCGAGGTCTGGTAGTTCGATTCTATTGGCCTGGTAAGAATGGCAAGAGAAATTACTGTTTGTTTTTCCTTTCGAGCAGAACATAGCCGGGTCTTATGTCTTGAAGGGGGGGCTACTTAGGAGTCTTAGGACGAAGGAGTAGGTACGAGGTTTATTATGAAGAATTGACACACAATCAACGTGATATTGTAGGGAAAACGTGCGGTAGATTGTATTATTCGCAGATATAAGTATCGAACTTTGAGGTCTGGCTCTCTGGCATCGCGATGCTCATATCCTGATAAACTCTTGCAATATCTTTGTGGCATTAAAGATCATCAGTCCTTTTTAAGATCGAACTCTCTTTACGAGCCAAAGTTGCTGACTGGTCCCCAGTATGAGTTCACCAGTATGAGTTCACCAGTATGAGTTCACCAGTATGAGTTCACCAGTATGAGTTCACCGGTATGAGTTCACCAGTATGAGTTCACCAGTATGAGTTCACCAGTATGAGTTCACCAGTATGAGTTCACCCGTATGAGTTCACCAGTATGAGTTCACCAGTATGCGTTCACCAGTATGAATTACTGGTGCTATCCTTTTTCTATTAAAATGCATTGCAAAAAGCGACATGTATAGGTTTAATTAAGTCAGAATAGCCGAGCCGTTACTCAAAATTTATGAATGAAGTACGGAAAATAGGACTCTTCACGGCCTTTGTACCCTTTGGCAGTGACTCCACTTTAACGAATGGATATGTTGTACAAAAATTAGGAATTTGTCTAATCATCTCTCATCGGTTTTACAAAGGACAATGCCCATCTGTGCCCCATAAATGCCCAGATAAAGTATATTATAAGATTGCTCTAATAAATAAAAACTAGAATTATGTTGTTAATTTTAAATCATATGAAGCACTAGATATAAAAAAAATAATAAGACGTTATTGTTAACATTGCAGTACCAGTGTATCTAACCAAATTGTTTTCACATACATATTGACATTATACAATGGAGACAGACTAGATAATTCTAAATAACTGACATGTTTATCTGATAACATACAGATAAGTATATAAAAGAACACTGATCTGACTTAGCTTATGTGATGATCATGAAGTTCCTAGTGAAAAACTAATAGCAATGCTGTCTGTGAACGATAAAATGTAAAAAAAAAAACTAGTAGGAAGTTATCATGTTTAATGTCCAATATCTTTTGAACCGGTGCTATAAATAACATTAAATCTAGATATCATATAAATACTGTTGTTATGACATAGAGTGCAATTTGGGCATTGCATTGCTGACTTTCAACTCCATACTATGGGCATGGTCCTTTGTTAAGTCTGGGTATGTTATCACCTCAACTATGCATAGACGTTACTGCCCAAGTTGTATCAGGGGGTGGTGAATGCATGTAAGACAAGCCAGTGTTGATGCGGCTTCAGCGGAAGCGCACGAACATTAATCGCTTATAAAAACTTGACTCAGTTGCAATTTCTTGATGTAGGTAATAAATTCTCCTTAACCTGAGTTTGACAAATGAGTGAATGTTCCCTTACAGCTTGATCAGTCGATGTCTTTGGGTTGTACGGTGCAGCCACGGTATTGGCTGATTTATCTACCATTTAGTAGCAGTATTGAAAAAAAAACGCATTGCACCCGAATAGTACACATGAAAGAGAGTAGAAACAGTAATACATGTCTAAAGTACTCTTATCAAGCTAAGTGCGGACGTGTTGATGTTGTGATAGTACCATCATCAGCCATTTGTCGGATCTTGATAGATTTTGTATTTTGTCGTGAGAATAGTGCAATTTTCGGACAAGGCCATAACGGGACTACCGTCAAATGTAGTCACAATCACAGCATTATAATAATCAGGCTCGTTGGAAAAAAAATGTGTCTGAAAATTAGCAACGTCTATTAGAAAATGTTGTATCCCGGAATAGTTAGCCCGTCTCAAACTAGTCTTAGTTTGCTTGTTCGTAAAAGGGATGGTTAATTTAGAATGTGCATTGATTATCGGCTGTTAACTTGAAACTATCTTATTCCTGTCATTGAAGACTAGATACCTCTACTTGCTGAACAGGCCTGTCATCGGTATTACCCGTAGTGCTGTTCTCTAAGCAGCAAGGGCTCGAGCTCGATGCTACGACAGTGGCTTGTCACGTTTTCGTGTTCAATAAATTTGCTTAAGCAGCACTACCGTCACGAGGGTTATGGTTTTCAGTGAAACTACTTAAGGTCTAATAGTTTAACGGTCAGCTCTACGTTGAGCAGAAATTCGATAGTGAGTACGGATCCCAGCAGCGTTAGGCTCTACGTCTAATTCGGTGCTGGCTCTACGTCTAGCATGCACTGCTACAATAAGTTGGGTTGATAGCTGGGTTCCAATTTCTGAGCAGAGCAAGCATATCGTCGCTTACTATACTACATCACAGACTTTAGCAGAAGCGAAGAACCTCTACTCAGTTATAAAGTTTAGCTGTTATTTTCCTTCTGCGAAAGTTTAGGGTTATCTGCTAGTTACGGTATTTTAATAATTACCGGTCAGTGAACTGCATTCCACATTTCTGTACCGGGGTTAAATGTGTAAACTTTGCAAGTGTTCGATTGTTCTGTAACATAGGACTGGTTCAAAAGTGGGTCATGTCGCCAAATAAGCTACCGCGAAATCCCGTAGCCGTCAATGACCAATTTCTGAGTGTAATAACAATATTTAATGACTACTGGTTGCACTGTCCAACTGGGAGACAAATCTGTAGGATCAAAAGTATTAACAGCGATTGTGATGAAAAGTGCCTAAATTACATAAATAATTACGTTTTAAAAGACTGTCAAGTATTAAGTTATTTACATGGTAATAAAAGCAGTATTCGATGGGTAGTTCCGAGGGGTGACAACTGTGTCGTATGAACCACGGCGACATTGAACATTTCAGTGGCAAAAGAAGACCTTAGAACAGACAATTCTGGTTCGTCAGTCAGAAAACAATGTTAAAATTAATATATTCATATCGTTTATTGCATTCCATAATATTTACAAGGTGGTTATTTATTAAATTGGTAGCTTAAAGCTAAGTATAATTATGGACCGTGTAGGGCTACAAAAAAAGTAAATAAAATTAAAATTATGGTACAATATCGTTGGTTTATATATGTATAAACGTTTGCATAGAAGTCTCTTATTAAAAAAAAAAAACATAATTTAAAAGCGAATGAGGGATTACTCCACAATGTCGCAAAAACAAAAATAGTGGTGCCGTTTCATGATTTGTATGTTGACCACCTTAGGCCCTTCGTAAGATCTAAGTAAGGTTATACGCACCTACTTGTAGTTGTGGGTGTGTTTACTTGATTGATTATACCTGTCAAGAAAACAAACAATCTGTGTTCGTTTTTTAAGATTATAATTTACACAATTAGGGTCGATCAGGGGATCGCTTGGCAAGCGATCACTGTAGTTATTCTGCATCACATGCTTTCACAAGATTTGCTTTTGAAAAGGTTTTAAACACTGTTTAGTCGGTGTTGATGGTTGTTGATTCAATCGTACTATCCTTGAATCGCTAAACGCACTAACATGATGAGAAAGATTGAGATAGGCTTTTGGGGAGTATTCGCTGGATACTTAACGTTAAAATAAAACATAGGTGTATTCAGAGGTGTTATTTGGTGGCAGCATGAATGGGGTCAAAGCTCATTCTTAACGTGATACTTGATAGTCGATCAAAAACTCCTTAATAGCGGTCTGTTATTCGCAGTGGGGTTCAAGATAGGTAAGATAAGACAGAAATATAAACCCTGCATTAACAGTGATGGGCAAAGCAAAAAGCTTATGTCCATGTTTATAGAACCCTATCAAGACATTAATGTTTTGCGGTTTAGCAGCACGCATGCAAAACAAAAGTATGAACTACAGGCCTTTGAGCCACATAAGTTCAATAGAAGTTCACGAAAATTAATCTAAAGCTAATGTAGTAGAATAGTAATGATGGTGATTAATTTGAATCCATAATTTTGTGTGTATAATTTGAGATGTTAAGAGTAATGTTGCTACAGAAGGTCTTTTGTATCTTTCCAGATAAATCGCAAGCAATCGATCGGTTTGTGCGCATCGACCCACTACGCCGTCGCAAGTAATCGATCGGCTTGTGCACGCCGTTGGTTTTAATCTGATTTCGAATTGGTAGTCGGGCGGTCATGCATGGTATCGAATCGATCGTGCCATGTTTTGATACGTTCGGTGCCACGACGGTGCGTCTCCACAAGTAATCGATCGGCTTGTGTGAGCCACCACAATGCATCGACCCACTGTGCGGTATCAAGTAATCGATCGGCTTGTGCCGCCAGTTGGTGTTTCGAATTGGTAGTCGGCCGGTCATGCATGGTATCGAATCGATCGTGCCATGGTTTGATACGTTCGGTGCCACGATGGTGCGTCTCCACAAGTAATCGATCGGCTTGTGTGAGCCACCACGATGCATTGTGCCACTGTGCGGTATCAAGTAATCGATCGGCTTGTATATCCGCCAGTCGGTGTCTATATTATTTTGAAATGGTAGTTGGGCAGTCCTCATGGACTCGATTCGATCCCAATGCCATTAAGTAGTCTCACCTGCGCCGTGTGAAGCAATCGATCGGCTTGCGCTGGTGTGCCAGTCACCAGTCTTTCGTAGACCTGAGTAAGTCCATATATGTACATATTGATATTTCGATGTGGTTTCGATTCGTTGTCTAATAAATTAGAATAGAAATACAAGTGTACAGTTTTCCTAACAGCAATTATTGATATATGTACATATTGATATTTCGATGTGATTTCGATTCGTTGTCTAATAAATTAGAATAGAATGGATAACTAGATGTTTACAATATTATACAAGTGTACCTACAGTTTTCCTAACAGCAATTATATTGATGATACATTTGTTTTTAATAAAATAAAAGGAATGGAATTAATTATCTAATAACTAACGAAGTTTATTGTAATGTAAAATATTTAAATGATGTACAAATTGTTGATGTTTAATTGATTGTATAAGAATGTTTAATTGTTAATTCATGTAATGGTTATAGTATTTGGGGACTTTCGTGCTGCTGACCATGTACTCGATACCGATTGTTAGGGTTTCCACCTGGGTCGTGTGCGGGGACGCACACGTCGTCAGGATGGTTGATTGTTAGGGTTTGCAATTTTGTAGAGATTTATCGCAAATTATTTAATTCTTTATTTTCATTGTTTAATATTTTAATATGCTGGCAACTACTTTTAGAGTACTGACAGAAGTAGAAGCTATTCAATTGATTCGTAGCGCCGGCCAATCACGGGGCCGCATTAAAGAGAACTGATGCGGGCTGTGATTGGTCGTTGTGAGACGTTTGGGGGTATGGTGATGGTAGGGATTTTTACCGATAAAACCATGGTTGGGAGCACAATGCGGGTATTCGAGTGTCAACCACGAGACTGTTAAGAGTTGGAAGTAACTGTTTATTGTGAATTTAATTTATCTAGTTTTTAGTTTGGAAACAGTGTGTTTTATAATAAAAGTGATTTATATTCTGTGATGATATCTTCTATTATTCTCCTCGGAGCAAGGTCGTCCTTATATAATATTTCTTGACTCAAACAGACGTTTATGTTAAATACATGCAAATTTTATCTCCACAATACTCTTGATCAAACACTAAGCATTGAATCAAGTTATAGAAGTTAAATGAAGTCCTTTCACTGTTTACTTTGAAATTCAAATGTCAATTGGTCGGGAGACAACATTTTAAATATATAATTGTTCATCCAAATAACTTAGCGACGACGGTTGAAATAGTTTCGCTACCAGGCTGCTACTGTTAGCTTTTATGAGTGTTAAAGTAACACTTTAACGTGGGAAAGAGACGCTGATATGCGTAATTAATAGCTCTGTTCCTTACTGTCGCGAACATAATGATTACAATAAATCTACTCGACCACATGGTAGACCTCCTGAGTTGTAGAAAGATGCTATCGTAAAGGCGCAAATAATAATAATAATAATATCTTGGGACAATCCACACACGGTCATCTGATCCCAAACTAGGCAGAGCCTGCGCTATGGAAACCAGACAACTGATACTAATACATATATACATTTTTTTTTGTAAATACATACTTAAATAGATAAATAACACCCAGACACTTGGTGGGAATCGAACCCACGACCCATCGGTTAGCGGACAGGGTCACTAACCACTAGACCAACGGGCCCGACCAATGACAGCTCTTTTGGCAATGTTAAAATAATCTTATTATTGCGTAAGAAAGAAATATAGCTATAAATTGCGTATATCTGTGTCTCTTTACCACGTAAAAGAAACGTCATAAGAGCTTATGGTAAGGAGTGACTCTTACTCATGTGACACGATTTTGAAACACATCATACATAATTTGTCTGCTTGTTATTTTGGCATTGACATAAATACTAAGGAACCATTCATGCCGCATTGGTAAGAATCAGCAAGATTTTCTAGGGTTGGTTATCCAGAGTGCGAGCATTGTAACACCATTCCAGGAACCTTTTTGCGCTTCCTTATTTAGGTACATACATGTAAAAGCAACTCAAATAAATACCAGTCGGTAACACACGAGATGACGGCAAGAGGCCTGATGGTGTATACCATGGCAACATGGAAAGCCGTTGGTGTGGGATGCGACATGTGTCAACACACCTGCTGCGTCCCACACCCCGGCAACTTGCAAGGCGGCTGGAGGGGCTGCGGCGACCGCTAGTGATGCAAAGCGACGCAAGTATGGAGCTATAGGTTCGAGCTATATATTTGCGCCCTTTGCGGTGGAGACCATGGGACCTTGGTCTCATGAGACGCACGGTTTGGTGAAAGAAATTTCATCCAAACTTATCGAAGTCTCAGGAGACCGCCGGGCTGGTAGCTTTTTCTGCCAACGTATAAGCTTGGCCATACAAAACGGTAATGCTGCCAGTCTTTCAGGTACCCTTCCCTCTCAGTGCGGCGACAACTTACCTAGTTTAAGTATACATGTTTGTAAATAAACTGTAATTTTTTAGTTTCAATAAATATTTTACTTCAATAATAAATACATACATATTAAAATTGCTCCATGATTTTATTTGTATTTGTATAATTATATAAAATGACAGAGCAACCTTTAAAGTAAGTAATTACTTAAGATTTTTTACCTAATGTCGATGCGAGCTGGTACCCGATGGTAGGTGAAGTACCAGTATAATAATCAGTAAACCTGTTCTGCCAATTACCACTTGATACATTGGAAAATAATTATCTTGGGTGTTGTTATACCAGCTACCCTCTGTGTCTCTCTTAAAACTTAAAATCCAATAATACGAAAGACTGTTTGTTCAACCATATTATGGATCGTCTTTTCCGACGCACAGTGTAGAATTTTACCTTAGTAGCGGTCATCCTCATTTTATTTTAGAATTCAATAGATTTAGTTATTATAAAGCATACTAAAAAATACCGGATTAGATATTTCACTTAATTTAGAAGATACAGAGCATTTTTTAAAAGGTCATTGACCTCCATGAAATCTGTTTTCGGCTGTATTTCTCGTAATAAAGGAAGCCCACTCTTATAAAAAATACACATTGGTTGTTGATATGTAATATTTCAGATAGAAAAATATCAAGTCCCTAACCGCACTCAGAATGGAGAAAAAAAATATTTTGTAAATTTCAATAATTAATTAATATAAAATTATCCTTTCAATAGTAGCATTTTTTTCTACCACTGAAATACACTAACGTAATTTATCTTCGAATTGACAAATTACCGAACATCTATCCAGCGAGATCTCTGAGATAATGTGTTTCTAAGTTTTTTTCAGGTTTCTATGGAAATAGGGTTGTCACAAAAAGTAGTGCTATTTAAATATTTATATGAATACCAATAGAAAACAAAGGCCTTTATGTTAAAAGCGCTCTATGCAGATTAATATTACAACTTGAATAAAAGTATGTACATAGATATATAAATAATAACACTTGATTAAAATGGTAGTAAATTACATTTAGCATCCTTTTATGTAAGTACAATGAAGAATCAGTTTATTTGACATTTATCATTTTCTTAAATTATACGTCTTCTGTTCACTAAAAAGTGAAAAAGAACAAATGTTATTGAGGTTAGTGATAGACAGTTGATTTTGATGTAAACGTAAGTACTGTGTTTAGTTAGCTCCAACTTCAATAATATTTCAGTTTTTTAGTTACTTTTTAGTGTAATGTATATTCATTATCATCAGCCCACATCAGTCCACTGCTGGACCCCAAGGCACGCCACTGAGCCTGATCTTCGTTGTAAATAAAGTCTTATACAATAGTATAATACGCTGTACGCTGTATAGAAAAGATTGGATACCTATATGGATTAGATAGATATTGAAATTTTTGATCATATAATTAATTATCTAAGATGGGTCATAATATATTTGTCAGAGTAATGTAGTAAACAACACCAATTTTATGGTTTTACCAGATAAATTCGTCCTCATCATTCATGTTCCTCGAAGAAGTTCATTGTAATGCTCTCTAATAAAAAATAATCTTATAAATAAATTGAAGAGTTTTATTCGTTTTTTGTTGCTGAGAATATCATCTTTACCCATTTTAGTAGGTAATTTCAACGTGTCATTCATGTGCTTTCAGGAACTAATTCTTCGTTGGTAGTGATATTTCTATGGCAGTGTACTTTAGATACCAAAAATAATCAATCCAAATCGGTACATATTTGGCGGAATGATGAGAGAGCATACATTATACAAAATAGATTACGCGATGAATTGATAACTACCTCTTTTTTAAAGTCGGTTAATAATTGATGATTTTCGCGACCTAGTTATATTATTACCTAAGGGACGCCTATAGACACGATCAAACATCTGAAATATTGCATGTTGCAAATATAACTTACCCACCACTGACTACTACCACCACCACTGACTAGGTACATTATTTGACAACCCTAACCTCAAATTTTGAAACGAAATATCTCCGAAGTCCTGGGCTTATAGCATCTGATTTTTTTTGTGGTAATACTTATTAGTATCCTTAACACATGCGTTTTGAAAAAAAATGCGACTTTGTAGAGATAAAGTAGAAAAAAAATATTAAAAAATCTTAGAAAAATCGACTTTATTGCCTGAAAGAGCATAATTTATTACCTTTTTTTTCAACATATTGGTACTTTTAGAAGATATCTATCATACAGTCAATCATTTAATGAAAAATCAATATCAGAAAAAGAGATAATTGGTTTCTATGGACTTTTCTATTGATGATTTTCGCGACCTAGTTATATTATTACCTAAGGGACGCCTATAGACACGATCAAACATCTGAAATATTGCATGTTGCAAATATAACTTACCCACCACTGACTACTACCACCACCACTGACTAGGTACATTATTTGACAACCCTAACCTCAAATTTTGAAACGAAATATCTCCGAAGTCCTGGGCTTATAGCATCTGATTTTTTTTGTGGTAATACTTATTAGTATCCTTAACACATGCGTTTTGAAAAAAAATGCGACTTTGTAGAGATAAAGTAGAAAAAAAATATTAAAAAATCTTAGAAAAATCGACTTTATTGCCTGAAAGAGCATAATTTATTACCTTTTTTTTCAACATATTGGTACTTTTAGAAGATATCTATCATACAGTCAATCATTTAATGAAAAATCAATATCAGAAAAAGAGATAATTGGTTTCTATGGACTTTTCTCGATTATCTCAATATCTCTAAAACTATGACACATAGAGCCGGCGGAGTCTTATTAGTAGTTTAGTTTGATGGTTATCTTTTCAAACAATACATAAAAAGAAATGGCCGCAACTAAGGCCAAATTCCACACTGTGCGACGGTCCGTTGAACGGACTGCTTAGTTCTAACCAGTTGGCATTAACAATAGAAATTATCCCGTCCTTGACTTCAAGATTACATGTAGTCCTTGTACATATACGTTCCGGTCTAGTCGCACAAGTTTAGAGAGGTTTAATAGAGAAAACAATATTATTGTCTCCCTCTCAACCACCCCGCTCCAGCAGAACGGCAGACACCTCATTCTTGTCCGTGCGCTCACGGCGTTCGCACGAGTTCAAACTTCAAATACAAAAGATCTTTGAAATCATGAAAAAAAACTAAAATAAATAAGAAAAGTAAAGGAAGTCATAAAACTAATAGTGGCACATTGTTCGTGTCGCTGTAAACGAAGATTTATACTCTCGAGCTAAAGTGTACCCTTTGAATTCATTGGGAATCACTAATGTTTATTATCCGTTGAATTCTTCGGATATTATTGTGCCCATGGATGAATTCATCCATGATTGTGTCTAAATATCATCCTGCCTGCCTGCTGCTGCTGCACTGCTGTACCTCCTGTACCTGCGAAGATTTCTACGCTCGATCTGAGTTTGTGTACTCTTTGCATTCATTGGGAAGCACTAATTTTTATTATCCGTTGTATTTTTCGGATATTATTTTGCCTAATTATGACAATGTCCTAAATATGACAATTGGATTCATCGCAAATCGTGCAGCTTATCTGTTGTATTCTTCAGATAATGCATTTTTTCTTCGTGTCCTAACTACCCGCATTATTTACTACAAGTAAGTAAGTATGTCTATTTTAGATAAAAGCGAATAAATATTCGCTGGTGATGTACCCTCAATTATGATTAAAAAAAAAAGCAAAAATACCTAATGGTATTCCTTGGTCAAATGTAAGCTTCGCGCTGAAACGGGATTTGTGCTCGAAGGTGCGGAGGCAACAAAGCACGGTAACAAATGTCACATAATAGTCCCTGATCAGATGAGATTTTTGTTCGTGATGCGGAAGGAATCTCTAACGAAGTTGATTCACTTGGTTTTATGTATCTGAAAATTTATTCCTCAATTTGTAATAGCTACTCTGAACCTGGAGATTGGCACCATGCTAATTGATAGTTGTAAGTCTATTAGTCAGTAAAGCTCTTTTGGCTTCAGGGAAGGTGGACAAGCCTATACATCATAAAAAAAAAAAAATAATAATAATAATAATATCCGTACTCTAAACGAAGGGGTCAACTCTTGGCTTATTCTCACTATGCCGAAACTGATACCAGTAGGTCGGTTATCATTCAACTGATCGATCAACCCTTGACAGATCCCTTTAAAGATAGTGTAACAGATTTATTTCTTTTTTGTTAGATTTTATGGAGAATATCTAGGCAATTATAAAAAAAAAACAGGTAGATATATGATTAAAAACCAGTAGTAAGTTAAGTTAATACTTGCCCAGATTTCATACTTACTGTAAGTTTAAACGGGAAAGGCTCCGAAGACCTAAGTTGAATCCTAGCACCAGCATGATGGCCAGAACTACACTGACATAGTCCGTGGACTGAAACCAGTGAGGTTTTTAATGAGCACTCTAACCGCCGCCAGCGCGGCGTCGAGGACTGCCATCTTCACCGCTTGACTGATTGCCGACCGTGTCCGCCACGAGTCACAGCACCGTTATGCAACTCAATCTATCTCTCAGTGTAATCACTGATTATTATTAATATAAATGTTTATTTCGAAAACTTGTAGTAAAGTAAGTTTTATTCTGGGCTCCATAATTTTGCTTGTTTTTTCCCGCAACAGTTAAACTCAAATACAAAATAAAAACAATTAAAATAAAAATAATACTAAAAAAAAAAAAAAAAAAATCGTCTGCACCTTTTTAGACTTATTTCGGCAAGTCCCATTACACTATGTAGGTACACTACATTGTGACAATGTACGTTGTACTATGTCGCTTGAGCAAGTTAGATACTTAGCTCCTGCTTAAATGAATGTTCTAACTGTGTGAAATGTGTGAACTTTTTGATTTTTTTTAGATGAATATACGAGGGTGAATCAAAAAATTCTTGGAATCAATATTAAATAATGCAAAGATTTAAATAATAATATTTTATTTTTCTACATAATCTCCCTCCAATGCAATGCATTTAGAATAACGCGTTTCTAACTTCCTTATTCCTTGTGAAAAAAAAATATTTTCTTGACTCTCGAAAAAGTCCTCTACGGCAGCTATAACCGCGTCATTATCGTGAAATTTTGTTCCACGAATTTCCTCTTTTAATTTTGGAAATAAGTGAAAATCACTTGGGGCTAAGTCCGGAGAATATGGTGGGTGGTCAAGGAGATTGAAGCCAGCACAGCGGATTGCGTTGAGCGCAACTTCCGATCGATGAGCAGGAGCGTTATCTTGAAGGAACAACACGCCCAACGACAGTTTTCCACGACGTTTTTCTTTAATCGCTTCACGCACTTTCGGGATTAAATTTGCATAATAGGGTCCAGTAATCGTCTGGCCTTTTGGCATGTAATCAATAAAAAGGATTCCTTCACTATCCCAGAACACAGAGGCCATAACTTTGCCAGCGGTAGGAGCAACTCGAAATTTCTTAATGGATGGAGAGGATGGTCGTTTCCAAGACATGCTTTGTCTTTTAGTTTCAGGATCAAAATGGTGGACCCACGTTTCATCCATGGTGACAAGACGACGGCAAAAATTATCCGAATCACGCTGGAACATTTCGAGATTACGCTTGGAAATTTCCAAACGTCGCTTTTTGTTTTCGTCGGTTAACATTCGTGGCACCCATCTTGCAGACACTTTTTTGAACCCCAGTGAATCAATTAAAATGGATTGAACGCTACCAAAAGATATCTTTAGGATCTCAGCTATATGTTTTATAGTCATTCTTCTGTCTTCCAAAACCAGATTCTCAACCTTTTTGACATTTTCTTCTGTAACGGAGGTTGAAGGCCGCCCAGAACGCGGGTCATCTTTACAGCTTGATCTACCTCTTTTAAATTCAGCCACCCAGTACGCAACCGTAGAATAGGGTACAGCATCACCCCCTAATGTCTGCTGAATGTCCAAAAAAATTTCCTTCGTAGACATTTTTTTCAAACTGAGATATTTTATCACCGCACGTAACTCACTTTTATCCATAATTTTGACTTTTTAGCAACTCGTTGCACAAAAAAAATTATTACATGCGAACGAACTGACAAAAACAAGTGACAGTCTGCATAAATATAGTGTGATAGACACTCTTTAATTTGAATATCGAACTTGATCCAAAAAGGTTTCATATATATGCACTTCTAAGAACTTTTTGATTCACCCTCGTATTCTTCAGATTTTCACGGACGCCTTTCTAACGAGTGGCATACTTACTCCTCTGCACTCAAACCTTAAAGTTGAAGCGTAGCAATTGGTTTGAAAAACTGGTGAGCATTGGTCCACATTGAGTGTGTTAAAACGAATGGTAATCCATTGATTTAGTCTCTGGAGACAAGAAAAATTGTGACTATCGTGTGTATACCTAATACCACTGCCTTTTCTTATTAACACAGAATAAGCAGTTTATTACCCTAGCTAGTATTAGGATAGGCTAATATTTGGAAGTGAGGTGCACATATTAACAAACTCATTAGTTCAAGTATAAGTTTATTATATTATGCAGGCCGATATAATAGTAATAGGATAAACAAAGACACAGAACAAGAGATCGGGTGTAAACAATTATAATAATATATGTATAACAACATTAAAAGAATAATATTAAAAGAAAAAATATTTTGAATAACATAGGGTACCCTCATATATAAGTATATAAAAAAAAACAGGTAAGGGCACAAAAATACAAATGTAATTTTTTTTCCAAGACTATTTTTTAGCGGTAACGATCGAAATGAGGCATTTATTATATATCGATTATAGGCCATATTCATGATCCTCAAAGTTAGTTGCAGATGGAGATTTTATTAAAAAAAAAAAAGGCTGGGAATCGTAATAACCATTACCAAAATTATTACAAAGGGCTGTCATATAATAAAAGTTGACCTCTAAGAGGCCTTTATCTTATATCTTATTTTATGAGTCTCATTATAGCCTCCGTGGCGCAGCGGTAAACCACTTGTTTTGCAAACCGGAGGTCGCGGGTTCAAATCTGTGAAATCCCGTGGAGAGTAACCACTTTATATACTTGTTCATTGCTGGGTTGGACAATGCAGGCCCGTCATCTGATTGTCTGTAAAGTAAGATGATCCAGGCGTCGGATGGGCTTGTAAAAGGTCAGTCCTGCGCCTGGCCTCTCCCCAGTCGTGCCAATTTTTCATCTTAACGAATTGTGAGTGTAAACGAAGATAGAGTGCACTTGTGTCTACGCAAGCACTTGTTCACTATAATATCTCTCGCGTAGAAGGCTGATTTTGTGAAAGATCGGCCGCTGTGGTCGTATCAACCAGAAGGGCATTTATATTATTGTTTTATAATTTATGTACACACAGTAACAATAAAGGAAAGAAGAAATATAGGCAAGATACTATTCTTTACTACAAAGGCACAGCTTATTTCAGAAAGTTCTGCCTTTAAAAGTTCTATTATTACCTAATATTATAGACATAATTTTTATTATGAGCCTCAAATGTAATTAATATCTACGCTTGTGTTCGGTTCCCGTATATTATCTGCAGTCTCAGGCTTTTTGCTTTCTATACTCTGCCCGGATGAAATTAAGTGCCTAGGAAAATCTTTCCATCTTATATTTTGGAAATGTTAATAAGGCTTTATTAACCTGATTAGGATAAACCCTAATAACTTGATTAGGAGTTTTCCTATTATAGTCGTCTTAACCGTGGTACACCATCTTTAAATCCTGAAAATATTTACTTATATAGAAATTATTTCCAAAGCATTCACTACACTGCCATCTTCCTCTAGCAGCATATTTGTTGTTCTGGTATGTTTTCGAAGACAACACATACAACGATCAGCTTTTGCAGAAGTTATTCTCTCTTGTTTCACAGAGAACTTGTAAAATAAGTCTAATTTCAAGCAAAGAACATTGATTTTATAATGATATTAACGTCTCATCTCTGATAAGTTCGTTAATAAGTAGTTTTTATAAATTCTATACTTATTTGAAGAGTAACAAATTAGCTATTTCTTTGATATACATAAACCAAATAGGCAATATTATTAAAAGTTTTAAATGTTTCTTTCAAGGAATCTGTAAACTGAAACCAATATTTCCTCGCTATGACATTGCATAGAATCTAATTACTATATTACATACAACCATAATATCTTTGGTTACTTATAAAACATTACTTACAGTAGCTGATTTTATTAGTTTAGAAAATATTATTCAAAACTTAAAAGTACATAGCTATACCGTTAACTCTCTGCCTGTAGAATAAACAAAAGCTAAACTATTAGAATATATCAAACGTAAGGCCAGTTACAGACTTAAAACCTTAGGAATTTCTAAGGAGATGTCAAACCATTTTAAATATGCATCAATTCATTCGAAGACCTGATATTTGTCTGGCACCAACACTAACTTTTCAGTTATATCCTCCATGATATGGTCTTATCTTGTCACTCTAGCCACTGTCCTATGTATCGAGGGTTCGATTCCTAGCTTGTGTCTGGGTGTTGTTTATCTTTTTAGTTTATATTTACAAGGAGGAAAGGTATATAGTTATATACCTTCACTACTAATACTTATTAGTATCGGTTGTCTGGTTGCCATGACGCAAGCTCTACCGTATTTGGATTGTCTCAAAATATTATTTTAAGTATATTATTAATTTATATAATAAATTTATCAACATCTTCTCAAACCATGGGACGATGAACATAAAAAAAGTGATATTATTAAACAGCACAATTGATGCTTCTATCTTTACTACTTACAGTAGATACGAGAAATGAAGTCATGACTTCAGCGGCTGTCCAGAAAGGCTTTATTATTAAAACCATTATAAAACTGTTTTCAGGATGGTCTGCACAATTAGCAAGCAGTCTCTAAGTTTCTATAATGGACCTCAATTGCTACTTGGGTAACAATGTCGGAATTAATTGTTCAACAATGT
Source organism: Furcula furcula (assembly GCA_911728495.1). Classification (NCBI taxonomy): domain Eukaryota; kingdom Metazoa; phylum Arthropoda; class Insecta; order Lepidoptera; family Notodontidae; genus Furcula; species Furcula furcula. The sequence goes on along the minus strand of OU452249.1, from coordinate 17,057,877 downwards.
TAAGGTAAAAGTTTAAACTATTGAATAGATAAATAATTAAAATAAATATATTTAAAGAATTATATAAATATCAGAAATCATTAAATATATAAACATAACTATAGTAATTAATTTAAATGTATGTAGGTATGCATTTTGCAATTTCTACTTTGGTTTTATTATAACTAATAGCTTAATCATCAAATTAAGAAAACTTTATCTCATCCTGGAATCTCATTAAGTGCAACATTGATTTTTTATCTCTAAACATCTACATGTAATCTTGAAGTCAAGGACGGGATAATTAAGTGATCAAACGAACTTACCTTAAGTGAAGTTCGATCCTAATTATCCAGTCCTTGACGAAAGATTTAAGGTCCCTCCCTACCCTAAATGTCCCTGTTGAATCAATGTTGCAGCTGTATTTCATTTTACTCTAAAGATAATGAGGTGTCTGCCGTTCTGCTGGAGCGGGGTGGTTGAGAGGGAGACAATAATATTGTTTTCTCTATTAAACCTCTCTAAACTTGTGCGACTAGACCGGAACGTATATGTACAAGGACTACATGTAATCTTTCGTCAAGGACTGGATAATTAGGATCGAACTTCACTTAAGGTAAGTTCGTTTGATAACCTCGCCTCCATAGTTGGCTATTGTTTTCCATCACGCTGGTAAGCATTGTGCTTTGCTGACAGCTCGATAGCCAAGTATGGAGCCGGTCCCAAGCCCGGGTAAAGAGGGAGGGCACCCAGAGGAGTGAGGAATGCAGCATCTCAACTTATCCGTTGATATGCTGGATTCAACACTTCTCCCCCTGTAGCCCGGGGACCTCTGTGTCTAAGGTCCGTGGGTCCTCCTATACTCCAGCTATCTCCCATCCTTCATCCCTACCTTATATTTATATATTAACTTTATATTTATGTATATATTATAGCAAGTACGTATATTTAGACCCCGTTATGCATGTATATAGTTGTGTATGTAGGTATATTTGTATGGGTATATATATGTATGTGTATGACCATATGTATGTATATGTATTTATCTATTCGCTTTCTGCGGCGTCATGAGGTCGGGCGTTGCGGTCCTGCCATCTCAACAAACCCGTAGATGGTAGGAAGTAGGAGACCTCCCGCGTGTTTGTGCCGTGCGCGGGGACCCGTAATGGGGGGGAAGGGAGGCCTGGAGGTTGAGCTGATCAGCGGGCCTGCGGTAGTTGTCTGCTGGCGGCAACACGCCTCTTTGGTCCTGGACTCCTCTAACACGGGCGGTTGCGACTGAGCCGGTCGCAATCAATCGGCTATGGTCGGTCCTTCAGACCAACCGGCTAGTCCTCTTGGGTGATGGGGTCCGCAGTCAGCGATGTGAGCTGATGGCGCGGCGGTAGCGCATAGGTGAACGTTGTGTGGACTCGTGGACAACTTGCTCGGGAGGACTATATTTCACTGATAGCCCTGGTGCTTACAGAAGCATCCCCAAAGGTGCGGACTCCGTGGAGGGTGGGGAGTCAGTGAAATGAAGTTAGGTAGGAAAAACACGCATGGATTCCCAAAAGAAACCGCGTACTGTCCCTCGGGATAACGGGAGTGGCCCCTCCAAGGGTCGCTCTGCAAATAAGCCGACCGGTGGAGCTGCCGTGAGACCTGGTGTGTCGGACGGGCCTGTGACCAGAGATGGGAACGCCTGTCTGAACCGAGGGGATCATGGTGGCAAGACTGGGACGGTGGAGACGGGTCTAGCCTCGACTTCGGCTGGGGGAACTGTTTCTGGTAAAGGCTCATCAGAGCCCGGTCTCAGGACAGTGACGCCGCTGGGAAAGGCAGAGACTAACAAGGCGCCTATGCGCAAAAAGAAGCCTGGAGCCGCCGAAAGGAGGCGTAAGGCGTTTGAGAGGCAGGACGCGGAACCAGGGGCTACCCCATCTATGGAACCGCGTCATACAAAACGAACGAGAGCGGAAGTCAGTGGCGATTCCACGGGCGTGGCCAGCGAGCCCAAAAGGACCAAAGTCGGATCCTTTAGGGACGCGTTGGCCTGCGTTAAAATGGCAATCGTCGCTGACGACCATCCCGTTCAAGTGATCAAGGCCGAGATGGTGGAAGACATCCGGGACTTGATCTGGAGGCGAGTAGTGGAGACACCAGAACCGAAACCGGATCTGGTTCTAGGCAACCTCGCGTCTCGGGCCTTTCATGTGGCCTGTATGGGTGAGCCTTCCGCCCTGTGGCTTCGGTCGCTGGGAGGTGTCTCTTTAGGCGACCTAAAATTGAGAGTGGTCGAGGCGAAAGATCTGCCGAGACCAATCAAAATGGCATGGAGAAGGAGACCGTCGAAGTCTGCAAAGATTCCGGAGGAATTCTCCATGCTGCGATGCATAAACAAGGGCCTCGACACGAGTGAGTGGAGGGTCGTTGGGCATGCGCTCGACGCTGGGTTCGCCCGCACCATCATCCTGATGGATAAGGCTTCGGCTGAATTCATCAGGCAACATGACTACAGTCTGCGCACGGGGATAGACCGGAGCTACTTCAAGCTCCTGGAGGATGCATCCGGGAAGGAAGTGGCCCCGGCCTGTCCCTCTGAGCGGACTGAGGACTCTGGCCCGGCAGCCTCGACCTCAGCCAAGACTGCCGCTGCAAGTGAAGCCCCTACGAAGGAAGAAGTGGGGGGCGGCTTGGGCAAACTCACGCCCGGGTTGGATGATCCGGCTTCATCTCCTATCTCGATGGGGCCGGATTATCTAGCCATGGGTTTGGACGAGCTCGGGCTGCTCTCCTCTCCAGCCGGAATGGAGGGAGACGATCTCCCGTCGGAGGATGATGGAATGGCTCGCCAGTAGGCGAGTAACAACGCGTCGCTCAAGTTTTTAAAAATGGGCAATTTAAGGTGTGTACAAATCAATTTACACCACAGCAAGGCGGCAACGGCTGTTTTATGTCGTACGCTTAATATGAACAAATTTGATGTTGCTCTCATACAGGAACCTTATCTGTATAAGGGCGACATCAAGGGTTTAAACGTTCGTGGAGGCCAACTTTTCTTTAAATGCTCCACAAATGATATGAGGACTTGTGTGTTCGCCAGAAATGGCATAATGGCAATGCCTCTTTATGACTTCTGTTCTAGGGACCTCACTACTGTGAGGATCAAAGGGGAAACAGGGGGGGGCAGTAAAGATACTATTCTAGCCTCCGCCTACCTACCATATGAAAACGAAGACCCGGTATCAGCACTACTGCAAGACCTGGTTAACAACTGCGCTCGCGAAGATCTTATCATAGGATGCGACGCGAACGCCCACCATGTTGCCTGGGGAAGTACAGACAACAACAAGAGAGGGGAAGCACTTCTGGATTTTCTGGTAAGCTCACCCTTACAAATCTTAAATAAAGGCAATAGACCAACGTTTGTTAATAAACGCAGAGCGGAGGTCATTGATATAACGCTTGCATCTAACAGAGCGAGCAAAGCGATTAGTAACTGGCATGTGTCGGAAGAGGTTAGCTTGTCTGATCACAACTACATCTGCTTCAGGTATGTAACTTCCAATAGCTATGGTAAGATACGAAGGAGGAACCCAAGGCGAACCGATTGGGAATCTTTTAGGAAAGACTTTAAGGAACACCTCGGGGATCCTACGGTGCGACTCAACTCAATCATAGATATAGAGTTTGAGTCAGATAGAATTACACAGGCTGTCAAGGCCAGCTGGACCAAAAATTGTCCGGAAAAAGAGGCGGCAACGCATAAGGAACCGTGGTGGTCACCTGCCTTAGAACGTCTAAGACAGGAGACCAGACGTGTTTTCAATTGGGCAAAATCGAATAATGACTTTGCAGAATATGCCAAGGCCCTTACGCACTACAGTAAGGAAGTGCGCAAGGCGAAGCGTAGGTCATGGAGAGCTCACTGCAGTAACATCAACAGTCTCCCAGAAGGTATGAGGCTCAGTAAAGCAATGAGCTCTGCAAAAGTCAATCCGCTAGCATCTATCCGGAATGACCAAGGTAAACTCACTGCAACTGGGAAGGAAACTCTTACGCATATGCTAAGGATGCACTTTCCGGATTCGGTAGAGATACAGAATGTGACTGGAAATGTCATCACAATGGAAGAACAGACTGCGAAAACTTCCAAGCACGACTGGCGTACAGCAAAGAAAGTCGTTGACGCAGACAAGGTACGATGGGCAATTGATAGTTTCAGTCCTTATAAATCGCCAGGATCGGACGATGTATACCCCATCTTACTGCAGGAGGGTAAAAATACTCTCATACCGCACCTATGCAGGCTGTACAGAGCATGCCTAGCCTTTGGACATGTCCCATCGGCTTGGAGGCAGTCAAAGGTAATCTTCATTCCCAAACCAGGAAAGGAGAGCTATGAGGATGCCAAATCTTATCGTCCCATCAGTCTTACTTCATTCTTTCTTAAGACTTTGGAGAAGATGATAGACAGATATATAAGAGATGGCCCACTTAGGAGACGACCGCTCCATGATATGCAATGCGCGTACCAACCGGGTAGGTCTACGGAGACGGCATTGCACCATGTAGTCAACCGAGCAGAACATGCATTGGAGACTAAAGAAATCTGTGCTGGAGCGTTTTTGGATATTGAAGGGGCGTTCGATCGAACGACCTTCGCGTCAATAAGAACCTCAGCACAAAATCATGGCATAGATGCGACAATTGTCAAATGGATAAACACTATGCTACAGGAACGTGTTATTGAAACAAGTTTATTAGGTGATAAGGTTACCGTAAAGGCAACTAAGGGATGTCCACAGGGAGGCGTACTATCCCCATTACTGTGGAGTCTAGTGGTGGATTCGTTGTTAGTGGAACTAAACAGTGGACCATTTCAAGCTGTAGGCTATGCAGATGATATAGTCATACAGGTAAATGGCAAATTTCCAAACATAGTAACGGATTTGCTGCAGGGTGCTTTGGTTAGGGTGGAAAGATGGTGTAAAGACAATAACCTTTCCATAAATCCAAGCAAAACGGTTATAGTGCCGTTCACGAGGAAAAGACGATTAGAGGGCCTTAGAGACCCAGAAATGTACGGCACCAAACTAAAATGGGCTACGGAAGTAAAATATCTTGGGGTAACTCTTGATAGTAAACTAACGTGGCGTGGTCATGTTGAAAACATAACAAAAAAGGCCTTACGTGTCTTCAATATGTGCCGTTCTGCGTATGGCAAAACTTGGGGACTCAAACCAAAGGTAATGTATTGGTTATATACTACGATGGTGAGGCCTATTCTCACATATGGCAGCGCTGTATGGTGGCCTAGGACCAAACTAAGGATCTGCAAGGATTCCCTTAGGAAGGTACAAAGAGTAGTTTGCATGGCAATTACAGGTGCCTTCAAAACAACGCCTACACTGGCTCTTGAGTGGTTACTGGGACTAACCCCACTTCACACTTACATACAAATAGAGGCAAGAAAGTCGCTATACAGACTTGCAAAAGCAGGAGTTTGGAATCGTAACAAGCCCTGTACAAAACATACTTTATTGGATCCCGTGAAAGAACTGGATGATCTAATGGACATGCCCTGTGATAGAATAAATCCAGTGTACATGTTTAACAAGAGGTACCGAGTACATATACCATCCAGAGAAGAGTGGACGAGGGGACTCAAACCGGATGGTGGAACTCACCTCATATGGTACACTGACGGTTCCAAAATGGAGTCAGGTACAGGGGCAGGGATTTATTCCAAGGACTGTAGTATCAGTCACAGCATGGGGCAATATGCATCGGTATTCCAAGCGGAAACCTATGCCATAATTGCCAGCATCAAAGAAATGCAAAGGAGAAATGTCAAGGGTAAAACCATTCGCATTCTCAGCGACAGTCAGGCAGCTCTGAAGGCTCTGAATTCCTTCAGAGTTGCTTCTAAACTGGTCAAAGAAGGTGTTACAGGCTTGAACAACCTGGGAAGACACAACAATGTCAGCCTTATCTGGGTACCTGGACATGAAGGCATCGAGGGCAATGAGAAGGCAGATAGATTAGCGAGGGCCGGCTCACAGAGACATTTGGTTGGCCCCGAACCATTTGTGGGGATTCCGTATGGAACATATCACCAAGCATTGTATGCACATGCTAGAAACGAACACATGAAGGAATGGAGGGCAGCGTCAGGCCTTAACCACTCCAAAGCGTTCTCTAGCGGAAGGGTGGACTGTGGGGTCAAATTATTAAACCTAAACAGATCACAAATAAGGCACCTGATGGGTGCACTTACGGGACATTTTGGTACCAACGAGCATCTACACAGAATGAGGCTAAGTACTAGTGACATTTGCAGATTCTGCGAAGATGAAAAAGAGTCAATGCGACACATATTGTGTGGCTGCGACGCTCTTGCGAGACGTAGGATGCATCATCTGGGAGTAGCCTATCCTACACCAAATGATTATGTACAGCTCCAAGCTGGCGCGATCGTTGCGTACCTGAGGGAGCTCTTCGATGCGCCAGCAACAGAGTAAGGGCTAGGGCATGCACAATGGATCCAACTGGGTCGAAGTGCGTTCCGGGAATACCGGGCCCAAATTTATAGCCACCAGGAATAGAATAGAAAGTTCGTTTGATCACTTAAGTATTTGCATCTCACAGGTTTTCTACACGCAACCTGCCGAGGAGGCAATACAGAATAAATTATAGCACTTTCAAGCCAAAGATATTTGATGTAAATTTTAATTACCTAGGTGCCTAGTTTACCAAATTACAATTAAGGAAAAACAGCTCATAAAGTACCAATGGTTTAAACCTGTATATTTAAATGATTGGACATCGCAACACCTCTTAGTATGCAAAACCAAAATGTAATACACAAAATAGTTTTTTTATTTGTCGTTGTCAGTTTGCGGGATTTCAGTAAATGTGCTCGGTAAATTATCGAGCAAAGCGTCCGAATCAGCGAAACTAAAAACGTAAATGCAGCAGTCGCCGTAATTGGGTAACCACCGCGCATCATTAGGTAATTGCAGCTGGGGCTTGGGGCGCCCGCAGTCGACCGCCCTCGCTGCTCCCGCCCGCCCCAGAACCGCTCGATACTACGAAATCTCGATTACTTTATGCCACATTTTATTTTTATTTCCTGCTAGCAACCTGCATCTTCGCCTAATCTTTTTAAAAATCTAAACGTAAAAAGGTCATATTCATAAATAATACATTCAAATATCTACTCAGCTAAGTAGTAAATTTGAACTACCAGAAAAAATCTGTAAAATATTTAGAAAGATGATGACAAACGCAGTAAAATGCAGTACACGAAAACTCTTTACCTGATAAGAAGGAAGATTACATTTTTATACCTATACTATTTGTGTATCAAACCCGTTGTGTAAAATATGTATTTTAATAGAATTCAATAGAAATCCAGTATTCGTCTTGGTTTCTTTTTATTAGTATCTTTTTGGACAGTTTTTTTTTATTCAACCAGCTAGAAAAATTTAAAAGTGGAATTCAAGTGTGTTCCTATGGTAATTTCCCAGCGAGTCTGTATTGTCCGCTCCGACGGCAGAGGCGTTTCTCACGCCACTCACACCGATTTCTGCTGCACTGTCCACCTATTATATAATTAAATTGAGCTTTGTTTGCTGACGTAATAAAGAAATATTTATTTTTAAATATTGCGGTGTTTCACTGGATGCAATATACTGATAGAATTTAATGCAATTTTCTAGATTGCAATATAAGACAGCATCACTGTTTATTTAAAATAAAAGTTTCTGCGGCTCGCCTCATCTAACTTGAATTTACATTATTGGCATTCACAATAAGTGGCTGTTGCCATCGAGTATATGGCTGGCTGTTACGATAAAATGACTATAATAGATCTAAAGAAAATAAGAAAATAAACGGTTGGACGCTCTATAATTAGCTAAACACAATTATAATATCGAAAAACGCAAAATAGATGGTATAAGAACAAAGAAGCGCAATTATAAATTTATGTCGTGGGATGAGTAAATTGATCAATCGACAAAATGTCATGGGAATTTTGGGCTAGGGCCACTAGGGCTGATTTTCCAGAATGTACCTGAAAAGCATTATAACTTACCTATTTTTTTTATTCTCTACATTTATGCTATAATTTCTTCTCTACCATGGCTGAGGATCATGACTCCTGCAAACCACCGTCTCATTCGAGGTCTTTCACTGCTATCTATCGTCAACGAGTCTTAGTACTTAATGGCATGTCCATAGTATGTTCAGATAGGTTTCATGGTTTTTAGGTTTCATAGTATGTACTTGATCAACCCATCTCACAATCTCATAGTACTTATACACAGAATACTTTTAATCAAAATTTATTATAACAAATATAATAATTAAATTTACTTCGTGTAATTAAATGGCTCTGGTTGTATTAAAGACACTCAGCGATCTCTAACAAACTATCAAGTCTATAAAATAATCGTGACATTATTGGACCTAGGCTTGGCTCCGGACGAAGTTACATTAAGTTTGCCGTTCAGCTTAAGTTAGCTAGCTAGTCGGCTTCACGGGTAGCACAGCTATTACTTGGATCGTGCGGCCAACTATATCATACTAAGGGTGTACGTACCAGATCCCACTCCGTTTGCTTACAGATTACTCTACTTCAAATTGCCTTGTTCAGCTCAATGCTCCGGGTAATACGGACTACAAACACTCCCGTTTAGTTTGCAACATCAAATAGCTATCTGAAGAGATTAAACAGTTTATTCCCTAGCTGGGAGTTTACAAGAATAGGTGCTTTGTGGGATTTCCCTTTTTCATAATGATAATCTCATCAGTAAGTAGTTGAAATGCAATGCAATAATGATTTATGCGATTGATTCTACAGCGGGCCACTGAGTTACGCCAATCCTAATTTTTTTATTTCAACTCTGACGCAGCGTTGTACTGAATTCATAGACGCTGCGTCAGTGCTGAATAGTCTTATGTCCTCTATCAGATAACTGAGGATCGCCATTTGATTAGGTTACGTCCGGTACATCAATTTAGTATACCAATAAATACGGTGTGCGATCATACACTTACTGGTGACATAAAAAAGCGAATGTGATTGGAAATCAGTGCGCACAACACGTGAAAATGATTCGTCCTCCAGGACACTAGCCGTGTCACGCGACATTTTACGAGCCACAAATAATGGTGAACCAACGGGGACAATGTAAAATAAAGCGATCATTTTATCATACGATTTATTGCGGCTCTTATGAACTCGCAAAACACTTGCGACCAAAGCACAGCCAATAAAATACGGTGATTATTCCACACCCTAGAATTGATCCGAATCAATTTATATTATTTACACGCGCTTGTTGGGTATAAATTGAGTTTTTGTGTTTTATGTTTTCCAATTATCCGGCGCGACCCTTTTCACATTGACAGTGTCCCAGTGTTTTGAATGTTTGTTGCTATGAGTGTGGTACGTTGTAAGTACGGATGATGCCACTTAATTCTGAACAACATTTAATAAATTAAGTTTAAATTATGTGTGTTCGATAACAATCCAACTGGGTTTTGAATTCATTGGCGTCTAAAGGGATTCGGGTTTCCTTTTATCCAGAAATCGTAAATTTGTCTAATAAAAAAGTGTTATATATAAATAGAGCAAAACTAGCATTCATTAAATTGGATAAAAGAAGTATTTTATTTGAAGAAACTTACAGCTTAGCCTTTTTCATCTCCTTTTTTTCGTGAATAGGTACTTAACTTTAGGACTTATGATACGATTTAGTGAAATATTTGTCAATCCGCAAGATCTTTTAGACCAGTTTCGGTAGCTTGCTTAGACTTTGGATTTGTTGTCCAGCACTTCCGTAACTGTCCACGTTATGACTTCATATGTCAGGGTCAGGACAGAACAGTAGTAACTGAACACAAAAGACTTTTATTTGATAGCAAATCCATAGCTTTTGCTTAAAGAAAATGTATTAGGGACATCGTTATTTCACCAGCCAGCCAACGACGTCAGAGCAAGTCTACGACCTGTACGACTTCATACCAATTTTATACGATGTCCAATGAATAAGTACAGTTCCATATTATTATAACTAATAATAATATTAATTGTTAAGAGCACGAACTGTCTAACAAACTAGAATCTAAGTAAGTGCTAGTAAAATAAGAACACGCACCTAAGTGTGTCAGATTGCCATCTCACACACTCAAACACACTCAGGGCTTATCATAATATGTCTGTAAGGCCAAAAATCATAATACTACAGTAGCAAATTATTCTACGCTACTTGAAGTTCGTCTAACGAGTTCTCCCAAGTCAGATTTCATGAAAATTAGGTTAATATTGTTTGCATTATTTGCCCTTAGACTTATAATATTTCTTGACTCAAACAGACGTTTATGTAAAATACATGCAAATTTTATCTCCACAATACTCTTGATCAAACACTAAGCATTGAATCAAGTTATAGAAGTTAAATGAAGTCCTTTCACTGTTTACTTTGACATTCAAATGTCAATTGGTCGGGAGACAACATTTTAAATATATAATTGTTCATCCAAATAACTTAGCGACGACGGTTGAAATAGTTTCGCTACCAGGCTGCTACTGTTAGCTTTTATGAGTGTTAAAGTAACACTTTAACGTGGGAAAGAGACGCTGATATGCGTAATTAATAGCTCTGTTCCTTACTGTCGCGAACATATGATTACCATAAATCTACTCGACCACATGGTAGACCTCCTGAGTTGTAGAAAGATGCTATCGTAAAGGCGCAAATATTAATAATAATATCTTGGGACAATCCACACACGGTCATCTGATCCCAAACTAGGCAGAGCCTGTACTATGGAAACCAGACAACTGATACTAATACTTATATAATTTTTTTTTTTGTAAATACATACTTAAATAGATAAATAACACCCAGACACACCGGGAATCGAACCCACGACCCATCGGTTAGCGGACAGGGTCACTAACCACTAGACCAACGGGCCCGACCAATGACAGCTCTTTTGGCTATGTTAAAATAATCTTATTATTGTGTAAGAAAGAAATATAGCTATAAATTGCGTATATCTGTGTCTCTGTACCACGTAAAAGTAAGATTATTTTAACACCGTCATAAGAGTTTACGGTAAGGAGTGACTCTTACTCATGTGACACGATTTTGAAACACATCATACATAATTTGTCTGCTTGTATTTTGGCATTGACATAAATACTAAGGAACCATTCATGCCGCATTGGTAAGAATCAGCAAGATTTTCTAGGGTTGGTTATCCAGAGTGCGAGCATTGTTGTTTGACGGGCCCGTTGGTCTAGTGGTCAGACACCCTGCCTGCTAACCGATGGGTCGTGGGTTCGATTCCCGCCAAGTGTCTGGGTGTAGTTTATCTATTTAAGTATGTATTTACAAAAAAAAAAGTATATAAGTATTAGTATCAGTTGTCTGGTTTCCATAGTGCCTAGTTTGGGATCGGATGACCGTGTGTGGATTGTCCCAAGATATTATTATTATTATTATTGTAACACCATTCCAGGAACCTTTTTGCGCTTCCTTATTTAGGTACATACATGTAAAAGCAACTCAAATAAATACCAGTCGGTATTACACGAGATGACGGCAAGAGGCCTGATGGTGTATACCATGGCAACATGGAAAGCCGTTGGTGTGGGATGCGACATGTGTCAACACACTTGCTGCGTCCCACACCCCGGCAACTTGCAAGGCGGCTGGAGGGGCTGCGGCGACCGCTAGTGATGCAAAGCGACGCAAGTATGTAGCTCTAGGTTCGAGCTATATATTTGTGCCCTTTGCGGTGGAGACCATGGGACCTTGGTCTCATGAGACGCACGGTTTGTGGAAAGAAATTTCATCCAAACTTATCGAAGTCTCAGGAGACCGCCGGGCTGGTAGCTTTTTCTGCCAACGTATAAGCTTGGCCATACAAAAGGGTAATGCTGCCAGTCTTTCAGGTACCCTTCCCTCTCAGTGCGGCGACAACTTCGAGGATGTTTTTTACCTAGTTTAAGTATACATATTTGTAAATAAACTGTAATTTTTTAGTTTCAATAAATATTTTACTTCAATAATAAATACCTACATATTAAAATTGCTCCATGATTTTATTTGTATTTGTATCTATATCTATCTATACATATTATAAAACAAAGTCGCTCTCGCTGTCTGTCTGTCCCTATGTATGCTTAAATCTTTTAAACTGCGCAACGGATTTTGATGCGGTTTTTATTAATAGATAGAGTGTTTCTTAAGGAAGGTTTATATGTATAATACATGCATAATATAGTAGAGAAACACTGATAATTTTTGAGGTTTCTAATGTGATGTCGTAAATAAGCACATTTTTTTGCGCTTACATTGCAAACGCTGGCTGAACCCTACGAGATAGATCAAAATAATGTACTACAGTATTGTACATATTAACAAGGTCTACAAAAAAGTTCGCAATGATATATGTTTATCTCTTAGAGATAACCCACAATAACCATTTTTTATCCTTTACTTTTTATGACAAATAATTAACTATTAATAAATTGTTGTTAGCATGAATTTGTCCCTTCTTCAATATAACATAAACTTCACTAATATATACACCAATGACAAAAAAGCTGTGAATGTTGTTCATACCGCTAGGTTAAAGTTAAGCAACATAAGGCTAGGTCATTAAATAGATGGGTGAATCGATTTGTATGAAATTTTGTGTACATATCGGGTAGGTCTGAGAATAAAATCGTAAAGTATATTTCATGCCGCTAGGTTTAGCAACATTAGCCAAGGTCATTACATAGATAGGTGACGGGCGGCGGCGACTCCGAAGAGGACGGTGACGGGGTTGCAAGCCCCGTCCCTGTGATCATGGTGCCAGGTTCCCGGGGGGCTATAATGCGCACTGAGGGGTATTTGGTGCATATCCCACTGGAGGGCCCAGGTCTCCCCTCATATATGGCGATGCGACAGCCGCAGGGGTTTAAATGGGTAAGAATCCCAGATACCAGATACCATGATTAACGAGGATATTTAGAACGAGAGGAAAGAGAGGGAGAGGGGATTCGAGGAGAGAGTGATAGGGTGAGGGATAGGGGGATTAAGGTAGAACAAGGGGAGAGTGAGGGGGAGCAAGGTGGTAGAAGAGAGAGGGGGACGGGGTTCAGAGAGGGGACAACGGGGAGAGGAAGAGGGGGACTGTGACGGGGACCGAAGCGGGAAAGGGGAAAGAGAAAAGAGAGAATTAGAATTAGATTTTTCTTATAAGTGAGAGAGAGATGGAGAGAGAAATAAATCAAGGGAGGGGGGAGAAAAGGGGAGCAAATTGTAATAAAAGCGCGGGCGGAGCTGCGCGGGTCAGCTAGTACATATTATAAAACAAAGTCCTCCGCCGCTTCTGTCTGTCCCTATGTATGCTTAGATCTTTTAAACTACGCAACGGATTTTGATGCGGTTTTTATTAATAGATAGAGTGATTCAAGAGGAAGGTTCATATGTACAATACATGCATAATATAGTAGAGAAACACTGATAATTTTAGAGGTTTCTATTGTGATGTCGTAAATAAACACTTTTTTTTGCGCTTACATTGCAAACCCTACGAGGTTGATCAAAATAATGTACTACAATATTGTGCACCATAATAAGGTCTACAAAAAAGTCTGGGATGGTATATGTTTATCTCTTAGGGATAACCCACAATAACTGTTTTCTATCCTTTACTTTTTATGAGAAATAATTAAAATTAACTAATAATAAATTGTTGTTAGCATGAATTTGTCCCTTCGTCTATGTAACGTAAACTTCACTAATATTTACACCAATGACAAAAAGCTGTGAACGTTGTTCATACCGCTAGGTTAAGCAAGGTCATTAAATAGATGGGTGAACCGATTTGTATGAAATTTTGTGCGCATATCGGGTAGAATCTGAGAATAGGTTGTAAAGTATATTTCATGCCGCTAGGTTATGCAACGTTAGGCAAGGTTATTACATAGATGGATGACGGCGGCGACTCCAAGGAGGACGGTGACGGGGTAACGAGCCCCGTCCCTGTGATCACGATGCCAGGTTTCCGGGGGCTATAATGCGCACTGAGGTGTATTTGTTGCAGATCCCACTGGATCTAGGTCCCCCCTCTTACGTGGTGATGTGACAGCCGCAGGGGTTTAAGTGGGTAAGAATCCCAGATACCGTAATTGACGAGGATATATAGAACGAGAGGAGGGTGCAAGAGAGGAGAGAGAGGGAGAGAGGGTCGAGGAGGGAGTGATGGTGAGGGATAGGGGGATTGAGGTGAAGGAATAGGGAAGTTAGGGGGAGCAAGGTGGGAGAAGAGAGAGGGGGAGGGGGATCATAGAGGGGACAACGGGGAAAGGAAGAGGGGGAGTATGATGGGGACCGAAGCGGGAAGGGGAAAGAGAGAGGAGAGAGAGAGAGAGCATAGAATTAGACTTTATTAGAGAGAGATGGAGAGAGAAATAAATAAAGGGAGGAGGGAGAAAAGGGGAGCAAAATATAATAAAAGCGCGGGCAGAGCTGCGCGGGTCAGCTAGTAATTATATAAAATGACAGAGCAACCTTTAAAGTAAGTAATTACTTAAGATTTTTTACCTAATGTCGATGCGAGCTGGTACCCGATGGTAGGTGAAGTACCAGTATAATATGGCCAGTAAACCTGTTCTGCCAATTACCACTTGATACATTGGAAAATAATGATCTTGGGTGTTGTTATACCAGCTACCCTCACTCTGTCTGGTCGGCCTTTTGCACCTAGTACAGGGTACACGGTAAAAAGACCTATCATTCTAAAGAAAGACATAATTGGCTAGTAGCTTCGAGCGATGTGGCCTGCCCATTGCCACTTCAACTTACAGATTCTGAGAGCTATGTCGGTGACCTTAGTTCTTCGGCGGATCTCCACATTTCGGATTCAGTCGCGCAAAGAAACTCCGAGCATAGCTCTCTCCATGGCTCGTTGTGTGACTCTGAACTTTTCTAAAAGGTCAGCCGTTAGAGACCACGTCTCAGTACCATATGTCATCACGTGTGTGTTGCCAGTGATGACATATGTATAAATATAAATAGCGGTAAATACCGCTGGCTATCGGAAAATATTTATTAGTATAGGCGATGCAAATGGAACCTAGCGAAGTGGGAGCGTAGCGCGTTCGCGTAGCGTTGTTTACCTACTCATGTGGTTGCATAGCACGATATCGTAGCGCGATATCGTAGCGCGATATCGTAGCGCGATATCGTAGCATAGTCACGTAGCCGTAGCAGTGCGACGCAACGGGGACGCGATACTTCAACGAACAAAATGTTCGCCTCCACTCGGCGAGATATGTCAAAGCACCCACACTCCACCAACTCACATGTATGCTTACATTATTAATCATAATAATAGCACCTACTCCTCAACCATCTAAATTTAATTAATTAAGCACTACTAAATATTGTAGACACACAGCTAACCGACGACGATGAAACGTTAACAATGTTATTGTTTTAGTGGATTTAATCCAACAATGGCGGATGGCCCTAATATTAATTTGAATGTTTGGTTGAAATCCTCAGGCAAGGTCGTTGGCTTTTACGATGTATTAATTTAACGAAGCGCGAAGTTTGTCTTGAGTAGAAATGAAATTTGATTTGATGTGTTCCCGTCGAGGATTAATTTATAACTTTTCAAATCAATTTTATCTGATCCGACGTCTCGAAAATAATTTGACGTTTAGAATCAACTAAAAGGATTGAATAATGGCGGCAGTGATAAACTTAATCTGGCTATAGGAAGTTAACCGTCTGTTTGGAACGAAATTTTCAAAGTAAATACGAAATTTTAGAACACTGTGTGTAATCAGCTAAGGGCCACGATACGATCCTTTTCAAACTTTATAAGATATCTAACTGAGTAGAAAGGACTCTGATGTCGATATTCGATCTTGATACTTGTACTTGTATTTTCCGTTTCTCTGCAAATATTTTTCTAACGGTTGAGTTTTCTATAACAACGGCTTACCATGTCACAAGCTATGTAATTCTTTAATCTACTTATATAATATGAATTAGAAGGTTACTTTTACTTGATATTTATTTGCTTTTGTAGCGATAAAAGTAAAAAAAGTAATAAAAAATATATAAGTATGTACCAATTTTTTAAGTAAGCGTGTTATAAATATGGCAAATTAAACTTAACATTTTTATTTATTTAAAAAAAAAATACTTACAATAATAAGGTAAGAAAAGTACCTATTTCAACGCTAACACGACATTAACTTTACAATTCATAATTTATTGCAATAATGGTACTAAGAAATTATTTTAGGTACCAAAAACATTGTTAATCCTTGTTGTTGATCCACTTTTATTAATCCTTGACCTAAGAAGTCTATTAAATTTTTTGGTATCATAAGTTTCTTACCCGTGGGGTGTCCGGGTAAGAATAGCAGGTGCTATTAGGAGATGGGTAGGTACCCATCTCCTCCCGCTGGATGTCCGTAAGAGATGACTAAGTGAAAACAAGAATACGGGCAGCAGGGTCTTTCTCCTACCATCTATATTGTGATCCCCAAGACGCCTGCCAAGCATTGGGATTATGGCAACCCCTCCCTTCTAGGGGGAGGCCTTTGTTCACTACTACTCTAGGCTGATGAAGTTTCTTAAATTCTTGCGGCAGATTAATTTACTAAGTTTTATTCATTACTTTGTAAGTGCACTTAAAACACATAACACAAGCCTACATGAATAACTTGATTACAACAACACCATCGCCCTGATACAGGAGCCGTGGATCAGAGGCGGTGTCGTGTGCGGACTCTCCAGTATTGGCGGTAAGCTCTTTCATTGTACTGTTGAGAATTCCAGGGCGTGCATATATGCATCCCGTCCCATAAACACACAACCACTACTGGACTTTTGCTCTAGAGACTTTTGTGCTATTAGATTAACTCTGAATCAGGGAACGGACAACATCGACCTGATTATCTGCTCGGTATACATGCCGGAGGGGGATGATGCACCTCCCGAAGGCATTCAACAACTTGTCAGGCTCTGCGAAAGCAAAGGACTTGAACTAATCATTTCAACTGATTCCAATGCTCATCATCCTCTATGGGGCATGGAACAAAGCAACAGTAGAGGCAACCAACTTGTTGAATACCTTCTTACAACTAACCTTGAAATTATAAATACAGGAAATGAACCCACCTTTGTTGGCAGACGTTGCAGGACAATTATCGACCTAACGTTGGCCACACGCAAGGCGGCGGACCTCATCTCCGGCTGGCATGTGTCGAGCGAGGCATCATGCTCGGACCATAGATGGATCCGCTACGATATACAGGTAACTTTAAAAACAGACATCGTGCTCAAAAGACTACCTCGTAAGACTAATTGCTTATTATACAGCAAAAAGGTAGAAGAGGGCCTTGCTACATTAAACACTACCACCAGATTGGAGGGAGAACTACAGATAGAGGAACAGGTAACAAACCTTCACCAAACTCTTATCGAAGGGTATCACGCAGCATGTCCAGCAGTTGCACCGCGCAACGACGCCAACAGCGGACAACGCTGGTGGGGACCTGAACTGCAAAGGCTTCGTGGACAGGTGAGGAAAAGATTTAACAGAGCTATGAACACCAATTCCGACGAGGAGTGGGACAGGTGTAGAAATGCTAAGTCCAAATACAAAAAACGTATAAGGTACTGGCGCTCTACATCGTGGAGGAACTTCAGCAGTGGTATCACCTCGAACAGACAAGCTAACAGAGTAAGGAAGCTGCTAGCAAAACAAGGTCCATGCGTGACAGGTAACCTTCGTAAACAGGATGGCACTATGACTACGTGTCAAGATGAGACGAACGGTGTACTCCTACAAACACACTTTCCGGGTTGTCAAATCATCTCGAACCACACCTGGGGAGAACTTGGTACACAAGCCTCGGATAGAAGCTGTCAAGTGGCTGAGAGCGTAGTCACCTTGGAGAAGGTGAACTGGGCCATTAACAGTTTCCAACCATTTAAGGCAGCAGGTCCAGATGAAATCTTCCCCGCGTTGCTACAATGGGGAGGAGAATATGTCACCAACATACTAACCCAGATACTACAGGCCTGCCTGGCACACCAATACATTCCGATTCGGCGGCGGTTTGTGGAAGTGGTATTCATACCCAAACCAGGTAAAACGGACTACACTAATCCGAGATCCTTCAGGCCAATAAGTCTGACCTCATTTCTTCTGAAAACCTTAGAAAGGCTCTGCGATTGGGAATTACGCGGAGATGCCTTAATTAACATTCCGATTCACAAGCATCAGCATGCATATAGTGCAGGGAAATCAACGGACTCAGCGCTACACCAAGTGGCGGGTAAGATAGAGAAAGCCCTCCAGGACAAACAAATCTGCTTAGGCACCTTCATTGATATAGAAGGGGCCTTTGACAAAACCGATGTCTTGATTGACTGGATTATTAACATGCTCGGTAACAGAGCTATTACTATTAAAGGCAACGACAGCTCCCACGCAGTGGCAGTAAAGGGCTGCCCACAAGGAGGAGTCCTCTCACCACTGTTATGGAACCTAGTGGCCAATGAACTTATCAGCGAACTCAATGCCAGGTACTTTTATACCATAGGCTACGCTGATGACATAGCCATACTCACTGTGGGCAATCAGGCGAGTATTGTATGCGACATAATGCAAGCAGCACTGCGTACGGTTGAGAGGTGGTGTAAGTACCAAGAACTGACTGTGAATCCAGCGAAGACTGAACTAGTCATGTTCACCAACAAAAGAACGGTAGGTAACTACCACTTACCCAAGCTGTTCGGAACCAAATTACGTCTATCAAAGGAGGTTAAATACCTGGGGGTAATCCTAGACAGTAAACTGAACTGGAGCAGTCATGTAGAGAGTAAGATTAAAACTGCCGAGATTGTTTTGTGGCAATGCCGTAGAATGGTAGGCAGCAGGTGGGGCTTAACCCCGAAAATACTCTTATGGCTCTACACGACTGTTATTCGCCCCTTGCTTACCTATGGAGCCCTGGTCTGGTGGACCAGAACTAGACAGTCAAACTGCATAGGAAGTCTACAGACGTACAGAGATTAGCATGTAGGGCGATTACAGGGGCGATGAGAACGGCACCCACGGCCGCTCTGGAAGCCATGCTAAACATCCCTCCATTACATATGTTTATACAACAAGAGGCAGCACTAGCGATAGTCAGTCTGAAACACCTTAAACTGCTAGACCATGGCAAGGTAAGACATAGCGCTATCATGGAAGAGGCATGGATTGAGACCCCACTCCTGGAGGCAGTGAGCGACAGGGTCAAGGCCACTTTCATTTTCGACAAAAAATACAGGATACACTTAGATGGATTCACTGGCACAGGCCATACTGAGGAGCTGTGTATTTATACTGACGGCTCCAAAACTAAGTCGGGCACAGGCGCTGGCGTGTTCTCGGACGATTTAAACATACACCTCTATACATCACTGGGTAAATATAACACTGTTTTTCAAGCAGAGTGCATGGGTATTCTGCTCGCAGCTAGCCAAATTCTCACAAGAGATCTTCGCGAGTACAATATAAGGGTGCTCTCTGACAGCAAGGCGGTTCTTCAAGCTCTTAATAGCAATACAACAACTTCTAGTCTTATACAGGAGTGCCCCTCAACCCTAAACAAAGTAGGTAACTCTAATCTGCTTACCCTACAGTGGATTAGGGGACACAGCGGTGCCCGAGGCAACGAGGCGGCAGACGAACTAGCCAGGAAAGGTTCAGAGTCGACCCCGGTAGGACAAGAACCTATTATTCCTCTACCATTGAACTGGTTCAAAGCCACTTTGCGGCGCACGAGCCAACAACATCAATCATACTGGGAAAACCTTGGGGATTGTAGACAGGCTAGACTTGCGCTACCCCAAGTCGACCCGTACTTCTCCAAAGGTATTATACGGCTGAGTAGACCTAAGATCCGCCTGGTAACAGGTGCACTAACGGGTCATGGCAACTTTAATAGACACCTGTTTAATCTAGGTATCACTGACAGTCCACTATGCAGAGATGCAGAGCATGCATGGAGGAGGAAGAAACAGCTGCCCACGTGCTGCTGAACTGCAGTGGGGCGGCAACTTACCGGGCGACGCACCTGGGCACACCAGGTTGCCTCCGGGAGGTCTCCGGCAACATCAAGCGGCTTGGAGACTTCCTGGTGGAGCTGGGATGGCTGTACCCTCAACACAAAATAGGCGCTTAGTCGTCGAGTTGTGGATACGCCTGTACGAAGAAGAAGAAGAAGAACTTGATTACAAATTTTAAGATCTAACGTAGTACGGCCTTTATCGTGATCCTTAGAAAACACCCTGTTATTATGTATATTAATAGGTAAATGCCGCGCCGACAAAGCGTGGATACTAACTAAGGAAACCACATCAAAAGCCATCAAGTAGTTTCAGTCTTATACGAATAAACAGACAGACGCAGATATTTATACCATAAATAGTAATTATTTGCTATTCTGCTGTTTGCCCAAACATAGGTATGTAACAGTAATTCCAATTATGGTCGTCTTGAAGGAATTTGTAGTCAATAATTCAACCAAACAAAACATATTTTTTTACGTCAATTTCTACTGGGTGTTTAAAATGTTTACTATCAAGGTCCCGGTAAACCTTATAATTTTGCATGATTATAACAAAAATTATTGTAGTATTGTGTATTGTTATTCATTAAAATAACAATTAGACTACAGAATATAGACCGTAATCTTGTAACGGAATGAGCGACGACTGGACTTCGTACGAACGTACGACGTCGTCCTCTTTAACCCTGCAGTCTAACTACTGACATGAATGGCTTTACGCAATAAATTTAATGCATGATATACGAGGACGATTATCTACCACTTTCATTGTCTAATTAATGTAGCGTTAAGATAATATGAGTATCCTCGTCCCTTGCATATATGCCTGGCGTTTATAATATGTTGGTGCAAAAATTCCTTAAAATACAGTAATCAATAATCAGTAGTCTTAAGAATCATGTCCATCATCGTGTTAGTTAGTACTTGAAATAATAATTAACCAACAAAATTCAAATTCACAAGTTTTAGACTAATAATAAAAAAAGATTGAAACGAGATTGCAAAGCTAATACCTACGTCTTCTTTTAGCTCTTACGAGTGTAAGAAATATAAATTAAATGTATTTTTTTAAAAGAGGTCACTTGAGATCATCGGTAAAAACATCTAAACTAATTCATTAAAAAGTATAATAAGTACAATTATTAACCCCAACATTCATATTATAAATACTAATCATAAAGTAATGTGGCGTTGAGAGTGAATTTCAATAATGGCTTTTTAATTTTGGCTGCAATAAAGAATATTACTAATAATCACAGTATATTTGTTTTTACGTTTTTTTAACAAATATTAAAATCGGCATACTATCTAAACAAGATTAGCTGTCACGGCCCGAAAAGTGGTCACGAAAATAGAGCTACGGAGACGGTTGTGTCGCTATTTCAAATTAGTACGAGCCGACAACAGCTAGCGTAAAGACGTATCGAAATACCTCATTTGCATCTAAAAACTGCCTTATTACACGTCGTAACAGCAACATTTCATACGGAACATATATTTCCCATTAGTAGTGGTTAATAGTATTAGATTAAATTATAGATATCTTGTAAGATACTACTAAAACACGAAATAATAAATATTTCTTTAAATATCTCTGCTACTAGTCCGCCAACCGCCAAGCTACGGCCGACCAAATTAAGTTTGCCGCTACTGTCTAAACAAAACACTCAAACTACACGTAGTTCTCATAAGATTATAGTTCAATTCTCGTTGCGCCACCAGCAAAGATAAGTTGGTCAGCCTACGTTGAGACTTGTTCGGTCGCCCCCCGTGCCTCCGGTTATCCCGTTCTCCCTATCGCGCGTTGTCCGTCACTATCCCTGTCTCGTTCGTGGCGTGGCTTGAACGGTACTACTGGTATAATGCGCTACGGTAGGAACATCGTAGAAATAGTTTTAACGCTATACATCGTTGTTTTTGTAGCGTAAATATTGATACAGCATTGTACAAAAAAATTAATGTACAATGACCATTGCGCCTATAAAAACCGTTTACATCCTGCGCAGTCCCGGACGGGTCACTCGGGCTCTTACATTCATACGGAATATTTAAGCTATCACTGCCATATTTCGGATGAAGTTTAGTAGGTGACTGCTTATCTGGTTACTTATTATATACTAGCTGACCCACGCAGCTCCGCCTGCGCTATTTTTACGTTAACTAAACATTTAATAACAGACATTCGCATCGAATACATAACCCTCTTTTTTATAGTCGGTTAAAAACTGGGACCCACTTTTTACTTACTCTCCCAAGGACGGACCCGTTTAGTTCAAATGGCGTTAAACGGTCACCCATCTATTTAATGACCTTACCTAACGTTGCTTAACCCGATCGATTACAAAACCTTGATAACAACACTCTATGAGTGTTCCCTTACTAATATTTATTATATTATAAAGAAAAATTGATAAAATCGGACCAAGCGTATAACCAAGTACCCATTTTGACTTTAATTCCCTCTCCCAAAAGAACCGTGCTAGATTACGGGATAAAAAGTATCCTATGTCCTACCTCGTAGTAAGATCTCAAATCATGGCAAGTTTCATTTGAATCCATTCAGTAGTTTCGGCGTGATGCTCAGCCGTGATACAGACAGACAGACAGACAGACAGACAAAAATTAAAAAAATTACATTTTCGGCCTCAGTATCGGTTATAGAATGCCCTCCAAATATAATTTTCAAAATATCTTCAATGTACAGAATTGGACCTGTTACAGTTTGATTATAAGTATAGATTGTTATTATATATTGTTATTTTCGATGAATGTTAATGACGAATAAAATGGGTTATTGCACAGATTAGATAGTTATATGTTTACAACAGATAGGACAGCTCAGAGCTTAGCCAAAGCCGTAACGAATTTTGGTATCCATGACGTTAGCTCGCTAGAGGCACTGTTGTGCATTGCGTAGCGCTGTACCTATACAACTTTGAGTATACAATTAAGCGATCTTATCGATATCGATAATTTCTATCGACAGTATAGTGATGTACAAACCATATATATTCATTTCCAAATTAAAATTATAAAAAAAAAGCCATATTGGCTTTTTCTCGAGGGATTAGACAAATAAAACAACTGTATTTATTATTGCTTATATATCCCATTTTTTTTTTAAAAACTTATAGGCTAAAGTTTGGACACCGTTCACTTAAACTTATTTTAAGCTGGACTCTCCCACCCAATATTTGGTTAATACCTCTACACCAATTAAAAAATTGTAATCCTAGTTAATATAAACTTATTTTTTAAGCACTTATGGGTGCGACAGCTTAACAATTCCACGTCTCTATCTTGATATAATTTTCCTTTAAGCTTCAACAAACATTTTTTATAACAATTTACAGCCTATTTTAATAATTTTGTAAATTTATAATCACAGAAAAAGCCACAATAAGTATGTAGATGGATATAGAATATTTGTTTTTCAATTTTTCTTGTATATGGAATTAAAGTCTGCATATTTATCATGTCTCGTCACCATTGTTTTTCGGCATTAATTAGTCTACTCAACTTAATTTAACATGTAACCTGCAGTAAATCCTCAAACATTACAATTGATTTTATTTCTATTTCCTTGAGGATTCTCTGCAGGTCTTTGTGTTGGGATATTGCGGCTTTGTTTACAACATTTTCACTATTTATTTCTTCTGGAGGACATGTGGACTATAATTGTTCTAAATTAATTATTGTTGTCCCCATGTCCTTTTCACAAGTTCCATGATTGGAATGAAAACTTAACATGTTTGTCATAATCAAAGATTTAAAAGAGTTTTGGAATGTTTATAAGTCTGAATTATTATTCCTATACAGGTTTTCAAGGGTGCCCGATTTAAATTTCTAATACAAAAGAAATAGACCCCCTCTAAGAAAACAAAATGTCAGTAAGTCACTTCAGGCTTTCTAATATGGTTATTCAATTTTTAATAAGCATTATTTTTTGTGCCTGCATGTTCTCTATGAACTTACTTATGTTTTAAACAAAAACTTTTATGTGGACAATTCATTTGACTGGCCTGTTGGTGAAGTGGTTAGACACCTTGGCTGCTACTTAATAGGTTGTGGGTTTGATTTCCACCAAGTGTCTGGATGTTATTTATCGATTTACAATACAAGTATGTATTTGTAACAATTGTCCAGTTACCATAGTGCAGGCTCTGGCTTGTTTGGGATCAGATAACCGTGTGTAATCTACACAAGTTCCATTGTCACTTCCCAGGATATTATTATTATTTTGACAGCCACTCTCATTTTTCCACACACACTTCTTGCTCTTGACCAATTGCTATCAAAAAGTTTGTCAACAAATTCAACACCGTCTTGCTCTCTCTGTGTTTACAGCAGTGACACTCACTGCACTTCTATCATATCGTTGACCTGTAATCAATATAATTTTCTTTTGAAATACAGTATCCAAATACTACCATATGTGTATAATTTATGTGTTAATATAATATATTTTGTAGCAATATTTCACCACTATTGCGAGATATTCAGCCTATGCCTATGTATTACTGTATTCAGACATGAAGGGCAATCCGCTGAAGAATTATTTATATATTTTACTTATAACTATTTATGTCATCATCAGCACCCGAAAAACGTCCACTGCTGAACAAAGGGTGAGTCCCCTTCGAAGGGAGGGGTTTCCATAATCCCCACGTTTGGCAGGCGGCTTGGGGATCTCAGTATTAGGTGGTAGATAATCCAATTGAAAGACCCTGCTGCCAGTCTGCTTGTTTTCTTGAGTCGCCTGTTAGGGCCCCCAAATGGGAGGAGATGAGTGGGTGCTATTCTTTCCTGGACACACCACACACCATTACCATTTATGTAATATTTTGTAATTAAATTGGTATATCTTTTGCTATGTTTATTTACTTACCAGTTGCCTTTGAGGTAGGTACAGCTGCAGTTGATGGGCTTAGCAGGCCCATCCGTCGCTCTTTGATCTTCATCACATTCATCTTAAGTTTTAAGATAAAGATTTCATTCACATAGTGGCGTTGAATACATCTGATCAGATGAAAATGTTTAACAGTTCTTTATATTATTATAGAAGTTGTATGCTGTCATATGTTATTATGTATAAATTATAGCAAAAAAATCTTACCTTAAAACCAATAGGCTTTGTTGATAGTCCTGCTGTAATTTCCTCTTTGATAATTAAGGTAGGTTACGCGTTGTAGTCTTTTTGGCAATTATGGAACCTTCATTCAAGTGTCGTACAATCGTATTTCTTATTTGTTGACTTGACTTCTGGACAATGAACTCGTTTCTTTCTTTCCGGTGTCTCGTTTTGGTAAATTCAATAGCATAGCCATAGCGAGAGTCGAACACACACAAATCACAAGCAATATCGGCGTCAGTTTATATTCGTCTGTCCAATTCCAGGTCGCGTAAAATACTGTTACTTTGAAATCTAAGATAGAAATCCAGTCTTCCTGAAACACCCGTACAAATGAAGAATAAACTCACAACCACAACCGTACGTAACTAAAACGTCAATCAAAGTCGTCCGTCAAACTAAACGTCTCAATCCAACATGGCCGCCTGGTTAAAAGCGCCATCTGGTGATCATTCGTCATGGATACCCAAACTATTACGAGAGAGGACCAATGTCCTAGCTGTCATACCCGTGGGTTATTGTGTGAAAGTAGCTAGGTACGTTTCCTATACGATTGCCAAGTCTCGTACGGAGTCTACCACCATTGATCGTAATCTTATTTGAGCGAGTTATAGGATCGGAGGTAAAAACTGCTTACCTATATCTGCGTCTCTTTTCCATGTAAAGGTAAGATTATTTTAATACTGCCATATGAGCTACGGCTTCCTCTTTCGTCCAAGCATTCATCGAGTAAAGATGTGTGTAAATTTTTCCTCTGCTAAATTACTACTTTGCCAAGCAAATTTGATTTTTAGCAGTTATCAATTACAAAGTTAACAAGTGCTAAATTTGTTTGTACTACTATTATTTAAACGAACATGCAACGGTGCGAGTCCTGCGAGTGACCACAATACCTGCTGTTACGCACCTACTCAAATAATTGCTATCTCACTCCTGCGCTAGTAATCTGCGCTTGAATTCGCACACAAGAAACATACCCACATAATTTAATTATAATTTAATTACTCGTACACCTGATAAATCTTTTTCCGTTCCTGATATAACTGCGATGGAATACAATTCGCCGACAAAACACATAACCTCGCGTAATAAAAAGAGAAAAGCAGAGGCTTTCTCAGACTCGCAAATTGAAGAAATTTTTAAGAACTTGAAAAGCAAAATGATTGATTTATTTAAACAATTTACTCAAGTACAAAGTCAGCAAACAAGCGAGATTCTATCTACCTTAAAAGATATCCAATCAAGAAATAATAATTTTCAAAGTGCAATCTCATACTTAAACGAAGAAAATAGTGAACTGAAGCTAAAAATTCAAGAATTGGACATTAAAATGAAAAAGGATAACGAGCAAATAGTTTTATTGGAAAACCGACTCGAAGAAAAACAAAGAACCGAGAGAAAAAACTATATCGAAATGAAGATTGTATACCACTGAAAGGCGAAGAAACAAAAAAAAAACTACGTGATATGTTGAATATACTAACGGAAAACTTAGGCCTTAATTTTGAAAAATCTGATATTAACGATATAATAAAAACAAGGAAAGACAAAAAAGGAAAATACACGATTTTTGTGGAATACACTAATAACTTTATCAAGAATGACATAATGAAAGCAGCAAAAACGTTAAACCTCAAAAACAAAACAAACCGATTGAGTGCCAAACATCTGGGAATAAAATCAAATGCGGATGTTCCAATATTTATTACAGAAAATCTAACTCCGAAAGCAGCACGGCTTTACTTCCTCGCCAGAGACCTGCCAGCGGCAAAAAAATACAGCTACTGTTGGACAAATTTCGGAAAAGTGTATTTACGAATGAACGACGACTCATCGATCATCAATATAACAAATGAGCTTCAAATACAACAATTAGTAAATAAGTGACTAATAGTTCTTATATATGTTATCGGATCATGCATCAATTATTGTAAGTTTTTTATAAGTCTTTGTATCGCCATCACACAGTTAATCATATCAGTCCTATATATGCTAAATAAGTACGTAAGATTCGCCAAAATATCATTAACTACGCTACAAATAATAATGAAATTAACCATTAATAAAGAATTACCTATGTCCTACAAATGTAAACATTGTATTAATGACTCAGCTAACCTATTTAAACTTACGGTTACTCTTTACCTTAACCACTATAAACCTACATGCACAATAAAATTCTCACACTGTAACGTCGTAACCTTCTACCATAATTAATCATAAATGGATTTACATGAATCAGTATTACATGAATTAGATAATTCGAATCACACATGCGCTTTTGAATGTCTAATTCACGAACTATCCAAGCACTTACCTGTAGAAAAACCATACCTATCGATTATATCACAAAATATCAGGAGTGTCCACAAACAATCCAATATAGATGACTTAGACATAAACCTTCACATATTAAAACAATTTATTGACATTATCGTACTAACTGAATGTAGAATAAATGTGGATAAACCGATGCCCCAAAAACCTGGATATGTTACCTATAACTCTACAACAAAAACTAAACAAAACGATGGCGTTGTCGTTTTTGTAACAATTCAGCTGTCTACTCAGTCAATGAAATACCATTGTATGGAGCAACTTGCCTCGAAATTTCTATATTAAACTACGTAATCTTGTGTATTTACCGTTCTCCATCTGAAAGAAACCCAAATAATTTTATTTCATCACTTGATAACCATTTAAGCGCAATTCAAAAAATAAAAATATTATCATAACAGGCGATATCAACATTAATATAATGGACGGAATAAATGATAATCACTGTAACCTATACCTCGACATGCTAGCTTCTCATGGCCTGCTACCAGGTCATAGATTGGATACTAGAATAAATAGCTGTCTGGACTACATAATAACAAACCTTAACCCCAGTAATTTTATAGCAAAAATCACGGTTCTTGATACGACGATTACTGATCATAAGATGACTAGCATACATATTTATTGTAATAAAAGAGTTTATAAGGCCCCTAAAACAAAAACAGTAACTAACTACCCTAATGCCCTAAAAACATTACAGTCAAACATAACTCCCGAATTAATGTCTATACAGGACCCTGAGTTATTGACTTCTAACTTAATAAATATAATTACAGATTCGCTAAACAATAATACTAAAATAGTAAAAATTACTAACAGTAAAAAATAATTAAACCGTGGATTACGCCAGGAATCCTTAAATGCATTAAAAACAGAAATCTATTACAAAAGAAATTAAAGCTAGATAATACAAATGAAATACTTAAGATCACATATCGTAGATACCGGAACTTCTGTAATAATTTAATAAAAAAACTAAAAAGACAGTAAAAATACAGTAAAAAAGACAGACCAAAGGGACCTTTTAAACTCATCAAAATCCAGTAACAAAATACTTTGGAAAAATATTAAAAGCATCACTAACCTAAATAAACAAAAAAAGGATAATATTGAACTAATTAACACAGCGGACAATCCCAAAGAATCAGCAAATCATATAAATAATCTTTTTAAAAATATTGGTATGTTTTTGGCCTCCCAAATAAAAAATAACCACGACGAATTAAATGGTTACCTCCGGTCACTTCCTTCACAACCAAATTCTATTGGCATTATCGAACCCGAAATCCACGAAATTGACTCTTTAATCACTAAACTCAAATCACAATCAGCTGTTGGCTGGGATAACATTCCTACAATATTCCTAAAAATGGCAAAAAATGAACTGGCCCCCATCTTTCTAAACTTATTTTTAGATTAGGTACATTCCCTACGCTCCTAAAAAATCTATAATTCACCCTATTTTTAAAGACGGGGACAAGCGAGATATAAATAACTACAGGCCTATAACAGTACTTCCAGCAATCTCTAAAATAATCGAAAAATTAATAAACAATAGACTTTTGCAATATTTAAAGAATTATAATTTATTATCTAATACCCAATATGGTTTTCGTGAAAACTTGAGTACCGAAGATGCCATCCTGGAACTTACACAAAATATAGCAAAAAATATTGACGATAAAAAGAAAAACCTGTGTATTTTCCTTGATATAAAAAAAGCATTTGATTCCGTATATCATCCTATCTTACTAAGAAAACTAGAAAAAATGGGCGTAAGAGGTGCCTTCTTAAACTTACTCACAAACTATCATAGTGGTCGCGCCCAAATGGTTAAACTAAATTCGAACACTACTAGTGATGACACCATCATCTAACTACTCAATTCCTCAAGAAAGTTTACTTGGCCCAACCCTTTTTTTAATATACGTATATGACCTATCTAATCTTAAACTCACTAATGGAAAATTATCTCATACGCAGATGACACCGCCATACTTTTTCACGGAAATGACTGGAAATCACCTTTATTATGGCTGAAAACGGACTACAGCGCGTCGTAAAATGGTTACAATTAAATCAACTTACTTTAAACATAAACAAAACAAATTATATAACTTTCTCTATTAAAAATAACACCCAGCCCGATAACGACCTTACTATAACGCCACACTCTTGCACTCCTAATTTAACACAACCATGTGACTGTCTCAAATTAAACAGAGTAAACTCCGTTAAATACCTCGGCATTACGCTTGATAGAAACCTGTCTTGGTACCCCCAGCTAGAAACCACTATAAATCGTGCCCGAAAATTAATTTGGTTATTCAAAATGGCTAAGACATATCTGTGACAAACAACTTATTACATATATCTACAAAACACTTGTCCAATCCATTCTACTTTACTGTGTATCTGTATGGGGAGGAACTTTTAAAACTAAATTCATCAGTATTGAACGTGCCCAACGAACCATATTAAAAATTATGTTGAATAAACAGAAAATCTATAGCACATCTAAATTGTATAGTGATGCTAACGTACTCTAAGTTCGTAAATTATATATCTTACAATGTGTTCTTAAAGTGCATAAGAGTAAAACCATAAAACCTGAAATAGCGAAAAAACGTAATCCGTATTCTGTAATCAAGCAGAAAATTGTAAAATCAGTATTTGCGTCCAGACAATACACCACACAATCTATACACTTGTATAACAAAATAAAAAGGACCCTTAACATCTACAGCATGACGTATCAAAAATGTAAATTAGCGATCACTACTTGGTTGAAAACCTTATCATACGAGCAAACAGAAAACCTTCTTGTATAAACGTTATTACACTTTTCAAAGGATACTTAGGTACTTATATTGGCGAGCACCGGAACATTATGTGTAACTCAATTGTAATTTTTGTATATTGTTTGTTACCAGCCTCTTTGGCTAATTACTTTAATTTTTCACTTATTTGTGTAGTAGAAGTAAAAAAAAAAAATATTTAGTTTTTATTTCCTGTCTATACGTACCTACTAAGTACTAATAACTTAACTTTTATATATATTTTGCTATTTGTATAAAACCTATTGCAGAAAGAGTGGGGCTGCTCTAATACAGGTTATCTTTAACCTAAAAGGGGAGCTCCAACAAATTGTAATTATGTAACCTGTAGTACAATAAATGTTGAATTTTTGAATTTGAATTTTTTGAATATGAGCTGGTCAGGCCCAAGACTGTCGGGACAGGGCGACTGCACAGTCATCCCTGATCCCATTGATAGTTATAGTCTATTCCCCAAACAAATTAAAAGTATATTAATACACCATTGTAGGACAATATATACTTCCAAACTTTCCAGCCTCTGCTTAAGTAACATAACGTAATGTAAGTAGGTACTCTTGAATTGTGGTAAAGTAGGATATAGCGCGCGTGTAATGAATCACTCAAGCACATAACCATAAGCGGTGAGTTTTTGCAAATTTAATGAACAAAACATGAAATAAACAATTTTTTTTTTATCAGCAATATTTTCGTTAAAATAATCCTATAATCTAAATTCACAACTTTTACTATAGTATACTCGCATTTTTAATTATTATTCCTTATATAATATATCATGTCATAACAAAAAGGTCTTAATAGTATATTATTGTAGTGTTAAATTAAAATTTAGCAATCATATGATACGAGTAGTAGATGTTGATTGTTGATGTATGATAGTTGAAAGACTAGCACGAAGCGTCGCGGTCTGAGTCCATTACGGAGGCGTGCGAACTGCCCTCAGCGGGGCACTGCTGTGATTAAGGTAATACGATTGCGGGCAATCACTGTGGAGCACAACGCGCTGATTCCAATCCCAATCCCATAACAAATTTTTATCATAAAAATAAAACGGAATTGAATACTTTGAAACGTTACGCCTATAATAATCGCAATCGCTCTCGTACATACTTTCAATAAAATATTTTTTAAAAAAAATTGAACTGACTTCAATATCACTGAAAAGTATAAAATAATTTAAATATTATTGAAGTTGGTGCCAAATATACACAGCCGGTAAGCTAACACCAAATTCAATAATATTTAAATTATTTTATACTTTTCAGTGATATTGAAGTCGGATCAATTTTTTTTAAAAGATTTTATTTTAAACTTTTTAGTGATATTTCCATATATAAAGATTGAACCATCGAAGACCGTAAAATTATCTAGGTAGGTTATGATCACATTATCGTCTACATAGTTTAATACATAATTCATGATTCTTTGGAAAAAAATATTCGGTCGTAATGAAATTTGCATGGAATCATCATAGTAGTTTACTCTCTCGAATAAAAAAAGAATCATCGAAATCGGTTCATAATTGTCAGAGCAATGTAATGTCGAACATCAGTTTTATGGTTTTTACCAGATAAATTCCTCCTCATCGTTCATGGTCTTACAGGAAGTTCTTATCCGGTTGTGATAAATTTCATACAGATTCATTACAGTGGTTTCTTCTTTCGAATAAAAAAAGAATCATTGAAATTGGTAAATATTTGCCAGAGTTATGACCATTTTTGTCCTTAAAAAGCGACCAAAAAGTCATCTATATAGGCTTTCCTGCAAGTTTCCTGCGCAGTCACCATTATTGTTTTTTTCAGGAATTACTTATTCGGAAGCAATAATTTTTTTATGGGACCCAACTAACGGATTAAAGAATGGATGGAAGAAAGATTTTTGCAAATCGGTTCATAATTGCCAGAGCTATGCGCGAACATACATAGAAAAAAAATATATATATATATATATACAGACGAATTGAGAACCTCCTTCTTTTTTTGAAGTCGGTTAAAAATGCTTTTCATACATTGAAATGAAACTAAATTTTACGGATTATATCGCGGTTTATTCTTGATTTTAATTACCCGACGTTTCGAATACTTTACAGCATTCATGGTCACGGGCGAAGAATAAGAGATAAAGAAGAGAATAGAGAATTTCAATAGAGAAGATGGCTGGGTGCTACCACCAGCTTGGGATCCCGTGATAAACATAGTCAAATCCAAAGACAAGCATTCCACTGCAAGACCTCAAGACACTGTAAGCTCTTTCTGCGTAGATCGGACTGACAATAATAATTAGAAGACCTGAGGGTACCCTAAGACAACTATGACATTTGGACAGCTACCACCTCAGTCCGCCCGTGACCATGAATGCTGTAAAGTATTCGAAACGTCGGGTAATTAAAATCAAGAATAAACCACGATATAATCCGTAAAATTTAGTTTCATTTCAATGTGTAGTATTCGCGTAAATATCAGAAATCATTATTTGAACCAGTACGGACTGGAAATCGCAAACAAAATACGCCGGTTAGAAGATCTCAAGACTAAGCGTGCAAGATATACAACATCTTTAAATTTCTTGAAGAGATGCAGAGACCATCATCTCATTCCTACGTGTGTCAGGATATCAGCAAAAAAGGACATACGAGGAAGCGCAAAGATCTTATACCAGGCAAGTAAAAAGTTGTTGAGGGCAGTTATACAACAAACGCGTTTTGATCTAAACCGCATTAACCGGGATATTGAGATTGCATCCAACGAAATAAAGACAGTTTTGACGACATTTGATTATAACAGTTGCATGAATACTTTAAATAATCGAGAAACAACTAAATACAACGAATGCAAAAATAAACATATTCAAAAATATAACAAATTAACCACCAAATCACATGTCAATAAGAATCACCAACGTACGAACGAAACGCAGTTCACTCGCGCCATAGACAATAATGAATCACGCGCAGTTGTCAATCTGTCAAAACAACCTTTGGATGAATCGACCGTAAAAGTTTTGGAATTAGGATTAAATTTTGCGATTACGCCTAGAAGGATACCGTACGAAGAAATAGTTGCAAACGTAGAGGACTGTCTGGTTAAAAATAATATAAAAAAGGAAGATGCAGAGGGTTTACGTCAAGATATCTCTTCCGTGTTACGACGAAGTTCCGTACCCAAATTAAATCTTCCAAAACAACAATTTATAGCACTTAAGAACTTGCGTACCAGACCCGAAATCACTATTCTACGCGCCGACAAAGGAAACGCAACGTAATGGATACGTCAGATTACAATGCCAAAATGCAAGAGCTATTATCGGATCAAAATACATATAAAAAGGTAAAATCAGACCCAACCAACAACACACATAAAGCAACTAGTGATGTAATTGTAGTATAATGTTATCTCTGGTACGGTTGACGGAGCTTGTCATTACCTAAAATAAATTCAATGG
This sequence comes from Furcula furcula, assembly GCA_911728495.1. NCBI lineage: Eukaryota > Metazoa > Arthropoda > Insecta > Lepidoptera > Notodontidae > Furcula > Furcula furcula. The sequence goes on along the minus strand of OU452249.1, from coordinate 17,024,009 downwards.
ACTAACACTTATTGTTTTACTTCATGGTATCAGGTGGGGTTTATTTTATTCAAATTAAGTTATTAAACAGTTATTCGTATACCACTCTACATTATGGAGCACGCACGACCACCGGCGGAATTAAATTTGGTTGGAGGACCCGCGGCACGCGCTGATATATGGAGAAGATGGCTGCGGCAATTTACAATATTTTTGAAAGCATCCGGGGTCTATAAGGAGCCATCAGATGTTCAAGCTAGTTTACTAATAAATTTGATTGGACCAGAAGGGTACGATATATTCTCTACATTTAAATTTGCAACGGAAGGCGATTGTGACAACATAAAAATCGTAACTAAGAAGTTCGATGAGCATTTCATTACTAAGCCGAATGTGACCATGGTAAGATTTAAGTTTTTCACGCGCAATCAGGAAAAAAGTGAAACTATAGATGAATACGTTACAGCCCTAAGGTTGTTAAGCCAAAATTGCGAATTTGAACATCTAGAAGAAGGCCTAATAAGAGATCGTATCGTATGTGGTGTGTTGGAACCTTCCGTTCGTGACAGGTTGCTGAGAGCAGACGACTTGACATTGGAAAAAGCAATTAAAATATGTGAGGCTAACGAGATGTCTAACGAAGAAAATAGGCAAATTGAGGTGGCGAAATCCAGCACAAGTAACGGGTCTCAAGTGTCAGCGTTGGCTGAGGTTGATGTGTTATTTGATTCGCGAGCGCAGAAAGGACGCGGTCGCGGTGGAGCTGGTGAGCGAGCGGTAAGAACAGTGAAAAGCATGTTAAAAAAAACAATAAGCACAGGGTCTGATTTTTTATTTAGGTTTACTGAATTTACGCGCTGTACCTTTTTTTTTTTTTTTTTGTTATCGAGGAGGAAACCTTCCAAAGGTACCCGGTCTCCGAGGGGGCGGAGGCCAGGTTATGTGGGATTTTTAACCACCAAAACCTCCCCGGTGGCCTTCATCGACGCTTATTGTGAGACTCTGGGCACTCCGTTCGGACCTTCGCCAAAGTCTCTCCAGCGCCAGATGCTCGTTAGAGCACGTCCCGGGGGGTACGCGCTGTACCTAGAGGTGACATAGGTTCACCATCACAGTTGCTGATGGGACGTAGAATTAAGACACGTTTACCTATTCATGTAGAAAGATTGAAACCGGAACGAGATAATACCGGTGATTATAAAGGAATTGTGCATAGAAGATTGCAAAATAAGAAGTATTTTGATATGCACGCACATCCGTTACCAGAGTTACAGCCAGGTGATGAAGTAATACTCAAGGGTGACTCTGAGAAGAACAGCATGCGTGTAAACTCAAGAGCGCGACAGCCACGTTCGTATTTCCTTACCAGTAAATATGGAAAGGTAATAAGACGCAACAGGCGGCATTTACGGAAGGTAGTTCCAGTCGATTGCGAAAAAGAAGGAGATGATAAAGTGATGCCCGACGTCCGACCCGGGCCAAGCGATGGTAGAGACGATGTTAGTCATGGTACAGACGGTGATGGTCATCCTAATGCGTTGGGATTAGGACGGGTCAAAAGGGAAGCTGCGCGAAAAGCACGTGATTTAATCGGTTTCCTTTACAAATAGAATATGAATAATTTCGTTGTTAACAAAAAAAAAAAAAAATATCAGTCAGAACTGTTCAGAATAGTGAGGTTTTCTTGATTTCCATGTTATGCTAAGTTTTTTATTTATTTTGTTGGAAGATGTAGCGCAATGCTTGTTTTTTGTAAAGGGAAAGATGTAGTATAATTTTATCTCTGGTACGGTTGACGGAGCTTGTCATTACCTAAAATAAATTCAATGGACTAACACTTATTGTTTTACTTCAGTAATAAAGAAACTTTCCGAGGCATTGAATCTAGACGTCAAATCGTTGTTACCATCGTGTCCGAAACCACCAAAACTTTATGGGTTGCCTAAAATACACAAATCGAATGTCCCGCTACGTCCAATTGTGAGCCAGATCGATTCACCAACATATAGACTGGCTCAACACGTAGCAAAAGTCTTTCACCACTAAGAGGGCAAACAGAGGCTCACACTAGGGATTCTTACCATTTTGTTAGTGAGATTAAAGATCTATGTCTTACTGACAATGAAACAATGGTCAGTTTTGATGTCCAGTCGTTATTTACATGCCTACCAGTAGAAGACTGCATCTCAATTGTAACAAGAAAGCTAGCAGAGAAAAACATAGCAGTGGGATATGCAGAACTATTAAGACACTGCCTTACATCTGGCTACCTATTGTGGAAAGAGGAGTTCTACAAGCAAGTAGATGGTGTGACGATGGGCTCACCTGTATCTCCCATTGTTGCCGATATATTTATGGAGGACTTTGAGGAGACGGCCCTTAATACTTCACCTGTTAAGCCACGATTCTACAAGCGGTACGTAGACGATACTTTCACAATATTACCATTAGACAAAGTAACTGTTTTCCTAGATCACCTTAACTCCATAAACACTAAAATCCAATTTACAATGGAGTTGGAATCAAATAACTCTCTAGCATTCTTAGATGTCTTAGTAATCCGTAATCACAATAACACCTTGAGTCATACTGTGTATAGGAAAAAGACCCATACAGATAGATATCTAAACGGTGAATCTCATCATCCCCCAACACAGTTAGCTACCGTTGGAAAATCTTTGTTTCAGAGAGCACACGGGATCTGTGACGAGGAACATCTTGGAGCTGAGCTTCAACATGTCAAGCAAGTCCTGCATGATAACAAGCTCCGAGTTCCGCGCCGCCGTCACGGTGAACGTGTCAAGCCATCCACAGTCGAACGTATGCCTGCTGTATTGCCATATGTTAGAGGGGTAACAGACAAAATTGGCTATATCTTAAAGCAAGCTTCAATTAAAACATTTTTCAAGCCACCAAAGAAGATTAGTCAGTTTTTACCATCAGTCAAGTGCCATATACCTCTACAAGATGCAGGAGTATACAAACTGGATTGTGACTGTGGGCTCTCATACATCGGGCAAACAAAACGATCAGTAAAAATCCGGGTAAAAGAACATATAGCTGACGTTAAACATCGACGCTATACAAAGTCTGCAGTCTGTGAACATGTTCAGGATCGCACCCGCCATTATATTAGATTTGACAAACCACAAATCCTCGCAAAAGAACAGCGCTACCTACCAAGGATGATTCGAGAGGCTATTGAAATTAAAAAGCATCCAAATTTCAATAGAGAAGATAGCTGGGTGCTACCACCAGCTTGGGATCCCATGATAAACATAGTCAAATCCAAAGACAAGCATTCCACTGCAAGACCTCAAGACACTGTAAGCTCTTTCTGCGTAGATCGGACTAACAATAATAATTAGAAGACCTGAGGGTACCCTAAGACAACTATGACATTTGGACAGCTACCACCTCAGTCCGCCCGTGACCATAAATGCTGTAAAGTATTCGAAACGTCGGGTAATTAAAATCAAGAATAAACCGCGATATAATCCGTAAAATTTAGTTTCATTTCAATGTGTAGTATTCGCGTAAATATCAGAAATCATTATGCTTTTTATACGTTATGGAAAGTGATGGTATTTACTAAACAGCAATAGTACCTATAAGTAGCATTATAATTATATCCTATGCCTATATACTTAAAGGCCAACTCATGAATTACAAAAAAACTATGAATTACGTAAGTTCGGCAAACGATTAGTTGGTTAAACAACGTTGCTCTGAGCGGCTTCGTACTTTGGAAGGCAAGTAAAAAGTTGGTCCCAGTTGTTGTCTTAGAAAAAGGACTCGCTAATCTAAGATAAGAGACTAAAGGCAGCTTGAACAAACCAAGTTGTAACCAAGTTTGCCGCTAGCCAAAATTTAAAAAAGCAATTTTTAAAGACCTCACTCCTCCACAAGTTCCACAATTCTAAACACGTTTTGAACGTCGATCCTTAACAAATGTAACCAATCATTCAACGATAAGTTACGTTGTTACAAGAAGTTTGGCCACCAGTTAGTAGAGAGCATGTTTAGCCTGATTGGAAAGTCGAGTTGATGCGATTAAAAGTTTATTGAATAACGCAGCTAACAACGTTCCCCCCTGCCGGCTGCAACGCGGCGGTTTCACACAAACTTGGACTTTGCAGTTTGACCTTAAGTATATCCATTACTCGGCAACTGAAACAGTCTTCTAATGTGAAACATTAAACTGCTGAGTGATCGTTCGCTAATCATTTAATATAAGACTGTGCTGCGTGCAGCGACGGCAAACAAGTATTTTTCCCGTTTCAAATAAACTTGAAAACGGTTACAACTTTATTATGAAGTCGTAAAACACACCTTCCGTAATTTCAACAATGCAACGCGACAGCAAAAACGGCTTGGTAACACAAAATCGTTTTTGCTGTTACACCAAGTTGTAGGTGTTATGTAACTATTGAGGAGCAAACGAATTTGTAATCGTTAACAAGTTCCAAGTTCAATTGAAGTGGAGTGTAGGTACATTCTTTCACCGTTAGATATGTGGCCAGCGAGATCCACGGTCGCTTAATGTATGAACTCAGTAATATCGGCACGCGAAAACAAAGCGGTGAATGTGAGAAAAACTAGGGAGAACTTGATAAATAATCAGCGCAAGAAAAAGAAGCTGCGAATGTGTGAAACGTTTATTCTCGCGTCTGAACATACTAAACGGAGGCGATTCTGCTAAATAGACGTGTTTTCATTGTGATTGGTCAGCAAACGCATCTGGTATTTGAATGGTGTGGTGCTCTTCGATAATTAAGACACAAAAGTTGTTTGAAGAAAACACAGGTTGGTTAGGTATGTGTATATAAAAACAGTGTGGGCGACGCAGAAATGGAAAAAAAATGAGTTCTTAGTACCTTGTATTAAGTCTTTGCGAGAATGTGCCGCAACCTGCCTAGTGTTCTTCGCCCTACCTGAACGGTTTATCTAGCCACGGAGACTAATCGTCCCGATTGCCTGCAATCATTCTTACACGCAAGGAATTATTTAATACATTAACTTCCTCGCGTAATCCGCTGTCCTCATATCTATGAACACTAACGAGCGCCGCGTGTGTGTTTCCGCTCAATAATGAGCCACAAGTAATTTCTTCATAATTGTTGGTGAGAATGAGCCGCGGAAGTTGTGGGACGAAGCTGAGACTTCGAAGAAATTAATGATTGTTAGGAACTCACGACGTGCCGCCGCCGACTTGATCAGTTTGGCCGCGAGCCGGAATAAAGTTGGCGCGAGAGCTTTAACAAATTTCCTTATAATTGTAGGGTAACCTCAATTGCCATTCCAAATGGCCTATCAAACGATTCAAATTTTATTCAAAACAGTGAATAAATTACAGTCACCTTGAGTCTCACTATCTTGCCTTATGAATTATTAAAACACAATTATAGTGTCTTACGCAATTTCCGCCAAATACACTGAAATACACATTCCTTGGCTTGAGAAAAATAGTAATATATTTTTTCCTTAATACCAGGCAAGCAAAATGTTTACCTGAAAGTAAGCGATTCGTTTACCTATATGTGCACTACCGCTCGTCACTCGAGACTTTAGTAAATCTCTTGAGCCTGCAAATTTCACGAGCTGCCATAGTGCCCTTCACACCAGAACATAGCAAAGCTTACACACTGCTGCTTGGCGACAGAATATCTGACACTGTGGTGGTACCTGCCTGGATGGTATCTTGCAAAAGATACCTACGTACCAAATATCCATTGATAATAAATAAATGATTTATCATCAGCATCACCAGCCCAAAGACATCCACCGCTAAACAAAGGCCTCCGCCTTTAGAAGGGAGGGATAGCCATAATCGCCACGCTTGGCAGGCGTCTTGGGTATGGCAGTATAGCTGTAACTGCCCGTCTTCTTGTTTTCCCTTAGTCGCCTCTTACGGACACCCAACGGGAGGAGATGGGAGGGTGCTATTCTTACCCCACGGGTACCCATAGAACATAGTTTATTATTTCTACAAATACTAGTCCAGCCTTTGTTACTTTCCAATATGAGTCAAATACGTACTAAGTAATTAACTACCTATAATTTAACTATTTTTAACAACCGCAGTATGTTTTCCTTTCATGAAAAATAATTGGTTAGAGACACAACACAGCCGTTCAATGTTATACTAGTAGGGTTCGAGGTTTATGGGGTTAATTGTACAAAAAGCTAGCTAACGTGTCACGTAACAAGGTATGGTATGAGATGTTTGTTAAGCAAATGAGCTGTTGTGTAAACAGGGGGTCGACGGCTGCGGAGGCGAGGCGGTATTTCGTATGCGCGGTGCGAGTCTCGTTACCGGGATGTGCGCCCGCGGGGCATTGCCTCGGCTCAATTATATCTAACTTCATTGCTCAGATTCCGTCACGAACGCAAACTCAAACTTGTCGCGAGCACAGCGTACCTGAGTGTGCAATCTGTTTCCTGTAATTAATTTGGTTTGTCGTACGATGATAAGAACCGAGCCTCGACATACAAAGTGGTTGTCTGATTTAGCTTGCATATTTGTTGTGAAATATGATTGCATGTGGAAATGGGAACACAATAATTCGACAAAATAGCATCAGTATATATCTTATGTGCCACTCACCTGATAGGCGAAAATGGGTATCATGGTATAAATCCACACGATCAAATCTTGTAAAGAAAAACAGGGTTTAAGTGTGTTGGGATATGTGGGTGAGTGGCATAAGATAATGCAGTAGGTATCAATAAGCCATGGTTAACAGTTTTTCAAAGCGTCACATACGCATACACGTATAGGTCGCTTAGGTACTTACGTTTTGAATGTTAGAAACAAAGTTAAAGGTCTTGGAGCGGCCTTCGGGAAAGATTTTTTCATACGAAAACTGTGATCGCTTTTTACAACTGCCACCTTAAATTTTTCAGTAAATATACATAATATAGAAATAAAAATAAACTGTAGCCTCATTTAGTAACTTTATCATACTGAGTAGGGATTGCCATCCGAAAAACCGGATCCAGTAATTCGCCGGATCCGGCATCATTAAACGTTACCGGATCCAGCTATGGAAATTTTAGGCAAAATCATAGTGCTGTTGCATGAATATAGGTAGGTACTTTATTCAATGCATGCGTGCCAGTATTATGATTACTGCGATCTCATCTTCCGTGAATCCAACTCGGGGGGGTGTTGTTCAGCAGTAAACGTCTTCCGGATGGTGATGATGATGATCAATCTCTGTGATCTCTCAATAACTGATATCTCAGTAAATTACGTAAGGTTAATTATATTAGATTTTATAAAGTAACTTACAGAAATAATTAATCCATCTGTGAAAGTGAAATCTAGGATGACTGAGCCACTGGTTACCGTCGTTACACTAGTTACCTACACCACATCCTTACTAGATTTTAATTGTTTGTCCTTCGAAATAAAGTTAATATCGTGTTTTTTTTATATAAAGTAGTAGTAGTAGGTACCACCTAAATAATAAGTACAATTACAAAATATTAGCTCGCTAACAGCTCATTTTGGACTGAAAAGCGAAAATAAAGCTGATTTGATCAATCCGGTCGGATCCAGCTGGATCGATGGGAATCTAGTCTGATCCGGCCGGATTGAAATTGACGCCGGATTGCAATCCCTAATACTGACGCCCGGTTTCTGAAAGGCTATTCAAATGGATATTCAACTAACATGACTGTTAACTTGACAGCTTGTTCAAATCAATTGGGGTTTCTGAAACGTTAATTAGAGAAAAATTTACTAATCTATGATCATTTTAATTGGACATGAAGAATATTATTTATGTATGGCTACATTGCCTATTTAGTTCAATATTTCATTCAATAGCTCATTCAATTCAAAGATATTATCATGATATTATAATCTATAACCATAGATGGAGGATCTACAGGAGGGATGTTCACTTTCTTTCACATTCGCACAAGAAAAGAATGCATTTATAAAGGTTACATGTGATAGAAAGAAACAGAGTATTTTTTGTCCTTCACCTTGTGTCACGATTCGAAGAAAAAGCACCAGTGGTACCCCATAGACTAAATATTTTTGATTGACAAGCGGCTCCACACTCTTATTTCGTGGGCTTTCATCCCGCGCGGATGTGGAGTGCGCATTTCACTATCGTAAATTTCAAAAGTAGCAATTGTTAATACAATCTTGGTATTTTTATTGCAAAGGACCTTTTATACATAATAATTACATAATCTGTCTTAAACTGGTAGATTATCCAAAACAAATAGTATAATTTAATACTTAATTTGTCGACCATCACCGATTAGTTGACATTGTATTTGACAAGAGAATAATCTATGATCATGGCTTAATTAGCCTTTCAGAAACCCAAATTGGCTTTGACATGAACTTTCTGAAGCAAAATTTAACAGCCGTGTCAACTGACAGGATGTTCAAATTAAAATAGTTGATCATGCTTTCTGCAACCCAAAATACGCTTGACAGGAGATTTGACATCTTGTTAGTTGATTTTTGCGTTGATCATCCCTTCGGAAACCGGGCGTGATTTGCAATGATGCAGAACGAAATTAAACATACATTTTTCAAAAATATTGTCGGTTTAGAGTTTAAACTATAGACCGTATGCACTGAATTTTTTCTAATAAATTTTTGAATGAAAATTTCCTCGCTTCCTAAATAGATAAATGTCGTTAGGTAGTGGGTAATGACGTCAGCTGATTTCATCCGAAGATTCCGGAAACGTGACAATAACTTGGGACCGGGACTTGTTATGGTACATTGAATGACTAGGAAGATTTAAATCTACCTTTACATTATAATCACAGACAGGGAGAATTCGCAATTGCCCAATAATATAAACAAATATTACTTATATTACACTTAAAATATTTATGTACACACAAACAAATAATAATTACAAGTTATAGATTAAAACATGTACAGAGGCACGGCTTATTTAAAAAAAATCCTTCCGGCAGGCCCGAGAGAGAAAAAATTAAGAAGGACAAAGGGCGCAATGAAAAGGAATAAACGTAACGACACAAATATCTAAGGAAAAAAGTAAAATAATAACACAACACATTAATTAATATCCACACTACTACACGTACCTATACTTACATAAATACAAATATAATAATATATCTATACATATAAAATTACTTGTCCTGACTGACTGATTCATCAACGCACAGGCCAAACCGCTGGACCTAGAAAGCTGAAATTTGGACAGGTTCTTCTTATGATGTAAGCATCCACTAAGAAAGGTTTTTTGAAAATTCCACTCCTAAAGGGGTTAAATTGGGTGGAAAAGAAAATAATAGCGGGCGTAGCCGCAGAGAATTGCTAGTATTAAATTCAAAGATTTTTTTATTTAAAATTATAAATTAAATTTTATTAAAAATTTTTTTATTTCAAGTAGGCTTAACGCTGGCACTTTTGAACGGTCAATTTTTTAAAAGCTACCACCGGGTCACAACGCGGCCTCAACTGAGAAGATCCGGCAAGAAACTCAGCGGGCTTGTCATTTTTTCACATTTTTTTTTAAACAAAGTTAGTCTTTTTACAATTAAATCAGCACCAGCGACAGTGTGTCCTGCCGTTCAAAATATCAAATAAAAATAAAAAATATGACAAAAATACAACAAACTAAAAACTAAAATAACTATGATGACGAATTAAAGGACAGATAGTGCTCTTCTACATGTTCTAAATGAGCTTATAACTTATGTATGTCTAGTATAGTTTATTTATCTCTATAATTTCTGATATTTACGCGAATAATACACATTGAATGAAACTAATTTTACGGATTATTACGCGCTTTATTTTTGATTTCAATTACCCGACGTAATATATACGCGCGCTATATAATATACGCGCAAAATACGCGCTTTGACCCGAATACTAATACCCGACGTTGCGAATACTTTACTTTTTTTACACGATTCTACAAGCGGCACGTAGACGATACTTTCACAATATTACCATCAGATAAAGTAACTGCTTTCCTAGATCACCTCAACTCAACTTAAAATGGAGTTGGAATCAAATAACTCTCTAGCATTCTTAGATGTCTTAGTAATCCGTAATTCCAATAACACCTTGAGTCATACTGTGTATAGGAAAAAGACTCATACAGATAGATCTAAATGGCGAATCTCATCATCCCCCAACACAATTAGCTACCGTGAGAAAATCTTTGTTTCAGAGAGCACACGGGATCTGTGACGAGGAACATCTTGGTGCCGAGCTTCAACATGTCAAGCAGGTCCTGCATGCGCTGCCATCACAGTCTGCCTGCTGTATTGCCATATGTTAGATGGGTAACAGACAAGATTGGCTATATCTTAAAGCAAGCTTCAATTAAAACATTTTTAAAGCCACCAAAGAAGATTAGTCAGTTTTTACCATCAGTCAAGTGCCATATACCTGTACAAGATGTAGGAGTATACAAACTGGATTGTGATTGTAGGCTCTCATACATCGGGCAAACAAAACGATCGGTAAAAACCCGTGTAAAAGAACATATAGCTGACGTTAAACATCGACCCCGCGAGTCTGCAGTCTGGTAACATGTTCAGAATCACACTCGCTATTATATTATTAGATTTCACAAACCACAAACCCTCGCAAAAGAATATCACTTCCTGCCAAGGATGATTCGTGAGGCTATTGAAATTAAAAAACATCCAAATTTCAATAGAGAAGATGGCTGGGTGCTACTACCAACTTGGGATCCCATGATAAATATAGTCAAATCCAAAGACAGCAATCCACTGCAAGACCTCAAGATACTGTAAGCTCTTTCAGCGTAGATCGGACTAACTATAATAATTAGAAGAGGGTACCCTAAGACAACTATGACATATGGACGGCTACCACCTCAATCCGTCCGTGATCATGAATGCTGTAAAGTATTCGAAACGTCGGGTAATTAAAATCAAAAATAAACCGCGATATAATCCGTAAAATTAGTTTTATTTATCTCTATTGAAAAATAAATATATAGTTAGCTACACCATCTAGAAACTATTAAGTCCACTATAAATTAAAGTTAAAGTCTACATCTCTGAATATGAGATTGTATAAAGAAATCTCACCAATTGCTAACGCATCTACGATAGCAAATAGAATAAGTCAGCAAATAAGAGAGATTCTCCGCCTTAGGAACAAGCAAAACTTGATGGTTAAAGCTAAAACTGAACGAGGAAATGCATTTGCAGCGAACTACAAACAAGAATTTATTAACAAAATTAATAATGAGACTCACAACTTCACAGCATCGTCTGCTGAAATTTTGTGCAAGTTCGAAATTATCGTTTGACTTGCAACTTTTGGGTACACGTCTGCTTCGTATTTAGCTATAAACTATGCTACCACGTTTCAATGTTATTTCCTACATGTACAAAACATCTATAGTTATTTTAATGTCACAAATCTATGAATTGAAGTTGATGCGATTTCTGAATTATTAATTTTTTTTTTTAAATCATCGCATTGTTCGCAGCTTTCAACAAAAAATATAAGCTACTGATTGTGCATAGTGTGTTAATTATTTTTATTTTTTTTAATGAATTATTGTATGTACTGAAGATCACGCTGCAGTATAATTTCTCCCAATTTCACCTAAGTTGCTCCCAGCCTTATAAATTACAGATTGGCAAGAAACGATCACACTCATCTTTCGACACTCATAAGCAAACATAACACACGATGATGACCGATGAGAAGATTATCGAGCTGGAGGAAGAATTGAGCAAGTTGCGTTGGGACATCTTCGGATTATCTGAAATCCGGCGAGAGGGACAGGATACGATAACACTTGATTCTGGCAACATGCTCTTCTTCCGGGCAGGATACCGGAAATCCCAGGGTGGTGTTGGGTATCTGATTCGTAAGTCCCTTATTAACAACGTGATTAAGGTCGATAGTGTGTCGAGTAGGGTAGCGTACCTTATACTCAGAATAACCAGTCGGTATTCGTTGAAGGTTATACAGGTTTACGCTCCGACCTCGACACACCCTGACGATGAAGTTAGAGGCTATGTATGAGAAGATAGCAGAAGCCATACATACCTCCAAAACACACTTCACCGTTGTTATGGGGGACTTCAACGCGAAGGTGGGCAAACGGAATGGCGAAGAGTTGAGAGTGGGGTCATATGGGTACGGGCAGCGGAACCGAAGGGGCCAGCGGCTGGTCGACTTCATGGAGAAGGAGGGACTCTTTGCGATGAACTCCTTTTTCAAGAAGCGACCATCCAGGAAGTAGATGTGGATATAATGTCTCCGTGATCGGCAGAGTGAAAACCGGTAGCGATCACCGCATTGTTATAGGCACATTGAATATCAATGTCAAGCTCGAGAGGTCTCGTCTGATGAAGTCCACGCTCCGTCCGGGAACCACCCAAATCCGAAACCCCGAAGACTTTCAACTCGAAATACACAATCGCTTTCAGTACCTAGCCGAATGCGAAACTGCGGACGAGTTAAACAATGGGTTGTTGCAAACTGTCCATACAGTGGGGCCTAAGTTCTTTAAGACCCCACGCCGTAATAAGCCTCAGAAGCTCTCCAATCGAACCATTAAGTTAATGGAAACCCGGACTGAGATGAGACTGCAATCTTCAGCTGATATGTCAGAATATGCTGAACTCAATAGACGAATCTCGAAATCCATGCGTCACGACTTGTGTTCCTATAATACAGCATGTATTAAGGACGCGATTGAGCGGAACCAAGGCTCTAAAGTGTTCGCAAAGAATTCATCTATTGGGCGTAGCCATATGACCAGGCTGAAAATCAACGACGGTAGTGTCATTTCATCGAAACCGAAGATATTGAGAGAGCTTGAGAGGTTTTACGGACAGTTATACACCTCAACACAGGAACCCATTGCCAGAACAGCTCAGGACACCAGAGCCAAACTAACCCGACACTACACTGTGGACATCCCAGACATCAGCCTGTACGAGATTAGAATGGCTCTCAAACAGCTTAAGAACAACAAGGCGCCGGGTGAAGATGGAATCACAACAGAACTTCTGAGAGCGGGTAGAAAACCGGTAGTTTTAGTCCTCCAGAAGTTATTTAATTCCGTCTTACTCGAGGGTACTACGCCAGAAGCATGGCACGGGAGAATTATAGACCCATCTCACTCCTGAGCCATGTATACAAGCTGTTTTCGAGAGTCATTACGAACCGTTTCGAACGCAGGTTTGATGACTTCCAGACTCCCGAACAAGCCGGGTTCCGAAAAGGCTTTAGCACCGTAGACCACATACATACGCTCCGCCAGATTATACAGAAGACCGAAGAGTATAATCGGCCATTATGTCTAGCGTTTGTGGACTACGAAAAAGCCTTCGATTCAATCGAGACCTGGGCGGTACTGCAGTCCCTCCAGCGGTGCCATATTGACTATAGGTACATCGAAGTACTGAATTGTTTGTACAGCAACGCCACCATGTCGATCCGACTACAGGACGAGAGCACGAAACCAATCCCATTGCAGCGAGGCGTGAGACAGGGAGACGTTATTTCTCCGAAACTGTTCACTAACGTATTGGAGGACGTTTTCAAGCTCTTGGTCTGGTACGGATTCGGCATCAACATCAATGGCGAATACATCACTCACCTTCGTTTTGCCGATGATATAGTCATTATGGCAGAGTCGCTGGAGGACCTCAATACGATGCTCAGCGACCTCAGTAGCGTTTCCCAACAGGTGGGTCTTAAAATGAACATGGACAAGACGAAGATCATGGACATTAGACATCTAATGTCCATGATCTTCGTGTTGTGTTGATTAGACATCTAATGTTTGAAATCAATGTTGGTATGAATTTGATTTTTTTGGAATGTGCTGCAGCCTAACTGCCTTTATGAGATGTTCATTCATTCATTAGCAGCCGATAGACCGTCCACTGCTGAACAAAGGCCTCCCCCTTAGAAGGGAGAGGTTGCCATAATCCACACGCTTGGCAGGCGGCTTGGGGATCGCAGTATAGCTGGTAGATAAATCCAAAAGAAAGACGCTGCTGCCCGTCTTCCTGTTCTCGCTTAGTCGCCTCTTAAGACTCCCAACGAGAAAAGATGTGGGGGGATGCAATTCTCAGCACCCCACGGTATGTTCATAGATTAGCTTAAATTCTGCTGACTAAGGATATTTTTTAATAAATCGAATAGGAGCAGTAATTTTTATTATTAATTTGTTATGTTCAAAAACATGATGTTCGATATTAAACTAGAGATCCGGGTCTAATTTATATTAGTGTTACATTTGTATTGTAAAAAAAAATGTTCGCGTACTTATGCCCCAATACATAACTCCACACTGAATTGAATAAATATAAACTAAGATCGATAGCTTTACCAATCCATTCCCTTATATGAATTTCAAATTACTTAGGGAGTTCTCACGTGGAAAATATAGAATAAACTTTTATAACTTTCCAAGTTGTTGTTCACAACAAACTAATAACAGACAGCATATTTGTGCTTATAAAGCGTGCTTCTGACGTACGGGTGATAGCGGCTATAGTTATAGGTACATTATTTATTATAATAGCTCATCCCACTTCGAGAGCTCGTTTCTGCTCAAATTTCCATCCGCCCGCTAATAGGCGTTTCGAATATGCGCTGGGAATTTCGTGTCATACATTGATTCTCAAAACACAGTGACAAGAAAAGCATTGCAGTTTTAATTTTGTAGCTGAATTTGAAGCGTAATAAAAACCAGGCATCTTTGAAAGCATGGATCGTGGGAAGCAAAAGTATAACGGCACCTACAAACCAGTTATTTGTCGGATACAAAGTTTTCCACGAAACTGAGTGCCAGTACATACGTGATAGACAAACTTAACGCTTTTCCCGCTTTCGTATATCCTAAGAAATACGACAAAAACAAACTGCCAAGTTGTGAGTACATACGAATCTCGGCGCTAAACTATATCGCATGTTTGTTCACAAAGTTAGCAAGTAATCCATTTAAAAGTGTCAGATTAGAGGGTTCGGGGTGAATTTGCTTAGGGTGGTTCGGTCAGCAATTTATGTCCGCGTTTCACCACAGATGTGGTCAGTAGCCTAACGCTTGCCCGGCTGATGCCTGTTTACAACAACAAAGGCGTAGTAATTAAATACTTAGGCGTCAAGACCCTTTCGATATAGCCGCTACATAAGCCTTGAGAACTTTTGGTAGGTACTGCACTTCGATAATAATTCGCGATGTGGTTTAAATTTATGTATCTTTAGGATTAGGATAGCGATCGCCGAATCTCCTCGACGGGTTTTAATTAGTTTTGAAGGGTATTCAACTAGGTATTCCATCAAAGTTTTCATAATTTTTTGATTGTTGATCCTGAATGAATTAGGTTTAAAGTTTGAATAGATTTAATATATCTACTGTTGACCTTTACTTTTATTGGGTTACTTTTTAGGGTACCTAAAAGGTAAAAAAGAAACCCTTATGGCGCGACTTCGCCTGCTTTCTTGTCATACTAGCATAATAATTTTGTCAGCAACATCTAATGTTATCAATTTGACATTTGGAATAGGTTTACATTTTGCTTACGTAACATTCATAGCAAATTAGTAGAAATATTTTTCTTTCCTTTATTATTTTTTTTATTAAATTTTAAAAGGGCTCCAAATGGGGCGTTCAAATTTAAAAGTAAGACTACTATATCAAGCAGGGTATCAATTTATTCACGGGGCTTCGTTTGCCAAATTTCAAAACAATTTAGAGCATAATCAAAAATGTAAAATAAAATCTTTTTAAAAAAAAATTGAACCGACTTCAATATCACTGAAAGGTATAAAATAATTTAAATATTATTAAAGTTGGTGTTAGCTTACCGGCTGTGTATATTTGGCACCAACTTCAATATAATTTAAATTATTTTATACCTTTCAGTGATATTGAAGTCGGTTCAATTTTTTTTTTAAAAGATTTTATTTTAAACTTTTTAGTGATATTTTCATATATAAAGCATTGAACCATCGAAAACCGTAAAATTATCGAGGTAGGTTATGATCACATTATCGTCTACATAGTTTTACATGTTTCTTCAGAAAAAAATATCCGATCGTAATGAAATTTACATGGAATCATCATAGTAGTTTACTCTCTCGAATAAAAAAAGAATCATCGAAATCGGTTCATAATTGTCAGAGCAATGTAATGGAGAACATCAGTTTTATGGTTTTTAACCGACTTCAAAAAAGGAGGAGGTTCTCAATTCGTCTGTATATATTTTTTTTACCATATAAATTCCTCCACATCGTTCATGGTTCTCCAGGAAGTTCTTATCCGGTTGTAATAAAATTCATACAGATTCAATACAGTGGTTTCTTCTTTCGAATAAAAAAAGAATCATTGAAATTGGTAAATATTTGCCAGAGTTATGACCATTTTTGTCCTTAAAGAGCGACAAAAAAGTCATCTATATAGGCTTTCTTGCAACTCTCAGTGCGCAGTCACCATTCATGTTTTTTCAGGAACTACTTATTACTAGGCAATAATTTTTTTATGGGACCCAATCAATGGATTGAAGAATGGATGGAAGAAAGATTTTTTCAAATCGGTTCATAATTGCCAGAGTTATGCGCGAACATACATAAAAATAAAAAATAAAAAAAAATATATGTATATACAGACGAATTGAGAACCTCCTCCTTTTTTGAAGTCGGTTAATAAAGTTTTATTCTTTTTGCTATCTTTTGTCTGCCAGATTACGATTCTGGTCTACTACCCAAGATACCAGATATAATTAAAGCCAGAGAATAATAGACCAGACAGGTAATGAACCTACATAACAGACATTGAACGTATTTTATGAACTTGAGCCTCTTGTAATCTAATTACATACACAGTATCGTAGGAACTAGCCGTGTTTTTTGTTATAAACACGGTGATATAAATCAGACAGGATCACGCGGCGGTAGGTTCTTATAAAAATGACATAAAGTTCAAATTAGACTGCTAAGTTCCAGACTGGAATAAGGTGTCAGCCAGATTGCTGCATTGTCGTGTGCTGTGATCCTATTTTATAAAATGAGCTTATCTTGTACCCTGTACCTCCATACTGCTTTGGTCATTTTAAACAGTATCAGACTAGGTTAAACATAGACATTATTCGTCCCTATAGTATTCAGGAAATCGAATTGATTGGTGCTGATATTGACTTGTCTTATGTAGTAGGACACTCCAAAATATTGGACCATTTTTACTGTTACATTGACGATTAATATTGTTTGATGAAAGTGGTGGGAATATTTTTTTCCTAACTATTACAGACTAGTGAGGAACCCTCGAATCATAGTTAAGATGAGTAATAAACAAAATATCATAATTGATTCTTAATAATGATCAGAATGCAAGGTGACAATGGGCGCAATGCACCCTCCCTAGGATTTTGTTAAAAATTGAGCTCCTCTCATAGCCCCCGGGTCCGGCAGACTAAACGCAACAGAATTATCAAATAATACACCGGCCATTTTCTTCAAGGCAAGGTAAAGAATCCAGCCCCTTCAAGACGACGACTTCCTCATAGGCAAAATCCTGGATCCTGGATCTGACATTGTGATGATAGTAAAAATGTTTACGTAATAAGTTCATAACAGCAACTTTCTTGAACAACACTAAGCCACCACGGCGATATGAAGACGGCCGTATTGAACGCAAATGGAACTGAAATCGGCTACAGAATTCGTATGGATAGGGATTCTCGTGTGGCCCAGTTGGATAAAACTTTAATAATAGAAGATCCCGATAGCTAAAGTTTTGCCCGGGTAACGACGGGTATCCGCAAACTCGGCCGGTTGCGAAATAAAATCAACTGACTTGACGACCTAGCGATGTCCGGATGCCCCGCCGGCGCTCTATACCATTAAGTTCATTACTTTACTGCAGCTAGCTGCACGAGTGCGTATTCTTTATTTTATTACCTGCTTGAAGGAAAGTTTGGTAAGTTTAGCCAGTGTTTGACTGCACACCCCCGGCTGGAAGGTGGCGATGAAATTGAGGATCACAAAGCTAACTAGCTTATTGAAAGGCTACGTTATACTCGGACGAGAAAACCAAAGGGAAAATATTCCAGTCCGTAGCTTTACGTAGGTATCATGAGTCACGACGTAATTCGCTCTGTCCAAACAGATGAGATAAGGGGGATGGAAATGGATAGAAAAGTGTGTGTGTGTGTCAGCTACGTGTTAAGGCGTCATAAAAAGTAGATAAAGTAAAATCGTTGTTTTTTTTTGTTAACTTTCTGCAAGGAAATTAAATAATAGTCATAATGGAACTTTTTCCTACAAGAACTCTTATCACTGTTTGTATTATATTCTTCAGTAAATAATATACAAAATATGTACCTATATGAAAATAAACTGTAGTCACATTGAGTTATTTTATCATTTATATACCTACTACAGTTATAATTATACATTTTTTTTTTCAAAAATATTATTTGTCGGTTTAGAGAGTATGCACGTTTCTATGGACCAAGTAACAAGATTTCGGTGAAACTTTTGCTCGCTAAATGCGATCTAGTCCTAAGTAGCTAAATGTCTTTGATGGCCTCTACGTCATTGTGTTCAGTTGTGGTGTTGGCTGATAAATCATCGTTAGTCCCTATTGTCGTCAGAATCATACCTCTTGCATACCTACATGGGTCCTTTTGCCTGTGTTTGTTAATATGCTAGTGCGCTTTTATGGGCTGCATCACCGCTTACCATCAGGTAAGTTCATAACCAATCGTGCTATAAAGGCTATAAATGAAGTTTCTGGCTTTTATTACTGCTCTGTGTACAGACACACATACATTATGATTAATTGCGAAGAAATTTTCCACATTACGAGTATCAATTACTTAAAAATAATTGGAGATAAATAAAGTTTCATAATGTAACTTCACACATTCAAAGCCTAAAATGTTTCCGCATGTAGAATATTTCCGCTACACAAAATACACTTGTTCAATCCTCAAGACATAAAATAATCGTAGCCCGACAACAAAACAGAAACGGGAAGTTGGTACATAATTATAAATTTCAACAGCGTACAACTCCGAGAATTAAATAAAGCTGAATATAGACTCCTAAGTAATAATTAGGCAGAAAGATCGAGCAGGTAGAAGGGAATTTGGATTCTGAGCACGAGCAGGGAGCGAGGTCCGACTGAATCGGCTTGCCGGCCACCAAATAAGATCACTTAAATTCCACACCCGTAGCCTTACACCCAGATAGCGCTACCAGTTACTACTGTACGTATATGAACTTCGCACACACAGTAATTACACAAAAGAAACGGAACTACGAAAGGCATTTAAACATTGCCGTCGGTAGCTATTAGATCCTTCGGAGCGAACGCGGAATTACTGATACTCTTTTTAGCTGTTATTAAGTTTAGTAGCCGTTAGGGCAACGGTAGCATAGTTCAGTTTCCAAGGACTAAGTTGTGAAGATACTTCGACTGTTAAGTTAATTATATAATAGGCAGTGATAATTATGTCAAGGCGGACGAGAAATTTTGTAATTTGCATGTCTATTTTATCGAATTTTCTGTTTCTTGTTGTTTACAGTATGACAGAATCAAATTGTTAGCAGTTATTTTTATAACTTAAAATTTTGAAGCGTTATTACGCTTGTATAAAATTATTGATATCATTAAACCGATTAGACGAAGCGTTAATGTCTATGCATTTCTTTATTGCATAACAGTAGCGTAATTTATCGAATTTATTTTTACCTTCTTATCGTGGGTTACTGTATCAGGCGCGAACAATCGGGACAGACAGAAACTTTGCCCATTGGATTTTACTACTGTCAAACTTTAGTGCTAAATCAGGCAACGACTAATCTTAACTAATCCGTATTTTCGTTTTTATCGGGCAAACGGCTCGAGTTCGTGTTATATCTACTATCTTTATAAAATTATGGTCCCAACATATTTACGAGTATAAAATAAAAAAAGAATTCTTAAAAAGTGAAAAGACTTAACTTAACTGTAGTGGTTTACCATCATCGATGGCGTCGCCGCTTTCCATCAGATGAGACTGCAGTCAAGCACTAGCTTATATGTAATAAAAAAGTATCTTAACCTTCTACACATCAATAAATTTGGGAGTGTGTAATTTTCTTGTTTTATTTTATCTTTTTATGTTAATACCTATTTACAAGATGTCTAAATGCATCGATACAAAGAATTTAATTGTAATGAAATTGCAGTAGTTTTCAAATGCTTTGTAGGGCTTCAGTGTGCAATTCTGATTCTGCGGACGCTACCGTCAACTTCCCAGCTTTATTGTCTTCCTTTGAATTAAAAAAGTTTCACTCCACTTCTTTCCCAGTAATACTTTGAACACATATTTACTCACGTATGAGAGGAGGTAATAAAACATTTCCTTTAATCACCGTTACTTATCTGAAGGAAGCTTGTTAAGCCGCTTTGCGAGTAGGAAACTCGTCCTTAAAATTTCCATCAAGTCCCATCGATATACATCGTTATGTACTCTGAATCCATAAAACTAGGTTATTTTCCATTGTAAATATCAATGGGATACTTTGTGCGTCATAACACGTTCGCAATCCTCGTTTGGCATTAGGAAATATTGAGGAAAAGCCATCATTTTTCGGCATTGGTACAGGTACAGGAAATAGTAAGTACCTACAACATACGCGTATTATGTAGTCGAGAATAATAAAAAATAGTTTTAATAAATAGTAATAGCAAAGTTAGTTTTAATAAATATATTAATATGTATAAGTAGTAGTATATTAGTAATAGTTTTAATACCCAACCACGATTTGCTTATTTCAGAACCAGTGAACAAAGATGTCAAACGAATGTCGGGCCATTACCACATTTCCCCGTTAAGGGAAACAACCGACCCGACCAACCGAACTGACCGATCGTAACAGGTAAAGTGGTTGAAACAAGAAATAAATTTATAATGTGGCCTCATTATAAATAAGGAATCTTTTAAAATATTGAGCGAAAAGCAAGGCAAACATGAACCAAATCATGAACACATTGATGAACTACCAATGTGTCCAATATCTTTGAAGAATTACCGATTTGACTAATATAAAAATTGACCAATATAGTGTGACCCTCTTTATCGAACCCCGCCTTGAAATTTCTTTGGATAACAGGATTCATCATAATGTCTTTTATTTACGCGAATACTACACATTGTAAATAATCTACTCTTACGGATTATATCGCGATTTATTTTAATTTTCCCGACGTTTCGAATGCTTTAAGTTATGTATGATGATATAATCCGTAAGAGTAAATTAGTTACAAGGATTCATCATGTTTTTCAGCATCATTACATTGACTTTCTTATAAAAACTTGCGATAATTTAAAGTAGGAACCGGTAGCGGCTCACAGCTCTAGTCAGTTTGCCTTCACAGACAATGAAGAAGGAAATCTTACTTTGTTGTACTTGTTCACATCTCTAAGAAATCCTATAGTTCTAATGAAATCTGATATTCTTTGTTCCGAACAAAATATGTCTAATAAGTTGATGCTGGTATGAAATAACGTGCAGCAGCTATCTTTGAAAAACTTTCTTGACGTTACCTATATACAAATAAGGGTCCGGGTCGATGTAAATAATAATGAGTTAAAGTTTTGCAAAGCTTTTTGTAATCTTCTATACTATAATAAAACTCAAAGAGCATTTTTTCTGTACATTGAATATTTTTCCAAAATTTCTATGTGGGGATACTATACTATCGACATAGAGGCCAAAACAATTTTTTTTGGAATTATTGTCTGTCTGTCTGTCTGTCTGTCTGTCTGTCTGTCTGTCGTTCTGTTTGTCCAGGTATCATTTGAAAACCCGTAGATGGATTTTGATAGGACTTTCACTGATGTGTTGTGTAGAAGTCAATGTATAAATGGTATATAAAACATCACGCTGTGTTTCATAGGGGCTAAGCAGTGAAACATTACTTGCACATATTATCACGTAATTTCCTTTGTATGTGAATAGGGTAATTATAGACTGATCAGCTAATCATTAAGATATGTATTATTACGCTATATACAATAGGGACTGAGCAGACATTTAGTTTGCATAAGATGGTCAATTTTTTTAAGGGGTAAGCCGGTCCGGTACACCCAGGACATTTTTGTTTGTTCATGAAATTTTAATGAAACTCCCCAAGTCCAGGTAGTGTATAGGTATTGTATTACAGTCGCAACAATAAAAGATGCGAAAACTTAAAACTTTCATTATCGAATATCATTAGACAGTCATTTACGATGTTAGCGTGATTTACATTATGAACAGCGCCATCTATCGGTATTGAATACAATCACTATAGACCTTTAATCTATAACTCAAGAACGGCCTAACCGATTTGGCTGAAAAATCGTGGGGAGGTAGCTAAGAACCAGGAAACGGACATAGGATGCTTTTAAGCGTTTGGAAGCTTGTAAGCGTTAAGCAACGTTAGGTAAGGTCATTAAATAGATGGGTGAACCGATTTGTATGAAAGTGTGCATATCAGGTAGGTCTGAGAATAGGTCATACAGTATATTTCATAGCGCTAGGTTAAGGTTAAGCAACATAAGGAAAGGTCATTAAATAGATGGGTGAACCGATATGTATGAAATTTTGTGTGCATATCGGGGAGGTCTCAGAATAGGTCATAAAGTATATTTAATGCCGCTGATACCATGATTGACGAGGATATATAGAACGAGAGGAGGGTGCAAGAGAGGACCTCTTTCTCCTCTCGAGGAGGGAGAGGGGATTCGAGGAGGGGGTGATGGGGTGAGGGATCGGGGGATTTAGGTGGAGTAAGGGGGGAGTGAGAAGGAGCAAGTTCGTAGAAGAGAGAGGGGGAGAGGATTCAGAGAGGGGACAACAGAGAGAGGAAGAGGGTTAGTGTGACGGAAACCGAAGCGGGAGGGGAAAGAGAGAGGAGAGAAAGAGCATATAATTAGATTTTTTTTATAAGAGAGAGCGATATGGAGAGAGATAAATCTAGGGAGGAGGGAGAAAAGGGGAGCAAAATGTAATAAAAGCGCGGGCGGTGTTGCGCGGGTCAGCTACTTAAATATATGTGTGGAGTTTCACATCAGGAAATAAATGAAATTGGATTTAACCGACTAGGAAAATATTCCTTCCTACTTCTCCACACGATCGGACCTGTGTTTTATATAATGACGGTGTTCCAGTGTGAAGTACCGCCAGACGTTTACAAGGATACCAATCGGCCTTGCAGCAATTTTTGGCTTGCACTCAATGAACCGCCCAAAGTTAAGTTTTGGTGGAGTATTTCTACTTTCTCGTTCGGTCAAAACGTATTTTTTCGTTAAGGAGCGATGTAGCGACAGGCGACTAAACAAAGTTTTGTTCATAGAGCACGGCATACCACAGCGTGGCGGTCACACAATGCACATTATTTTAGGAGCCTCCATTCAAAATGTCACTCGCATGACCGTTGCTCGCGGTATAAGTTTTACTGGCATCCCACCTGTTTTAATATCTTTCATTTTAATGAAATTAAATGGTAAATTACTTATTATATGAGATATTCATGCAAAGAGATAAGTGGACCCCTGACGCTATCTTCTATCTTTTTACTATAATAAAACTCAAATGTCTGTACATTGAATATTTTTCCAAAATTTCTATACTGTCGACATAGAGGCCAAAACAATTTTTTTTCGAATTATAGTCTGTCTGTTTGTCTGTGGGTCCAGGTACCATTTGAAAACCCGTGGATGGATTTTAATAGGACTATCTATATACTATGATGTGTTGTGTAAAAGTCTGGGCATAAAATTGTATATAAAACATCACGCTATGTTTCATAGGAAGCAGTGGAACATTACTTGCTCATAGTACCACATAAATTCTATTGTATGTGAATAGGGTAATTATAAACTGACCAGTTAATTAATACGATATGTATTATTACGCTATACACACTAGGGACTGAGCAGACATTTAGTTTGCATAAGGTAAGGTATTTCGCCATCTTGAGAAAGTGTTTCGTGGTCGAGTGGTTACGGACGCTTCTAGAAAATGTCGTATGTCTCGGGTTCGCATCCCACTCGGGGTTATATTTTAACTTATCTTTTACATGTTCTTTTTTGTTTCTTTTTTTTTAATAATTTAAATATTATTTAGGTTTTTTTGCTTTTAAATTTTAAGCAAGGTTTAATTTATTGATGGCGTCATAGTGTTAAAAAATATAATGGTTCCATGAAACCTCTAACTAAACCTCTGTAAAATACGTTGATGTGATAGATATCGAAATCATTGAATCATTGATCTTGAAATTCAAAAGATTGTACCTAATAAAAAGAAATAAGAAGTTATTGACCACTTAAAATAACATTCTTCAATCTATAAGACTAAAGCTCCTTCAGAAAGTTTGGGATGTGTGGCCCTAGATCTCCAACAAGTACAGGCAGATCCCACCGGAGCGTCCACGCCTCCCGTCTCATGTACCGATGCGACAGCCGTGGGTAAGAATCCCACATACCCCGGTTGACCCCATAGGTCCCGGGACTTATTGAAGGTATCCCCCGCGAGAACAAAAAGCAATCACGATATGCAGCTTGACACTTATCGTATAGACAGCTTACAAACAAGATCGGGGTTACTTGAACAATAGATTTACGGATAATTCAAATAGTTGGTGTCAGTAGTAGGTACTTAGTTGTAAAATGGAAAAAATAATTGAGGTAGTATCAAAATAGTAATATTTTGTATGTGACATACGTACACATAATCGCCATCGTCGTTGTCATTATAATAATAATAATGTTCTCTAAGCCCCTCGGTTCCTATCCGACGTATGGATCATCTTACTTTCCAGACAAAAGGGTCATTGTCCTAACCAGTAAGAAACAATTACACAAAGTTGTTGCTCCCTGCGGGATTGGAACCCGTGACCTTCGGTTTGCAAAGTAAGTGATGCCCCGCTGACCGCTTAACTAAGATAATGAGCTAGAACTCTTTATCCCGAAAAATTGAAGGGTTCCTGCAAGACGGGGCATCAATATATAAGGGTAACGCGCAAAATATATGGGATGATTTTGATATAATTTGTGTAAATCGATGGAATCGAATCGGGTGGTCAGACGGGGTTGGATCGAGTCGGATTGAGTTCCTTCGGAGTCGCTGGACGTTCGGGGTGTGGCCCTT
Source organism: Furcula furcula (assembly GCA_911728495.1). NCBI lineage: Eukaryota > Metazoa > Arthropoda > Insecta > Lepidoptera > Notodontidae > Furcula > Furcula furcula. The sequence goes on along the minus strand of OU452249.1, from coordinate 16,998,877 downwards.
ACTTAGGATGTCCACCCATTACGGTGGCGACTCCTAGGCGGACGGCAGCGGGGTTGTGACCCCCATCCACGTGAGCACCGTGACACCGTGAACGCTCAAATGCAAGTTACTGATCCCACTGATGCAGATCCCACCGGAGAGTTTTGGTATCCCCACTCATGTGCCGATGCAACAGCCACGTGGGCTTTAGTGGGTAAGAATCCCACATACCCTGGTTGAGCCCCACAGGTACCGAGGACCTTTTGAAGGTTTCCCCGCGAAAAATAAAAGGGTCGGATCGAATCGGACCGAATCTGATCAAGTTGAATGGAGATGAATCGTGTTATGTCGAGTTTCATTTCATGAGTATAACGCGAAAATTACCTACCTACTGGCTGCGTGCGAAGCCGCGGGTACAGCTAGTATTTATATATCATCATCAGCCGGAAGACGATCACTGATGAACATAGGCCTCCTCTTTGTAACTCCACAATGAGCGATAATTAGTTATTTGCATCCACCGGTTGCCTGCGATTCGCACAATGTCGCCAGTTCACCTATTTACGAATTATCATCACCAGCCGACACTGGAAGACGTCCACTGCTGAACATAGGCCTCCCCTTTGGAACGCTATAATGAACGGCAATTGGCTATTTGCATCCACCGGTTACCTGCAACGCGCATAATGTCGTCTGTCCATCTAGTGGAAGGCCTACCTACGCTGCGTCTTCCGGTTCGTGGTCGTCACTTGAGAACCTTTCTTCCTCATCGGTTATCGGTTCTCCCAGCGATGTGGCCTTCCCATTGCCACTTCAATTTGCATATTCTAAGAGCCATGTCGATTACCTTGGTTTTTCGCTGAATCTCCTCATTACGGATTCTGTCGCTAAAAGGAACTCCGAGCATAGCTCTCTCCATAGCTCGTTGTGTAACTCCGATCTTCACCTATTTACAAATTATAAACAAGCTATATTTTGTTGTATTTTTTATACTCCGTGACGTGTGAAACAAATCGTTCGCCTAATGGTAAGCTGAACGCTCATGGACAGCTGCATTGCACTGCCTTTAATCACCCGAGGCACTGCATAAGTTTTTAAGTCACTTGAATCCAGTAATTTCACTGGCTTCAGTACCCTTCACATCAGAATAGGTACAGTAATGTTCACACATTGCAGCTTGGCGGCTGAATATCTGGTTCTGCAGTTATTAAAATATTACTTTCGTTCTCGTGGGGTGTCCGGTTAAGTATAGCACCCACCCATCTCCTCTCGTTGCGTGTCCGTAAGAGGCGACTAAGGGAAAACAAGAAGAGGGGCAACAGCATCTTTCTATTAGATCATTTACCACCTATACTGCAATCCCCAAGCCGCCTGCCAAGCGTGGGGATTATGGCAACCACTCCCTTTTAAGGGGGAGGTCTTTGTTCAGCGGTGGACATCTTACTTATGTTGTGGATATTCATACGCTCATAATAAAACAAATGAACAAGTTACAATGAAAACGCAAAAAGAAATTAATCATGTTGGAGTGAACATGAAATTGACTACCAAATGCCTACCGAGTATCAAGTTATATTCAAGTGGCGCTTGTATCTGAACATTTGAATTGAAAGCCACGAGGCTGGGAACATGTTGTAAACGTTGCCAATTAAGCGGCGAGACTGCGGCGGTAGCTCAGATCTGAACACTACATACGCTAGTACTGGCATTTGTCTGAATGCATTTGTTGGGCCAATGTTGGACATAACATATTAAGCCCATGTTGGTTTCATACGTTGGTCTAATTTGCACCGTACAGAAGATTGCAGTTTTCATCATCATCATCATAATAAGCCGGAAGACATCCACTGCTGAACATAGGCCTCCCCCTTAGAACGCCACAATGAACGACAATTGGCTATTTGCATCCACGGTTACGCGCTCAATGTTGTCTGTCCACCTAGTGGGCGGCCTGGCCTGTCTACGCTGCGTCTTCCGGTTCGTGGTTGCCACTCGAGAACCTTTCTTCCCCATCGGTTATCGGTTCTCCGAGCAATGTGGCCTGCCCATTGCCACTTCAACTTGCAGATTCTGAGAGCTATGTCGGTGGCCTTAGTTTTTCGGCGAGTCTCCACATTTCGGATTCTATCGCGCAAAGAAACTCCTAGCATAGTCTCCATTGCTCGTTGTGTGACTCTGAACTTCTCTAAAAGGCCAGCAGCAGGCGCAATTGTTGGCCCAATGTTGGACTTAACACACCCAACCCATGTTGGTTTACAGAAGATTGCTGCATTATTATAAAGTAATATTTTCCCCAAGGCGCCTGCCAAGCGAGGGGATTATTGCAACCCCTCCCTTATAAGGGGAAGCCCTTGTTTATGTATGGATGTATTTCTGCTAATGATGATGAATCTTTTTATAACTACTACAACTTACAAATAGTTCCTAGTTCCTACACTTGCCGAGGTCAACTGCTACTTTTACTTTATGTAGGCACTTAGTCTCGGGAGGTGCTTTGCAAGCCATTTGGTTCTCAAAAGGGGCCTCTCTGTGTCGGGGACGAGCCCCGCAGCCTTTAAAAAACCCGTGAAAATAAAAACACAAATTAATAATAATAGTTTAATAGTTAAATCACGTATTATTATCAGTTGAACGACTGGAAAGAAAATATGACTGACAGTAAAGGTAGTTACTATTGCACACATATTCATATCAAATATAAAAGTACTGACGTATTGTATATAACATTGGTTTGTAATATATATTTTAAAAATATTATGCATTTTCTGATGAAGGTAGCTTCCAAGATCCGCAGCATAGAGATCCAATATTTTCCATCTGTAAATGATCTGTAAGGTCACTCTGCCTGTTAAAATGGTAAAAGTTTATTAATGCGGTAGGTAAGGCTATGGCAGTCATTATAATAATGTTCGTTTACATTTCTGTGTATAACTTACAATTAACCAAATTAAACGTATAATAATGGAAATGGGAAAAGGTGTAATACCGGGTAACGAATTCATTAACTGTTAGCTTTATTGTTGTCGTTAAGTAGACACAGAGGTGTCAGAAATTTTAAATTAGGGTTTGCTCGCCGTATCAAAATTGCACGTTTCAGCGACTGAACTGGTGATGTATCGTATTTTAGCAACTCTCTGAGTTTGAGAATGGTGTGGTATGCTCATTTTAGCTGTTAAATTGCTTATCGTAACTATCGGTTTAGGCCGTAGTCGCTGCATCAAGCTTCAAAAAGCGTCTAACTTGCTGATCGGTAAATGTAAAAGCAGCTTTTAGGTATGTATAAAATTGGTAACGTTTATTTTCATGACTATGTTTGTTATAGTAACTTTAGGAGGAGCATAATAAGATTCTGTGGTAGGTATGTATATTATAAAATGCTGTCTGGTCAGCTATTAGCGCCCGGAGTTTCGCTAGCCACCGCATTAGTTTCCTCAGTCCGACCGGAGCTCGCCTTCCCCCCTGCTTACCAATAATCATTAATTTTCCCCGAGCTCTGGTTAAGACTTCAGACGCCTCTTTGACGGAATTTCATTTCCTCATTGCTGTGTTCCCTTTTATATCCATTACACTAGCCAATTTATAATTAGGTACAAAGAGGAGTTATTAGCTTTGGGCGTTACGAAATTGTAACAAGTTTTTTTGTTTGTAGCAACCATGAGTTATGGATAGCAAAAACGAACACAAAAGATATTCTCCGAAAACTAATAACTTATTCCTAACAATGTAGTAATTAGTGACCTGATTCATGTTGCGGAGAAAAAACTATAATAATGAAGATGAACGGTGTTGTAGTTTTCATAACAAGGAATTGATTAATTTGCTTATTAACAAAAAATAAATAAGCTAACAATGTAACAGGGGAAATATACATATTTTATATGAATGATACAAATATTTTAGAGGTTATTTTGATATTTTCTGTCTAGTGGACAGTTATGTTTGCTTCATCACCAGCCGGAAGACGTCCACTGCTGAACAAAGGCCTCCCCCTTAGACCGCCACAATGAACGACAATTTGCTATTTGCCTGCGACGCGAACAATATCGTCGGTCCACCTAGTGGGAGGCCTGCCTACGCTGTGTCTTCCGGTTCGTAGTCACCACTCGAGAACCTTTCTTCCCCAACGGTTATCGGTTCTTCGAGCGATGTGGCCTGCCCACTGCCACTTCAACTTGCATATTCTACGAGCTATGTCGGTGACCTTGGTTCTTCGGCGAATCTCCTCATTCCAGATTCTATCGCGCAAAGAAACTCCGAGCATAGCTCTCTCCATAGCTCGTTGTGTGACTCTGAGCTTCTCCAAAAGGACAGCTGTTAAACACCACGTCTCAGTACCATATGTCATCACTGGCAACACACACTGGTTAAAAACCTTTGTTTTCAGGCACTGCGGAATTTCTGATGAGAAGATGTCACGTAGTTTCCCGAACGCTGCGCCTCCGAATTGGATTCTTCGGGCGATCTCTTCGTCGAAGTTGGACCGACCTAACTGGATAGTTTGTCCGGCTTATTCCACAAATCCCCCTTAAAAATCCCCACTAGGGGGAAAAGTGGAAACTAAAAATAAAAGTCCAGAAATCCCCCCTGCTCATCCAGTTTTCCCCCTTAAGAGGGAATCGGCCAGGAGGACATTATTATTATTATTAATAGTTAATTATTTCTCATAAAAAGTAAAGGATAAACAATGGTTTGTCGGTTATCCCCAGGAGATAATCATATAACATCGCGAACAATTTTATAGACCTTGTAAAGGTGTACAATACCGGAGTAGGTACATTATTTTACTCTATCTCGTAGGGTTCAGCCAGCGCTTGCAATGTCGCTTACATTGCAAAAAAATGTGTTTATTTATGACATCATCGTGTTTATCTACTATATTATGCATGTATTATACATATAAACCTTCCTCTTGAATCACTATCTATTAAGAAAAACCGCATCAAAATCCATTGCGTAGTTTTTAAGATCTAAGAATACATAGGGACAGACAGACGCGGCGGGGAACTTTGTTTTATAATAACTTAGATAAGAACATACAATGAACATGTTATGCTAAATCTAATGAAAAAAGCAACTCGGCTCAGACTCATAAGTTCCCAGCATTGACAGTCCTTTTTCTTGTTTCTTTTTTCACTTATTATTTCTAACCTTTTGTTTTATTTTTCAAATTGGTTTTATGGTTCAAACATGAAAAATTGTACATACCATGGGGTTGGTACGTATTTTATATACAAAAACCCTTAAATAAAAAGAAAGCTTTATTTAAATCCCAAAATTCAAAATCATTGATTTCAAATAGGTAACGCTAGCACTTTTCAACGGTTATTTTTTTTTAAAAGCTACCATTGGATCACAACGCGGCCTCAACTGAGAAGATCCGGCAAGAAACTCAGCGGGCTTGTTACTTTTCCCTTTTTTTTTAAACATTGTTGTTTTGTTAGAATTAGATCAGCATCGGCGACAGAGCGTCCTGCCCTGCATAGATATAGAAGATTTTTTCACTACGTATAATATCTTTGGTCCTGCCATAATATAACAAACAAAAAGGCCAAAGGGATAGTAGTCGGACCAGTCGGGGGACTGGTCTGACTAGCACCCGCTCACGAGTTGAGTCGAGCAACAGCCATCACTACCCTCAACCATATTGAAAGGAAGGGGGTGACCCGCCACACGCAGCCGCCACAAGCAAAGACTTTTCGATGGCGAGCATGACCGATCCAAAGTCACAGTGGCTCACGTTTAACATGTAACTTCTACTGTTAAGCAGTGCCTCGTCAGACAAGACGCAAAGCACTTTAACATACAACTTTTATCACCAGTCGTCTGAGTTAGATACCCAAGAAGAACATAAGTGTGTGGATTGTCCCAGAATATTTTTATTATTATTACATTAATTTACAAGCTCAAGTAAATTGCCTTCAGAACGTAAGTAAAGCAACAATCGATTTTGCTGCTAGACAGCAAAAGAAAAATAAAAAAGGACAGCGGCCGGACCAGTCCCCCAAGCAGCATCCGCGCACGAGTTGACTTGAGCAGCAGCCATCACTCCCCTCAATCATATTAGACGGAAAGGGGTGAACCGCCACACAAAGCCGCCACAAGCAGATCTATTAATTGGAATCTTTTACCAATAGTATTTCTGAAAATTGTAGTATGAGAAGCCTGGTCTTCAACTACTACACCAACGGGGACTGGGCAAGAAAAAAAATATAATCCAACGGATATAATCCTTTCAAACAATCAATTATTTAGATACGGATCTATTTAAACAGCCAACCAACACGAGCGTTTACTATAAACAGAACATTTAATTAACAATTTGATGGACAGTTAGACACATACATGCCATGTTAACAAAAACCGGGAACATCCGAGGCAATTTATAAAATGCCTTTATATATAGAAGCGTCAACTCTAAACGTTATATGTTTAGGAGCAAAAAATTCTGTATGTCACAGCGGTATTCCCGCCGCTTGGCCGGGATCAGGGACTGACTGCCGTCAACTAACAAGATTTAACCAGATAATCCCCTGATTAGAAAGGTCGACACCGTTTCGATCTCGGCCGCTTGGACCGTTCGTAAATGTTTCGAACTTTTGTTTACGGCTAATTATTTGTAGATAAATACAATTAAATACGGATAAAAAAGGATTACTTGTAAAATATGTATGTAAAAAAAAGGATCACTTGTAAAAACACTAAATAAAAACGGTTGAAATAAAATATTCGTTTACCTGGTTCAAATTATGTTTGTAAAATTGTTAAATTAGGAACAATATAAATAGAAATAATAAAATTAAACAACTAGCAAGCTGTGAGTCCTAATAATAATACATAATAATATTTTATGCTTACACGATAAGATAATAGCAATCAAAAGTCGTTAAAACAATCATAAATTAAATTTAATTTCGGACCAGTATGAACTTTTTACCGTAATTCTTTATTACAGAAATTATGGATTTATCCAAATAATTCCTGCTGCATTTACATTTATTCTCAATGATTATAATGTAATTATTGATATTTTAACCTACCTATCCTGAGAAAATCTTAGCACAAAAAAACACTTTTGAAGCCTTCGAAATCATTTTAAAGTATCTACTTCTACAATTTGTAGCTTACCAATGACAAGACAGTAGATAATCAATCAAAACTAAGTCAAGCTTCCGCATCAGATCACAAACGACGGCACTACGACAAATCCATTCAATGCCTCTACTGTTTCACTTTTTGTTCACTATCATCTATATCTATACTTATAATAAAACTGTAACAGGTCCAATTCTGTACATTGAAGATATTTTGAAAATTATATTTGGAGGGCATTCTATAACTGATACTGAGGCCGAAAATGTAATTTTTTTAATTTTTGTCTGTCTGTCTGTCTTTCTGTCTGTCTGTCTGTCTGTCTGTCTGTATCTCGGCTGAGCATCACGCCAAAACTACTGGATGGATTGAAACGAAACTTGGCATGATTTGAGATCTTACTACGAGGTAGGACATAGGATACTTTTTATCCCGTAATCTAGCACGGTTCTTTTGGGAGAGGGGAGTAAAGTCAAAATGGGTACTTGGTTATACGCTTGGTCCGATTTTATCATTTTTTCTTTATAATTATAATAAATATTTGTAAGGGAACACTCATAGACAGTTGTTAACAATGTTTGGAAATCGATCAGGTTAAGCAACGTTAGGTAAGGTCATTAAATAGATGGGTGACCGTTTAATGCCATTTGAACTAAACGTTTCCGTGCTTCGGAGGGCAAGCACAAAGTGGGTCCAAGTTTTTAACCGACTTTAAAAAAGGAGGTTTTGTATTCTATGCGAATGTATATTATTGAAAGTTTAGTAAAGGTAAACACAACGCGGGCGGAGCTGCGTGGGTCAGCTAGTTCTAACTAAACCTATGAAAGCTTTGATTGGCTCTCGTCACAAATGGAATAAATCGTCCAACACCCACCACAACGGCAAAGGCTCGTCCAACCCACAAGCTAAAATTCCACATTCAATAGAATTCCAATCTTTCGTACCTATGACTAAAACGGAGCAATTTTGGTGGTATCGAGACTGACGCCGAATCGTTCCCGGATTTAACGGATTATAAAGGACAACTGAAAGCAAAGTTGAACAAAAAGTTTATTTCGTTTTGTATTGACAATAAAATTGAATTAGCAGACACGCGCAGGCTTTCTAGGTCTGTCCGTAATCCTATTTGCGGTGGTGGAGAGCCGCCAGTTGCTAAAAGTTGGGCGCGCGTTGCCGACAAAACATCTAACGCCTCGTGAGACTCTTATTGTACAGGGCTTACATTTTTGCGTAAATAAAATAAAACAAAATAAAATCTTTTTAAAAAAAAATTGAACCGACTTCAATATCACTGAAAAGTATAAAATAATTTAAATATTATTGAAGTTGGTGTTAGCGTACCTGCTGTGTATATTTGGCACCAACTTCAATAATATTTAAATTATTTTATACTTTTCAGTGATATTGAAGTCGGTTCAATTTTTTTTTAAAAAGATTTTATTTTAAACTTTTTAGTGATATTTTCATATATAAAGATTGAACCATCGAAAACCGTAAAATTATCTAGGTAGGTTATGATCACATTATCGTCTACATAGTTTTACATAATTCATGTTTCTTCAGAAAAAAATATCCGGTCGTAATGAAATTTGCATGAAAACATCATAGTAGTTTACTCTCTCGAATAAAAAAAGAATCATCGAAATCGGTTCATAATTGTCAGAGCAATGTAATGGAGAACATCAGTTTTATGGTTTTTACCAGATAAATTCCTCCACATCGTTCATGGTCCTCCAGGAAGTTCTTATCCGGTTGTAATAAAATTCATACCGATTCAATACAGTGGTTTCTTCTTTCGAATAAAAAAAGAATCATTGAAATTGGTAAATATTTGCCAGAGTTATGACTATTTTTGTCCGACCGAGAGGGTCCGAGCGACTAAAACGTCATCTATATAGGCTTTCTTGCAAGTATCAGTGCGCAGTCACCATTCTTGTTTTTTCAGGAACTACTTATTACTAAGCAATATTTTTTTTATGGGACCCAATTAACGGATTAAAGAATGGATGGAAGAAAGATTTTTTCAAATCGGTTCATAATTGCCAGAGTTATGCGCGAACATACATAGAAAAAAAAAAAAAAAAAAAATATATACAGTCGAATTGAGAACCTCCTCCTTTTTTTGAAGTCGGTTAATAACTAGCTACTATAAGCAGCGAAGATAGGTATTTATATTCATGAGTGCCGGTTTATTAAAAAAAAACTCGAGTTTAGTATATGTTTATAATATTAGATATTAAGTTTTAGGTACCCATAGCTATTCTAAAGTTAAATAGGTAAGTCAAGGTTCTTGTTAACGGGTAATATTTTTTAGGCAAAAATAATCTGTAATTAATATTCAGTGTTCCCATTATATTTATTAACAACAATGAACCTCCTTTCGTGTTTAATGCGTTTTGGTGTCCTTGTACGCTTCGTTGCAATAAAATAACAATTATTACTTTTACCAACTTCATGTCTTTTAAAAACTTCATTTTAGAACTATTTTATTCTATACTAGCTGACCCGCGCAGCTCCGCCCGCGCTTTTATTACATTTTGCTCCCCTTTTCTCCCTCCTCCCTAGATTTATCTCTCTCTCTCTTATAAAAAAAATTTTAATTATTATGCTCTTTCTCTCCTCTCTCTTTCCCCCTCCCGCTTCGGTTTCCGTCACAATCCCCCTCTTTCTCTGCCTGTTGTCCCCTCTCTGAACCCTCTCCCCCTCTCTCTTCTACGAACTTGCTCCTTCTCACTCCCCCCTTACTCCACCTAACTCCCCCGATCCCTCACCCCATCACCCCCTCCTCGAATCCCCTCTGCCTCTTTCTCCTCTCTTGCACCCTCCTCTCGTTCTATATATCCTCGTCATCATGGTATCAGCGGCATTACATATAGTTTATGACCTATTCTCAGACCTCCCCGATATGCACACAAAATTTCATACATATCGGTTCACCCATCTATTTAATGACCTTGCCTTATGTTGCTTAACCTTAACCAAGCGGTATGAAATATACTATATGACCTATTCTCAGACCTCCCCGATATGCACACAAAATTTCATACAATCGGTTCACCCATCTATTTAATGACCTTACCTAACGTTGCTTAACCTTAACCTACCGGGATAAAAAGTATCCTATGTCCGTTTCCTGGTTCTAAGCTACCTCCCCACTAATTTTCAGCCGAATCGGTTAGGCCGTTCTTGAGTTATAAACAGTGTAACTAACACGACTTTCTTTTATTAACCGGCTTCAAAAAGAAGGTTCTCTATTCGACGCGTATGTATGTAATATTAATAAAAATGCGTAATATTAATTATATGTTAGTCTATGTGGGCTTCTAAACAAATTTACTAAATTTTATGAGTGTATGTATGTATGTATGTATGTAGGATTACTCAGAAACTACAAGTCCGATTTCAAAAATTCTTTTTGCAATAGTTAGAGTATTTTTCAACTTAGGGTAGTGTACAAGTTTCATCAAAATCGGTCCAGTAGTTTAAGAGATATTAACTTTTTATGTTTTCAGTAAGTTACTATAACTAGACGTTCGAGTTGCGTGATAGTGCTGTGACCCATTTTTTTTTGCTAAAATTTAAGTCACTAAAAAGTGTGAATCTCGTGTCAGCTCGTGCTAGTCTTAGTTAACATGATGCACCGACTTCAATATATTTTCGTTATTTTATACTTTTTAGATAATTTACTTTGAAGTCAGTTTTTTTTTTTAAATAGTTTATAATTATATAGATTAAAGTTATTTAGTGATTGTATGTTCAATTTCACCGATAGATGGCGCTGTTCATAATGTCAATCACGCTAACATCGTAAATCACTGTCTAATGATATTCGATAATGAAAGTCCTAAGTTTTTCGCATCTTTTATTGTTGCGACTGTAATACAATACCTATACACTACCTGGACTTGGGGAGTTTCATAATTTCATTAAAATTTCATGAAACCAAGAAACCCCCCCCTGAGCCCTGACCTTGAAGCGTTTTTTGGGAGCGCTGTTCATTGTGTGTAGTGTGAATTGTAGTTGTACATTTTATTGCGTTAAATAATTTGGACTCATTTTAGGTAACAATTTCGTATTCTCAATTTCTACCTACAAATGTAGCCTTGGTGGTGCAGCGGACCTAACCGCTGGCTTTTAAATGAAATGAAATGGTATTTTTCCCTAGCCTATTTCTTTCCTAATCTAGTTCGGACTCGCTCGGGATATACCTACAGATTTTATCTTTTCAAAGATATAATGTCATATTACTATCAGCAAAGTACTTAGAACAATACAGAAATCTAATGAAAATGTCCTGGGTGTACCGGACCGGCTTACCCCTTACAAAAATTGACCCTTCGCCACTGCCATATGTTATGCAAACTATATGTCTGCTCAGTCCCTATTGTATACCCAAAACCAGATATAAAGTCATTTTTTGTAAACAAACCGGGTACTTCAGAACAAACCTAAATTTCGTCACCAATACAACATGAAAACTTTCCATTTATCACCACACACACGTAAAACATCCAACTGATTCGGAAAACTAGTTAAACTACTGAAAATATAATTAAAATCTTAAGATATACGAATAAATAAAATATTTTTGATATGAGAATGCCACAGATAAAATATGTCAATATATAGAACACACACTTTGTCTATGGAAATTAGTGATGTCCAATATTTAAAGATCTAAATCTCGATATTGAATGATTTGAAATTGATCCACAACCAATCATTTTATAAAATAAAAAGTATTATATTAAACTCAGACTAAACTGCGGTAGATTCAACATAAACAGTAGGTCCGCCGTCCGTATTTCAAAGTAAATCGCTACTCTGCCCACGTCCACACGGATTATATTATATTATGTTGATTGTAAGATAATATTTTATATTACGTATTTAATTATTTATTTATATAAATATCAATAAAATTGAGTCCCGAATATGAAAAGGTATACGGTTTGACAGGTTCCGGGACTGACGCTTTAAGTACTGCCAACTGGTGCACGTCATTTTTTAACACCATCATTGTGTCATTCATTCGTCGCTTCGTTTGACCACGAACAGTGATCTCGAACGTCATAGAGCTAAATCGGTAGAGATGTCCACTAAAATCGGTATATTTATACCCAAAATCGGTATATGGCAAAAAAAATACAATATTCAAATTATTTTATTTACTTTTATTATTTATATTCTAAGCATTTTTCCCAACCTTTCTAAGTATGGTATTGTAGATATTACATACCATATTTTTGCACTCGCGATTGTACCGGCACTCGGTTCTTCGCCAGACGACATTTTAACTTAATAATCTTATTAACATGACGGTTCCGTTGGTCTAGCGGTTAGACATCCTGGGCACTTCCCGATGGGTCGTTAGTTCGATTCCCACCAAGTGTCTGGATGTTATTTATCTATGTATTTACAAAAAAAAATTCATAAGTATCAATTGTCTGGTTTCCGCACTATGCTTTGCCTAGATTGCGATCAGGCCTTTTTTGTCAATTCTTTTTTCGGGCACGGTAATTATAGAATGTTTTAAGTCCATATTTTTTTTCAAATTCTTTCTTTGTTTTCAGTTTTTATGGCAATTTTTCGATATTTACGAAATTGCGCGTGCCCCCACAAAAAGCCCTGATTATTATTATGTTTTTTATAATTTCACATTTCGCAACTAGCTTGAGGAAACTTTCTCTTCAAAGTTATAAAATTAATAAATACCTAAATAAAATCAGATTTCCTGTTTATATAGACGGGAAACACCTTAGAACATCGAGTTGTAGAACTCAAGAGTATTTCCCAAAATATATGGAACTTTCTGCCATAACTACTTAAAAGTATAAAATCGGTAGAAAAATCGGGATAATTTCCACGTGTTCTCTGAAATCGTGGAAAAATCGTTACATTTCTGTCTCGGTTCTGTTTCTGTTTCGGTAGGACAGAGCCCATATCGGTAGAAATACCGAAAAACCGGTAAGTTCGAGACCACTGACCATGAACCGGAAGACGCAGCGTAGGTAGGCCTCCCACTAGTTGGACATTGTGCGCGTCGCAGGTAACCGGTGGATGCAAATAGCCAATTGTCGTTCATTGTGGCGTTCGAAGGGGGAGGCCTATGTTTAGCAGTGGACGTCTTCCGGCTGGTGATGAAGATGATGATGAGTATTTTTCAACATAGGGATGAGTGCAAGTTTCATAAAAATAGGTTAGGATATAAACTTAAAGTATAAACTACTAACTTACTTAAGATATAAACTTTTATATTTTTAGTAAATTACTCTATCGTAGACGTTCGAGTTCTGTGATAAATCTTGGTAGTATAAAAGTCACTAAAAAGTGCTGATACAAACTATTTTTAGATAAAATAGAAAGAAAAGAAAGAAGAAAGAAAATTCATTTATTTGACCAACACATAAAAGTAGAAAAAATAATAATAACATAGAACAAAAACAAAGTTGTGTGGGGTCAAACAGGATACTACCTCAGCATGTTGCTACGTCATATTAATTATGACGCAGCGCTGGTATTCTGGCAGCACCTATATGAAGGTGACGCCACAGCTAAATAAAATGCCAAGTAAATAATATATAAAAATAACAAGTAGGTAAATGAGGTGTATATACAGAAGGTAAAACAAGAGAATACAATATATTAAGAATAATAAAAATAAATATCATATAGGAAAACATTGATAGATTGTAGCAGATAGGTAATTAATTAACACCCAGGCCGCTACCGAATGCCGTGGGTTCAACTCCCATGAAGTAGTCGACGTTATTTATTTATTTAAAAAAAAATGTATGTATCTATACCCAAAACAAGTAAGCATTTAGGTATTAGTATCACTTGTCAGTACTGTCTCCACAGTACAGACTCTGCCCAGCCTGCGATCGGACGACCGTGTGTGAATAGACCCAGAATATAAAATGAGTTCTAAGAAATTAAAAGAAATTTAACGTGAATGACCAGGAATGGCGACTAAGGTGAGTTCTTTTGCGAGAGTAAAAGTAGTCTTTTCGCCGTAGACCTGAAGTTGCGTTTTGTTTTAAGGGCACGCACAGGCGAGGGCAAATCATTCCAATAAAACTATATTTGAAAGAAAATGATCTAAAAAGCATTAAATAACGAAAATATATTGAAGTCTGTGCCAGCTGGTGCTGGTGTTAGTTAAATGATAATATAGTAGCACCGACTTTAATATATTTTCGTTGTTTAAGGGTTTTTCGATATTTTCTTTAAACTAAGTTTTGATTTTATTTTCTTAGTTGATGTAGTCAGATTCACTCATTCATGAGACGTCACCTCCCTAATATTGTCGATGGTCGTAATACCGCCATCTTTGTTTATTGTTTACGACAGAATATTTGAATTTGACTTATATATAGCGTAATAATACATATCTTAATGATTAACTGATCAGTCTATAATTACCCTATTCACATACAAAGGAAATTACGTGGTAATATGTGCAAGTAATGTTTCACTGCTTATGAAACATAGCGTGATGTTTTATGTACCAATTTATACCTTGACTTCTACACAACACATCAGTGAAAGTCCTATCAAAATCCATCCACGGGTTTTCAAATGATACCTGGACAAACAGAACGACAGACAGATAGACAGACAGACAGACAGACAGACAGACCGACCGACAATAATTCCAAAAAAAATTGTTTTGGCCTCTATGTCGATAGTATAGTATCCCCACATAGAAATTTTGGAAAAATATTCCATGTACAGAAAAAGTGCTCTTTGAGTTTTATTATAGTACTAGCTGACCCACGTAGCTCCGCCTGCGCTATTTTTACGTTTAATAACAGACATTCGCATCGAATACATAACCTCCTTTTTTATAGTCGGTTAAAACTGGGACCCACTTTTTACTTGCTCTCCGAAGCACGGACCCAATTAGTTCAAATGGCGTTATACGGTCACCCATCTATTTATTGACCTTACCTAACGTTGCTTAACCCGGTCGATTACAAAACCTTGGTAACAACTCTCTATGAGTGTTCCCTTACTAATATTTATTATATTATAAAGAAAAAATGATAAAATCGGACCAAGCGTATAACCAAGTACCCATTTTGACTTTAATCCCCTCTCCCAAAAGAACCGTGCTAGATTACGGGATAAAAAGTATCCTATGTCCTACCTCGTAGTAAGATCTCAAATCATGCCAAGTTTCATTTGAATCCATTCAGTAGTGTCGGCGTGATGCGCAGCCGTGATACAGACAGACAGACAAAAATTAAAAAAATTACATTTTCGGCCTCAGTATCGGTTATAGAATGCTACAAATATAATTTTCAAAATATCTTCAATGTACAGAATTGGACCTGTTACAGTTTTATTATAAGTATAGATAGATACCTTAGCTCCGACCGTTGCATATTGCTTTTTTTATACGCAAATAACTTTTATTAGCAATCCCTTTCCCACGGTGCGAAACAAAATGAAATCCCAAAAGAGTGTAGGCACAGAATGCTGCAACGTCACTTCGTCTCGCATTATAAAATATGCAGATAAGTTACGGGAATTGATTCAGGGCACAAAGGAGCCGAGAGAGCTGTCTATATGCGGGAGAAGAGATTTCGGCAGTAATTTCCCGGGAGGGAACTCCTCTCTCATGGCACTGAAAATATTTTAAACACACACACTTAATAAACTTTAGTAACTTTGCTAATTATCATGTTTATAGTGGTTCATATTTAATAAGACAATACAATTTGATACGGGACCGTGTAAGAATGAGTTGTAGGTTTATTAATCGTTCCTATGGAGATGCTGGTCGTTTGGGATGTAGGCTCTAGATATCCATTGAGTATAGCGGCGACGCCGAGGAGGACAGCAGCGGGGTTCCGACCCTCGTCTGAGCAACCTGTAAAAGATTCCCCTGGCTCTATAATGCGCCTCTCCGCAGCGGACTCAAAGGTAAGGCACTGAGGGTTACCTGGTGCAGATCACACCGGAGAACCCAAGTCCGCCGTCCCATATGCCAATACGATAGCCGCAGGGGTTTTAGTAGGTTGGAAACCCACATACCCCGGTTGACCCCACAGGGCCCCAGGATCGTATTTTGTATTTGTATTTCCAAAAAAATTGAAATTTAAGTATATATCGGTTGTCTGGTTATCATTGTAATTGACTTATAAGTCAACTACTATAACCAACGGGAAGAGATGGGAGGGTGATATTCTTATCCGGACACCCCACGGGTCAAGTATAAGTGACTAACTGTAAGTAATTGAATGTTATATTTATAAATATCATTGTCAAAAAAGTCAAAAGTCATAAATCTTTATTTCAAATAGGCTTAACGCTAGCACTTTTGAATGGTAATTTTTTTTGAAAAGCTATCACCGGATCACAACGCGGCCTCAACTGAGAAGATCCGGCAAGAAACTCAGCGGGCTTGTCATTTTTTCACTTTTTTTATACATTGTTTTGTTACAAATTGATTGATTGTTTTTTACATTGTTTTGACGGGCCCGTTGGTCTAGTGGTTAGACACCCTGTCCGCTAACCGATGGGTCGTGGGTTCGATTCCCACCAAGTGTCTGGGTGTTATTTATCTATTTAAGTATGTATTTACAAAAAAAAACTGTATATAAGTATTAGTATCAGTTGTCTGGTTTCCATAGTACAGGCTCTGCCTAGTTTGGGATCACATGACCGTGTGTGAATTGTCCCAAGATATTATATTATTATTATATTATTATTAAATGAATCGAGATTAGCGATAGTGTGTCCTGCCGTTCAAAACATAAAGCAAGGGAGAAAAGAAGAAAACAATAAATTACGACAAAAATTACATCAAACTAAAAGGCCAAAGGGATAGTAGTCTTACCAGTCCCCCCAAGCAGCACCCGCGCACGAGTTGGCTCGAGCAGCAGCCATCATGTAAATAGTTACCTAACTACATACATTTTTCACTATGCCAATTTGATCTAATATTATACGCTTATTGGAGATTCTGAATGCAAATGAGATTAAAGAGCTCACACTATAAATAGAAGTCAAATCGATGAGGCTTATGGAACAATCCTGTTTTAAAATTAGATGTCTGGGAACTCTTTTACATTGTGCGAACATTACAATTATTTCAGTCCATTTTCTACTTAAAAAGAAGTAAATTTTTAAGTAGCTAAGTCTGCACATAATATAAAATGCGCTAGAGATTAAATATAAAACCTAAGTATTAGACTGTCCGGAACATTTTCTTACAAAAATGTCTGTCTTTCTTGATCTGTCACCTAGTGCTTAACGTAAACTAAACGGTTTATTCCCGTCCAGGTAATATCACCCAGCAGGTGATCAGAGTGGAAAAATCATTCCAATTATGTATAAAATTAACATGTTCTACTTAAAATAGCGCAACATGACATTTTAGACAGAATCAGACTATTATTTTATTATAGTTCCTTCAAAATATTGTTTTGTTTGCGACTATGCGTCCACAGTGTACTGAAAAGCCTGAATGACTTATTACCACTTGGTAACAAGTTTTCGGGCGATAATTTTGTTCGCATCCAGTACTAAATATGTTTCCTAAGTACTACTCACACACACCAGTGGAGAATGTATGTTACTTCATAAACATCAATGGAGAATGGTAGTCCGACTTCGGCCCTATGTACTCGTAGTACCTAAAATGAAAGTATATACAGTTTTTCTTCAGATACTATTTAATGTAGACTTTTTATCTAATTCAATTCTTTATCCACAGCAAGCCATAGCATTTTCTTGATATACTAGCACAAATGAACAACTGGCGAATACAACAAGAACTACTACAAAGGCCCCGATACCTATCAATATTCCGTTCAACAATCCCAAATCCCAACCCACCGGAGACTACCGGGCGATGTACCACCCTTAAAAGTTCCCACAAGCCATTTGCATGGTATAGGTGTCAATCAGGTGGTTGTTTATGCCGAGGTGCGGGACGCGGGGCGGGCGGCATTCGTTTGCCGAAACAAGGGCGAAGCCAGCGCTTGCGAAACTCAAACATGGCGCACTACGAGTATAATGAATTAAGTTAGCGACTCTCACGGAGGTGAGCCCTCCTCGTGTCACACTTACGTGGACCGCCTTTCAGTTAACGTACGGTTCGAGAGAATATCAACACAGCTCTAGAGCATATCGATAAAGTTCACTATTATTTAGTTCGTACATTTAATAGGTTACTTACGAGTAGGTATAAAATTATATGTATTCCTTGGACAAGACAAAGAACCAACTTGTATTTTCTGCGACGGCTAAAAAGATCATCGCATAATGAATGGTGTATCTATCAGTGTGTTAACATTGCTGGAAATTTGAAGACTCAAGAGACTTAATAACAGTGACAAGTGGCAGTCCAGTGCAGCTGTACCTATATAAGCAGGCGTGCCGTTTACCGCCAGGTGAACGTCTTGGAACATACATATACAGTGATAAATATCACATCAACACTTGATGGATTTTGTCGGCAAAGAGTTCAACTAAAGCGTTATTTCTTATACCTGTTTGTATTTTCAAAAGTAGCATTTTACGATTTTTGTAAGATAAATCATTAGAAGCTTTTAAACTTTTGAAAACTAAGTAGGTATAATCTGTTTAACTTACCTCGCGGTCGACCAGTCAGCCTGCTTATTGGCTTTAATACTGTCATTATACACCTTTGTAGCATCTGAAAATCTGAATAATCGTACGTTGGAGCTATCTGTCATGAATAATTCTTAAGCTTGATAGCACGCAGATCCAATTTCCAAACAATGTGATCATATTAGCATACAAAAGGTTTCATATATTTTACGCAAATCCGTTGTTTTGAATTATATTCCGGTAAAAAGCAATGTGTTCTCCCTGACCTGTGAAATAACTGATTGAGCTACAGTTTGGTGAAAAAATAAAGTGTTTAAATCTCTAGTAATAATAATAATATCCTCCTGACCGATGCCTTCTGGCCATAGTGCAATAGGTAAAGTTAGGTGACTATTAAGGAAAACTACTAAACTACTTTGGCGTATGTGTCTTTAATGTATTCCTTTGTGCGGCATTACATCTCTTATACATGTCTGTCTATATACTACAATAGCGGCCACTCTTTCAAAAGATCAGCCATCTACGCGATACAAATTAACCTAACAATCTGATCGGACGAAAGACTGGCACGACCGGGAAGAGGCCGCAGGACCTACTTTTTACATGCCAATGCGACGCATGGGTAATTTTATGTTCTATACAATTAGGTGATCGGCTTGTATTGTCCGAACCAGTAAGGGACAACTGCACAAAGTTGTTGCTGGCCTGGAAAGCCATTTGCTTTGCAAACTGGAGGTTGTGGTTTTAAATCCTAAACCACAACCTCCAGTTTGCAAAGCAAATGGCTTTCCACTGCGCTATGGAGGCTTCCAATTTGTGGTAACTTTGTAGAAATAAAACAAAAAGGTATATTTTTTGTAAAACCGACATCCGTTTTTTTTTTCTAGGAAACCACTCGCATAAAAGGACTCTTCCTTTATGAAAATCAAATGCAGTGGAAAAATTCACTATACTAGCGAACGTACAAATTTTACGGAATAGAAAAATACTCCGCCGTTAAAATGGCGAGCGAAAGATCGATGCGCGACACATTTTCCTAGTAGAATGCAGCTGAAATTAATAAAAAAGCACTGAAATAGTTTGTAGTGTTCATAATGTCGCTCTTGTGCGTCTCCATTCCAAGCATAGCCTTACAAATACATTTAAATAGAATGCTATACATTGGAAAGGACGGCCGTTTGGAAAAGCGAAACGTCTCGTGGTTACCCAATGAAATAGAATCTTTACATCTAAATGCACTGTCAGACCGACGAATTTCATCTATATCTATACTTATAATAAAACTGTAACAGGTCCAATTCTGTACATTGAAGATATTTTGAAAATTATATTTGGAGGGCATTCTTTAACCGATACTGAGGCCGAAAATGTAATTTTTTTAATTTTTGTCTGTCTGTCGGTCTGTCTGTCTGTCTGTCTGTATCACGGCTGCGCATCACGCCGAAACTACTGAATGGATTCAAATGAAACTTGGCATGATTTGAGATCTTACTACGAGGTAGGACATAGCATACTTTTTATCCCGTAATCTAGCACGGTTCTTTTGGGAGGGGATTAAAGTCAAAATGGGTACTTGGTTATACGCTTGGTCCGATTTTATCAATTTTTCTTTATAATATAATAAATATTAGTAAGGGAACACTCTTAGAGAATTGTTATCAAGGTTTTGTAATCGATCGGGTTAACAACGTTAGGTAAGGTCATTAAATAGATGGGTGACCGTTTAACGCCATTTGAACTAAACGGGTATGTGCTTCGGAGAGCAAGTAAAAAGTGGGTCCCAGTTCTTAACCGTCTATAAAAAAGGAGGTTATGTATTCGATGCGAATGTCTGTTATTGAAAGTTTAGTTAACGTAAAAATAGCGCAGGCGGAGCTGCGTGAGTCAGCTAGTTGTATTATAAAAATCAAATCACAAACGAATGTAGTTTCTATTGCCGAAATTTGGTTTTACCAGCGTCGTGGTAAAACACGGCTTAAGCTGAGTGCGTCCATTTGTGTGACACCACACTAATTGTAACCTTACACTTACATTTAAAAGTACTTACTTAAATATATTTAGTTTATATAGCTATTGTAGTTGTTATGTTGTTGTTTTACTTGTACTTACTTGTTTCTGTTCTGTATGTTTGTTTTAGTGGTGTCTCATAATAAATTAATATGATTTTATTTATTTATTTATTTTATTTATTCAAACTTATTAACTTGAAGTCACTGTAAATCATTCCAACATGGCTCGTATGGTATAAGGGTACTGCAGGAAATAACAGCCTATAACGACTCATCATTAGCATTCGATAGACAGTGCAATACTGGAAAGGAGGGATTGCCATAATCACCACGCTTGGCAGGCGGCTTGAGGATCGCAGTATAGGTGGAAGATAAATCCGAAGAAAGACGCTGCTGTCCGTCTTCCTGTTCTCGCTTCGCCTCTTACGACACCCAACGAGAGGAGATGGGGGGATGCTAATCTAACCCGGCCCCCCACGGGTCTACAACGACTGCGTAAATACTATTTGGGCCAATTATCGGATGGCCATGTAAGAATACTCTAACAACGTAACATTGAATGTGTCTATTTATAACGAGCAGAACTTCTCAGTAACAAGCCCTTTGTTACAGATGCTCTCTACTTTGAAGTGCTATTTAAGTTCATCGTTTGTGCACGGCTCCTGTTGTTGACGTATTTATAAAATAATTTATCTTTAACTCTTTTTGTTGTGTACAGAAACTTTGATAAAAGAACAATATACAAATTAATATTTAGACTACCTTTTTTTTCCTCGCGTGGGAAACCTACAAAAGATCGCCGGGAGCTATGGGGCTTGATCAGGGTATGTGGGATTCTTACCTACTTAAACCCCCGCGGCTGTCACGTCGGCACATGAGGAACCTCGGGCTCTCCGGTGGATCTGCACCAGAGGCACCTCAGTGCCTTGGCGTGCTCACGGGAACGAGGGTTGGCAACCTCGCCGCCGTCGCCCTTTGAGTCGCCGCCGTACTCATAGGATTTATTAGAGGAGGATTATTTAGACTTCCTACCTTAATCAGTAAGTGTTAAGGTGTGTCTACAAATTATTTCACAGACCTTAAACAACCAAAGGCTGACAAGACCCGAATTAAAAAACGGATATTTTTAACAGATAGATATCCTATACTTAACAAAAACGTTCCATCTGCTAGGCTTAAGACCCTCTATACTTTTTAATACACCTTAGCTAGTAGCAAGACGTATTGTAGGAAACTTTCTAGATACTTTTGCTGCATCAGTCATTCTACTTACTAGAGCAACAGACATGTTTTGACTTAAGTTAAAGTAACTAATCGAAATTTTCATAAATAAAAATCTACATACATACATGTTAGCTTCTTGAAATAGATTATTTTCTATTATGTAGATAACTAAATTAATATACATTTCTGAATATTAATATGAAAAGATGGTACAATAACAGAAATCAGCGTGGCCCGTTAACGAGTCGAGAGTAATACGATAACCATCAATTATGGACATGTTGATTGAATGATTGCTGCGAATACAAACCTGATTGAGACTCCGCCAAACGTGAAATTAAATAAGTGATGAAAGCTTTCCCGGGAATCAATTTAATATAGAATATGCGGATGAATTGTTTAGACGTTGGAATGAATATTGCAATACTTTTTAATTGCTGAATGTGGTGCAACAACGGTATTCTAGATAATAGTTTCAGTTCAAGTTCAAAGTTAAACTTTACTTTTTATAAATACTGTTAATTTCCATCCGCTTGTGATGCAAAGCGGCACAAGTATGCAGCCCTAGGTTCCAACTATATATTTCCGCCTTTTGCGGTGGAGACCAAAAGGCAATGAGACACACGGTTTTGTGAAGAAAGTTTCATCCAAACGATAAGTTTGTAACCGTCACAGGGGACCGTCGGTAAATATTAAGCACAAATCTGTGTAAATTAAATAAAAATTTTATGAAAAGTAAATTATAAGCATAAAGTCGTGTTACAAAATTGTTGACAATATTTTTTAATTACAATTTTAAGCTGCGATTTAACCGTGGCTGTATAAGTTGAGACATGGTTTTTTTTTTTCACATCATTGTTACCCAGGGACAAAAAATACTGTTTTCATCCCTCTGATGAGGTCACTTCAAGCGTACTTTTTCTGATTATCAGAAATGAAAATATTTTTAGGTTTTTGACGAGACGAGCTGGTCTTTAACTAAGCAACACGCTAGCCCATAGTTGCATTGCACTACTACTCATTACCTGAAAGATTAGTTACTAAAGTCTTAAATCCATTAGTTTTAGTAGCTATAGTGTCTTCATACCGGAACATAGTAAGTCTCTTGTACAAAGCAACTACCGCCTGGAACTGGTGCCTAGCTCATTCGTATTCTGAGAAGCCGATTGATTAAGAAATTGAAGATCGCGGGTCACAATCTTCCGGGGAGCAAAAGCTTCCTGTATTGTCCTTACTGGGAAGTTATTGCCAAGTTAAAGTGGCATTGGGCAAGACACATCGCTCGAACAACCAATAGCCGATGGGAAAAAGAGGTTCTTTAGTGACGAGCACAAACCAAAGGACGCAGCGTGGGCTTCTCACTAGATGGGCCGACGGACGGCATTGTAGAGTCGCGGGCAACCGGTGGATGCAAATGCCTAATCGGCGTTCATTGTGGCTTTATTCAGCAGTGGACGTCTTCCGGTTTATAAAGAACAAAACATCCCAAATAGTCTGTAATTAAAAAGATACATGCGTCGGATAGGTATTAAAAAAGTCACCCCTGTGCGATTTCTCCTGAGTCTTTTATTCCATAGGTTTGTGAGAATAAAGTGTTAGTTTGATTATGAAACTCTATTTTTACATCTCAGATTTAAAGTTCGGTGGCAAGTAGTTTTAAAATTGTGAACATGTCGTGGGTAGGCAACTCAAAATGTTTGGGATGTATTTTAAAAATAACAAGCTGGATGGTAATATTTGTAACGTGTTATGAATTGGTTGTTGTAATGACATTCAATGTGGTGGGAGAAATGTCTGTTAGTATTTAAGGCGGAATCTCATTATATTAAAAAGAAACTGGTCACTATCTATGCGCGTGGAGAAATAAACACGTGCCAAGTAATTCAGTGTATTATTCAGAAATTATAACTAACAAAAGTTATAGAAGAGGTATGTGAATTGCACATACTCTTATAATATACTTAACTTGCAAGGCTGTTATTATTACAAACTGGCCTCTGCGGCTGTAACATGTATTATTCAGATCTTTTGCTTTAGTCAGACTTTCAAATATAAGGCACATGCCTAGTATAATGCAAAATGTATCCCCCAAAGAAACTAAGAATATTAAAAATTTATATTACCAAATGTTAGTCTCATAAAATCTAGTATTTGACGCTCCAAATAAAACACCGACCATTGTAGTTCTTTGTGCAAATATGTATACAAAACTCTGAAACTGTTTTAATTTCGCTTTAAAAGCTAGCGCGGCTCGAACAATGAATCGCAACAATACAAGTTTTATATTACACACCGGATATTCGGAAAACAATATATGAATGGCATACCTACATTGCCGGATGTATAAACAAAATTTATCAGAGCGAAATAACGCTACAAATATAGCCTATTCTATAAGATTTTGCAGCGCTGATATTATTGACCGTATCCAATAATGTCAATAAGACTACAGCGGCCAATCTTTCACTAGATCAGCCATCTACGCGAGAGATATAGAGCCAGCCAATAAGGAACAAACAACCATACAAAGTGCGGTTTTCCGCTGTGCCACAGACGCTAGTCCTTATCTAATACAAGGTTATTGTCATCATCATCATCATCATCAGCCGGAAGACGCCAATTGCTGAACATAGGTCTCCTCCCTAGAAAGCCACAATGAAAGACAATTGGCTATTTGCATCCATCGGCCTGCCTGTCTACGCTGCGTCTTCCGGTCCGTGGTCGCCACTCGAGAACCTATATTCAACGGTTATCGGTTCTCCGAGTGATGTGGCCTACCCATTACCCGTCCCGTCAAGTCCCGTTATACAAGTACTATGCCGCTTGAGCGAGTTAGATACTCAGCTCCTGCTTAAATGAAAGATAACTGTGATATCATGATGAGGTTGACACTACGTCTTTCGGTCCGTTGTCGCCACTCGAGAACCTTTCTTCCCCATCTACTCAGCCATCTACGCGAGAGATATAGAGCCAGCCAATAAGGAACAAACAACTATACAAAGTTGTTGATCCTAGCGAGATTTGAATTTGAGACCGTTTGAGTATGCGGTTTTCCGCTGAGCCACGGAGGCTCGTCCTTATCCAATACCTGGTTTTTGTACAAATAGTTGATTCATAATGCACATTGCGTATTCGAAGACGTCATTTATAACGTTTTCGCGTAGTATGCAAGCTTGGCGCTTACGCAATGCTACCTGTGGATCTACCATCGTCTATTAAAGCAGTATTATTGTAATTGTTTTGTTATTTTCGCGAGAGAAAGTAATAGAGTTTTAAACTGCGTATAATTGCGTCTCTTTCTCGGGTGGTACCATGGGGACGTGCAGATAACATTATCAAAGGAACTTATTAGAGTAAACGTGAAAAACAGCACAATCTAGAATGATTATACTGTAAGGGTATTTTCTAGTCAATTTTAAAAGCGCGGAATTCAAAAATCCTTTTATTACCAAACAATTTAGCTGTTGCCGGTTGAAATAAATATTGTATTTTCACGGTCTAAAACGTACGCCGAATACTGTTTTATGTCTGATTTATTATTAATATACGGCAACAAGGCCTTGTTATCTTGTTTACTTGTTCGAACATATTTTGAACTCACGGGTACAATACTAATTAATTCCTTTTACTCCTTTAAAAGACTCTATGACTGACTCTATATAAAAGTATCCAACGAATTTTCTCAGAAGTCCAAGAATAGTCAAGATGTAATCATTCTCATTGTTCCTCCCTACACTACTCTTTGAGAATATTTATTATCTTAGATCTATAGTGATGTTCAATATAGTAAAATTTTGAAATAATCGAAATTCTGGAAGCGTACTTTTAAATTATGTCTTGTCCGTTCTTTTGTATCTCTTTCTATAAACTCTTTGGATTATTTTCATACAGTTAAGTTCTTTATAAAGAAAGCTGAGAGAATCGAATGCCATCGTGCGTTCATGGGCGTTCTTCATTTCGCAGTTATTTAAACCTATTTCTAGATCGACACTGTATGCACTGACAAGACTGACAACTAAGAAATTTATTGAATCGAACTAAATCTAATCGAAATTCCTTATAATCTCATCAACATGGGTTGGTTGGTAGAACGATCAGTCGACTTCAGTCGAGATACAAATTTTACAGAAACCCTGTAAACGTAAATTTAAGCGTTTACTGTATGAGCGTCTGAATTTGGTAAAATCTCAATTCCAGGAGATTCGTTACCAATCCAAATTCAGAAAGCCAAAATTGTGATTTCAGTCTTCACAATGAGATCCATCAATTCAAATTTACAACTACAATAAATTGATGATGACGTGATGAATTCTGATGACTCATGTTTGATCCTCAATAATGTTTTTCTAAATGCATTTTAAATGGCAATCGTTATCCCTTTTCGCCACTCTAACTGATCATTCTTAGTACATACATGAATTTGGTAACAAAAAGAACGTTCTCTTCATTTGCAATACTGTGTACTCTATCATCCATATTTACCTCTACGAATCCTCCGCAAATACCCTTGTTTGTAGAGATTTAAAGCTATATTATTCTATCCTTAGCTAGTAGACTAGCGACTAGCTGACAGCGAGACAGTGGGTGTCACGGCGGAGAGCGGCTCAGCTGCGCCCGCACTGATTGCGCCACCAAAATCACAAGGATAAAGGAGATAATAAACTGCATGCAGTATTTTTACCCGACAGTCGAGATGCAGGGTTATGATTTTAGATGTAGGTTTTAGTGAGTTAGAATTAGGTACTTCCTCTGTAGGACTATTCCACTGTAGTATGTTACTTTATAGGATTTGAATTCAATGTTTATGTTAGTTTAGTACCAGCTAATGAGAGAGCAATTTACCATAAAGCTCCACTACGAATAAACAAAATTGTCTTAAATTACATTACAAATATATATAACGTCATCATGTATATAATATATATATATATATATATATTTCAACTTGTCTCGTTAGGACTTCATTTGATACCTTGATGTTCTTGGAAGTTAAAAAAGAAATACATAATGCCAGTCTTTTTAAAAAATTGCCTATGTTACTTCAATTTTTCAATTAAGGCGAATCTAACGACATATCAGATGTCAAAATCCATTTAGCCATTTAAGCCTGTAGGCCATGCTAAGAAACAGACATTCATACACACTCTCGAAAACATAGCCCTCCTTCTGGGGCCGTCAGGCAATCATCATCAGCCGGAAGACGTCCACTGCTGAACATAGGCCTCCCCCTTTGAACGCCACAATGAACGACAATTGGCTATTTGCATCCACCGGTTACCTGCGACGCGCACAATATCGTCTGTCCACCTAGTAGGAGGCCTGCCTACGCTGCGTCTTCCGGTTCGTGGTCGCCACTCGAGAACCTTTCTTCCCCAACGGTTATCGGTTCTTCGAGCGATGTGGCCTGCCCACTGCCACTTCAACTTGCAGTCAGGCAATAAGAGCATTAAATATATTATCAAATATAAAACTACTATCTGATATGCAAGTAAGGAAAAACATAGAAACATCATACAATTACTGAAACTAATCTTACCTGAGCGTGCATACAGCTGCTATTAAAAATTAATAATTCAAAGCATCCAACCTCCACTTGCTAACAGCGTGTGTCTGTTTCTGTTATTTCACAGGTCAGAGGGAAAACATTGGCTTTTTTTGTGAAGATATATCAAAATATCGGATTTGCGTAATATATGTGAAACCTTTTGTATGCTAATACGATCCCATTGTTCGGAGATTGAATTTTCGGGTTATCACACTTAAGAATTATTCATGACAGATAGATCACGATTGTAGGTTTTTAGGGTTTTTGTCGCATTGATAGTGGAAAATTTTACAAAATAACTACGTAACTTTGCTGTGCGAATGTTTTATAAACAACAAGCATAACATTACGCCTTTGCCACGAAAGGGTCGGCACAGGTATTATTAACTCCTCACCCAAGTTTCGCCATATATATTACGCTTTATTGTTATGGGAGCGATCCTATCACCATTTACCGTGAACATTTCCAGAATTTGTTTTTACTGGGATTCTGTGATTTGATTTTGAATTAAACACAAAATGAAAACACCTTTGGTTATTAAGCGCTAGCCTATTATCCTCTTATCTGGTAAACGGTAAATAATAAAACAAAAAAGATGTGAATTTGGAAAGTGAAATAACATTATCAATGATCCTTCAGACAATTTTAACTTATCCCTTTTGCGTACGTTATTGATAAAGATTACCAAATACATAGCATAAAACTGGCTTGAGAGTCGCATGTATTAAACTCCAAGTGCCCTACAGAAGTATTTTTAATTTAAAGAGCAATATTTTTGCCACAAAGCAAAGTTCAATTGAATACTAATTTTACGGATTATATCGCGGTTTATTTTTGATTTTAATTTCCCGACGTTTCGAATACTTTACAGCATTCATCGTCACGGGCGGACTGAGGTGGTAGCTGTCCATATGTCATAGTTGTCTTAGGGTACCCTCAGGTCTTCTAATTATTATTGTTAGTCCGATCTACGCAGAAAGAGCTTACAGTATCTTGAGGTCTTGCAGTGGAATGCTTGTCTTTGGATTTGACTATGTTTATCACGGGATCCCAAGCCGGTGGTAGCACCCAGCCATCTTCTCTATTGAAATTTGGATGCTTTTTAATTTCAATAGCCTCACGAATCATCCTTGGTAGGTAGCGCTGTTCTTTTGCGAGGATTTGTGGTTTGTCAAATCTAATATAATGACGGGTGCGATCCTGAACATGTTCACAGACTGCAGACTTCGTATAGCGTCGATGTTTAACGTCAGCTATATGTTCTTTTACACGGGTTTTTACCGATCTTTTTGTTTGCCCGATGTATGAGAGCCCACAGTCACAATCCAGTTTGTATACTCCTGCATCTTGTAGAGGTATATGGCACTTGACTGATGGTAAAAACTGACTAATCTTCTTTGGTGGCTTGAAAAATGTTTTAATTGAAGCTCGCTTTAAGATATAGCCAATCTTGTCTGTTACCCCTCTAACATATGACAATACAGCAGGCATACGTTCGCGTAAGTATCAGAAATCATTATTCAATTGAATAGATTACATTTTCGCGATTTTAGGTGTTAATTGACTGACTGAGGTCCAAACTGAAATCATTCATTCTTTCCATTTCTATTTCTGTTTCTATTCGACTTGTAAACCTATTTAAACTTAAGGATTGATTTAAATGTAAATAGTCTTAATAGTCTTGAAATAGCAAAGCAGAAAAATAATTTCAACAGGCATAGCACATTTTACGGTCATGGGAGAATTGAAACTTTCTTTTAAGCGCACTTTATCTGACCGACGACGCCGCCGAGCGGAAAATCCTTGGTCGGTATAAAACGAAACGCGAACGAATTTCCTTAATGCTCTCTACGACTGAAACATGGGTATCGACGCGACTTCTCAAATGTTTATTTACGAATTTACTACTGTTTGGTGTCAAAATTGGGAAAACAAAAGGAGAATACGGAAGCAAATACCTAAGATATGGGAAGCGTAGGATGACGAAATAAAAAACAATTGTGTCTATCTCTTACCACTCCAGTACCGTTTAATGGGATTTGAACTGAGCGTTTCCATGCTTCGGAGGCCACGTATATAGTCGGTCCCGATTGTTTCCATCTAGACAGCAGTCAAGTTTAGTACAGAAGCCTAAAGGGCACTAATCATACGACTAATAAAAGTCCAGTTTATTTTTCGTGAAATAATAAATTCAAATTTTCAAATTTAAATTATTTATTTCATATAGGCTTAACACTTTTAACGATCAATTTTTTTAAAAGCTACTACCGGATCATAACGTGGCCTCAAATGGGAAGAATTGTTACACGGCACGAAATTGTTACATTTTGTTGAATTGTTAGATGTTTTGAGTGCACCTACACCGATGGAAATTATTAGTAACATTTAAAATTATGACATAGGCTCGCAGTTTGGATTTCAAGTTCCAAGGCATCAATGTTAACAAATGTTTCATTTGTTACAATTTGTATTTTTTTTTTGTTTAGAGTTAATGTTTACTGACATTATCTTACATGAAAACATTTTCTTAAAATAGTGATCAAAGGTTTGTTTAGAAAATGCTTACTAATTTTTGACTAAACTAAACATTTTTAACAACAGGTTTGGGGCGGATGACGAACAGTTTGGGTTTTATACGTTCAATTTGAAATAACAGAAAAAAGCTTTCGCTATTCTGTGGCGAACGAAAGTTAAGAAAATGCTCCATATACTGTGGAACTATTTTCGTGAACATAAATTATTTTTTTCTCGCTCGCAGCAGGCTAATACGTGAAGATAATCGAGTGTCTAAAAAGAAAGAGCAATAATCTTGTTACATTCGTGAGATAACAATTCGCCGTGACCCAGATACACGAGTATGTAGTACGTCTTCAGTAGTTGTTTATTAGATACATTATTAAATTTATTGGTCATACTTGGACTATATTATCCCATTCATCATCATCATCATCATCAGCAGCCGAAATACGTCCACTGCTGAACAAAAGGCCTCCCCCCTAGAAGGGAGGGGTTGCCATAATCCTCACGCTTGGCAGGCGGCTTGGGGATCGCAGTATACTTGGAAGATAAATACAAAAGAAAGACGCTGCTGCCCGTCTTCCTGTTCTCCCTTAGTCGCCTCTTACGACACCCAACGAGTGGAGATGGGGGATGCAATTATCCCATTTATATGTCTATATTGTTATGAATCAATATTTTATTATTTTAAGAGAGTAAGATCTGCTGTGAGTGAAAGGGTAATTAAATTGATTGAAGGATGGTGTGAACGAGATAGTTTTAATGTTATTATAAGTAGAGTAAGGGAATAAACAAACGATTAACGAAAAATTACGTCTTTAATTTACAGCACTGTACTAGTCAGTGTTTACAAGTTTATCTGTGACATTGCAACTTCTAATGGGATGGACCTCTTAGCATGCGATTTATTATTTAAAATTTGAATCGGTCAAGATTTTAGCTATATTTGGTGAAAA
This sequence comes from Furcula furcula, assembly GCA_911728495.1. Lineage (NCBI taxonomy): Eukaryota > Metazoa > Arthropoda > Insecta > Lepidoptera > Notodontidae > Furcula > Furcula furcula. Next base: position 16,967,971 of record OU452249.1, on the reverse strand, counting down.
TTTATTCAGACGTTTATTATGTATGACTTATAGTCTAAGATCATAGTTTCGCCAGACATTACTTATTTTCTATATATCAAAACTAGCGACCCGCCCCGGCTTCGCACGGGGGTAATTGAGAAAAGAAAGAAGTGAATAATTTAAAGTTACTACCTTTGATTATAGAATTTCTTCAAAAATAATGTTTGTAGCTGACTTTTCGTAACGCAATATGAACAAATTTTGTTTAGAAGTGACGCGTGAAAGGGCTACGTATAGCTGTCCGTTCATGGGCAAAGTACTCAACGCTTAGGTTTAAGCCTGCAACGTTGAATCTCTGAGCTTGTGATTTGTTAATTGTATTTTTATAATGTTGTCTTTTATTTACGCGAATACTAGACATTGCAATCAATCTATTCTTACGGATTATATCGCGATTTATTTTATTTTTCCCGACGTTTCGAATGCTTTGCAGCACCCATGGTCACGGGCGGACTGAGATGTTGAACGTCCCTGCGCTCTATTTATACTGTCATAATTTTCGGTGTACCCTCAGTTATTGTTGTTGTTTTTATTAATGTACCCTCAATTCTTATTGGTTATTATTGTTGTTGGTCCGACCTACGCAGTAAGAGCTTACAGTATCTTGACGCCGTGCAGTGTTTTGTCTGGTTTTGGATTTAATTATATTTATCACAGGATCCCAAGCTGGTGGTAACACCCAACCATCTTCTCTATTGAAATTAGGATGTTTTTTGATTTCAATAGCCTCACGAATCATCCTTGGTTGGAAACGGTGTTCTTTTGCGAGGATTTGTGGTTTATCAAATCTGATATAATGGCGGGTGCAATCCTGAACGTGTTTACAGACTGCAGATTTTGTACAGCGTCGGTGTTTCACATCAGCTATGTGCTCTTTAACGCGAGTTTTTATTGCACGTTTTGTTTGCCCAATGTAGGAGAGCCCACAGTCACAGTCGAGTTTATAAACTCCTGCATCTTGTAAAGGTATGTGGCATTTGACAGGTGGTAAATATTGACTAATCTTCTTTGGTGGCTTATAATAAGTTTTGATTGAAGCCCGCTTTAAGATGTAGCCAATCTTGTCAGTAACCCCTCTAACATATGGTAGGACAGCAGGTTGACGCTCCACTGTGGCTGGTTTGACACGTTCACTATGATGGCGGCGCGGGATCCGGAGCTTGTTGTCACGCAGTACTTGCTTGACATGTTGAAGCTCAGCGCTCAGATGGTCATCATCACAGATTCCGCGTGCTCTTTGAAACAAAGATTTACCCACTGTAGCTAGCTGTGTTGGGGGATGATGAGACTCACCATTCAAGTACCTATCTGTATGGGTTGGTTTTCTGTACACAGTATGGCCCAAGGTATTATTAGGATTCCGCATTACTAATACATCCAAAAAGGCCAATGAGTTATTTGACTCCAACTCCATTGTGAATTTAATTTTTGGATTGATGGAGTTAAGATGGTCCAGGAATACTGTTACTTTATCAGATGGTAATATTGTGAAGGTATCATCTACGTATCGCTTGTAGAATCTCGGAGTAACAGGTGAAGTTCTGAGGGCTGTCTCCTCAAAGTCTTCCATGAAAATGTCAGCTACTACGGGAGATACAGGTGAGCCCATCGCTACTCCATCTACTTGCTTATAGAATTGCTCCTTCCACAATAGATAGCCAGATGTAAGGCAATGTTCTAATAGTTCTGCATATTCCTTTGGCATGTTTTTCTCGGCTAGCCTCTTTTTTACAATTTCAATGCAGTCCACCACAGGTAGGCATGTGAATAGGGACTGGACATCAAAACTGACCATAGTTTCATTGTCAGAAATACTCAGATGTTTGATTTCATTGACAAAATGGTATGAATCCCTAGTATGCGCTTGAGTGTGCTCCTCTTGTATTTTTATTATTATTAGAAACTGCAGACGTGTATCGGTGTACAATTTGGGTGGATTAAGGACAGGAACAGAACACCATTTCTTTAAAACCAATTTATGGAAGCAATACGGGCTTCCTTGTTCGGTTTCATCGTTAAGACGTAAACGGGGGACAATCGGGGATTTCTTACCCACTAAAACCCCCGCGACTATCACGTCGGCACATTAGAGCGCGGACCTGGGATATCTGTCGGGATCTGCACCAGGTGATACCATCAGTGCCTTGACTTTGAACCCGCCGCCGGAGAGGCACATTATAGTTCCCCGGGAACCTGTCACGGTGGTCACGGTTACAGGGGTCACGGGGGAAGCCTTTAATGGGATTTACGGGACCCTGTTGGTGGTCAACCGGGTATGTAGGATTCTTATACACTAAACTTCCAACGGCCGTGCAATCACATAAGGAGACCTGGGCTATCCGGTGGGATCTGCACCAAGATCCCTCAGTGGCTTGCCTTTGAGCCGGCCACCAGGGGGCACAATAAAGCCACCCGGGAAACTATGATACTCAAAGATACGGGGATCGCGGGGGAAACCTCTAATAAGCCCCCAGGATCCTGCGGGCGATCGACTACGGTATGTGTCCCCCACGGCTGTCCGCACAAAAGAGAGGAGCTGCACCATGTACCCCTCCTGCCGGGGCGCATATAGCCCCCCGGGAAATGTTACCGTTGTCATAGTGAAGGGGGTGACGGGGGAAACATCCAATATGTCCCGGGATCCCATGGGGAAGTCAACCTGGGTATTTGGGATTCTTACCCACTAAAACTCCCGTGGCTGTCACATCGGCACATCAGAGGGAAACCTGGGTTCTCGGGTGGGTTCTGCACCAGGTGTCCCTCAGTGCCTGGCCTTTGAGTCCGCCACCGGGGCAAGCATATTATATCCCAGATTTACCTTATACTATTTGGAATGATAATGATATATAGAATAAACTTCTCTAGTACTTGATTGTTAAGTACCTCTTTTGGTTTAGTCAACGTAAGCTAATTAAATTTACTTACTTAGATAAAACTTCTAAATAAATTCAGTTAATATATAAACCTTGAAAAAATAAAAAAAAATGATCAAAAATAAAATGTTCATAAGTAATGTTGTTTTTTACTTACGCGAATATTACACATTGAAATCAAACTACTTTTATGGATTTTATCACTTTTAATTATTTGATTTTACTATCCCGACGTTTCGAATGCTTTGCAGCACCCATGGTCACGGGAGGACTGAGATGTTGAACGTCCTTGTGTCACAATTATGCCGGTGTACCCTCAGGTCTTCTTAGTTATTATTGTTGGTCCGATCTACGCAGTAAGAGCTTACAGTATCTTGAGGCCGTGCAGTGTTTTGATTGATATTGGATTTAATTATATTTATCACAGGATCCCAAGCCGGTGGTAACATCCAACCCTTCCTAGTTAGGAATCGGTGTTCCTTTGCGAGGATTTGTGGTTTATCAAATCTAATATAAAATAAAATAACAATCGCGATAAAATCCGTAAAAGTAGTTTGATTTCAAGTTTAAAAGTACACAAACAAATCCCAAAGAGAAATTTGAACCGGAACTCGGCCGTGCTTAGAAGAGGCTTTCGTCACCTCCAGACCACAGCTACTATTATTCTATTATTCGAATTACTTGATCATATTCTTGTTATATGTCTGCTCAATCCCTAATGCATATAGCGTGATATTTTATCTTATGTATTAAAGTTATACGTGTACAGTACCTAATTTACGTACTAAGCTAATATAAGTGAATATATTTGTACCGCCATCGGTTGAGTAATAATACTGCTTTTTAACCCTGATAAGGAATAAATTTAAAAAAAGATCCCCTCAGTGGCTTGCCTTTGAGCCCGCCACCGGGGGCACAATAAAAAAATAACCTGTCACCGTGCTCAAAGTTTCAGAGATCACGGATAGACCTCCAATAGGTTCCCAGGATCCTGCAGGCGGTCGACCGCGGTGTGTAGGATTCTTACCCTCTAAACCCCCCACGGCTGTCCGCACAAAATATGGGGCTGCACTGGGTCCCCCTCAGTGCAAGGCAAGGGCCTTTGAAGCCACTGCCGAGGGCGCATTATAGCCCCCCGGGAATCTGCCACCGTTGTCACAGTTATAGCGGTGGCGGGGGACACGTTTAATATGTCCCCAGGATCCTGTGGGGGATTCTTACCCACTAAAACTCCCGTGGCTGTCACATCGGCACATGAGAGGGGAACCAGGGTTCACCGGTGACATCTGCATACGTACAATACATGCATATTGTATTCCTACCCAAACAGACATTTTGGAAATATATTTTCATTATTTTATTTTTATATATATATATATATATATTTGGATTAAATCCAATAGTACAAAAATCAATTAAGTTTCCACTAATAACTAAATCATAACATTAGAGAGAAGCTAACTATACGTATGCATGATTTTAAATTTTAAAAAAGTATTAAATTTAAAAAATATATTAGAGATAAAAAGTGCCGGAGTCAATATGAGTTAAATATTTAAAACATCGAATCTTAATATAAATAAAAAAACAAAGTTTAAAAATACAAAAAAAAATCCATACACGGGCAGCGAACCCGGACAGTCCATACTTAGAGGACGCTTCCGTAACCACTTGACCAAGGAACTTTTATTTTATTTTTCGAATTACCCTATCTTATTCTTGTGATATATTTGTACTGCCGTCGGTTGAGTAATAATACTCCTTTTTTACCCTGCTAAGGTATAAATTAAAAAAAATATGAAATACAAATTTAATTACCTTTCTTAACGAATGTCTGTGCAAAATTTCAAGTCAATAGGACCAAGGAATCGCGTTCTCCCATACAAACTGTGCCCCCCTGTTTCACCCCCTTAGAGGTTGAATTTCGCAAAATCCCGTCTTAGTGAGCACCTACGTCCTAAAAGGAACCCCCATGTAAAGTTTGAGACTCCTAGCACTTGTAGTTTCTGAGATTTCGTGATGAGTGGGTTTTTGTCTACTCTTTTATATAATACTAGCGACCCGCCCCGGCTTCGCACGGGTGTAATTGAGAAAAAAAATAAGTGTTTAATTTTAACTTACTGCCTTTGATTATAGAATTTCTTCAAAAATAATGTTTGTAGCTGACTTTTCGTAACGCAATATGAAAAAAAATTGTTTATAAGTGACGCGTGAAAGAGCTACGACCTACGTATAGCTATCTATCCATGGGCAAAGTACTCAACGCTTAGGTTTAAGCCTGCAACGTTGAATCTCTGAATTTGTGATTTGTTAATTGTATTTTTATTTTTATTAGAAACTGCAGACGTGTACCGGTGTACAATTTGGGTGGATTAAGGACAGGAACAGAACACCATTTCTTTAAAACCAATTTATGGAAGCAATACGGGCTTCCTTGTTCGGTTTCATCGTTAAGACGTAGACGGGGGTCAACCGGGGAATTCTTACCCACTAAAACCACCGCCGCGGCTATCACGTCGGCACATTAGAGCGCGGTCCTGGGATATTTGTCGGGATCTGCACCAGTTGATACCACTCAGTGCCTTGACTTTGAACCCGCCGCCGGAGAGGCACATTATAGTTCCCCGGGAACCTGTCACGGTGCTCACGGTTACAGGGGTCACGGGGGACGCCTTTAATGGGATTTACGGGACCCTGTTGGTGGTCAATCGGGTATGTAGGATTCTTATTCACTAAACCCCGTTGCTACGGCTGTTAAATCAGTACATAAGAAGGAGACCTGGGTTATCCGGTGATATCTGCACCAAGATCCCTCAGTGGCTTGCCTTTGAGCCCGCCACCAGGGGGCACAATAAAGCCACCTGGGAAACTATCATCGTGCTCAAAGATACGGGGATCGCGGGGGAAACCTCCAATAAGTCCCACGGATCCCATGGGGAAGTCAACCTGGGTATTCGGGATTCTCACCCACTAAAACTCCCGTGGCTGTCACATCGGCACATGAGAGGGAAACCTGGGTTCTCGGGTGGGTTCTGCACCAGGTGTCCCTCAGTGCCTGGCCTTTGAGTCCGCCACCGGGGGGCAAGCATATTATATCCCAGATTTACCTTATATTATTTGGAATGATAATGATATGTATGTAGAATAAACTTCTCTAGTACTTGATTGTTAAGTATGTACCTCTTTAGGCTTTTACTTACTTAGATAAAACTTCTAAATAAATTCAGTTAACATATAAACCTTGAAAAAAAAAAAATATTAAAAATAAAAAGTTTAAAAGTACACAAAAAAATCCCAATGAGAAATTTGAACCCGGACTCTGCTGTGCTTAGAAGAGGCTTTCGTAACCTCCAGACCACGGCTACTCTAATTCTATTATTTGAATTACTTGATCATATTCTTGTTATATGTCTGCTCAGTCCCTATTGCATGTAGCGTGATATTTTATCTTATGTATTAAAGTTATACGTGTACAGTACCTAATTTACGTACTAAGCTAATCTAAGTGAAAATATTTGTACCGCCATCGGTTGAGTAATAATACTGCTTTTTAACCCTGTTAAGGGATAAATTTAAAAACAGATCCCCTCAGTGCTTGCCTTTCAGCCCGCCACCGGGGGGCACAATAAAAAAATAATCTGTCACCGTGCTCAAAGTTTCGGGGATTACGGATAGACCTCCAATAGGCTCCCAGGATCCTGCGGGCGGTCGACCGCGGTGTGTAGGATTCTTACCCTCTAAACCTCTCACGGCTGTCCGCACAAAATATGGGGCTGCACCGGGTACCCCTCAGTGCAAGGCACGGGCCTTTGAAGCCACTGGGCGCATTATAGCCCTCCGGGAATCTGTCACCGTTGTCACAGTTATAGCGGTGGCGGGGGACACGTTTAATATGTCCCCAGGATCCTGTGGGGGATTCTTACCGACTAAAACTCCCGTGGCTGTCACATCGGCACATGAGAGGGGAACCAGGGTTCTCCGGTGACATCTGCATACGTACAATACATGCATATTGTATTCCTACCCAAACAGACATTTTGGAAATATATTTTCATTATTTTATTTTTATTATATTTGAGAAACAAACAAATGATACTACTTATTACTAATATAAGATCCAATAGTACAAAAATCAATTAAGTTTCCACTAATAACTAAATCATAACATTAGAGAGAAGTTAACTACGTATGCATGATTTTAAATTTAAAAAAAGTATTAAATTTAAAAAATATATTAGAAATTAAAAGTGCCGGAGTCAATATGAGTTAAATATTTAAAACATCGAATCTTAATATAAATAAAAAAACAAAGTTTAAAAACAGAAAAAAAAATCCATACACGGGTAGCGAACCCGGACAGTTCATACTTAGAGGACGCTTCCGTAACCACTTGACCAAGGAACTCTGATTTTATTCTTCGAATTACCCTATCTTATTCTTGTGATATATTTGTACCGCCGTCGGTTGAGTAATAATACTCCTTTTTTACCCTGTTAAGGGATAAATTTAAAAAAATATGAAATACAAATTCAATTAACTTTCTTAACGAAAGTCTGTGCAAAATTTCAAGTCAATAGGACTAAGGAATCGCGTTCTCCCATACAAACTTTGCCCCCCTGTTTCAATCCCTTAGAGATTGAATTTCGCAAAAACCCGTCTTAGTGAGCACCTTTGTCCTAAAAGGAACCCCCATGCAAAAGTTGAGACTTCTAGCACTTGTAGTTTCTGAGATTTCGTGATGAGTGGGTTTTTGCTTACTCTTTTATATAATAAGATATTTACTCTTTTATATGATATATTTTGTAATAATCTAAGTGTATTCAAAGAAAAAATTCGAAAGAAGTTATTAAAATAATATATTAAGTTACTTGCTTACCTAGATTTTATAGATACATAAAATTTATTAATAATAAAATAAAAATTGAAACTATAGTTATATATATATTAGATTATCACATTTACTTGGTTATACTTGTTTTGCTTTTTCTATATCTTTGTTGTGTTCTTTATAGATAAGATATACCTAATGCTTTTTATTTTAAGTACTTCTATGTTATTATTTCATGGAACTCTAAGTCTATAAGTATTTTTTTTTCCTTTGTATAATGATAGTATAAGACTGTTTGTTTCCTAAATAAAATAAAATAAATAAATAAATAAATAATATAAAGAAAAGAAGAGAAGAAGAAGATGTGTCCGTTAAAGTAGTATTATTACTTACCTATAAATGAAGAAACTTCTTTGAAGAAAAATTTACTTTGAAGGAGGCCAGTTATACCATTGAATTATACCATTAATGGTAGAAATGGTACTTGTACCATTCATACCTGTAATAGTATAGGTGGTACTAGTTAATACCAGTTATACCATTAGATAATAAGATAGGTCTTTACTTGTCCCACCTAATTGTATACGTGGGATATATTGATACCATTTATACCATTGGATTATTCCTTTATTGCAATAAAATTACATAATAAGTCATTTTATAGTTAGTACAATAACACTACAAGATGAACGGGTTATATTACGAGAACGGTGTGGCGGGCCAAGGGTAGTAAGTACATCAACTGCGTTCCCTTAGATCACTAGATTACTGTAATTAAGTACCAATGTAGCCCTACCTGTACCTTCGACCGCACACTACCGTCGTTGTGGCGGGGTGTATGTACGTATGTTTAGGAAAAATTTACTCTCGTTCAGAGCAGTAAAACAATTCAACAAGAATATAAGTGTACATTCATTTAAATTTTTGGTGAATTCTTGCTTCGTATGTAATACATTTCTATGAGTCAGCATTATAACAAATGCGAACCTTTTCTAATAAATCTCATACAATAAGCCTAAAAAACGTAACAAAGGTGAAACAAAACGTTAAAATTTTTGGAGTTAGACATTTAGTTTTAGACGGACCACCTATTTGCCAATAGGTTTATTTAGGACATTAAGTGTATAAACTTAATGGACCAGTCACATCTGAGGGTCACTTGAATTAATTATGCAGATCTAGAACAAATAAAAGTAAATAAGACCCTAATTCTGTGACCTTTTTACAAGAAAAGAGCCCAACTAACGTATTAAGTATAGTGTACCTAAAACAAAAAGCAAACGGAGAAAAAAAAAACAATAGCATGGAAAAGAAATCCATCATAGAACAGCCGCCAAGAACTAAGCAACAAGTAAGTATACCTAGTACCTACACTATGTTGCTGACGCAAAATTTTCCCGAGCTTTTTTCGTGACGAGCATTGTGATACTCTATAAATATTTACGCTAAATTTACGAGTGTGTCGAGAATTTGCGGCGCGCGTGACCTTTCTTCCGGCGACCACGCGTAATTAGGTATTTTTGATACAATCCCTACAAACTAATTGGTTTACTATAATAGATCCAACCGTTTCTTTCTTTTTGACAGCACCAATAGAACGTTAAAAGTTTTTAACTTTAAGTGAACCTTTAAAAGTGAACTTTTGCGTAACATGACGCAGTTACGTTCTATTGGTGCTGTCAAAAAGAAAATAAACGGTTGGACGCTCTATAGTACCTGCTAGAGGCACATAGAATGTAATAGTGTTCTGTGCATAGAATAGCTTTAAAAGTTTGTTCCTACTGATCGGACTATAGCATTGTAGCTAGTAGGTACTGATCGCCTCTTGCATAATTTCTATTTTACGCCCCTCAATTCTAATTTTCTAGGAAAAGAAACAACACAAATCTTTCATTGTTTTGGTGTACAATAAAGAGCTAATAAATAAGTAAAATACGACAACTCAATTTAGTGTGGGTTTGCACCCTCGGCAGTGGCTTGCCTGGCCAGTCCTTAGCTACGAAGCTGTTAATAATAACCTTCTCCTTTGTTCTCTTATTATATCAACATGAGTAGGTACTACAAAGAGTTATTCATTCGTAATGAAAAGATTTGTCAATCAACAAGATCTTCGGCTACTTCCGCAGACTACTTAGTAAGAACTAACGGCTAATTTTAACACAGTTTGTCCAGAATGTAATGAATGAATTTGTAGCAGCGTGTATTTAAACGCAGCTATCAGTTGACATCTGACAGATGCCAACTGACAGATGAGTGATACTGGCGTCTTCCCTGCTCTCGGGTAAATAATACTTGCTGACGCATTTTTTAAGAATAAGGGATACTGTTTTTATAAAAATAATAAAAGCTTGTTACAAAGAAAAAATCTACAAACACCACAGGATTAGATAAACAACAGAAACGACAACACCTAAATACACTCATGTCGACTGATCTGAACTGGTCCGATCATTCAAAATATACCGAGCACTAAAACCAAGTGACGACACTTACATACATTATTTAAAGACTAATAAATATATGAGCACACGTACTGCTTACTTGACACGACTTTTCACCTCCATATAAACAAGGATACTTTACGCGACATAAATACGGTACGTAGAGCAACAAAGGTTTTGGAGTCTACATTATAGCTAATGAAAAAGATGGTAGATATCTTCCAACATAAAGTTTAATCGGTAAATGTTATAAATAAAGAGGATATTGGTACTAGCCTACTTTAACGAGAAAAAGTAATGTTTCCCTATCTGATCCTGTCATGATTTTACAAGATCAACAAACCACGGCAAGAGATAATTATGATAGTGCACCATTGCAGTCTCCCTTCCTTTACTCTTACCATGTGATGGGACAGAAACCCGACACAAACAGGGACAAATCAAGCGCAGAACCGACTTCCACATTCCAAAACAACTACACAAGGTGGTTGCTCCTCACGGAATTTGAATTCGTGGCTTCCGGTTTGCTAAGCAAACGGGTTCCCGCTGCGCCACGGGACACATAATAAAAAAAACGGGCAATTAGGTTTGAATAGTGAATCATATTTTTTGCTCAATTGAAGCTAGCTACGGAACGTTCCTATTTATTACCTAAAACATATACGCAACGTGCATTATAGTCGCCAAAAAAGTTGTAGCGTATGTTCGGACAGGTCGGATATTTCATTACCTGGTGTAGGTCGGACGGTGTTCGGGACTCGCAGTGAACTTCACAAACATCAGACAGAAACTCGTTAGCCATCCCCCTCCCTGCGCCCACAGCACCTCACTTCGCTCCCTACTAAATAAATGTCTCACTCCAATTGCTGTCTGCAGATTGGTTCAACTTACGGAGATACTAGGACCTTTGAATTAGCAACCATCTGAAATATTACTGTTGGATCAATGTTATCACATTGAATCGGCTTGGTGTCTATGCACGGATTTAACAATACTCTTGATTTTCTAAGGGAATAGACTTTGTACCTCACTTCAAGTCATGCATACCTAATTCTGTAGGCATTTTTAATATAGAAGCATAGTCCAGACGTCGAATACTTGGTACTTAATAAACCTATTTAAAATATTATATATCTAAGTCATCATCATAATCTTAAACGTATAAGTAAGTATGTTATGTCCCATACATAGTAAACTAAAATTGTTAAATTATTGATTAAGTAGGTACATACTGGCAAATATAATTTCATTTTTTTTGGTGTAAATAACTTACTTTGGGCAGACAAATAACTGGGTTTTAAAACACGGAACGAAGCGTCTGACAGTTTGCTCGTAAAATTATAATTGGCAAAGTTACTTCGCCTGTCTTCGTCACTCACTGCATCGTGTATAATGAAAAAATACTAAAAAACTACTATAAAACTGAGCCCATGCTTTATTGCGTAATGCGGTATAAAAAAAAAACAATTTTATGACTCTCAAACCGTAAACTGTATTAAAATATTATCTGAAAAAAATTAAAATTTTATTTCAAAGCAAACAAAATACAATGCTTCGCATATATTAAATAAATTTATTGTTTGATCTCTTTGTACGGTGATATCACTTATATTTAAATTTAACAGTTGAACAGTTGAATAATCTTAATTAAATTGTTTTGTATAAAACGGTCGAAGCTAATAATACCACTTGAGAATACATAAGCCATAGAAAGTTAATAAAATTGTCCAAGTTTTGATCCTCCTGGCCCAAATCTCCGCCCAGTGTCTCGAGAAACTTAACACAACTTCAATGAAATCCTTAAAATAATAACCGTGTTAATAAAGCCATAATTCCTAAGAAAATTTGATTTGGTCTCCATAACCTAGATTTCAAACTTACGACTCGTTCTACACATTTAAAAAATATACAGATCATAATCTAAGTAATGAACACGGACAGTTCATCATCACCTTCTCATCATCATCATCAGCCGGAAGACGTCCACTGCTGAACATAGGCCTCCCCCTTAGAACGCCACAATTAACGACAATTGGCTATTTGGATCCACCGGTTACTTGCGACGCACACAATGTCGTCTGTCCACGTAGTGGGAGGCCTGCCTACGCTGCATCTTCCGGTTCGTGGTCGCCACTCGAGAACCTTTCTTCCCCAAAGGTTATAGGGTCCTTCGAGCGATGTGGCCTGCCCATTACCACTTCAACTTTCAGATTCTCAGTACCATATTATGTCATCACTGGCAACACACACTGGTTAAAAACCTTCGTCTTCATGCACTGCGGTATTTCGGTCGAGAAGATATCGCGTAGTTTCCATCCGACTTGGATTCTCCGGGCGACCTCTTTGTCGAAGTTGGACCGACCTAAATAGATAGTTTGTCCTAGATATACGTAGTGGTCAACAACTTCGAGTGTATCGTTCCCAACAACTACCGGTACGGGTGTAACATGGACATTAGAGATGATCTTCGTCTTGTCCATGTTCATTTTAAGACCCACTTGTTGGGAAACGCTACTGAGGTCGCTGAGCATCGTATTGAGGTGCTCCAGCGACTCTGCCATAATGACTATATCATCGGCAAAACGAAGGTGAGTGAGGTATTCGCCATTGATGTTGATGCCGAATCCGTTCCAGTCCAATAGCTTGAAAACGTCCTCCAATGTGTTTGTGAACAGTTTCGGAGAAATAACGTCTCCCTGTCTCACACCTCGCTGCAATGGGATTGGTTTTGTGCTCTCGTCCTGTAGTCGGATTGACATGGTGGCGTTGTTGTACAGACAGTTCAACACTTCAAACCTTCTCATCAACGTATACCAATATATTATACTACTGGAGAGCCCTATGCATTACATTCAACTGATTAATGATCCACGAGTTTTCTCATCCTGTTTCTGTCAGTAGGCAACTTTGCGAAGACTGTCGCACCGCTCAGACTACATAGTCTTTCCAAAAAATAACTACACAACCGTGGTAGAGGAATCCTTGAACTGGTACCAAACCAGAAAGGAATAAAAGCGTGTGAGTTTTAGTCTCCAGCAAAGCTACTCCTCCTGGACCATAGGTAACAGCAACCATTGCTATTTTCTGTTTTTAGATTTGAATAATAAGTATAGGAGTTAGGACCCACCTGTCCACGGGTAACAACAATTTCACACAAGAAAATACGCAGCTACAAATCTTCTTCGGAAAAGGTAGTCCTAAACGAATCCAGATTCCAGGTGTCGGCGGTACAATGCAATCCTCGAACAAATCGCATCGCGTCGACGCCGAACCGCCCCGTTGCCGGCTCGTCCTTTGTCATTGCAGGGCTGCTACTATAATAAATAATGATTTCAAAAATATGGATATGGATTATTAAATAAAAAACTAAATAAAAACATGTATAAATTATAAAAGCATAAAAAGCCCGACTGCGAACAAATGAAACGGAGCTCTTACTGCGTAGATCGGACTAACAATAATAACTAAGAAGACCTGAGGGTACACCGGCATAATAGTGACATAAGGACGTTTAACATCTCAGTCCTCCCGTGAACATGGGTGCTGCAAAGCATTCGAAACATCGGGATAGTAAAATAAAAAATAAACCGCGATAAAATCCGTAAAAGTAGTTTGATTTCAAAATAAAATGGAGTTAGATCATGATACATACATAATACATGTCAGAGTAAAGACACTATAAAAATAACGTGACGTCAGTTATGCTGACGTCACTGACACAAAAGTTACTCATGCTGTGTCACTGGTACAACGGTTACTCATATTGTGACACTGATAGGTAACTAAAAATATATGGGGATTCCCCAAAGTGGTCTCCGCCAACCCCTAAAACCACACCAACGCCAGCCTTTAACCATCAGTGGGATTACTATGTAATAATCATCACATAAGAATAGTTTACTAACACATATTAGTAATTCAAACGGACATTACCGTCCGACTCACCCGGTTATAGTCGTCAAACCTTTTGGAGAGTATGTTCCACGATATCCGCCCCCGGACAGCACCTCCATGAAAATCTAAACACTAAATCAACAAGTATTTTAACAATAATCACCACAAACTTACAACCGATGATTACTAACCAAGATAGGTCCGAACGCTCCGACTATCTAAGCAACACTATCACAGAACAATGAACACTATGCCACGATCCCGTCTGCCGCATTGTCATCATCATCATCAGCCGGAAGAGGTCCGCTGCTGAACATAGGCCCCCTTAGAACGCCACAATGAACGCCAATTGGCTATTTGCATCCACCGGTTACCTGCGACCCGCACAATGTCGTCTGAATTTACGCACAGCGTCAAGCTGGAGCAATCGTTGCATAACTAAGGCAACTCTTCGATACGCCAGCAACAAAGTAAGGGCTAGGGCATGCACAATGGATCCAACTGGGTCGATGAGCGTTCCGGTGGTTACCGGGTCCGATATTTAGCCACCAACAATAGAATAGAACAAAATAAATAAAACTTGCTAATCATAAAATGTATTGTTATTATTTTATACATCGAATGTATGGTTATGGCGACTAAAACCGTGTGTGACAAATGTCAAATCGAGTACAGTTTTATATTTGAAGGGGGCGCCACTTTTAGATCTCGCACCACTTAAAAATATTGATAGGACCGCCACTGGTCGTCTGTCCACCTAGTGGGAGGCCTGCTGACGCTGCGCTGTGTTCGCCACTCGAGAACCTTTCTTCCCCAACGGTTATCGGTTCTTCGAGCGATGTGGCCTGCCCTTTGCCACTTCAACTTGCAGATTCCGCGTTGTATTTGTAGTAAATCCAAACTCACTGCTAAAAGTAACCAGCAATTGAATTACCAGAATAATCCAAACAATGACAACCGAACCCCCAATAATAAAGGGCCAGCATCACCTTCTACCGGAGACCCTACCGTCTCCACCCCGTTATACATATACAAACAAATGCATAATTATATAGGTTTTTCGTTAACACCTTTCATTTGATAACCATATTGATGTTTTTGGATGAAAAAAAAAATACAAAATGGCGACTGGCGCCCGCCATATTGACGGGCCCGTTGGTCTAGTGGTTAGACACCCTGTCCGCTAACCGATGGGTCGTGGGTTCGATTCCCACCAAGTGTCTGGGTGTTATTTATCTATTTAAGTATGTATTTACAAAAAAAAAAGTATAAGATAAGTATTCTGCCGTCATAAGGAAAAAAGACGTATCTGACATTTTTTTCATAATTGAGTTAAATACGCCATCGTGATCAGAAAAAAATTACGCATCTACCAGTATTTTTTTATTCTGGCTTTAACAATCAGAACCATATAAATCTCACTATTAATTAAGACACTTCTGCTGCAAGTCATAATGTTTACGAAGTAAGAAAGTCATTTCTGACATATAATAAGTTGAAAAGACGCATTTACGTAGAACCGTCTTATTTGTTTGCACAATAATGTATTTAATCATAAAATGAAAAGACGTTACTGCATCTATTTTATCTACGGTCTATATTAAAAACTCTACAAATCATGTGATTACACTATGAATTCTAACATTAATGTTATAGCCTGTTTTGGTACTGTTTATACGAGTGCAATGTGGACATAAGAGTACCAGTTACATAATTGTATTGCATTTAGGAGGGTGGCCTGCTCGAAATCGCATCCCACTTAGCATCCAATACATGCCTCCTTTGCTCCTCGAACACCTGCACCAGGCCATGTACTTTTTGTCTTCATGTACTTCGTTGCTTAGCCAAATTTTCCTAGTGAAGGTGATCCACTCTACATCCTTTCATGTCTTTTCAGACCATCTTTATACCTGAGAAGTTAGCCACATTGTTTCCGCTTACCTTCCTCTAGTTCAGAAAAAATGATGCGTTTTACTACTCTATCGTCCGACATCTTAACTACGTGGCCACTCCAGCGTAAATGACGTTTCATTAGATACGCCTAATCCCGTAAAATTTACCTCGACGCAAAACATTGGTGTCTCAAACGATAAGACCAATGAATGTTCATGATTTCACGGAGGCACTTGAGATGAAATCTATCCAATGTTCGTATGTCTGCAATAAAGTATCCACGTCTCCGACGAGGGTAAGTTGAAAAATTTAAGAATTGTGGCGTTGAGCCGTATATACGGCTATAATGGAGTAGGAACTTCTGTGTCCATAGACATAAATTCTATCTTAGTTATACTTACCTATTTTTAAGCCGAATCTACGAGTCGAGAGATTTCGTTTTTCCATCAAATCTTGAAAGGCATTCGAAGTTTCCTCCACAAAACAAGGATCATCCGCATACCAAATCTCTGTGTCTGTGAATATATCATGGGAGACCATTCTTTGAGGTTTTAGCAGGGATGAATAAAAAAGTTTGCCATTAGTAAGCACGATATCGAATGTGTCTTGTTGGCTGTTTTTAATGTATCTACCACTAAAAAGTACACTGCAAATAGTATTAGTGCCAAAACGCAACCCTGCTCCACTCCACAACTCACGGGAAAAAAATCTGTCCGCTCACCGTTTACATAAACACAGGTTATGTTATCATGTAACAGTTAACATCCGTGCAAACTTTTCTGTACAACCAAGTTTGAGTAGCAGAATCCAAAAAATGACACGACGCACACTATCAAAAGTCTTATCGAGGTCTACCATACAAAGAAATAGTGCTCGATGTTGTTCTTTTCTCTTGTGATTGACCAATCGAAATATTGACTATTTAGACGAAAGCCAAATTAAGGTTGGGGAAGAATATTTTCTTTTATCATTTATGAGACGGTTGGGGAGTACTCTGGCCAAGGTTTTTCCGAAAGCCGTGGGAAGTGAGGTACCTCTATAAGAATTTCAATCAGCCGAGTTACCTTTATTTTCATACAGTGCAAAGATTTTTAACTCTGTGAAGTCTTTGGGAACTAGTTCAACATGCCACATTTGCTTAAAAAGTTTTTGTAGCTGAATAGCGGCAGCAATTTCGCTGATAGAAATTGGTTTGTCTAGAGCTATATCTATAGGAAATTCAGATATTTGTTTTATTGTAAATCAGCTGAGCGATCAATATTAAGAAGTTTACTACAATTTTCCGCCCAGAACCTTAACATTTCACGTTTGTTGGTGCCTTGGTGGTATGAGTGAGTACCATCTAAAGAAGTTTTATATTTCATTTTTATTAGCAGCGTTTTCCCTGAAAGAAAACGCATATTAAACTACTTACCTTATTCGAAGCTTATAATGAAAGCGGCATTTCCGGTTTCCCGTCATATTTGTTCCTATTGGTCTACTTCACTGTGATTTGATCGGACGTGACGTCATATTGCCAGGCGGGTGGGGGGAGCTGTTGTAAAACACGCTCACTCCATTCATGTTCATTGTGTCGAAGAAATACCAGGCAGGTTTAAAAAGTAAGCTTCGAATAAGGTAAGTAGTTTAATATGCGTTTTCTTTCAGGGAAAACGCTGCTATTAAACCACAGTACCGTTATTCGAAGCTTATAATGAGACGTGTTTGTTATCGCCTGGTAATATCAGTAGATTAATGACGCCAATGTGATTTACGGATGTATTTTAAATATCCAAGTGTGAATTTTAAATAAAAATTCAATAGATTGCATTCTTATATATATATATAGATATTTGTGTATGCTAATTATTTCTTTAAGAAACGAGTAGCAGAAAAAGAGAAGAGGAGAATAGAACTGTATCAACCATTAAAATCAATATTATGCCAATTATTCATTGTGTTTTGTTAAACAATCCAGTACAAAAGTACTTTTTTTTTTTTTTCGTGATATGTGTTTTTGACTTCGTCTTTATAATGCAGTGTAATGTATTAAAAATCTCCGATTTCAATCAGCTAGCTATTATTAAAAACCACTACGCCTGTGACGCATGATAGGTAATTAATTAAGCTAAATTATGTTCGTGATTTTAGTCTTTTTGACCCATCAATAAAGATAAGATAACTGAATACATATACAATTTGTTTTTAAACACTCAACACCAGGTACTGCGATGTTGTATACTTTGCAGTACGTGGCCTTCCGATTAACGACACGACTATGCTTTACAGAGTACTAGGTGATGTTACAATGTTTACCTCTAATTATTATGTAGTGTGATAATCTTTAGCATCCAGCAAGCAACAGTGTGAAGAGTAGACTTCACTTTGTGTAGTAATAGATAAATTATGTGGGATTTTTATCTAAACTCTATTAAGGCATTACTCTAGTCATTAGTCAGGGTCTTTTTATAAATGTTAAATCGTATATACATTGCTATATATGCATGTATGTGTTCTACATGTGAAGTAAGCCACTTTGAAAATTGCTCACTAAATCATATCCTAAATAGATGAGTAAAGGATTAATAAGTAAAATCGATTTAAGAACATGTTGCTAAGAATTGACAAGCAAGTAACTGGACTGATCAGTATTGTACATTGTCAGAGTTAGGCAATAATAATACCAAACAACAATGATTAATGCTCGAATCCGCTATAAATTAGCAAAAAACGTGGCAATACTTCCAGTTATTTTAATTTAGTTTAGAAAATCAAGACCAGCTCATGATAATTCCAAACTACTTCGTGAATTTTTAATGTAATATTTGGTTCCATTTGAAAGGTCAAGTCTGGATCACCAAAACTCACATTTTTAAGCTTCAGAACGAAAGCATATTGTCTGTATGCGAAAACTAGGACTCTTTAAAAGTTGTGTCATATGAATAGATGACTCAAAACTCGTTCAAGAACAGAGTCTGCTCTCCGAAATAATTCAGGGCCAATACGATTAAATATATATTTAATCTATACCAGAATACTTCAGAGCCAATACGAGTAAGTATACGTTCACCGAATACACGAATAATCATACATGGAGGATGATTTGTAGTCGTTCTGCTCCAAAGTACCTTAAATATTTATGGAAATATTATGTACTCCATATATCCTACTATCTGTCTCTACAAGGATATTGTATAAAATATTATCAATGAAATTTGATTTGTATTAAAGAACTAATTGAAAAATATAATATTCATAAGCATCTGTGAATGGTTGATCCCACCCCCTGTCTGCATACTAGTTTCCCTTACCTCTGTAAAGGAAATTTGTGTTGTCACTTTGTGATAAATGCGAAATTACAAGAGATAGTAAGCAGGATTGCTAATATTTCTTTTGGTTGCAATGCAACTGCTTTCTTTATATTTTCTTACTCCCGACATTGATCGGAAGTTAAATTATGGGGTTAAAGAATCTTTATTTTATTTTTTATTTGTGAATGAAGACTGCATTACTTTTAGCTAATAATGCAGGCGATGCATTTTGGCATAACTTGGTTACTTACACCCAGTTACACCCACAGAATTGAGTTTGATATTGTTATAGAAACTCGTGAATGATTCCATCATTATGGATCCCCAGAAGTCCCAATTATAAGATTACATACCTTTTAACTTTGAAATGGGATATAGTATAGAAAAAGTAATGGTGGTCTTCAAATAAAGGACATGTTGTCCCCACATCATATCCAATCATTGTTTGAAGAACTTTCTTAAAATATTGTATCCAAAACTTTGATAAACTATTAGCAGTTTACGCTCCTGATATTTTAAGACAGTAAAATTAATGGACCATGATTAGGATCCAAGACGTGACTGCAAGCCAGGGTTATGAAATTTATATATTTATATATAATTGATTCATAGAATCACGTACGTGCAATTTTGTATAGCAACTGCAACCTTCTTCTGAAAGGTAAATTTCTGTATTCTCTCCCCGCGAGAGTGCGTGATAGTCAGAACAAACTCCTCAGAAAAAGGTTATTAATAAGACGATGTGCCAGGCACACACACACTGTTAATGTCTTAATATCTCTGCTGAATTTAACAGAAAAACAGTCTCTCGAAGAGCAATATGCAGTTACCACTCCTGCAGGGAACTGTTACTTATTGGGGTACCCTGCGGAGGTACGTAATTGCTAAAAATACCCTGTCAATGTCACTATGCTTATAATAATAATATCCTGGGACAACCCACACACGGCCATCCGATCCCAAACCAGATACAGCCTGCACAACGGCAACCATACAACTGATACGAATGCACTTCCTACTTATATCGATAAATAGTAACAGAAACTTGGTGGGAATCGAACCCACGACCACTGAGTAGGAGTTAGGGTGTCTATGAGAACGACGGGCCAGTCAAATTATTATAATGAAATGGACTTCAGAAAATAACTTTCAGACTGACAAGAATGCCAAAATTGATTTTGAAAATTAGGTACGTGCTCTCTCCACGAGCTATACATGTTACTGTCCCTGCGAGGGAGGTTAAATCTTTGTCTATCCACCCTGCGAGGGCGAGTAATAAAATGTGCAGTCCTTGCGAAGGACAATATACTGATGGTGAAATAGACTTCAGCCAACCACTTCCAAATTGACAAATTTAAATTTATTTTAAAACCGGATACATGCTCTTTTTATGAGCAATTAAGAAATAAAATAAATAAATAACTACTTATATACATATGTACCATCACGGGATGGAGGTTTATTATTTATATATATATACATATATATATATGCCCCTGCACCACCCTGCGAGGGTGGTGGTTTGTGCAACTCCATGCAATTTAAAATGGAATCTAGAAAATATGCCACGTGATGGTACTTAATGCTGATGGTGAAGTAGAAGTCAGCCAACAACGGTCAGACTGACAAGATCGACAAAATTGATTCTGAATCAGGTGCGTGGTCATGATCAACATACATGAGATGATATATACCATCCTGCGACAGGTTAATTTTGTGTGTACCCATCCTGCGAGGGTAGGCGATAATATTTGCAAACGTTATGCAAAGGAGAATAGAAAGTAGACCTCGTACCACGCGATGGTACTCTATTCTGGTGAAGTAGACTTCAGCCAACAA
Organism: Furcula furcula; assembly: GCA_911728495.1. Classification (NCBI taxonomy): domain Eukaryota; kingdom Metazoa; phylum Arthropoda; class Insecta; order Lepidoptera; family Notodontidae; genus Furcula; species Furcula furcula. The sequence goes on along the minus strand of OU452249.1, from coordinate 16,946,892 downwards.
CTTTCAGGCTTTGACAAGATTATCAGAATTAAATCTGGAAACCAGGAGCTTGCCTTACGACGAGCAACTGTACATGTACTGCCCCCGAGATGGGAGGTTTATGAATTGTGCACCCATCCTGCAACGATGGATGGCAACTTGTGCCATGAGATAGTACTTTATATTGATTGTAACCTTACGAGGCTTGCCATATATATACGTGAATTTTGTGTATTAGACACTAAAAGTTACTGCGTTGCGTTCGCATGCACTGGATTTCTCCAAGACAAACAGATTTGTTAATATGATAGCATCTCTGCGTTTCTCAATACTCAATATTGCGTCGCACAAACTTATTGAAAAAGTTTTAAGAGATTTTAAAGAAAACCGTAATTGTATTTCAATTAACTTTGAAACAGTTATATTTCCACCTTTCTGCTCACAGACTATAATAGTAATTAACCTACATAGCCCACACAAGAAGACTACGAAATATTGTCATGCAAGCAATGATACAATGATATTGTATATAATATCATTGCCTGCAAACTATATAACGACATTTTTTTTTTTTTAGATACAACAATAAATATGTTCGCAAATGGTTGGTCTATAAAATTGAGGTGGCGGCCACAATTATAAGACTTAAATACTCCATCTGTGCTGTATCTAGGCTTTTAATTCCCAATCCTAGGTTACCCTATGAGTATAGTTCTTCTTGTCAGCACACGTGAACTTACAGATACCGCACAATCAAAAGTAATATATTAACAAAACTCACTTGTTTACTGAATTTATCCAATTATCACACCACATTGATAACGCCTGAGCGCCTTTTCTTCAAGTACAACTAATGTCACTGTTTCACTGTTCCGATTGTATTATTGTAAATTGACCATCCATTCTGAAAAAAAGCTTAGAACTAACTGTAAGAGATGTATTATTATCGTAGAACTCGCCTACAAAATAATTCGGCAAATACTTAAATCTGCAGGTAGGTGTACTATATTATCGTAGGACTTGGCTACAATAATAGTTCTGCAAATGTTTTAAACTGCAGGTAGATTACAATTTGTAATATTACATGTTTATGTGTCCGTTACTTTTTATCCACTTAGAAAACTCGCACATAAAGCTTACCCACATTAAACATTAATAAAAATATCAATTCAGCACAAGTATTAAATTATAATTTTTAAAGTTTTCAAATATACAAATTACTGTCAGTGGGCTAAATGAAAATTGATTATTTACAAATTTATGACCAACATAGCCCAATTTACTTGCACTATATTCAAACCACACACTATTTAATAGTATAAAACATTTCATTATCAATAGTATAAAACATTTCATTAGGAACACACAAACAAAACGAACGGCAAACACCGTTAAAATGTTTTGTACTTACGTGCATTTTGTTCGGCTTCAACTATTTGTAGCAAATATTGTTGTTCAACATTTTATACTTTTGGAATTATTTAGATATAGAATTTGATTTAAATTCCACAAACAGTTGTATATTGTAGCCTCGGACGGGTGTCCGTGACGGGAAACAAGACGCCAATGAACACGAATGGAGTGAGCGTGTTTTACAACAGCTCCCCCCACCCGCCTGGCAATATGACGTCACGTCCGATCAAATCACAGTGAAGTAGACCAATAGGAACAAATATGACGGGAAACCGGAAATGCCGCTCTCATTATAAGCTTCGAATAACGGTACTGTGGTTTAATTTATGATTAAATTTATTTCAGTTTAAATATGGGCTGTTAATTATCTGACAGTTAATTATGCAACATTGGCGTTTCTATACAGGTACTAGTAAGTTCACCGACTGTAGGTAAGAATCACTAAGTTGAAAAGCAGTAAATGGCTAAATACTTCTATTTTATTTAGGTAACGACAACCTAGTTACCCATTATCGCTAAGTAAAAAAGACGTTTCATAAATTACTAAGTTGAAAGGAAGTATCTAGCCAGAAACGTCTTTTCATTGCAGTATCATGTATATTCTTGTAATTTTTTTACTAAGCAAAAAGGGAAAATGTAATTTATTTCATATTTAAAATCTATTTTAATAATATTTGCATCTTTAATTCAATAGACCAAACTTTAATTCATACTTTTTCACAGATAAAATATTATTTTTATTATTTTCTTGAGCACAGCGAATTTTTTACTTTCAAAAATACTTTTTATTTTTTTTCTCCGTTTCGCACTTTAGGTAGATACGTCCTTTCGTTTTATGACGGCAGTATTAGTATCAGTTGTCTGGTGTCCATAGTACAGGCTCTGCCTAGTTTGGGATCAGATGACCGTGTGTGGATTGTCCCAAGATATTATTATATTAACTTAACGTTTAGGCTATAGGCCGTACCAAAGAAATAGACACAAAACATAACCCTCCTTCTGGGGCAGTCAGGCAAAAAATATTTGTGGTCTAAATAGCAGTGTTTATATATTGCTGTGTTCTGATATGTAGAGCACTGTACCTTGAGAAATTGGGTGACGAGTGACAGTGTATAATAATAATACCAGCCCTTGTTTATGTCCCACTGTTGGGCATAGGCCTCCCCTCAAGGTGAGTGGGCTTAGCCCATAGTCCACCACGCTGGCCAAGTGCGGGTTGGCGGATTTCACACGTCATTCGAGAGCTAGTTACGAGTAGAGGCTTTCTCAGACATGCAGGTTTCCTCACGATGTTTTCCTTCACCGAAAGCTAGTAACAATCGCACAAAGACGATTCGCACATGATTCCTGAAAGAAATCAGAGGTGCGAGCCTGGGTTCGAACCTGCGCACCTTGTTTCCAAGGCAAGCGCTCGCCCACTGAGCTGTTATCGCATATGCGGCAGTGTAACATAATATTAATTCTATAGGAGCTAAGCCCCTTCATCTTGAAGGGAGGCCCGTGCCCCAGCAGTGGGACATTAACAAGGGCTGGTATTATTATAGGAGCTAGCATGTCGCTTACGACCGTCGCGCCTTAGTTTGACACATGCGAGCAGCAACAACTATGAGCATTTGTTTCTTAATACAAAGATCCTACAGCAGTACCTACATAAAGCTTATGATTGTCTAATTTTTTTTTTGTACAACCAAGGTGGTAAGCAAGCGTGCGGCCCGCCTGATGGTAAGCAGTCACCGCAGCCTATAGACGCTAGCAATACCAGAAGAATGACTACCGCGTTGCCGACCCTTGACATTAGATATTAAGTCTTTGTGTCCAGTCATTTTCCCTTCACGCCGGAATACAGCAATGCTTTCGCACTGCTGCTTGGGGGCAGAATATCTGACACTGCAGTAGTACCTACCTGGACGGTTCCTTGCACAAGTAACCTACCACCGAGAAAAAATCAATGATGATTTCTATATGTATGTAAACTATCAATGCTGCGCTTTGTCCTTGGTCGTGACTGTCTTCAGTCTCATCTGACTATGAGAACAAAAAAAGTGCCAGTGGATCTACAAACACTAAGTTTAGGTTTTTGAAGTGAAACTTCTTATACGACTTCCAAAAATGTTATCATATAACGCGTTAAGCGTTAAATGATAGGTGATAGACGATAGGCGATAGGCGTTAAATGATAGGTGTTGTGAGGTGGGAGTCAGTGAGTGAGTGAGTGAGAGACTTCGTTGACTTCGTTGACTCCGTTGACTCCGCTGACTCCGCCGACTCCGCCGACTCCGCCGACTCCGCCGACTCCGCCGACTCCGCCGACTCCGCCGACTCCGCCGACTCCGCCGACTCCGCCGACTTCGTTGCGCGGGGAGGTGGAATAGAAAGAGACAGAGCGAGAATGAAGTTTCACTTCTTCCGCGCGGAGGGACTCCACGCACGCACATTTTTTTTGTTATAACATGTATATATATGTAATTGAAATTGAAGCTTTGGGAGCTTTGATTATATATACGTCTAGATAGCGTGTTCGATGTTCAAACACTTGACAATATCAAGTACACCAAAACATCAAATTGGTATACTTGGTTGTTTAGTATCACTTGAACTGTACCGATGGTTTGTGCTCGCAAAAAAAAAAAACATTATGCCGAATTGTGTAATCAAATCGTGAAAACATTAACTAAGTAAAATTAATAAAGATCCTAACTTAATTTTCCATTCATAAGTCTTAAGATTCTGTGAAGGATTAATATAAAAACTCGATTGTTTTTTACGACAATTTGTACATTGTCCGACTAGACTGGTGTTGCTAGGTAATAATGGGGGAATATATCTTAAGTCTGGGGTAATTTTTCTTTTAACAAAAATGAATTCAATGAAACGTAATACGGTAGATAGTGACTAAAACATTAAATAAATCAATTAAAATAAACTATATTTTTTTTTATAAATTTAGGCAAATAAGACGTCCACCTGATGGTAAGGGACACGCCATTTAATTTAATTTAGTTTAATTTTAATTTCAATTTCAATTTCAATTTCAATTTCAATTTCAATTTCAATTTCAATTTCAATTTCAATTTCAATTTCAATTTCAATTTCAATTTCAATTTCAATTTCAATTTCAATTTCAATTTCAATTTCAATTTCAATTTCAATTTCAATTTCAATTTCAATTTCAATTTCAATTTCAATTTCAATTTCAATTTCAATTTCAATTTCAATTTCAATTTCAATTTCAATTTCAATTTCAATTTCAATTTCAATTTCAATTTCAATTTCAATTTCAATTTCAATTTCAATTTCAATTTCAATTTCAATTTCAATTTCAATTTATTTTATTATTACACATTTACACAGTACATATCAATGCATAGCCCACAACGCTATCGCTATTTATGGGAAAAATATTTATAACTGGAGATCCCCAAACACGCACACAACCACAGATGACGCGAGTGTACAACGAGGCCTGCACGCACACACGAATTATGAGGTTGTGATGCTTATGAACGTAACGTTACAAGACTATTAGGTATCTAGACGTATATATAATCAAAGGTAGGGAGATATATTTATACAATTACACACAAAATTATATTCGTAGATTTCGATTCTCAACTATTCGGATTGTTATTTCAATAGTGCAACCCAAAGTAGCAGCCCTACGAAACTCTGCCGCTATTTCAATGCCCTCACGTTCTCCGTATCTGTACGACTGACAACCAACTAATGTCTATCAAATGGGATGTGAATCCGATATAGTAGCATAAACAATGGAACATCGGTAATATGGCGCAAACTCAAACTCAAAATATCTTTATTATGCTTAGGCCTAACGAGGGCACTTACATATTGTCAACTTTTTTACAATTACCACCAGATCACAACGCGGCCTCTACTGAGAAGATCTGGCAAGAAACTCAGTGGGCTTATAATTTTTTAATATAGGTATATATTTTTTTAATAATTTTGACAATAAATATTTCTTAAAGTTAGAGGCTTGCATGAGCATCGCAGTTTAAGCCCACGCAGCTTTATCCTCCAGGTAATCCGAGATTTTATAGTAGCCTTTTTTAGATAACCGGCTTTTAAAAGTGCTTTTAAACTTATTTAGTGGTAGGTCTCGGATATCCTGTGGCAGTTTATTATAGAAACGGATACCGCCCATGAACGAATTGCTAATTCTGTGGAGACGCGTGGAATGTACAGCAAGATTGTTTTTGTTCCGGGTGTTTACATTATGATGGTCACTATTATTTGCAAAAGCACTTATGTTTTTCTTTACATACAACAAATTTTCATAAATAAATATTATGATATAACCGTTAGAATAACCGTTAGAGCAAGCTATAATTATGTTTTAATAAGTAGAACTAAAGTCATTTTAGTCATTCATAATCATCATCATCATCACCAGCCCCCCTAAAAATTACCGTGTGAATGGAAGTGCTTTTTAACAGACTTAAAAAAAGGAGGAGGTTCTCAAATCGTCTGTATTTATTTTTATGTAAGTATGTTCGCGCAAAACACTGGCAGTTATGAACCGATTTAATAAGTTCTGTCTTGTACGGATAGGCCGATCCACTGATTGGGTCCCATAAAAAAAATATTACGTACAAAAAGTAGTTCCTGAAAAAACAAGAATGGCGAGTCAGAATAATTTGTAAAAATTCCTAAAACATGATATTTTTGTCACTTTTTAATATTTACCAATTTCAATGATTCTTTTTTATCCGAAAGAACGAACCACTGTAATGAACCTTTATGAATTTTATTACAACCGGATAAGAACTTCCTGGAGGACCATGAACGATGTGGAGGAATTTATTTAAATTATTTTATACTTTTTAGTGTTATTGTAGTCGGTTCAATTTTTTAAAAATATTTTATTAAGTCATAAGCAAATAGTGCTATGTAATTGTAAAAACGACGAGTTAGGATCACCACTAATCGTCTTGTTCATTTAAATAACACAAGCTAGATGATTTATATAATTTCACAACAAAACCTTAAACACTAATAATCGTCGTCGATAACATGTTTTATTTTTAATTTGAGAGGATAATTAAAAGTGGTCTACATAACATTGACCATTTACAGAACACAGTAAACTTCACTCAAAAATCTAATAACACTTTCGCCCGGTTTCCGAAAGGCTGATCAACGCAAAAATCAACTAACTAGATGTCAAATCTCCTGTCAAGTGTATTTTGGGTTGCAGAAAGCATTATGGTCAACTATTTTAATTTGAACATCCTGTCAGTTGACATGGCTGTTAAAATTTGCTTCAGAAACTTCATGTCAAAGCCAATTTGGGTTTCTGAAAGGCTAATTAAGCCATGATCATAGATTATTCTCTTGTCAAATACAATGTCAACTAATCGGTGTTGGTCGACAAATTAAGTATTAAATTATACTATTTGTTTTGGATAATCTACTAGTTTATGACAGATTACGTAATTATTAGGTATAAAATATCCTTTGCAACAAAAATACCAAGATTGGATGAACAATTGCTACTTTTGAAATTTTCGATAGTGAAACGCGCACTCCACATCCGCGCGGGATGAGGGCCAACGAAATAAGAGTGTGGAGCCTGACAATTAAAAATATTTTGTCTATGGGGTACCACTGGTGCTTTTTCTTCGAATCGTGACACATGGTGAAGGACAAAAAATACTCTGTTTCTTTCTATCACATTTAACCTATATAAATGCATTATTTTCTTGTGCGAATGAGAAAGAAAGGGTCCAATCCCTCCTGTAGATCCTCCATCTATGGTTACAGATTATAATATATTTGAATTGAATGAGCTATTGAATGAAATATTGAACTAAATAGGCAATGTAGACATACTTAAATAATGTTCTTCATGTCAAGTTAAAATGATCATAGATTAGTAAACTTTTCTTTAATTAACGTTTCAGAAACCTGAATTGATTTGAACAAGCTGTCAAGTTAACAGCCATGTTAGTTGAATATCCATTTGAATAGCCTTTCAGAAACCGGGCGTTAGTCACAGTAGCCACAATTAACCATTAGAATCTCGACTAACAAACCTTAAAAAGGTTATACTTGGATCGAAGCAGACCCTTGTATAACTTTCGCCTGACCACTCAGTCGTTATCGAGGATAAGACGAGGTAGATATTTCAGTATTTTTATAAAGTTAACTTAAATAAAAAAGTTATAATTAGGTATTCCAGACTTTTTATATAACGATACCTACCTATCCCAAAGTAAAATCGAATAGTTTCAGTAATTGGTTTTAGATTTTCTTGTACAGAATGGTAAAAAATCTTGCCTGATTCTAAAGAACTGTATTCGCAATTACGCATGTATATAAATGAGAACATATTTAAAAAATATTATTAATGGGTAAATATATGATTTTAAAAAAAAGGAATTACCAAATTCGAAATATCATTCCACAACGGACGGAATATCGTTCTTATTTGTCAGGTTTGGTGATATGGTAACCAATCGGTCGGTGTTTTCGTAGCATCAGTCGATATGTTTTAAAAATATCCACTAAATATAAATCGCAATACGGCATCAAATATTATTCCTAATTAATCAAGGTTTTTCCAATATACCGTCTTGGGCCTTCGTATATAACGACTTGTTTTAATATTGATTCCTTCGCCGCGAATGCCAAAATAATATAATATTCCCCGGGCAAAGCCTGATGGACCAATCTTTCCATCAAGACATGAACAAGCCTATTTATTTGTGTATTATTTTATGTCTATTAAATCATATCATCACATACAACAGAGTCGGCAACAATACATTTGCTTTAAAATTGGCATTTACTCCATAATACATAATTATGTCTTAAACGCTCAATAAGTAAATATATATCGTCCAATAGCTAAGTAAATGTGTTGAAAAGAAATTCGTTGCGAAAGGAAAAAAGTGTTGGCTGACGAATTCGACAGAGATTTATCACGTTGGCGAGGTTTTAGCAGTTCCTAATTTACCTACAGGGGAGACAGCTGAAGAGCGATAATTCATTTTTATACTTTCATTATTAGCTAAGCCTCTGAAGGCCCGTAAAGTATGCTATGCTATAGGCAACTCAAATTTTAAAAGGTATGCCTTATACCCCGTTTTTCTTTACAATATCTAAATCGTAGCAATAAATGTATGAATACAGGAGTGATGGCTAACCGATGGCCAGCCAAAAACAACTGGTATGTTTGAATACGTCATATTGATAGAAAATAACTTAGTGTAATCTAAAGTAATGCTGAGACAAATATTTAATATCAATCTGATCTAATGAGATCTATTTCATATATTTTATTCATAAAATACATAATAACAATAGCCTGACAATCCACATAATGGTCATTTGATCCTAAACTATGCAGAGCCGGTATTATGGTAATCAGAAAACTGATATAAATACTTACTTATTGTAAACTAGCTGACCCGCGTAGCTCCGCCCGCGCTTTTATTACATTTTGCTCCCCTTTTCTCCCTCCTCCCTAGATTTATCTCTCTCCATATCTCTCTCTCTCTTATAAAAAAAATCTAATTATATGCTCTTTCTCTCCTCTCTCTTTCCCCTCCCGCTTCGGTTTCCGTCACACTCCCCCACTTCCTCTCCCTGTTCCCCCTCTCTGAACCCTCTCCCCCTCTCTCTTCTACGAACTTGCTCCTTCTCACTCCCCCCTTACTCCACCTAACTCCCCCGATCCCTCACCCCATCACCCCCTCCTCGAATCCCCTCTCCCTCTTTCTCCTCTCTTGCACCCTCCTCTCGTTTTATATATCCTCGTCAATCATGGTATCACCGGCATTAAATATACTCCTATTCTCAGACCTACCCGATATGCACACAAAATTTCATACATATCGGTTCACCCATCTATTTAATGACCTTGCCTTATGTTGCTTAACCTTAACCTAGCGGTATGAAATATACTGTATGACCTATTCTCAGACCTACCCGATATGCACACTTTCATACAAATCGGTTCACCCATCTATTTAATGACCTTACCTAACGTTGCTTAACCTTAACCTACTGGGATAAAAAGTATCCTATGTCCGTTTCCTGGTTCTTAGCTACCTCCCCACCAATTTTCAGCCGAATCGGTTAGGCCGTTCCTGAGTTATAAATAGTGTAACTAACACGACTTTCTTTTATTTAGCTAGATTAAAGTTCTATAGTGATTGTATGTTCAATTTCACCGATAGATGGCGCTGTTCATAATTGTAAATCACGCTAACATCGTAAATTACTGTCTAATGATATTCGATAATGAAAGTTCTTAGTGGTAAGCATCTTTTATTGTTGCGACTGTGATACAATACCTATACACTACCTGGACTTGGGGAGTTTCATTAAAATTTCATGAACGACAGATTTTACAGATTTTAACTTTTCAAAGATATAATGTCATATTGCTATCAGCAAAGTACTTAGAACAATACAGAAATGTAATGAAATTTTCCTGGGTGTACCGGACCGGCTTACCCCTTACAAAAATTGACCCTTCGCCACTGCCATATCTTATGCAAATTAAATGTCTGCTCAGTCCCTATTGTATATAGCGTAATGATACATATCTTAATGATTAACTGATCAGTCTATAATTACCCTATTCACATACAAAGGAAATTACGTGGTAATATGTGCAAGTTATGTTTCACTGCTTAGCCCCTATGAAACATAGCGTGATGTTTTACATACCAATTTATACCTAGACTTCTACACAACACATCAGTGAAAGTCCTATCAAAATCCATCCACGCGTTTTCAAATGATACCTGGACAAACAGAACGACAGACAGACAGACAGACAGACAGACAGACAATAATTCCAAAAAAAATTGTTTTGGCCTCTATGTCGATAGTATAGTATCCCCACATAGAAATTTTGGAAAAATATTCAATGTACAGAAAAAGTGCTCTTTGAGTTTTATTATAGTAATAGATACTTATATTGATAAGTAACACCCAGGCACAATGTGGGAACCGAATCCAAAACTGTTAGGTAGCGACCAGGGTGTCTAACCACTAGAACAACAAGCCTGTTTATAAGATTTTATTATCATGAATAGTCCGTTCTTAATTTGTTTTGAATTTACTCGTAGGAATTCATAACGATTAAATCTCGCAACCTCATATACATTTATTCTAAGATCTAGACTATTAAATTAACACACTAGATACTATGTTTATTGTAGCTAGATAATCGATATTTCCCATTCCGCAATACCGCGATTTCAATCTTTTTGAAATCAACAAAAATTTGCATACAAAAAGCGCTATCTGTTTTGCATAAATCGATTTACCTATCCTCTTTCAAAAGCTTTTTTCCTTCCCAATTTCAACGCCAAGTTTATTTGTAAACAAAGTAGGAATTGCTCTGGGGTATTACCAAATAAAAGTTTGGAATGTGGCAGAAAATGATTTGAAATTTTAGTTTTTATGGGCGCGCATAAATAAAGGCGCAAAAGTTGTACATCATTTTATTAGTGTTTGGAGATGTTTTTTTCGTTTTCTTATTTTCTTGTTAGAATATTTCTTTTTTCAATACACTTTTAGTTAAGTAGGCAATGTGTAGTAGTAGTTACCTGGTAGGTAATATACTATCATTTAACAATCTATTTACACACAAACACAAGACAGAGATAAGAAACTTTAGGATAATACTAGTACAAAGGCACCGCTTATTTCGTAAGAAAACTCTTCCAGCAGGCCCAGGAGTGAAACATAAAACAAGGCAAGACGCAGTGTGTGGGAATAAGAAAATAAAATACAAAGAATCATAGTAAAACATATACAAAGCTACATATTATACCTATACAACAAGAAAAATATATACCTATTTCCTAAGTAGGCATTTTAGCGTTAAATGCAGCAAATAGGTCTCATAAGACGATTAACTTGTCAAGGTGTATAAAGCTGGTTTCAGACTACGCTATAATATAATAGCATATAGTAGTAGCTCATAACACAACAATATCGCGCACCATACATTGTTATGGACACGTTCACACTGTACTGTACTATATATTATTGGCTTACTATACGCTATAAATTGGTGCGATGTGCTGAGTTCATTCTGTGCTATATGTGACCTTTTCTTCCTCCCTCACTCCCGGGCGTCCCGCAAGCGAAACGAGCGATATACTAAAATGCTTGCGATAATATCGCGTAATGTGAACGCCATGCTATATAGTATAGCATTAGGTACTTCTTTGCTATACTATATAGCTCAATATTATAGCGTAGTCTTAATTGTTGTGTGTATTTATAAAAAAAATATAGGCACAAATTACATTACCAATAAATCATACTCCCAAAAGAATTTTGGCATTTTTCTATTATAACCTAACCTAATTTTAATTTGCATGCAATATTTTTTTTTAAAGTAAGCTTGTAGTCCCCTTTGTGACATGAATATGATAAATAAATAGTTTGTGTGAGCTCCAGCGTTCGATACTCCAATTAATATCTAGGATAAAAAAAAACACCCCTGACATCACCACAATGGCGGCACGGGACACAGTCGACTATCAAAGACATGGAGCAGCCACGACGAACTGGATGTGTGAACGATCGTTTTTTCAGGATTCCGCATTCAAAATATTCAAATACACACTTTTAAATTAATTACGAAAGGGTGCTTGCTTGAATAAAAAATATCTTTTAGGTACACAGCCTCAATCGAATACAGTATCTTTAAACATAGTTATGTGTTTTATTTATTTTACTATTGACGTCACTAGCAAGACTTTTTCCTGATAGAAAGCAACATGCCTGCCTATAGTCTTAGCCTAGTCCTACAACTTCACTGTACTTTCGCCTGTTACTCGGGACATTCGTTATTAATACTGATAATATCCTGGGACAATCCACACACGGTCATCTGATCCCAAATTACGCAGAGCCAGACAATGGTAACCAGACAACCGAAACTGATACATATATACTTTTTTTATAAATACATACTTGTAGATAAATTACATGGAGACACTTAGTGGGAATCGAACCCACTACCTATTGTGTAGCTGCCAGGGTGGCTAACAGCTAGACTAACGGGTCCGTATTAAGTCATTTTATGCACGATAATTTCACCAGCTACGAGACTTTCCACCACGTTAGCCATATATGTATATACAATACCTATACAGATAAACTTGGTCTTGGATTATCTCATTTTTCATTGAAGTTCACATTATATATATATATATATATATATATATATGCACTGATCTATAATTTTATACTGCGTATAATAAGCGAATAATTTTACACTAAGGTGTAATATATATACCTACGCTATGTGGGGCTTACTTAGACCAAACTTTAATTATATATTAAATCCTTAGAATAATAATATTCTAAGATTAAATCTATTTCAAACTTGAGACGGTACCTAGTAAGCAAATATGTTGAAAATTGATTGCACTTTTGTTAGAAATCTAATTTGTAAAAAAGATTAAAAAATAATTAAATGTATCTTCATTTAACGTTTTTTCATAAAACACGAGCTTTTCATTTTTACTTTTTAACCTGAAAAGTTTTATCAGATTAAATGTAAGTTTTTGCGTATAAAATATAGCTTAAATTGCTTCACTGATACTACGATAAATACAAAGATATAAATTCGGATTAACATTCTGTCACTGACATATCTGTGTGTATACTTGAAAATTTTATGACGTTCTTTATAACCTCAGTTTGTAACTAAAGTAACTTAAAAGTAACTGACGTAGCTGTAGACATCTTTAGTAAGTTGCGTTTAAATAGGCAAGTCATTCAAATCTTAGTAAGTTGCGTTTAAATAGGCAAGTCATTTAAATCTTAGTAAGTTGCGTTTAAATAGGCAAGTCATTTAAATCTTAGTAAGTTGCGTTTAAATAGGCAAGTCATTTAAATCTTAGTAAGTTGCGTTTAAATAGGCAAGTCATTTAAATCTTAGTAAGTTGCGTTTAAATAGGCAAGTCATTCAAATCTTAGTAAGTTGCGTTTAAATAGGCAAGTCATTTAAATCTTAGTAAGTTGCGTTTAAATAGGCAAGTCATTTAAATCTTAGTAAGTTGCGTTTAAATAGGCAAGTCATTTAAATCTTAGTAAGTTGCGTTTAAATAGGCAAGTCATTTAAATCTTAGTAAGTTGCGTTTAAATAGGCAAGTCATTCAAATCTTAGTAAGTTGCGTTTAAATAGGAAAGTCATTTAAATCTTAGTAAGTTGCGTTTAAATAGGCAAGTCATTTAAATCTTAGTAAGTTGCGTTTAAATAGGCAAGTCATTTAAATCTTAGTAAGTTGCGTTTAAATAGGCAAGTCATTTAAAGTTGTGAACCCGTGGGGTGTCCGGATAAGAATAACACCCTCCCGACTTCTCCCGCTGGATGTCCGTATGAGGCAACTAAGGGAAGACAAGAAGACGGGCAGCAGCGTCTTTCTATTATTACCTACCAGCTATACTGTGATTACCAAGACGCCTGTCAACCGCAGGGATTATGGCAACCCATCCCTTCTAAGAGGGAGGCCTTTGTTCAGCCGTGGACGACTTTCGGCCGCTGATGAGTACTTAGCGACCAAGGAACGGAAAACGCAGTGTGGGAAAACCCCCACTAGATGGGCAGGTGACGCCGTGAAAGTGGTGGAAAAAGGATCATCCATGGGCATTTTAGACCCACTTTGTAAGTAAACTGTTCAATCAAGATGGGTGATACGACGATGATTAGCTCTTTTTGAGTCAGTCATAACTTACCATGGTGACAAGTCGCAATTCGCTGTCCGATTTTAAATATAAAATATTACTGTTATATTTATCAATAGCTACAGAAACAATTAACTTTCAATGTTAGATCACTCAGATCGGACAATGATTGGAGACAAACGCCATGGTTTTTCTTATTGTAGATGATAAAATCTTTTTAAATAAAAATTAAACCGACTTCAATATCACTGAAAAGTATAATATAATTTAAATATTATAGAAGTTGGTGTTAGCGTACCTGCTGTGTATATTTGGCACCAACTTCAATAATATTTTAATTATTTTATACTTTTCAGTGATATTGAAGTCGGTTCAAATTTTTTTTAAAAAGATTTTATTTTAAACTTTTTAGTGATATTTTCATACATAAAGATTGAACCATCGAAGACGGTAAAATAATCTAGGTAGGTTATGATCACATTATCGTCTACATAGTTTTACAAAATTCATGTGTCTTCAGAAAAAAATATTCTGTCGTAATGAAATTTGCAAGGAATCATCATAGTAGTTTACTCGATTCGAAATCGATTCATATTTGTCAGAGTAATGTAATGGAGAATTGCATATGGAGAATTTTTTTTTTCGTTTCGTGTTCTTATTACTACTAGTTTAAATAATAAATATAAGTAAGATATCATTATAATACAAAATAAAAATTATTTAATTGATATTTTCTCCGCTAGTAGTTCGCAACTGCCATGCCGAGACTGACAAAACTAATGTTGCCGATAGGCGTGTCGCCACTGTCTATACGAAACTGTCAAACGTCATTACCATAATAAAAAAGTTAGTTCTCATTTTTGCCACCAGCACGGATAAGTTTGTAAGTCAGTATACACACAATGGAAACACACCTGTTTTGAACCTTATTTTATAGTAGTTAACATTTTCTATTAAATGAGTACATTTTTGTTTAAGTCAAAACAACAACTTTTTTTCGTATAGCTTTGGCGATTTTATTGAATTTTCTTTGTCTCCGATGTAAAGATTTTATGTGCCAACATTACTGCATACAGAATTAGACTTTATTACTACATGTGAAGGCTTCTATTATTCCAACGTTCCGAATTATTTAAAACTATTTTCTACAATTTCTAGCTACGTGTATAGTTGTGTAACCGTGTATATGTAACCGCGACCACATTTTCGATGTCATTTTGTTCGTGACAGCTAATCTAGTTGGTATAGTATATCGATGATTGTAAGTAAAAAATTATTAAAACCATAGGTCAACTAAAAAAAAATATATATTTCATAAAAGTAAAAAAATACGTCCAGGGATTCATTAAAATTAATCCATCCTTTGGCCACAGTAACACATACTGAAGAGGCCTATGTCCAACAGTGACTCAGGTGATGATAAAGCTGATTATGATCATTCCAAAACGATTAAAAGCCAAAATATATGCAGATCACTGAAGATAAATAGAATTCACGCCTTACTATATTTTTTCTCTTTGCTAACGAATGGCCGAGCTCCTAGGGCTTTCAGCGTCGCGCTCGTAACGGCTATTGTTTCGTGCCAGTTAGTATTCTTTTTTATTTGTTTTGTCTGTTACGTTCTTTTATTCTAACTATCGATCTTCTGAATATCGGATATCAAGTGACACTTTGCAGCAGCTATACGATGTTTAATACGTACCAAACTGTGAGTATGAGTACATGGTATGAAGTTTTTTTTCTAAATCACAATGCGGGCTGAATCTCATCACAGGATCAGACATCTCAGCACGTTCGAATAAATTCTGGGCATCCTTACAAATAGATAGATTATATAGATAGATTTTTCATTTACCGTTAGCAAATGATGAAATTTTTAGATTAGCACTATGCTATTATGGCATCGCAAACCAATTTGTAAATATTAAGTTATTGTTGACAATCTTAATCATGACAGTTTAGCGACATTAATTTTAGTGATTTGGCTACAAAACATCTATAGTTGAACTTAAAACCTCCATATAACTGTAGTATATACAAGTTTATACTTGAGCAGGACTAACCAGCAACTTCAATGCCGCTCATAGGTAGTAATAGCAAAAAAACTAATTATAGAGCCAGAGAATCATTAAAACAAACAATTTTTATTAACAATTATGTTTTATATATAAATATAAATAAATTAACTGTCTCTGAGGTACACTCAGATACTGGTCCTAATCATAATTAATTAAAAATAACAATAATGCCTTCAGACACGCTACCCTTAGAATATGTAGGTTCTAAGTTTAAATAAGAACTAAAATATACCGTGACAATTCAGCTATTTCCCCCGGTATAATTTCAAACAATATTATGAAAATATACTTCGAAACAAAGTTAAATATTCTAAATTGGTATTAAAATGGGACACAGTCGAGGGAACTAGGCGGTGAACTATTCACACTTGACCTATTAGTTTTTGTATTCGCACGGCGCCGGGAGTCTTAAGGGACATGATTGATTGCTCACAACTTCGGCATGCTTTCAACTTTTTGTGTATTTATACTCGGTTTGATCAATAAACGTCATACACGTGGGTGGAATAAATATTTGCCCTTTCTTATACCCTTCTGATGGGCTGATAACAAGCCTAAATATGTGAATGTGCAAAAAGAAATTTACTAGTTTGTCAAACATAGTCAAATCTAATATTAGGTACTTACCTACTTTTTAAGAAAAGTTATCGTCATCATAATGGCTTTTATCCAAAATATAATCCGTAGAATTGGTTTTAAATTAAAGATCATCAGTGTTAGGCTCAATTCACACTAAGATGCGCAACCGCCTGCAGCGCCGCGCTTTTCAAGCGACACTGGTCTTTTACGTATCTTTAGCTATACATATAATAAAACAATGTCGCTCCCGCTGTCTGTCTGTCCCTATGTATGCTTAGATCTTTAAAACTACGCCACGGATTTTAATGCGGTTTTTTTTTAATAGATAGAGTGATTCAAGAGGAAGTGCATAATATAGTTGAGAAACACTGATAATTTTAGAAGTTTCTAATGTGATGTCGTAAATAAACACATTTTTTGAGCTTACATTACAAACGCTGGCTGAACCTTACGAGATAGATCAAAATAATGTACTACAGTATTGTGCACCATAACAAGCTCTACAAATAAGTTCAGTTTTTCTTTTACTTTTTATGAGAAATAATTAACTATTAATAAATTGTTGTTAGCATGTATTTGTCCCTTCTTCAATATAACGTAAAACTCACTAATATTTAGACCAATGACAAAAAAGCTGTGAACGTTATTCATACCGCTAGGTTAAGGTTAAGCAACATAAGGCAAGTTCATTAAATAGATGAAACGATTTGTATGCAATTTTGTGTGCATATCGGGTAGGTCTGAGAATAGGTCATGGTAAAAAAAAAAAATTGGTCGTAAAGTATATATCATGCCACTAGGTTAAGCAACGTTAGGCAAGGTCATTACATAGATGGGTGACGGCAGCGAGTCCAAAGAGGATGGTGACGGGGTTGCGGTTGCGAGCTCCGTTCCCGTGATCAAGGTATCAGGTTTGCGGGGGCTATAATGCGCACTGAAGGGTATTTGGTGCAGATGCGACAGCCGCAGGGGTTTCAGTGGGTAAGAATCCCAGATACCATGATTGACGAGGATATATAGAACGAGAGGATGGTGCAAGAGAGGAGAGAGGAGGAGGTGATGGAGTGAGGGATAGGGGGATTAAGATGGAGCAAAAAGGGGAGAAGAGAGAGGGGAGGGGTGTTCAGAGGGGGGACAATGTGGAGAGAAAGAGGGGGAGTGTGACGGGGACCGAAGCAGGAGGTTGAAAGAGAGAGGAGAGACAGAGCATAGAATTAGATTTTTCTTTTAAGAGAAAGGGATGGTGAGAGAAATAAATCAAGGAAGGAGGGAGAACAGGGAAGCAAAATGTAATAAAAGCGCGAGCAGAGCTGCGCGGGCAGAGCTGCGCGGGTCAGCTAGTTGTAGATAAAGTTTGAGATTCTTTCACACTGAAAGTGCGCTGCCGGCCGCTGCCATCTTGGAGTGAATTGAGCCTTAAAAAACTGGGATTTTGTTTAAAATATATATTTGGAACAAAGTTCCAGAAAAGAAATGGGCTTCTTATTTATTTTTCAATAGATCTTAAATAAATGGTCTAGAGTCTAGACTAAACTCAAGAAAATATATGCAAATTCCTTGGACCAAAACATTCCTTAATTATTATAGGTACTATACCTATCTTTTTCCAAAAAGACTTTATCCTTTAGACCATTAATAAAAAAAAAATCTAACATTATATTATAAAGTATCAGTCACGGATGATAAGTACCTACACTACATACCTATTTCAGAAGTATATAAGCGTAGATAAACAAATATAATAAATCCGAGTACTATTTAGAATAAACAATGATAACATATGAATGACACCTCTGTGATTCAAACTCAGTTCATAGTTCACTACGTTTTTTTCCGAATGGAATACATAAATGTTATACTTACATAACATATTAAAAATTCAGATTTATGTTAATTGTCTCAAATCTATGTGTTCATATTTTATACAATTATAATTTTATGAATTACTCTTATGTAATGTAGATTATTCGTAGTATTATCCAAACTTTATATTGAAGCACTTATCTAATTTTTAGATAGCCGAATATTTTTATTTTCTCAAAGGTGCTTTTATATTTGCCGAAGTTCATAATTCATTCACAAGAAACCCATATAAGTAAGTAGGTAACCTGTATATAAATATACTCTTATAAATTATGTGTTTTACTTATGAATTATTATATATGTATTATTTTTTCCAGCTAATATCTTGCTCTCTCGATTTTTTTGTTTTATTATAAAAACATATAATAATATACAGAGTGGATTTATGAGACGGGACAGTAAGGGAGGGTGGTGGCTCTCCTAGGAGAGTATTGTGATATTCTGAACCGCATTTACAGATTTTGGAAAAAAATTACAGTCTGAGAAAAAAATGCTAAAATACATTTTTTTTCCATCAATCGATTCTATTTAATGTAGGGATCATAACTTTTATTTATTTATTTATACACATTTATAGAACCATTACAGTTATACCAAATCGATGCTACAAAGACTATCATTAATTAATAACAACTAAGTTAACTCACTTTCTACACATCTGATTGCTACTTCTGTGAATTTAGACAACGTACAACTAAATATATCGATCCGGCATGAAATTTTACTAATCAGACGAATAGCTCGTGTCAAAAAAAACTCCATAGGACCATTATAAAGTTTGAGTACTTTAAAGAAATGACAGAAATCGCCAAAAACTGTTTTCATACATTTTGTACGGAAAAACGATTAATCCGTTGGTTTTGAAAAACGATTCGTGTGTTAAACATGTTGCAGATCGGAATTACTGGCAGTTGAGAGCTTAATCTTTTATGACATAAGTTTTAATTTTCAAACTTCGAATTTGATTCGAATATCTTTAGGTCATTTTTGTTTGAGCTGAGAAAATTCTGGAATTTGAAAGGTTCATTTTATGAACTTCTTATTGAAAAAAATCTACAATTCGCGCACAGTTTAACATGCATTTTTAAACTCTATGTTTTGTAAACGGAAGATATTTTAGTACTCGTGCCTGCGTACACACAAGTGCACTCTCTCGTCCTCTACTCTCACAATCATATGGGACGAGACCGACACGACCCTGCGCATAGATCATAAGTAAAACGTAAAGAGTGAAGAATAAACCAATGCCGACCAAATTAAATACCGTTAGCCGAGGACGGGCAGCGTCACCAGTGCGCGTGGGTTGTCACTCACTGCGGTCACCAATTCGGTTGCCAACCGTTACGGTCCCCAGTATCCGGCAGCCTCGCTAGCCCAGGCCGTGGTAGCACCTGCGGGGCAGGGGGTGCTAAAAATCGACGAATCTCTATCTCGCATCCACATTAATTTATTAACAACAACGAGTGCAAGAACTAAAATTGCAGTACCATTTCATATCCACTGTAATGTCGTGCGATTGTTCTGTGTGAAGTTTTGAGTTGAAGATTCATGACGTCAGTGAGAATGATAGCATGGATATTATTTATCCATGGTGATAGTAACACAACGCTTACGTAGCACCGCACTGTAAGTTCTCTTTAGTAATCTTACGTTGTAAAACAGATTCTAAAAAGTTGTCTTTATTTTTTTACTATATACATACAACATAGTTTGATGAATCAGACTATGCTGTATATATATAGTAACCCAGTACAAAGGTAAGACGCTCAGGTTATCAAAACGAAGCATCTCGGTGACTAATGCTCACAATTTTGTTGCCCTTATTGCCACTCAGAACGCTCACTTTTTATTTCAATAAATGCTTAATGTCTGTCATCCGAAATATATTACCTTCTTACAGAGTTCGTGCCCTAATGAAGTATATAAGGGAATATTGTTATATTGCACAGCATTACCAACGCGTCTACCTTGGAAATATTAGGTGTGTAGTGGCACAGCGGCAAACCGATTGCCTTGCGAACCGGAGGGTTCAGAACTAGCGGGGAATAACATATTTGTGTAGTTAGGTGTTCTCTAGGACAACACAGGCCAATGACTTGATTGTCAGGGCTTAAAAATATAATCCTATCTTAGTCTAAATCATCCTCTCATCCGGCCACCACCCAGCCGGAAGACGTCCGCTACTGAACAAAGGCCTCCCCCTTAGACCGCCACAATGAACGAAAATTTGCCGTTTGCATCCACCGGTTGCATGCGACGCAAACAATGTCGTCGGTTCACCTAGTGGGAGGCCTGCCTACGCCGCGTCTTCCGGTTCGTGGTCGCCACTCGAGAACCTTTCTTCCCCAATGGTTATCGTTTCTTCGAGCCCTCAATCATCAACTAATTTAGACTAATCCTTAAATTGTGTGTTAAGTTACTAGACTTACTAAACGACTGCACATACACACTATACTATTTTTTTTTAAACTGTGGTGCAAAGTTATAAAATGTAAATATGTTAAAAAGTTCATAAGTAAATCGACAAACTGAATAAGTTAAAAGGTATAAAATGATAATTAATTTGGTTTATACCAGTTTTCGTCTGTAGGATTTCGAAATAAAGCGCCTTTGGACCCTTAACGCACACGCTCCCTACAGATAATTCAATTTGCCGGGGCGACTCACCCAATTATATATCAGCACCAACTCATTTTAGAGGCTACTCGCTTCTAATTTACTATAATTCCATTCCGGGCCCAGGTTTCTTTTCTACGTAAGTGAAATAAAGTGAAACGTCTCTTTTTTCGCTTCTCAGTTAGAAACCATAATTTGTGTAACTTGAATAATTGAAAAAGTATTTCTCTCGTCTGTTATTCCGTTCGTCGAGTTTGCGATCCCTTGAACCATTTGGGGAAGGGAATGGGAAAATTCGGATGGTGAAACCGCATTTTTATTTCTCCGTTATACTTTATTTATTGCATTGAATAATAAAACGCCGATTCAATGATAAGGTCTCTTCAATTTTTAATATCATCAAGCTGTCTAAATTGTTGCTGGAAATTTGACAGAAAATGTAGAATAAAATAATAATAATGTCTTGGGACGATCCACACACGGTAATCCGATCCCAAAATAGGCAGATCCTGTACTATGGAAACTAGACAACTGATACTAATACTTACTTATGTTTTTTTTTGTAAATGCATACGAGTACTTAAATGAATAAATAACACCCAGAAACTGGTGGGAATCGAACCCATGACCCATCAGGTAGCAGCCAGGTTGTACCGTGGATACACTGTTATTTAATTGGTATTTAACTATTCCATTTTTATAATAGACTAGCTGTCCCGCGCCGCTCCGCCCGCGCAACTTTTTACGTTTTTAGATGCCCACATAAGTTTATTATGTGAATATTACACATTTTTAATATTATTAGATACATAGGTACTCGTCTTATACTTAACCTCCTTTTTTAAGTTGGTTAAAAAACGGGCCTATCTTTTAAATGCTCTCTAAAGCACGGAAGCGCTTAGAATGGAATTAAATGGTCACCCATCTATGTAATGACCTTGCCTTATGTTGCTTAGCCTAGTATAAAAAGTATCCAATATCCGTCTCCTGGTTCTAAGCTACCACCCCGCCAATTTTCAGCCAAATCGGTTCAGCCGTTCTTGAGTTCTAAATAGTGTAACTAACGCGACTTTCTTTTATAGGTATATATGTATACACCAATGCCGATTTCAAGTTCATCATCACCATCAGCCAAAAGACTTCCACTGCTGAACAAAGGCCTCCCCCTTATAATGAAAGGGTTGCCATAATCCCCACGCTTGGTAGGTGTCTTGGCGATCGCAGTATAATAATAAAACTATAGCTGGTAGGTAATCTAATAGAAAGATGCTGCTACCCGTCTTCTGGTTTTCCCTATGTCGCCTCTTACGGACATTTAACGGTAGGAGATGGGTGGTTGCTGTTATTATCCGGACACCCCACGGGTAATTCAAGTTAAAGTTAATTTGAAGTTAAATGTATTTTCATACATACTAAACTAAAACGAAATTCGTAATCCGCTGCGGCTTCGCTCAGTCTTAAACTTATGAACCAAAAAGATTCCTCTAAATGTATTGTACACATAATTTTTTGGAACAGATTCTATAAATGATGTTGAGAACCACATGAAAAAAGATAGAAGCGAATAGTGACTTTACTTTATACTAATTTGGGAAAAGCACCTGCTTTGATATTGGATGTGACCTAGAAACATATCTTATTCCATCCATTATCGAATCGGTATTAAAACTTAACTAAAAATATCCATACCCATTAAAAAATATCACCCATTTGGATGGACTGTAAAACTACGTAATAGTAATAATACGTGCGCGGATGAAAACTATAAAAATACGGATTTTATCACCAATTTATATGCGAAAACTCACAGCGTGTGTGGCGCTGAGGACATTTATATTATATTAATTCATATTGCATATAAATATTTGTCATATTTCTATTTAAACATGAACGAAAATTTTAAATTCGATAGCTGGGCAGCTTTATCTTTTTCGGCTACTATTATTTTGTTAAAATTGAGTAACAAAAGTCGGTTTAAAAAGTTTCAGAAGACTAAAGACTCATTTACATGATGCACGCAATAATTGTACGCAATAAATTAAGAGCAATATTTGACCTACAAGAATTGTAAGTAACTGTTTACACGCGGATACTAGTTAAAAAATTGAATGTAATTATTGAATGCAAATCTTGACAATTGCAAATGTCTGTTGTCTTAAAATTTCGTAAGAAATTATTGTATGCGTTGTTTAGACAGTCACAGTCAAGAACAGTTTTGAATGGAAAACTTGCCCAGTAGAGCAAGAATGTGACATGTTGTTCAGGCGATGCAATGCATTTATTGCTTTAATATTATTGTATGCAACAAGCAAGAAACTTGCATCGTGTAAATGGGCCTTCATATATATGCGCTGGACAACATATTTTGGTCTTCTAGGTCGCACTACGAAAATAAACAATCTAAATGCAATTTAATTTGCTAAAATTGTCTATATGTAGCAAAAAAATTATCCGTCATCAAGGCTTCGATATAATTCGGGGCAGTTCGAAGTTCACGCACCTATACTATACTTGTATGTATATATGTATAACAGAAGTATTAATAGCAAACTTTCTAACTTTTACTAAGTAAAATCAAGCGTATTGCCATCTATTTAAAACTACAATGCTACTGCACTGTCGCTGATGCTGATATAATTGTAACAAGACAAACACTGTTTAAAAAAAAAGTGAAAACTGACAAGCCCGCTGAGTTTCTTGCCGGATCTTCTCAGTTGAGGCCGCGTTGTGATCTGGTGGTAACTTTAAACAAAAAAGACCGTTCAAAAGTGCGTTAAAAGCTATTTGAAATAAAAGATTTTGAATTTGGATTTGCTACAGTTGAAGTTTGCTAAAATGCAGGTTTATTAAAAAAAACATTTTCTGATGTACGTCTACTAAGCTACACGTATTTATCATTAGCAACAACTTCGCTCACAGTAAAAACTTTCCCCCTTTTCGTTTTACCCTTCTCAACATGGATTTATTGTTTAGAGGTCAGTTTTGATCTCTATCTCGTTCGTGTAATCGATTCTGTTTTCTGCTAGAGTGCTCGCAATTATGTTAAACACTTCATCGTCTATCCCTGATCCGATTTATCGAAAATGAAGTAAATAAATGTTTTGAACTTTTATTTATTAATGTAGTTTCTAACTACCGTTGATTGCCATTGAGCTATTTTTTTAATAATTTCATTTTTTCATTTTTAAGTATGAAACCATTAAAAATCGCACTAACATAGTATAAATTCGGCATCGAGTGACGACAAAATTCAATTTCAAGAACTGGGTTAGTGATAATTAGCACTAATTGACGTCTTTTAATGTAGCAGTAAGTTGCAGTTACGGCCTAGAGCGTGAACGGCTCGATGGATTCTGATGTATAATATTTGGTTAGTCTCGTCATAGATGTGGGAGAGACATAAGCCATTTATTAAAAAAAATACGTCCACCAATCCATGATTTTATATTATTTTTACTTCCAAAAACATATAGGTATTAAATGAAAAGGTCTTAACGTGAGGAGCTGAAATATAAATACATGTGTATACGCTTTATCTAAGTGTAATGTAATTTAAGGCCACTTTGTTCGTTCGCAGTCGGGTTTTTTGTGCTATTATATAATTTAAACTTTCTTTTATAGTCGTCGTCAACCTGAGTTAAACTATCGTATTTACAAAGGTCTATAGTGAACACACTCTCATTTTGCTTTAAATACCATCATTATTATATTCACTGATAATATGTTGACTCCGGGTTTCCAAACTTTATTCTAATCGGGAATTAACGCGATTTACGTTATATTTTGGCTTGACGTTTCGGCCGGGTTGCACCAGCCGTGGTCACAAGCAGACTGGTTCAGCGGTTCCGGGTTTCCAGTTAGCATTAGTAACACCAATTTCAACTTGAGGTTCTAATATCATGGTTTCCCGATCGGGATACACATTAACATAACACTAGACCTTTGAGATAATGAGTTATATCAAAATACTTATAGAAATAAATACCAGACAAGATAAGACAGAAAAAATACAGGCATCTTACACACACGATCCGCGATGCAGGTCCAACCTAGTGCGGGGATCACAAGTACTCGAATAAGGTGCCCAAGTGTGGTGTGTGCATTGCATTATCCATTTGTATGTTAAGTATTGTACATCAATTGTAATCTGTTTGGGAAATAAATATATTTTTATTATTATCTCCATAATTAGACCCACGACCCTTCGGTTAGCGGACAGGGTCTCTAACCACTAGACCAACGGGCCCGTCAAATCCCGATATTGGTACGCAAAAGTTCACTTTTAATAGTTCACTTAACGTGAAGTTCACTTTTAAAAGTTCACTTTAAGTGAACTTTTAAAAGTGAACTTTTGCGTAACATGACGCAGTTACGTTCTATTGGTGCTGTAAAAAAGAAAATAAACGGTTGGATCTATTATAATTTGACCAATATCGGGATTTGACGGGCCCGTTGGTCTAGTGGTTAGAGACCCTGTCCGCTAACCGAAGGGTCGTGGGTTCGATTCCCACCAAGTGTCTGGGTGTTATTTATCTATTTAAGTATGTATTTACAAAAAAAAAATTATATAAGTATTAGTATCAGTTGTCTGGTTTCCATAGTACAGGCTCTGCCTAGTTTGGGAGATGACCGTGTGTGGATTGTCCCAAGATATTCTTATTATTAATATCAAATTTGACGAATTCTCGGTTTGACTAATATAAGACTTGACCAATATCGTGCAACCCTTCTTCACATAGTTTATAACAAACTCGTACCGCTGTTTGACGCTTAGATCTTTTAAACGATGCAGTTTTCAACAATAGATAGAGTGTTTCAAGTGGTAGGTTTATATATAGTATACCTACATGCAAGTTGCGCAGACAATTAGAAAAAAACGCGGGCGGAGATGCGCGCGGCAGTTAGTTAAAGTATAAATCTTGAAGATAATGTTCTTAAAATACCGTTTTACATACCAGACGGAAACAGGTCTCTCAAAAATTAACCGCTTATTTAATAGTAGATGCCCGTTGTTACTTCTCGTTAATTGTTCTCCAAAGGTCAATTAGACCTCAAATTTCTAATTGTTGGGGTTCAAACAATAAAGTTTATTATGCTACCATTGTTATTGCTTGTACGATGTTAATGTTGTTTGAAGTTTTACTTGCAAATTACGGGGTAATAATTTTAATGAGTCACATGATATTTACCATTGGATATAAAATAACTAACACTGATGTCTTTTGATAATGTCATTAAATTAATGTATCTTATTTTTTTATTTTTTTTTTCGTGGGGAAATCCTCATGGATACCCGCACCGCTACGGGGGTAGCAGTGCGGGTTATGTCGGACTCTTACCTTAAAACCCCATGGTGTCCTCAACCCGCTGTGTTGACGGGCCCCGGGAACGTACCTTGTACTCGTCCGGGTCCCGTCAGCGAAATTCAAAATTCTTTATTATGCATAGGCCTCACGGGGGCTCTTACATATTGTCATTTTTTACAACTACCACCGGATCGTAACGCGGCCTCCACTGAGAAGTTCCGGCAAGAAACTCAGCGGGCTTGTCTTTTTTCAATTATATAAGATTTTTTTTAAACAAAGGAGGCTGATATTTCTGGGCTAACGCTGAATAAGATGGGTTATGGTTTAAAAAATGGTTATATTTTTATGTAACAATGTGCACAAATATCAGCCTCCTAATCAATCTTGGGAAAGAAAATAGGAAAAGGTTTAGGTAACAAATACAATAGAATCGATTATCGTGGATGTGTTCAAGCAAAAGTATAAAATCTCCATTTTGAAGAATGCAGTTAGCATTATTATAAAAAAAAAGTAAATTAATCTATCGAAATCAATGAAAATAATTATACAACATAAAATCTATGAAATATAATCAAGAAAAATATATATTTATACGTAGAGAAATACATATTTATATATCGACTAGCTGACCCACGCAGCTCCGCCTGCGCTATCTTTACGTTAACTAAACTTTAATATCAGACATTCGCATCGAATACATAACCTCCTTTTTTATAGTCGGTTAAAAACTGGGACCCACTTTTTACTTGCTCTCTGAAGCACGGACCCGTTTAGTTCAAATGGCGTTAAACGGTCACCCATCTATTTAATGACCTTACCTAACGTTGCTTAACCCGATCGATTACAAAACCTTGATAACAACTCTCTATGAGTGTTCCCTTACTAATATTTATTATATTATAAAGAAAAATTGATAAAATCGGACCAAGCGTATAACCAAGTACCCATTTTGATTTTAATCCCTTCTCCCAAAAGAACCGTGCTAGATTACGGGATAAAAAGTATCCTATGTCCTACCTCGTAGTAAGATCTCAAATCATGCCAAGTTT
Organism: Furcula furcula; assembly: GCA_911728495.1. Classification (NCBI taxonomy): domain Eukaryota; kingdom Metazoa; phylum Arthropoda; class Insecta; order Lepidoptera; family Notodontidae; genus Furcula; species Furcula furcula. Next base: position 16,919,325 of record OU452249.1, on the reverse strand, counting down.
CATTTGAATCCATTCAGTAGTTTCGGCGTGATGCTCAGCCGTGATACAGACAGACAGACAGACAGACAGACAAAAATTAAAAAAAATACATTTTCAGCTTCAGTATCGGTTATAGAATGCCCTCCAAATATAATTTTCAAAATATCTTCAATGTACAGAATTGGACCTGTTACAGTTTTATTATAAGTATAGATATAGATTAATTAATTCGATTTATTGCGTATTTTTAGTCTGTTGAAACCAGACCGTTTTTTACCTTTGTTACAATACGTGACAGATGGCAACTCTATTAATCTATGAAATCACTCGTTCATGTCGTATCGTTTTGTGCGTTTGTGTTTTATTGATTTGTTCCTCGACTTTATAACTACGGTCTGCTGATCTTCCTTAACTTGATCTAGTATTTATACCGGACACGCGACGACGAAGCTCGCATAGCCAACTGAATTGGATTTGTTAACTGGCTGGCTTAACGACCGAATTGTTGTTAAGGATCGATGTGTAAATTGATATAAAAATATATAATACTAGTCGCTACATTAGGCCGACGTGCCTTAGATGATGAAAGAGTACTTTCAGTGATTCGTCAATGGCTTGCACCACAACCTGTAAGTATACACACCTCCGTCATATATTACCTGAAACCAAACCAAACCAAAGACCTACCAAAGAACTACCCGCTTATTTGGCCTATATATTGCATCTCTAAGTTAGATCAGTTTTTATGTGTACTACATATTACTGGTATACTATTTTTAAACTGTAGCTGTACATTTTTATTGTAAAATACTTCACTCACTATGTATTTTTGTTGCAGATAGTAGCAGCAAATCGTATATGCTGTACATATGGTCTCTAACCCAAAAACTTCGTCCCGAGTAAGGAGCACTGTAAGCTGCTGCGGCCATATAATGACTATAATATGGTGCCTTAGTTTAGCCAGGTTTTAGGTGATATATTAATCATTAATTCAATAATTAAGAAAAAGATGAATAAAAAAGTTATATATCATAGTGTCTTTTACTTAAAACCAGTAAAAATAAAAACTATTTACCTAAAAGCACAAAAACACCGACTGCAAACAAAATAGATTTAAACTTAACGTATGTATGTATTTATTTGAAGTAGTCTATTTAAACCGTGGCTAAGAGGGAGTGGAAGTGGGCGGGCCACATATACCGTAGACAGGACGAGAGATGGGCAAGAAAGGTACTGAAGCGGATACCGCGCACGGGTCACAGAAGCGTCGGCAGACCACTAGCCAGATGGTCTGATGACCTAGTTATGGTAGCCGGACGAAGCTGGATGAGGAAAGCTCAAGACCGAGAAGGGTGGCATGCATTGGAGGAGGCTTTCACTCAGCATTGGGTGGCAACAGGGTGAAGAAAGAAGTCTATTTAGACCCTTATTAGATTTTTTTACTGTATGAGAGGACTTGTTGGTCCAGTGGTTGGTCACTCAGGCCCAATAGGTCGTGGGTTCGCTTCCCACTTTCTGTCTGGGTGTTATTTATCTATATACCTACTCACTTACTTTTTTTACTTGGTGGTAGGTTCCTTGTGCAAGGAACCGTCCAGGTAGGTACCACCGCAGTGTCAGATATTCTGCTGCCAAGCAGCAGTGTGTAAGCATTGTTGTGTTCCGGCGTGAAGGTCACTGTAGCTGGTGAAATTACAGGACACAAAGACTTAATATCTAATGTCTTAAGGGTCTGCAACGCGCTAGTGATTCTTCTGGTGTTGCTAGCGTCTATAGGCTGCGATGACTGCTTACCATCAGGCGGGACGCATGCTTGCTTGCCACCTTGGTGGTAAAAAAAAATAAGCATGTATTTGTGCACATCATGTATTGTATCACTTGTCTGGTTACCATTGTACAGGGTCTGTCTAGTCAGTAATCAGATGACCATGTGAATTATGTATATGTTGTCCCAGGACATTATTATTATACAGCCATGTCCCTTGCACAACTAAGAGCAATCATACGACTTAGCATAAGTTAAACCGCTAAGCTTAGTAGGTAGTTCCAAAGAAATAAACATTGCGTATGTACGCTAGAAAAACATAACCTTCCTTCTGGCGCAGTTGAGTAAAAATCCCTTTATAGCCAATATCTGAAATATCCTACTATTGTATACAATGAAATACATAAAAATATCCACAGCACATAAAAATCAGGTGATAAACTATAAGCTTTTCATATCATAACCTCACTTTTGCTTAGTGGCTTATAACTCTGTTCTCAGATTGTCCAATTCTTCAGAATTTTTAGAGATTGTCTGGTATTATGTTAGCTATAGTTTGACACCATTTTCATCTTTTTCGATGCATGAAATTGTGTAGCCCGACAATGTATGAAACTGTATCTGTCTCCTTTACAATAAATATATCTTAAACTATTAGCTTGTAAGAGTACTGCAGTTCAAGCCCACGCAGCTTTATCCTCCAGGTAATCCGAGATTTTATAATAGCCCTTTTTAGACAGATGGCTCTTTATGGTAGTTTTAAAATTTTTATTGGTAGATCTCGTATATCCTGGGGCAGTTTATTATAAAAACGTATACCTTGGCCCATATAGGAATTGCTAATTCTGTGGAGACGCGTGGAGTGTACAGCAAGCTTGTGTTTGTTCCGAGTATTTATATTATGTCGATCACTAACCTTAGCGTAGGTTTTTACATACATGAAATTTTCATAAATGTATTGTGATATAACCGTTAGAATGTTTATTTCTTTAAATATTTGTCTTAATGAATCCGTAGGAGCCAGATTGTAGATAGCTCTCACAGCTCTTTTCTGCGAATTTACTCTAAGCCTAACGAATTTCAGTGTAAGCAATGAAATATCGAGATACTTGACGTCGGAAAATATAGACTCATCACTGTCATATTTTCTTTTATAACGTCTCTTTTTACGTTCACAGCCGTCGGGTGCAGGTAGGCGTCATTAGGGGGTCCGTAGTCCCTCTACGCCGTAGCCGCGCTACGCCGTAGCGCTTTAATCACGCTACGCTCAATCAACAGTAGTGACAAAACTTATTATTTTTTATTACATTAAATAGGATAAAAATATATATCTTACTTATTAAATAACTAAAAAATATTTTATGATTATGAATTATCAATGCTTACGTAAACGGCATAAAATAAAACCCAACATAGAAAAGTTTACAATTTTAAATCGAACTTCGTTTTGCTGAAAAATAATAATAATATCTTGGGACAATCCACACACGGTTATCCGATATTAAACTAGGCAAAGCCTGTGCTCCGCGGTTGGGGCCGACCTGTCGCTGCCCGCAATGGTCCAATCCATGGTGAGCAGCGAGAGGTCGTGGTCGGCGGTGGTCTCCTTCTGCGAGTGCGTTATGTCGCAGAAGGAGGCAGCGGAGCGGGCCAGGGAGAGCGATCCTCTCGCTGACCCGCGACGCAGGAGGAGGCCCAGGCGCAGAAGGCGGGCCCATGCCGACCTGATGCCCCCGTAGCGAGGTAGTGCGGGCAGCTGAAACGGGGGAACTGCTGCCTGCGCACTGCGATTTATCGCCCTCGCGGAGGATGGCGTGCCGGTGTGTCCGGGCACGCCACCTGGTTGTGAGTCTGCGGGCCTTTTACACCCGCAGACAGGTCCGTGGGCTTTACACCCGCGGACGAGGAAGGGCTCGCCGGAAGGCGAGCGGCCGCTGACGGGACCCGGACGAGTACCAAGTACGTTCCCGGGGCCCGTCGACACAGCGGGTTGAGGACACCGTGGGGTTTTAGTCGGTAGCTGACACTCTGTCAGTAGTCCGACATAACCCGCACCGCTACCACCGTGGTGGTGCGGGTATCCGTAATGGATTTCCCCACGTAAAAAAAAAAAGGCAAAGCCTGTGCTATGGAAATCAGACAACTGATACTAATAACTATATAATTTTTTTTTTGTAAATACATATTTAATTAGATAAATAATACCCAGACACTTGGTGGGAATCGAACCCGCAACCCATTGGGTAGCAGCCAAATCTGTTAATAATTTCGGTAAACGGAAATATTTTTGATTAATCGACATTAATTTGCGTTGCAACAAATTATATACGTACTTATAGCCGAATACTGCATATCAGATGAGATCTATGGTTGGATAGCCGAACTTTCAGTGAAACTACTCGGCTGCATTTGGCGTGCATTTGTACAAACGGAGTGATCTAAAACCTGTCCAATGTGTCAACCTGTTCATGCTAAACCGTATCACGTCGCCACGTCGCCACTGCAGCAGTTCAGCTTTGTTTTGACTTCTACAATATTATAACACAAGTGTTCATCGATATACTATTGGTATAGTATATCGATGCAAGTGTTACTTCAATAGGCATGATGACTGCAACACAATACCAATAAATCTGTAGTTTTAAATATTAGAACAGATTGCACTGATTCCAAAAATGCATTTCATTTTCATAATAATAGAGAGATTTTCGTGATATTTAAGCAAATAAATTACTCAAATACAGCTAATCGCCATTTTGTAATAAACGCTGATCAGAGTGAATGACGTCAATCCTGTGTAAATAAACAACTGTCAAACTGTCATCTCAACATTTTCTTTCATACAATGATTCACTTTTATACCTAGACAGATGTTTAGTGATGATAGAAGGTGGATGGTGGAATCAAGTCATGCAATTCCTGCGCACACTCTCCAAAATGCATCCTGTAGCTAATATGTAATTTGGCTAAGTTATAACTTATTTCCTAAAGAGATTTTACTAGGTGGTAGGTTCCTTGTGCAAGGAACCGTCCAGGTAGGTACCACCGCAGTGTCAGATATTCTGCCGCCAAGCAGCGTGAAGGGGACAGTAGCTGGTGAAATTACCGGACACAAAAGACTTAATATCTAATTCTCACTTAATACTCAATATTCAATTCTGATTCTTCGGGCGTTGCTAGCGTCTATAGGCTGCAGTGGCTGCTTAGCATCAGGCGGGCCGTATATTTATAAAAAAATTCCGGATAGTAGCAGAATATTAGGGTAAAAGTGGGATAGTTGCCACACTTTTTGAAATTACTTTATATCTCCCAGTTATAAAAGCAAAATTCTTTACTTGTAATACGGGTAGGTACTTTGGTTTATTATCTTCAAACTTATGAAAGGAAAAACAATTATCTTTGATATTTCCAGAGTATTGGCGATTCTTAAGGACCTCTAAATTTTGGGGCATCTATCCCATATAGGGGATAATTGCCTAATCTATGTAAATTGCGTTTAGGATAGATGCTCCGCTGAAAAAAGAGGCCATCTATCCCGCAAAAACTTTGATTTCACCTTGCCTTTCCATGCAATCGCACAGAGACATGCAACACGGTCAACTTAGTGGTAGTTGTAGAGTCTTTCGAAAGATAAATAAAATAACATGTGGTCATCCGCCAAACTAGAGAAATTACAATCGAGGCAACTATACCCCTGGGGCAACTATCCCACTTTTCCCCTAATTATTGTACTAACTGTAAAATTTATCGCTATTTTTCCATATGGTATAAGCAAAATGACTGGGAAATTAAACTAAAACGTAGAATTGTATCGCGAAATCGGAAAATGCTTGTATTGCGAACAAAAGATCTCGGAAACTTTGCTCCTTCTTTGCCCATTCACAATGGTATTACAGGCGGGATTCAACGAAATGGGACGGAAAATCGCTTTGATGCGTAAATAATTGAAAGTTTAGATGTAAAACTGGGGATTCCGATTTTTGGTTAGCGATATCGACAATGACCGTCCTAGCTTGTCTTTGTGGTCCCTAAAGGTCATGATCAACAATTGAAGTATAAAAAAATGTGCGTGCATGGAGTCCCTCCGCGCGGAAGAAGTGAAACTTCATTCTCGCTCAGTCGATCGGTCGGTCCCTCACTCACTCACTCAGTCACACACACACACACACACACACACACACACACACACACCCAGACACACACACACACTGAACTGAACTGAACTGAACTCAACTGAACTCAACTGAACTCAACTGAACTCAACTGAACTCAGCTGAACTCAACTGAACTCAACTGAACTCAACTGAACTCAACTGAACTCAACTGAACTCAACTGAACTCAACTGAACTCAACTGAACTCAACTGAACTCAACTGAACTCAACTGAACTCAACTGAACTCAACTGAACTCAACTCAACTCAACTCAACTCAACTCAATTGAAACTCAACTGATACCCACTGAAACCCACTGAAACCCACTGAAACCCACTGAAGCCCATTGAAACCCACTCACCCACTCACTCAGTGACGGCGTCACATGAGCGCTTTCATAACCTTAACAAATTTACGCCTATCGCCTATCGTTTAACACCTATCACTTAACGCGTTAAGCGATAACGCGTTAAGGTGATTCATTTAACGCTTAACGTGTTATGTGATAACATTTTTGGAAGTCGCATAAGAAGTTTCACTTCAAAAAATCTTACGGATAAGACAAGTAGTACGGATAAGACAGAGCGTGTCTCGCCATCAAACTGTAAAGTTTGGCGAGTTCATTACGTATGTCTAACCTATTTTGTATACCTATTATGGAAAAAAAAAATTAAGCCTGATGACCATTGGCTAGCAACAGCTGCCTATAGACAGCTCCACTGCACAGACTCTCGTCACCCGATACATTAGTTATAAAGTCTAGTCCGGTAATTTCGCCAGCTACAAGTAAGGTGAGGCTGGTCTTTTAGATAAACTCAGCAACAACGAGGGGAGAGCTATGCTCGGAGTTTATTTGCGTGACCGAATCCGTAGGGAGGAGATTCGCCAAAGAACCAAGGTCACTGACATAGCTCTCAAAATCTGCTAGTTGAAGTGGCAATGGGCAGGTCACATCGCTCGAAGAACCGTTAACCGATGGGGAAGAAAGGTTCTCGAGTGGCGACCACGGACCGGAAGACGCAGCGTAAGTAGGCCTCCCACTAGGTAAACAGACGACATTGTGCGCGTCACAGGTAACCGGTGGATAGCCTTATGTGCAGCATTGGATGTCTTCCGGCTGGTGATGATGACATGTAAGGTCAGTCCTTAGGTGACCGTTTAGTGGCTGTTGAACTGAGCGTCTCCGTGCTTCGGAGGGCACGTTAAAAGTTGGTTCCGGCCATTGTCTTCTAGCAGTCGTTAAGCTTAGTCAGAGACCTAAGGATGTGAGTTTGTGGTGCGAGTTCCTACAGCCAAGCTGGAGACCTTCATGAGGGAAGAGTTTTGGCCGAAGGGAGTCCTGTATCGGAAGTTTAAAGGAAGACTACGGGACTCTCCTGACCAGCGCAACACGTCGCCGCCACAGCATGTAATTAATATTAATTAGTTTTATATAGTATTTAATATATATGTTAGTTTAAGGTATTTATCTATTGTGCTTATGCAGCCTGAAATAAAAAGTTATTATTATTATTATAGCTTGAAAACTCTGACACCAGGTTGCATATCTATACTTATAATAAAACTGTAACAGGTCCAATTCTGTACATTGAAGATATTTTGAAAATTATATTTGGAGGGCATTCTATAACCGATACTGAGGCCGAAAATATTTTTTTTTTAATTTTTGTCTGTCTGTCTGTCTGTCTGTCTGTCTGTCTGTATCACGGCTGAGCATCACGCCGAAACTACTGAATGGATTCAAATGAAACTTGGCATAATTTGAGATCTTACTACGAGGTAGGACATAGGATACTTTTTATCCCGTAATCTAGCACGGTTTTTTTGGGAGAGGGGATTAAAGTCATAACGGGTACTTGGTTATACGCTTTTTCCGATTTTATCAATTTTTCTTTATAATATAATAAATATTAGTAAGGGAACCCTCATAAAGAGTTGTTATCAAGGTTTTGTAATCGATCGGGTTAAGCACCGTTAGGTAAGGTCATTAAATAGATGGGTGACCGTTTAACGCCATTTGAACCAAACGGGTCCGTGCTTCGGAGAGCAAGTAAAAAGTGGGTCCCAGTTTTTAACCGACTATAAAAAAGGAGGTTATGTGTTCGATGCGAATGTCTGTTATTAAAAGTTTAGTTAACGTAAAAATAACGCAGGCGGAGCTGCGTGGGTCAGCTAGTGAAATAATAAAATCAGCCTCACAATCCCATAGCACCTTCACGCACGACCTTGATGTCTTGTTGTTTACTTCCCACAATAGAATTCCTAATCCTAAGAATACAAAACATTAATATGTTTATATTATGCTTTGTCTATTTCAGTTTGCTTATGTTTTGTGTTCGTATGTACGCTTCGCTTACATCTTTAAACCGTTAAGTACACAGTTGATTCTGAAATTTTCATAATCATTTAAATAATTTCTCCTAAAGGTTTTACGTTTTTATACATATTTTACGGGTGCGTTGTTCTAGTGGTAAGACCCTGGCCGATTCCCAACAAGTCGTGTGTTCCATTCCCACCCATGACGAGCATTTGTGTGCATTAAAAAGAGTATTTAAATAGATCAAATAGCTCTGCCTAGTTCGAGATCAGATGACAGTGTCGGCATGTTCCCGTATTTCATGTATTTATATGACGCATTAGCATTAGCGGGTAAAGCTGCACCGAGTTGAATAATATTATCGGTATTTTGGGTAGCATTTACCACCAAACGTATATCATACCCCAGCTCTTATACAATCCTGAAACACTTAGGATTGTTAATCGGACCGGTGGGAGCACTCTCTCGGGTATCCGGTCCGTCCGATCGATAGAGCACTAATGAGCCATGACGCGTTGTCGACAATCGACAAATCGACATATGCCGTAAGCGATGCACGCGGCACGTACCACCCTGGGCGATGCAGTGGCAGGGTTGCCCGATTAAAATAATACGTTTTCAGTTTTATAAAATACTAGCTGACCCACGCAGCTCCGCTCGCGCTCTGTTTACGCTAACTAAACTTCCAATAATATACATTCGCATAGAATACAAAACCTCCTTTTTTAAAGTCGGTTACAAACTTGGACCCGCTTTGTACTTGCCCTCCGAAGCATGGAGACGTTTAGTACAAATGGCGTTAAACGGTCACCCATCTATTTAATGACCTTACGTAACGTTGCTTAACCTAATCGATTTCCAAACATTGTTAACAACTGTCTATGAGAGTTCCCTTACAAATATTTGTTATAATTATAATGAAAAATTGTTAAAATCGGAGCAAGCGTATAACCAACTACACATTTTGACTTTAGTCCCCTCTCCCAAGGGAACCGTGCCGGATGTCGGGATAAAAAGTATCCTATGTCCTACCTCGGAGTATTAAATCAAATCATGCCAAGTTTCGTTTCAATCCATCCAGTAGTTTCGGCGTGATGCTCAGCCGAGATACAGACAGTCAGACAGACAGACAGACAGACAGACAGACAGACAGACAGACAGACAGACAGACAGACAGACAGACAGACAGACAGACAGACAGACAGACAGACATACAGACAGACAGACAGACAGACAGACAGACAGACAGACAGACAGACAAAAATAAAAAAAAATACATTTTTTGCTATATTTGGTTATAGAATGCCCTCCAAACATAATTTTCAAAATATCTTCAATGTACAGAATTGGACCTGTTACAGTTTTATTATATGTATAGATATAATAATGTCCTCCTGGCCGATACGATCACAGCGGCCAATCTTTCACGCAGGAGATATTATAGTGACCGGGGAAAGGTCAGGCGCAGGACCGACTTTTACATGCCCATCCGACGCATGGATCACCTTACCCCACAAACAATCAGGTGATCGGCCTGTCCTAGTCAGTAAGGAACAACTACACAACGTTTTTTCTCTGCGCTACGGAGGCTTTAGCTTTATACAAATGCTGGTGAGGCGTTATAATCGCTATACTGTTGACATGTAGGTAGCTCCCTCTGTTGTCGATAAAACACCAGTTTCGTGCAGTGCCCACCATGATACGCTAATAGATGGCACTACCGGACCATTAATAAAGCAAGAACAGCTATGCGATTGGCTGATGATTCGGACTCGCACCCTTTGAGAGAGTTGGCCGAAGCTTCCATAGAAGTCGCGATTCAGATTCTTTCCGTTAATCTTCCGTTGTGCATACACTTATTACATTCGAGCGTTCTTTGGTTCGTTGCTAATACTGATAGCATATATTTGGAATTGGTCATTATACACTTATACTGGATTGGTGTAATTCATATTCGACCGGCCGGTCTACTAACGTGCCAAGTGTCTCCAAGCTGCCTGCAGAGTGCCGCGAATTGATCAGCCCTCGGAGTCCTGAACTCCTGAGGTCCATACCTACTGAAGGCGTGCTGAAGGTGAGTGGGCTTTTTCATTCTGCACAGTTTAGGTTACTGGTGTTTTTCGGTATTAAAATAACCTACTTTTTCGTAAGTTACACAAACTATTACACGCCACACCGAATGCATTAACACTAAATTATTAATTACTAAGTTGTACGCGCCTTGTGCAAGGAACCATGCAGCTAGGTACCACCATAATAGTCTCATATATTTTACCGCCAAGCAATGTGTCAACATTGCTGTGTTTCACTGTGAAGGGCACTGTAGCTGGTGAAATTACCGGACACAAGAGACTTGATGTTCAATTTCTTTAGGGTCGGCAACGCGCTAGTGATTCTGATGTTGCTAGCGTCCATAGGTTGCAGTGACGGCTTACCTTCAGGCAGCACTCATATTTGATTGCCACCTTGATTGTATAAAAGTTTCCTTTTCCTTGTGGTTTCATTAAGGGGTAGGTTTATGGTAAATTTCTCGTGTAAGGGGCCGTCTATAGGTACAACCGCAGTATTAAATATTCAACAGTTGTGTGTGTTTACAAAGACGTTACTGTGTTCTGGTATGAAACGCACTGCTGGTAAAATTACCAGGCTTACGATACTTAACGTTAGATAAAGTATCGTAGTAGTTACACTACGATACTTTATAAGGTGATAGGTTCCTTTTGAAAGGAATTGTCCAGGTAGGTACCACCGCAGTGTCAGATATTCTGCCACCAAGCAGTGTAAGCTTTGCTGTGTTCCGGCTTGAAGGGCACTGTAGCTGGGGAAATTACCGGACACAAAGACTTAAAATCGAATTTCTTAAGGGCACGCAACGCGCTAGTGATTTTTCTGGTGTTGCTAGCGTCTATAGGCTGCGGTGACTGCTTACCATCAGGCGGGCCGCACGCTTGCCACCTTGGTAGTATAAAAAAATTCTGGTGACGCAATTCAGTGCAATTGTTCAGTCTACTAGGTATAAGTAGAATCATGGTCATACACTAGCTTACAGCTTATTATATTGACTTACGGGTTTACTTCTCGGATTATTTTTGGGTTTCCTTAATGTCGTTCGGCGCTGTTACAAGCAATCCTTGTAGGAAACGTATATTAATATCTATATCTATACTTATAATAAAACTGTAACAGGTCCAATTCTGTACATTGAAGATATTTTGAAAATTATATTTGGAGGGCATTCTATAACCGATACTGAGGCCGAATATGTAATTTTTTAAATTTTTGTCTGTCTGTCTGTCTGTCTGTCTGTCTGTCTGTCTGTCTGTCTGTCTGTATCACGGCTGAGCATCACGCCGTAACTACTGAATGGATTCAATTGAAACTTGGCATGATTTGAGATCTTACTACGAGGTAGGACATAGGATACTTTTTATCCCGTAATCTAGCACGGTTCTTTTGGGAGAGGGGATTAAAGTCAAAACGGGTACTTGGTTATACGCTTGGTCCGATTTTATCAATTTTTCTTTATAATATAATAAATATTAGTAAAGGACACTCATAGAGAGTTGTTATCAAGGTTTTGTAATCGATCGGGTTAAGCAACGTTAGGTAAGGTCATTAAATAGATGGGTGACCGTTTAAGGCCATTTGAACTAAACGGGTCTGTGCTTCGGAGAGCAAGTAAAAAGTGGGTCCCAGTTTTTAACCGACTATAAAAAATGAGGTTATGTATTCGATGCAAATGTCTGTTATTCAAAGTTTAGCTAACGTAAAAATAGCGCAGGCGGAGCTGCGTGGGTCAGCTAGTTATAAATAATATTGTAAATAGCCATGAAAGTTTTAAACACTAGATAACATTATGTTTAAAACATGGTAACCCTGTCCACTGCTCGCCGGAACGAATACCAATAAGTTATTTCACGCAAAAATTAATCCCAACCCGATTTCGGAACTTGACGTGACACATGTGCTGAGCATATGTAAACGATCAAATAAACGATTATGTTCAGACTCTAGGTAAGTAATGTTGCATTCAATTTTGGGTTCATTATACTCAGATAATGTAAATTATTATTATTACATGGTACATTCATGCTGTAGGAAGTAATAAGCCTCTATAGATCACTGACCTTCAGCGAGTTTGAGTTTGGCGGGCCCGTTGGTCTAGTGGTCAGACACCCTGCCTGCTAACCGGTGGGTCGTGGGTTCGATTCCCGCCAAGTGTCTGGGTGTTGTTTATCTATTTAAGTATGTATTTACAAAAAAAAAAGTATATAAGTATTAGTATCAGTTGTCTGGTTTCCATAGTACAGGCTCTGCCTAGTTTGGGATCGGATGACCGTGTGTGGATTGTCCCAAGATATTATTATTATTATTATAAAAGCGTACCTGTTGTACAATATTATACGAGAAATAAGATATTTACAGTTGACAGAATGTCTTTGTAGCAATGATCAAATATCAAACTCATTACATCAATTCAGTTCAATTTACTCGGTAATAAGTCCCTTCCCTAGGGGTGTCCGAGTAATAATAGCACCTTCCCATCTCCTCCTATTAGGTGTTCGTAAGGGAAAACAATAAGACTGCCAGCAGCGTCTTTCTGTTGAATTACCTACCACCTGTACTACGATCCCCAAAACGCCTTCCAAGCGCGATGTTTATGACAACCTCTCCCTTATAAGGGGGAGTCCTTTGAACGTCTTTCGGCTGCTGATGATGAGGTTCCTTCTGCAAGGTATCATCCAGGTAGGTACTGCAGCGCTCAGTCCCGGAGCACCGTGATCTAAATATGTAAAATACTATTAACTAGCTTGCGAGAGGTGTTGATTATATTCACATAAGATTTACAACGATAATTAATTAATAGTTGATTTATATATGGGGAGCGTAGATATCAACCTTGGGGTTATGTGACAACTTTAATCAATTCTTTTATTATAATCTAGTTTTAAGAACACCTTGCTTATCTCATCGCTAAGTTGAAAAAAAGGCAAAACCTTATAAGTAAATTTAATTAATGAATTATTTATTTCATATTTTTTAAGCAATTCATTCTTATGTTTCTTACCAATTACTCATTAGGTGTACTAACTTGTTTCTAAGTTTTAAATACTTATTCATACCTAATGTAGATCATTGTTAGCCACATGCTGTCCACCACTAACATCGATAGATCTAAAAAATCTAAAGATAAACAGACACATTAGATAGAGTGAGAATGCGTGTACGTATGTAAAACTGTGCATTTATTTTCATTAATAACAATAACCGTTTGTCATGATACCAACAATAAATAGATCGATGTCAGTTGTCTGGTTTCTACCTGAATTCAGCTTAATTTTAGCCAAAACTGATCGGTCAATTAGGTAGTATCCGTGTAAATAATTTTAAATTATCTGATGATATTATAAGATTGGAACGTGATGATCGATGCCAGTGCTATAAAGGAGACGCTATGTCGCAGGTCAGGGATCGATTGTCGCTTTTGTTACCAGCACAATAGTTTACCTTTCAAATACAGGCATTGTCCTTGCGTTGTTGATAAGTTTATTCCTTCCCCTCAAGATGAGGGGGCTTAGGCCATAGTCCACCACGCTGGCTAAGTACGGGTTGGCGGACTTCACACGTCATTCGAGAGCTAGTTAGGCTTTCTCAGACATGCAGGTTTCCTCACGATGTTTTCCTTCACCGAAAGCTAGTAACAATCGCACGAAGACGATTCGCACAGGAAGAAATCAGAGGTGCGAGCCGGGGTTCGAACCTGCGCACCTTGTTTCCAAGGCAAGCGCTCGCCCACTGAGCTGTTACCGCATGCTGAGCTGTTACCGCATGGTGTTAATAATATAGTTATGTAATATAGTATTTATGGATAGATAAATACTTCACCGTTTATCATCAGTTGCGATAGCACATAGCCGAAAAGACATTAACTTTGCTTAAATATAATGTCGCTTGAAGAATCGATAATCGATGGGTAAAAAAGCTTCTCGAATAGAGACCACGAACCAGCAGACGCAGCGTAGGCAGGTCTCCTACTAGGTGGACTGACGACACTGAGCGCGTCGCAACCAACCAGTAAATGCAAATAGCCAATTGTCGTTCATTGTGATGTTCCAAGATGGAGGCCTATGCTCGGCAGTGGACGTATTCCGACAGGTGATGTTCAACACCACACATTATCCCCGTTTACTCGTGGGGTGTCCGGGTAAGAATAGCACCCACCCATCTCTTCCCGTTGGGTGTTCGTAAGAGGCGACTAAGGGAAAACAAAAAGACGGGCTGCAGCGTCTTTCTATTGGATTACCTACCACCTATACTGCGATCCCCAAGCCGCTAGCCAAGCAAGCGTGGGGATTATGGCAACCCCTCCCTTCTAAGGAGGGACGCCTTTGTTCAGTAGTGGACCTCTTTTGGCTGCTGCTGATGATGATGAATATAATTATTAACTTTTAATGGATTTACAGATACTCACCTCTACCTTTATATCGCACAGTGGTCAGCATAAAATTCGAATTTCGTGTGCTTCTCGAATTAACCGCATTAGTCTAGTTGAAATCAAGCGATATTCTCGTATCTAGAGAGCCTCGCAGCCTCGCCACACCCTCCGTCGGCCGGCGGTACATTACTCAGCCGCTATCTGATGTCGTCCGCTAATTGACTAGAAATACAGATAAACGCTATTTTTACTCGCATAAATCTTCGAATACCAAACGGTATTTTGCGGATCGATAGGCTTGAAATTTAATTCCTCATGATTTACGACCTCACCGAGTTTTCTTGATGTGAAACTTTTAGATGGAAAAACTGTTTAATAGAACATCTTTTGTTGAGCAACTTCTGATGAGACAAGAGGACGTTTCGCTGATGGTAAGGTCCATGCCTGCCCAATGACTTGCATTTTACTGCCACTCATCACTTCAGAAGATACGAGCTATTAATCTCTTACACCGGGTAAATTTACCAATGCAGGTTTTGATAATTATCGAAATCGACCAAACTGTCAGTTTTCCCCAAATCAGTGCCTCTAGCGGTAACTAATATAATATTAAAAACTAGTAAAATGTTCATACGGAAGAAACCTGAGAGTTTGGTCGTCTTCGTAATGTAATGTGTAATTACTTCCTCACAGAAATATTTACACATTACTACTTTGCGGCGTAGTAGAACTATTTAATATTGTTGTTTCTTGCACAAGATAGATATAAATAAAATAAACAAAAAGAAAAAAACTGTGTGTAGGTATCCTTATTATTCTGTACAAAGAAAAACAAATAGGCATTTCCAAAGGCAAATTTTATTCATGGTCCAACGTATACACATAATGAACGGACCGTTTCAATGTAAAATTTCGCATTATTATACATAGTTAGTCGCATATATTACAATATTTACAGATGGATACATCACATTTAATGAACACCGAGAGCGGTTAGCTGCTCGCAAGTTTTGCGGAGAAGAAGAAAGTCACGACTATAGCCAGTCGCGGGGAAGTGAGGACGTCACCCGCCCCGGCTGCGGCGCGGGCCCGCGCACTGCCGCCCGCCTCGCCACGACAACCAGCCCCGCCCGCACCCACACTCGACAAACTTTGGCCCCGCACTTTCAACGGCGAGATACAAAAGTTCTCATCGGCGAATTCCTGCGTGAGCGCCAGTGGATTATCGAGAGGATCGCGGCCGCACTCGCACGGCAAATGATTCCCGCGTATCATTAAATTCTCCACTTCTAACACAACCGCCTCCGGCGACTCCAGCATGTGATTTCCTGTCAGTTTGAAAGTATTCACACTATTGTTTTGCACTAGAGACAGTTCCTCGACACGGTCAATTTTGTTATTGCAGATTTCCAAGGTATCGACTCGCTGCAAGCCGTCGAAAGCGCCGACTCGCACGACGCCAAGATCGGATTCACGCAAGGCCAATCGACCGACGCGCACCAAACCACGGAACGAGTCCGCCACGACGGCAGGTAGGTCCATGTACGCCAACTCCAATACCCCAACGCCTTCCAGTCCCACAAAAGCCAGGGGCTCTATAGATCTTATTCCCGAAGGGAGCTCTATTTGCGCCACATCATTAAGGCCGGAGAACGCGTGCGCTAATATACGTTTAATAGGATTATTCCGGAGAGAGATGAGCTTTATGAAATTGGTTCCGGCAAAGGCGTATCCCTCTATTTGCGCTATTCTGTTGTGTGTAAGGATGATAGAGGTTATGTTTTGCAGGGCAGCAAAGGCGAACGCGTCGACGGTCGCGAGCGGGGTGTGTTGTATGTATAGCTCGCGAAGTCGCGGCAGGCCTCTGAAGGCAAACGGGCGGATGCGAGTGAGATTGCAGGCATCCAGAGCTAGTCGTCTTAACTGCCGCAAATGTGCGAATGCATCGGAGCGCAACACGCGTAGATCTGCGCGTGACAGCGAGAGTTGCGTCACGGACGGGCTTAGCGCTGATGGCACTCCTCGTAGCGTAGCGCTGTTGCATACAACCTGCAACGAAACGTATCGATAAAACAAAATGTCCCTTATATACTAGGCTGAAACCTTTTCCCGTCATCTACGGCAAACATCAATTCTCTTAAAATAATTGAGTTATCAGTTTCGCCGTGTCACGGCCTAAGCGTTATTGCCATTGTTTGCGCAGTCGATAAAATTAATCCTTTCCGAAATATCGTCACCACCGCACACGGGCTCGTGCCCATATTTTGATTGGATTGTTCCAAACTTAAGCTTCGCAAATAATCGACCAAAACAAATATCAATTTGATTCAGATGTACAATCACTTATATTGTACCACAGGGCTGTATGTATAGATATAGACTGTGGGTTCAATTTAATTCAATGAGTGCGTGTGTACCATTTCAATATGATGGTGTCTGTGGCTTATTTATGCAATTATTAATTGCTATGACGTAAGGCAAGAATTTTGTTTACCAAAACGTTGCATTAAGTGCTAATAATAATCTTTGCTATATTCATCTGACGTTAAAATATGTATATGACCACTATTATATATGACTAGCTGACCCACGCAGCTCCGCTCGCGCTGTGTTTACGTTTACTAAACTTTCAATAATATACATTCGCATAGAATACAAAACCTCCTTTTTTAAAGTCGGTTAAAAACTTGGAACCACTTTGTACTTGCCCTCCGAAGCACGGAGACGTTTAGTTCAAATGGCGTTAAACGGTCACCTATTTAATGACCTTACCTAACGTTGCTTAACCTGATCAATTTCCAAACATTGTTAACAACTGTCTATGAGTGTTTCCTTACAAATATTTATTATAATTATAAAGAAAAAATGATAAAATCGAACCAAGCGTATAACCAAGTACCCATTTTGACTTTAATCCCCTCTCCCAAAAGAACCGTGCTAGATTACGGGATAAAAAGTATCCTATGTCCTACCTCGTAGTAAGATCTCAAATCATGCCAAGTTTCGTTTCAATCCATCCAGTAGTTTCGGCGTGATGCTCAGCCGAGATACAGACAGACAGACAGACAGACAGACAGACAGACAGACAGACAGACAGACAAAAATTAAAAAAATTACATTTTTGGCCTCAGTATCGGTTATAGAATGCCCTCCAAATATAATTTTCAAAATATCTTCAATGTACAGAATTGGACCTGTTACAGTTTTATTATAAGTATAGATAAGTACAGTCACAAATAAAAGAACACATATTATTCACAATGTTGATAAATGCATATACTGCAATTAAATAAAAAATGCCTATTTATGAATTACAATTATATATTTTATTGGAGTGAATATTCACTCGTAGATATTATTTCTAGTAAATACGTCAGATGTCATAAAAGTATGAACTTAGTTTCATAAATCATAAAATTCAACAAACGGCGAATAGAAATGACATCTCCTTTCAATTATAAACTTTTATATGAACCGAGTCTCACAAATCACCATCCTAAAAAAATTAAATAAATAAAATGGAGACTTAGAAATTTATGTTTGCCAAGAAAACAACAGTAAATATATCTATTACAAAAACAGCAACAAACTCCCAACTTCAGTTGTTAATATCTAAGTATCCTGTTTCAATTCAAACCTATCAGGACATTTATTTCTACTTTTTTATCCAAGTTGTAGCAGATTCCAATCCTTTTTATTGATTTGATCAAAGAAAATATTTATATATATACCTTATAAAAGGAGTCACATAATGACTTATAAAAATAATCAAATCCAAAGACAAGCATTCCACTGCAAGACCTCAAGATACTTTAAGCAATTTCTGCGTAGACCGGACTAACAATAATAATTAGAAGACCTGAGGGTACCCTAAGACAACTATGACATATTGGACAACTACCACCTGTAACCATGACTGCTGTAAAGTATTCGAAACGTTGGGTAATTAAAATCAAAAATAAACCGTGATATAATCCGTAAAATTTAGTTTTATTTCAATGAGTAAAAGAAGTCTACAGCAAGGGTGAAATTTAATTTACTCTCCCTATTTGTATCCAAGATTTGTATCTCATCATCATCACCAGCCGGAAGAAGTCCACTGCTGAACATAGGCCTCCCCCTTAGAACGCCACAATGAACGACAATTGGCTATTTGCATCCACCGGTTACCTGCGACGCGCACAATGTCGTCTGTCCACCTAGTGGGAGACCTGCCTACGCTGCGTCTTCCGGTTCGTGGTCGCCACTCGAGAACCTTTCTTCCCCAACGGTTATCGGTTCTTCGAGCGATGTGGCCTGCCCATTGCCACTTCAACCTGCAGATTCTGAGAGCTATGTCGATGACGTTGGTTCTTCGGCGAATCTCCTCATTGCGGATTCTGTCCCGCAAAGAAACTCCGAGCATAGCTCTCTCCATTGCTCGTTGTATGACTCTGAGCTTCTCTAAAAGGCCAGCTGCCAAGATTTGTATCTAATCATATTTAATTGTTGTACAAAAATAAAAGAAAAATATGTTGAACAAAAGTTATATAATTTTAATATGAAAAAATATTTAAGTTAACAAGTATGAATTATAAAAGCACACATAGCCCGACTGCGAACAAACATAATGAACTTGAATTACATTATACATACATAAAATATATACACGTATTTATATATTTTAACTCGTCTCTTGATGTTTTTGGAAGTTTGCAAGACGACATAATTATTAGAAGTCAAAAGACACACATACATACTTACATCATACATACATACTCTTGAAACACATAGTCCTCCTGGGACATTCGAGCAAAAAGTTATGCTCACCTGTGACTGAGACAAGCAGATGCAGTAAGCAGGACAGGGCGGCGTGAGTGGCGGCGTTGGAGGAGGTGTGAGAGCATGCCCTCCGCTCAATGCCCACACCGCTGCCGTCACCAACCAGCACAGCACCCATCTAAGACAAAAGTGGCACTGTAAAACTCTCGTGCGCATTCGCTAATTCTCATACCAAAGAGAGTAAACATTTATAGACAAGAGAGTAAATATTTATAGATACTGTCATTACTTCTTCAAAAGTATTATTGCCGGCCTTAGACGTTGCGAACGTTTCTACTGACTTATAACATGATTATGTTATACCTACTTATGACGGGCCCCTTGGTCTAGTAGTTAGACACCCTGGCTGCTACCCGATGCGTCGTGGGTTTGATTCCCACCAAGTGTCTGGGTGTAATTTATCTATTTAAGTACTTATGTATTTACAAAAAAAAAATATTAGTATCAGTTGTCTGGTTTCCATAGTACAGGCTCTGCCTAGTTTGGGATCGAATGACCGTGTTTGGATTGTACCAAAATATTATTATATTATTATTTGTTTTTGACACAAAAAAACTCTATTCCTATGTATAATAAATAAATAAAAAAGTATATGGACGAATAGTTAAAAGGACTCTTTTTCTTGTCGAAAACTTTCTAAAGGTACTGACAGTAAGGATGTCTTCAAATTTGCAGCGCTGCAGACGCTTAGTAAGGGACCTTGGGTGCTCCGTTCGGACCTTGCCAGTTTCAATTTGAAACTTACAAAGGATAACACACAACGTGACGACTGACGTATATGTCTAACGTATAAATGACGCATAATTATTGCATACTGATACTGACAGTTGGCAAGCAAAAATGTTTTAGTCTGGTTCGTGCCTGGTTTGTTGGGTGTTGCCGTAGTCCCTGCGCGTTTTATTACATTTGGCTAGTGTTATTAAAAAAAACTGTCACATTTACCACAACCTAAAGCAACGAGACTGTGATAACTCACACATTTAACTTATTTATGCTGATAACCAAGCAAGCTAACTAGCGGTATGCGATATCTAAACAACTATTGCAAGACTTAACTCTCTGACTTACGAGGGTTTGAAGTGATACAAACTTTACTAGCTGTTGTTTCTAATTCGATGCGGTTAGGACTTCTAAGTGGAACTTACTTCGAAACTTTTGTCTAGAGACTTCCAATTTAATATAAATACAACTTTAACATAATTAACTATATATGCAACATTGTGGCAAGAAGAATATTTGCCAGAAGGTGACTGGCTTAAACCGCTGCTTTGCACGGGCTCTCGTTACCCGAGACGCTAGTTATTAAGTCAATTTAGCCCCGTAATTTAACTCTTCACATCGGTACAAAGAAACGTTAACACTACTGCTTGGCGACAGAATATCTGCCGCTATGGTGGTACTTGGATAGTTCCTCCCACGTGTGACCTGCTACCTAGTAGACCATCCACCGGTTTTGAATACAACCTTTTAGGTTAAGTGTCTTTAAGGGCTCCCACACATAACTGCGAACTCGCATCATATGTATCATATATATCATAACTCGCATTTTTATATGGAAAATTCATTTGTTTCTCGCAGATATTTGCGATGCGATGTGAGTTCGCAGTTATGTGTGGGAGCCCTAAAGGCAGAGAAAAGTTGATCAAGCCGAAAAAGAAAATTCTTTTTTTTTCATCGATGACAGTGACTAACTACGGATAGAGGAGGTGCCATGTTCTTTCGAGGCATGAAATATCTTTTACCTGATTTCCAAATTTTCAAACATTCATAAATTACTTAAAAACGATACACAAAAAGCCCGAGTATTTTGAGTTTCGACCTATATTCGTAAAATTTAATTGAATGATAACAATGTAGAGTCCGCGCCCAAAGCTAGATCAACTGCTTTGAAGTATCCAAAGTAGACAACTGGCGCACAGTTTCTTGAGTCAATATTAATTTAACCATAATTTAACGCTTTTCGACTACCTATCTACCGTCAATTACAAGTAGAGAGATATAATTAAATAATAACTTTTACCTAGTACTTGAATGGGGTAATAATGTATATTCGTCGAGCGTACCTTGGACTTAGTAGTTTATATATAACATTTGATATGTATGAATAGTAATTGTGTTTAACATGGTTTGTATATAATTAGTTACTTATATGTTGTATAGTATTATTGTATTTTATATGGGCCTAGTTGCATGATTCTAAATATTAAATAAAAATAAATATCTATATAAACAACACCCTGACACAAGACAAACAGACTTGTTCACGCACACAAATTTTCGTCCTGGGTAAGAGTCGAATCCACGACCCATTGTTTAGCAGCCAGGGTGTCTAAGAACTAGACCAACAGGCCTATCAAAAAGATCAAAAGTACACTAATATTCGAGATGGGTCCTATCTTTCCTCGGACTTGGATTAATTCTCTTTAAAATTTCAATAAATGAAATTCCCATAGGTATTTCATTTATTACATTAAAAAGAAAAGTGCTTCGAAACACTTTTGTCAGAGTTTAAACAACTATACGTAAATTAAAATTGCCGATGAAAACGCTGCAAAATATGGCTGGATTTCAATTTTATTTTACAAGTAATGAGTTTAAAACTAATACCATTTTTTTGTTCTCGCGGGGGAAACTGTCGATAGGTCCCCGGGGCCTGTGGGGCTCAAACGGGGTATGTGGGATTCTTATCCACTAAAACCCCCTTCGGTGTTGCATCAGCACACGAGACGGACACCCAGGCTCTCCGGTGGGATCTGCACCAGGCACCCCTCACTTCCTTGCCTTTGAGGCCACCGCGGGGCGCACAGTATGAAACCAGACGTGGTGCTCACTGGGACGGCTCGCAACCCCGCCGCCATCATCCTCAGAGTAACCAACGTCCTCTAAAGACGGCTTGGGCCCGCGCCCCACACGTTCAGCGACTCCGAAGGAAAACTAATACAACATAAAGCTGTCTCTAAAATTATAGAATTAAAAAAAAACAGTACCTAATCTTTTTTAAAAAATTATTAGTGAAAAAGACAAAACAAAAAACATTTCTCTCAATACTAAAATAAATTTTATTTTATATCAGACCTACACTTCAGCAAAGTTTTTGACTTTCCATGCAATAATTTCTAACCCCTGTCGTGTATATCGATAAATGACCCGTGACTTAAATCCGGATTGACATGGCTTACTGTCGTGATGGCACGTGAATCGGATAATATATACCGCAAATATACCGGCCAAAGTAACTGCATTTTATCGTATTTTTTTTTTGGGACTTATATAGTCATGTCTAGTTATAATCACTGTTCGGTAAACGATGACTTGGTCAAGTCGTCAAGTAAGGTCAGTCCTTGACAGTTTAGTGGCATTTAAACTGATCGGCATTACCCCTTCTAACATCAGAATAAGTAACCCTCGTAACAATAGCGTAGGTGCCCCTTGTAACGGCAGCCTAAGTACCTACTTATACTTAGGGGGTATATACGCAGCTGTTACAAGAGGTAGGTACCTCTCTCTATATATCCCCTGTAATGGCAGCGTAATTACCCCTCCTAACAGCACCGTAAGTACCCCTTGTAACTGCAGCGAAAATACTCCTTGTTACGGCAGCGTAAGTACTTCTTGTTACAGCAGCGTAAGTACCCCTTGTTACAGCAGCGTAAGTAACCCTTGTTACAGCAGTGTAACTATCCTTTGTTACAGCATCGTAATTACCCCCTATAACAGCATCCCAGGTATAGACCACTACCGCTTACCTGTTGAAACAGTTTCAAATTACATCTACCTAGGCCATAAGATCACTCTAGACATCCAAAACCAAACTGCGGAAATTGATCGGCGCATAGCCCAAGCATGGGCAGCATTTGGCGCGAATAGTAAAATTCTGCATGGAAGGATCGGTATGAAGTATAAAGCCAAAGTCTTCAAGCAGTGTGTCCTGCCGTTATTCACATATGGAGCCAAAACTATGACATTCACGAAAAAGTCCACTGAGAAATTCGTAGTCGCGCAAAGAGCAATGGAAAGGGCGATGCTGGGAGTAAGCTTGCGCAACCACAAAACCAACGAATGGATCAGGAACAAAACCAGACTGAGGGATGTCATCCACGTAATTGCCCAAAGTAAATGAAGATGGGCGGGACATATAGCTCGTATGCAGCCCAATAGGTGGACAAGGCGTCTCATGGAGTGGAGGCCCCGTGAGAACAGGAGATTGCAAGGCCGGCCACCTAAACGTTGGGTGAACGATGTCAGAGGACACGCAGGCCCAGACTGGATCGCCGGAACTGGAGGGAAATGGAGGAGGCCTGTGTCCAGAAATGGACGACCGTTACAGGCTGAAGAAGAAGACAGCAGCCTAAGTACGCCTTCTAACGGCAGTCTAAGTACTACTTGTTACAGCAGCGTAAGTAATCCTTGTAACGGCAGTGTAAGTACCCCTTATTACAGCAGCGTAAGTACCTCTTATTACAGCAGTGTAAGTGCCCATTTTACAGCAGCATGAGCACCTCTCGTAACAACAGCCTCGTAAGTATAACTTTTACTGACATATTTACATATATTTCCAATTATAATTTCGTCTAAGAGAGTATACACGATTAATGAATGTTACAATGCCGTTATTATGTATTCTTTCTTGGAACCAAAACGAATTCGAAGGCAAAGAAAAAAATATATTGATTTGAATATGGAAACCTCAACTTTACCTGAATCTTGAAGCAGGGGCCATGGGCGGACGGCGGCGGGGCGCCGTGCCCCCCGCGCGCCCTCACCTGCAGTCCCCCATCGCACCACACAGGCCTGTCAACAAATAATTAAACAGCTACTTAATTTCAATTCCTTGTTCCCTAATTGCATTACACCATCCACAAATTCAATACAAAATGACTCGTCTTTATGAACGTTTTATTGCAAAAGGAACCAATATTGAATGAAAGCTGTTATTACGTTTCACTTTATACGAAGTAACAGACATATTTTATTTACAAAGGCCTTTAACATTTTGCTATATTAAAATACAGTTTGGTTAATATGTAGAATAAAGAAATTTTACTTGTGATGAGAGAGATGTTTTCAGAAATTATAGGAAAACTCACAGCAAGAACATAAACTTAGACATGTTTACTCCATTTGATTGATCCCATGGCAACAAAATAGTGTCAGATATAACTGCCGACAACCAGCAATAATAAGTTGGTGAAATTACCTAGTAGAACAAAAACTAATGTATTTAGTGTCAAGTGGCACTCTGGAGCATTTGTAATGTAGCACGGATTTCGTTTACCATCAGGCAAACTTACTACCTGTCGTAATATTTTTACTTATAAAAACGTGGCAGCCTCCTTGGCGCAGCAGGAAACCGCTTGTTTTGCAAACCGGACGTTCTGATCCCGCGAGCAGTAACATCTTTGTGTAGTTCCTTAGTGGCTAGGACAATGTTGGTCGATCGGCGTATCGAATCGTCGGTCCTGCGCCTGACCTCACTTTCGTGTCGATCTTCCGTCCCACCCATCGGATTGTGAGAGTAAAGGAAAAGGGCACTTGTGTATACGCAGGCACTTGTGCTCTACAAATCCTCTGCGTAGATGGCTGATCTGTAAAAGATCGGTTGCTGCGATCGTATCGGCCAGGAGGACATTAATCACTTATTACCAGATATCATAAGTATTGAGTGGTATAGGATATAGTCATACTTTCAGCGATTTCTGTCTAATGCCACAGTCTCATCCGAGATAGACTTGCTTCATTAAAATTCTAACTAATAACTAATAGTAATTTGAGGCCTCGTAACAATGCCCAACTTGGCTTCGGAATCCATATAGACATTGTGTAGAGACGGAAATATGATACACTATTATACATGTAGTAGTACATGTATGTAGTAGTATGAATAGTCTTATGTAATACTAGCGGCCTGACCCGGCTTCGCACGTATGAAACAATGTACGTTTAGATTATAATAAGAAAAATACCTTGAATGTATATTTATTTAAAATAAAATTTTCTGAAGTAGTTTAATATTTAACGTGTGTATCTAATACTATTAAAAATACGTAATATTCACATAAAATGTAAGTCTAAAATGTAAGTGCGGACGGACCTGCGCAAGTCAGCTAGTATTATGCACGTTCTCCATAGAGACAAATAAATGTAATTTTAAAAATATTTAATGCATTATTTCACATAGTTCAATAGGAACGAGCGCTATATCCAAGATTCAATTAGACTTGAGCGGAAATTGAAAACGTAGAGTTGGTAGGGCGAGTCGCTGCCTGCACTCCCGCGGGAACCGACCCCGTTCAACTGGTAGTTTTAACCTGTCTCCTGATATTTCTGTAACATGTTGCACATACTGGTAATACTATTTACGTTCAACTTTAACCTTTAAAGTCCCATCTCTATTATCCCACCGAGCATGAAACTTTACAATACAATAAACGCCAATAGATATTATTAGATAAGGGAACATAAAACTTGTCAAACATGACATAATTATGTTACAAAAATTTTTGGGGATAATAATGAGTCGAGCGATTGAAATTCTGCATTTATACCATGGATTCGTAAATAATAAAGATTTCATAAAATAAGCTTTTTGTTGGTAGATTTATATAGAGAAACCGACAATTAATTATAAGACTAAAACCAGATAATAATATCTAATGTAGAGGTATACTACAGTACACTACACTACGACCTTACTCGATATTAGAAGAAAAACATTTGGATAAAAATTGGAAAGAGCGCGCGACGTGGTTTGCGGGGACAGTAGGTACTTTTCTCGTGATACAAAATGCATTGAATAAAGAACGTGACGCAGGCCAAAAACTTTAAATTGTTGGAATAAGTTTTGCGCTTCTTGGTGTGTACATTTTCCCCGGAATCGTTCTCTAGAGCGTCATTACACCGAGCGTCAAAGCCGCATACGCTTTTAAACTAAACCTCAGTGAAATTGGTCCGGAAACGTTTTACATATTCTTTTTAAGAACCGTTGCGGAAGCAAAACAAGCCGAATAATGGAACGAACGGTATCTTTGTCATTGTTTTGAAATTTCCAAATCAATCCATTTCCAGTTAAAATTTGGTATAATCATTGCTGAAATACTTCGCTATGACTGAACGACTGACGGACAGACAGACAAGGAACCCCTTTTATACCCCTTTCGTACGGGATCCCAAATTCTAACTATATTACATACTAGCTGACCCACGCAGCTCCGCCTGCGCTATTTTTACGTTAACTAAACTTTTAATAACAGAAATTCGCATCGAATACATAACCTCCTTTTTTATAGTCGGTTAAATACTGGGACCCACTTTTTACTTGCTCTCCGAAGCACGGACCTGTTTAGTTCAAATGGAGTTAAACGGTCACCCATCTATTTAATGACCTTACCTAACGTTGCTTAACCCGATCTATTACAAAACCTTGATAACAACTCTCTATGAGTGTTTCCTTACTAATATTTATTATATTATAAAGAAAAATTGATAAAATCGGACCAAGCGTATAACCAAGTACCCGTTTTGACTTTAATCCCCTCTCCCAAAAGAACCGTGCTAGATTACGGGATAAAAAGTATCCTATGTCCTACCTCGTAGTAAGATCTCAAATCATGCCAAGTTTCATTTGAATCCATTCAGTAGTTTCGGCGTGATGCTCAGCCGTGATACAGACAGACAGACAGACAAAAATTAAACAAAATACATTTTCGGCCTCAGTATCGGTTATAGAATGCCCTCCAAATATAATTTTCAAAATATCTTCAATGTACAGAATTGGACCTGTTACAGTTTTATTATAAGTATAGATATAAAATAAAGACATTGTTGAAGCGTCAACTAAACTACATACTCGTATAAGTATGTATTTCAAATATTGTTAGTCACAGATTTGCAAGGCCAATCCGTGTTACAACCGAGTTACTAAGTTTCCTGGCGCAAGTTCTATTAGTTTGCAGCACAAGTTACTTTGTTTGGCAAATGTTTGTTCCATATGTATCTGAGTATTGTACCAATAACATAACTGTAAAAATCGGCAGCCAACATCAATACTATTTACGTACATAGTGTCGGATTTCGGGTTCGCCAGTAAAAAAGTTGAGAACTTAATTTTTATCAAATTCCGAATTATTTTACTCGTCTACAAAGTCAAAATAATATCTTTATTATGCATAGGCACCAGTTACAAAAAAAATACATACCGGATCGTACCGGATATTAACAGTTCTCTAAATATTGAAATCAAACTACTTTTACGGATTTTATCGCGGTTTATTTTTGATTTTACTATCCCGACGTTTCGAATACTTTGCAGACTGAGATATCCTCTACATCTTATTACAGAAATATGAACAGTTACTCTACTTAATTGAATTAGATTTTTTTATTCTAAATTGCGTAATACAAGAAATATAATGTATTCAAAAAATAATGTAACTAAAATCAATCTATCAAAATACATATAACAAACGTAAGTATAAAGTTGTTGACCACTATGTATACCTAGAACAAACTATCCAGGTAGGTAGGTCCAACTTCGACAAAGAGGTCGCCCGAAGAATCCAACTCGGATGGGCAGCGTTCGGGAAACTACGCGAAATCTTCTCGTCCAAAATACCGCAGTTTTAACCAGTGTGTGTTGCCAGTGATGACATATGGTACTGAGACGTGGTCCCTAACTGTTGGCCTTTTGGATAAGCTCAGAGTCACACAACGAGCTATGGAGAGAGCTATGCTCGGAGTTTCTTTGCGAGACAGAATCCGAAATGAGGAGATTCGCCGAAGAACCAAGGTCACCGACATAGCTCTTAAAATCTGCAAGTTGAAGTGGCAATGGGCAGGCCACATCGCTCGGCGAACCGATAACCGCTGGGGAAGAAAGGTTCTCGAGTGGCGACCACGAACCGGAAGACGCTCTTTTGAACGAGGTTCCGCCAGTCTGAGCGCTGAGATGACATTCTCTTCTACTGTAAAAGCTGAATTTTGAAGATGCATCTACGCAATCATAAAATAACTGAAATACTAGGATCCTTTGATAGTACATTCGTCAAAGCGAATTAGATTTACCACTACACTCGTACTCTCTATAGTATAATAAATGTGATTCAATAATGACAAAACAAAATATAGAGATGAATTCCGAGGTACAAAGTTAACATTACCGTATAAAAAAATGTAATAAACATTGGGCTTTTGTGAAGCGGTCACAGATTTTTAAACAAAGAAAGAAAAATATGAAATTCTAATAATGATGCCGACATAAATATCGGGGACAGAACAAAGTGGCTTCAAAGTATCTTTTTCTTTTTACATAACATATTGTATTCAATATTGTGTACCGCCCTAATCCGCAGGCGCCTCCTCGCATCCAAGAAGGAAGTAATCAACGTAATACGAGATACTAACTGGAGTATCAATCAGTCTGATATAAGGACCGTCAAATGAAGACGAATACTTCAATCAGTATATAATCTTTTTGACTTGCCGATAACGACATTCGGTATAAGAGTTTTGTAATAATACACATAAAATGTTTATGATTTTTCTATAATAAGCAGGTATAAAAAGTTTTAATGGAATAACGCAAAACCTCAGCCACGCCCGCTTTAAATTTGTAAGGCTGTAAATTTTACAAGAAAAATTAAAATATGTATCTAAATATCACAGTCAAATCGTAATTCGGCTCGCATTTGACCGTTTTTTGTTCTTGATAAAAATAGCGCGGGGGCGCGAACTGTGTATATTGCACACAGTGCCCGCCCCCGCGTTCTATTCTAATCTATATTCCGAGACAACACGATCAAACGCTTCTGTCTTCTAATCCCTTTAATAAATCCTTTTAATATTAGTATGTTAACATTGTTTGTATACCTATAGGTACTTACGGTATAACATTTCGTATTATTTCGGAGAAATTTTATTAACATAAAAAACGAGCATGTCAATATGACTTCGCATCGTGTTTAGCTATAAAAAGAACAAAGAAAAGATCAAACGGCATGTTTTTTTTTTCTTTTAATATAATAATATAATTACCTACACTAAGATAATTGATCTTTGTATTTAACAGATTATATAAAGTAGTAATTGAATTCGAATGTCGAAATAATCTGATTCAAAGAAATGCATTAATGATAGTTAACATTAATGGATCTTTGTGAGTGTGGCAGTTAGTTTTAATACGTTAAATATATTTAACTACTTAGGACTAGATCGGCCTTCGTAAGAAAAAAAAACATCAAAAACATGTTACACCTGTAGTCAATAGAAATGTGCATAAACTGACGAATAATAAGTTTGAAGAAAATATGCCTAAATATGCCTTTTGCTTAGTCGAATTGAGCAAGTGGTTCACCTGATAGTAAGCGGTATATCTGCCCATAAACCGTTGCATTATATTGCCGCTAATCACATGAGGTATTTGGTATTAATTAAGTCTGTTGAGCCTACTAATTTCATCAGTTACCATTCAATAACGGAACGGTACCTATTGTTTTCACATAAAGTATTGTTCAATTTACATGTAACTTTTGGTGTACAATAAAGTGTATTTATTATTATTATTATTATAACTGCTTGCTGGCAGAATATCTGACACTCTCTCATCTCCTGCTGCCTGGTACTAACCACCTAGCAACATTTTACTAGCTATAATAATATGTAGAAAGTTTATTTTTACTTCTAATACATATTTCAATACGCACGACACTGACTGACATGAATTAACCACATAATAAATGAAATATTCAAACATAACTGTACAATTTACGAAATGAGGCACTAACGCAGACGAAATAATTGCGCCATAATTAGCTGTTGTCAAACGATACCAATTATTGTCGCTATCGGGCTATTCACGCTAAATACATATTATATGAGGGATATCTACAATTAAAATTATTTTTCACATGCATGTGGTGTGGTATTGCTTGATATTGTTTATTGAAGAGTCAACTAAGGAATACTAGGTCGTAGGAAGGCACCTTGTGCAAGGTCCCCCGCAGTGTAAGATATTCTGCCTCTAAGCACCAACATCTTTTTTTACAGGTGGTCGAGAGAGGGGGGAGATGGGTAGTAGAGGTAGGGGGAGGGTGAAAGGGAGCAAAGTGGGAGCGTCAGCGAGAGAAGGGGGAGGGGGTTTGAGAGAGGGTACAAGGCGGAGAGAGAAGAGAGAGAGCATAGAATAAGATATTTTTATGAGAGAGAAATAAATCAAGGATGGAGGGAAAAAGAAGCAGTGAGATGGGAGAGAGAGGGGGAGAGAGAGAGAGTGAGAAAGCGAGAAATAATTTAATATTTAACCAGAAACAGGAAACTAGTACGGTCAGCTAGTATGTTATAAACATTACTGTGTTCCGGTGTGAAGTGTCAAATTACCGGGCTACAACGATTTAATATCTGAAGTCTCTAGGGACGAGCGGCGGTGTTGTGCAGCTATCTATAGGCAGGCGTGTCGCTTACATCTTGCTTCTTTAGGTTAAATAGAAAAATATATATTTTCAATTAAACCGCGACGAACGAGGTTATGTATGCTGACATTTATGTCATCACGACATACACGACAAGTATGATATTACGCGTGTCGGCTAATATCTTCAACACGCCCCTGTTATCAACACGCCCCCCCTGTTATGTTCATAATGTGAGCTGAAAAATAAAGGAAATCACAGCTTCATACGATTTTGTGAATTTTTCGTTGGTCCCGGTTTTCTTTTTTGTTTTTGCACGAAAATCGACTTATGTGTGCAACATTGTCATTTAATAAAAAAATAAATTATTTTAATTTTACTTGCGTTTATATTAGTAAATACTATATAGATAGTTTGATCACCAACTTAACCCCAAATAAGCGAACCAGTCTAAGCATATACGTTCGCGGTCTCGACAGCTTGATCACCTTAAGAATGATAAACGTACAGAGTTCGTGAGATTCGTAAGTTATTTACCCAATCAATACCATAAAAAAGTTATTTAACAACATGAGGCCAAAAATTAATAACGTCAACTAAACTAGATACATTCAACAATATCTATTCAGCTGCTAATTTTCAGCATTTGCCATAATATTTAAAATATTTTCAGCAATTCGACAACTGGCAGATTATTATATTATATCCACTATTACATATTAGGTACAATACTTTATAAAAAATGTTGACGGTTAAATATTCAACAAAGCGACACACGTAGCACTCAAAAAAATAAAAACGTTACCATATAAAAACATTTTTCATAATACGTCGTGAAACTTCACACTTTACGCTTCCCTGTATTTACCGCGGTCGTGTGCGTAGGTGTACACATGAAATACTGCGTCCTACGCGAGTTTACGACGAATTGTCGCGAACACAACACAAGTAGTCTTCCTTATAGTGTCATTCTGTAAGAACATATACATATAACTAACTCGAAAACTGATGACTGAAATTCGCGTTTTTTTTTGTCGTATGGTTAGTGGCCAGCCTGGTGTCAGGCTTTTCAAGCTGCCCTTAGGCGTCTGAGTTAGCTTAACGGACTGCTGTCTAGATGACAATAGCCGGGACCGACTTTTAACGTGCCCTCCAGCTTTGGACGGAGACGCTCAGTTCAAATGCCAGTAAACGTTCACGTTCTTTGAACTGATGATATCGAACCGCCGATTCAGCTTTTGAATTTGTTAAATTTTCGTACAGAACAACCACTCAGGCCGTAGTGTTCTCACCTCGGACTCGCTCCGCGTACGAAATCCCTGCTCATTATAATTCAGCCCGAAAAGCTTTTAAAACATTCCCTAATTTTATTAAACTTTCAAAATTACGATTTTATTTATTATTGTATTTCTTGTAAGCTGTAGAAAATAAAATGTCCCCACTTACGCGACGCTTATGATCATGGCGTTGACAAAAGCTGTCCACTGCTGGAAAAAGGCCTCCCCCTTAGAAGGGAGGGGTTGGCATAATCCCATCGCTTGGCAGGCGTCTTGGGGATCTCAGTATAAGTGGTAGGTAATCCAATAAAAAACTCCCAACGGGAGGAGATGGGAGGGTGTTATTTTTACCCGGACACCCCACGGGTCACTGAATATATGTATATACAGGGTGTAAGGGATATCGTACCGAAAACCGATACCAGGGATCCAGTACATGATTCTGAACATTATAGTGTTGAAATTTTTCATGAATTTCTAAAAAAAAATGCCGCTTTTTTAAATAATATTAGGATCCTTATTGATATAATAGTAAAGCCTTATTTCAATTTATAAACAATAAATTACTTATTTGTGCAAAATTAGCAATCATCATCAGCCGAAAAGTCCACTGCTGAACAAAGGGTTCTCCCTTAGAAGGGAGGGGTTGCCATAATCTCCACGTTTGGCAGGTGGCTTGATTGAAATTAGCAAAGTAATTTGAAAAATAAATATTATTTCGAACGTATTCATTACATGCTCAAAAATTAACAAGTTAGTCATTTGTCATTTGCATATAAATGGTATCTGTAACGTTGTAAAGGACAATATGAGAAATGTTATAAAAAAGTTTTCGGTACGTAGTCCCTTACACCCTGTATACACTTATAAATAATTTAATAAAAAAATACAATCATTATGACATATAAACAGTGTACTGTGAAATATAAAGCAATGTTGAAATCTGATGGAATGTAAAACCCATACAACAAATAAATATTTTTTAGTCAGGAAATAGGAATTACAATTCCTATAGTTACTCATTTAATGTTACAAAGTACAGTTAAGTAGTTTGTTCCGTAGTAGATACGCCTCGTAACTTTGTTGTTAAACTTAATAAAAGTAAAATTCACTGTTGCTAACTGTTCTCTTAAGTAGTTAAGTGGGTTAAATGTGGACAGCCCATTTCACAATGAAAACCTGAAATTAAAAGGAAATTAGATTAATATAGTATAAGACGTGCCTGCGGGCTGTGGCTTTTGCCAGTAGCCCTACAAAGTGGTATTAACACAGCCGAGAACACGCTGCTAAAAGAGTTCCGACACAAATCGTTATGACATGAATAACTGATGGACGCGTCCTCTCCTCATAGCTTTATTAACATTCAGTGTGGCTCCCAACTCCGAGCTTGGCATTCTTGTAACAATACCGGAGCACAAAATAAAAGCCTTGCACGTTCGCTTGCTGAAAGCGGACTTCCACAACTTACGTCATTCCACTTTCCCGTGCATAGGAACTTTGTCAAAAACAAAACACAACTGCCTTTTGTCAATCGGAACTCTCATACATACTTTTCAAATATTTCTAGTGAACAGAACGAGTTGTTTATCAGATGTTAGAATAAAGTTGGAGTGCAATCAGATTTATTACAGGGAAGCTGGCGCGAGCCGTGTCGTCACAGGGTGGCGTGGGGGCGTATCGAGTTGTTTCGAGCAACTTATCTTGCATTCTGGAGGAAAACACGAGCCGGAAAACCGAATGTCGCCCGGTAAGACATATGTAAGCGCAAAATTTTCCCGTTTCATTTACACACACGAACACAAAAAAAAATACTCAATTCTATTATTTAACGCTATCTCCGTGGAATGGTGAGATTCTCTCTGGCTCGTTAATTTTAGTTAGGTATTTAATTTCCACTGTATATTTTACTTCCAGCGTTTTACCTATGCCGCGATGACGTAAGAATCATAAAATTCGTTATAGCCAATTCCGTTGCCTTTACTGTTCGCGCGTTTAGAGTTGCCGTTGTCACCCCAAAGCTTATTAGCCGCCATTACTTTCCTCTGTCTGCGCGTTTATATTTTAATTAAAGGACGCTTCCAAAAAATTGCCGCAATAAAAAGGGGTATTTGCACCGGTTTTACAAAATACATACACGTGTTAAATACAGCTATCCACTCGACTCTACAAATACCGTTAACTTATTTGACACCAAGATAATATTTGTTCAGGGTACGCAACCAACTGGGCTCCAATCCAACGTAAAGACGACAGAAATATGGCTTTTTATACTTTGCTCGATAAATATATAATTTTTAACCGACTTCAAAATAAGTTTTAAAAACTAAAACCCCACTACGGATAAAATCGCAGTCTAATAATGTGATATTATATAGGCTATAACCAGCGGACAATCAAGACGATTCTAAAGACACCCTACTTGTCAAATTATGTTAAGTAGATTAGAAGATATGCGGGAACAGATGAACATACATACATACTTACATACATTCTTGTTAAAATCATAACCCTCCCTCCGTTCCGTAGTCGGGTAAAAAGGAGGAGATTCTCAATTCTTCTGTATGTATTTTTTTTTGTATGTTCGCGCATTACTCTTGGAATTATGAACCGATTCGAAAAAATCTTTTTACTTAAAAATATAACTCCACAGGATTACTAACACATAGAAAAAAAATAAAGCATAATTCCACTTAGTAAAATAAATTACTACTCGCCACGTACAACTGAAAAAAGGAAATACAAATATAACCGTCATTTTTACAGCACAGGGCCGGAATAGAAATGCAAATTACTATAAGACGAATTGAATTAACTCAGAATTTTTATTTTCCTTCTCCGTTGTAAATTAAGATAAATCAGTTCGTGAGTAGCGTAGAGATAGCGCTTACCTACGACGGGACCACACTAGCTGTGCTCCTTGTAATATTTAGTACCCCACTATTCTGGCTACTAACTATACTAATTCCCAGATGTTAAGCGTAATTTGCTGTTTACTTGATATCTCGTACGTTCTTTGTTTCGCGAAATAATACTTGGCTATAAATTTTATGATGTGCCGTTGTTTATTGTAACAGATGTATAATTACTTACTCTGACATTTTACTAGATTGAACCTAGTGCGATAGACCGTCTAGGTAGATGTAGCGGTGTCTCATATTATAACGCAAAGCATCGTGTGTGTAAGGGTGTGATACTACCTCATGTGACGAGCGATATTTCAATGTGGCAATCTGGCGAAAGCCACTCTCGTCTAGTCACTACGGTGTATAAAAAAATCAGTAGGGATATACTGTATGTCAAAAAATGCCCATACAAACTAAAGGCAAAATGTATAAAACAGCTGTTAGGCCAGCGCTTCTGTACGGCGGGGAAACCTGGCCGCTGAAAAAGACCCTCGTGCAAAAACTCCACAGGGCAGAAATTCGTATGTTACGATGGGCAGGAGGAATCACACTCAGAGACAAGGTGCGCAATCAACATGTCAGAGGGAGCTTCAAGGTTGCAGATATAGTAGATAAAGTGAAACTGTCGAGACTGAGATGGTACAGTCATATACTACGACGAACGGATGACCATGTAGTGAAAAAGTGTCTTTCCATGGCTATGAAGAAGATGGGAAGAGGTAGACCGCTAACGACATAGTTGAAGAAGGTCCAAAAGCACTTGAGGGGATGGCACTCAAAGAAGATGACGTACAAGACCGAAATAAATGGCGTCACATGATTGAGAAAGCCCACCCCGCGTAACGGGAAAAGGCGAGGCCAAAGAAGAAGAAAGATACTGTATAATAATATCTTGGGACATTACACACACGATAATCTAGAATCTAAATCCCACACTAGGCAGAGCCTGAACTATCCAACTAATACAAATACATATTATATACTTTTTTTGTGATAAACGCACACTTATATAGATAAATAACACCCAGACACTTCGTGGGTTCGATGGGACTCGAACCCACGATTCAATCGATCAGATTGTCTAATCACTAGACAAACAGGCTCGTTAAAGAATACATAGTCAAATATAAGAAGCCGTACCTATCTACATAATCAAAGCCGACAACATCGTACACACAGCGCTGTGATTGCTGTATATAACGATTGTGTGCGCGTACTCGTACTAGGTACTACGATAATAAATCCATGTAGAATAATATTCTGGAAGCAACAAGTATAAATTATCAAAGTACAAAAATCCCGACTCCGATCTAACAAAATGATCTTAAATTACATTATACATACATACATAAAACATATACCTACACACACATGCTTATACATATATCTCAACTCCTCAATATACATGCATACGAGTATAAATGCAAGCATTTAACTGACGAGAGAGCTAAAAACTTCGTATGTACGAGTATGTACAAGTCAGGAAACTTTTAAAATAAGTACTTATAGACGCACTGCTCGAATGATAAATATAGACGTGCTTTTAAAGAAAATACTCGGTTCGCAGGCCAGCGCCGTCAAAGTTAGGCAAAAATAAAACTCGTTTATCGTAGAGGGTGTGACGTACTGGTGAGTTCAAAGACGCGTCTTACTTGCACATATGTATACTTACTTATATGAATGTTTAAATTTATCGTTAAGCTTTCAGAATTAGAGGAAAGTGTTAGTGCGCTTGTTTTAATTAGCAGCCGTTCTGGTCTCGAGTGTGTTTAGTGAACTTTACATATATAGAGTCGTATGTTTGAGAGCTCAATTAGTTGAGCACTATTTTCGAATTCTGTGAACATCATAGCTTAAATGAATACGATAGTCTGTACCTCTCCTGTTTTTGTTTATAAGATCACATTCGGAACAAAAATGGTATGGTTGAATATGTAAAATTCAATTCTCTTTGGCTGGCCACGGATCGCCCATCACCCCTGTGTACATACGTTTATTGTTCCAAATTTGATTTTGTTAAGTAAAACAGTACACAGTAAAACAGTCACATTTTATCTTAATCTCTTTTATGTACGCTATGTCTGCCATCATCATCAGCCAGCCGAAAGACGTTCACTGTTGAACAAGAGACCATCCCCTTAGAGGGGGGGGGGGGCATAATGGTAGGTAATCCAATAGAAAGACGCTGCTGCCAGTCTTCTTGTTTTCCATTAGTCGCCTCTTACGGAGACCCAACGGGAGGAGATGGGTGGGTGCTATTCTTACCCCTCGGGTAACGTTATGTCGGTAACGAAACACAAATCTCTTAGGGTGCCTTTCACTTATCGTTCCTTTACATGGACGTTCATAACCACTTTTCTATCTATCAGACACCAGTCTCGCCGGCGAGGCCGAAGGGTCGTACGCATGCGACCTCAACGCCGTGCATCACCCCACTGAGTTTCTTGCCGGTTCTTCTCAGTGGGGGCGCGTTGTGAACCGGTGGTAAACTCTCTTAAGCGACAGCCCAAGCCGAGGCCGTGCCTCCCTGAGGTGCCCTTGAGCTCGTCGCTACTTCTGCCGTTAAGGCTAGAGCGCTTTAAGCGCTCGCCTCCTTTTGTCCGGTGAAGCTGTAATGGCCTTCTGCGGCCAACAGCGCCTATCATTCCCAAAAAAAAACACTTTTCTTTACCCGTGATGAGTATAGATAGACACAGATGTAGTTGCAAGTTATCTAATAATAATTGAAACTGACGGCTAAGTACACGCTTGTTACCACGGCCGAGGC
The DNA here is from genome assembly GCA_911728495.1 of Furcula furcula. Lineage (NCBI taxonomy): Eukaryota > Metazoa > Arthropoda > Insecta > Lepidoptera > Notodontidae > Furcula > Furcula furcula. Next base: position 16,881,505 of record OU452249.1, on the reverse strand, counting down.
CTTCCTATATGGTTCTGGTGCGAACCAGATAGGTATAATATGTGTGAATTTCTTATAGGCCAGCCGATTATATTGGAAACCAAATTATGCATATTCGTGTCTCTAGTCGAAGATCCAGAGACAGACCAAGGACACGATGGAAAGATGTAGTGCTCAAGAAAATCAGAGAGAGGTAGGAATGCAACGTATTCAGAGGATGAGGCACAGGACAGAGCGAAGTGGAGAGAGAAGACTCGGAAGGCTGACCCCGTCACTATGTGGGATATAAAGCCAGGAAAAGACAGAGTGAGAGAGAAAGAATTTCTAATATATACTTACTATTACTATTTAATATATATAGTTTATTCAACTCATCGATATATTATGATGATTGATGATTCCACTTCTATTTTTGTACTGTTAATAGCAATAAGAAATTATGTAGAGATTAAACATAGACTAACATAGATGACGATGACGGATGTACGGTTAAATTCCAATGAGTTTATGTTACATTCAGCCCATTACTTTTAATAATAAATTTAAAAAAAAACTCATGATGGATCACGAGACGATGGAACCGAGGCATGTTTAATATAGAGCTAGTAGATGCTAAACAACGCCGGTAAATTAAGGATATTAAATAATAAACACATTTAAACAAGCTACATAAGTGTTAAGTTTTACTAAACGGTTGGCTAGTTTTAATGTTTATGGAAGTAAATAAAACAACTGTCCATTCGGAACGGAACAGGGAACGCATTACCCTGCTTAACTCAGCATTTAGTTAGCTGCTATACACCCTAGCTCTTTAATTACGACCACTGTAATCAAATTCGCGAATCGTTTCATTTCGCAATTGTGCACACAAGTGTCGTAATATGTTTTCGCAAATATGCAAGTAACAATTAAATTATGATAAAGTTTTTTTAATAGTTTTCTTTTTTAGAGTAGTAACAGCTCAGTTAGCGAGCGCTTGCCTTGGAAACAAGGTGCGCAGGTTTGAACCCCGTCTCGCACCTCTGATTTCTTTAATGAAGCATGTGCGAATCGACTTTGTGCGATTGTTACTAGCTTTCGGTGAAGGAAAACATCGTGAGGAAACCTGCATGTCTGAGAAAGCCTAACTAGCTCTCGAATGACGTGTGAAGTCCGCCAACGCGCACTTGTCCAGCGAGGTAGACTAAGCGCCCTCATCATGAGAGGAGGCCCATGCCCAACACTGGGACATAAACAAGGGCTGGTATTATATTTATATTAAAGTTTTTTCCGTGGGCAACATCCACCCATCTACTACTGTTGGATGTCGTAAGAGGCGACGAAGGGAAAAGAAGAAGACGAGCAGCAGCGTCTTTCTATTGGATTACCTGTCCCCTATCCTGCGATCTAAGCCTGCTAAGGGACGTGGGAACCCCTCGCAGCTAAAGGGGCAGCCTATGTTAAGCAGTAGCCGTCTATTGAGCAAGTGATGAAGGTTTTTTTCAGCTTAATTTCTATAATATATTTTTGTAATGGTACTGAAATAATTGTCACCCATGTTTCACCCTTCGAGCATATAGTATTCTATATTCTAAGGTTTCTACATGTGTATGAGGAAGGTGGCGGGGACTCCGGGCCAATCCTACCATCACTGAATAAGAATAATGAATGTCATATTAAATGTATGGACGACTTTAATTCAACATTTTGGATACATCCTCGTTTAACCAGTTATTGATGTCATATTAGCGCACCTTGTTACCTACTACATAATATATCTGTCCCAGTTTTTGTAGTACCTATCACTTTAATGACTAAAAAACAGTGCTAGTACAAAATAAACTTACAAAAAACTATAAAATTACGTTGGGAACTAAACATTATTTAACCAATATACACACATCAAAAGTGTCTAGGGATCAACATATATTTTTGCAATAACTTTTCTCCTGATTGATATTAATTAAAATTTTCTTTAAGGATTCATCAAATAAAGTGTTTTCGTTTGTCACAGTAACGATAAACCAAGTCACCTTTGCATTAATAAAGAAATTTGCCATTTTCCTAATAAAGGGATTTTTGACATTTGAACCACTAACACAAAAGTTCGAAAAAAAGACTGAAATAACAGTTTTCTTTAAAATTTTATTGGGTAACTTAAACAATTAATAATCCGTGTTTCTACCGCGAACACTAACAACACAAGAACATCGGTTTGGCATACTCAAAATGAGTTCATCCAAATCACGCTGTGGAATGGCCGCCCATGTTCGTTGCAACAACAAAAAAAGGTCTTCTTGCGACTGGATACCCTCCATATTCGGCAGAGCTCTTCTCTGTAGCATATCCCATGCATGCTCAATCGGGTTCAAGTCTGGCGACTGAGCAGGCCAGGGCAGGACATTGATGTTAGCTGCGGCGAGAGTCTGTCTTACAACTCTTGCGGTGTGCGGTCGTGCATTATCATGCATTAACTGAAATAAGGGACCGATTTGCACTTGTAGAGGAACGATGACGTCTGATACAATCGTCTCAGCATAAATTTGAGCGTTGAGGTTGCCTCTGATCCAAATCAACTCAGTTCTTCCGCCGATCCAAATACCCGCCCATACCATGATGGTTCCACCACTATAAGGATGGACTTCCTGGCAGGATTTTAATCGCTGTTGGCGTCCAGGGGTTCTCCAGTGTCGTATACGTCTTGTATCCGGTCTCATACCAAAACGAGACTCATCAGAAAAGCACACGAAACGCCATTGTTCTTCTGCCCAATTTCTGTGTTCAAGAGCCCATTGATATCGAATCCTACGATTGTGCATTGCTATAGGTGGTACCCGTAGCGGTCTTCGGGAATGAAGGTTCACTTCATGCAAGCGGTTTCTGACTGTTTGGTCGCTAATTAAGTTCCCTGAAGAGTGATGAAGCCTCACGGCTAACATCATGGCAGTTATTGTTGGAGCTCTTCGAGTTAAGATTTGAATATATCGGTCTTGTCTCCGTGTGGTGCAGCGATACCGTCCTCCATGGCGCTCAGCCACGGTACCAGTGCTTCGGTAACGTGTCCAAAGTCGACTGATAACACTCTGACTTGTATTCAGAGCTAAAGCCACAGTACGTTGCCGGGAACCAGCTTCTATCATTCCCACGGCTCTGAGCATTTCTTCCCTGCTTAAATGACGTCGCCGCTCCATAATAACGTTGGTTTTAATCAGTAGTAGGGAAACAGTAGCACTAATAATGTCTTCAATGCGTTGTATGTTTTTATAGGGAAAATATTGACAGCTGATTTTCATCTTTTACTCGAATTTGATTCACAGTTCCTGATTCAAATTATGAAATGCACCAAAAAGGATCCATATAAATTTATAAAATCATAAATTTATTACAAAGCCACATCTCAATCTCAAGAAATCCGCTTAAAAATGCTTGATCCCTAGACACTTTTGATGTGTGTAGTTATTTTAAAATAGAGGGTATCTCACAAAGAAATTTTATCGTATCGCATTACGTATAACAACGTAGTCGCGATGAACTTGCTATAAACAGCTAGGTTTATCAATTAAATTAAGTTGTATTATATAATAGTTGACTAAATAACTAGTGCTTATTCAGGATTAGATTTTTATATAGCTAAATAACACTACTTAATCATGTAAAAAAAACATTAATGGATAAAAAAATCTAATAATTTATAAAATGCGATCGTCTGGCTTGTTAATTCAACCAACAATGATATCAGGTTTCAATAAACTACAAAACCAATTTCGTGAATAATCTGATGAAAATTTATTCGTATAAGCCAAAACCCACTCAAGCGAAACTGCTAGTAAGGCTATTATGATTTGCAACCACATTATAATTCGCAACTCATTTATCTAAAGCGTATTATGCTCAGTAGAGGATTGTAGCAAATTAGTCTCCGCAATCAATACATTGTTATTCAGGGGAGATTTTACTCTATGAGCATTTCGATGGGTATAAAGGTTTACAGAGCAAAAATTATTGCATAATGGTAATTGAAAGCAACTATTTTTAAAGCATAGACTGAACTATAAAAATTTTGCATTGGGCCAAAATTGGAAATGATATAGTCTACCAATAGGTTAGTGGCTCTGTTAAACTATCTATAACAAAACACTACAAATTAGAATTGAAGATACGCCATTTTTTTTAGGAATAGATCCCTTTATCCGGTTACTATGGATCCCTTGTAAAAAAGGAACCTACCACCATAGTAACAGATATTCTCCCGTTCAGCTTTCTAGGCGAGCGTGTTGCTTACCACAGGCCATTGTTTTGCTTGTCTCATCTTGAATTTGCTTAAAAAAGCCACCATGTACAGACTTAACTTGCTAGGTGCATTTGAATTTCATTATAACTCGTTCGCAAGAAATTACTACCAATTAGAATTTTTTTCAATATGCGTCTGTTATCTGATATTCAATCAAATACGAGCATCGCACGCATATTGAGTATTTTTCATTGTTATTCTCACAGAAACTTATAGTTATACTTGATACCAACTCAAATTAAATAGTACAACACAGAAGTTGCATCTATACGATTTCAAATTCTATCATACCCAATTAGAAACGAAAAATGATTAAATTAACTGCGTTTAATAAAAATATAACATTTACTCTCATATTACACGTACGCGGCAAACGGAAGTCATAATTTAAGGTTTGTCTAGAGGAATATAATGTGAAGCACATAGAGTTAAATGGCTATAAAAATCCGCATAGATCATTCACGGGTGACCGCCCGATTCGCCTGCATCCGTTGACTAGAAGCTTTTCCAAATCCCATTAATGACCACCTTTGTGTGGCATACAATTACTGTATATTTTTTTACAGTTACAAGGCTTGAAAGTAATTTAGAGTACTTTTTAAGTCACTCAAATACTTAAAAAGTACTCCAAAGAGACTGAAACAAAAACGAAAAATTGGCAAGTTGAATACCATAAGTTATGAGATAAAGGTAAACTAAGTAAAATAAGTAAGTAAGTAAGTTAAGTTAGTAAGTAGGTAAGTTAAATATATTAAAATCCTGCGTCCAAATTCAAACAAGTCGCATAATATAATAACCTGAAATACATATTAAATGTATCTAGATCCGGAAAGGATATTTGAACTGTAGAATCGAGGGTAGGCTTGCTTCGAAGAATTCTCAGGATTATCTTCACAAAGCTTTTCACGAAATATTAAACTTTCAACGGTTCAGGGATGTCTCTTAACGACTTTAATAGATAATGGAAAGCGGTGTTTTGTACCTTGTTAATGCTCCGACATAAAAATACGTTGGCAAATTTTGCCGTTTCGGCGTAGAAATAATGGCGTTCATGTCGTTCCTATTCACAGTAATATCCGGCTTGAATTATGTCGCCGCCATAACGGTTAGCCGGTCACAATTATGGAGGAGAGAATTTTTTACTGTCCTACGTAATGAGAGAGGTGTAAAAACAGTAACGTCGCTTTTGTAGTACGCTACTATCAAAATGAGAGCACTTATAGTGGCCCTCTTGGGGTTCGGACCACGATTAATGTGCGTCACCCTCATGTAAATCCATGCACAGCGAAATAAATGTTTTGTAAAATGTTTGCCCCGACGGAGCACAACACCTGATAAATGATAGCTACAGGCGTTTTATGAATATGTGGCACGATAAAATGTTGCCGACGTCACTTGGCGGGACAGGTTTCACTAAAAACACGAGAACGCCTCTCCACTTACAAATCTATTACTGGATTCTTTACATTGGCAATTTTGTTATGTTTTTTTTTCTTTTATGTATAGTAAGCATATCCTATGTAGTATAGTTGAATTAACGTTTTCATATAGCCAAATATATTTAGTAAGGTAAGGTGGGGTAAGACTGTCACCGGGGTAAGACTGTCACTTTCAAATAACTCCAACAGTTCTGCGTTTTTTTTTTCAATTTAACTTGTCAATAAAACAGTTATCATGAAATGGTTCTCGGCTCAAAACACAGTTGCCACTTCTGCTGAACTATTTGGTCAATATCACACAATTAAAATGTCAGCTGTAAGAAAAAAAATGGCTAGTTGGTGGATCTGAAAAAAACATTTAAAAATTTGTGATATTAAATGTTAAATTGAGATATCTTTGCTGTAAGTAGCATCATACCAACATCGAGTTTAAAATTATCTTGTTATTATCACATAAAACAAATAAGTTTCCTTAATATTTAACTAAATAAAAATTGTAACAGATAAGTTAGATTTAGATGTCGCTGAATAAATGTTTTTCTTTCTTTCTTTCTTTCTTTCTAAATAAAACCATAATATAAAAATGTCAAAGTGGGGAAAGACTATCAGTTTACCAGGGGCAAGACAAACGTATGTTAGTCTTGCCCCAAGTCAGATATTGTAAACATTTTCAAAGCGGGTATTGGCTTTAACTAGGTGCTAAAAAATAATTATTAGTTGCTACCTAGAAAAACTAATTGTAATAACCCTACTAGCGACGTCCCGCGCTTTTACTCACGTATACACTTAAGAAAATTGATGACAACAGAGAGACAGAGATACATACGCATTTATAAATGTGCATATGCATTCTTTCGAAAGCTTCCTATATTGTTTAAAGGAAAGTTTGTGAATGTTTGTGTTTGCTCCATCTTTATACTTTAATCGCTAAACTATTTCATAGTGTCAATGAGGTTTTGATGTCGATAAAAAAAAGAAGTCAAAGGTTTTACACCCCTGTTTTCGATTGTATGTCAGTCTTACCCCGGATAACTATTTACACGAATTGCCGCAAAAATGAACGCTGTAACGTTGCAATAGAGTTATCTTTCACTTGATTTACTTGTTATAAACATGATTTATTTTCAAAAGTTCTATTTGTTGAACGATTTCTGATAATATATGTCACTGACAGTCGTACCCCGTGTGGTGGGGTAAGACTACCAGTTTTACCTATATCACAATTTCATCAAAATTTCTGTTCCAGATGCAATTACGGTAATGTATTCATTGTTTTATATAAGCGTATAGTGTTAATGTGGCATTACTGTCTTAAAGGTAGGGCATAAATGTAAGTCAAAAAAATACAGTTTGTCTGTCCGACAGTAAAGTATGTTAGTCTTACCCCACCTTACCTTAACATATTTCAAAGTTTTTATCAGATAAAGTTATCCTACCCTAATAATACCTAAAATGTTGAAAGCAGACAACATACGTCAAGAATTTAAATTTTTCAGAAACTAAAGTCCCCGCAAAAAACAATAAATGGAATTTCACAGCGGCAAAAAGTCTCGAACTGGCAATGCCTACAAAGACATACATACTTAAATATTTAACTAATGCTTCCGCTACTCAGCATCCAAGTGCTGGAACAACCTGCCACCACCTATCAGAAATCTCAGCAATATTGCACGTTTAGATTAAAGTTATAAGAATTGGTACCTATTGATGAACCAGATCAAGAATGAAAATTTAATTTCAGATATTGCTATGTAAGCTCAGATGCCCCAGATAGAGGGTTACGTTTTTCGAGAGTATGTATTTTTTTACTAACTCCATTTTATTTTCATAATCAAATATATTATTACGTGCGGGTGGGTATTAAAATGCCGATTAACGTAAAAGAAGATTTTATTCCACGTACACTCACACTGTATATACACAAGGTATACACACAACGCACAGTAGTCCGAGTCGCACAGTAGTCCAAAGTCTTCGCAAGGGTCGCTGGTACAACTCTTCGATCGCTTCCTTGAGATGTTTTCACTGTCGCTTGTATACACAAACTGTCTGGACGCCACTATGCGTCGGCTTATATAGCTAAATTAATAGAGGGGTGGAAGCTTCGAGAAGGTACCCGTAAACACCTACTTAGTCTAGCGTTTTCGCGAGCCGATACAATGGTGGCATTTGATCGAGAATAAACGAACAATAGGCGGGGGAAGTGAACCGAGAGCACAACATATAGAGAGTACCGAGAGCGAGCGAGCGGTAGGTACTTAACCTAAGTACTTGCCGAATTTGAGGGAACTACTTTCTATTGAGAAGTCTAGTTTTTTCGGTACGGATCGATAGTAGACCTTGAGGCTAACATTGCGTTTTGAGATCATTGCAATTAAGTAATAATAATAATATATTCCCGCAGGGCAGCTTGTGGCGAGCTGTTGGTGCGTAACGACACCACGGACCCGAGTGCTCCAGAGAGTCGGTCAGGGCCCCCACCTCGGCGTGTCTTCGTCGGCCGAGTGGAAACCGAAGGGGGACCGCAGGACTCTCAGCTCTGGCTTGCCATAATTGGCCGTCCAGAGAGGAGTTGTTAGAGCTATATGCTCCAGGGGTGGAAGTGTTAAAGGGCATAACGCCGCGAGTAACTTCGGAGAAAGCGCAGCACACCTCTCGACACCCCTGAGTCACCCACACCGGTGTTGCTCTCTGTCGTCATCGGACGATTATTTGGGGAGCCCATCTAGTGGGTGGCAAGCCACCACTTGCCAAAAAATAATTACCTCTAAATGTAATTATGGCAAGTGACCCCGGCCTTCTGCAATAGCCCAGCTGCCAGTCCACCAAATGTTCAACCACATAGACAAGTAATCTTTCCATATTCTTACAATAGTTTCCAAGCCAGCCGAGGTCAACTGTTATTTTTTCTTCAATAAGTCAGTTAATCCCAGCAGGTACCCACCACACACACCATTTAATTATAAAAAGGGCCTCTACGTGTTGGATTCGTCCCCACGCAAGCCTCTTAAAAGACCGGGTAAATCCCGTGAAACAAAATACATGAAAATAATAATAATATTATCCTGGGACAATTCACACACGGTCATCTGATCCCAAACTAGGCAGAACCTGTACTATGGAAACCAGACAACTGATACTAATACATATATACATTTTTTTTTGGAAATACACACTTAGATTGATAAAACACCCAGACACTTGGTGGGAATCGAACCCACGACCTGTTGGGTAGCAGATAGGGTCACTAACCACTAGACCAACGGGCCCGTCGTCGTAATTAAGTAATAATTAACGGAGTAATTAACACTTTTATGTCCCGGTCGTAACAATATTATAATTTATATCCGACTAAGTAAGTAGATACGTATCAGTCACAATTATTAAATTAAATAAATATATAAATACACAAAAATTTTCTAAGTTTAGTAATTCAGTTTTCGCTTAGTTTGTCGCCGATGCATGTATACCATATTATACAATATTTTAAATCAATTAAGTATTAAGAGTATTTTTTTATGGTTTGGTGTCGCATAAAGTTTTACTTACTAACGCAAAAAAAAATATTTAATCACGGTAAACTCATCCTCAGTCATTAGGGACATGTTTACTCAACACATTAGATGCCTGCTCTAATGACAATTTACTCTAATAGATGCTATGGGATATAAACAGTAATAAATTAAGCAGTGTTTGCTTAGAGACCTTACCCAAGGTTGCAAGGGTACCTACTCAAAATTAACGTGCTATATGTACTTAGCTATTTTGAAATTCTAACATTTAGTAGTTATTCAACTGTTCTGTGGTATTCAAAATGTTTACTAAATTTAGCCACACTCCCCACGCTTGTCAGGCGTCTTGTGGATCCTAGGTGGTAGGTAATCCAATAGAAAGACGTTTTGCCCGTCTTTTTGTTTTTCCTTAGTCTCTTCTTACTGACACTTAAAGGCATCGATATAAACTAGATTTGGTGTCACGGTTCAAAAAGTGGTAGCGAGAAATAGCGCCCTTGTGTCGCTATTTCTTTACAAGCCACAGGCTGACAAATTATTTTTTGCCGATAGGAGTGTCGCTACTGTCTATATGAAACTGTCAAACTACAAGTCATTATCATTATAAAATCGTTAGTTCACGTTTCCGCCACCAGCAACTTATCTGTAAGTTTGCAACCGCCGCGACAGGCTGACAAATTATTTTTTGCCGATAGGAGTGTCGCTACTGTCTATATAAAACTGTCAAACTACAAGTCATTATCATTATAAAATCGTTAGTTCACGTTTCCGCCACCAGCAACTTATCTGTAAGTTTGCAACCGCCGCGACCACATTTTAGATGTCATTTTGTTCGTGAATGTTTATCTAGTTTATATATTATATCGATGCTTAAAAGGAAGAAATGGAAGTGTGATTCTTACTCGGACATCCCATGGGTTTGTTTTTGCTATCGGTGGAAACCTTTAATAGGTTCCCGGGACCTGTCAACCGGGCTATGCGGAATTTTACCCCCTCGGCTGTCACATCGGCACATGAGAGGCTTTCCAATAGGATCTGTACCATGAACCCCTCAAAACATTGCCTTTGAGCCAGCCAGCGTGGTTGCATTTTAGCCCCCCGGAACCTGTCACGGTACTCACGGGATGGGGGTTGCCACCCCGCCGCCTCCTCCTCGGAGTCACCGCCGTACTCGATAGACGTCAAGATGCCCTGACTTAGCTTAACGACTGCTGTCCTGATGACAATCGGGATCGACTTTTAAGATCCGAAGCATGGAGACGCTCCGTTCAAATGCCACTAAACGGTCACCCATATATGGATTGACCTTGCCTGACGTTGCTTACCCAACTGATTGTTAACCGAACAGTGATTAACAGACTGGCTATAAGTCGATATCCGTGTCGGTCTTTTTGTGAATACTATGAAATTTGATGCTGTTTGGGTTTATTTTTTGAAGGTGTTTTAATATCATTAATTCATTAGCTCTATAGGGTTCAAAACCACTACGTGTCACTAGTATCTAAAGAAAATATTGTAGTTATCAATCTCATATTTTTTTCATTTTGCCAATAGCAATATTTGAGTATTTAATAACTTCTAAAACATGCCTGGATTTCTACTACAGTAAGATAAATTAGCTAGGTATACCTAAATGTATGTCTGTTTTACTACACTAACAAAATAATAACAGCTAAGTAATTTCCTTATGTAAATTATTACTAACATTTCAACAGGTTAATACAGACGTCTACTTGATGTGGCTGAATTTGAAACACAAAAAGGAAACGCTCACAAATTGGGTGGTTAAATTACTATGAAACTTAAAACGTGTTCTGCGAATCGGTATAATGAAAGATCCGGATTCGTTATTCCTTTATTATTGCAATTACACATTATAATTTATGTGCCTATAGCGCAATCGGTATTATTTTTTAAACTATACCTACTAGTCCACATAATGTTGTCTTTTATTTACGCGTTAACTACACATTAATATAAAACTACTTATACGGAATATATCGCGGTTTATTTTAGATTTAAGTTTTCCGACGTTTCGAACTGCAGTACCCATGGTCACGGGCGGACTGAGATGTTGAACGTCCTTACGTTCAATTTATACTGTCATAATTTACCGGTGTACCCTCTATCCTTATTAGTTATTATTATTGGTCCAATCCACGCAAATCCTAACCATCCAAAATCTAAAATAAGCCGTGATATATTCCGTGAAAGTAGTTTTATTTCAATATGTTAGTCCAATTTTAATAGGTAGGTGGTCCCTTAGGCAAGAGACCGTCCAGTTTGGTACAGTGTGTAAACATTGCCGTGTTCCGGTGTGAAGGGCGCTGTAGCTGGTGATATTACCATGCCCATGACACTAATATACTTACAATGATATTTCCGAAAGAAATCATCTATTTACCGACCACCGTACAAAAGTCCATTAGTTTTAAGAAAAAAATAGATTGCGACTATGTTTTCTATTAATTAGAGATCAAGGTTCATAATTTAGATGTGTCTACATAGGTAATATTGATAACATCGCATGTGCGTTTATTGCCAAACTAAAATATTAAAGTAACAAGTTAGTTATCCCAACAGTAACTGCTATTCCTTAAAAAATATAATGCGACTTTAATTCTCTTCATGAGGCAAGTTTACTCTTGTTATAAGTCATCAAAAACAGATTAATCCTTCGTCAAATACGACGTAATAAAATACAGAAAACAGCTATATTTTATGAAACCAATTTCGGATACCAAGCATTCTCAATTTATCACAGAAACAAAAGTATTTAAATAAAGTCTTTGGATTAATAGAAAGTTAAAATAAGCTCGTCGTAAAGTTTTGGACTTGGATTTAATTTAGTCTGGTGAAAATGACTTCGAAATCACGTCAAGTAAAAACAAATTTGAAAGTAATAACTTCAATGATTACATACATTGTAGAATTTAGTACCAGTATAAAAAATATATAAAGGCTCACAGGAAGTGCCGATGAATTTCAATAGGCCATAATAGTTTGCGGATGCACTGAAAGACATCACATAGAATGTATTTTCCGACTGGTTAGTGATAGAATTAATAAGAAAGCACCCACAATAAAGACTCATTTACATGATGCCATTTTCTTGTACATACAAGAGCAATAATTGAACGCAATAAATGAAGCGCAATATTTGACCTTCAAGAATAGGCATGATGACTAATTTTGAAAAAATACTCTATAATGTACTTACGGGTCTACTATTGCCGAAAATAATCATATTTTTGTATTTAACTTACAATTAATAGCAATATTTTCAATTTTTAAAATAGAGTTTGAATTTTGTTCCAAAGCGATGGCCGGTGCATGGCGCCATATTGTGACGTCACTGCGGTGTAAATAAACATCTGTCTAGGTATAAAAGTGAATCATTGTATGAAAGAAAAAGGGGCTGGGTTGCCTGGAAGAAATCGCTTATTAGCGATAAGGCCGCCTATATGTACAATGTTTCTGTTTCCTTTTTATGTGTTCTGTATTTTGTATTTGTACTTAAGTGTAAATAAAGAAGAAGTGGAGATGACAGTTTGACAGTTGTTTATTTACACAGGATTGACGTCATTCACTCTGATCAGCGTTTATTACAAAATGGCGATTAGCTGTATTTGAGTAATTTATTTGCATAAATATTACGAAAATCTCTCCATTATTATGAAAATCTCTCCATTATTATGAAAATGAGACGCATTTTTGGAATCAGTGCAATCTGTTCTAATATTTAAAACCAAAGATTTATTGGTTTTGTGTTGCATCATGCCTATTGTAAGTAACTGTTTACACGCAGATACTAGTTTATAAATGAATTTAATATTGAATGCAAATCTTGCCCAGTAGAACAAGAATGTGACATGTTGTTCAGACGATGCAAGGCATTTATTGCTTCAATATTATTGAATGGAACAGGCAAGAAACTGAGATCGTGTAAATGGGCCTTAAGCCGTGGAAAAACTGCTGAGCAAGCTGCTGATGAGAGGGCAAGCCACAATCTACCACACAAGCCAATTTTGGATACACAAAGCTTCGCAACAATCTCTGGGGTATGCCCATTTTGGTATTATATTCCCAGGGATAGGATGCGGTGTCCCCTAGCCAACGGGCTACCATGAAAAATTAATCACAGTTTTTTTACTAAAACTTTGCATTGGCAATGTCCTAATTAATCCTGCGGGGAGCAAAAAACAAGAAAGTGAATTTACTTGTCAGCTCTACGTGAAGAATGAAGTGGCTAGCGCCAAAAATAAATTTAGCCAACGATTCGAGGCAATGAGTAGCGACAGTTCCAAGGAGGCGGTGAAAGGGCGGCCGCCGCATAAGTCACTGTCACAGGCCACGTCCACTGACACTTTTTTGTCCTCGAGGGCGGTTTGTGCTTGCAACAATGATTAAATATGTGTACTAAGACCATTCTGAACCTTAATATCCGAGAAATCTTACGATAAAGACAACGAACGCGCTGCCTAACGCAGATCGCTGGATTGTCTTTTAGAATCACAATTATTGTTCCAACATTTAACTAAATCATAATTTCAACTAAATCAATCATTTTTGGTACCTATTAAATACTGCCAAGGAGGCAAGCAAGCGTACCTACGGCCGAGCAGTCAACGCAGCCTATAGACGCTAGCAAAACCAGAAGAATTACTAGCGCGTTGCTGACCCATAAGACATTAGATATTAAGTCTTTGTGTCCGGTAATTTCACCAGCTACAGTGCCCTTCACGCCGGAACTCAACAATGCTTACACGCTACTGCTTGGCGGCAGGCACTCCTTGCACAAGGAACCTACTACCGTCTACCTAATAATTAAAATTAGATACCTTATTGCTGACGGGTAGGAAACCTTCAGTAGGTATCTCCGTAGGGGTGGAGGCCGGGATATGTGAGATTGTTAGTCACTAAAACCTCCCCAGTGGTTTTCATCAACCCTATGAAGAGACTCTTGGCTCTCCATTCGAACCTTCGCCAAAGTGAATTAAAATTAGATACCTAAGCTAAAAATATGTAGGTAGGTACATGTTTAATACTGAGACCGTTTTTAGGGTTCCATACCTAAAAGGTAAAAAAGAAACCCTTATGGTCTAACTTCGTCTATCTGTCTGTCACACCTATATATTTCAGGAACCACTGATGCTATCGATTTGATACTTGGAATAATTTTAGATCTTACTTACCCAGCCTCATTCCAAAGGAAAAAAAAAATCTTGAATTTTTTTTATAATTTTGATGACCCATTTCGACCCAAATGGGTCATCAAAATTTCAAAGTGAGATTCAAATCACATGAAAAAATTCTAAGTCTGTAAAATAACCGGTATACTTTCTCCGATTATTAAAAAAACTATAATCCGTTATTCTTCTGTGAACACTTAGTGCTGGTGCTTAGAACATTGTTACCCACTGGTTTGACACAAAAAGGGTTTCTGAATTATGTAAGACGACAGCGGTCGTCGTAACTCGTTCCACCACTGGGCTCTTAACAAAAACCGTTTTTGGTACTCAGTTTGAATAATGCTCGGTACAGATTTATTTTTGTACCAGCGACCTGATGCCGATATGCCTGGCCTTTTTAAAGGTTCTTCATCTCCATAATATATACCTATTGTATTGTAAACATAAACCTTCCGAAAGAAATTCTCTAGATGTTGGTTTAAATCGAATCAAAATCTATTGTGTCGTTTCGAAGACATAAGCGAACAAAAAGAAATATCGTAAATCTCTACCGACGTTTTGAGCGGCTGTTCGTTGTCAAAGGACAAAAGATTCCCTAATTTAGGACCTAGACCGTATTTAATTTTTATAAGTCTCAATATTAAAATGTAACTAGATGTAACACTAATATATAAAACGAGAACAATTCTGGCGAAACTAATCTAAACTCATGACAGGAGACATAAATATCAGACCCATGATAAATCACAGGTGTCGTACGAAACTATCTATGCGAATGGGCATAATTCAAGCTCTCTTACCTAGCTGTCTTTTTGAGTTGTATTCTTGTACATATTTAACGATTAATAATGGAAAATGAAGATATCTTTCTCATATTCACTTTACTCTCTCTCTCTCTCTCTTTACGTCCTCTAACTCATGTTATTAGTAAGTAAATTAATTTACTGTTTAAAAAAATACTACTGTGTAGTGTGTATGTGCTAGAGGCCAAAAAGAAAGATTGAAAAACTATAGGCCGACCATTTAATACGCGTATCGCCTGAGGGGGTAGAAGGGAGCGAGGGGAGATGTTAGCGGATGGGTGAAAGGGGTGCGCGGAGCAGAGAGCTTACGTCAAGTGCGGCAGTCAGGGTCTCCAGATTGGGGGTTTTTTTCCCCATTTTGGGGAAAAATAAAAACTTTGGGGAACTTTTGGGGAAACGAAAACTGTGGGGAAAATTTTGGGGAACACAATTATTCTTGGCGAAAGTTTGGGGAGAAACAAATGTCTAATTCGGAAAGGTTAAAAATCAGAAATACGAGTATTTCACAATATCTCACGTAAAACAATACAATGTTGTTAACATTACACTTTCGTTATTGTCACGGTCAATGGTCAGAATGGCGGGCGAGGGTGTCTCTGGAACACACTCACTCACTTATGAGGTGAGGCCCTCGAGA
This sequence comes from Furcula furcula, assembly GCA_911728495.1. NCBI lineage: Eukaryota > Metazoa > Arthropoda > Insecta > Lepidoptera > Notodontidae > Furcula > Furcula furcula. Next base: position 16,865,673 of record OU452249.1, on the reverse strand, counting down.
AAAATGGGAAAGCGCTTGTCATTTCTCTGGATGTCTCGAAGGCCTTCGATAGGGTTTGGCATGCTAGTCTTTTAAACAAGCTGCCAGCGTACGGCATATCCCCTGGTTTGATCAGCTCGATAAAGGACTTCCTGAGTGAACGGTCACTCCGAGTGGTTGTTGACGGTTGCTCATAGGAACCGTTGACGACTAATGCCGGAGTTCCTCAGGGGTCCGTTCTCTCCGTAACTCTCTTCCTGCTGCATATCAACGATCTGCTGATGTCCGGTATCTATGGGTATGCAGATGACAGCACTATTGTGGAGAGAGAGTAAGGAGTAACCTCCTTACTCTCAAGATTGCCATCACCCCATTCGGGGACTGCCTGAAGTGTGAGATTCGCGCGCCATGGTGGGGTGAGATTCAATACCACCAAAACTCAGGCGTGTCTGTTCACCTTGAAAAGGAGTACGTTCATCTTGGCTCCTACTTTTCAGAATGTATCCTTTGAATACGGAAACCACCTTCAGTTGTTGGGTTTTGAAATTTCTTCAAACCACAACTTTGGGCAGTTCATTGAGTCTAAGGCCAAGGTGAAACTACGCGATATCTTCTCGTCCAAAATACCGCAGTGCCTGAAGACGAAGGTTTTTAACCAGTGTGTGTTGCCAGTGATGACATATGGTACTGAGACGTGGTCTCTAACGGCTGGCCTTTTAGAAAAGTTCAGAGTCACACAACGAGCCATGGAGAGAGCTATGCTCGGAGTTTCTTTGCGCGACAGAATCCGAAATGTGGAGATTCGCCGAAGAACCAAGGTCACCGACATAGCTCTCAGAATCTGCAAGTTGAAGTGGCAATGGGCAGGCCACATCGCTCGAAGAACTGATAACCGTTGGGGAAGAAAGGTTCTCGAGTGGCGACCACGAACCGGAAGACGCAGCGTTGGCAGGCCTCCCACTAGGTGGACAGACGACATTGTGCGCGTCGCAGGTAACCGGTGGATGCAAATAGCCAATTGTCGTTCATTGTGGCGTTCTAAGGGGGAGGCCTATGTTCAGCAGTGGACGTCTTCCGGCTGATGATGATGATGATGATGAAGGCCAAGGTAGCTACTAGACCTTGCAAAGGTCCGCCTGGACTTCACACAAGGGTGGCTTTTGATGCTATATACGGCACAAGTCCGGTTGTGTGTGGAGTACTGTAGTCACAAATGGGCTGGTGCTGAAAAAAAAAACATCCTTCTGCTTTCGACTGTGGAGAGTGGAGAGGCGTGCTAAGAGGCTTATTGGTGATGCAGGGTTCGTAGCGGCCAATTTACAAAGCCTAGAGCACAGGCGTAGAGTAACCAGCCTCTCGGTATTCTACAGGATGCATTTTGGAGAGTATGCGCAGGAATTGCATGACTTGATTCCACCATCCCCTTTCCATCATCGGACGACGAGACGCACGACACGTACACACCCTTATGTGGTGAGCGTGCCTTCAGTCCGGACTAAGCGGTTTGCTTCTTCATATATAATAAGGACAGCAAAGGACTGGAACAGTTTGCCTGCGTCGGTTTTCCAGCCCGATTATAATGTAGATGTCTTCAAGACTAGAGTGAATAGGCTTTTAATAGGCTAGTGTGCTTTACCATCCTCGATTGCGTCGCTGTTTTCCATCAGGTGGGACTGCAGTCAAGCACTAGCCTATAAGTAGTAAAAAATAAATAACTACCACTAATAATTCTTATGACAAAAAGTAGCCTCTAACCTAAAAGTTCCCATCTATCTCTATACGACCAAAATTCAGCCAAATACGTTAAAGCGTAACAAATAGTATAAGAAACCAACTCGCTTTCACTCTTATAAAATTAGTAGGTGTAAATAAGGGAGTATTAGATACGAAATCAATTTTGGGGAAAATTGTACAAAAATGTATCCTTTTGGGGAAAAATAAAACCTGATTTGGGGAAATTTCACATGCATGATCTGGAGACCCTGGCGGCAGTGCGCTGGCTGTGCTCGCAGCGCGCGGTTGGTGTTTTTGTTACGGACGCTTGAAGATAAACGCACAAGGTATACGACTGCCAAGATAAATCTCAAGATGAATCGCTCTTCCAGTTTTGCGAACAGCTAAACAAATAGCATACAATGTATATTCCTTTTTTAAAGCCAGAAAACAAGATCATAATTCTACAGAGTATCTTGAAGACGTAAACCTAAACAAACTTGTTGCTAAAGCTACAGGACTTTCGGTGACTACCATATGTAAAATAATAAAAGAAGGAAATGAACTGAAAGATGAATATAAATTTTAAATGTAAATTTTAAATCACCAAAAAAAAAAACAAATCCGAAAGAAAAAAATTGAAGTTGACAGTTTTACAGAGGGCGTTGTTAGAAGAAAAATAACTCAATTTTATACGGTTTATAAGAAGGTTCCTACATTAAAAATTTTGAATGCGAAACTCAGAGAAGAAGGAATTTTAAATTGTGGCCGAGAATATTTGAGAACATTGATTCATAAACTTGGCTTTCGATTTAAGAAATGTCAATCAAAAAGAAAATTACTGATTGAACAACCAAACATCGTATCGTGGCGGTGGCGTTATCTTAATGCGATAAAGAAGCACAGAAGAGATCAAAGAAACATTGTTTACCTCGATGAAACATATGTCAATTCGTCATTAAATGTACCGGCGTATTGGCAATCCAATGAAGAACGAGGGGTGCTGTCGCATATTGGCAAAGGGCCACGTTTAATTATTGTACATGCTGGTGGACAAGCCGGATTTATCGATGGAGCTCTTTTAATTTTTAAATCCAAAAGCAAAACCGGAGATTATCATAGCGATATGAATTTTGTAAACTTCAGCAAATGGACTAAAGAAAAGCTATTGCCAAATTTACCGCCAAGCTCAGTTATTGTTATGGATGATGCCGCATACCACTCGGTACAAGAGGACAAAAACCTACAATGACATCCACAAAAGCCACCATGCAAACCTGGCTGCAAAGACACAATGTTGAATTTGATACGTCTCTAAGAAAATGTGATTTATTGAATTTAATCAAACAACACGCGACAGAAAATATTTACAAAATAGATGAAATTTTAAAGGCGGCAGGTCATGAAGTCTTACGACTGCCTCCATATCACCCAGACCTGAACCCAATCGAATTGGTTTGGGGGGATATCAAAGGACAGCTCGCAAAAATTGAAATTGATTCTAATTTAGACAAAAAGAAAAATACACTGGAACAGTTATTTGCCGAATTCTCTGTAGAAAAATGGGTTAACTGCGATAAACATGTACAAACTATTGAAGATGAATATTGTCTGCACGATCGCATCGTTGATGAAGAGATGGACCGATTTATTATTAATTTGCAAGATTCTGACTCCTCAAGCTACACAGACAGTGATGATGATTCAAGCGATATGAATATTAGTGACGAATAGTCCTACAAAATTTTTATCTGTGGTTAAATATTTCTTAAACGGAGTTAATTATTGTTTTATGATTTTGTACCTATGAAGCTATTATAAAATATTTGTAAAACTTAAAAATAAATACTTAAAAAAAAGATACTTATTATTTTATTCTTTACCAACAATGTCTATCTCGAGATAAATCTTTAGATTATTGACTACGTGTGTAGCGTTACCCGCCCCCGCTCCCTTCTTACCGCGCAGGCGATACGCGAGTTAAAAGGTCGGCCTATAATACATAGTCCGATCATCGGACAGATGAGATTGTTTTTTTTTTCAAAATTCTCGTCTGTCCGACTGGCTTCTGCGATCGAACAATTAGGAAATAAATTGTATTTAAATATTCCAAGTGGTTATACCCACTGAATGTGGTAGCACCAGGCGGTATTCTTATGTGATGAAATAAAAAAAATTACATGCTTTGATTTTATTCGGGAAACCGATTCCGGGAATATTAACCAAAACTAAAACTGGCCGTATATGTACCATCTGACTTAAATATCCTACATAAAGGTATAACCTACCTACAGGGTATTTAACTTCCACAATATGTGTTTTAATAAGTATAAATCATATAAACATAGCCCTCCTTCTGGGGCAGTCGGGCAATAAAATAAGTACTTCTTCATCAGACGGTGAATATATTCACCGTCTGATTAGGTACAGTCATATTTTCTATTTGTTGTACGAGAAATACAATTATATACACAATATTATGTGTTTAGAAATGCACCTGAAGGTGTACGACGTGTTAATGCCATCATAATTCATACATCATCACAGGTGTTTGCATTTAAAACCTAGTTTTTTATTTAAACAACGTTGCAGAGTCGTACAAAATCATATTATTTTTTAAATATACTTATTAAAAATAACACTAATCAGTAATTAAGCACAATCTAATGTAACGACAAAATTATAAATTCACAAAGTAAGTAAGCAGTAAGTAAATAAAAAAACCTGTAGAACAAGTAGGTATATTACAAAAACAGAATATCAGAAATACGTTTAATAAACTGAACCGGAATGATAAATAAGAAAAGAAGAAATACATTTAACACGTCCACTGAGAAATTCGACAACATTACTCAAGCAACAAAACCATCGCAAAGAAACATCGCAACCATTACGCGAAATAAAGTTGATAAATAACAGTCATACAGATACCAAAAGTTCGATTCCCCGGAGAGCTGAATTTCTATTAAACAAAGTGCAGGCTTTAGAAATACACACAACGTACACAGTGGTAATTTAGAACAAAGTTCACCTTTTTTAATATAAATATTAATCACTTGGGCTGTCACCGTTAAATAGCAATGATCATGCAATCACGCGTGTACGGACATTACGCGTTCGCGGGTAACATGGACGATGTGGATGTGGGTAGTCGTACGAAACTGCCACACCTCTCGCGGGAGCTGCGAGGAGCAAACTGCCCTGTTCCCGCTGCGAGCTACGCGCGACATTCCCGTAAAGTCCGCGCAGTCGCAACTCTTGCAAATGCTCGTATGTACGAGACTTAACTTACGTATAATATTCTGGGAGCAAACACCTTCCCGCAAATACCGTGAAAAGAGAACTTACATAACAATATAAAATGCACTGTGAGGCTGGAGCACGTAGAGCGAGGAGAGTTCTGAATAAAACTAGATGTTAATAGATTTACTACGGGGTGTAGGTGTGCCAGATGTATAGTTTTAATTGATTTCTATAATATTTCCTTTAAAAAAGACACCCTTATAAATGTGCCCAGTTCATACATTAATGTTCCTTTTTCACTTACCGAACTCTACATATTTTTGTTATTTTCGTTTTTTTTTTCTTTATTTATATTAAAAAACCAATAACCCTCCCTACATTGGGTTTGTCTGGATACCAAACAATACTAGTATTTTTCGTTGGGTGATCTTAATAATTCTGTGGGGTGGATTTCGAAGGTAGTAGATTTTATAAAAGTAGCAACAGATTGTTTATTAGACATTGAAATGAAACTAATTTTACGGATTGTATCGCGGTTTATTTTTGATTTTAATTACCCCAATTCGTTTAGGTTTAAAGAGTTTATTCTCATAAAAACATAAAGTTCATTTACAATGAGATACAAATGACAGATATAGTGTACAGATTGATTCTGGAGTGTAAGAACAACAGTGTTGTCATAGTTTTTGTATGTATGACTTAAGTTTCTTTTTAAACATTTTAATGTTGTCACATTTTTTTATTTCGTTTGGTAAATCGTTGTACAGCTGTATTCCCTCAACCAATATCGTTTTCTTTCCATAGTTAGTTCGCGCAAGGGTAAGCTGGAGTTTATGTTTATATCTTAAACTAGCTGACCCACGCAGCTCCGCATGCGCTATTTTTACGTTAACTAAACTTTTAATAACAGACATTCGCATCGAATACATAACCTCCTTTATTATAGTCGGTTAAAAACTGGGACCCACTTTTTACTTGCTCTCCGAAGCACGGACCCGTTTAGTTCAAATGGCGTTAAACAGTCACCCATCTATTTAATGACCTTACCTAACGTTGCTTAACCCGATCGATTACAAAACCTTGATAACAACTCTCTATAAGTGTTCCCTTACTAATATTTATTATAATTATGAAGAAAAATTGATAAAATCGGACCAAGCGTATAACCAAGTACCCATTTTGACTTTAATCCCCTCTCCCAAAAGAACCGTGCTATATTACGGGATAAAAAGTATCCTATGTCCTACCTCGTAGTAAGATCTCAAATCATGCCAAGTTTCATTTGAATCCATTCAGTAGTTTCGGCGTGATGCTCAGCCGTGATACAGACAGACAGACAGACAGACAGAAAGACAGACAGACAGACAGACAGACAAAAATAAAAAAAAATACATTTTCGTCCTCAGTATCGGTTATAGAATGCCCTCCAAATATAATTTTAAAAATATCTTCAATGTACAGAATTGGACCTGTTACAGTTTTATTATAAGTATATAGATTGTGTGAATATATTTTTTTATGTATCTGTGTATTGGATTTGATGGAACCAGTACTTATTTTTTTAACTATGAGACAGGTGTAATATTTGTATAATTGTGTGAGATTAAATATTCCTGTTTTACTATAGAGTAGCTTTGTAGAAGTGAGATAATGATAGTGATAGAGTACTTTAATTATCTTGTTTTGGGTCCGTTGTAACGTGTTTAAATACGTTTTTGCTGCGGATCCCCATATTTCTATTAAATATTCCAATTGCGACTTTACTAAGGAATTATAAATCATTGTGCGGACATTTTTTGGAATACAATTTTAGATAATGCACCTATTAAGGAAGATAATTTTGTTTTCACATGCTCAATGTGAGTTTTCCACGTTAGTTTATCGTCTATCCATAGCCCGAGATATTTTTCTTGGTTCGAACGTTGTATTTCAGTATTGTCTATAAAAAGAGGAGTAAAATTAGGTATATTTTTATTTTTGGCGGCAAATATCATAAACGATGTCTTTTCAACATTTCAATATGTAATATTCGCGTAAATATTAGAAATCATTAGTGTTTATTAAACCTTAACTTAAAGTTCATTCCACTAATATTTCATCCTAATGCGTCGAGAGTTCAGTAGAAGTGTTCCCCTTACGCGAGACCTACTCTAATTGTACTTGTAATTCAAGTAAATCCGACCTCTGTCTGGAAGTTAGCCATCGCTGTTCTGTCTGGTAGACATATTAAACCCATTTCCAGTCAACAGGCTACTCCAGTTGGAATAACTGAGACTACACAACCTACTGATACGTAATATGAAATCTAATATTTTTTTACCGAATTTATGCTTATGCTGTCACGTAACGGATGGTTTAGAGTAGGGTAGAGAGAACCCGGAGACCGCTACTAAGACAGGTAGGTACCTAAGGGAGAAGTAGCAATAAAAGAATGAGAACTCAGGACTTACAATATCAGTATAATCACAGATAAAACGTTTACAGTTCTCTAAAGATAGGTACGCAGTTCGTTTCACCGGGTCGGGAACGCGGACACTTATTAGCGTAAGATCACGTAACTTGCTTGCAAAGATTCCTGGGCGCAGGGAAGCCTGGCGGCGTGCCTAGATGGCACAGCCGCAGCCAGGCCGTTGGACGCCGGCAGGTTTAGCACCGGCCACGACAGTCAGCCAGCAGGCTGGCCGATGAAATGGGGTGCGGGCGTCAGCACGCCACAGCAGCAGCACCCGTAGATTCGTGGCCTCTGGCGTAGATCATGGCCGATTCCGGCTCAAGACCAGGTTCAGCTCGGCCTCCGGTCTTGCGACTTCAGAGTCTCGACCCTCGACTCTAGGCTGTAGACCTCAGACTTTCCACTCGTCTCCAGACTCCAGACTCGTCTCTAGACTCAAGACTTCAGACTGACGTTTTATTTCTCCTCCCTGTCACTTGACAGCTCCTTGTCTAAATTTAAATTTTTAAAATGAATTAAAAATAAATACAAATATTTATAAAAAAGATGAGATATGACAATGGAGTTTGATATATGAGGAATGAAATGAGGTGATACACTACAATGCTTGAACGCGAACCGGAAGACGCAGCGTAGGCAGGCTTCCCACTAGGTGGACAGACGGCATTGTGCGCGTCGCAGGTAACCGGTGGATGCAAATAGCCAATTGTCGTTCATTGTGGCGTTGTAAGGGGGAGAGAGTACGTTCAGCAGTGGACATCTTCCGGCTGATGATGATATAATACTTGAACGTAATCCCAACTGTCGGTTAATAGCGATGTAGCTGGAAATAGATATGCTCTCATTAACCCCGGGGGTGTCCGGGTAAGAATTGCATGCACCCATCTCCTCCCGTTGGGTGTCCGTAAAAGACGACTAAGGGAAAACGAGTAGAAATGCAGCAGTGTCTGTCTATTGGATTACCTACCACCTATACTGCGATCCCCAAGCCGTCTCCCAAGCGTGGGGATTATGGCAACCCCTCCCTTCTAAGGGAGGAGGCCTTTGTTCAGCAGTGGAAGTCTCTCGGCAGTTGATGATGATCTCATTAATAATACAAGAAAATAAGACCCTGTGTCACCACGCCAGTAGGGAACTAATATATAAACCACCCGCAGGATTCAAATGGGTTTAAACGAAAAAAGGTTTTTTTAATTCGATTTGATGGCGAAACAAGCAAAACGTTCTCCAGATGGCAGGCGATAAGCCTGCTTATCGGCAGCTGCATTGTACTGCCGCTCGTCACCTGGGACATTAGGTATTAATAATAGCCAGCATGATGACTGATGATAATACACTAGCTAAAGGTATGCGGCTTTTCGCCTTTTAAGTCTATTGAACCCGGTAATGCCCAGCTACAGTGACCTTGACACCGGAACATATTTCTGTTTGGTGGCTGGATATCTGACACTGCGATGATACCCGGTAGTAAGTAATAATAATAGAAGTATTTTATTGGAGGCAACTGGTTGCTCTTCGAGACATTTTGTGGTGGCAATTATGTACCTATATAAAAGTTTGTAAGTCTATTATGTGTGGGTGATAAATTTCTAAATAATATAATCAAGAAAAAACCAATAGAGGGGCACTTTCTTTCTCATTCGCGCTAGAAAAGAATGCATTTTTATAGATTATATGTGATAGAAAGTAACAGAGTATATTATTTTTTTGTCCATCAGCGTGTGTTCAGCACCGGGCGCACCGCCGGTGCGGTTTTCTTCGAGTACCTATAATACTCATGAAATTTTCTAGTTTACGATCTAGCTTTGGAGTTTTAAATTGAATTGCATTATGAAATATCGTTTAAACTACACAATAGGCGCATTTGAATAAATATCCATAACGTGTGTTATGTGTACGAATGATTATTTTCCGTCCTTATCGGCGGCGGAGCAAGGAGGTACTATGTGAGTACTATGTACGGACCTGTTGGTCTAGCAGTTAGATACCCTGGCGGCTACCCAATCGGTCGTGGTTTCGATTCCCACCAATTATCTGAGTGTTATATAAAGTATGTATTTACAAAAAAATATCTTATATTTAAAAATCTCGCGTCATGGTGTTGTGCGGCCGCACCACTCCGTGTCCCTCAAAACCGCTTGACTGATTTTTATGTAATATTTTATTTATGTACTTATTTGTAGGAATAGGTCGTAAAGTATATTTCATGCCGCTAGGTTAAGCAACATTACATAGATGACCGTTTAATGCCATTTGAACTAAGCGACTCCGTCCTTCGGAGGACAGGTAAAAAGTGGATCCTAATTTTTAACGACTTCAAAACAGGAGGTTTTGTATTCGACGCGTATGTATCTAACAAGTCTAAGTAGTGTAAGTAGGTATGTACTATTCACAAGTATAAATTTAAAAAACTGCCATGGGTGAATGAACTTTCTTGCGCCATTATCAGATCTACTAACTACTCATCAAGATTTAACCATCGATTTAAAATTCGGTGGATCCTACGTTTGATAGAATAGAGTTCCTTTTTTTTTTTTTTGGGAATGATAGACGCTGTTGGCCGCAGATGGCCATTACAGCTTCACCGGACAATAGGAGGCGAGCGCTTAAAGCGCTCTAGCCTTTACGGCAGAAGTAGCGGCGAGCTCAAGGACACCTTAGGGAGGCACGGCCTCGGCTTGGGCTGTCGCTTAAGAGAGGGCTGAGTTTACCACCGGTTCACAACGCGCCCCCACTGAGAAGAACCGGCAAGAAACTCAGTGGGGGGAATAGAGTTCCTGTTACCACCTTCCTGATTCATCATCAGACCCTGATCACCATATTTATAGCAACTACTCGTCTAGACCTACTCAACGAGCCAAATCTCGGTGTAAAGATCTTGTGAACAACTTCCTGCGCCATTATCAGACCCCAATTACCATTTTTCTAGTACCTAACTATTCGTCGAAACCTAACCTAAAGGGCTAAATTCGGTTGGTCTACGTTTATTTGTGCAGAGATCCTGTGACCACCTTCCTGCTCTATCATCAGACCCCGATCACCATTTTTCTAGCAACTACTCGTGGAGATCTACCCAAAAAGCCCAAATTTGGAGAGTCTACTTTTATTGGTACAGAGATCCTTTGGCCACCTTCCTACTCCATCATCAGACCCTGGTAAAGGTTACCACGTATTCTTTAGTATTGTATACACTATATACATGTATCTACTAAATTCCATAACTTTCGGACGAATGGAAGAAATAGAAAATGTCTGTTAAACAGGGTGTAAGGGACCACGTACCGATTTTTTTTTTATAAGACGTCAAATAATGTCCGTTACAACATTACAGAAACCATTTATATGGTAAATGACAAATGACTAACTTGTTAATTTTCGAGCATGTAATGAATATATGCGGAATAATATTTATTTATCAAATTACATTGCTAATTTTCTAAAAAAATAATAGTTAAGTAAGTAATTGCCTATTAATTAATTGCCTATGCACTGTTTTTGTGCATAAAGAATAAATAAATAAATTAAAAAAAACACAAATAATTAATTCATTGTTTTTAAATTTAAATTAGGCTTTATTAATATACTAATATTGATGTTATACTAATTTTATTTAAAAAAAGTGTTTTATTTTTTGGAAATTCATGAAAAACCTGATTAAAAATTTCAACACTAGGATGTTCAGTATCATCTGTACTGGATCCCTGGTATCCGTTTTCGGTACGATGCATGTCCCTTACACCCGTTATAACTAATATCCCTACATCGGTTTCGAAAAGAGCTGATGATCTTCAAACGACTGTACCAATTTTTATGAAACTTAGCTAAGAACCATCTCACTTAAACTAGCTTTCAAATAGAAAAAACTGCATTCAAATCCATCCACTGGTTGGAGCGCTACGATGCCACAAACAGGCATACAGACAGACAGACAGATACCCGGACATAGGCGTCAAGCTTATAGCACCCTTCGTTCTTATGGTCGGGGGATAAAAATGCGTCAAATTTACATGCATCTAAAAATGTAATAAGAGTGCGGGCGGAGGTATTCACATAAAGAAAAATTCAAAGAAATAGATATTCTAACGGTTGTTTCACAATTCATATTTGAAAATTTATTTTACGTTCTGATCAGCGATATTGGATCTTTTAAAAAGTATAGTGGCATTCATGGTGTTAATACCAAGAACACACACAATCTTGTTTTATATTCCACGCCAAAGTATACGCTTCTATACCAAACTGCCACAGGATATCCGAGATCTTCCACTGAAGAAATTTAAGCCTTTGATAAAAAGCCGGCTGTCGAAAAAGACTTATTATAAAATCTCGGATTACCTAGTGGATAAAGCTGCGTGGGCTTGAACAGATAAACTCACGCAAGCTTAGAATTTTAAGGCTTATAGTTTGTAACACCATATAAACTGGTGGATTACTGATGGCTCACAAGTCAATTAATTGATAACATACACACACACACAAGTCAAATAATTGATAACATAAATAGTATGTTAAAGTGCTTTGTGTCTTGCCTGACGAGGTACTGCTTAGCAGCAGAAGTTAAATTTGAGCCATTTTTTTTTGGATCGGTCATGCTCGTTATCCAGGGAGACACAGGAACTTCACCTTCAAGACCAAAACCAAGCTGGTACATTCTTTGGTCTTCTCCATTTTCCTGTACGGGGCGGAGACGTGGATACAGCCGCTTTGGCTGACCGTAGACGGATTGAGTTCCCTGGTTTCCATAGTACAGGCTCTGCCTAGTTTGGAATCAGATGACCGTGTGTGGATTATCCCAAGATATTATTATTATTTTAATTCTAGCAATATTTGTATTTTATTACCTCGTAGTAGGTGTGAAAAGTAGTGTATTCTCCTCGGGGATAAAGGTGTCTTTGTCTTGGGCGAGCTTAAATCCCTCGCTGTACTCAGGATTCTAGTACGAGTATTAACTACTCCCTCGCTGCGCTCGGGTGTTACTGGAATCCTTCGTTATGCTCGCGATTCAATTTAACGCCCGCGACATAAGACACTACTTTATCTCCTTGGTGCATAAACTACTATTATGTACCTTTTCAAATTGAGAGTGAGAGTTACTTTATGCATGAGTATTCTAGACAACTTCTTGATTCTAGGCACAGATTAGATACTAGTAGCTAGCTACAGATGCGACAGCTACTTTTGGGCTGTGTTTGTCATTGTTCCGTTTTGGCGCTACAATCGCACTGTTTGACATTTGCCGGTTACACATACAAAGTAATATACGCATTGCGTATGTGTGTGTGTACTGTACGTAGAATGTTTAGATATGTATATAAGTAGTGATTAGAAGAAACTATCGATATCGACTACTAGTGATGTTCCATTTTGACGATAGTCTCTTACATGGGACATAATTTTTAAATTTTGTTTGTAATGAAACGAACTTTACTGTGTCAGTGATTTATTTACTTAGGCATCGTTTTCTTAATCTAAATCTTTTATATTTATCAAGGGCCCGTTTTTGGGGCTCTCCCATTTTAGCTATATACTTAGCCTCCACATCACCTTTTAATATTTTATTTATTATATTGCACCAATTATGCACTTGTAATCGAATTAAAACTTGTATAAACAAATTCTTTACTTCATTATTATGTTTAGAGCACCCTAACCAAGAAAACCTCATTGTGCTCAATATTTTTCTCACCAAGTTGCTTTTGATATTATTTTTATAGCAATTATCATTTAAATAATTATGCACTAATTGAGCTACGTCCCTGTATAAGATTAAAAGTCTTTCAGTAGGATATGATAAATTATTATTTTTCAAAGTTTTGTATTCCCTAAATTGTATTTAAGTGTGAACTTTTTCTACCGAGCTACTTGTGTACGTTTTCAAGCATGAGTTGCACCTTATGGACTTTGATATTTTTCTGCATATGTACCCAGCAGTGTAAGCTGAGCAATGCACTTTAATTTTTTCCATCACCACCTGATCGACTGTTAATTTTTCCCTTGGGTAATCTTGTGAAGAGGATGGAGGTGAACTTGTGTAATTTTCCTTATTTTCGTTATCAGTTTTAAAAAGAAAACCGACATCTAATATGGTTTCCCCATTATCCTCTTCACAATTTGAAAATTTTGAATGAGGACTAAGCACATTAGACAACATTAATGATTTGAATGCATATATAAATGTGTTTGCATCTGGATTAATATTTCTGTAATTGAGGGCCCTTATACGACCGAAAAAATTTTCAAGTGGATCTTGATTTATAAGCCTGGGATAAAAATAGTCCACACTATATTTGTCAAATAATAATTTAGATATTCTAATAAAACTTTCAAGACTTGTAATCCAGCCTTGCAGGGATGGCACTCGTACGAGTCTAGGTTTTCCTGATTGTGCTGCAAGTTTACTACATTTGTCTAGAAAATGTATATTTTTAATCTTTTGAATAGCTTCTGCCCAGAATAAATGATGTGGTGTATTTTTCTTCACAGCTCGTCTTAGTTTCCCTCTTTTTGAACCACCAGGATAGCCATTGACACTATCAAACAAAGTGTCGAAAAATTCAACAACTTCTGCTGTTGTGCCCATGGTGTTTTCTGATTCATTATTCCGTAGATTATCTGAAAATGATATTGGGTATATTTATATTTATATCAACATCACATGATAATTTAATACTAGGTGCTTTTATATTTATCATTAGGATGATGTAGTAGTACCTATATTCAGTCTATTTTCGTATTGAAATTATAAACATTTTTACAATTAACGTTAATCATTTAAAAACAAATTGTTAAAAGGCCAAATACCTAATTAATACTATGAAAATACAAATGCTCAGGATGTATGTTAGAAGATGCACTATACTTATAATAAAACTGTAATAGGTCCAATTCTGTACATTGAAGATATTTTGAAAATTATATTTGGAGGGCATTCTATAACCGATACTGAGGCCGAAAATGTAATTTTTTTAATTTTTGTCTGTCTGTCGGTCTGTCTGTCTGTCTGTATCACGGCTGCGCATCACGCCGAAACTACTGAATGGATTCAAATGAAACTTGGCATGATTTGAGATCTTACTACGAGGTAGGACATAGGATACTTTTTATCCCGTAATCTAGCACGGTTCTTTTGGGAGAGGGGATTAAAGTCAAAATGGGTACTTGGTTATACGCTTGGTCCGATTTTATCAATTTTTCTTTATAATAATATAATAAATATTAGTAAGGGAACACTCATAGAGAGTTGTTATCAAGGTATTGTAATCGATCGGGTTAAGCAACGTTAGGTAAGGTCATTAAATAGATGGGTGACCGTTTAACGCCATTTGAACAAAACGGGTCCGTGCTTCGGAGAGCAAGTAAAAAGTGGGTCCCAGTTTTTAACCGACTATAAAAAAGGAAGTTATGTATTCGATGCGAAGGTCTGTTATTAAAAGTTTAGTTAACGTAAAAATAGCGCAGGCGGAGCTGCGTGGGTCAGCTAGTTATTTAAATAAAGTTATATTTAAACATGATACTTTTAAAAACGCATACTCACTAAGTGCATTAGTGTATTTCAGCATTGCAGCAGTTCGGTTGCTTAGTACTTGAGCAGCAACACTGACTTTCATTTTTTTTACTTTCTTGGGATCTACATGGTGGGCTGTCAATTTCGGCAAGGCTCTTGTGTGCCCTAATTTACTATCAATATCATAAATATATTCAATATCTTTCCATTTTGCAGTGCTTCCATTCCAAATGATATCTTTGGTTAAAAAATTATTTCTTAACCCTTTCAGAAGATGTGGTGGGTCATAAAATAAACTTAAATCATGTCCAGCAATATTAATTGATCCATCTGAAAAAAAAAGTTTACTTAATACTGTTATTATAAAAAAGCTTTGTTCTAAAGTAATTAAAAACTCGGGGCCCGTTGGCTCGAATCGTATCAACAAAAAACCGTGCAAAAAAAATAGGCCCGCGCTCCAAAGGGTTAAAACCATAATTTACTAACCATCATGAACACCTTTTAGATTCCTTAAATGAATGGTATCTTCTCTAAATTGCCTCATTGCTGTACGAAATGTGGACCCTTGGTCACAAACAAGACCCAAGGGAATTAACCCAGTTAGAGCTACTTGTGATACTATTTGTTTTAATATATTTTGTAGCTCAGCTGATGGGACTGTGCCTTCACAGAAATAATATGCAATGCTCTGTCGCCAAGGAGAACATATTCCCCTAATCATAAAAACCAAAGCATGGTCGCAATAACGCATTTTTCTTTCTCCAGCTACGTCCACAAATCCGTGAATTTTTTCTTTCTTTTCATTAAAAGTTAAATGAGGAGTCAATGCAACCTCATCAAATACTATAGTGCACAGTTTTTGTTGCACATCCCAATTTTTGCAACTGTGAGCAATATAGTCAAATATTTTATGATTTAATCCTGGTTCCATTGAAACCTTTTCAGATAAGCGCAGCAAAGTCCTCTTGTTAGGTAAGGCAAACATTTTTTCTAATAATTTATATCCTTTGGGACTTTGTTTCATGAGGAGCAATGCCATTAATTTTTCTTCAACAGTAAACCTTCTGGCCATTTTAGGTTTACCCACTTGTTTACACTGCATTAACAAAAATGTTTTTGCTTGTTTATTTAATAAACTAAATTTGTCCAACAGTTCACTCTTATTTAATAGAGTTTGTGCTTCAGTTAGCCTTTGTGAGGCTGAGTCATGCAAACTATCTGCTGTTATATTTAAAACTTGTTTTATAAACTTCCTTTTCTTTGATCCAAGCCTCTTAATTGAGGGACCTGAAAAGAAATATAAACCTTGTTAAAGTCATAACACTCATTATAAAGATAAACACAAAACCAACATTAGGATAAGAAATAGGAGAGGTTGATCCTTTTGCTTTTCTTATTTTGGGAAAAAGAGCTGGTTTTTACTCAGTATCACTGATTAATTTTCTAAAATTGTGTATAAGGCTACATTTATCACACCTACATAGTCTTCGTGGCGCAGCTGCAAACCAGAGATTCTGAATTAAAATTGTGTTGTTGTTCCTTACAGGCTATGACAAAGTAGGCCAACCAACTGATTGTCTGGAAAGTAAGATGATCTACGCATTGGATGGGCATATAAAGTCTGCCTGCACTTGATCTCTGCCCAGTGGTGTCGGTCTTCCATTCCATCGGATTGTGAGAGTAAAAGAACAGAGTGCACTTATGCATTATAATATCTCCAATATAGTTGACTGATCTTGTGAAATTTTTGCTGCCGTGGTTGTATAAGCCAGGAGGACATATTTTTTGTTATCATAACTACCTTTTTGCTCTTGAGATTGAGATTGTTCTGTTCTTTGCATGGTGTCAGGCATTATTTCTATATTAACCCCTATGCCTGAACATGAAGGCTGTTCCAATATTACATCTGAAACATATAATTATGGTATATTATTCTGAATTAATAGATGGGCCCATGGGGCTAGTGGTTAGACACCCTGGCTACTATCCACGCAATAGGTGATGGGTTCAATTCCTACCATGTGTCTGGGTGTTATTTATCTATATTTTATCACCTGCATGGGGAGACTGGTCCCACTACTATCGCTGATGCTGATCCAATTGTAACAACACAAACACTGTTTAAAAATGACAAGCCCACTGAGTTTCTTGCCGGATCATCTCAGTTGAGGCTGCGTTGTGATCCGGTGGTAGCTTTTAAAAGAAATTGACCATTCAAAAGTGCTAGCGTTAAGCCTATTTACAATAAAAAAAAAGAATTTGAGTGTGATGGGTTTTGTTACTTTGACTTGTCCTGTCATGACAAAATTCATAGGGAATCACTATAATGGTTTACTCATTCTAATAATAAAAACAAAATCTTCCATTATTTTTAGTTGGGTAAAATACACACCTGCCTCTGCAGTCACTAATGATGATTCTATAGCAATACTCTCATCTTGTTTTTTGGAGTAATTATGCTCCAAACTATTTGTTTCTAAAAAAAAATATACATATTAACATCAAGAAATACAATAACACAATTAGTACATAAGTGTATCAGTATTTTGTGCTGTTCACACATATGTTTACCTCTACCTGGCATAAGGCAGGCAATCATTTAGCCTAACTATTAGATATTATAGTAACCAATTAGGGATTTAATATACACACCAAACTTTAATATTGCTGGCTCAGGTCCAATAACATCCTCCTCATCTTGCTCTTTGGTGTAATTGTGTTCAATTTTGACATTCCATTCTGAAACATTGTATTTTTATTTTTAGAGCTAAAGAACCTGAATGATTTCTTTTTTTTTTCTACTGGGACAACCCAAACACATTCATCAGATCCCAAACTAGGCAGAGTCAGTACTATGACAACCAACAAACTGATATAAATATTTATATAGATAAAGATAAGGTTTAGACACAAGGTGAGAATCGAACCCACAGCCTATTGGGTGGTGGCCGGTTGTCTAACTACTGGACAATGGTCCCATAAATTTCTTATGTATAATGTTCAGCTGCTCTGTTACAGAACGCTTATGAATGCTGTATGTTTCTATCAGCTGTACATGAACATTATACATAAGAACATAATGGGACCATTGTCTAGTATGTATTTACACTGGAGTTTGAAGATTATTGTAAATGTAAGTTATTTGTTACTACATATTTATTTATTTGTAGTTCAAACACATACACTTGCAATGGGAACGCTGATAGCTACTATAGTATTATAAGAATACTGTATTATATATTATAGTGTAGTATATTAGCGAGAAGCCGGACGGAGGCATAAAACCGAACCGCATAAAACCAGAGGAAGCAGGTTTAATTTCTGTAGGGAGCAACCAATTTGTTTTAGTTATTCCTTACTGGCTAGGGCCGATCCACTGATTGTCTGAAAAGTAAGATGATCCATACGTTGGATTGGCATATAAAATAGATCCTGCGCCTGCAGTTGGTCTTTTATCCCACCGAATTGTGAGTAAAGGACAAGAGTGGACCTGTGCCTGCACAAGCATTTGTGCAGTATAATATCTACTGCATAGATGTTTAATAATGTTAAAAAAATAGACCACGATGGTTTAATACGATCTGGGAAACATTAAGTATTCACAATAATATAGTTAAATAATAACTCACCTGATGTACTAAGAGGTGCACCGTGGGCTATTTCTTTACTGGTAAGCAGATAAGGGTAGGAAAACCGAAGTCTTCGGCCTTCACCGTCGAACTGATTACTATCAAAATGTTTTTCACACACACGTTTTCTTAGTAGCTGTTCTTTAGTAAGTCCAATGAGGAGGGAGTTTGTGGGCACTAGGTAAGATAGCCAAACATTGCGAAGCTTATCGTTCTTGGGTAAACAAAAAAGCCGGTGGCTTTTACTTGTTGCATTGCAACCACCAACGCAACATTTATATTGGGTTCCCATGACGAAAGTAACACTATCACCTGCACAATCGGTAAATAACGGAGGAGAATTTGCGTCTCAAGGATCTCAACTCGGCAAAATGCAAGGAAATTCACAAGAAACAAACAAAACGCTCAACTCTGCTATAACACAATGACAAGTCGATAAAGTATGGATGGTATGGCGGACTCAGAGCCGGACCGCGCTTGGCCACGTGACCAAAATGGCGTCCAAGATGGCTGTTCTTATTGCGACATTAGCGCCAAAACGGAACATTTGGAACTAATGCTGTCACTGGCCTGATTCTAGGTACAACTACACAAAGAATTTGCATGTGCGTGTGGTGTGAGGGCCCGTTTGTTAAAACATTTTGAAAATGGGCTTAGGATTTAGTGAACATTCCCAAAGAATTGTGAAAGCTGAAATCAGATTTTGTGAAAATCAAATAAACGAGATATAGCCTGTAAAGTTGGGCCCTCGGTTCTCACATTGAGGATTGAGGGCCCAACTGTACCGGATAAACTATGTACACTACAGATAAAGTCTTTACGCCAAAATCTAAGCTGTTGCGAAACAAAATTTGTGAAAACAAGATATTCTCGCTAAATACTGTCCTACTTTGTATATCTTCGTTCAAAATGGGCCCTCAATCCTCACACTTGTAAAAGTTTATTATGCAATTAAAATGAAACCATTAACTTACAGGTACTGTTTGAAATCCTATAAGCTACTAAATAATTTGTGAAAATTTGTGAAAGCAAGAACAGATCACCACTTCTTCTTGTTTGAAACATATGACCTTTATAAAATTCGGGCCCTCAGTCCTCCATTCTTTTTGTTTCCGTGTTATATCTCGTATTGTATGAAATGTAAAACGAATACAAAATTGTCTGTTTTTGTGAAAAAAATTGTGCAATAAAATTGATACCAGAAAGAAATGAATGGTATCTTCTCTAAATTGCCTCATTGCTGTACGAAATGTGGACCCTTGGTCACAAACAAGACCCAAGGGAATTAACCCAGTTAGAGCTACTTGTGATACTATTTGTTTTAATATATTTTGTAGCTCAGCTGATGGGACTGTGCCTTCACAGAAATAATATGCAATGCTCTGTCGCCAAGGAGAACATATTCCCCTAATCATAAAAACCAAAGCATGGTCGCAATAACGCATTTTTCTTTCTCCAGCTACGTCCACAAATCCGTGAATTTTTTCTTTCTTTTCATTAAAAGTTAAATGAGGAGTCAATGCAACCTCATCAAATACTATAGTGCACAGTTTTTGTTGCACATCCCAATTTTTGCAACTGTGAGCAATATAGTCAAATATTTTATGATTTAATCCTGGTTCCATTGAAACCTTTTCAGATAAGCGCAGCAAAGTCCTCTTGTTAGGTAAGGCAAACATTTTTTCTAATAATTTATATCCTTTGGGACTTTGTTTCATGAGGAGCAATGCCATTAATTTTTCTTCAACAGTAAACCTTCTGGCCATTTTAGGTTTACCCACTTGTTTACACTGCATTAACAAAAATGTTTTTGCTTGTTTATTTAATAAACTAAATTTGTCCAACAGTTCACTCTTATTTAATAGAGTTTGTGCTTCAGTTAGCCTTTGTGAGGCTGAGTCATGCAAACTATCTGCTGTTATATTTAAAACTTGTTTTATAAACTTCCTTTTCTTTGATCCAAGCCTCTTAATTGAGGGACCTGAAAAGAAATATAAACCTTGTTAAAGTCATAACACTCATTATAAAGATAAACACAAAACCAACATTAGGATAAGAAATAGGAGAGGTTGATCCTTTTGCTTTTCTTATTTTGGGAAAAAGAGCTGGTTTTTACTCAGTATCACTGATTAATTTTCTAAAATTGTGTATAAGGCTACATTTATCACACCTACATAGTCTTCGTGGCGCAGCTGCAAACCAGAGATTCTGAATTAAAATTGTGTTGTTGTTCCTTACAGGCTATGACAAAGTAGGCCAACCAACTGATTGTCTGGAAAGTAAGATGATCTACGCATTGGATGGGCATATAAAGTCTGCCTGCACTTGATCTCTGCCCAGTGGTGTCGGTCTTCCATTCCATCGGATTGTGAGAGTAAAAGAACAGAGTGCACTTATGCATTATAATATCTCCAATATAGTTGACTGATCTTGTGAAATTTTTGCTGCCGTGGTTGTATAAGCCAGGAGGACATATTTTTTGTTATCATAACTACCTTTTTGCTCTTGAGATTGAGATTGTTCTGTTCTTTGCATGGTGTCAGGCATTATTTCTATATTAACCCCTATGCCTGAACATGAAGGCTGTTCCAATATTACATCTGAAACATATAATTATGGTATATTATTCTGAATTAATAGATGGGCCCATGGGGCTAGTGGTTAGACACCCTGGCTACTATCCACGCAATAGGTGATGGGTTCAATTCCTACCATGTGTCTGGGTGTTATTTATCTATATTTTATCACCTGCATGGGGAGACTGGTCCCACTACTATCGCTGATGCTGATCCAATTGTAACAACACAAACACTGTTTAAAAATGACAAGCCCACTGAGTTTCTTGCCGGATCATCTCAGTTGAGGCTGCGTTGTGATCCGGTGGTAGCTTTTAAAAGAAATTGACCATTCAAAAGTGCTAGCGTTAAGCCTATTTACAATAAAAAAAAAGAATTTGAGTGTGATGGGTTTTGTTACTTTGACTTGTCCTGTCATGACAAAATTCATAGGGAATCACTATAATGGTTTACTCATTCTAATAATAAAAACAAAATCTTCCATTATTTTTAGTTGGGTAAAATACACACCTGCCTCTGCAGTCACTAATGATGATTCTATAGCAATACTCTCATCTTGTTTTTTGGAGTAATTATGCTCCAAACTATTTGTTTCTAAAAAAAAATATACATATTAACATCAAGAAATACAATAACACAATTAGTACATAAGTGTATCAGTATTTTGTGCTGTTCACACATATGTTTACCTCTACCTGGCATAAGGCAGGCAATCATTTAGCCTAACTATTAGATATTATAGTAACCAATTAGGGATTTAATATACACACCAAACTTTAATATTGCTGGCTCAGGTCCAATAACATCCTCCTCATCTTGCTCTTTGGTGTAATTGTGTTCAATTTTGACATTCCATTCTGAAACATTGTATTTTTATTTTTAGAGCTAAAGAACCTGAATGATTTCTTTTTTTTTTCTACTGGGACAACCCAAACACATTCATCAGATCCCAAACTAGGCAGAGTCAGTACTATGACAACCAACAAACTGATATAAATATTTATATAGATAAAGATAAGGTTTAGACACAAGGTGAGAATCGAACCCACAGCCTATTGGGTGGTGGCCGGTTGTCTAACTACTGGACAATGGTCCCATAAATTTCTTATGTATAATGTTCAGCTGCTCTGTTACAGAACGCTTATGAATGCTGTATGTTTCTATCAGCTGTACATGAACATTATACATAAGAACATAATGGGACCATTGTCTAGTATGTATTTACACTGGAGTTTGAAGATTATTGTAAATGTAAGTTATTTGTTACTACATATTTATTTATTTGTAGTTCAAACACATACACTTGCAATGGGAACGCTGATAGCTACTATAGTATTATAAGAATACTGTATTATATATTATAGTGTAGTATATTAGCGAGAAGCCGGACGGAGGCATAAAACCGAACCGCATAAAACCAGAGGAAGCAGGTTTAATTTCTGTAGGGAGCAACCAATTTGTTTTAGTTATTCCTTACTGGCTAGGGCCGATCCACTGATTGTCTGAAAAGTAAGATGATCCATACGTTGGATTGGCATATAAAATAGATCCTGCGCCTGCAGTTGGTCTTTTATCCCACCGAATTGTGAGTAAAGGACAAGAGTGGACCTGTGCCTGCACAAGCATTTGTGCAGTATAATATCTACTGCATAGATGTTTAATAATGTTAAAAAAATAGACCACGATGGTTTAATACGATCTGGGAAACATTAAGTATTCACAATAATATAGTTAAATAATAACTCACCTGATGTACTAAGAGGTGCACCGTGGGCTATTTCTTTACTGGTAAGCAGATAAGGGTAGGAAAACCGAAGTCTTCGGCCTTCACCGTCGAACTGATTACTATCAAAATGTTTTTCACACACACGTTTTCTTAGTAGCTGTTCTTTAGTAAGTCCAATGAGGAGGGAGTTTGTGGGCACTAGGTAAGATAGCCAAACATTGCGAAGCTTATCGTTCTTGGGTAAACAAAAAAGCCGGTGGCTTTTACTTGTTGCATTGCAACCACCAACGCAACATTTATATTGGGTTCCCATGACGAAAGTAACACTATCACCTGCACAATCGGTAAATAACGGAGGAGAATTTGCGTCTCAAGGATCTCAACTCGGCAAAATGCAAGGAAATTCACAAGAAACAAACAAAACGCTCAACTCTGCTATAACACAATGACAAGTCGATAAAGTATGGATGGTATGGCGGACTCAGAGCCGGACCGCGCTTGGCCACGTGACCAAAATGGCGTCCAAGATGGCTGTTCTTATTGCGACATTAGCGCCAAAACGGAACATTTGGAACTAATGCTGTCACTGGCCTGATTCTAGGTACAACTACACAAAGAATTTGCATGTGCGTGTGGTGTGAGGGCCCGTTTGTTAAAACATTTTGAAAATGGGCTTAGGATTTAGTGAACATTCCCAAAGAATTGTGAAAGCTGAAATCAGATTTTGTGAAAATCAAATAAACGAGATATAGCCTGTAAAGTTGGGCCCTCGGTTCTCACATTGAGGATTGAGGGCCCAACTGTACCGGATAAACTATGTACACTACAGATAAAGTCTTTACGCCAAAATCTAAGCTGTTGCGAAACAAAATTTGTGAAAACAAGATATTCTCGCTAAATACTGTCCTACTTTGTATATCTTCGTTCAAAATGGGCCCTCAATCCTCACACTTGTAAAAGTTTATTATGCAATTAAAATGAAACCATTAACTTACAGGTACTGTTTGAAATCCTATAAGCTACTAAATAATTTGTGAAAATTTGTGAAAGCAAGAACAGATCACCACTTCTTCTTGTTTGAAACATATGACCTTTATAAAATTCGGGCCCTCAGTCCTCCATTCTTTTTGTTTCCGTGTTATATCTCGTATTGTATGAAATGTAAAACGAATACAAAATTGTCTGTTTTTGTGAAAAAAATTGTGCAATAAAATTGATACCAGAAAGAAAGTAAAAGACACTTTACTATATAAAAAAACCAAATTTTAATTTTGTTCTCTGACTTAGAAAATAGGGTGACCACATTTTTTAAATATTATAATTTTTTCACCATAAAATAGAGGACATAAGTAAGTACCTATCTAATGTTGTCTTTTACTTACGCGAATATTACACATTGAAATCAAACTACTTTTACGGATTATATCGCGGTTTATTTAAAGCGCGCAATAAAAACTCGCGTTAAAGAACACATAGCTGATGTGAAACACCGACGCTGTACGAAGTCTGCAGTATGTGAATACGTTCAGGATCGCACCCACCATTATATAAGATTTGATAATCCTCAAATCCTCGCAAAAGAACACCGATTCCTACGTAGGGTGATTCGTGAGGCTATTGAAATCAAAAAAACATCCTAATTT
Organism: Furcula furcula; assembly: GCA_911728495.1. NCBI lineage: Eukaryota > Metazoa > Arthropoda > Insecta > Lepidoptera > Notodontidae > Furcula > Furcula furcula. Next base: position 16,841,208 of record OU452249.1, on the reverse strand, counting down.
CAATAGAGAAGATGGTTGGGTGTTACCACCGGCTTGGGATCCTGTGATAAATATAACTAAATCCAATAATAATCGATATAAATCGATTATATTTTGTTGACTAATAAATCCCAAGAATCTACAAAAAGTGACGTTTGACATGCTTCTTCTTTTTTCTCTTGTTTTCTATGTGTTTATTTTCTTTTTTACGAATTTCGTGTTATGTCAATTTCTTTAGTACAGTTATAATATTAGTTTAAGCATGATATAGGTTATAGCGTCGTGACGGCACCGATTGGCTCCAACGGAAGACCAGCGTTAGTTGTTTACAACCAGCTTTATGCTGAGTTGGAGCCATTTTGTGACGCACATACATACTAAGAGTGTTATTGTAATATTTATTATATACTTATAATGTTTGATATGTGTGTTGAAACTTCTTCTTCTTCAATATCAAGCAAAGCACTGCACGGCCTCAAGATACTGTAAGCTCTTACTGCGTAGATTGGACCAACAATAATAACTAAGAAGATCTGAGGGTAAACCGGCATAATTGTTGACATAAGGACGTTCAACATCTCAGTCCTCCCGTGACCATGGGTGCTGCAAAGCATTCGAAACGTCGGAATAGTAAAATCTAAAATAAACCGCGATATAATCCGTAAAAGTAGTTTGATTTCAAAGTACCTATCTAAAAAGTGCGCTCTTTTTTCACACAGATATTGGCTTTATTATTGTATTGATATTGTACGTTTTTGGTTTCGACGTTTTCGTTCTGGAAATTTCGACCTTCAGAACCAACCCCGTGAACGGCCGGAGACCAAAGTGGAAAATGAAGAATTAAAGGCTATTGTGGAAGCTCGATCCATCACAGAACACTTCAGAGATAGCTGTAGGCTTCGGGTTAAGCGATAAAAATGTCCACTTGAAGCAAATCGGGAAAGTAAAAATACTTGTACGATGGGTACCTCATGAATTGAATGAATCGAACTTGCAAACACGCGTTGACTGCTGTGTTACTTTGCTCAACCGACACAATAATGAAGGGATTTTAAATTGAATCATTACTTGTGATGAGAAGTGGATACTGTACGATAATCAGAAGTGCTCGTCGCAATGGCTGAACCCTGGAGACCCAGCCAAATCCTGCCCTAAACGAAAATTGACTCAGAAAAAGTTACTTGTGAGTTAGTTTCATTTCAATGTGTAATATTCGCGTAAGTATCAGAAATCATTACTTGTGAGTGTTTGGTGGACAAGCGCCGGTGTCGTTCGCTTTCTTAAATCTGGTCAAACGATTACGGCAGATATTTATTAGCAGATATCTATTCTCAGCAACTGCAAACTATGAAGGAAGAACTAGTTGCTAAATAACCGAGATTGGTCAATGGCTCTAGGCCACTGCTGCTTCACGTCAACACAAGACCACACACTGCACTACAAATCACCACTAAGTTAGATGAGCTACAATTGGAATGTCTACGACATTCACCGTACTCCCCGGACCTTGCTCCAACAGATTACCATTTTTTCCGGAATTTGGACAACTTCTTACAAGGGAAAAAATCATCTCCGATGCGGCAGTCCAAACCGCCTTCAAAGGGTTTATTGATTCTCGCCCCCATGGTTTTTTTAAGTAAAGGGATCAATGAACTACCTATGAGATGGCAAAAGTGCATAGATAACAACGGTGCATACTTTGATTAATTAAATATATATAAGAAAAAATACTTTATATTCCTCCCGTACAAAACGCCAATTTCATATGTAAGGACAAATACATAGGTGGAATTGAATTTAAAAAATCTTAGAGTGACTGGTTAAGATGACCACCGTTATAAGATAGATCATTCATGTTTTGATTTATAGTAAATAAAATGTAATAAATTACATGGGAAAAAAATATTGTCACCCTAACCTTAAATACTATCAAAAAACTGTCGTTTTCGGTATTAATAAGATTTATAGTTTTATCGTAATTCTTATTAGTAACAAATATCACCAATTTGTTGCTCAATTTTTTTCACAAAAACAGACAATTTTGTAATCGTCTTAGTTTCATACAGTAAAAGTTATAAAACGAAAACATAAAAAATGGAGGACTGAGGGCCCGAATTTTATAAAGGTCATAAGTTTCAAACAACAAGAAGTGGTGATCTGTTTTTGCTTTCACAAATTTTCACAAATTATTTAGTAGCTTACAGGTCTTCAAACAGTACCTGTAAGATTATGGTTTCATTTTATTTGCGTAGTAAACTTTTACAAGTGTGAGGATTGAGGGCCCATTTTGAACGAAGATATACAAAGTAGGACAGTATTTAGCGAGAATATCTTGTTTTCACAAATTTTGTTTCGCAACAGCTTAGATTTTGGCGTAAAGACTTTATCTGTAGTGTACATAGTTTATCCGGTAAAGGTGGGCCCTCAATCCTCTATGTGAGAACCGAGGGCCCAACTTTACAGGCTATATCTCGCTTATTTGATTTTCACAAAATTTGATTCCAACTTTCACAATTCTTTGGGAATATTCACTAAATCATAAGCCCATTTTCAAAATGTTTTAACAAACGGGCCCTCACACCACACGCACATGAATTTGCAACTATTGTACATGCTACATGACCATTCTATTCGTCTAGCTGCTCAAAACCCTCGATACAAGATAATCGAAAACAAAGGTGTCAAATTAGTGTCACTGTCATATGATGATTGTCATTGTGACATTTTTTAAAACTTGTTTACGTTCTTCCCCCTCCCTCTCCCTTCACTTTTGCCGGTTCTTCTAAAAGTGTTAGCGTTCGATTTGTTATTTTTATTTCATTTATAAAACTGCTTCGCTATGCGACCTAAAACAGGCATAACACGGTTTCATAACTGTCTCATCCTTCGTAACAATAAAATAATTAGAGAAGATCTGTGGATACGACATGGGAAAATCGAGAATCCTGAACAAGTATTTTATGTGGAACAACTTCAAGCAGATGTAACTGTAAATTGCGAGGGCCTGCTGATTGCACCAGGGTTCATTGACATACAGATAAACGGTATGTGTTTATATTCTTGCCATTTTTATTATTCTAAGTAAACAAAGGGTTAGTTACTAGTAAACTTATATAAAATGCTGTAAAAACATAAATATATTTAAAAGTTTGTTTTTGTTGCCAAAGAACTTGTTTTTTTTATTACATATTTGAAAGCTAAATGTTTACTTTTAATTTATTGAAAATAAATAGGTATTCATACATATTAATTAATACAACAAATTATATCTATGTACTTATAAAGTGTATTAGCGAAAATGTAATATTTTCAAAATCTCTACCAATATTAAAATAGAATACTCTGCATATACATCAAATATACATTTTACTACATTATTTTTAAGGTGGTTGGGGAGTCGACTTCTCTTATGATTGTGAAAATGTTGATAAAGGCCTAAAGAAAGTGGCCAAAGAGCTACTTACTCATGGAGTCACTTCATTCTGTCCAACTATGGTCACATCGGAAGTTGAGAAGTATCACAAAATACTTCCACAAATAAAGAAGACTCAAGGCAGTAAAGATGGAGCTACAGTACTAGGTGTGCATCTGGAAGGGCCTTTTATAAGTTTAGCCAAAAAAGGAGCCCATATGGAAGAATATATTAAAACTCCTGATAAGGTTTGTCATCACTTTTATTTTAATTCTTAAAACAATATGATCAAAATTCATCATCATCACCAGCTGGAAGATGTCGTGAACATAGGCCTCCCCGTTCGAATGCCACAATGTACAACAATTAGCTATTTGCATCCACCGGCTGCCTACAATGTGCAGAATGTTGTCAGTCTACCTAGTGGGAGGCTCACCTACGCTCCATCTTCTGGTTCATGGTTGCCACTCAAAAACCTTAATTCCCCATCGGTTATGGGTTCTTCGAGCGATGTGGCCTGCTCATTGCCACTTCAACTTGCATATTCTGAGAGAGCATAATATAGTAACATTTTATCAATATTTCCTGATTTTAACTCTCAAGATTAGTTTGATTTTTATTTGATATTTTTTTGGCATAATAAGATCTGCTAAGCTGCATAATTTATATGGACATTATTTTCTGCTTTCTTGCATGTACCTCAAAATCAGGATACTTAAATCATTTAACAGCCTCTTAGTAATTAAAGTTGGTGGTAGTCATGTGAAATAAAAACTACAATTTAATTTTATTACATTTCGTCTTGTGCATACTAGTAATATTGATATTTTATTCTATTCCTATTCATTTCAAACTTTAATGTATTGCAAATTTCATATAGGTAATTGTAGTTACAAAAAAAAATGTCTTATGAAGAGATAGAAAATCACATCATTAAATATCAAACAAGATAACACAACAGTTATATTTTCCATCTAGGAATATATAAACATGAGGCAATGTACTTGTATATTGTATTATCAATTGTAAACTCTTATCGTTGACATACTTTCTGCATGTAGGAAAACATATATTAGTTACCTATTGAACTTTTTATATGTTGGTGAACTTTTATCATTTCTATTACAGTAAATAATTTCTCCAATTATTTTATAAATATCTATATGTTGACTCAGTTTGTATTTCAAATTTTAATATTTAATAATAATATTGTATAGCACCTCTAAATATTATAAAATTATTGCACTACTTTACACTTCAAGTTTGTAACTGGGTATAATAATAACCTCAACCACAAACCTTGAAATAAAAATATTGTGGTTATTTATCAGTAACTACTATTTAGTTCACAATAGTATTTGATTTATGTAGATACAAAATACCATATACTTACTTTATTTAGTAATTTTTTTTTTGTAAATACATACTTAAATAGAAAAATAACAGCTAGACACAGGGGGGAATCGAACCCATGACTTATCGAGTAATAACCAGGGTGTCCTGCCCATAGACCAACAGGCCCATCAATACACAGAATTTGTACCATTATTACAACAAACAATGGTTACCTGTTTAATATTGTTTTCTCTCTTTCCCTCTCTCCCTCTCTCACACACGCTTATTGTCTTTGGGTCTTAGGTACAGTACACGACATCGACAGGATATGGCAATCGGGGTATAAGTTGTGGTTGAGACGCGGGGGAGGGGACACCCCTCATACCCGCACATCGCCTACGCCACTTTACGCGGGCGATGTGTGCGGGGTGCCGACCTGTCGCGTACTATACAGTAGATATTTAAATATTACTTTCCAATCATTACTTAGGTACTATTGTTTCCGAAGTATGAATTGTATGTGAGCTTTTGAATTCTCATAAGTTTTTAATTGTACAATTTGTCATTTATAATCTTTCAGGGAATTGAAACAATAAAAGAAGTTTACGGCTCGCTAGATAATGTCATTATTATAACTATCGCACCTGAACTACCGGGTGCTACAGAGGCCATACAAGACCTCACTGCCCTTGGCATCAAAGTGGCCCTCGGCCATTCAGTTGCTAGTCTAGCAGAGGGAGAGAAGGCAGTTGAGCGTGGAGCTAATTTAATCACACACTTATTCAATGCTATGCTTCCGGTAAGTATTTTATTTATTCATAGACTAGCTGACCCGCGCAGAGCTTCTCCCGCGCATTTTCCGACACTTCCATCAATTATCATTATACATCTTTCAATCAATTTACACAAAACCTTGACAAATTATATAGGTACTTATACAGTATAGTATGTAACAATAACCCTGTTGGATCACACATATAGTTATATTGATTCAAGTTCAAAAATATTTATTTCTAATAGGCTTGAAGCTAGCACTTTTGAATAGTCAATTTTTTTAAAAGCTACCACCGGATCACAACGCGTCCTCAACTGAGAAGATCCGGCAAGAAACTCAGCGGGCTTGTCATTTTTTCCCGTTTTTTTAAACAGTGTTTGTCTTGTTACAATTGGACCAGCATCAGCGATAGTGTGTCCTGCCGTTCGAAAGATAAAATAAGAGAGAAAAGAAAAAAAAATAGGACGAAATTACAACAAACTAAGAGGCCAAAGGGAGTCGTAGTAGTCGGACCAGTCCCCCAAGCAACACCCGCGCACGAGTTGACTCTAGCAACAGCCATCCCTCTCCTCAACCATATTAGAGGGAAGGGGGTGACTCACGAAGCCGCCACAAGCAAAAACTTTGCGAGACACCAAATAATAATCAACCAGTGATCCAACATTATTTTTTATATACTGTGTATCTAAACCTTCTTCATGAATCATCCTATCATTGACGAAAACCGCATGAAAATCCGTTAATTAGTTTTTGAGTTTTTCGCGAACAGGCAGACGCGGTGGAAGACTTTGTTTTATATATTGTGTAGTGATAGTGATTTTATTGCCATTTATATAGTTACAAAGTGACCTATTTATGACTTTAGCTTAAGTACCGAAAAGTGTTGGAATAATTTAACATTGATAATAATGTGTGGTTATAAGATTAAATGAATAAGCTTATTCACTAATGACTATTTCGTGCAATAAATTCGGCATTGGATCAGTCATCATCATCATCATCACCAGCCGGAAGACGTCCACTGCTGAACATAGGCCTCCCCCTTAGACCGCCACAATGAACGACAATTGGCGACTTGCATCCACCGGTTACCTGCGACGCGCACAATGTCGTCTGTCCACCTAGTGGGAGGCCTGCCTACGCTGCGTCTTCCGGTTCGTGGTCGCCACTCGAGAACCTTTCTTCCCCAACGGTTATCGGTTCTTCGAGCGATGTGGCCTGCCCATTGCCACTTCAACTTGAAGATTCTGAGAGCTATGTCGGTGACGTTGGTTCTTCGGCGAATCTCCTCATTGCGGATTCTGTCGCGCAAAGAAATTAAGCAATATGAATTGGATCAGTAGTTTCAAATAATTATCTTGCACAGTCAAAGAACTACTTCTTCATATCATTAGTCAATGTTAAAAAAGATATTTCTAATTTTTAGTTTCATCACCGTGACCCTGGCTTAGTTGGCTTGCTAGCTTCAACAACAAAAAAGCAAGTGTATTATGGGATTATATCAGATGGAATACATACACATCCAGCCGCCTTGAGGATCGCGAGTAGAACGAATCCTGAAGGTGAGTACTTCTGTTATCGGGTATATAAGTTTATAATCTCTATTTCTCTATATTGGCAGGCCTGCAACCGTAGACAGAATATAACAAGACATCTAGCTAGCGTGCCGCCGATAAGGGCAGAAAATAATCATTCGTACACATAACACACGTTATGGATATTTATTCAAATGCGCCTATTATGTAGTTTAAACGATATTTCATAATGCAATTCAATTTAAAACTCCAAAGGTAGATCGTGAACGAGAAAATTTCATGACCTACTCGAAGAAAACCGCACCGGCGGTGCCCCAGGTGCTGAACACACGCTGAGGGACAAAAAATCATATGCTCTGTTTCTTTCTATCACATATAATATATATATGTGCATTCTTTTCTTGCGCGATTGAGAAAGAAAGTGCCAGCTCTCTATTGGTTTCTTTCTCTCCGTTCAATCCGTTGCAGGCCGTGCGTGCGGTGCGTTCGGCGCGGGCCAATGAACGCGTACCTTTAGTGGCCAACCTGGTGTCAGAGTTGTTCAGACTGACCTTAGGCCTCTGTTTTAGCTAAACGATTGCTGTCTAGATGATCAATCGGGATCGCCTTTTTACGTGCCTTCCGAAGCCCGGGGACGCTTTGTTCAAATAGCACCTAATGGTCACCTATCTATGGGCTTTGCGTGACATTGCTTAACTATCTAATCGTTTGCCGAACAGTGTTTACAATTAGCTATAAGTATGTTTTTATTAGGTTTGGTTCTCGTGAGCGATGCAGTAGCGGCGCAGGGCCTCGCAGACGGGAACTACCGAATAGGACCGCAGCTGGTCACAGTGGAAGGCGGCCGAGCCTACGTCACTGGCACTAAAGTGTTGTGCGGCAGTACCACGGCCCTTGACGAGTGTGTGCTCACCTTCAGGCAATCAATAGGTAATTTTTTTATGTACTCAATACTCTTGACCGATACGGCTGCAGCAACCAATCTGTCAAAGATCGGCCCGTGGGGATCAGAAAACAACTTTGTATGAATTAAAACGAAGCAATGGCATGCCCGTACTAGGGCCGGGCATGTCAAAATTCACGAAATGTGTCCACCATAATTAGCCTCAATTCACACCAAGATGGCAGCGGCGAGGCGCGGACTTTCAGTGCGAAAGAATTTTAAACTTAATCTACAATACGTGAAAGACCAGTATCGCTTGAAAAGCTCAAATAGGCCGCGCGGCTGCGTGCTGCCCCCCGCGGCGCCGCTCCGCGCGCTTTCTGGATCGGAGCTTCCTTGTAGAATGTACGAACTAGACTCAAGGCGCGAGGCGGCGCGCAGCCGCTTCACGCCGCTGCAGGCGCGTCACGCCTTTTCTGGCCACTGCCGGCCGCTGCCGGTCGCTGCCATCTTGGTGTGAATTGAGGCTTATAGTAGGCATTGTTTCATACTAACTATATTTTATTGTCTGATACGTTCTTAGCACGGTAATGGTATGGTCCGGCGTAGTACTTTTACACGTCAAAGTCTAAAGTCAATATCTTTATTATGTATAGGCCCCACGGAGGCACAAAAAATATTTTCACAAACTACCACCGGATCGTAACGCGACCGCTACTATGAAGATCCGGCAAGAAACTCAGCGGGCTTGTCTTTTTTTTTGTTATATATTTTTTTTAAACAATTGTAGTAGTAGCCTTAAAATTCGAAGCTTGCATGAGTTGAGCAGTTCAAACCCAAACTGCTTTATCCTCCAAGTAATCCGAGATTTTATAATAAGCCTTTTTTGGCAATCGGCTTTTTATCAAAGATTTAAATTTCTTCATTGCAAGATCTCGGATATCCTGTGGCACTTTATTATAAAAGCGTATACTTTGGCACATAAACGATTAGCCTGTTCTGTGGAGACGTGTGGCATGTACAAGATCGTGTTTGTTCCGGGTATTAATATTATGTATATCACTATACTTTTTAACAGACGTAACTAGCTGTCCCGTGCAGCTCCGGCCGCGTATATTCCTAATTTTCTACGCAACTGTCTTAATTGTGTTCTGTAAAAGCCTTCTACAATGTATTAGACAAAACGTGGATGAAATGATGACCAAGAGAAATAGGGATTTATTTTTATATGGATAAGAGTTAACTACCCTCTTTTTTCGTTTTACAGAATGTTCGTTAGAGTACGCAATAGAAGCGGCATCGCTACACCCGGCTAGAGCTTTAGGAATTGACAACAGGAAGGGGAAACTTGATTTTGGATTTGACGCAGACTTCGTCATTCTCCATCCGGAAACGCTGAAAGTCAGATCCACTTGGATCGCCGGAGAATGCGTTTATAAATGTGATACTGAAAATTAGTACATTTAGTTATCAAACACTTATATTTTCTATCACTTAACGAAATGTCTCGCTCACTTTATATTCTCCGCCCGCGCAATTTTCTAATTTTCTGCGCAGCTTCCTTATATTTTTTTCCGTAAAAACCTCCTGATTAATGTCAATGTCGAACACAAAAAAAATATTTATCCAATTTGGTACAGTCGTTCAGAAGTTCTGCGCGTACGTACATTTCGACGATTCATTTTTATTTATATAGACTCTTTTAGGTATCGCGGACACGAACGGTGTACCAGTTTTCATTTAAAATCGTTTGAACGACACGTTACGTGCGCTTACCTCGTCCGCACGTATTATAGGCCAGTTCGTGCAAGCCATTATCGTCCTTAAGGTGATACAAAGCTTGTGACCGCGAGACTACATAGTTATTACCAATACAGAACTCATACATTTTTTAATCATCGATTTTGTTGTTCTCAAACACCCATTCACTGGATCGACGCATTTGCAAATATCGTTTCTTAAAAACTATTGTCTTCTAGGCCCAGTAAACTGGTTCTTTTAAAACCGATTTCAGATCGCAATCCCTAACACGAGCGAGTATACGAATTTTATGTTGATTAGGCGGCGCCCTTTATAGGTATAAATTATTATGGTACAATTATTATTGTGATTGTAGTCCTGGTCAGTGTTCATAAAAATGTATAACATGTGATTACCAGTCGATGTAACGACTTTAAACTCTTATGGAAATATATTGTAAAGGCCGATGGCATATTATATTTGTATATAAGACACAATTACAAATATTATTTAAAGTGGACCGGGGCAAGTGTGATATATGTCAATTTTTTTTAGACAAATAATTTATGTACAAAGCATGCCGTTTGGAGTGAAATGCATTTCACCACGAATACTTGTGGAATTTTCAGCCACTTTTCCGTAAAACTTGAATCGTATGGCTTATGTCTGATACTTATCTACTCCCTTATTTTATCACAAAACAATTATGTTTCTAGGCAAAATAGTTACATTTGCCTCGTACGCGGCTTAAGTATAACTAGACATTTTTTTAAGTCTCCGTTATATTATTCGCAAAAAAGATATTTCATATAATTACAGTTAGCCCTTAGTTACACTTGCCTCGGGTCTATATTTTGTTTATTTAATTATTATAATATATAAAAAAATGTACATTGCAACGGATTTTTTTTATATTTTTTATAAATGGGCTTTTTTTTAACTAGGTACATAGCAAAGTTTATTTTTATATTTTCTTAGCCTATCACCTGGTTCTGGCTTGACGTCGATTTCCGATACCCTGTATATTGATACAATACAATACAAATATTCTTTATTGTACACCAAAAGAGAAGATACAGTTTACAGTTCCCCGTGGGGTGTCCGGGTAATAATACCGCCCACCCATCTCCCCCGTTGGTTTTCGTACGACGCAACTAAGGGGAAACAAAAAGACGGGCAGCAGCGTCTTTCTATAGGATTACCTACCTCCTATACAGCGTCCCCAAGACGGAACGGACGGCTGCCAAGCGTCGGGATTATGGCTGCCCCCCCCCCCCCCCCCCTTCTTTTAAGGGGGAGGTTATGATTCAGCAGTGAACGTCTTCTACCTGATAATGATGGAATCGACGACCGTAAGCACCAATTTATGAAATTCAAACCAATAAAATTGGCGGATTTATTGAGTAAATAGGTAAAATTTATTACTGCTGTTGAATTTAACCGATCATGACATTGCATTTGTAATAAAGACGTAAGTATATTTAATGTAAGTTCGATACCAATCTATATGGCTGTTTAATGCCCCATGACGTACTACAACAGAAAATGGCTTAACGCAGAGCAAAAAAATTTGTTAAGTAGGTAATAAGATTGTCATTATTAGGGACCGGATTCATATGTATTTAAAATTCCAAAATATGTACATATTATAATATGGATTAAAAAAACGATAATATGGAATAAAAAGCGAAAATATGGAGTTAAAAATAACCATATGTTTCAGGTATAGGCAGTTCTTTTCAGTATTTGTGTTGTTGCAGTACATGGATCTCATGTTTTGTAACCCTCAATTCAAAAAAGGCATGTTTAAATTTCTACGACTAACGAATGGATGGATGAAAAAATTCAAGGTAGTACGACCTTTGGTCAAAATAACAATTGGTACTGGCTAATAATCTTTCAACATCGCAGTATGTGACTGGCCTCGTTTTGTAGCCTCAGTGGCGCAGTGGGAAACTGCTTGCTTTGCAAACCCGAGGTCGCGGGTTCGAATATGACGGACCGCTACTCGCGAAGGTGATTTTTTAATTATGTATTTATAAGGTGAATACGGGGAAAGTAGTCGGTGAATAGGTGCTGAGGTTACCGCCGATAGCTTACTGTAACGACCCGTGACTGCGGACACGTATACAGAAAAATAAGTATTTTGCTCATTCGCAAATTTTTCCTACCCCTTATGAACATTTTTTTTTTTGTGATTTAGCCCCAACGCTTTTTGTAAGTACTTTGTTTCGTATACATCTATTTTCTACCCTTTTTACAGAAATATATTCATTTTTGTAAAAATATGGACTTATTTTGAAATATGCCAAAATATGGAAAATAAAAATTGCATTTTCTCATTCTAAATGTCATGATTCGTGAAGAAAACAACATACTGAGCAAAAATATTGAAATTAAAAATATGTATTTACATATAAATCCGGTCCCTAGTCATTATACAATATTTTTTATAAAATTACATACCTAATTAATAAAAAGCTTAAACACATCTTAAACATGTTATTTATGGAAATCCTCTTTATTAATTAACCCCCTCTCACAGGTATTAATTAATAATAATATCTTGGCATAATCCACACACAGTCATCCGATCCCAAACTAGGCAGAGCCTGTACTGTGGAAACCAGACAACTGATAGATAGATAAAACATTTATTTGCAACCAAGCTCACACACATACAAACAACACAGTAATATACATAGGTAACTATCAATGATACACAACAAAATACACATTTTGATTATTTGTATATATGTGTGTGCTGTGGCAATGCAAAAAGGCAGTAGCTCAGTGGGGATATTGCTCAAGAAGCAAAAACACTGATTTTCAGCTATTGCCAAGGGAGGTACAGAGGGAGGGAGGATCAGATGGTGATGATACTAATACTTTTTTCTTTTTTTTTGTAAATACATAATTAAATAGATAACACCCAGACACTTGGTGGGAACCGAACCCACGACCCATCGGGTAGCAGCCAGGGTGTCTAACCACTAGACCAACGGGCCCATCAAAACATGGCGCAGCTGACGCGGCTTAAGGGCTCACACACAACTGCGAATTCGCATCGCATCGCAAATATCTGCGAGAAACAAATGAATTTTCCGATACAAATTCCTGCGATGCGGCGCCGCATCGCAGTTATGTGTGGGAGCCCTAAGGCGTGGTGCCCACCTGCAACGTGACAAGTAATCTGACAAGTGATTTGGCATGTAACTTGCACCAAAGAGGATTTAACACTACGTATAAGAGTCGGCACTCCCATACAAGCCCCTGAATCGAATCATGAACGTACTTTTCCTAACTTAACAAACATAAAATTTAATGGCTACCAGTTGGCAAACCTGCCATTTTTTTTTAAATATTGTATACCACTAGGGCTTGCCACCCCTTAGTATGTTTGTCTATCGATATCGATGAAAATGAAAGAACACAATATACAGGTGTGTTTATTGTTAAGTTTAATTCACGCAAAGTTACCTATGTACAATAACTATGTTTTCAAAATAAAATTAAGCAATTTTTACAAATAAAAATATAGATAGATAGATAGACAATTCTTTATTGCGCACAAACAAACAGATACAAAAAGAATAAGACACAAATTAATAAAAAATGCAACAATGGGCGGCCTTATCGCTAAAAGCGATCTCTTCCAGGCAACCTTATAGAAAAATATTTATGATTTTTGAAGGCTTTTATGATCATTAATCTCAAAATTCGATTCAAAATGGAGTCGTCATACTAGATATGCTTATTTATATGCTGTATTAGTTATTCTTAATCCTGATAACACGTTGTGCCATATCTTTGTATGGATAAATCAACAAGTCTTCATTTCCAATTAACTTCGCCCATCTGAAGAAAAAAGCATAATATTATAAAAGCACAAAAAACAACTACAAATAAAAACATACATACACACACTCGAAAAATATAGCCCTCCTTCTGGGCTAGTCAGGCAAAAATATCGATATTTATGGACTTATCACTATATAATTTGTACATCACTATTTATTTTGTTCAACAACTAAGTTTTATGAATAAATTCATAATTCCATTACAAAACTTGCGATCGACTACTAAATAGGATTCAAAAGTAATGTAACTGCTACACCACAAGAAATATTTACATTTTTATATTAGTTTATCATAAAATTTTACCTTGCCGGGTCATGTGGAAATCTGGCCAAAAATATCTCAGAAAACCTTTTTGTGACTCGCCTAACACCACATATTTCACATTTTATTAACGATTTACCACCCATAATATTAACACAACGCCCATTAAGGCTTAAATAAATGTAAATAATACACACATCAAAAGTGTCTAGGGATCAACATATATTTTTGCAATAACTTTTCTCCTGATTGATATTAATTAAAATTTTCTTTAAGGATTCATCAAATAAAGTGTTTTCGTTTGTCACAGTAACGATAAACCAAGTCACCTTTGCATTAATAAAGAAATTTGCCATTTTCCTAATAAAGGGATTTTTGACATTTGAACCACTAACACAAAAGTTCGAAAAAAAGACTGAAATAACAGTTTTCTTTAAAATTTTATTGGGTAACTTAAACAATTAATAATCCGTGTTTCTACCGCGAACACTAACAACACAAGAACATCGGTTTGGCATACTCAAAATGAGTTCATCCAAATCACGCTGTGGAATGGCCGCCCATGTTCGTTGCAACAACAAAAAAAGGTCTTCTTGCGACTGGATACCCTCCATATTCGGCAGAGCTCTTCTCTGTAGCATATCCCATGCATGCTCAATCGGGTTCAAGTCTGGCGACTGAGCAGGCCAGGGCAGGACATTGATGTTAGCTGCGGCGAGAGTCTGTCTTACAACTCTTGCGGTGTGCGGTCGTGCATTATCATGCATTAACTGAAATAAGGGACCGATTTGCACTTGTAGAGGAACGATGACGTCTGATACAATCGTCTCAGCATAAATTTGAGCGTTGAGGTTGCCTCTGATCCAAATCAACTCAGTTCTTCCGCCGATCCAAATACCCGCCCATACCATGATGGTTCCACCACTATAAGGATGGACTTCCTGGCAGGATTTTAATCGCTGTTGGCGTCCAGGGGTTCTCCAGTGTCGTATACGTCTTGTATCCGGTCTCATACCAAAACGAGACTCATCAGAAAAGCACACGAAACGCCATTGTTCTTCTGCCCAATTTCTGTGTTCAAGAGCCCATTGATATCGAATCCTACGATTGTGCATTGCTATAGGTGGTACCCGTAGCGGTCTTCGGGAATGAAGGTTCACTTCATGCAAGCGGTTTCTGACTGTTTGGTCGCTAATTAAGTTCCCTGAAGAGTGATGAAGCCTCACGGCTAACATCATGGCAGTTATTGTTGGAGCTCTTCGAGTTAAGATTTGAATATATCGGTCTTGTCTCCGTGTGGTGCAGCGATACCGTCCTCCATGGCGCTCAGCCACGGTACCAGTGCTTCGGTAACGTGTCCAAAGTCGACTGATAACACTCTGACTTGTATTCAGAGCTAAAGCCACAGTACGTTGCCGGGAACCAGCTTCTATCATTCCCAGTTCCCACGGCTCTGAGCATTTCTTCCCTGCTTAAATGACGTCGCCGCTCCATAATAACGTTGGTTTTAATCAGTAGTAGGGAATCAGTAGCACTAATAATGTCTTCAATGCGTTGTATGTTTTTATAGGGAAAATATTGACAGCTGATTTTCATCTTTTACTCGAATTTGATTCACAGTTCCTGATTCAAATTATGAAATGCACCAAAAAGGATCCATATAAATTTATAAAATCATAAATTTATTACAAAGCCACATCTCAATCTCAAGAAATCCGCTTAAAAATGCTTGATCCCTAGACACTTTTGATGTGTGTATTTTATAATATAATAACTTATTAGCCGCCAAAATTCAAATCAGAATAAAATTTTCAAATGTCAAGTTACATCCACAGGTTAGACAACAAAAAAAATAACAAATTCGTATTATAATATAATACGTCCAAATTAAAACAGAACTTCATAGAGTTGAAGCCAATACGTATTAGCAGTCATTTTAATTTGGTAATTTTATATTGCCTACCTAATTAGTGCCATTATTTCTAATAAGTACGTTCATAACTCCATACAAATATCGGTTTCTAGGCAGTGTCGACGGCCTGACTTGCACATCAACATTCAAATTGTATGGAGCAGCGCTCATTATTGGCGTGGCGTAACCTGGCGTGCTGCTACTAGTGACGCGCGACACGAAACTTGTAGTGAGATCAAGATGCTATTGCTATTTACAAATTGTAATTATTGAAAACCGACAAGACGCTTCTGGGTGCATGCCATGTGGAAAAATTTAATCAAAATCATGTTACGCAAAAGTTCACTTTAAGTGAACTTTTGCGTAACATGACGCAGTTACGTTCTATCGGTGCTGTCAAAAAGAAAAACGGTTGGATCTATTTATAGTGATTAACTTTTTTTCCACATGGCATGCACCCAGAAGCGTCTTGTCGGTTTTCAATAATTAAAATTGTGTCCGTCAGGATGACCGGACCACAGCACGGATTCACGTGAAATTTTACCAAGATTTAGTACCTATTTTGTACCTATGTTGAAATATTTTGTACCTCAGTAATAACAAAGTTATTTAATAAATAAAGTGGGAAGCCATTCTGACGTCAGGGTGGCTTCCCACTTTTTACTTTGGGTACTTACGGTCCATATGACGGGCCCGTTGGTCTAGTGGTCAGACACCCTGCCTGCTAACCGATGGGTCGTGGGTTCGATTCCCGCCAAGTGTCTGGGTGTTGTTTATCTATTTAAGTATGTATTTACAAAAAAAAAAGTATATAAGTATTAGTATCAGTTGTCTGGTTTCCATAGTACAGGCTCTGCCTAGTTTGGGATCGGATGACCGTGTGTGGATTGTCCCAAGATATTATTATTATTATATATTGCTGAAATCTTTGCATAATAATTTAGTACCTTTTTTGTACCTACGATAAATATATAAATACTTAATGTATTCCTTTTAAAAATTACTTTTATTTCATTATAAACAATTATATATGGAGCATCATTCATCTGACATTTGTCTGACATATTATAATGTAACATGTAGTCCCCTATCCTGCGAAACAGAGCAAGTATTCAGTATTTTCTTTAGGGTATTCCGACCCCGCTTAGCGTTTCGTAATTCTCCATCACGGCACACATTCATGCAGTAACAATCATGTGCTACATTCGACCCTCTCTGATGAAATTTAATACATCACATTTGAAACTTCATCAAAATTTAACAACGTAACCTTGTAACGGCGGGCAAATAATATTATTTGAAGTACCTGTTTTTGAAGTTAGAACTGCACAACTTTTTTCAATTATGATTACATATATTAATATAATATTCTGGGACAATCCACACACGGTAATCAGATCCCAAACCAGGCAGATCCTGTACTATGGGAATCAGACAAGTGATACTAATGCTTATATTTCCTTTTTTTTTGTAAAAACATACTTAAATAGATAAATAACACCCAGACACTTGGTGGGAATCGAACTCATGACCTATCGGGTAGCGGGCAGGGTGTCTGAACGCTAGACCAACAGGCCCGTCATACATATTTATTGTAATAATGACAAAAGAAACTGACAGATATAAAATTAAATTACTAAATTGGCCCTACTTTAGGTAAGTTTTGCACTTCAGAGTTGCTGGGAAATTTCGAGGGTGGGTCCTAGACATCCATCAAATACGGCGGCAAGTCTTTTTTGTAGTCATAAGCACTAGCCTGTCTGCAATCCCATCTGATCCAAAACTTATTAAAAGGATATTTACTCCCTTGAAAACACCCACATTACATTATCAGACGAAAAAAAACAAAACAGTTGCGCAGTAAATTAGTTAATTAGGCGGACGGAGCTGCATGGGACAGCTAGTTTTATATAAATAAATGTACATAAATAAAAAAATATATAAATAAAAAATTATTCATTATAGAATAGCATTTTATACAGAATATATTATTTTGAAATGAAACTAATTTTACGGATTATATCGGATTACGGATTGTATTGCCATATGTTAGATCAGGATGTCGCAACAGAATTTGAAACTTTTTTTACAAATGCTCCTTTAGATATATCTAAAACTATAAAGTCTTCATCCACTTCCGCTGAGACTTTATTAAAACAAAGTGTAACAGAATGTGGCGCAACCTTTGAATTCTCAGTTGTTGATGTCATAGAAATATTGGGCACTTTTAAATCACTAAATCCGAAAAAGACTGCTGACCTTTGGGGTCTATCTGTACAAACGGTTTCTTGTATAATTGAGCTTATTGCTCTGCAATTAGTATTAGTGTTCAATAGTTGTGTCGCAAGTGGTGTGTTTCCTGACCTGATGAAACAGAGCAAAGTAATGCCCTTATTTAAGTCTGGTAGCTCTACTGAGCCTACTAATTTCAGGCCAATATCAGTGTTACCGACTTTGAGCAATATTTTGAAAAATTGTTATTAAATCAAATGTTAGAACATTTTAATAAAAATCATCTGTTTCACAATAAACAATTCGGTTTTACAAAAAATCGCTCTACAACGGATGCTGGAGTCGAGTTGTTAAAAAATATTTATGAAGCCTGGGAGGAATCACATGATGCCCTTGGCGTATTCTGTGATTTATCTAAGGCCTGTGATTGCGTATATGACACGCTAGCCAGGAAACTACACCACTATAGTATAAGGAATAGAGCTCTCAACCTTCTGACCTCATACCTGTGTAACAGAATTCAGAAGGTTGATATCAATGGAAAAAGATCAGCTGGATCTGAGGTCACTTTAGGTGTTCCACAGGGTTCAATACTAGGCCCTTTTCTATTCTTAGTATATATTAATAACTTACCCTACTTTGTAGGGGGCAATCATAACATTGTACTGTTGGCAGATGATACATCTTTGTTGTTTAAAATTAAACGTAAATTGCAGGACTATGACGATGTGAACAATGCGCTTTCTAGGGTGGTTCATTGGTTCGAAGTTAATAATTTAAAACTTAATGAAACTAAAACTAAATGCATTAAGTTTACTACACCTAATGTTAGACAGGTGGGAACCAATATTGAAATTAATGGAGCGGTATTGGACCCTGTGATCTCTACGACATTCTTGGGCATTACTATAGACGCAAAGTTACAATGGGGCCCACACATTTAGAAACTGTCGGGTAGGCTAAGTTCAGCGGCTTATGCAGTTCAAAAAATTAGATTTTTCACCGATGTCGAAACCGCTAGAATTGTATATTTTAGTTATTTCCACAGTGTTATGTCTTATGGCATATTGCTGTGGGGATCTTCTGCAGACCTTAACACTATTTTTATTCTGCAGAAAAGAGCTGTGAGAGCTATCTACAATCTGGCTCCTACGGATTCATTAAGACAAATATTTAAAGAAATAAACATTCTAACGGTTATATCACAATTCATTTATGAAAATTTGATGTATGTAAAAAAGAATATAAGTACTTTCGCTAAGGTTAGTGATCGACATAATATAAATACTCGGAACAAACACAATCTTGCTGTACACTCCACGCGTCTCCACAGAATTAGCAATTCCTTTATGGGCCAAGGTATACGTCTTTATAATAAACTGCCCCAGGATATACGAGATCTACCAATAAAAAAATTTAAATCTACCATTAAGAGCCATTTGTCTAAAAAGGGCTATTATAAAATCTCGGATTACCTGGAGGATAAAGCTGCGTGGGCTTGAACTGCAGTACTCTTGCAAGCTTATAGTTTAAGATATATTTATTGTAAATTTGTTTAAAAAAAATCTTATATAATTGAGAAAAGACAAGCCCGCTGAGTTTCTTGCCGGATCTTCTCAGTGGAGGCCGCGTTACGATCCGGTGGTAGTTGTAAAAAATGACAATATGTAAGAGCCCCCGTGAGGCCTATGCATAATAAAGAATTTTGAATAGAGGGGTAACAGACAAGATTGGCTATATCTTAAAGCGAGCTTCAATTAAAACATTTTTCAAGCCACCAAAGAAGATTAGTCAGTTTTTACCATCAGTCAAGTGCCATATACCTCAACAAGATGCAGGAGTATACAAACTGGATTGTGACTGTGGGCTCTCATACATCGGGCAAACAAAGCGATCGGTAAAAACCCGTGTAAAAGAACATATAGCTGCGTTAATCATCGACGCTATACGAAGTCTGCAGTCTGTGAACATGTTCAGGATCGCACCCGCCATTATATTAGATTTGACAAACCACAAATCCTCGCAAAAGAACAGCGCTACATATATAATCTTATACGATCTGTAACGGGCACATTCTCATATGCTTGCGAACTTCAGGAAATTAATTTAAAAAATATTACTAGGAAAAAATCAACAAAAACATTTATTTAATAACAACATAAACTAGTACACTTATGAGGACTTGCAATAACTATGGCTGGCTATGCAAGAGTAATTTACTGGAAACTTAAACAGTCTATATCTCTTAAACTACTGAACCAATTTTGATATCGCTCGATCGCAATAGGATTTGTAGTTTCTAAGAAATACGGGGAGAAACCTACATACATACGTACACTCATGAAATTGGTATACTCATCACTCATAAATTTTGTTTATGCCCACATAGATTAACATATTATGTAAATATTACTTATTTTTATTAATATTACATACATACGCGTCGAATACAGAACTACTCATTTTGAAGTCGTTTAAAAGGGAATCCTTATGGCTGTGCATGGTATGACTTCGTCTATCTGTCTTGCCACACCTATATATTTCAGGAACTACTGGTGCTATCGATTTGTAATTTCGATCGTACTTACCCAACAACGAAAGTTTTAGTCAAAGCTGGCAATCGTGATAACCCATCTGCTCCATTTTTGTTTGACTTTACATATTCTATGCCGTATGTATGTGGTGATGATTTAATACTTACTATACTAATAGCCCACCACTGTAAGCGACTCGCAGCCATCGAGGGAACCCCCTGCTTAGGCCCAAAAATAGTCACCAGCGGTTTGTGGTCGGTAAGCAATGTAAAACGTCTCCCATATAAATACTGGTGCAACTTCTCGATTTTTTTTTTTTTTACTGGGACAATCCACACACGGTCATCTGATCCCAAACTAGGCAGAGCCTGTACTATGGAAACCAGACAACTGATATTAATACTTATATACTTTTTTTTTTTGTAAATACATACTTATATAGATAAAACACCCAGACACTTGGTGGGAATCGAACAAATGACCTGTTGGGTAGCAGACAGGGTCACTGACCACTAGACCAACGGGTCCGTCGAATTAAAACACTATTGCCAGCGCCTCGCGTTCAATCTGAGAATAGTGTTTTTCAGCTACGGTAGGTAAGTGCCCAGGACACATACACAACCGGACGCTCACGCGCCCCGCGGCCGTCCACGCATACGACCCAAACTGTAGCCTAAGTTTAAGTTCCCAGAGAATCAAGGTGGCAGAAGTTTTTATTGTCAACGTTAGAACTAACAAATGTATGGGTTTTACTCCTCTGCCTGGATGCAGGAAAGGGGACTACATGGTTTGTGAAATATAATATGTCAGATGAATGATGCTCCATATATAATTGTTTATAATGAAATAAAAGTAATTCTTAAATGGAATACATTAAGTATTTATATATTTATCGTAGGTACAAAAAAGGTACTAAATTATTATGCAAAGATTTCAGCAATATATGGACCGTAAGTACCCAAAGTAAAAAGTGGGAAGCCATCCTGACGTCAGAATGTGTCCGTCAGGATGACCGGACCACAGCACGGATTCACGTGAAACTTTGCCAAGATTTAGTACCTATTTTGTACTATTTTGTACCTATGCTTAAATATTTTGTACCTCAGTAATAACAAAGTTATTTAATAAATAAAGTGGGAAGCCATTCTGACGTCAGGATGGCTTCCCACTTTTTACTTTGGGTACTTACGGTCCATATATTGCTGAAATCTTTGCATAATAATTTAGTACCTTTTTTGTACCTACGGTAAATATATAAATACTTAACGTATTCCATTTAAAAATTACTTTTATAACATTATAAACAATTATATATGGAGCATCATTCATCTGACTTATTATATTTTACAAACCATGTAGTCCCCTTTCCTGCATCCAGGCAGAGGAGTAAAACCCATACATTTGTTAGTTCTAACATTGACGATAACAACTTCTGCCACCTGTTTCTCTGGGAACTTAAACTTTGGCTACAGTTTGGGACGGATGCGTGAACGGCCGCGGGGTGCGTGAGCGACCGGTTGTGTATGTGTCGCGGGCACTTACCGCAGCTGAAAAACGCTATTCTCAGATTGAACGCGAGGCGCTGGCTATAGTGTTTTGTTTAGAAAAGTTGCACCAGTATTTATATGGGAGATGTTTTAAATTGCGTACCGACCACAAACCGTTGGTGACAATTTTTGAGCCTAAGCAGGGGGTTCCCTCGATGGCTGCGAGTCGGTTACAGCGGTGGGCTATTAAATTATCAGCACTTACATACGACATAGAATATGTAAAGTCAAAAGAAAATAGAGCAGATGGGTTATCACGATTGCCAGCTTTGGCTAAAACTACAGAAAGCGTTTGCGTTCAGGAACAATCTTATTTACATTTTGCGCAAAGTGCCATGTTACTAGATTATACGGATATAAAACAGCAAACAAGCCGTGATCAGTTAATAAGCAGAGTATTAAGATACATACGGGACGAAGGGCCCACTGAGAATGAAATAATGTCTCTTCGGCCTTACTTCAATCGCTGGAAAAAACTGTATGAAGAATTAGGTGGTGTGATGTGGAGCTATAGGGTTGTTGTGCTAGAAACTTGTAGATATAAAGAAATCTTTCTCTAGGAGCTACGTGTGGTGGCAAAGTATTGACGAAGCTATGAAAAGAATCTGTTGCGATAGTTGGAACTGCATTGCAGAGAGTGAAGCGCCGCCCATGCCCTGTCTCTGGCCATGGCCAGAGAAACCCTGGGCTCGCATTCACATGGATTTTTTGGGCCCTATCGAGGGACGAACATTTTTGGTCATTATCGATGAACTCGATATAGAATGCACACTTTGAAATTTTGACAACCCATTTTGACCTCCATTGAAAATAATTTTATGTTTTTTATTTGCTTTGAGGTTGGGTAAGTACGATCGAAATTACAAATCGATAGCACCAGTAGTTCCTGAAATATATAGGTGTGGCAGACAGATAGACGAAGTCATACCATGCACAACCATAAGGATTCCCAGGAAGCTCTGCAGGCGAACCAGGCAACTATGCAGGCCAACCAGGAAGCATTAATGAACAAACAATACCGGCGTTCACGGAACTGATAGTAAACATGAAACAAAAGGCTATTGTCTTAAAACTAAAAACGTGGGAATTTTAAGTTAAACGACGTCAAAATGAGTAGTTCTGTATTCGACGCGTATGTATGTAATATTAATAAAAATAAGTAATATTTACTTAATATGTTAATCTATGTGGGCATAAACCAAAATTTACCCAATATCATGAGTGTGCGTATGTATGTAGGTTTATCCTCGTATTTCTCAGAAGCTACAAATCCTATTGCGATCGAGTGATATCAAAATCGGTTCAGTAGTTTAAGATATATAGACTGTTTAAGTTTCCAGTAAATTACTCTGTCATAGCCAGCCATAGTTATTGTAAGTCAATATAAGTATACTAGTTTATGTTGTTATTAAATAAATGTTTTGTTGATTTTTTCCTAGTAATATTTTTTAAAATAATTTCCTGAAGTTTATAAGCATATGAGAATGTGCCCTTTACAGATCGTATAAGATTATATACTATATTGCTAGAATTCTATAATATATTCTGTATAAAATGCTATTCTATAGTGAATAATTTTTAATTTATACATTTTTTTTTATTTATGTACTTTTATTTATATAAAACTAGCTGTCCCGTGCGACTCCGCCCACCTAATTAACTAATTTACTGCGCAAGTTTTTTAATATTTTTTTCGAAAGAACCTTCGCCTCATAATAATGTAATGTGGGTGTCTTCAAGGGAGTAAATATCCTTTTAATAAGTTTTCGATCAGTTGGGATTGCAGCCAAGCTAGTGCTTATGACTACAAAAAAGACTTACCGCCGTATTTGATGGACGGACCCACACTCAAAATTTCCTAGCACCTCGGAAGTGCAAAACTTACCTAAAGTAGGGCCAATTTAATAGATCACATTTAATATCTGTCAGTCTCTGTTGAATATGAAATGGGTTTCAACGACTCACCGTTTTCTCGCGCTGTGCTGGTACCGCTTTCTCGGGCCCGACTTCTGGGAGATTGACGATAGTCGGTCACGTTCACTTCACCTTCACACATATAGTCCATAGGGCGACTGGTTCGGGTGTTATCTTCCAGGATAGAAGGATAGTCTGTTCTGGATGAGCGAGATCTCGAGAGATAGAAATTTAGATGTGCACTCGTGCGCGGTAGTACAATGACTAATTAAACGACTTTCTGTCGATAGGCGGCGCCGTAAGCGCGCTTCCGTGGATCACTGTCGCGAAACCCATTGACAGATGAAAAAAAAATGAATGCTATTCTACCTACCAATATTGTGTTGCTTATTTATTTACATCTCTCTTTTGTCATTATTACAATAAATATGTATGACGGGCGTGTGGGTTTGGGATCTGATGACCGTGTGTGGATTGTCCCAGAATATTATATTATTATATGTAATCGTAATAGAAAAAAGTTAAGAAATTGTGCAGTTCGAACTTCAAAAACAATTAATAATATTATTTTCCCGCCGTTACCAGGTTACCTTGTTAAATTTTGATGAAGTTTCAAATGTGATCTATTAAATTTCATCAGAGAGGGTCGAATGTAGCACATGATTGTTACTGCATGAATGTTTGCCATGATGGAGAATTATGAAACGCTAAGCGGGGTCGAAATATCCTAAAGAAAATATGCACTGAATACTTGCTCTGTTTCGCAGGATAGGGGACTACATGTTACATTATAATATGTCAGACAAATGTCAGATGAATGATGCTCCATATATAATTGTTTATAATGAAATAAAAGTAATTTTTAAACGAAATACATTAAGTATTCATATATTTATCGTAGGTACAAAAAAGGTACTAAATTATTATGCAAAGATTTCAGCAATATATGGACCGTAAGTACCCAAAGTAAAAAGTGGGAAGCCATCCTGACGTCAGAATGGCTTCCCACTTTATTTATTAAATAACTTTGTTATTACTGAGGTACAAAATATTTAAACATAGGTACAAAATAGGTACTAAATCTTGGCAAAGTTTCACGTGAATCCGTGCTGTGGTCCGGTCATCCTGACGGACACCGTCAGAATGGCTTCCCATTTTATTTATTAAATAACTTTGTTATTACTGAGGTACAAAATATTTAAACATAGGTACAAAATAGGTACTAAATCTTGGTAAAGTTTCACGTGAATCCGTGCTGTGGTCCGGTCATCCTGACGGACACTTAAAATTTGTAAATAGCAATAGCATCTTGATCTCACTACAAGTTTCGTGTCGCGCGTCACTTCATTGTGTCACTGGCACGTCAGGTGTTACGCTAATGGGCGCTGCTCCATACAATTGCTTTGTGTCCGTCAGGATGACCGGACCACAGCACGGATTCACGTGAAACTTTACCATGATTTAGTACCTATTTTGTACCTATGTTTAAATATTTTGTACCTCAGTAATAACAAAGTTATTTAATAAATAAAGTGGGAAGCCATTCTGACGTCAGGATGGCTTCCCACTTTTTACTTTGGGTACTTACGGTCCATATATTGCTGAAATCTTTGCATAATAATTTAGTACCTTTTTTGTACCTACGGTAAATATATAAATACTTAATGAATTCCATTTAAAAATTACTTTTATTTCATTATAAACAATTATATATGGAGCATCATTCATCTGACATTTGTCTGACATATTATAATGTAACATGTAGTCCCCTATCCTGCGAAACAGAGCAAGTATTCAGTATTTTCTTTAGGATATTCCGACACCGCTTAGCGTTTCATAATTCTCCATCACGGCATACATTCATGCAGTAACAATCATATGCTACATTCGACCCTCTCTGATGAAATTTAATAGATCACATTTGAAACTTCATCAAAATTTAACACAGTAACCTGGTAACGGCGCCGGCGGGCAAATAATATTATTAATTGTTTTTGAAGTTAGAACTGCACAATTTCTTAACTTTTTTCAATTACGATTACATATAATAATATAATATTCTGGGACAATCCACACATGATCATCAGATCCCAAACTAGGCAGAGCCTGTACTATGGAAATCAGACATGTGATACTAATGCTTATATACTTTTTTTTTGTAAATACGGGCAGGGTGTCTGGCCGCTAGACCAACAGGCCTGTCATACATATTTATTGTAATAATGACAAAAGAAACTGACAAATATTAAATGTGATCTATTAAATTGGCCTTACTTTAGGTTAGTTTTGCACTTTCGAGTTGCTAGGAAATTTCGAGTGTGGTCCTAGACGTCAATCAAATAGGGCATTTTTTTTTTGTAGTCATAAGCACTCTCTGCTGCAATCTCACCTGATCGAAAATTTATTAAAAGGATATTTACTCCCTTGAAGACACCCACATTACATTATTATCAGGCGAAGGTTCTTACGAAAAAAGAAATAAAAAGTTGCGCAGTAAATTAGTTAATTAGGCGGGCGGAGTTGCACGGGACAGCTAGTTTTGTATAAATAAAAGTACATAAATAAAAAAATATATAATGTATAAATTAAAAATTATTCACTATAGAATAGCATTTTATATACAGAATATATTATATAATTCTAGCAATATAGTACATAATCTTATACGATCTGTAAAGGGCACATTCTCTCTCTTGCAAACTTCAGGAAATTAATTTAAAAAAATATTACTAGGAAAAAATCAACAAAATATGTAAGTATTTAATATCAACATAAACTAGTACACTTATAACGACTTACAATAACTATGGCTGGCTATGCCAGAGTAATTTACTGGAAACCTAAACAGTCTATATCTCTTAATGAACCGATTTTGATATCGCTCGATCGCAATAGAATTTGTAGTTTCTGAGAAATACGGGGATAAACCTACATACATACGTACACTCATGAAATTGGGTAAATTTTGTACATTTACACAGATTAACATATTATGTAAATATTACTTATTTTTATTAATATTACATTCATACGCGTCGAATACAGAACAGAAGTCGTTTAAAAGGGAATCCTTATGGTTGTGCATGGTATGACTTCGTCTATCTGTCTGCTACACCTATATATTTTAGGAACTACTGGTGCTATCGATTTGTAATTTCGATCGTACTTACCCAACCTCAAAGCAAATTAAAAACATAAAATTATTTTCAATGGAGCTCGAAATGGGTCGTCAAAATTTCAAAGTGTGCCTTCTATATCGAGTTCATCGATATGCATCGATAATGACCAAAAATGTTCGTCCCTCGATAGGGCCCAAAAATCCATGTGTATGCGAGCCCAGGGTTTCTCTGGCCATGGCTAGACAGGGCATAGGCGGCGCTTCACTCTCAGCAATGCAGATCCGACAATCGCGACAGATTCTTTCTATAGCTTCGTCAATACTTTGCCACCACACGTAGCTCCTAGCGAAAGATTTCTTTATATCTACAAGCTTCTGGCACAACCACCCCATGGCCCCACATCACACAACCTAATTCTTCATACAGATCTTTCCAGCGATTGAAGTAAGGCCGAAGATACATTATTTCATTCTCAGTGGGCCATTCGTCCCGTATGTATCTTAATACTCTGCCTATTAACTGATCACGGCTTGTTTGCTGTATCATTATAATCTAGTAACATGGCACTTTGCGCAAAATGTAAATAAGTTTGTTCCAGAACGCAACCGCTTTGGTTGCGTTCCGGAACAATCTTAATTACAGTGTAGTTTTAGTCAATGCTGGCAATCGTGATAACCCATCTGCTCTATTTTCTTTTGACTTTAGATATTCTATGTCGTATGTAAGTATGTGCTGATAATTTACTAGCCCACCGTTGTAACCGACTCGCAGCCATCGAGGGAACCCCCTGTTTAGGCTCAAAAATAGTCACCAACGAATTGTGGTCGGTACGCAATTTAAAACGTCTCCCATATAAATACTGGTGCAACTTTTCTAAACAAAACACTATAGCCAGCGCCTCGCGTTCAATCTGAGAATAGAGTTTTTCAGCTGCGGTAAGTGCCCGCGATACATACACAACCGGTCGCTCACGCGCCCCGCGGCCGTTCCCGCATCCGTCCCAAACTGTAGCCAAAGTTTACGATCCCAGAGAAACAGGTGGCAGAAGTTTTTATTGTCAATGTTAGAATAACAAATGTATGGGTTTTACTCCTCTGCCTGGATGCAGGAAAGGGGACTACATGGTTTGTGAAATATAATATGTCAGATGAATGATGCTCCATATATAATTGTTTACAACGTTATAAAAGTAATTTTTAAATGGAATACATTAAGTACTTATATATTTACCGTAGGTACAAAAAAGGTACTAAATTATTATGCAAAGATTTCAGCAATATATGGACCGTAAGTACCCAAAGTAAAAAGTGGGAAGCCATCCTGACGTCAGAATGGCTTCCCACTTTATTTATTAAATAACTTTGTTATTACTGAGGTACAAAATATTTAAACGTAGGTACAAAATAGTACAAATTAGGTACTAAATCTTGGTAAAGTTTCACGTGAATCCGTGCTGTGGTCCGGTCATCCTGACGGACACAATTGCTTTGAATGTTGATGCTAGTGGCAAGTTACATGCCAGATGACTTGTCAGGTTACATGTCACGTTGCTTAGGTGAGCACAGTGCCTGAGTGGAGTCGACAATTACTACCTACAAGGGGCTATTATCAAACCTGTTACAAGAGATACAGTCGGTGTAATGGTACCTATTTTCACGAGCGCATAAATAAAAAACCGTTTTAGTGGCATGGAAAATCTTTATTGAAGTAAATATATTTATAAAGTCAGTACAATTTAAGTTCAATAGTTTCCAAAAATATTAAAGTGCAGGTTGCTGATCACCTGGCAATGTTAAATATGATTATTTCTTAATTAAAATACAAGCTAATATTGAGAAAACTGTAATATGTGAATAATAACATGTATATACCTAAATAAAATCATGACAAAAATATATTTTAGGCAGGCTCTGAATTACACTGCTCTGTGCTGTTGTTATCCTGGCCACAGTTCACGTTAATAAACTTAATTATTAGTAACCCGCTAATGTCACGTGAAAACTTGCACTCGCCATTAAAAAAAGGTAAAAGAAAGAGTGCAATAAGACAAACGCCCAAATTCTCAAGTAACTTCAGCGGTAAATAAATTTGGTCAAAGTAAGATGTGCAACCAGTTAAATAATTAAACCCACTTCTGTCCACAAGTAAACATCGAATCGGGTGTTCCGATAGCATTGAATAAACAAAGTTTATAATTATCCAATACCCTCACATCCCCTGTACGTGGACAGACAACCAGTTGGGCATCTTAATTTTACAATAAAATAATTAAACATCAAGTTACAAACCACGCAATGTATATTCATGTTGTATACAATATTACTAAGTGTATGTATGTATATAATGTAAATACGTTTTCATGAAAAAACAAAATAATATCATGGAATATTCAAAGAGCCAAATATTTGAGATTAACTCTACCTTGATACCATTTACTTCTAAGATCTAGGCACAATGCAGCAGAGACTCCTGTATGGATTACATAACAATTTTCGTTGACTGTGGGGCAAAATACTATCGATACAGTCAACACCATCACACAAGGTATACTGAAGACATTATATAAACTGCCATATATTATATTTATGGAATATATTTTATGAGAAAGATATGTCGGATAAAACTGGACCTACGCGGACAAAGCTTGTGTGTATCGTGCCTTTACAAAACGAGCAGTATATTATAATGGTTTCAGAGCCAGTGGCAATCCTATGTGTTGATGCTGCTGGCGCCCCTTGCAGCTTGCGCCCTGCGGCAAGCCGCCGTGAAGGCAAACAACTACATCTAATAAAACTTCAACTTTACATTTATTTTTTGTCAAGTGTTTACGGAGGGTATTGTCTGTTAGATATAATTTCGTGTCTGGAGTCCACATCCACACTAAACATGACATGTGGTGGACTACACCTAACTTTTAAAATACCTTTAACAGAACTAAATTATTGAGCAATATATTCTTAAGAGAATATAGTAGAGATTTGCTCGGCTGCACCAACTCTACAGATTAATTCATGTTAATCCTAATATCAAATACCAATGCACACTCCACAAATGTCATTTTTGCATAAAGAAAATTAATAATAATAATTATAGTAAGGAATTAATGAAATCTTTGGATCAAAAATTAAAATATGCATTTGGAACTTGCACCTTTCACACAATTACAATAAATTTCACATTAACATAAAAATGACACGAAATAAGACAGTGTAACTTAGAATAAACTTAAATCTAATAATTTGAAAACAAAAGAAATAGCCATTTTAACATACATCTAGACAAATGAGGAGAATCAAACCACGGGAGTTGCAGTTTTCTATGAGAACAAAATTGATTAGGTATGATATGTTTTGTTGTTTACTGAATAATTTGTGAGATGAGAAATATGTGAATGGCCGCTTATGAAAAAAAAATTATGCTTATAGTTATAGAATCAACTAAAAAATAAGATCACTACAATACGTAAATACCAAGATTGTATATTAAAATATTTGTACTTTTACTGACTAAAGGAAAAACATTGGCAACTGCTAATAATCCTACAATTGTAAAAAAAAATAATTTGTATAATGTAGACTGAAAACGGTCATCTCAAATTCGTTCACTCTAAGATGTGGAATGCAATTAGAATTCTTTAACAATATTAAAAGGTATAATAATATATTAAATTTTTTTTATAATCAGCTCAACAATGTATATAATCTATATTAATTTAAAAGCCTAGATCCAAACTGTGATATTTATTGCACAAGCACACATGTGGCTTAGAATTCCAATGGGAATAGAGCTCACAACCATATTATCAATTAAGTTGGATTTTAGAACAGTGGAGATTGAACCGGTCAGGTGGGTGAAGGTGAACTAAATTATAAATCGTTTGAGCACGGCGTCTTTCAATTTTCTAAAAGTAATGGAATCATTTAGTAATCAACATAAAAGAATATCATAATCCCACCCACAGTCAAGTGATACGGTCCATAGTTATTACAAGGTATTGTATTGTAATGCCACAAAACTCCACCGGAACCATCGAGCTGTGCTTGGTGCCACAAATAGGCAATACGCCCACCTCCAATAGGGAGGGTAACATTAGAGCTCACCTTGTGCGCTGCGAACCCTACTGCAGTCGCGCCACCTGGCGCCACCTGGCGACGAGCGACCTCACACTACACTACTGAAGTTATTTATTGCTGGATACATAAGGGAATATAGATTCGAGAGAAATATATTTACCAAAAAATTGCTTTATATTGTATATATAGGTAACTTTTTAAGATTCCCGAGAAAGGCTACTGTAATGTACTCTAATGATACAATTATTATCAAGTAATGTCAATGGACAATAAATACCATTTGACTGCCCCTCATCCAAGACAGTTCTTACTAGCTACGGCAAATTATACAGCCAAGCAGACGCGGCGAATAGCCGCCGCGGCCCGCGCCAACCACTAACAAACATCTCTAAACAACACCACCATATAGGCAAACTTGTGATACTGTATGTGTGTTTGTATATTTATTGAAAAATACTAGTATCTACTCAAATTTCTACGCTGATCCCTACATAAGATACATGGCAAGAAAAGAGGAAACAGTGTTGGATATCACCAAAATTAATATACGAGGAATAAACCGTCAAGATAATACTTTTAAAACACATGAAGACATGTAGGTAATGTTCATCATTGAAATTATGAAGGGTTGTTAAATCACTTCTCACTAGAGAATTTACAATATTGGAATCACACATAAAAATACAATTTGTAAAATTATCCAAAACTTATCACACCACTTTTTAATATTTTTATGCAACCCTAAAGCAATATTATTAATAGCGTCAAACGCTCCCTTTGGGGCAATAATAAGTTTCATATCGGTTAATTTTACCTCACTAACACACATTAATTTTGATCAATGACAACGAATTAAAAAATTGAATATTATAATATTAAAACCCTGAATATTAATAAAACAAAAAAAAAATTGGCAACAATTAATAACTATTTTTTTTACAAATATTATACAATAAAATAATTACTATGTGCATGCACAAATGTCGTAAGAAAATAATTTGGCAGTAAAAACTCGTAACCCTAAAGGCCTAAACACACTGGCCAAAAATACTAATCATATATAGGCCCAGAACATATAATTAAACAAAACAATAAAACGACAAAAACAGAGTATTAATCACACCTGCTCATCCGCGAGGGTATGTAGACTCATTTTAAACCTAGTTAAAATAATTAAAATAAAGAAAATAAAATTCCCTAATACTATGGGGACAAAAAATCCAGAAACAAATAACTTAAAAACAATATGAAAAATAAACCAAAGTTACTCACTAATCAATAGAGGATTCAGACTCAAAATGTCAAAAATTTAACTTATCACTGGTTTTTAGATAAAGACTGACTGCTCCTACCCACCTTTGCAGCCTTTGCTTTGTGTGTCTTTCAAAATATTGAGTCATGTAAGTCTTAAAATGTTGGGTAATTGTCTCTCTATTATTGCTCATATCACATCTAATTTCGCGTATCGAATATTGTAAAATTGTTTCAATACACAAATACAAACAAATACCTACTTCTAATTAAGTACATATAATATTTATACATGTTACTCGTGTATTATAGTTGTTTTATTGATCAATATAAATTATATGGCTCAGCAATACGAAGAGAGTGTCTGACTATATCAATTAATTACTTTTAACATTTATATTTATACTTTAGTGACAGTAACATGACAATGTATTATATTAAATGAGATGTGTTGAATTTATTTAATTGGAGAATAATTATTCTTAATTGGACACCCATGGAAACCAATTAAAACCTAGAGAGCATTCAATATTTTAAAACTGATACTAACAAAACTGATAAAATATCACACTTACATTTTAGGTGGTCTGGTTAAGTACTATTTCCAAAATAAATTATTTGCAAATCTAAGTAATGGTCATATACAAACAAATTTAAAAATTTTGCTATAATTTTAAATACTTTTATATGTGAAGTTGTCAATTTGACTGAAGAAATAAAAAATACTGTTCAACTTTTCCTTCTAAAATAGTAATTATACCTGGAAGACCGTGTATTCGTGGAATTAGATAATATTAAATTGCATGTGACCATTACTTGTATAAATTCAATGTACTCTCGCGGCCACGAACGGTGTACCACCTTTAGGACGATAATCGCTGGCACGAGCCGGCCCGAAATACATGCGGGCGGGGTAAGCGCACGCAACGTCGTTCAAACGAGTTTGATTGAAAACTGGTACAGCGTTCGTGTCCTCGATAGTACATTGAAGAGTCCCAATTTGCAAACATTAAGACATCTAGTAAATGACATTCTTTGACGCATTTCTGATTGCATCTATACATCGTATAGTTTCAATAAACTGCGTTTTGTACCTAATATCTAAAACTATTAAATTTCAATTTGGAATATAAATGTGAATAGATACAAAAATATATAATTTGGCGACTGTATACATATCGAACGAGTAAGAATCATAGTGGCAAATTCGTGTACATAACAAGAAATTATTGCATTCGTTTCATAACTGATATTTACCGTAAACTAAGGAAGCAAAAGCGCATCGCTTGCTGGTAGTATTTAAGACGATGAATATGAGGAACTACCTGATCAAACGTGACAATTTTACTCCAAATTTTTATTTAGGCCACGCGCTACAACTGACTTGAAATTGATATTTATTTTAATTTACATTATTTTTTATTAGTAAATAGTGTCAATAGTGTCTAATAGTACCTAGTAAAATGAAAAATATAATACTTAATTATTAAGATAAGTATGGTGTTATTGTCTTACAAATAAATTGTATGAGTAATACTTTAGTGTATAATTCAGTTCGTTTTCAATTTTAACCCATAAGGGCCATATTACACAGGATACTCTAAACATAGGCAATCAGCGATCACCTGAATATAAGTACTGTAATGCAATTTGATTAGGTTGAAATCGCGCTTTTGGGTATTGCTTTAAAAACGCTCATTTTAGTGTCTAAATCGCTGACCGCTGATGTTCAATTAATGTGTGTGATATTTATAATTATTGAATTTGATATGGCCGTAACTAAGCACTCAGCGCGTGGCCAGAGCGTACATACACACAAAAATAACACATACATGAACAACGTGTATGTACAAATTACGTATAAGAGTATTTGAGTGCATTCAATATAATATGAATATATGCACGTAGTAATTAAGACTCGCTATATACAAGAACATGCCGAATAAACTATTTTCCTACATTCAATTTCAACCATCCCAATTACGTTGTACAAAAAAGTTAATTTACAGCTGTTCATCAAATACATTACAATGTTTCATCATTAAGATAATAATAAACCCAAATCTTAATAATGTATACTGTAATGTCGACCCATGAAAAATCTTTCAAATATGTAATAGGCTCTCAAAACAAGAGTACATGAAAAACGTTATGTATAGACACGAGAATTCTGTAAATGGTAAATATATTTTAACGGACAATATATAATATTGTATACGAGATTAACCTAAACTAGATGGCACGTTACAACGATGTCGCCTCCTTTGGTCAAGATAACACTCATTTTGTAGAATAACGAACTCAATTGTGCGCTAATATTTGTTCATCTTCCAGAGAGAATCTCGGAGAAATTTTATACAATTTAGAAATGACGTACGTATATGGGACTAATAATGTTGAACAAAGTAATATTTTCGAGGCGACACTCCTATGCAGTCCCCTAATTGACATGTTTAAAACTTCACTCGCACTAGGAACCATACCAGCTGCTATAAATTTAGAAAAATAAAACGTCCTGTCGATGGGAATTCAAGTTAAGTTTGGTTATAGTGATTCTCCTTTCGGCTGTTTCGGACACTACGCAGTTACTGGCTACATATTTTTATTTTTCTAGGCTATAAAAAAATGCCAGTGAATTATCCAGCCTAGTAGCGTGATTTCTGCGACTATTCTAACGTAACAGATATAATAGTAATCCGAAACTTATTCCCCATTACCAAACGTAACGTAATTGCTAATTAATGAATCGGACTAAATCAAAAACGATGTCGAATATTATATACTAACCTTTGGATTTTACATTACTATAACTAAATGCAATCATAAAATAATAATAAAAATGAGAAATGAAAAACCCAAAAAATATACGCAAGTATTCAGTACTTTGGAAATAATGACTGGAATCTGTCCACTCCAGTGAATAATGATAATTTACTGCTTCTCTAAATTCTACAATGCAATCAAAACAAACGAAGCAATTGTATAAGAGTCATCGGAATTCACTGCACATGGACAGAGTGTTAAAATCAGACTAACATGAAATTTAACACAAAATAACGAATATGTAGTCAAATACTGGTTTAGCAAAAAAAGCGTTGTAAAAACAGCAATTAATATAAAATATAGGGAATAAATGTGAGATCTTGTAGTATGCAGACTTACAGCCATCGAGTTACTCCTCACACAATATAAAGGGTGTTGAGGACTAGAACATGGTGATTATTCTTAGCCAGAGTGACGATATAACCTTCAGATGTAATTTTCAGACCGCAGCAACGAGACACCTAGAACAAAACATTTAATTAAATATGTATAGCTCAGTGCTTGACTGCAGCCCCATCTGATGGAAAGGGACGACGCAGACAGGCCAGACTTGCTCTGCCCCAAGTCAACTAGCTCTTCTCCAAAGGTATTATACAGCTGAGTAGATCCAAGATCCGCCTGATAACAGGTGCATTAATGGGTCATGGCAACTTTAACAGACGCCTATTTAACCTAGGTATCACTAACAGTCCACTGTGCAGAGCGTGCATAGAGGAAGAAGAAACAGCTGCCCACGTGCTGCTTGACTGAAGCGGGGTGGCATCTTACCGGGCGACGCACCTGGGCACACCAGGTTGCCTCTGGGAGGGCTTCGGCAACATCAAGCGGCTGGGAGACATCCTGGTGGTGCCGGGATGGCTGGAGTGAACCGGCCTACCTCCACCCTCATCACAAAATAGGCGCTCAGAGAGATGTGGAAACGCCCGTACGAAGAGGAAGGAGAAGAGACGACGCAATCGGCGGTTGTAAAGCACACTACCCGTCAGTGGCGTGCACAGAAAGTAGGCAAAAATATCTGCGAGTTATCTGTACTCTAAGCTATTTGTTAGTGTGCCACCACAAATATCATTAAATGAACTAACATTACAGACGTATCCATTTACATTTAAAAACATCACGTTAATTCCATGTCAGTATAAAACATTTTTAAATTAAGTTTATTTAGAGTAATCGTAGGGTAGGCAAAATATTCTTGTGTGTATAAACTCTCTGAATAATCTTATTACAATTTTTATATGCAAATTAATATGCCTATAGAATCTGCTAACTTATGGATATATAAAATTGTATACTAATATACTTATAATAGGTTAAATAATCTGAATACGTTTTTTTTGTCTACCCTCTGTGCACGCCACTGCTACCCGTGGGGGGTCCGGGCGAGAATAGCAAGTTGGGTGTCTGTAAAAGGCGACTATGGGAAAACAAGAGGACGGGCTGTAGCGTCTTTCTATTGGATTACCTACCACCTATACTGCGATCCCCAAGCCGCCTGCCAAGCGTAGGGATTATGGCAACCCCTCCCTTCTAAGGAAGAGGCCTTTGTTCAGCAGTGGACGTTTCCGCTGCTGATGATGAAAGCACACTAGCTTATAATAGCCTATTAACTCTAGCCTTACATAATAATCCAGTCCTTAGCTGTACGTAGTATAAATTAAGAAGCAAATAGCTTAGTTCAGAGTTAAGGATGACCACCATGGAAGGAAATTTATTAGCCGTACGTGTCGCATGATCTAATGTTAAAAGGGGGATGGTGCACACTTCTCAAAATGCATCCTGTAGATTACAGAGGCTGGCTACTGTGCGCTTGTGCTCTAGGCTTCGTTAATTGGAATCCATTAACCCAGGATCTTGGATAATAATAATCTACACACGGTCATCCGATCCCAAACTATGGAAACCAGACAACTGATACTAATACTTAGATACATTTTTTTGTAAATACATACATAAATAGATAAATAACACCCAGACACTTGGTGGGAATAATAATTAGTAGGATAAGCCTCTAACTGCCGCACTCACGAACGGCAATTAACTTTAATTAAGTAATTGTTTAGACTCTAGTTGCCTCGTATGATTATATTTGATTATTAATTACGAGACAATTGATATATGTACTTACTATCAGCGTATTAAGTATTAATTTGCTTCGGGAATCTTAATCGAATCCAATTTCAACAAATAGCTTAATGATTTTTTTTTTTTTTTGTAGTAGTAGTACTGTTGGCCGCAGATGGCCATGACAGCTTCACCGGACAAGAGGGCGAGCGCTTAAAGCGCTCCAGCCAGAAGGGTCCTGAATGAATAAATGATAATTAACTATAATTGTCGTTTCTAGTTGCGGCAGCTAGGTGTATGCGCCAGCCCTCTGATCGCCAATTGGTTTTATATTGATATTGATAACTAACCTTAACATACGGGCACTCAAACTCAGTGACGAGCACGCCATCTCGCGAGAACACTGCGACATGGAACTTGTTCCCGTGCGAGTCCCCGATGAGAACGTCACCCGCGTCGGACACGTCGATACCGTTGGGGAAGTTGGTCACGTTCTCGCAGCCGATGCGACGCAGGAACCGGCCCTCGTCGTCGAATACAACGACGCAGTGTCCCTTGAAGTCGCACACGTAGAACTCTTTGCCTAATGGAATTAAAAATAACATAGTATTGTTCAAGCTGCCGTCTGGCTTAACAACTACTGTCTAGATTTATTTTTATTTATTAAACAACCAACAAGTCATACAACGGCTTAAAGTAAATACAATACATAGTCAGTCGGATACATTGAACATTGTAGACTTAATTACAGGTTGCCCTGACATGCATCATAGCTCATGAAAACATAGTGTCGAAGTTACTAAAGATAAATTGTAGAACATAATTTAAAATGATTAGAAAAAGAACTAATAATTTTGTAATTTGCAAGATAAATATCAAGAGCTAAAAGTCACCTAAACATTTATGCAAGGTGATCTAAATTTAGACAAGGAACAGCGCACAGATCTATATCGACAGAGGGCATGCGTGACAAGTGACTATATTGAACTTTATTCTAATCGGGAATTAACGCGATTTACCTTATATTTTGGCTTGACGTTTCGGCCGGGTTGCACCAGCCGTGGTCACAAGCAGACTGGTTCAGCGAGACGGCTCCGTGCGCGAGGCAGAAATATCTAAGTCTACCCCCGTTCTTTCACTTGTAACGTTAAGCCCACTACACACTACACTCACAGTATCTGTATATTTAACCGCCGGCAAATAGCGGCAGTCTGCTTGTGACCACGGCTGGTGCAACCCAGCCGAAACGTCAAGCCAAAATATAAGGTAAATCGCGTTAATTCCCGATTAGAATAAAGTTTGACTATATTGAGACTGAACTCTGTTAATGGTGGAAAATCCAACTAACAACTTAAGACAAACTTATTACGTGTCCTCTCAAGCACAGAGACTTGCAGCTCACATGATCATCTCCAACAATGATTACAACTGGCTGTGAACGCCGCAAAGAATAATATAATAGGTAACTACTAGTTTTGCAACACATATAACTTTTACTAATATCTGCTGCACTCAGTCTGTTGATCAATTATTAGCTTGTTACTGTAGATTTTATCATAAAAATTTATACCTACGGAATAGTATGTCATCTATTTATATTCGGCATAAAGGAAAGGCCTAAAAAAAATATGATTTTTAAAAGCAAATAAAAACTCCAACTTCAACCAAAATGGAAATAAATCTTGTAAATAATACACCTGTATCAATATTTGAACTTGTCTCGTTAAGACCTTTGATGTTTTTCATCAATTATAAATTCCATCAAGCCCTTTAGGCGTAAGGCGTACAAATAGCCATAATTCATACACTCAAAGAAAATAAAATGGGTTATTTTATTCTTCCGGGGCAGTTGTATAAAAAACCAACAAGAAAAAATCACAATAAACAGCAGAATTATATATATATATATAGATTTACATTACAAATACATAAAACCATTAAATCAGCCACCAAAAAATACTCCATTCAAATAATTTATTTCGTTTGGGAGCTACAATAATGTAATAACATTTTGTGTTGCGTTTGAAAAAATAGTCATTTAATTCTATTGTTTTACTATATTCGGGGTATGGCTAACATACGTATTTCGTTGATAAAGGTCCGATCATGTTGTTTCCTGAACATGGTGATAAGGTTTAACTATGTAATATTCGGCATAAAGGAAAACACTCAATTGATAAATACAGCTGCCCAATATTTGTAACGTTATCGAATACAAATACTTACCACTGATCGCAATATCAGAGGGTTCCCTCATGCATTCGCTGCAATCGAACCAGCTCATCAGATCACCCTCTTCAGATAATATGAAGACAGTGGGTGTAACACTGTCTACAGCGACAATGAGCCCTTCCGCAGTGACTGCCAATCCAGCAACAATGTCGATGAAACGTACCTACAAAATGAAGACGCAAATGAATTTACCACTAAAAAACTATTTAAAAAAAAATAAAAACCGACTTCAAAGTAAATTATCTAAAAAGCATAAAATAACGAAAATATTATTGAAGTTGGTGTTAGCGTACCTGCTGTGTATATTCTGCACCAACTTCAATAATATTTTCGTTATTTTATGCTTTTTAGATAATTTACTTTGAAGTCGGTTTTTATTTTTTTTTAAATAGTTTATTTAACACTTTTTAGTGACTTATTTTACCAAGATAGGTATCAGCACTATCACGCAACTCGAACGTCTACATTACAGTAACTTACTGAAAACATAAAAAGTTTATATCTCTTAAACTACTGGACCGATTTTGATGAAATTTGTACTCTACCCTAAGTTGAAAGATACTCTAACTATTGCAAAAAGAATTTTCGAAATCGGACTTGTAGTTTCTGAGAAATCCGTGGACAAACCTACATACATACATACATACATACATACACTCGTGAAATTTGGTAAATTCGTTTAGAAGCCCACATAGACTAACATATATGAATATTACGCATTTTTATTAATATTACATACATACGCGTCGAATACAGAACCTCCTTTTTTGAAGTCGGTTAAAAAACATCCCACATACCTCGCTTGACTACACCCCCCCAAACAAAAGTAACTCTTTTGAAGGTTTTCCTAGCGTCAACAAAGCCAAGCAAATTCAAGTCAGAGGCCTAGGGGCCGCTTGAACAATTCTCACCAGCACTTAGGACAACCTGTAAATCTTGACGGACTAGTATGACGTCACTATGACGTATTTCACGTTTTTGCATAATCAGTATTTAAAACTACGTCATACTTAAGCAGCTTAGGTAAAAGTGGAGGTCGACTTAATACCTAAGTGAACTGTGGTCTAACTCTTTCTACATACACACATAAGAATGAGACAGTGATATGTGTTGTCTTTATCTTATTTATTTATTTACACTTTAGTACAAATACAAAATACAGAACACATAAAAAGGAAACAGAAACATTGCACATATAGGCGGTCTTATCGCTAATAAGCGATTTCTTCCAGGCAATCCGAAGAACGAAAAAATAAAATTAATCTATCTTATTCTAGTATTCAGAAAAAGATTGTTAGACCATAGTTGTCTTCACTTAGGTATTTAGAGTGTTGCCTCCACGTTTACCTATAAGTTTCATGGTCATACTCCACGCCGATCTGTCAAGACTTGCAAGTCATACCAGGCGTGAAGGTTGGCCAATAACTATACGAAAAAAAAACTAAAAATAATATAGTGGAACATACAGCGATCTTCTTCAAGAAGTGGCCGTTTTTAGTGAATATTTGCATGCGCGATCTCTCGTTGCCGCGGTCGCAAACGACAAATTTCCCTGTGGCGCGAACGACCGCCACCTTCC
This sequence comes from Furcula furcula, assembly GCA_911728495.1. Taxonomy (NCBI): domain Eukaryota; kingdom Metazoa; phylum Arthropoda; class Insecta; order Lepidoptera; family Notodontidae; genus Furcula; species Furcula furcula. The sequence continues at coordinate 16,800,150 of OU452249.1, read as the reverse complement.
TGGGATACCACAGCTGGCCTTCCTCCTTCCCGGCAGTACCGAAGTTAAATTTATGTGTACCGGATTTATCAAACACCTGGAAAGAAATATTAAAATCTGACTAAATACTGAAATGTATTAGCAACACACAATGAACGAACGACTGACCTGTGCCACGCAGTCTGACCGATTTTTTTAGATCCTAACTACCGCAGTCACAAACCCCAATTAACTTAAATTCTAATTAAGTCTCTTTTTAAAATCTATTTATTTCGACTGTCGGAGCCATTTATGATTAATTTCGATTATTGAATACGAGATAATTGTTATCGCTACTCACTATCAGCGTATTAAGTATTAATTGGCTTCGAGTGTCGAAATAATCAGATTTCAAAAAATGGATTAATCACCATTAACTTTAATTGACGTTTGTAGGTTTGGCAGTAAGTCTATTCATACAATTATTATGAAAACAAACAGTAGAGTTTTTTTAAACAACGGTGAGGAGATGGGCGTCGGCCTGGTGGTAAGCGATAAGCTTGCCAATGTATGGATGCTGTATCACACTGCCGCTTGTCACCAGGGACATTAGTTTAAACATTGCTAGTTAGTAACCAACCATTGATACCAACCTGTCTGGACAATCCTTGCATAAATTACCTCATGGATTCGATTCTCAGACAATAATCATTATTATGTAATTTAGAAGAAGTATGGGAACAGACAGGCTCCGACAGCAACTTAATTTAAGAAGCACTTTGGCAGCTTAGTTTTATACTTCTTAAAGGTAGAGATTACTCACCGTAATACGGTGATTGTTCGTATCAGCAACAATAATATCTTCGTCGTTTCCAAGGCAGAATCCGTGGGGGGAATTGAACTGCCCTTTGCCGCTGCCTAGCTGGCCGAATTTAAATCTAATGTGCATCGGCGTGGCTTTGGTGGCGCGTACGAGGGGGGCGGGCGGGGGCACGAGGGTTGTCTCGTCGCCCGCCGTCAGCAGGGGCCTCCCGGGGGACACTCCGCGCGGTCCTACTCCAAGCCCACCTACACCACCGAAGCCATTCACTTCTAAAAATAAAACCACTATAAGTAAATCCCAAAAACCCGACTGAGAACCTAAAACAAACATCTTTAGAATTCTGAACTTGTCTTTATGGTTGACTTCAAATTTGCAGTGCGACTGCAGTGCTTGCTTTGTAAATCCATATAAATAAAAAACGCGCGCAGCATCGCGGCTGCAGCGCTGTGGCAGCAAATTTGAAGTCACCCTAAGGGTGTCCGTACACGGGCAGCTTGAAGCAGTCAAGATCGACTGATTCAAGCTGCGACTGCATAGTGAACTACATACTTCTACGTACGTACATACACGAACCGCTCAAGCAGTTGCAACTGCATCGGGCGGTTGGCAGCACGGTGAAATATCATCATGCGGTCAAGCAGTCGCCAGGCATACACTGACTGCTCGAGCTGTCGACTGCTCTCCCACAGTTACCTCGTCGTATGAGCAAAAGCAGCAAAAGTGTTTCCTCCTCAAAATCCATGATGCTACTGATTTGAAATTGCCAACTGCTCAAGCAGTTAAACTAACTGCTCGAGCAGTTATCAATGGCAGCCTCAAGCTGTTGACTCTTGACTGCAAGAGCGGTCCGTGTATGTTGATCACTAGGTAACTGCTCGAGCAGTCCGTGTATGGCGGGCCTAAGACCTTTCATTTGATACGATTACGATGATTTTAGAAATACAAAAACATGGCGACTGAAGGCACCCATATGGAATGTCTTTCTCAAAATTTCACAATTTTAGACCATTTTAGCAAGGTGTTGTAATTATCAAAGCTGCAGGCAGTGTCATAAACAGACATACATACATACGCTAAAATACATAAACCTCCTTGAGCAGTTCTGTAAAAACAACACTACATTTAGAAGCAAAAACTTACCAGTATTAAGTCCAAGTTTGGCAAGAGCTTGCAAATTGTTGTATGCTTGAGGTGAACTAAGATCACCAGCGAGCAGTTCAGCCAGAGTGAAAGATGGTGCTGGAGACGCGTGAGATGGGGGCGGCACGTCCTTCTCGGCAATGCTAGCTAGCTGCTGTAAGTTGTATTCAACCATAGATGGTAAAGAGGGCACTCCGCCTACTCCGGTGACGGCACCAACTCCGGGTACATTACTGATGTTAACGCCCCCAGGAATTACGCCCGTGTTAGTTACGCCCACGCCTGGGACGGCGCCAACTCCTGGCACTCCAATAGTAGGTACGCCACCCACTCCAGTCACTCCTACCATGCCTCCGACTCCAGTGACTCCGGTAACGCGGCGAACGCCAGGCATAGGGTAATCATCAAAAACTGGTGCATTGGTCACGGACACGGCCGGAGAGTGCGAGTTTGATGTCACTGACATGATAGCAGATGATTCGCTAGCGCGTTTCCTCTCCTCTGCTCTGGTAGCTTCAGTGCGGAATATTCCAAAGGTATCCTGAGCAATGGTTTCGAACTTATCCATTTTGGTAACAAACTCCAATGAGTAATCGACATCAAACTCTGGGGCTCCTTCAAGTAAACGGGCAAATTGAGAACCGACGGTCTTCTTTAACATAACAATTTCAGTACCGTCACCGCGGCGAAGGAGTCTAGCCGCGAATTTACAAGCGCAATCAATGCGTTGGACAGTTTTATCGACGCGATCGAAGAGATCCATGACCTTTAGTTCTCGCTCTTTATGCAAGTGCTCGAGTTCTTCGAGGGCCTTTTCACGGCATCGCTCGAGCGCCGCTTTGTAAGCGAGAAAGGCTTCGTTGATTATACCTTCAGCTTCATCCCGTTGACGCTGCAAGTCTCCAAGTGTGTCATCGAGTCTAGCAGAAGCACTACCAGCAGTTGCAGCACGAGCGTTAGCCTCTACAATAAAATTTCGTAATTCGGCGCGTAGATTAGGTTCAACATCAACAATTCGCTCGCAACGATGTTCACCAACTTTGTGATCGACAGTGAGACACTCGGTACAAGCGCCAACCTCACACTCGCAGCAATAAAATTTAAGACTTTCTCCGGCATGCCGGTTGCAAAAAATTGGTTTGTGCACCGCAGATTTTTCCTTAGAGGACCGCAAAGCATCAAATGGTACTACTCGGTGATTCTCGAAACATCTCATAAACTCATGTGCTGAGTTGCAGTTGGAACATAAAAAATGAGAACAATCAGTGCATCTAGCAACGGCCGGTTCCTTACTCTTGCAGCATGTGCAAACAACAGACTGATCCATGGCAGACACATCCAGAACGTTCGTAAGCACGTAATCGGAAGGCAGAGATGCTGCTCCACCTCCGGGTATCTGTGAAGTAAATAACATTTTATGAAAATGAACGCGAAGATATTACTAATATGATTATTTTGTAAAACAATGAGTTTTGTTTAATTTACCTTTGTTTCTTGTTTGCATATTGGACACTCTACAGCCAAATCAAATTTGAGAGAATCTCCAGCTTCATTAACCATCAATTTGTCAATGCAAGCTTCACAAAACACATGAAGGCAAGACAATACTCGAGGGCTGCATAGTTTATTGCTGAAACGGTTAACATAATAATATTTAATTACTATTTAAAAATGCGTATGTTTAATTGCACAAATAGAATTGCAAATGTACTCACTCGCAAATTTTACAACTTTGCTCTTGTTTTCCGTTATCGGTTGATTCTAAAGAACCTTCATCTCCAAGACTAACTAATCCATCCCCATAAAGATCCCCGTTCATTTCTTCCATTTTAACTTACAATTATGTAGCTGTATAATGAATATATCCCTTCACTTTAATCAACAAGAATCTGAAACAATTGGAAAATATTATTCTAAAATAACATTTCAAGTCTTTATTCAAAGACCGTTTAACACGACAAACGTTTGTTTAAGAATACGGATGTCCACGAAATGTATTCCAGAAGATTCTTTTTCATTGTGCGAGGCAATTTTCCCCAATCTCAAATGTTTCCTCGAATCACAAACCAATATTGAAAATAAAGTACATAAAAGCGCGACCTTATCGAATATCGTGAGGAAAATGAATACAATAATAGTCCATGACCAACTGAAATTCACTAATATTTTCCTAATATAAGAACTTGCATATCCTCGTAACTTTGCCTGCGCGAGGTTAGTGAAATGTAATAACTATAGTGTTGTTAATCATTATTCCAGCAAGCGTTTTTTAAAAATATGTCATTAATATTCGGTCTATCTAAACTACCATAACATCCCAGATAAATGTTCTTGTACCTTGTTCTATACCAATATGTATTTATATCTAATATAATATTTTCTACAATAGAGAGAACGATTACGCAAGTAAACTGCTTGTGATGTGACTAGTCAGAACAATCCGCCTAAACGCAGCAAACCTACCGCACTATGCGGCACACATCTCGCAATAATATGATATGCGAAAATATTAGTCAAGAACTGAAAGACTAGCACCTTAAAATATATTATAACGTTCATGGTTTAAAAAAAAAAATTTAATTGGATATAGGAAGCTTAGCATTATGTTCAAGTCGTGTTTTATTCAACCGGGAAATGGCATAAATAATTATTTCGAAGTTTAGAAGAATTGTACAAATCAATATCAAAATAATAACCAAAGCTCCAATCCTTGCTTGCATAATTTCTAAATTGGATAGCGTACGTCCACAACACAAGACTAACGACGAGGGAACAATATAAACTATCACTATACTATACTAAACACATAGTGAAATTATACATTGTAGTCACTGAAGTGCGCACTGCACCGAGACAATGTGTCCTTCACGGGCAGAAAGTGAAGGTGAGTCTCAATCAATAAATTCTATTTCAAGCACCTCAAAATTATTGCACTTTTCAATTATCACGCAGCTTTAATCGTGCGATTTATATAAGAGTTGTCATCCCCTCAATCCAGCCTTTACCTAGGCCACTTTTGGCCATAGGTCTACCCAAGCACGCTTATTGATCACGACAGGATTCTCTTGTTTTCTGTCTACCACCTTGGTTGGCAGAAACTGGTTGCGCCTTTCCTCCAATTAAAAGTGTGCGTTAGGACCGCGGGTGTACATCACAGAATTGAGCTACTTTCCTACAGGAAGGTGGTACCTGCTGTGTACCTCAGTGTACCTATAATGAAATCCAGTGTACTTCTTTCGTTAAAAAGATATAAACTAAAATATGTACACCCGCCATTCTAACGTTAGAACTGCGGGTGTACATTTTTTTTCGGTAAGGAGATGCTTATTACACTATTTTCTTTTTTGAATCATACGTACCTGCTGTGTACCTAGGTGTACCATTAATGAAATCCAGTGTACTTATTTTGATAAAAAGATATAGACTAAAATATGTACACCCGCCATTCTAACGTTAGAACTGCGGGTGTACATTTTTTTTTCGGTTAGGAGATGCTTATTACACTATTTTCTTTTTTTAATTACATGTACCTGCTGTGTACCTCAGTGTACCTTTAATGAAATCCAGTGTACTTCTTTAGATAAAAATATATAAACTAAAATAAAATACTTACGTACATTCACCATTCTAATGCCTGATTTACACGTATTAAGTTGTCAAGTACTTAAGCAAGTAAATTTTAAGTGCCTTCATTTTAAGTAAGCGGTTACACGTCGTGTTTACTAAAAGTTAAATACTTTAGTTCTTTAATTCGCATCCATTTGACGGCCGCACGATCCATGACGATTTCATAGTACTCTGGGGACGACTATACATATATATTATTAAAATATTAAAATTTACTTTTCTATAATATTATAGTATACCTACATATTACAAAAAATGCAATAATATAACTCTGGGTTAGTAGAGACTTTATTATTGCATTTTATATTACATACTAGCTAACCCGCGCAGCTCCGCCCGCGTTTTTATTACATTTTGCTCCCCTCCCTTGATTTACCTATGAGTATTTCTCTGTCCATCTCTCTCTCTTATAAGAAAAATCTAATTCTATGCTCTCTCCCACTTCTCTCTTTCCCCCTTTCGCTTCAGTCCCCGTCTCACCCCCCTCTTCCTCTCCCCGTTGTCCCCTCTCTGAACCCCCTCCCCTATCTCTCTTCTCCCCCCTATCGATCCGTACCGAAATAACTAGACTTCTCGATAGAAACTAGTTCCCTCAAATTCTGCAAGTACCTAGGTTATGTACCTACCGCTCGCTCACTCTCTGTTCACTGCCCCCGCCTATTGTTGGTTTTCTCGCCTATATTGTATTATTGCCTCTATTGTATGTGCTTGTGAAAACGCTATACTAAGTAGGTACTTACGAGTACCTTCGCGAAGCTTCCACCCTTCTATTAATTTAGCTATATAAGCCGACGCATAGCGGCGTCCAGACAGTTTGTGTTCGATAGCGGAAACATCTTAAGGAAGCGATCAAAGAGAATTGTACCGGCGACCTTTGCAACGACTTTGGACTACTGTGAAGTACTGTGCGACTCGGACTACTGTGCCTTGTGTGTATACAGTGTGAGTGTACGTGGAATAAAACCTTATTTTACGTCAATCAGCATTTAAATACCCACCCGCACGTAACAATATATATAGATACTGGCTGTCTGGCGCAGCTCCGCTCGCGCAAGTGTAATCTAAACCATTCTCGAATCCCCTTGAACACACACAAACAATTTCATCAACATCGGTCCAGCCGTTTAGGAGGAGTTCAGTGACATACACACGTAGAGTAGAATTATATATATAAAGATATACAAGCCAAATAGGCTTGTAAATATCATCGGTGGTAAAACTGGATTTAACCATGACACCAAGATTAGTGATCATTACGACCGACGCTATATCTGCGAGCCCTTATTCAGCCTGTTAATTTCTTTGTTTAGAGCTTACGTTCCACAAACAATATTATTTAGATATAACTGAATTTTTTCGGCGGTGTTTTCCGTCCATCAACTTCGACATTATCCAAAGTATCATAAATACACGTAGGGTTGGTCTGATACCCGTCCTCGTGAGCACCGTGACTAGTTTCCGGGAGACCACAATGCGCCCTACCAGGGAAGCATAAGATACAAGGATATCTCACCTCTTGTTGAACGGATGCCCGTTACCGTCTGTGGTACCCCCCATGGGCCCTCACCTCTTGATTCGCAAAACCAATCAAAACCAGGCCAGACATACTCTGGATATTACAAGACGTGAGGACTCTTCTTTATGTCGTATACTTCGCTGGCACTTCTACTGTTAACATGTTAGCTCTAAACCACATTCATATGCTCACACAAGACAAGGAACAAGATATCAACCTCCTGTTTTATGCTACCCTAGTACTTCCGGTAAAAATTTGTCGATTTTATCACTAGTTTTTATGATGTTTGTACTACTACTACACTATGGATCTGTCTGGTCTGAAATAAAGATTTATTTATTACTCATTACTACTGCTGAAGATCGATGACAGCAGTGTCATCTCATCGAAACCGGAGATATTGAGAGAGCTCGAGAGATTTTACGGACAGTTATACACCTCAACACGGGAGCCCATTGCTAGAACAGCTCAGGACACCAGAGCCAAACTTACCCGACACTACACTGAGGACATCCCAGACATCAGCCTGTACGAGATTAGAATGGCTCTCAAACAGCTCAAGAATAACAAGGCGACGGGTCAAGACGGAATCACATCAGAACTTCTGAGAGCGGATGGAAAACCGGTACTTTTAGTCCTCCAGAAGTTATTTAATTCCGTCTTACTCGAGGGTACAACGCCAGAAGCATGGCACAGGAGTGTGGTGGAGTTGTCCGTACTTAAAATTTAGTACGCAAGTGATCAAGTAGAATAGAACGGACATATTTTTTTGTCCGTGGTGCCACTGTGCGGACAACAAACAAACCACGCCTACCTAATTACCCGAAAAATAGAAAAGTTTCTAAGTATACCTATGGTCAGCAAATAAAGATGATTTGATTTGGAACTTTCTACTAAAGTGTTCGGTTACTCGTAAAAATTTAGATGGCCGAATACGTCCAGTGCTGAGCAAAGGCCTCCCCCTTAGAAGGGAGGGGTTGCCATAATCCACACGCTTAGCAGGCGGCTTGGGGATCGCAGTATAGGTGGAAGATAAATCCAAAAGAAAGACGCTGCTGCCGTCTTCTTGTTCTCGCTTAGTCGCCTCTTACGACACCCAACGAGAGGAGATGGGGGATGCAATTCTAACCCGGCACCCCGTCAAAAAAGCGAGATAAAGATATAAGTAATTGAATTTAAATTTAATAAACATTGAATATAACGATGTGGTGTGGTGGTAGCCCACTAAACGTAATAATTTACTTAAACTTTAGTAAAGATTTAGTTACGAACTTGCAACTTAATACGTGTGAATCAGGCATAACGTTAGAACTGCGGGTGTTTCATATTTTAGTTTATATCTTTTTATTAAAAGAAGTACACTGGATTTCATTAAAGGTACACTGAGGTACACAGCAGGTACGTATAATTCAAAAAAGAAAATAGTGTAATAAGCATCTCCTAACCGAAAAAAAAATGTACACCCGCAGTTCTAACGTTAGAATGGCGGGTGTACATATTTTAGTTTATATCTCTTTAACGAAAGAAGTACACTGGATTTCATTATAGGTACACTGAGGTACACAGCAGGTACGTATAATTCAAAAAAGAAAATAGTGTAATAAGCATCTCCTAACCGAAAAAAAATGTACACCCGCAGCTCTAACGTTAGAATGGCGGGTGTACATATTTTAGTTTATATCTTTTTAACGAAAGAAGTACACTGGATTTCATTATAGGTACACTGAGGTACACAGCAGGTACCACCTTCCTGTAGGAAAGTAGATCAATTCTGTGATGTACACCCGCGGTCCTAACGCACACAATTAAAAGAATATTTTCTACTTGGTCTCGTCCTGTTACTAACAATGAACTTTACGCAATTGAGCACCCAAATAAAATAATATCGCCCTTCTTCGAGTCTCGCGCTCACAGTTTAAGAACACTTTAGCTGTAACGATAATCGGTGGCAAAAAACGCTGACTGCCACTTCAAATTCCATGGGTACCAACGATAATAAACATTGAATCGCTTTTGAGCCCTTTTGGTTGTCACCAAAAGCCCTTTTGGTGACACTCGAGCAGCTTTTTCCATACATTTTTACAGCCCTACGTATAGGTAGATCGATGATTTTTATTTTTTTATATTTGATGTTCCTAGAATAACATGATAAATACATAGTTGCATTCGAGCCTTGCGCAGAAACAACGCTAGCCTTTTCTGTCGTCCATCAATTTTATTTTAGAATACGAAACCGAAACATTAAAAAACCAATGAGTTTGAAGTACCAGCAAGTTTAAAATGTCTGTTCACTTGTAATGCTGTGCAATACAAACAGGTATTCAAGTAAACTGTTACAAAATGAACAAAAATAATCAAAACCTTAAATTTTATTCAAATCTAATTAATTCATCTCTAGTGGTACCACGGAGTTGTCCGTAGTACCCTTAGTGGTACTACGGACGGCAGGTGGCAGCCCGGACAACAAACGGTCTATACAACACCTGTTATAAGTCGTTTATTTAGGACGCGTCATAAACATATCCTCCAATACATTGAAGAATCTCGATACAGCATGGCTCAGATTGCTGGCTATGTACTTAAACCACATCTCCTGCGTGTTTTGTCATACGTAGGTACACACGGCAACACGTCAACGTATACATTATGACTTTGGGACAGCTCTTATTCCGGCGCAGTAACTGTCATTTTTGTAGTGTAACTGTATAGGTTGATGTGTCGCTGACTGTACTACACAAAACATATTTTGTTGATATAGTACATCTCCTGCTTATGTAATCAACAAGATTGTTAAGCGAAACAATGCTTTTTGTGTATCTGTTTATGTGTAGTGTGTTTAAGAAAACACTAGCATGAGACACGTCATAAGACGGTCACGGCATTGAGGTATTATGCTTACTGCCACGGCCGCAGGATCGGCCGCAGGATCGTAGAAACATTATTGAATTTATCGACTGTTACATTGTGAGAGACATGACGTTGTATGCAAGATCCAAAAATACCGGTCCAGTGCGAGTCGGACTCGCATACCGAGGGTTCCATACCATCTATGGACGTATTAAAGTAATGTTACTATTTATTTAACACCTCAGATGGCAAATTGAGTTTGTTTGTCGAGGTTTTTTATAGGATTTCTAATAAACTACTATTTAGAAAAATCATTTTGTTTTTCCTGTAAAATATAGATAGACATGTTTTATCCATAACTATTAAAAAAAATCCCTCCACAAACTTCGGAAGTAAGTGGGGAAAATAGAAACTGTATTTATGTGACATTTTTGATTATAAGCTAAAAACTATGAGACATAAATCAAAATCTGTTTTGAAATGTGCAGATGAAGCCCTTTCATATGATACCCCACTACATATACTAGTCTCAAGTTGAAATTTAAAGCCCCACTTCAACCCCCATTAAAAAATAAATTAAAAGAAATAAATATTTTGTCCATATGCAATGGAGGTAGGGTAAGTAAGATCTAAAATGTTCTAATTTTCAAATCAATAGCATCAGTGGTTCCTGAAATATATTGGTGTGGCAGACAGACAGAGTAACATCATAAGGGTTCATTTTTTAAGTATGGCACCCTAATAACACTCAAACCCCTTCTTAGGGTTTACAAACTTTAGTTAGGCAAAATGGCCGATTAAACTTCTTGGTCTTTTGTAATCTGCCGCATTCTGCGTTGATTTTCGAATAGTTAGAAAATAATGCCCACATTTACTCCAGTTTTTCTGTTAATTTGATTGAAAATCTATTTCCATTTTATACCTCTAAGGACCTATCCACTTTTAATCTGTTAAAGATCTCTACTATCTATTTCATCTTGGTCAATTTCTGGCAGATCATCAGATCATCTGTGTTACAAATTAACATGGCTCCAGACTCCTCAGTCCTCTTGCTTTTTATATAACCATTTTGCTATAGCAACTACACACATCAAAAGTGTCTAGGGATCAACATATATTTTTGCAATAACTTTTCTCCTGATTGATATTAATTAAAATTTTCTTTAAGGATTCATCAAATAAAGTGTTTTCGTTTGTCACAGTAACGATAAACCAAGTCACCTTTGCATTAATAAAGAAATTTGCCATTTTCCTAATAAAGGGATTTTTGACATTTGAACCACTAACACAAAAGTTCGAAAAAAAGACTGAAATAACAGTTTTCTTTAAAATTTTATTGGGTAACTTAAACAATTAATAATCCGTGTTTCTACCGCGAACACTAACAACACAAGAACATCGGTTTGGCATACTCAAAATGAGTTCATCCAAATCACGCTGTGGAATGGCCGCCCATGTTCGTTGCAACAACAAAAAAAGGTCTTCTTGCGACTGGATACCCTCCATATTCGGCAGAGCTCTTCTCTGTAGCATATCCCATGCATGCTCAATCGGGTTCAAGTCTGGCGACTGAGCAGGCCAGGGCAGGACATTGATGTTAGCTGCGGCGAGAGTCTGTCTTACAACTCTTGCGGTGTGCGGTCGTGCATTATCATGCATTAACTGAAATAAGGGACCGATTTGCACTTGTAGAGGAACGATGACGTCTGATACAATCGTCTCAGCATAAATTTGAGCGTTGAGGTTGCCTCTGATCCAAATCAACTCAGTTCTTCCGCCGATCCAAATACCCGCCCATACCATGATGGTTCCACCACTATAAGGATGGACTTCCTGGCAGGATTTTAATCGCTGTTGGCGTCCAGGGGTTCTCCAGTGTCGTATACGTCTTGTATCCGGTCTCATACCAAAACGAGACTCATCAGAAAAGCACACGAAACGCCATTGTTCTTCTGCCCAATTTCTGTGTTCAAGAGCCCATTGATATCGAATCCTACGATTGTGCATTGCTATAGGTGGTACCCGTAGCGGTCTTCGGGAATGAAGGTTCACTTCATGCAAGCGGTTTCTGACTGTTTGGTCGCTAATTAAGTTCCCTGAAGAGTGATGAAGCCTCACGGCTAACATCATGGCAGTTATTGTTGGAGCTCTTCGAGTTAAGATTTGAATATATCGGTCTTGTCTCCGTGTGGTGCAGCGATACCGTCCTCCATGGCGCTCAGCCACGGTACCAGTGCTTCGGTAACGTGTCCAAAGTCGACTGATAACACTCTGACTTGTATTCAGAGCTAAAGCCACAGTACGTTGCCGGGAACCAGCTTCTATCATTCCCACGGCTCTGAGCATTTCTTCCCTGCTTAAATGACGTCGCCGCTCCATAATAACGTTGGTTTTAATCAGTAGTAGGGAAACAGTAGCACTAATAATGTCTTCAATGCGTTGTATGTTTTTATAGAGAAAATATTGACAGCTGATTTTCATCTTTTACTCGAATTTGATTCACAGTTCCTGATTCAAATTATGAAATGCACCAAAAAGGATCCATATAAATTTATAAAATCATAAATTTATTACAAAGCCACATCTCAATCTCAAGAAATCCGCTTAAAAATGCTTGATCCCTAGACACTTTTGATGTGTGTAGTTATCTAGTGGTGTTATCTCACTGTAAAAACCTTAACAAATTCTAATGGTTGGAATTTAACCCACAGCATATTGGATAGGATGTTTTATCTAGACCAATGGCACCATTATTACCCATAGATTAATCTTACATCTATAATTTATTTAAAGTTAACAGTCAACATTTGATTAAACCTTTCAGATGAATAATATTATTTAAGTGCCATGAAAATTATTACAATAAATTTTAAAGAAAACTGACACTATCAACAATATTGAAACAAGTCTAAAATAACTTTATGGTCTGGTGATCCTTATAACATCTTTAAAATAATTATGCCAATACCAAATCATGAAATTGAATTGAGAAAGATACTGACTTCTATCTGAATAAATATAAATTGAAAACTAATGGTACTACTTGGTGGTAGGTTCCTTGTGCAAGGAGCCGTCCAGGTAGGTACCACCGCAGTGTCAGATATTCTGCCGCCAAGCAGTAGTGTGTAAGCATTACTGTGTCCGGAACACAGTATGTAGCTGGTGAAATTACCGGACACAAAGACTTAATATCTAATGTATAAAAAAATATGTGTGTGTGTGTGTGTATGTGTGTATGTATGTATAAAAGTATATAAGTATTAGTATCAGTTGTCTGGTTTCCATAGTACAGGCTCTGCCTAGTTTGGGATCGGATGACCGTGTGTGGATTGTCACAAAATATTATTATTATTAATGTCTTAAGGGTCAGCAATGCTCTAGTGATTCTCTGGTTGACTGCTTACCATCAGGCGGGCCACACGCTTGCTTACCACCTTGGTAGTATAAAAAATAAATTATAAATGTAATTTATATGTATTATGTGAATGCAGAGCTGTGCGGGTCAGCTAGTAATTATATAATTTTGAAATCAGAACTAATGTGAACAACACCAAAGGTCCAACAATGTAAGATTTAAGTACACAGTTAACTAGATCTTATTTATTTATTTATTCTTTATGCACAAAAACAGTACATAGGCAGACTTAATGCCAGAGGCATTCTCCACCAGTCTACCCTTGGGTGATAAAGAGAGAAATCATGGTAGGTGCAAGCAAAACAAGTAATACAAAATAATCATACATAAATATAAAGATGAGATGGCTTGTAAGATGTTATTAATTTACATGACCACTACATACTATTTTATTGTCACACTGTAATCTTCTTATCCTTTACTGTATCTTCTATTTTGGTATACAATAAAGAATAATTGTATTGTATTGTATTTACAGTGGCTAAATACTATTCTTTATCTAAATACTGTTAATGGTAAAAAATTAGCTAAAAAGTGAAATTATAAATGTCATGTATCAAGTAGTGTGGCCGTGTAGTGTGTTTAGTAAATGTTTTATATTACAGAACAGTTCACCTGGATACTGTAAACCAGGACTTCACAACATGTATGGGCATGCATAGAGATTGTAGGGGAGGTGTGGGACAATTGAAGGTTTTAAAAATTTGTAATTTGGGTACAAAGCTACACAGGCACAAAGTGAAGGGGGTGTGAAAATTTCAACTATGGTCCAGGAGATGTAAAAAAAGATGGGAACACCTGCTGTAAGCTGTGTTAACTAATTTCTTTAAACTATCCAACAGTTTGAGAGGCCTGTTGGTTTAGTGGTTAGACACCCTGGCCACTACCCCATAGGTTGTGGGTTTGATTCCCACACTGTGTCTGAGTGTTGCCTATTATAATTTCAGTACCTTAGTATTTAATTTAAAAATATTATCAGTTATCTGATGACCATAGTGCAGGCTCAGCCCAGTTTAGAATCAGTTGACCATGTATAACATTATCCCAGAATCAATAATATTTTGATAGATATATAAAGATTGTTTTAAAATGTCAAAATTGAGATATTTTTGAGTCCTTACTTTTCATGTGTACAACCACTTTTTTTATACATATTTGATAACATAACTGACTCCCTATAAAGAAAACAGTTCAGCATGCAGGTAGGCAGGTTCTAGCTAACATATTTGATTACATACAAGTGTGTGAAAGCTGAAAACTGTAGGTTTCTGAAAATCTGTCAGTAGACCAGTGAATCTTTATTTTACTAAATAATAATACTAAATAACTAAACTAACTAATCGAAATTTACTATATAAAGGTAAAAATTAACACTTAATGATAGTATTATTATCAAAATGGCAGATAAAATCTATCCTTATTTTATGTACCTATGTCAGGTAGGTAGCCTGTACAATAAACGCAATGCACCATGCAGACAATGGCGAAGGTCGATAGTCCGTTTAAACACGTTTTATTTCAAAAAAATGTCTTTTATTTCCGTAAATGTATTGTTTTATTAATACCAAGTAATTAATAATGACTTACTAACCTGTAACAGTATAATATTTGAAGAATAAGCTGATAATCTATGCGCAGAAAAGTCTACCACGCCGCAACTATGAGAATACTCATCACTTTGTAAATAAATAAAAAATGAGCATCAAATCTCAACAGATATTTTTTTTAAATAAAAGTGGTTTCTTCGATGAATTAAATTAATGTTTTGTCACGTTCTCATTTTAAAAAGACGAATACATCACGGTGTATTGGTATTGATTTTCGCGTAGGTAGTTGTTTGTAGGGATGCTCGATTGCTGGGAACGGGATGGGTCCCATCTCGTTCAATCAATAGATCCGTCCGTCGTACTACCAAATCGATACTGATAAAATGGATGGAATTTGATCATCGATATATTATCGATGGATTCGATTAAATTAATTTTACCTTCTGTGAATTTTACAATAGCAAGACGTACGTTACATCGATACAAGGCCATGGAGGATCGGATAGAAAAAAATGTATCAGATTTAATTATTAGAAGCATAATATTTTACGTGTTTAGAATACACCGATACAATGGAAAGAGACTCTACATTAATGGCAACATGAATAAATTATTTAAAAGCATAAAAAGCCCGATAGTAGTAGTACCAAAGTAGTATATAGATAGTAGTGCCAAACAAATAGACATAAATACATACATACTTACATACATACGTACAAACATACATACATACTCTCGAAAAACATAATCCTCCTTCTGAGGCAGTCGGGCAAAAAGATCTAAACACTTATTGATTGATACTGTCTATGTAAATATTCGTATCTATAGAACTTTTAAATATTACCATTTTGTCATCTGTTTAGTTTTTAGGGTTCCATACCTAAAAGATAAAAAAGGAACCCTGTATATTTTGATGTAAGAACCACTGATGTTATCGGTTTGAAACAAGGAATAGTTTTAGATCTAACTTACTTATCAAAAATCGCAAATCAAAAACAAATGATTTGTTTGTTTTATTTTCATAAAATGGGGTCGAAATGAGGCATCAAAATTTCAAAGTGAGAGGATATCATATAAAATTATTATTACATTTATTTATTCTTTAAACCATTAATTACATTTTTAAATATAAATATAAAACACATTATTATTATTATTTGCATATTCTAAGACAGTTTTTTTATAATAATAATAAATAAATAATAATACATATACTTTATTGTACACCAAAAGTTACATGTAAATTGAAAATTATTATTTATTTTGGCTTATGTTACGTAGTTTTTGACTTATAATCGAAAATGTCAAAAATATACCATTTCCCTTTATCTTTCTCTTAAGTTTGTGGAGGGAAAAATCTAAAATAATTCTAGGTAATACATGTTTATCTTACAGAAGAAATAAAATAATCTTTCTAAATAGTAAAATTATAGAGTAATCTTAAAAAAAACCTTGACAAACTTATTTTTGCGGTATGGTTTTTGCTATTTGAGTGTAGACGAATAGTAAAATATCTTTATTAGGTCCAAAGAAGGTATGGAAATCACGATGCTCGAGTCCACATCGCACTTGATTGGTGTTTTTAGATGTTTTCCTAAAAGCTTTAGCTTTAGAGCCTACGAGAAATGCATCATTTACATTGTGGAATAAGAGTCATACATAAGTTGTTGTTGGATGATCTAATACATACCATCCAGTGGATCCATCCAACTGGATTGATATTTGAATTGATACAGAATTTGCATAATATATAACACTTTTTTTCTCATCATTATCATGGATTAGCAGAAAGTAATACAATAGTGGACCTATAACCATGTTCACATGAATACAACTACAATTATTGCATTTAGTACGGCATACACGCGCAGGTATACCTGTGCAGTTAAACTGTACAGGTATAATTGAGCTCCATAGAGACCATACACGTAACGGTAAACCTGCACAAACTCTCAGTTGAAACCATGGCCCCGACAGCGGTGCATGACTGCGACGCAGTAGCGTTAATAGATTAATAGTTTGTTTTATTAAAGAAAAGGATATTAAACGACGACACCGTGAACAGTGGTGAAAAGCAAACAGTACTCTTATGTCGACTTATTGAAGGAATTGAAATTTAAACCGAATTATTATTACCGCAATTATCTACGAATAATAATAATATTCTGGGACAATCCACACAGATCACAAATTAGGCAGAGCCTATACTATGGAAACTAGATGACTTTTTCTTGTAAATACATACATAAATATATAAATAACACCTAGACACTTGGCAGGAATCGAACCCACTACCTATTGGGTAGCAGCCGGCGTGACCACTAGACCAACAGGCCCCAATAAGATGAAAAGACTTTTCTCTATGATTTTTTTCTTACGATTTATTATAATTGCTGCTACTACTGCTTTATTTTTAAAAGATTAAGAATCATTATTTGTCAGCATATTTTTATGTTACAATAATAGTCGGTACCAAGTATTCTACCGTTTCCGGCGTACAAATGTTTTATCGTTACAGGGTGACATAATCATGTCAAGGAATAAAATTATTTAAATTTTATCGTGATAATCTTTACACTTAATATGCCAAAAACAATGCTCCGACTTGTACATGTTTATAAATTCTTCCATTACTACATTCCGCTTACGAGACGACATACTGTATTAGAGCGCCGCGCGTCCTTTCCCTCTAACAGTCATCGGATAACTGACGCCTGCGCAGGCGAGCGCCATACACGCTCAGTTTTGCCTGCACAGGTAAACTGCACAGGTATACCTGCGCAGTAAAAAATATGAAAATTCATATTTTTTGACTCGCCTGTACAGGCGTGGAAACCTGCACAGTTTTGCGGCATACACGCTCAGGTTTACCTGCGCAGTTGAACTGTACAGGTATACCTGTCAGGTATACCTGCGCGTGTATGCCGTACTTTACTCACACACAGCGTTAGTTGCGATTCAAACTATCGATCCAATGCGACTAAGGCGACTGGATCAATACTGGATCAGACATCCCTCACTAGTTGTTTGCGCTGTCTGTGGCTTATAGAGGTGTGGTACTGGTATCACTGGTATGAAAAATAAGTTTTACCAGACCTACTTGAGTAACGTAATATAATGTTGTCTTTTATTTACGCGAATACTAGACATTGTAATTAATCTATTCTTACGGATTATATCGCGATTTATTTTAATTTTCCTGACGTTTCGAATGGTTTGCAGCACCCCATGGTCACGGGCGGACCATGGTAACGTTTAGAGGAGATACCACTACTACATACACCTATTCTAATTACTCTGAGTGGTAACGTAATATAACTCTAAATGATACCTTAGTAACGTTACTGGGTATCATTGTGCGAATAATAACGTATATCGGTCGAAAATTATAACGTTATTAAATGACTATGAGCTGCTGCTCGATACGATGGATGTGCTTCCGTGCTTCGACATTTTGATATAACTCGATGTGATTTTATTCGATTCCAATTTTTATCCGATCCCATTTTATTTCTGTAAATATAGGTACCTGGGGGGCGATCGCGATAAAAATGTTCAACCAAAGCGCAACCCAACCATAGCTTAATCTCGAACGTTTTACACATTTCGTATCGCGATAATTTTTTGACAGCTAGTTGAGATGGAACGCTACCAAAGTTCGAACTCAACCGCTGTCAAACGAAAGGTTCAGAAAAAGTTAAAACGATGCGACTATTTGTGAGACGTTGGTCAAACGTTTCAACGAAGTTTTATCTATAATTTTATTTTGTGAAGTGATATTTAAGGCTATTAGTGTTATGTGAGTGATAATTGTAATATATATAGGCGAAAATGAACGCCTGACTACTTGGATTTATTGGAGATGTCCCACGAAGTCGGTGTAGCTGAGGCTCGGACTCAAGCTAAAAGAAAACACCTAAGGGCTAGATAGACTTATGTTGTGATGAATATAGTGATCGGCAGTTTATTAAGAAATACAGACTGACGAAGAACTTAACTCGGAGCTGATTGATTGATTTACGAGTTGACATCTCACATGCCACCCCTATACTATGTTCTAATGCTTTGGATGTGGAAACAAAGGTAATGACGGATGTTGTGATCCTTCCTCTATGAAGCTACCAATATAATTGCTCTTATCTGCATTTTTATTGAGAAAACTTATTCTATTTCTTGAAGTAGGTAGGTATTAATTCATATAAAATTAAAACTACATTGTCAATTTCAGATTTTGGTAGCATTGGCTTTCTATGTCACTGGGTCCTATCAAAATATCATAGAAGACAGTAAAAAACACTATTCCTCAAGACAGTGTCTCAAAAGCCATTCAGCAAGTAACAATGGCATCAAGCCAGCAGTAGTACATAATGAATAAATATATTGTTTTCCCATTCAAACTGTGTGAGTGGGAAATAATTAAAAGAGTGTAAGTATTTAGTAACAGTATGTAGTATGAAATCATCCATACCATTGAGTTGCATATTGAGCATCTTAGTGGTATGCTTTACCATAGACCTAATGTTTGGCTAGCCGCACACCTTCAATAATATTGTCAATATTCTACAACCCACTCTCAACTAAACTGCACCTCGCTGGAATGCAATGTCACAGTGCCAGGTGCACACGTAAGTTGCACAGGTTGTAGAATATTGACAATATTATTGAAGGTGTGCGGCTAGCCTGTTACTTTCCATGAGGCATGTTAAATATCAAGAGCACTACCAAGTAATAAAGTAGTCAATTTGTATTAAAACTCTGTAGGTTAATGTAAATTAATATTAATTTTCAAGTATGCTACCAAATGCCAATAATTCTGGGCTGTATTGATGAAAATCAAGTGGCAAATGTGCATCTGACTGACCATGAAGAATGATTCTTTAATCTAAAAAGGACACAGCCCGTTCATGACTTATTATATTATGATTGTAATAATTTTTGTTAGAAATAGTTTTATAATTTTACTTTTTACCCATTCTTGTTAGTTCAATCTTAACATCTACTTTTTTTTTCAGATATGTGATTCTAATTATAAATATAATAATGTATTAGTGTCAAGAAGCTTAGTTTGTGTTGTATGGGTCAATCATCCATTAAATGGTTACCTCAAGAGCCTATTGAGGCATAGCTATTGATAAAGAGGATTTATATCTTCTAGGTACCTATAGATTAATTAATATTACATACTTTTGTTTTTTACTTACTAATTAACTATTACTTTGTGTTCTTAAATTTTAGGAGAAAATAAAGTGTTTGTAATTTTAAGAGACTCCCAGTATCCTTTGAGTATTATTTGTTTTGATATTTAAAGAGTTTGTTTTTGCAGGTATCTGTTGGTGGATAGGAAGTTACATTACACCCCCATTGCTGCTGCCAGAAAACCCAGTGCCTGCTATGTTCTGTGTTATATAGCACACAGAGCTCACATCTCCTACACTCTAAGCCTACACTCCACTAACAAGAGAGGAGGTGGCTCGCGAGCGCCGCCTGGTAGAGGGCACCAGTGGCGGCGCGGTGGGAGCCCGGCTCCGCCGCGCTTGGGCACTCAACTACCTAAGCGTCGTCGTTATACAATGCCTGTGGGCAGATAGGCCAATGTTAGATTTTTCATATATACAAGGAATAAAGTAAAATATTGTGCATTTTTATTTAATGTGATGATTATAATATAATACCTAATCTCAGAATTGTTTTATGTTCATCTAGATTAATAATATTAATAATGTCCTCCAGGCCAATACGACCACAGTGGATAACCTTTCTTAAGATCTATGCGGGAGATATAGTGCACAAGTGTTTGCGTAAACACAAGTGCACTATCTCTTCATTTCATCTCTTACAACCTGGTGTGACAGAAGACCGACACGACCCCCCGGTCGTGTCGGTCTTCTGTCCCACCAAGTGGTCAGGCGCAGGACCAACTTTTTGCATACCCATGACGCATGGATCATCTTACTTTACAATCAGGTGATCGGCCTTCATTGTCCTAGCCTGTAAGGAACAACTAAACAAAGTTGTTACTCCCCGCGGGATTCGAACCCGCGACCTCCGATTTGCAAAGCAAGCTGTTTCCCACTTCCCCACAAGATAGTTGGAGGTTTCTTTGAAAACGACAAAGTCATCAGTCAGGGCACGTTGCTTTCAGACAAGACCCCACCATTGTTCATCATCAGCAGTAGCTAAAACAAGTTAACTGCTGAACAAAGGCCTCCCCCTTGGAAGATTATGGAAACCCCTCCCTTCCAAGGGGGAGGGGTTTCCATAATCTCTATGCTTGGTAGGCGTCTTGGGGATCGCAGTATAAGACGTAGGTAACGCAATAGAAGACGCTGCTGCCATTCCGATTTCAAGTTAGATCCCCATCGTAAGTTCCTCAAACAAGCGTCGAAACGCTACTTTGAATCCGCGTCCCGTCACGCGAACAGTTTAATCCGCGCCGCCGCCGATTACGCCCCTAGTCCTTCTGACTCGCGCCGCAGACCACGGCACGTACTGCTCGACCCTCCTGACCTCATGACGGTCCTATTGGACCGGGATACGCCGAACCCTCCCCGACAACCGTATGCTACACTAGCTATCAGACACCGGTCTCGCCGGCGAGGCCGAAGGGTCGTACGTATGCGACCTCAACGACGTGCATCACCCCACTGAGTTTCTTGCCGGTCCTTCTCAGTGGGGGCGCGTTGTGAACCGGTGGTAAACTCAGCCCTCTCTTAAGCGACAGCCCAAGCCGAGGCCGTGCCTCCCTGAGGTGCCCTTGAGCTCGTCGCTACTTCTGCCGTAAAGGCTAGAGTGCTTCAAGCGCTCGCCTCCTATTGTCCGGTTAAGCTGTAATGGCCATCTGCGGCCAACAGTGTCTATCATTCCCAAAAAAAAAAAAAAGACGCTGCTGCCCGTCTTTGTTTTCCTTAGTCGCCTCTTACGGACACCCAACGGGAGGAGATGGGAGGTTAGTAATCTTACCCGGACACCCCACGGGTTACTCCATTGTTAGTTAGCTTAATTACTCTCTGTAAAACGTGGAAACGTTACGTTGCTTAACACTTGAAATCAAAGTTCGCGCTATCAGCTGTCGAAATTAGGTCTTTAAACACACCATTATACAAAAACCAAGATCACAGCACTAACGTCTGTGACGTTTAAACGTCCCAATTCCAGTTCATCTTTGGTTAGCGTTTTAACTTTATCGCAATACCAAAATACGCTCAGCTGAACCATAATCAAAACATTATTAGAGTTCAACCAAAACCTTTCCGCTTACGTTTGCGGCCGTGTAAAATTATCGCGATCGCCTCCCAGAATAATAACGTATATCGGTCGAAAATTATAACGTTATTAAATGACTATGAGCTGCTGCTCGATACGATGGATGTGCTTCCGTGCTTCGACATTTTGATATAACTCGATGTGATTTTATTCGATTCCAATTTTTATCCGATCCCATTTTATTTCTGTAAATATAGGTACCTGCTGCAGTAACGATATGAATAACGTGATATTTAATTAACGTTACGGCCATAGATTTAAAAATTTTCACTACGTTATGGCCACAGAACAATAATCAGTACAAGTACTATAGAATGCTCAAATGCAAGTAAGAACCGTAGGCACAGGTAAGAACGATCACTACGACCCACCTTTTGAGATGGGTCGTCGTGAGCTTCGCGTGAGTGTAAGTCATGACGTCATGAGTGACGTTTTCGCCGCGGCAACAACGACCGCGGTCGCTAAGTGGAACGACTAAAGGGGCGTTTTGATCGATGTGGGCCCCAAGTGGAACGCTGCCTAAGTAAGTTGTGTCTGATTTGGTGTCTGACATGTCTGTAGTGATGGTCGTTATAATCATTAGCTTTTAATTTTATTAATTATTCATAAATAATCTTTAACACATTATTGAATTCATCAATAACCTACTAAAAATAACACACTGATATATCGATCTGCCAATCAACCAACGCTGACGTCTAATTTTCACCGCAATCCCACCCACACAACGTCAGAAATCAGAATGCATAGCATAGGCATACAAAAATATTTCATTCACTCTTCACGAAATATAACTTCATTTGGATAACTAACAGTGTTATATTGCATTGCATACGTACGATTATGATCTTTCTGAACACAGAAATAGAGTTCATTTTATTTTCAAATTGAATATAACACCTTCTTTCAAGCGTTATGTTATAACTCCTTTACCTGTCATTTCATACGATTATGATCTCTTATTTAACAGGAATAAAGTTCATTTTGTTTCACAAACAAACATAACATCCGGTTTAGTCAATATAGTTTAGTTGTAAGTTATAACACTTGCCCTACATTGCATACGATTATTATCTTTCACTGTACCGAAATAAAGTTGATTTTATTTTCCGATGGCCTCTAATAAACTGCGAGTAGTGCGAGTCAATATAAAAACTGTTATAATAAATGTAACTTCCTTGCATTGCATACGATTATGACCTTTCAATGTACCGAAATAAAGTTGATTTTATTTTCCGATGGCCTCTAATAAACTGCGAGTCAATATAAAAACTGTTATAATAAATGTAATTCCTTGCATTCCATACGATTATGATCTTTTACTGTACCGAAATAAAGTTGATTTTATTCTCCGATGGCCTTTATTAAACTGCGAGTCAGTTTAAAAACTGTTATAATAAAATAACTTCCTTGCATTGCATACGATTTTGACATTTGACTATAGCGGGATAAAGTTTATTTTATTTTCCAATAGACTAACAGCCTGAGAGTTGAAACTGTTAAATTAAACGCTTTGAATTTTTGATTTCATTGGCGATTTGAACTCCTTGCAGTTTGACGTCAATAATTTATGCGTAAAATTATTTACGTTTTAAGTGGTAAAGTTGGTAATTTACTAATTACTAGTGTAATATTTGTGTTCTTTAACTGTAAATATTTATGTAAATGTACCTAACTGGTATCAGCGTCAGTGAGTGATTTTAGTGATTGACTTTTTTTTGTAAATAATTAAAATGGTAAGATTAGTAAGTACTGTCTAGTTTTAGCTAAATAAATATTCAAAATATCCAAAGTTAGAACAATAAGTGCTCCTATATGGAACTAATACATAAATTACAAGTATAACCATTTAGAGAGACAGACGAGTTCAGTTGCCAGGTCACGTGAAAAGACCGTCACCGAACTTCCAGCCAGCCGTCCACCTTCTGGTCGATATAACAGGATAGCTCATAACACTTTACAATAACAGTTATTTATAAATAACATAACAGATTAATTCATTATTGAAATATAGCCATTACTGCCACCTCTACATGTCTGTCGTCTCGTCAATGACAACTTGTCATTGCAATGCATTGTCAAATGTTATAAGTAATGTAAGATAAATTTATTTGCTTACGTTTTGTGGTTAATTTGTGGATTACTTACCGTACAAAAGTGATCTGTGTTAACGTAAACTACTTATAACTTTCATTTAGTTAAGGGTATCTGCTGCAAGATTTAATAGACATGACTTTCATACCTAATTGGGAAGAATTCGAAAAATCTGCAGAAATGTTGTATCTAAGAGATCCGCTACAAACTCGGTACAGTCTAAAGTATTCACATTCAAAGGGTGCATTTGTTGTTAAAATTACTGATAATAAGAAGGTAACTTATATTTATTTATATACCTAATATTCAGTACCTGCCCATATTTGTATGTATATTATATACATCATGAACTTCCGTTTCTAATAAGATTTGATATTTTAAGGAATTACACATTATCCTATATAATCAAGGTTATTATCATAGAAAGTAGATTAAGGTGATGAAATGACAAATTATAAAAAAAAAAAAAAAATATTGTTCCATTCTAGGGCAAAAGACTAGGTACTATTTAGACACCTTAAGTAAACTGAATAGAATCATCCACCAATTAAATTGGTGTATTCAACTTTTATGATTTTTAATTTTAATGGTTCAATCATCAATATAATATATAAACTAGATTTGTTGTCACGGTTCAAAAAGTGGTAGCGAGAAATAGCGCCCTTGTGTCGCTATTTCTTTACAAGCCACATCCTGACAAATTTATTTTTGCTGATAGGAGTGTCGCTACTGTCTTTAAGAAACTGTCAAACTACAAGTCATTATCATTATAAAATTATTTGTTCATGTTTCCGCCACCAGCACCGATAAGTTTGCAACCTCCGTGACCACATTTTAGATGTCATTTTGTTTGTGAATGTTTATCTAGTTTATATATTATATTGATGGGTTCAATATTTAATACACTATTAAATATTTGATTTTATACATTTATCTAAAAATTGTTACGAAAATTTCTAAAAGGTGAATAATCTATGTCTAAATCATAGTGCGGATGGATAGGGATTTATTATCTATTTATTTTAATAGAGTTTATTTTTTTGTTACAGTGCCTCCAATACAAAACAGAAGTGCAGCAAGATGTTAGGAAAATTGATAAATTTATTTGTAATTTGATAAGGCATATGGCATCGAACGATAATTGATGAACATTATTACCAATAGTTTTTTTTTATTTAAAGTATGAAATAATGAAAGTTAAATTAATTTGTTTATTGACTTTCAATATATGAAATACATTTTTTTCATTTTATTTCATTTATTCAGCAAACTTAATGCAATTTTTTTCAGGTGACCCTAATTAAATAGCAGCAACTAAACTATGTACTATTCTTATTTTTATGCCATATAATAAGTAGTCCTATCCTTGTGAATTCACTCAGATGAGAGATCACACGAGAATAGATCCAGAGACCTAGAGACTAAAAAGCAAAAATATGCGAAAATATGGAAAAATATGTAGTTAAAAATGTCCATAAGTTTCAGGTATATGGCAGTTCTTCTCAGTATTTGTATTGTTGCAGTACACGGATGTTTTGTAACCCCCAATGCAAGTTTGTACGCTTATGTCTCTCTGTCTGTGGCATCATAGCTTCCTAACAAATGGATGGATGAAAATTCAATCCAGTTGTGTTTGGTCAAAATAAGGCTTGGCACTGACTGAATAATCTTTCAACATCACAGTATGTGACTTGTCTCCTGTAGCCTCCGTGGCGCAGTGGGAAACCGCTTGCTTTGGAGGTCGCGGGTTCGAATCTGACGGACCGCTATTCGCGACAGTGATTTTTTAAAGGTGTATTTACACGGTGAACACGGGGAAAGTAGGTACAATAAATTCAGCGACGATATCTTACTGTAACGAGCCGTGACTGCGATGTGACACGTTTATAGAAAAATAAATATTTTGCACATTTGCAAATGGTTCCTACCCAGTTGAACTTTTTTTTGTGATTTACCTACGCTTATCGATCGCTTACTGAAATATATTCATTTTTGTAAAAATATGGACTTATCTTTGAAATATGCCAAAATATGGAAAATAAAAATTGCATTTTCTCATTCCCAATGTCAATTCGTGAAGAAAACAACATACTGAGCAAAAACTATTGAAATTAAAAATATATTGTTAGACTTCAAAAACCGATATCAAATAAATTGTAGGTAGGATAGCCGAACGCGCTCAGCGAACGAGTCACAGCTCTAGCGGTACCGCAGGCAGTCATTCGTTTCTCAGATCTCGTACAGTGCGGAAGTCTTAGGGATGTTGGAAATGCCAAAAAATATCGATATATCGAATATCGATATTTATAAAATATATCGTTATCGACTTCGATATATCGAAACAAAAAATATCGATATATCGGGAACAAAATTGTATCTTATTAACAGAACAAACTAAAAATGCTTCTTGAGTGGCAATGCCTTACAGCTGTCTATAGAAAGACGTATCGCTTACCATCAGATCGGAAATAAAGTCCACAAAGCAACTGAATTGCAATGTATCCACGCATGCAACCAAAGATACTAAATTAACAATACCAACCAACGATCGAACGAAATATTTTTTGATGCAATCAAAGATAACGCAGAAGGTCTGTCTGTGGTAAGGGCTAGAGGCAAGACAAGAGGCATAACATAAACTTAAAAGAAGCTTACTGCTTGACTAGAGATAACCTTTCTTTTTTTTGTGTAGTTTTTACAAGGATGGCTCGCTTCGTTGTAAAGAAATTACACTGATCTTGTGTGATGGTCGTCTTTTTACCGCTAAAAAAAATTTGGAAATATAAAACAGATCTGATCTTTTCCCAAAAAAAATATCGTTTTTGATACGTTTTCGATACTTAATATTTTATATCGATGTATCGATATATCGAAATAATATATATCGGATGAAAATATCGATATATCGAAAGAAAAAATATCGATATATCGATGTATCGATATTTTTTCAACAAGCCTAGGAAGTCTCAGTGAAGTTGCTGCGGCATGGTGATTACAATGTATTCCTGCTGCAGGAGTGTGGTAATAATTCTTCAGTGGTATGTTCAGTTTTTATTTTACAAAGGTGGTCCAGAGACAATGGTTTCTGGACAGATTCTCTTTTTTTTAAATAATCTTATTTAGGATTTCTAATAATGTAATATCATTGGTATTTACATATAAATTCGGTCCCTATAGAGCGTCCAACCGTTTATTTTCTTTTTGACAGCACCAATAGAACGTTTCACTTTTAAAAGTTCACTTAAAGTGAACTTTTAAAAGTGAACTTCACTTTAAACACAACTAAATAATATCACTTCACCTGAAAATTATCCAGTCCTTGACTCCAAGATATTCCATCACTAGTAGTAGTACCCTGTGGGTACGATCCGGAGATATCGCACAAGTTTCAGAGGTTAGAAAGAGAAAACAACGTCTCCTTAGTAACCACCCCGCCTCAGCCGAGCGACAGCCACCTCATTCTTGTCCGTGCGATCACGGCGTTCGCACGAGTTCAAATACAAGTGATCTTTGAAATCATGAAAAACCGAAAATAAAGAAGACATACAATTAAAAGTGGAACATTGTTCGTGTCGCTGTTAACGAAGATGTATACTCTCGAGCTAAAGTGTACCCTTTGAATTCATTGGGAATCCGTAGAATTCTTCGGATATTATTGTGCCTAAATATCATTCTGCCTGCCTGCTGCTGCTGTACCTGCGAAGATTTATACGCTCGAGCTGAGTTTGTGTACCCTTTGCATTCATTGGGAAGCACTAATTATTATTATCCGTTGTATCTTCGGATATTATTTGGCCTAATTATCACAATGTCCTAAATACGACAGTTGCATTCATCGGAAATCATACAGCTTATCTGTTGTATTCTTCAGATATTACATTTTTTTTTCTTGGCCTAACTACCCGCATTATTTACTACTACAGGTGAGTTCGTCTATTTTTACCCGACTACGGAACGGAGGGAGGGTTATGATTTTAACAAGAATGTATGTATGTATGTATGTTCATCTGTTCCCGAATATCTTCTAATCTACTTAACATAATTAGACAAGAAGGGTGTCGTTAGAAGCGCCTTTATTGTCCGCTGGTTATAGGCTAAATAATATTACATTAAATTCGATGTGGCGCCATCTACAGGACAAAAACTTCTGAAGTAAAATAAAAATATTTTTTGATTAAGTTGAAATTAGGTACACATGTGTATTTCTGTTGCCCAAGCATGATCGTGTAAAGTAAATAATCATCATCATCAATATATATAAAAGGAGATGTCCTGATTGATTGACTTATTGACTGACTGACAGACAACGCACAGCCTAAACTGCTGGCTCTAGAGACTTGAAATTAGGAAGGTGTTTTCTTCACAATACGTAAACGCACACTAAGAACGGAATTTTCAAAATTCGCATCCTAAGGGGTCCAAATAGGGGGTTTTAAGTTTTATAAAAAAGCTTTATAATTCATGAACGGTTGGGACTAGAGCCTTGAATTTTCACACACA
The DNA here is from genome assembly GCA_911728495.1 of Furcula furcula. Lineage (NCBI taxonomy): Eukaryota > Metazoa > Arthropoda > Insecta > Lepidoptera > Notodontidae > Furcula > Furcula furcula. The sequence continues at coordinate 16,771,420 of OU452249.1, read as the reverse complement.
GATGCCTCAAAGCAAATAAACAATGACGTGTTTTTGCATTTCTCGAAATTTTCTAAGTAGAAGTCACAGGACCTAAATTTTTGTGTAAAATAAATATTTTACAATTTCTTAACACATTTCACTGTTTTCCGATACAATATGATAGATAGGATTAGGACGAAGTCAGGTTTAAGAAATTATGAGGGTTTTAAGGTCAAAATAGGACCCATAAGTTAAAAATCTCGCGTGTGGTGTCTTTTAAAAGGTAATTGGAAACCGTTTTTTTAATGATATAAGCAGTAGGCATGAGTTATATCATGAGTTTTAAAAGTAAAATACGACATCGATGTTTAAAATTTGAATCTGATATGATTTCAAAAGTGATGGGAAAAATCATATTGTTTAGTTAAACTATTTTGCTAACTGCTGCGTTAGCTCAAGTGTGGCTTCTAAGTACACGCAAGTTTACAATTCAACAAGAGGCTGCCGAGAGTGTCCGCAAATGTGCGCTCCCGCGTCATGCTGACACATAAAAAAAAAGCTGCCGCCACGCTCCTCAGCCATACGCCCGGACAAATAACGGGCAACCTTCGGAGTTGTCGGTTGGACGTTTGGGTTGTGAGCCCTAGATGTCCATTGAGTACGGGGCGTTTTAGTACGTAAGATACTCCGCTTCGGAGCTAGGTACCGAATCAAACCAAAAAAAAAAACAGGTCAAGTGAGAGTCTGACTCGCGAATCGAGGGTTCCATACCTTCTTTGCGCGTATTAATATTATTGATTTCAATTCAATAAGAGGCTGCCGAGAGTGTTCGCAAACGCGCGCACCCGCGTCAATCTGCCACCTAAAAAAAAAAAGCTGCCGCCTCGCTCCTCAGCCATAATCCCGGACAAATAACGGGCAACCTTCGGAGTTGTCGGTTGGACGTTTGGATTGTGGGCCCTAGATGTCCATTGAGTACGGGGCGTTTTAGTAGGTAAGATACTCCGGTTCGGAGCTAGGTACCGAATCAAACAAAAAAAGTCCGGTCAATTGCGAGTCTGACTCACGCATCGAGGGTTCCATACCTTCTTTGTGCGTATTAAAGTTATTTTAATCAATATATATAAAAGAATAAGTCCTGACTGACTGACTGACTGATTGACAGACAACGCACAGCACAAACCGCTAGCCTAGAGAATTGAAATTTGGGATACGAAAACGCACACGAAAAACGGAATTTTTAAAATTAGTATCCTAAGGGGTCCACATAGGGGGTTTTATGTTTTATAAAAAAGCGTTATCATTCGTGAACGGTTGGTATTAGAGCCTTAAATTTTTACACCCAGACTCCTCAAAGAAAATGAATATTTACGTGTTTTTGCATTTCTCGTAATTTTCAAAAATTTATTTATTTATTTTTATTTTATTTATTATCATACAAACAACTATCTTTACAGGCAATCCCAATTCGATAGTGTAGTGTGTGTAGTGTAGTGTAGTGTAAATCTCGCGTGTGGTGTCTTTTAAAAGGTTATTGAAAACCGTGTTTTTATGACATAAGCGGTAGGTATGAGTTATATCATAGTATGAGTTATATATTGTGTTTGCCCCCTGACATAATGCTGAGCTTGCGACCTTTTAGCCACGGCTATTAATATATTATAAAATTGTTAGTAACTAAGTCCTTATTTGTAATTAAGTCAGTGAGCTAATAAATGTTTCTTCTTCTTTTTCTATGGGTTTTAAAACTAAAATACGACATCGATGTTTAAAATTTGAATTTGATATGATTTTAAAAGTGATGGGAAAAGATTATATTGTTTAGTTAAACTATTTTGCTAACTGCTGCGTTAGCTCGAGTGTGGCTTCTAAGTGCACGCAAGGTTTCAATTCAATAAGTGGCTGTCGAGAGTGTTCGAAAACGCACGTATCCTGCACCGTGCGCACCCGCGTCAAAATACCGTCTAAAAAAAAAGCTGCCGCCTCGCTCCTCAGCTATAAGCCCGGACAAATAACGGGCAATCTTCGGAGTTGTCGGTTGGACGTTTGGGTTGTGGGCCCTAGATGTCCATTGAGTACTGGGCGTTTTAGTAGGTAAGATACTTTGGTTCGGAGCTAGGTACCGAATTAAACCAAAAAAAAATCAGTCTAGTGCGAGTCTGACTCGCGCAACGAGGGTTCCATACGTTCTTTGCACGTATTAAAGTTATTTTAATCATCAATATATATAAAAGGAGATGCCCTGACTGATTGACTGACTGGCAGACAACGCACAGCCTAAACTGCTGGCTCTAGAGACTTGAAATTAGGGAGGTGTATTCTTCACAATACGTAAACGCACACTAAGAACGGAATTTTCAAAATTCGTATCCTAAGGGGTCCAAATAGGGGGTTTCATGTATTATAAAAAAGAGTTATAATTCATGAACGATTGGTACTAGAGCCTTGAATTTTCACACGCAGATGCCGAAAAAAAAAAAACAATTACGTGTTTACGAAATCTATTTAGTAAAACTAAGTAATTATTATAGCGATACTAACTTAATTCTAATAATTCTACGTAATTTGTAACGAATTATAAAGCCCCAAAATAAATAAAATAAAAAATAAGTTTTAAAAACTAAAACCCGACTACGGATAAAATCGCAGTCTAAAAAGTAGAAAACAAGAAAATATTTCTTGTCAGATATACTTATCTACCAACGCCTTAAGCAATTAATTATCGTCTAGTAAGTAGATAATTTGTATATTTCAATTTAACGTATTATAAGTATAATTACTATAGATTGTAGCCGTAGTCGCATGCCACCTTGCTAATGTCGAATATGGCCAATGTTATATTGTCGCGTTGGGAACACAAAATTCAGGATGCACTTCGACGACTAGCAGCTGGCTGATAGATCGCCGACTTATGTATAAACGACAACGCCACGACGGATCATCAGGCATCAGTGGCATGCGACTACGGCTACAATCTATAGTAATTATACTTATAATACGTTAAATTGAAATATACAAATTATCTACTTACTAGACGATAATTAATTGCTTAAGGCGTTGGTAGATAAGTATATCTGACAAGAAATATTTTCTTGTTTTCTACTTTTTAGACTGCGATTTTATCCGTAGTCGGGTTTTAGTTTTTAAAACTTATTTTTTATTATAAAAATGCGAATAAATATTCGCTGTTGTTGTACCTTCAATTATGATCGAAAGAAAAATTCTAAATCTATGCATAGATACCTAATGGTAATCATCAGTCAAATGCAAGCTTCGCGTGGTATCGGAACTTGTGCTCGAAGGTGCGGAGGCAACAAATCACGGTTACAAATGTTGCCACAGAATAGTCCCTGATCAGTTTTGTTGGTGTGGTGGAAGGAATCTCTAACGAAGTTGATTCACTTAGTTTTATGAATCTTCATTACTCAATTTGTAATAGCTATTCTGAACCTGGAGTTTGGCACCATACTGATCGATAGTTATAAGGCTATTAGTCAGTAAAGCTTAATTGGCTTCATGAAAGGTGGACAAGCCTCATAAATCTTAAAAAAAAAAAAAATATGCCGGATAATATCCGTACTCTAAACGAAGGGGCCACTCTTGGCTTATACTCACTATGCCGAAACTGATACCTGTCAGTCGGTTATCATTCTACTGATCGATCAAACCTTGACAGATCCTTTTAAGATTGTAAAACAGATTTCTTTTTTTAGAACAAGTAGGTAGGCGATTTTATAAAAAAAAGAAAAATTGCCCACATTTCATACTTATTGGATATTTAAACGGGAAAGGCTCCGAAAAACTATTTTTCGATTCTAGCACCAGCGCGATGACCGACAAAGTCACACACTACACACTACAAAGTCAGTGGTCTGAAGCCAGTGAAGTTTTTAATGTGCACTCTAACCGCCACCAGCGCGGCGTCGAGGACTGTCATCATCGCCTCCGCTGGACTGATTGCCGACCGTGTCCGCCACGAGTCCAAGCGTCGCAACAATTCAATGAACCTCTCAGTCTCATCATTAATTACCAGTATAATGTTTGATTCAAAAATTTCTAGTAAAGTAAGTTTTATGCTGGGTCCAGAATTTTGCTTGATTTAAAAAAAAAATATATATATATATATATACTATATATATAATTATTAATTTCATTACGACATAACTATTAACTACAATTAGTATGTAATTGTACTATGTCGCTTTAGCAAGATAGATACTAAGCTCCTGCTTATATGAATGATAACTCTGATATCATTATGACGTTGACACATAGTTTACGTTTACTTTTAGTCGTTAATTTGATCATCATCATCATCATCACCAGCCGGAAGACGTCCACTGCTGAACAAAGGCCTCCCCCTTAGACCGCCACAATGAACGACAATTTGCTATTTGCATCCACCGGTTTCCTGCGACGCGAACAATGTCGTCGGTCCACCTAGTGGGAGGCCTGCCTACGCTGCGTCTTCCGGTTCGTGGTCGCCACTCGAGAACCTTTCTTCCCCAACGGTTATCGGTTCTTCGAGCGATGTGGCCGGCCCACTGCCACTTCAACTTGCATATTCTACGAGCTATGTCGGTGACTTTGGTTCTTCGGCGAATCTCCTCATTCCGGATTCTGTCGCGCAAAGAAACTCCGAGCATAGCTCTCTCCATAGCTCGTTGTGTGACTCTGAGCTTCTCCAAAAGGCCAGCTGTTAGAGACCACGTCTCAGTACCATATGTCATCACTGGCAACACACACTGGTTAAAAACCTTTGTCTTCAGGCACTGCGGAATTTCTGATGATGACGTTAATTTGATATCAAGATAAATATTTTCATCAGATTTTCACGGACGCATTTCTAACGAGTAGCGTGCTCCTCTGTACTCAAACTCTAAAGTTGGAGCGTAGCAAGTGGTTCGTAAAAACTGGTGAGCATTGGTCTACATACAGTGTGCTAAAAGTAATGGTAATCCATTGTTATATTGATTTAGTCTCTGGAGACAAAAAAAAGTGACTTTCGTGTTTATACCTAATACCACTGCCTTTTCTTATTCACACAGAATAAGTAGAGTTTATTACCCTAGCTAATATTGGGATAGGCTAACATTTGGAATTGGGGTGCACATATTAACAAATTCATATTTGCATCATATATATATTCATTCTTTATTATATTATTGAGGCTGATATAATAATAATAGGATAAATGCGGAACGAGAGATCGTGTGTAAAAAAATAATTATGTATACATAATTAATATATATATTTGTGTATAATACACTTAAAACAATAATATTAAACCAAAAAATATTGTGAATATTCGACTTAATTAGGGGGGTACCCTCATATTAAAAAAAAAAACCTAATGCAAGGGTAAGAAACTAAAAATGTAATTTTTTCCAAGACTATTCTTTAGCGATACGGATCGAAATGAGGCATGTATTAAATTTTAATCTTTATGAAAGGGGAAAGATTTACCTAGCCATATTCATGATCCTCAAAGTGAGTTGGAGATTATACAAAGAAAAGGCGAGCAAGCGTCATAACCACTACCAAAATTACTACAAAAGGCGGTTTTTATTAAAAATTGACCTCAAAGAGGCCTTTATTTTATTTTCTATTTATGAATCTTATTGTAGCCTCCGTAGCGCAGCGGTAAACCGCTTGCTTTGCAAACCGGAGGTCGCGGGTTGAAACCCCGTGGAGAGCAACCACTTTGTGTAGTTGTTCTTTGCTGGCTATGACAATGCAGGCAAGATGATTCATGCGTCGCATGGGCATGTAAAAAGTCAGTCCTGCGCCAGACCTCACCCCAGCCGTGTCGATCTTCCGTCTTAACGAATTGTGAGAGTAAAGGAAGATAGAGTGCACTTGTTTCTACGCAAGAACTTGTGCACTATAATATCTCTCGTGTAGTAGGCTGATTTGATGAAAGATCGGCCGCTGTGTTCCTATCAGCCAGGGGGACATTTATTTATTTATTTTATCATTTATGCACACACAATAACAATAAAAGATAGAAGGAATAAAGGCAAGATACTATTCTTAATACAAAGGCACAGCTGATTTCTAAAGAAAGCAGGCCTTACATTATTCTTATTATAGACATTATTATGAGTCACAATTGTAATATTTCCGCTTGTGTTCCGTTCCTATTACACAAAATTATTGCAACCTTTTGTATATTGTCTGCAGTCTCAGGGTTTTTTTCTTTTTATACTCTGCCGGGCAGAGTATGTTATTCCATGACACTAAATGTCATGGAAAAATCTTCCAATGCTGTGATTATTTTATAAACGCTAATAAACCTTTATTAACCTGTAGATAACGTGATTAGGAGTTATCCTATTATAGCTGTCTTAACCTGGTATCACACTTTACATCTCTCGAGACAATTCAGTAATTTCCTTCGAATAAATATCTTCTTTCTTCCTAAAAATCCAACGCATTCAAGTAGTGAATGCATTGGATTCACTACATCGACATGTTTCCCTAGCAGGATGTTTGTTAGTCTGGTACATTTTCGTAGACAACACATACAACAATCAGCTTTTGAAGTTATTCTCTCCTAATTCACCCATTACTGGTAACTAATTAAGTCTAGTTTCAAACAAACAACATTGATTTGATGATGACAATTACGTTATTTCTTTAACAAGTTCTGGACTAGATTGTTTTTGAATATTGTATGGTTATTTACAACCAGCTATTTCTTTGATATCCACAAATAAAATTGGCAATATTATTAGAAGCAAAAACGGTTATTTCAAGGAACCTGTAAATTGATACCAATCTTTCCTCGCTATGTTCTACATTGCATAGGATCTAATTACTAGATTACGTAGTCACAATAACTTTAGTTACTTAAAAAACATTACATAAAGTTACTGATTTTATTTGTTTAGAAAATATTATTCAAACCAAAAAATTACATATTTATACCTTTAATTCTCTGCATAAAGAGTAAACAAAATATGCAAATAATTGTCATTAACTAAACTATTAGAATTTACCAAATGTGTTGTAAGGTTTACACAGACTAAAAACCTTAGGTACGGAATTTGTAGATGTTAACCCATTTTAAATCTGCATCAATTCATTCAAGAAATCAATAGGTGATTTCCCACTTGTCTGGTAACAACATTAACTTTTCAGTTTTATTCTCCATGACATGGCTCATATCTTGACACCCTGTCCGCTGCCCGATGTGTGGTGGGTTCGATTCCCACCTTGTCTGGGTGTAGTTTGTCTGTTTGGGTTGATATATTTTGCAGGAAGGAAAGGTATTTAAGGTATAAGTACCTATTGATATCGTTTGTCTGGTTGTCGTGGTGCAGGCTCTGCTTAATTTGGGGACGAATGCCCGCGTGTGGATTGTCCCAAATATGGTATATTGTTTGCTATACAGCAAACAAAATAAATGGTATATTACTATAAGTATATGTCTTTTCAAGCCATGGGACGATGTATAAAAGAGATATTATTTAACAACACAATCGATACTTCTATCTTATTACTTACAATACGAGACGAGCCCTGGCTTCAGCAGCTGTCCAGAACGCCTTTATTATTAAAACTATTAGAAAATTGGTCGCAAGATGGTCTGCACGATTAGCAGGCTATGACTATGCTATTTGGGATTACATGTTCAATAATGTTAATGTAAAATTTTAAATCATTGTATATTAAATAAGTTTAATTCATCAAATAATTGTATAAAAACATCAACTCCTATCAAATTAATTAATACGTACCTACGTGTTTATGTATTCTGCAAAAAATTGCAAAATATATTTGTCTTTATTATAACTAATAGTTTTTAATCAACAAGTTAAGTTAACTTTGTTTTATTCTCGAATCTCTTTAATTGCAACATTGATTTTGTATCTCTAAACATCTACTACTAGTGATGGAATATCTTGGAGTCAAGGACTGGATAATTGAATGATCAAACGAACTTACCTTAAGTGAAGTTCGATCTTAATTATCCAGTCCTTGACGAGAAGATATAAGGTCCCTCCCTACCCATTAATGACCCTGTTAAATCAATGTTGCAGCTGTATTTCATTTTACTCTAAAGATAATGAGGTGGCTGTCGCTCGGCTGAGGCGGGGTGGTTACTAAGGAGATGTTGTTTTCTCTTTCTAACCTCTGAAACTTGTGCGATATCTCCGGATCGTACCCACAGGGTACCACTACTAGTGATGGAATATCTTCTCGTCAAGGACTGGATAATTAAGATCGAACTTCACTTAGGGTACGTTCGTTTGATCATTCAATAATACAATATTTACATTAAAAATAAACATTCCGTGACCGCCAAAATAAACATTCACTGACAGCTACCGTCCACTTTTGCTAACTGAAGGAAGTTGTCAATGAAAAAGTCAAAACGGCAACTGAATGACGATTTTAATAAAGAGCTTAAACACTAAAGAAACCATAAAGCATAGGGTTCCCATACAAAAAATGAAAATCTACCACAAAAAACACGGTGTGTATCGGGGCTTACCTCCTTGGTGCAATATGCACCACCGGCCCGTGAGTGGCTAGGGGAGTGTCCTAATTAAAAGCGAACGACGCGCGAACACACTACCAACATGGGGGTTTTTTCCCCTAGATTTAGGGAGACAAAATTATTCTGGTCTGGGGGTTTTCTTAGGGGTATAGTACTTTTTAATATTTTTAGGGGGTATTCTGAATATACTTATAACACATTAATCACTTAAAAAAAAACTTGTATTAATAAATTAAAAAAAAACTTATGGATTTATATATATCTCAGAGTAAGTACCAAAGCAGATATCGCGTCGATTCCCCTAACAAATTTTTCGTGGCACTTTTGCGGGGTACGGGAGGCGAAGGAAACACACACAGATACAATTTCACCCACACTCTTGCAAATATCTAATGTAAACTCTTCTTGTTTCTATGAACGCACACTATAATAAACTCGCAACACAGTCAAAAAGATACGCACACAAATAAAGAATTCATCGTTCCTACACATTTTATTGCACGTCCACAGACGTAAATTGTAGTGATGTGGTGCCTGCAAAGACCGATAAATAATGAACGGGTTCAAAGAATGGAATGTTTTAAAGAATCTAATAATTCAATATGGAGATTATTGTATTCATTTTGTAAATCAAACAAGTAACGCATTTAAATTAGTTAGTATTATATAAGTACATCATTATATACTTATGTTATCGTTTCTCAATGATGATGCAGACATTGAGTGAGAGCGGAGGGCATTGACAGTGAGAGTAAATATTCTGGCTCACTGGTTTGCACCCTACTCACGGACTGTTAAAATTACACTGTTTCGCGCGTACTGCACAGCATTTTATACTTACAGCCTGTGGGGAAATTACACGCAAGGATCCTACGACGCCCTACGTATCCAATACAATAATGTGTTCAGAGTGCTGCTGTGATTGCCTCACTTCCGTAGCGCATCTAGGATGTTCGCGGACGCACACGTAGATTGCTTTTACGCTACTATGCGCAAGAGGTGTGCGTCCCTGGTGCGCAGGGCGCGGAGCAGCCCTGACACTCTTCAGAACATGATAGTTAGCTGGATTTTGGATACGTAAATCATTGTTGCTCCATTTCCCATGATCTGGTGTGCGATAATTTGCGTATTATTTGTATACTGTATGTATAATTTGTGCATTATACTGCACAAACGTATGCGTTGATACCGATTTCGATGAAGTCGGCGCAGTGCATCGGCGGGTTTTCGACTCCGTCTCTGTGAGCACTGTGACAGATTCCCGGGGGCTATAATAGTCTCAAAGGCAAGGCACTGAGGGTGCAAATCCCACGGGAGAAACCAAGTTGTCCACATGTGCATCCGCGGGAGTTTCTGTAGGGTTTAATAGGTGGTAGGTTCCATGTGCAAGGAACAGTTTAAGTAGATTCTTCCGATAAATATAAGGTAAATCGCGCTAATTCCCGAACAAAATTACGTTGAATTTTTTACTAATTACCGCTTTAGACGCGTCGAGAACATAACCTCCTTTTTTGAAGTCGGTTAAAAACCAGGACCAACTTTTTAGTAGCCCTCTGAAACACGGATACGGTTAGTTCAAACGTCGCCCATCTATTTATTCTTATACCTTGGTACCATATTGTTATGTATACACATAAAAAAATCATTAACATTGGTCGAGCCGTTTTGGAGGAGTGCGAATGCCGTGAGACGAGATTTATATATGGATTTTGCATGTCGGGGTGGAGACGTTTCGGCCTCCTTGTTTCGTCATTCTTATTGAAGTTTAAGTTGTCATTATTCGAATTATTCTTGTGATTAAATTGTTTGTTAATTAAATTAATAATTCTTACACGAAAGTGAATTTGGATTTACTACAAATACAACGCTATTTGTAGAATTAATAATAATAATTGAGGGTAGTTTTACACAAAAAATGAATTTGGATTTACTATAAATAAAACGCAACGGCCGCATTCGTGGCAGAGTCGCTCGGATCGTTGGACCGTTCGGACCTGACTCGTTTCGTTGAAAATATTAATGTGTGTTTTAAGTTATATTCGCAGATTTTCCTGGCTGCTGAATTTATTCTTCTGGATTGGATGTGTCCGATTCGGCTTCTAAAGGTTTGGCGTATTATGTCGGTGAGTCGTACCAGTAAACGTCCGTTTGAATTATTAATATGAAATTAATCAGATGTTTTTGTATGACTAATTAATAATCACAAGGGATGGTGATCCCACTGATGGTTAAAGGCTGGCGTTGGTGTGGTTGTAGGGGCCGGAGGAGACCACTTGGGGGAGTCCCCATATTTTTATAATAAATAAACCGTCAAAATGTTATAGCAAGAGTAACTTTTGTGTCAGTAACGTCGGCATTGCTGACATCCCGTTATTTTTATGGTGCCCTCAGAGTTTTTACTGTGACATGCATTTTAATAGTATTACATACATACGCGTTGAATACATACCTCCTTTTTTAAAGTCGGTTAAAACCGGGACTCAAATTTTATGCTCTCCCTTATTTATGCCCTTCAACCGAAGCACGGAGACGTTTAGTTCAAAGAGCATTGTATAATGCTGACCGGTGATTGACCGTCTGGTCACCCATCTGTATAATTACCCTGCCTAACGCTGCTTCACCTAGCGGTATATAATATACTTTAAGACCTATCCTCATACGTACTAAATATATGTACATAAAAAGAGAATCTCATAAAAATCAGTCAAGCCGTTTTGGAGGATTTCGACCACAAACACCGTGACACGTGATTTTTATGTTGTTACAGACTTCCGGTCCCTGCTCAACTTTGTGCACCTAGATAATTATATATTGATTATATTTGTGATTTAATTTGTTCTATAGCATGACATTATTTTGATTTGTGTTTAAATACTTGTTTGTAACTACCTACTAAATGAAATATAATTATGTCGCCGTGCGCTTGACAGCTTCCGGCGTAACAAAATACTGATTATGAGTAATATTTACATTAGTTGTGGTTTATATGTATTATTGATTGATAATTCTCCTAATTAAATCTCCAATCTAAATAGTATTAATTAATGTTAAATATGTAATAGTTTTTGTATATGTATGACTCTTGATTAGCTTATCTGTTTGCCTATATATACCGGTGTCACAACGTTCGAGTTAGTTATTCTGTCACCGTCGTTGAGAACAGTTGTAAGTGGAAACTCTGCACGATTGTTTACAAAATATAATTGACCGTCAAATGCTTATGTGTTGATTATTGTGACCATCCTGATTACCTGAAGTATTACACTTCAGAAGTGGGATATATTCAGGCCCACATGTTGATGGAATTGGTACAAAGATTTATGGAAACTACACAACAATTTCAAGAGATGACGAAGATAACTAAGATTTTTTTTTCTTGTTCATCTGACTACGAGGAGATCGATAAGGCATGTTCAACGAAAAAGGCGCCGCGGACTTCAAAACGATGATGAGATTATTCCATTATACTACCGGATGAAGAATCAAGCAACGACAAAAAATTAAATTAACCAGTGGGACGACATGTATGATTGTGGCGAAACTGTTCGACAGCTCACCGATTAGTCTTCAAGGATCCACAAGAGATCGGAAATGCTACGCGGTAAGGACCGGGCCATGTAGTACGGGGCTGCAAGATGCCGTGCTACGAGGCGCTGCGGCTGGCTCTTCACATCGGCACAAAAGGTCAGTAGCGTTTTAATTATAACTTAAAATGTTTATATGGACTTTTACAGGAATATAGCAAATAGTAATAGTAATGGTTAGCACCTTGTTGCATGCGCAGACACGGGTAGTAAAAAAAAAAAAAAAAAATTCTTACAGTACTTTAAATTACGAGCTTCGTAAGCTTAAGCCGAGGATCAAACCTTCTATAGTTAAAATGAAAGGATTTGGTGGTTGATATTCAAACTCATTGGAAACTTCTTATATTATTATAATGTTCATGTTTTGTGCGGTATTGTTGATTTTTGATGATGAAAATCTTGCTGATAATTAGTCTTAATAATTGGGTAGTCAATGGTAAATCAAAAGATATTTTTAGTTACCTCAGAACATTTTATAAGATTAATTCATAACTTTTAATATAAAAAAAAAAAATAGTATGCAACAAGCAATTGAATTCCTAGTCTATTTAGAATACAGTAATGTAATACCGCCACGATATTATGCATTTGTACAAAGTTACGTCAATATCAACCCGAACCTTATATTTCTCACGAATACTTATTGTTGTAGTGGAGTTGACAGTAGTCGTATCATAAGGTTGAGGAACTGTTTTTTGTAGTTATCCTCTGAGATAATAATTATCACAGAGTAGCAAGCATAATATACTCTTAGCAAGCGGGGAAATAGGTACTGATGAGAATTATATATGAAATATAACAATCTTACGACAATAAAATACAGTTAAATAAAGTTAAATAAAGTTTAAAGTTAAATACAGTTTAAAGTTAAATACAGTTTAAAGTTAAATACAGTTTAAAGTTAAATACAGTTTAAAGTTAAATACAGTTTAAAGTTAAATACAGTTTAAAGTTAAATACAGTTTAAAGTTAAATACAGTTTAAAGTTAAATACAGTTTAAAGTTAAATACAGTTTAAAGTTAAATACAGTTTAAAGTTAAATACAGTTTAAAGTTAAATACAGTTTAAAGTTAAATACAGTTTAAAGTTAAATACAGTTTAAAGTTAAATACAGTTTAAAGTTAAATACAGTTTAAAGTTAAATACAGTTTAAAGTTAAATACAGTTTAAAGTTAAATACAGTTTAAAGTTAAATACAGTTTAAAGTTAAATACAGTTAAATACAGCTAAATACAGCTAAATACAGCTAAATACAGCTAAATACAGCAAAATACAGCAAAATACAGCTAAATACAGCTAAATACAGCAAAATATAGCAAAATACAGCAAAATATAGCAAAATACAGCAAAATACAGCAAAATACAGCAAAATACAGTAAAATACAATGAAATACAGACACCGACAAGGTCCATAATGGATTATATACAGAATTTAATTACTTAATGCATAATTTTAGTTTAAGTACCTGCCCGCGCTGTTTGACACACCGGGTGTGCTCAGCTCAGCTCATGTGAATGTACCCAGTGCCCCATAATTGGACAATCTGGCTTACTAGGTACTAATAACATTCAGCATGGTGTTGCTACTCCCACGCACTGTACGCATCAGTGATGCAATACGTTATGAGGGAATCTGTCTATCTATGAGAGTCTAGGAGTTGTAGTGGGAAAAGGGGTTTATTCTAGAGTATATAATTAGACTACAGAGCGCACAATGCACGTACTGCTAAATAGCAATATCCATCATAGGAATATGCCTCATGTCCTTAGACAAGCGTTAAATATTTAGAACACAAGATTGCCGCGGGAACACTGCGGCCGGGATAGGCTCAAATTCGTTGCATAGCTGAATATAAAAAAAAAAACTTACTAATTTGTTTGGGATGCGTCAATTAGGATTAATGTTGTATATTAGGTTTACTCGCGGATTTGCTGATGTCTCTAGGTCCCACGCAGTAGACCAAGAAGAACGTAGAATAGACGGGGTCCTGTCCAAGAATCTATATTCCATACTGAGCAAGTACGCTTGGATTAGGTGGAGAGGACTACTGTTGCAAAACCAATCTGTTGGAGTTATATAACAGATTGCATATTTAGTAATTGACTAGAGAGAAACAATTTTTATCATAGCTACGAGGTAGATACATTAGCAGTTGGTCACTAAAACGTTATCGGATATATTTCATTGGCATCCCCGTGGATGCAGAGTTGGACTGCGCCGCATTAGAGACCACCTTAGTTATTATTCCCCGCATAGCTCGCTGATGGCTTTCAATTTAAGACTTTGATCTACTAATAGACTATAGACTATGACCGTGTGAAAGTATTTTCTAAAGCTGTTCGTAAACTGTAATAATGTCGTAACTTTATAACATTTGAAACATCTGCATGTATACAAATCTTACCATGATCTCGCTAATTTATAATACTGATTTTGCGATCGCTAGCTTCCCTCCTTTTCAGCCATTATTCGGGCATCAATTCACGTATATAGGAAGTGCGTTAACTACTCTGTAGGACAACGTAAAATGCGTATGTTACTAGAAAAAAAAATAACGGATTGTACCTATAAAGGATGTAAAGCCGACCACTCAATAGATATGTTATAAGTTATATCAAGGGCATGAAAAGATATCGAAAATTTATTCCAATAGTACGTGGTGAAGTCCTTACACCCATACCTAATGAGAACATAGTAGTATCCTCCGATATATAGAAATAGATAGGGTTGAGAAATTAGACTTGTTAGAAAGTTAAGTTAATGTATCTAACATAATCATAAAAGTTTAGTTTGACAGGAAGCTGCATCGCGCGCCAGACTTTCAATATTATTACGCGTCGCGCGCCAGTTTTGGGGATATGTAAGAGTGATACTCATTATTGGTAACTCACGAAAGTGATTATCAATGATTACTGATGTTATTAATAATCCCAACAAATCATTGTAAACTGAATTTCACTATCCAATATGTACATAAAAGCTGTGTGCAATGGATTAGATTGGATCTGTGTTATATGGATTAAATAAGATCTGTGTGATATGGATTAGATTGGATCTGTGTTATATGGATTAAATAAGATCTGTGTGATATGGATTAGATTGGATCTGTGTTATATGGTTTAAATAAAATCTGTGTGATATGGATTAGATTGGATCTGTGTTATATGGTTTAAATAAAATCTGTGTGATATGTATTAGATTGGATCTGTGTTATATGGTTTAAATAAAATCTGTGTGATATGGATTAGATTGGATCTGTGTTATATGGGTTAAATAAAATCTGTGTGATATAGATTAGATTGGATCTGTGTTATACGGGTTACATAAAATCTGTGATATGGATTAGATTGGATCTGTGTTATATGGATTAAATAAGATCTGTGTGATATGGATTAGATTGGATCTGTGTTATATGGTTTAAATAAAATCTGTGTGATATGGATTAGATTGGATCTGTGTTATATGGGTTAAATAAAATCTGTGTGATATGGATTAAATTGGATCTATGTGATATGGGTTAGTCAAAGTCCGTGTTATATGGAATATGTTGGATCTGTGTGATATGGGTTAGATATGGTCTATGTGATATGGATTAAATTGGATCTATTCTTATTCTTTATTGCACACAATAATATTACACATTATTATAAAATAAAGAAAATTAATGTACAAAGGCGTACTTAACCCAAACATTGAGTTTTCTGACAGCTAACCTTTGAGTGATGGAGAATTTGGAGAAAAATTTAAATACTGTTGGGGATACAAACAAGTGTACAACAAATTACTACATACAAAAATACAAAGTAAATTATGTAATAAATAAATAAATTAAATATATAAATAAATTATAATTAAATATAAAATTAATTATGTAATATATATATATTTATATAAATAAATACATGCATAAATTTATAGGTATATATACATACATACATATATATAAACTGCTACATTGATATGAAATAATCTTTAATTCTGTGAGATATGGGTTAAATAAAAAGCTGAGTGATAAGGGGTTAATAAAATGCAATGTGATAAAAATCTGTGTGATATGTAAGTGTGATATGAAAAAAAAGTGGGTGATAAGGGATATATAAATGTGATATAAATGTGATATGGGGTTCATTAAAGCTTTGCGATATGGAATAAATAAATGCTGTGTGATAAATAAAAACTTTGTGAAAGGTGATAGATATAGGATACATTATGAATATAGATGTTGTCATTCATGAATGCAATGATAGAAACTGAGATCGGGACATAATTTATGGTTTATTAATAGAGCAGTAGCAGCAGCAGCAGCCTACAAGCTTAATACCTATTAGTTACGACTACATGGATAGATGTTCTGCTTTTGTATTTTTTTTTTTTTCAGATGCTGTATATCAGGGACAAACTAGGCTGAAATTGGTAATAATGATCGCCGTGGGGCACGGCAAAGCAGGATGGCCGAGTGTTACAGACTTCCGGTCCCTGCTCAACTTTGTGCACCTAGATAATTATATATTGATTATATTTGTGATTTAATTTGTTCTATAGCATGACATTATTTTGATTTGTGTTTAAATACTTGTTTGTAACTACCTACTAAATGAAATATAATTATGTCGCCGTGCGCTTGACAGCTTCCGGCGTAACAAAATACTGATTATGAGTAATATTTACATTAGTTGTGGTTTATATGTATTATTGATTGATAATTCTCCTAATTAAATCTCCAATCTAAATAGTATTAATTAATGTTAAATATGTAATTGTCTCTAACGGCTGGCCTTTTAGAGAAGTTCAGAGTCACACAACGAGCCATGGAGAGAGCTATGCTCGGAGTTTCTTTGCGCGACAGAATCCGAAATGTGGAGATTCGCCGAAGAACCAAGGTCACCGACATAGCTCTCAGAATCTGCAAGTTGAAGTGGCAATGGGCAGGCCACATCGCTCGAAGAACCGATAACCGTTGGGGAAGAAAGGTTCTCGAGTGGCGACCACGAACCGGAAGACGCAGCGTAGGCAGGCCTCCCACTAGGTGGACAGACGACATTGTGCGCGTCGCAGGTAACCGGTGGATGCAAATAGCCAATTGTCGTTCATTGTGGCGTTCTAAGGGGGAGGCCTATGTTCAGCAGTGGACGTCTTCCGGCTGATGATGATGATGATGATGATGAAATATGTAATAGTTTTTGTATATGTATGACTCTTGATTAGCTTATCTGTTTGCCTATATATACCGGTGTCACAACGTTCGAGTTAGTTATTCTGTCACCGTCGTTGAGAACAGTTGTAAGTGGAAACTGCACGATTGTTTACAAAATATAATTGACCGTCAAATGCTTATGTGTTGATTATTGTGACCATCCTGATTACCTGAAGTATTACAATGTATAAGAAAAGGAGAAGAAGATTATTGTTATTTATCACGATACTCTCGATACATTAATCTATTTTTATAACAATAACTTCATTATAATAAACATCATTCATAATTATTAGAATTTCCTCCATTAGCCTAGAATGAACTAAATTTTTTTCGTACATTCAATCCTGTCCTCGCACTATGCTGTAACTAGGATAAAACATGGCGCTAAATTTTGATTCAGAGATAACAATATTTGGTTTCTATTTTTTTAACTACAAAAAATAATAGTTACAAATGATAGGAAACTCCATTCTCTCGCTGATTTATGGTACCTAATCGATTTTAACAGTCAAATATTGCTCAAACATCCATTTTCACGGAGCTGTATAATGCATGACGACCTGATACGGACTGGACAAAAATCGCCCGTGAACTAGTTTTTATAAAACGACCTGACCATATGACAAAAATTTTAGCAGAGGGGTTAGCGCGTCATGGTCTCTCCTTGGTACTTACTATAAGATATATATATATATATATATTATACTCAGAGGAAGAACGATTACTAAGAGGAAGGATATCAAAGAACTTGCTACGGAATACTACCGATCACTCTTCACAAGCAACAATAATCAAGAAACTTACGAACCACCAGAAAAACTCCCCGAAGAACTAGCAATAATGAACGAGGAAGTAAGGAAATAAATCTTAACACAAAAATGGACAAAGCACCCGGACCAGACAATGTTAGAAACGAGATAATAAGAGGAAGTGTGGATGACATATGCCCTATTCCATTGCCCTATTCTGACAAAAATGTTTAACAAAATTTTAAAAACAGGGACCATTCCCAGGCAGTGGCAAGATTCACATATAATATTAATACACAAAAAAGGTGATAGAGAAGATTTAAATAACTATAAACCCATCAGTTTAATATCGAATGTTTATAAAATATATGCGAAAGTGATTTTAAATAGAACTAGCTGACCCACGCAGCTCCGCCTGAACTATTTTTAAGTTAACTAAACTTTTAATAACAGACATTCGCATCGAATACATAACCTCCTTTTTTATAGTCAGTTAAAAACTGGGACCCACTTGCTCTCCGAAGCACGGACCCGTTTAGTTCAAATGGCGTTAAACGGACACCCATCTATTTAATGACCTTACCTAACGTTGCTTAACCCGATCGATTACAAAACCTTGATAACAACTCTCTATGTGTGTTCCCTTACTAATATTTATTATATTATAAAGAAAAATTGATAAAATCGGACCAAGCGTATAACCAAGTACCCATTTTGACTATAATCCCCTCTTCCAAAAGAACCGTGCTAGATTACGGCATAAAAAGTATCCTATGTCCTACCTCGTAGTAAGATCTCAAATCATGCCAAGTTTCATTTGAATCCATTCAGTAGTTTCGGCGTGATGCTCAGCCGTGATACAGACAGACAGACAGACAGACAAAAATTTAAAAAAATACATTTTCGTCCTCAGTATCGGTTATAGAATGCCCTCCAAATATAATTTTCAAAATATCTTCAATGTACAAAATTGGACCTGTTACAGATTTATTATAAGTATAGAAGATAAGTAACATATTAGATGAAAACCAGCCAGTCGAACAAGCGGGCTTTAGAAAAGAATTTTCAACTATCGATCATATTCACACAGTGAAACAGGTCCTTGAAAAATATAATGAGTACGGTAAAGTAGTCTATTTAGCATTTATCAATTACACTAAGGCGTTTGACAGCTTAAAACACGAGTGCATTTGGGAAAGCCTAGAAGAACAAGGGATAAGCCCTACATATTATATAGCTTGCATTAAAAGTACCTACGCAAATAGCAAAGCAAGGATAAGATTAGAAACTATAGGAAAAGAGTTCCCTGTCAGCAAAGGAGTAAGACAATCCTGGAGAGTATTTTTAGAAAATTAAAATGGGAGGAGATAGGTCTCAATATTAATGGCACTCGATTAAATCACCTCCGCTTCGCCGACGACCTAGTCCTATTCGAGGAAAATCCTTACAAATTAGAACAAATGATAAGGGACTTAGCAAATGTGAGCAAAGAATCAGCAGGGCTATTGCGTATCTTTAGCCACCCAAGTGACTATCAAGCTTCAGTTGTCCACCGAACTTTGATGTCAACCGAAAGTGCGTTAACATTGGTATTACGTATGGCTTTCGGTGGATATCAACCTACGGTGTGTTACGGTGCTCATCACTTGTCATTTAGCCATCTCTACTTTTTTATCGACATTATGCGACCAAGTTCAATATCCCCCGAACCTTTTATAAAAAGAACATTTAGAGGTACTTTTTGATTTGCTGGTATTTTCGCCTAGTGGATATTTGGGAGCATAGACAAATAAAAAACCAAAGATATTGTGAAAAATCCTAAAACTATGAATAAAATATAACTCATGAAAATAAAATTTTCAAGAAATTTTACGTGTTTTACACATGAAGTTAGAGGGTTTTACATCTTTTCATGCCATTTGCCGCTAAGCTATAGGTCAGTGACAAGAGAAAAGCAGCATCCAAAATTAATCAAAAATAAGTATGTACCTACTTCAGTACATTAGAGCTCAATGTATTATCGCGGACACGAACGCTGTACCAGTTTACAATCAAAATATGATCAAAATGGTTTGAACGTCGTTACCTACGTGCGCTTACCCCACCCGCATGGTTTTTGGGCCAGCTCGTGCAAGCGTTTATCGTCCTAAAGGTGGTACACCGTTCGTACCGCGAGAGTACCTAGATTATGAAAAAAAATCTCCAACGATTCATCTAAATCTCAACTTCACAGCGCCCCACCATGGCCCCCAAGGATACACTCCAACCAAATACTTTCTTTAGGTCACAAAAAAAGTTATAATCCTTCGAAAATAGTTGACACATTTTTACCTACGTTGATAATGCTTTTAGTCAACATTTCAAATAGCCGGCTAATAGTGTCGATCACCTTCAACAGTATAAAACACTGCTCCTTAGTTGCTTTCACGATGGTCATCGCAACTTGGGTGACCATCAGTTTGATGTACACTTTACTTACATAATACCACTTAAGTGATCAAACGAACTTACCTTAAGTGAAGTTCGATCCTAATTATCCAGTCCTTGACGAAAGATTACTTGTAGTCCTTGTACATATACGTTCCGGTCTAGTCGCACAAGTTTAGAGAGGTTTAATAGAGAAAACAATATTATTGTCTCCCTCTCAACCACCCCGCTCCAGCAGAACGGCAGACACCTCATTATCTTTAGAGTAAAATGAAATACAGCTGCAACATTGATTCAACAGGGACATTTAGGGTAGGGAGGGACCTTAAATCTTTCGTCAAGGACTGGATAATTAGGATCGAACTTCACTTAAGGTAAGTTCGTTTGATCACTTAATTATCCCGTCCTTGACTTCAAGATTACTTGTAGATGTTTAGAGATAAAAAATCAATGTTGCACTTTAATGAGATTCCAGGATGAGATAAAGTTTTCTTAATTTGATGATTAAGCTATTAGTTATAATAAAACCAAAGTAGAAATTGCAAAATGCATACATACATTTAAATTAATTACTAGTTATGTTTATATATTTAATGATTTCTGATATTTATATATTTCTTTAAATATATTTATTTTAATTATTTATCTATTCAATAGTTTAAACTTTTACCTTAACATTGTTGAACAATTAATTCCGACATTGTTACCCAAGTAGCAATTGAGGTCCATTATAGAAACTTAGAGACTGCTTGCTAATTGTGCAGACCATCCTGAAAACAGTTTTATAATGGTTTTAATAATAAAGCCTTTCTGGACAGCCGCTGAAGTCATGACTTCATTTCTCGTATCTACTGTAAGTAGTAAAGATAGAAGCATCAATTGTGCTGTTTAATAATATCACTTTTTTATATGTTCATCGTCCCATGGTTTGAGAAGATGTTGATAAATTTATTATATAAATTAATAATATACTTAAAATAATATTTTGAGACAATCCAAATACGGTAGAGCTTGCGTCATGGCAACCAGACAACCGATACTAATAAGTATTAGTAGTGAAGTTATATAACTATATACCTTTCCTCCTTGTAAATATAAACTAAAAAGATAAACAACACCCAGACACAAGCTAGGAATCGAACCCTCGATACATAGGACAGTGGCTAGAGTGACAAGATAAGACCATATCATGGAGGATATAACTGAAAAGTTAGTGTTGGTGCCAGACAAATATCAGGTTTTCGAATGAATTGATGCATATTTAAAATGGTTTGACATCTCCTTAGAAATTCCTAAGGTTTTAAGTCTGTAACTGGCCTTACGTTTGATATATTCTAATAATTTAGCTTTTGTTTATTCTACAGGCAGAGAGTTAACGGTATAGCTATGTACTTTTAAGTTTTGAATAATATTTTCTAAACTAATAAAATCAGCTACTGTAAGTAATGTTTTATAAGTAACCAAAGATATTATGGTTGAATGTAATATAGTAATTAGATTCTATGCAATGTCATAGCGAGGAAATATTGGTTTCAGTTTACAGATTCCTTGAAAGAAACATTTAAAACTTTTAATAATATTGCCTATTTGGTTTATGTATATCAAAGAAATAGCTAATTTGTTACTCTTCAAATAAGTATAGAATTTATAAAAACTACTTATTAACGAACTTATCAGAGATGAGACGTTAATATCATTATAAAATCAATGTTCTTTGCTTGAAATTAGACTTATTTTACAAGTTCTCTGTGAAACAAGAGAGAATAACTTCTGCAAAAGCTGATCGTTGTATGTGTTGTCTTCGAAAACATACCAGAACAACAAATATGCTGCTAGAGGAAGATGGCAGTGTAGTGAATGCTTTGGAAATAATTTCTATATAAGTAAATATTTTCAGGATTTAAAGATGGTGTACCACGGTTAAGACGACTATAATAGGAAAACTCCTAATCAAGTTATTAGGGTTTATCCTAATCAGGTTAATAAAGCCTTATTAACATTTCCAAAATATAAGATGGAAAGATTTTCCTAGGCATTTAATTTCATCCGGGCAGAGTATAGAAAGCAAAAAGCCTGAGACTGCAAATAATATACGGGAACCGAACACAAGCGTAGATATTAATTACATTTGAGGCTCATAATAAAAATTATGTCTAGAATATTAGGTAATAATAGAACTTTTAAAGGCAGAACTTTCTGAAATAAGCTGTGCCTTTGTAGTAAAGAATAGTATCTTGCCTATATTTCTTCTTTCCTTTATTGTTACTGTGTGTACATAAATTATAAAACAATAATATAAATGCCCTTCTGGTTGATACGACCACAGCGGCCGATCTTTCACAAAATCAGCCTTCTACGCGAGAGATATTATAGTGAACAAGTGCTTGCGTAGACACAAGTGCACTCTATCTTCGTTTACACTCACAATTCGTTAAGATGAAAAATTGGCACGACTGGGGAGAGGCCAGGCGCAGGACTGACCTTTTACAAGCCCATCCGACGCCTGGATCATCTTACTTTACAGACAATCAGATGACCGGCCTGCATTGTCCAACCCAGCAATGAACAAGTATATAAAGTGGTTACGCCACGGAGGCTATAATGAGACTCATAAAATAAGATATAAGATAAAGGCCTCTTAGAGGTCAACTTTTATTATATGACAGCCCTTTGTAATAATTTTGGTAATGGTTATTACGATTCCCAGCCTTTTTTTTTTTTTTTATAAAATCTCCATCTGCAACTAACTTTGAGGATCATGAATATGGCCTATATTCGATATATAATAAATGCCTCATTTCGATCGTTATCGCTAAAAAATAGTCTTGGAAAAAAAATTACATTTGTATTTTTGTGCCCTTACCTGTTTTTTTTTTTTTTTTTTTATATGTATATGAGGGTACCCTATGTTATTCAAAATATTTTTTCTTTTAATATTATTCTTTTAATGTTGTTATACATATATTATTATAATTGTTTACACCCGATCTCTTGTTCTGTGTCTTTGTTTATCCTATTACTATTATATCGGCCTGCATAATATAATAAACTTATACTTGAACTAATGAGTTTGTTAATATGTGCACCTCACTTCCAAATATTAGCCTATCCTAATACTAGCTAGGGTAATAAACTGTTTATTCTGTGTTAATAAGAAAAGGCAGTGGTATTAGGTATACACACGATAGTCACAATTTTTCTTGTCTCCAGAGACTAAATCAATGGATTACCATTCGTTTTAACACACTCAATGTGGACCAATGCTCACCAGTTTTTCAAACCAATTGCTACGCTTCAACTTTAAGGTTTGAGTGCAGAGGAGTATGCCACTCGTTAGAAAGGCGTCCGTGAAAATCTGAAGAATATATTCATCTAAAAAAATCAAAAAGTTCACACATTTCACACAGTTAGAACATTCATTTAAGCAGGAGCTAAGTATCTAACTTGCTCAAGCGACATAGTACAACGTACATTGTCACAATGTAGTGTACCTACATAGTGTAATGGGACTTGCCGAAATAAGTCTAAAAAGGTGCAAACTTTTTTTTTTTTTTTTTAGGATTATTATTATTTTAATTGTTTTTATTTTGTATTTGAGTTTAACTGTTGCGGGAAAAAACAAGCAAAATTATGGAGCCCAGAATAAAACTTACTTTACTACAAGTTTTCGAAATAAACATTTATATTAATAATAATTAGTGATTAAACTGAGAGATAGATTGAGTTGCATAACGGTGCTGTGACTCGTGGCGGACACGGTCGGCAATCAGTCAAGCGGTGAAGATGGCAGTCCTCGACGCCGCGCTGGCGGCGGTTAGAGTGCTCACTAAAAACCTCACTGGTTTCAGTCCACGGACTATGTCAGTGTAGTTCTGGCCATCATGCTGGTGCTAGGATTCAACTTAGGTCTTCGGAGCCTTTCCCGTTTAAACTTACAGTAAGTATGAAATCTGGGCAAGTATTAACTTAACTTACTACTGGTTTTTAATCATATATCTACCATTTTTTTTTTATAATTGCCTAGATATTCTCCATAAAATCTAACAAAAAAGAAATAAATCTGTTACACTATCTTTAAAGGGATCTGTCAAGGGTTGATCGATCAGTTGAATGATAACCGACCTACTGGTATCAGTTTCGGCTTAGTGAGAATAAGCCAAGAGTTGACCCCTTCGTTTAGAGTACGATATTATTATATATATTTTTTTTTTTTTTATGATGTATAGGCTTGTCCACCTTCCCTGAAGCCAAAAGAGCTTTACTGACTAATAGACTTACAACTATCAATTAGCATGGTGCCAATCTCCAGGTTCAGAGTAGCTATTACAAATTGAGGAATAAATTTTCAGATACACAAAACCAAGTGAATCAACTTCGTTAGAGATTCCTTCCGCATCACGAACAAAAATCTCATCTGATCAGGGACTATTATGTGACATTTGTTACCGTGCTTTGTTGCCTCCGCACCTTCGAGCACAAATCCCGTTTCAGCGCGAAGCTTACATTTGACCAAGGAATACCATTAGGTATCTTTGCATTGTTTTTTTTTTTTTTTTTTTAATCATAATTGAGGGTACATCACCAGCGAATATTTATTCGCTTTTATCTAAAATAGACATACTTACTTACTTGTAGTAAATAATGCGGGTAGTTAGGACACGAAGAAAAAATGCATTATCTGAAGAATACAACAGATAAGCTGCACGATTTGCGATGAATCCAATTGTCATATTTAGGACATTGTGATAATTAGGCAAAATAATATCCGAAGAATACAACGGATAATAAAAATTAGTGCTTCCCAATGAATGCAAAGAGTACACAAACTCAGATCGAGCGTAGAAATCTTCGCAGGTACAGGAGGTACAGCAGTGCAGCAGCAGCAGGCAGGCAGGATGATATTTAGACACAATCATGGATGAATTCATCCATGGGCACAATAATATCCGAAGAATTCAACGGATAATAAACATTAGTGATTCCCAATGAATTCAAATGGTACACTTTAGCTCGAGAGTATAAATCTTCGTTAACAGCGACACGAACAATGTTCCACTATTAGTTTTATGACTTCCTTTACTTTTCTTATTTATTTTAGTTTTTTTTCATGATTTCAAAGATCTTTTGTATTTGAAGTTTGAACTCGTGCGAACGCCGTGAGCGCACGGACAAGAATGAGGTGTCTGCCGTTCTGCTGGAGCGGGGTGGTTGAGAGGGAGACAATAATATTGTTTTCTCTATTAAACCTCTCTAAACTTGTGCGACTAGACCGGAACGTATATGTACAAGGACTACAAGTAATCTTGAAGTCAAGGACGGGATAATTATAGGTTATCGATATATAAACATCTGTCAAATAAGATTTACGGTGATAATCACCGAGAATCAGTGCTCATGACGTCATTTCAGATGGTCACTCAAGTTAGGCAATACCGAATGCATCGTTTGACAGTTATTTGATAGTCACTTAGCTGTGGTGATCATCACTTTAGTTGTCAAACGAGATACGTAATAACCCCGCTGGACTCGAAATGAACGAGAACAAAACAAAGTTAATGACAAATGCATCGGAAGCAGAAATAAATGTAAATGAACAGAGATTAGAATATGTGAAAGAATATAATTACCTCGGACAAGTTATCAGCCAAGAAGACCAATCAACGAAGGAAATTAATAAAAGAATTGCGTCAGGATGGAAGAAATACTGGAGTTTCATAGAAATTATGAAAAACAACGATTATAGCCTTACAAGTAAGAGAAAAACGTTCGATACATGTATACTGCCATGTCTCACGTATGGATGCGAGACATGGGCATTGAGCAGAACTCAAAGGGATAGATTACAAAGCTGCCAAAGAGCAATGGAAAGGAGTGTACTAAATTAAAAAAAAATAGACAAGGTAAACAGCAGAACTAATAGAAAGAACACAAAATTTACAGATGTAAAAAAAAATGCTCTCTGTAGTGGTATCTCCTTTATGATATTATATGGCGGGCCCGTTGGTCTAGTGGTTAGAGAACCTGTCCGCTAACCGATGGGTCGTGGGTTCGATTCCCACCAAGTGTCTGGGTGTTATTTATCTATTTAAGTATGTATTTACAAATAAAAAATGTATATAAGTATTAGTATCAGTTGTCTGGTTTCCATAGTACAGGCTCTGCCTAGTTTGGGATCAGATGACCGGGTGTGGATTATCCTAAGATATTATTATTAGATATATCAATAGGTCCCTGGGACCTGGGATTAGTACCCACTAAAACGCCCGTGGCTGTCTCATCATCAGATTAAAGGGGACCTGGGCTCTCTGGCGGGATTGTTGCCAGGTGTCCCTTAGCACCTTAATTTAGTTCTCGGGGGACTACAATGTGCGGCGCCCCGGTGGCGGGCTATAAGGCAAGGCACTGAGGGGCCTGGTGCAGATCGAAATTGGCGATCGACTGAGTCAGTACGAATCGGACTGAGTCAGTCTGAGTCATTATGAGTCAGTCCTTTACTAGGTCCCTGGGAACCTGGGGAAACCTCCAAAAGGTCCCCGGAACCTGTGGATGTGAACCGGGGTTATCGGGATTCTTACCTACCAAAACCACCGGACCCCTCAGTTAATTGCCTTTGAGTCCGCCGCCGGGGCTTACATTGTAGTTTCTCGGGAACCTGGGGAAACCTTCAATTAGTCCCCGGGGTCCTGTGTAGTTTAACAGGGGTATGGATTCTTACCCACTAAAACCCCCCAGACCCCTCAGTTCCTTGCCTTTGAGTCCGCCGCCGGGGTTCACATTGTAGTTTCCCGGGAACCTGGGGAATCTCTGGTAACCCTCACCCCACTTTCTCGACGCGACGCGATCATCGCGCATATTTAGTTAGGGCACTCGTTCGACGTCCATATGTTTGAGATTCATTCGCGCGACAGGCGCGTCTTTCTTTCGCGCGATGTTCGCGTGATCGCGTTCTATTACGATACTCCCTCAGGCTCAGGTAGGTAGTTACTTGAATTGGTTTATTCCACTTTGATCACCTGTGTGATTAAAGTGGAACAATTTATCCACTTTGATCACCTAGGAACCAAATCACCTGGGTGATTTGAGTGGAATTAATTAGTCCACTTTTATCAGCTAGGAGTCAAATCACCTGGGTGATTTTAGCTGGGCGGTGATTTGAGTGGAATTAATTAGTCTCCTTTGATCACCTTGGAATCAAATCACCTGGGTGAACAGTGGTGACTACTATTTGCGATTGTGATAGCCGATGGGGAAGAAAGGTTTTCGAGTGGAAAAAGACGCAGCACAGGCAGGCCTCCCACTTAGGGATTGCAATCCGGAAAACCGGATCCGGTAATTTGCCGGATCCGGCATCATTTGTCATTCACTGGATCCGGTTTTAGCAATTTTTGGCAAAATAATAGAGCTGTTGCATGAGAAGGTACTTTAAATGCGTTGCGCGTACTAGCAGATGACACAATTAACACTATTTGTTTTCTACGAACCTTTTTCCAAAATCAAAATTGATTTTTTTACAATATGTAATGAATACTAAGCCTATTATTACATAAAATTCTATTTAAAATAATTATTTATCGTAAGTTGATTAAACTAAAGAGTTGTAAGACAAACTCATTATTGTGATAATTGTGCTATTCATTAGATAGATTCATTAAATCATGATGGTGTCATAAATATAAGACTTGTTTGTTAGCAATAGTTAGCATTCTTATATACTTTAATAATTATTGTGATCCCATTTCAGTTAATTACGCAAGGTTAATTTATATTAGATTTTATAAAGTTACTTAATAAAATAATTGATTTATCTGTGAAAGTGAAATCTAGGAAGACTGAGGTAATCGTTATTCGTTATATCGTTAAAATTTTACTAGTCACCTACACTACTAGATTTTATTTGTTTGCTCGTTAGTTGTCTAATCTTAACTTTATTATAAACTACCTATACTCGTATTAAGTAGAATGACACTTGAATCTTACTAACAGTTCAATTTGAATCGAAAAGCGAAAATTATCCTGACTTGATCAATCCGGGCGGATCCGATCGGATCCGGCCGGATCAATGGGAATTCAGCCGGATCCGGTCGGACTGAAAATGACACCGGATTACAATCCCTACTCCCGCTAGGTGGATTGACGACATTGTGCGCGTCCCAGGCAACGAGTGGTCGTTCACTGTGGTGGTCTAAGGCAGCCGCGGATCTACCATTTTTTTTAACGGGGGCAGAAACTTAATAGTAGCACCCCTCCCTTCAGCGTTTGAGAAATTAGTTAAAAAGACTCAAATCTCCAATCGGCATCACAAGTTAGTTCACATGTGATGTGGGCCTGTGTAGCGCCTTTTTCTTACAAATCGAAGGTGAGCCAACCAGGCTTCCGTATGCTAGGCGCTTTGTGGAGCAAGTTTTTTGTTTTTAATCATATTATATTATGATTTTAGCGCCCGCTGAAACTGCCGCCTGGAGCCAGTGCCCCGGTACTGGCCCTGGTCTGAGTGCACGAATGTTTCTTTTGCTCACGAGTACTGACTGAGTGATCAATAGAATCATTTTGTCTCTTCACTATTTTTTTTTTCATCAGAATCTGGTAACAGTAAAGTAAACGTCAGTTTACTCCAGTGAATTAATTCGACTATATATCGATGCCTTCCTCCAAGGGCAGAAAATAAGCGTTCATACTATAGAGTTATGATTTTTTCTTACACGAAACACACGATATGGATATTTGTAATATAGTACAGTAATACTACGGCTAAAATGTAGTTTTAACCATAGATTTAGGATTTTTTACTATTTGCTTTTGAAAACACCAAAGCTAGATGATGACCGAAAAAACTTCCAAACTTGACTGACTGTTACTGCCTGGTGGCCCTAGCAGGGTTGCCAGATATCTGTTAACTCAATTCGCCTAATTTTGCCTACTGAGTAGCCTAAATCGCCTAATATATTTTTTCTTGACAAATAGCCTAATTCGCCTAGCATTTTGAGCTAAGTTTATTTAGCCGAAAAAAGAGAACACGCTAAAAAAACTTGTAACCGTTTCTGTCATACAGCGAGTTGAAATTAGTAACTTAAATTGACACAAATCTCGTTTTTTCGAGCTTTTCGGGAACTTTGCACCTCGATAGTTTAGAACGTGTTCGCCGCAAGGTGCAAGATAACTCGAAAGTAGATATTAAGTCATATGTGGATATTTTCGGGATCGGAACGTTTCCGAGGTTTATGAATAACGAACCTAGATTTGTGACGTCTCATTGCGGCAGTTCTAGGCAAATATAGGTTTTTTTAAGGACAATCCACACACAATCATCTAATCTCAAACTAGGCAGAGCCTGTACTATGGAAACCAGACAACTGATACTACAAATACGTACTTTTTTGTAAATACATATTTATACAATAAATATCCAGACACTTGGTGGGAATCAAACCCACGACCTATTGGCTAGCGGCCAGGCTGTCTAATTACTAGACCAACAGGCCTATCAATTGCATAGAAGATAGCAAGTAGCATGGAAAGAACCTAAGGATTCCGCAGACTTCTTTCCTCAGTGACGAAAGAACGTTGGATGTGCATAATACGTTTCGTCGAAGCATACAATTAACAAGAAATTATTTAATTTTAAGGTAATCCTGAAGTAGCCTAAATCACCCGTTCCTTTTTTTCTAGGTAGCCTAAATGGCTACTGGTAGCCGATTGGATTTTTGGTCACCATTTGACCTCCCAAGGTAGCCTAAATGGCGATAAATCGCTTAATCTGGCAGCCCTGGGCCCTAGTGCTGCTTTCTCTTGATGTTTGTTAGCCATATCTCAGAGCCACATGACACATCAGGATTCAGGAAGAATCTCTGGAGTTTTTAACATTTTCTTTCTCATTCATACAAGAAAGGAATATAGGTTGGCTGACGGGCCCGTTGGTCTAGTGGTTAGTGACCCTGTCTGCTAACCAACAGGTCGTGGGTTCGATTCCCACCAAGTGTCTGGGTGTTTTATCTATTTAAGTATGTATTTACAAAAAAAAAAGTATATATGTATTAGTATCAGTTGTCTGGTTCCATAGTACAGGCTCTGCCTAGTTTGGATCAGATGACCGTGTGTGAATTGTCCCAGGATGTTATTATTATTATATTATTATAGGTTACATGTGATAGAAAGAAACAAAGCATATGATGTTTGTCCTTAAAATCATATGCTTTGTTTCTCATCAAGATATTCCCTTTTATATTTTTATTAAGTCAATTAGCGTAGTATGTAAAAAATAAACTTCGGAATCGCATGCTCGGTTAAGATCTTGCAGAGTAACGAAATCCAACGAAAATGAATCCAACAAAAATGTTTTATATGTGGGCTTTTAGGTTAGGGGTATTCTGACTTAGACTTAGTTTAGGGTGATTTTTTTCAAATGATTGCAACACCTCTATGGTTCAATAATTAAAAAGTCTTGGCCATTAGTCTGTGACCACAGTCTGTGACACTATGGGACAGACTAGACAGGACACTGTCAAAAATTGTTGATGGACATTGGACATGTTATTTTACTGTCATGCAGTGTGAAACATAAATAAAGCATATTAGTTTTTGTAAAAATCATGACTTAATACTCAGGCCTAAGTAGTTAATATGAAATAATATATTTAATTAAATAACTGCCACTCACATATTTGTTTTGATTAATGACATTATGGATGGTTTAATTCACGCGGCATTGGAAGCTGAGGTATTTGATTGCTTTCTATTATTTTATCTAAAGCCATTTACTTCGTAATATATGTCTGTTCGTGGATAAATTGACCATTTGTGTTTGTTATTTCAGGTAATACTAAATAGGGCGAAACATGTGAACTCAAACATATCACAGTTCAGCAGTGGTGTCCTAGACCATAAAATGACTTGGACCCATGATAAGATGCACCTTGCTGAATCTGTCGACGAGTCTAGAATGAAATTTCAACGCAATTCATCCGGTTCTGCTTCCAAGGCGACAGAGAAGTTTGATTTATTTAAAAAACTCCATGAACTATACAATGAGTTAAGTAGAGATGAAACAATGCAAGGCAACTATGTAAGTAGCACATAGATCATACTGTAAAGGTATTGTAGATTTGAGCATATAAATTATCTCATTTTACATAAAAAAGGGTCTCCTAAGTATAGTTTAAATAATTATAAATATCCACATAAATATTAATTTACCAATATAAAATATCCATTAATGCTGAAGTAATATATGTTAGCATTCTAACTAAAATCATACATTTCTATTACTACACATAATTTAATTATAAAGTCAAATATTGCATTTTTAAAGCTGAAATCACATTTTTGATTGATATTTACAGCAAGGCTTGAAGACGACATCATATCTATTGGAAAAGTTATTAGCAATATATAATCTTAATACTTTAATTATAAATCTATACCCAGGCAATAAGGGGTATTCCTTGTCACTCAAAGTAAATGGCAACTCACAGCAACTGCATCCACCTGATGGGCATGTAAGTTAATTAGTATTAATACATAAAATATTAGTAGCATAAATTGATGTGAAACTGATATGCAGTATGTATATAAAATCAATTGTTTCCGTTTAATAAGCTCGCTTATGTTTTCTTCGTTTTCATCATAATATGCCTCTTCGACATAGTCTGCTTGGCAAATTCATTTTTGTTCTTGATGAGTCAAAAAAATATACTAGACTTGTAAATCGTGCAATGGCAGTCCATTCTCATAAAAAACATAACCAAAGAACTTTTTCTTGATCTACTCATCTTGTTCGGACAATTATTATGAGTTGTAGGAGCTCTTATGTGTCTACATTAATAATAATATTAGTCCCTATACCTGCCAGGGTCATCTGCTGTTTATATATTATTTCCAGCAGTTGATCCTGGCATTTATGTTCCATATCATTAATTCCTTTCAACAGGCCTCTACATGTTGGATTTGTCCCCACACAAGCCTTTTAAAAGTGTGGGTGTGAAAGCCTGAGAAAATAAAATCAAAATAGCAATAATATTCTAGGACAATCCACACAGGGTCATCTGATCCCAAACTAAGCAGAGCCTGTACTATGGAAACCAGACAACTGATACTAATATTTGTATTTTTATTTTGTTAATAAATACTTAAAAAACACCCAGACATTTGGTGGGAATCAAATCCACAACCTATTGGGTAGCAGCCAAGGTGTCTAACCACTAGACTAATAGGCACTTCACTAATGCTAAATATATGCAACTTAATTCCTCTTTATGTTGTGTAACAGTTTGTCCTTCTAGCTGATTCAATGCAAAAACTCTGTGTTAGTATCTGAGTCCAACTGATTACAAAATAAGTCTGTAATAACACTTTTCAAATACTTCTATACATTTTCTGAGATGCTGCTGAATAGTCTCAAGCCTCACATACACATAGGAATACTGGCAAAACATAGCATTGTAAGAGATTGTTTTTATTTTGGGACTGATAGACGCTGTTGGCCGCAGATGGCCATTACAGCTTCACCGGACAAGTAAGAGATTGTCTTATTTAATAGGCTCTATAGCCCTGAACATATATTGTGGTTTTATGCGAGCTCACTGACTGAAAAGAACTCTTTATCATCCTAATTAAGTTCAGTTATAGAGAATTGACACTGTGGGGTGCCGGGTTAGAATAGCATCCCCTCATCTCTTCTCGTTTTGTGTAGTAAGAGGCCACTAAGCAGGAACAGGAAGACGGACAGCAGCGTCTTTCTTTTGGATTTATTTTCCACCTATACTGCGATCCCCAAGCCGTCTACCAAGCGTGGGGATTATGACCACCCCTCCCTTCTAAGGGGGAGGCTTTAGTTCAGCAGTGGACGTCTATCGGCTGCTAATGATGATGAATGATGATGACAGAGAATTGATGCATATATAAATAATATAATTTAAAAAATTAACAAAAGATTATGGTTTACTTAAATAAAAATATAAATGTGATCTATACCTAGTTTCTTACTATCTATCACTTACATTCAAGACTCACTTTCACTTATAGTCAGGGCAGTAAATAATTATTAAAAGTGCACATGTAGTTCTATGGGTACTGAATAAATAGATAGTATATTAAATGAATGTCATCATAGAAATACAAGTTCATCATCCAATCAATTTTAGATTTCCACTCATGTTTCTTTTATTGTATTTAGTCATCAACCAATCAAGAGGAGACACTAATAGAAACACCAAGGTGGCCATATGAGGAAGAAGAACTCTTGAGTTATATAGATAATGAAGAGTTGCCTGTTGTGTTGTTAGACCTGTTGGAAACAGAGCATTCATGTTTGTTCTATTCAGGATGCATAATAGCTCAAATAAGAGACTACAGACAGGCATATCCCAGTTTCTTGTGTGATACACACCATGTATTATTAAGACCCACCAATCAGGTATGTAAATTCAAATATACTGTACCATAGACATAAATAGACATAGATAACATAAATTCACTGTGCTCTTTGGTGAACCCAGTTACACCAGAACACAGTAATGTTTACAAAATAATCATATCTTTTAGTTTAAAGCAAAAAAATATGAAGTCTTTTGAAGTCTGTTCCCTTTCTTATTTTACTTGAATTTTATTACATCCTTTTTAGTATATTTAAAACAAAAATTGTAGTAGTAAAAATTATCTCTCTGGTGCACACATTTTGTCTCTCGTCCATAAGCTCTTGCCATTTTTATGTTTAATAAATCAAAGATTTACTGTAATAAACTAATCATAGACCAAACCAGAGTGTTTGATACAATCCTATACCTGTACATTACATTATTAAAACTCATGTATCAATGCAAATAATGTGTTGGACTTTTATGACGATGATATAAAGTTCAAAGTTGATTAATTCACTTACGCTCGTGGATTGCGTCAAGTTCTTACAGTACAAAGGGATCTTATTTTTGTAGAGCATAATAACGGATGCGATGTGCATTGGCGGTCGATGTGGGTGGGCTGGAGAGGAGCGCGGTGCTTTGGAGGCAGTGGAAGCGGCGCTAGTGCATGCAGCCGCACCGCCGCTATGCTTGGACCCACGCCCAGCGGTGGGCTTATTGGCTGCAAGGCTACATGCTGCACCTAGACTGTTTAACACACCTCGCATAAGGCGACAAGCGAAGAGATTCTCTCAGGTACTGATACTCTTTGTAGTGTGAATTAAAAAAAATATGTTTGCTCTACTTTTGTGTAATTAGTTAATTGTCCTTGGATATTATTTTTTAACCCTTACGCAAAAAGGCTGTTGTTTGTTCGTCGAAAGAATGGACAGATTTGAATGCGGTTTTTGCGGTTTCATCAGGATCTTTGTTTAGAATAGAATAGAAATAAATTTATTTAACGAAATAAAATAACAATTGGTAGGTACACATAAAATAAAAACAATCAGTCGTTAAAAAGGAGCCCACTCAGCATTTTGCCGTGACACCTATTTGGCATCACGACGCTGGTCTTCCGTGAACACCTCCGTAGGAGTTACATATTATTATTGTTGTTTATTTGTTTTTTGTTTATTATGAGTTAGTTTATTTTCGTTGGGGGTTTGTCCATTTTGTAATTTATATCTGCAACTTATATTTTTTTAACAACAATGTACATTGAACTGGGTGAACTACCTTTTCTAGGAAAAATATTGATATTTTTTTATACCAACTATATTGATCTATATTATTTTGTGTTTAAGTGTATATTGTAATTTTAGGTGGCAGTTAATCGAAAAAGGAAATTGGATCAGTTCACACATTACCATGGTTTAGAGTTGTTAGATTTAATACATCGTCAGCGAGCAAAGAACAGTAGACAGTCGGTACCTCACACAAGACTCACGTCCAAGTATCCGAAAAAACCACCCGAGGTAAATGAATAATTATCTATTTAAGATTTAGTTTCAAACTTATTTTTTTATATATCTTCTACAAAGCGTGGCGGTACGTTTCTAACCAGTCAGTTAATCACACTCAGAATTCGTTAATCACGCTCATAGAGTCCGCTAATCGCGCTCATAGAGTCCGTTAATCGCGCTCAGAATTCGTCATTCGCCCTCAGAGAGTCCGTTAATCGCGCTCAGAATCCGTTAATTGCGCTAATAGAGTCTGTTAATCGCGCTCATAGAGTCTGTTAATCGCTCTCATAGAGTCTGTTAATCGCGCTCATACAGTCCGTTAATTGCGCTCATGAAGTTCGTTAATAGTGCTCAGAGTCCTTCGATCGCGCTGAGAGTCAGTTAATCGTACTCAGAATCCGTTAATCGCATTCAGAGTCCGTTAATCGTGCTCAGCCCTATCACTGTTCAACAATATCGATGCTCACAACAATTACTGTCTCTTCAATCATAGTTGTCAGTATATGTTTCCGTTTTTTTTTGAGTTTATCGAAGTATCTTCGAGGAGAAAGATACAGCAAGGGAACGATACGGCCATCAGGACACAGTAGTGTAGTTTGGCCATGGCAGTTACATTGGTGCATTTTAGGAAATGCAATAATTTAAAACGATCCGCGCGGCTGAGGCTGGTTTGTCCAGAATTCGGTCATTTTCGATGTGAGTGTTATTGCAGCCAGATCCGATGAACTTGCTGTGGAGGTTAGGGTACTAGATAGCGTTGGTGGTATTTCTTTTGTAGGATGTCTTACTCCATCATCAGCCATTTTCACGTGAACCCAAAAATAAAAATAAAAAAATCCAGCACAATTTCTCTTACTCGCGGTCGCCAATGTAAAATTGGTCTATCAGGGTGACTTTATGGTCGGTGACTAATGAAACACGGGACTACTGATAATGTATAATATATTAATAATGGTGACTAAATCTAATCCGTAGCTAAATACATAAAACTGTATACAGGATGTAAGGGACCACGTACCGAAAATGTTTATATTAGATTTCAAATAATGTCTGTTACAACATTACAGAAACCATTTATATGGAAAATGACAAATGACTAACTAACTTTTTGAGCATGTAATTAATGCGTGCGGAATTAAATTACATTGCTAATTTTGCACAAATAAGTAATTTATTGTTTTTAAATTGAAATTAGTCTTTATTATTATATCAATCATGATGTTATACTAATTATATTTTAAAAAAGCGTCATTTTTTTTTGGAAATTCACGAAATAGCCGACGAAAAATTTCCTCACTAGAATGTTCAGAATCATGTACTGGATCCCTGGTATCGGTTTTCGGTACGATGTCCCTTACACCCCGTATGTTCCTAAGCATCCCTACAAACTAAACCGTCTTATTTACAGGTATTCAAGCCAATAGAGCCTCCAAAAATGGAGCCTCTACCGTTAGCGGTTCCCTCGGAAGCCAATTGTCCGTTACGCTTAGCCCGTGCGTACGAACGACCGCGGCCCACCCCCGACTGCCAGCCGCAACTCGTTGAAGAGTACATCCTTGAGACTGAGAAGACTTCCCCCCACGCCGGCGCTGGGTTCTTCCACATAAAACTATCGATATTACAGAGACCGTCCGACCAGGAGTTCCTTGGGGAACTCTATGTGGATAGAGATCACGTTGAAGGAGAGAAGAATGGGGCCGCGTGTCGGTTTACGTTAGGTAATTAACCAGTCAAGCCGCGCCTCATCATTGCCAGCCGGAAGACGTCCACTGCTGAACGTAGGCCTCCCCCTTCGAACGCCACAATTAACGATAATTGGCTATTTGCATCTACCGTTTACCTGCGACGCCCACAATGTTGTCTGTCCAACTAGTGGAAGGCCTACCTACGCTGCGTCTTCCGGTTCGTGGTCGCCACTCGAGAACCTTTCTTCCCCATCGGTTATCAGTTCTTCGAACGATGTGGCCTGCCCACTGCCACTTCAACTTGCAGATTCTGAGAGCTATGTCGGTGACCCTGGTTCTTCGGCGAATCTCCTCATTACGGATTCTGTCGCGCAAAGAAACTCCGAGCATAGCTCTCTCCATAGCTCGTTGTGTGACTGAGCTTCTTGGTGGTGCCGCTCAATCTGTTTATCGCTATGAATACATAACATAGAGACGAGACGTTCTCCTGCTAAGCGATACACCTGCGTATAGATAACTGCACTGTCAGTTGGAACATTAAGTCTTTTGGGTCGGTTAATTTTACCAGCACCTTCCACACTTCACACCGAAACAGCAATGTTTACACGTGGCTGCTTGGCGGCAGAATATCTGACACTGCGGTGGTGTCCATAGTGCGTTTCATGAAAGAGTTCCCTTCGTGGTTAAGTTGGTCATCCTGTTTGTCAGAGACGATCGCGTGTGTCAAAATGTTTTATTTTTCCACATTATTCTCTATTTAAACGACAAAATCATGCCTAAGACTTTGAGAAGTAGTGAAAGATAACTATTTATAAAGATGAAAAGGTTTTGTGCACTTGAAAATCTCACTAAAGGACTTTAATTCCCTTCGAACAAGTACGATCCTGAGTTGCCGCCATTTCAGGTAGGTAAAATAATGTTACAGGGGTCCAAGTTTTAATTCCATGTTTTCCCAAGTAAATAAATGATCAAAATTATAAATGGTAAACGATTTATGTCCTCAAGTTATTGACATAATTGTATTTATCCGTTGCAATTGGCCACAACAGCCAAGCCAAACTTTATGAGAGCATAAAATTATTGAAAATGATTTCTGTCTTTAATTCTATGTGTTTAACTTGTATAAATCTCAAAATATAAATTAGGGTACTGCGTATTTACGTAATTTTGGACTCATTAGTCCAAAATTACGTAAATACGCAGTACATACATACATACATACATACATACAGTGCATACATCCGTGTGATTTATATTAGACTGTATTTTCCCTATACAACGTGTTACAGAATACCCTGTAAAAAATATAATTAAATAATATTATTATTTTCACTGATGTGCAAACCCTATTTCAGTAAAATTAAACTACGCAGAATGTACCTACATTTCTACCTAATTCGCGGAACGACAAAAATGTTAAAAGACCTAACCTAACGAAACAACCTAAACGAACACTTACTTTTTCTTAATAAACGTCAACACATTTGAAATTGATACAGTGACAACATAATTATTCAGTTGATGAATATATTTTTTTTCCAACTTGACATTTTTTGAAGCCAGTACTTGAGTATAATAAAATCCTTGTATTGAGGTTGCAAACATTTATGAATGAAAAATAGAAAAACTATTAAAGTGGACAATTATTAGGCAAAATAGGTACGTAGCCCTTTCTGTTAAATAATCTGGGTCCCTGGCATGACAGCTTACTAGGGTTGACAAAACTTTTGGCTTTGATAATTAATTATATTTTTTACGGGGTATTTTGTAACACCCTGTATTGAGGGTAAATATTTTTAAATTTAATGACAACACCTAATTCAATTATACCAACTTAACCACGAAGGCAACTCTTTCGTGAAACGCTCTCTACCTGGACGGTTCCTTGCACCCGAGGGTGACGACACCCTCCTAGTTAACTTCACAGATATTTCCAAATCATATATTGTTCCACCAATTTGCTACACCTGTTACTACGCTAATTTAAACGAGAACCAATTTCTAATTGATTTCACTGACAGGTTCAAGACTGCAAGCAAATAAATACATACAGCAGTTCACGGAGATATTCACAGAAGAAGGACGCAAGTCGGTTAGGATAAAACACATTGTGCCTGGACAATTGCCAAGAGTGTCTTTCACTGGCGGGATGAGAGAATTGGTGAGGGGATTATACATTATACTATTAAACAATACACATTTTGTATTGTATTTATATTTGGAATTTAGTTTGTAGGTTAAAATTGAATTAAAGTAAAGTTTTACTAGATAGATCCTAATTTATTTATTAACCGACTTCAAAAAAGGAGGAGGTTCTCAATTCATCTGTATATATTTTTTTTATTTATAAATTATTAATGATTTCTGATATTTAAGCGAATATTACACATTGAAATGAAACTAATTTTACGGATTATATTGCGGTTTATTTTTGATTTTAATTACGCGACGTTTCGAATACTTTACAGCATACATGGTCACGGGCGGATTGAGGTGGTAGCTGTCCATATGTCATAGTTGTCTTAGGGTACCCTCAGCTCTTCTAATTATTATTGTTAGTCCGATCTACGCAGAAAGAGCTTACAGTATCTTGAGGTCGTGCAGTGGAGTGCTTGTCTTTGGATTTGACTATATTTATAGAATAGAATAGAATACTCTTTATTGTACACCAAGAAGATATTTACAATATAAACTTAGAACTAAAACATAAAATGTACAAATGGCGGTCTTATCGCTATAAGCAATTTCTTCCAGACAACCATTTTGCAGGAGAAACACAATTAGAATAAATGGGCAGCTGGTGGTGTACTACAAATATATACATAGGACACACAAACATAAACTTATATGCATATATATAAATATACTCAACAGATTTCACAAATACTATAAATAAACTCAATACTATATGTGTATATTTAATTATTCAAGTACATTATAATATATATATATATATATATATATATATATATTATGTGTAATAAATCGTAGAACATGGTAACAATTATGTCTAATTTGTAGTTGAAGAATAGTGCGATTTTACCATCTGTTTGAATGATAACAGAGTCTGAGCACGTCTAATAGGAACAGGCAGAGCATTCCACGGGCGGGCAGCTTGAACTGAAAAGGATTTATCAAAATAGCTTGTAGAATGCACTGGTATTTGCAACTCTTAAGTTCTCTGATGACCTCAAGCACCTAGAATGTGTTAAATGCAAGAATTCAAAACGATCTTTAAGATATGAAGGAGTTATGGGATTGAATAGAATACTGTATAAAAGCGATAAAATATGTGTATTCCGGCGAAGTCGAATTGGCAACCACCCGAGCTTTGCACGAAATTCGCAGACATGATCATATTTACGTAGGCCAAATATGAATCGTATGCAAAAATTTTGAAGCCGCTCGATTTTGTTCAACTGGTCTTCAGTAAGATCAAGATAGCTGGCATCAGCATAATCAAGTAAAGGAAGTAAAAGTGATTGCACAAGCGCAATTTTAGTAGGAATAGGTAGAAAGTTACGCAATCTTCTCAACGAGTTGCGACTGACCTCCTGAACTTGAGTGGGCCCCAGGTTAAATTCATGTCAATGTAAATTCCTAGGTTTTTGACTTTTTTGCTTACTGGAATTGTGGTGCCATCAAATACTACTGCAGGAAGTTGTGCCCATTGAATACGCGATGTCATCCTAGAACTGCCGACAATAATGATAGCTTTATCCAATAGCTAATTTCCATAAGATCCGTATTGGTGGTATCAATAGCCTCCGACATCTTGTCCAAAGGCATATGAGTGTATATTTGGAGATCATCCGCATAAAGGTGGTAGGATGAACGTAGTCGATTAGAGATAGAATTAATAAAAATAGCGAAGAGTAAAGGAGAAAGCACGCCACCCTGTGGTACACCAACAGTAGTACTGCACCAAGAAGAGTAAGAGTCCTCAATGCGAATACGCTGTCGGCGGCCAAACAGGTAATTACGAAACCAGTCAACCACTGCTGGAGTTACGTTAAGAGAGCTTAGAACACCAAGTAGGACGTCAAAGTCAACGGTATTAAACGCATTACTAAAGTCTAAAAGAGTAAGGATGGTTAAGTTACCGTTATCCATGGCTGATCTGTTGAAACCGCTAGAATTGTTTATTTCAGCTATTTTCACAGTGTTATGTCATATGGCATATTACTGTGGGGATCTTCTGCAGAACTTAATACTATTTTTATTCTGCAGAAAAGAGCTGTGAGAGCCATTTACAATCTGGCTCCTATTGATTCACTTAGAGAGAAATTCAAAGAGATAGATATTCTAACGGTTGTGTCACAATACATATTTGAAAATTTAGTTTATGTTAAAAAAAATATCTGTTCTTTTAAAAAGTATAGTGATACACATAATATTAATACCCGGAACAAACACGATCTTGTTGTACATGCCACGCGTCTCCACAGAACAGGCAAATCGTTTATGGGCCAAAGTATACGCTTTTATAACAAACTGCCACAGGATATCCGAGATCTTCCAATAAAGAAATTTAAACCTTTGATAAAAAGCCGTTTGTCAAAAAAGGCTTATTATAAAATCTCGGATTACCTGGAGGATAAAGCTGCGTGGGCTTGAACTGCTCAACTCATGCAAGCTTAGAAGTTTAAGGCTGACATAAGTAAAATTTGTAAAACTATTTTAAAAAAAAATGACAAAAAAAGACAAGCCCGCTGAGTTTCTTGCCGGATTTTCTCAGTAGTGGCCGCGTTACGATCCGGTGGTAGTTTGTAAAAATGATTTTTGTGTAAGTGCCTCCGTGGGGCCTATACATAATAAAGATATTTTGACTTTGACTTTGACTTTTGATCTAATATCATCCGTAATATTTACAAGAGCGGTAACGGTACTATGACCAGGGCGGAAACCAGACTGAAAAGTATTAAGGAGAGAGTTCTTGATCAGGAAATTCCTTAACTGATCATGGACGAGACGCTCAAGAACTTTGGATAGGAAAGGTAAAATCGATATAGGACGATATTCGGAATACGATATGGGATGAGGCTTTTTGGGTAAAGGTGTAATTAGGGCTTCTTTCCAACAAGATGGAAATTGGCCTGTGGAAATATAATAATTTAGGATGTGAGTAATAATGGGAAGGATTTCAGCAAGGATAGGAAGAATAATATTACGGCTAATAGAATCACTACCAACTGCGTTAGATGTAATTGATTCTACACTCTCTTTAACGTCACAATCAGAAAATTGACAGAAGACAAATGGAGAGTAATCGGAAGATGGAATTGATGAAAGATAATTTAACGTTCTTAATTTAGTAGCATTATCAAAATTAGACGAAGCTGAGAATGTTGATTAAGATGATTAATGTCTAAGTTTTTAGGAATAGTATCTTGGCGTGATTTACCAACTCCCATTGATCTTAGAAATTTCCAGACCTTAGCTGGATTCCCATCTTGAACGGAAGTGTGAATGTGCTGGCGCTGTGCATTCCTACACACCTTGTTGCAGTGATTCCTAGCAGCAATGTAATTCAGCCTGTTGGTCTCACTGGATATAGCTTTATATTTCGATTTTTTTGAAACTTACCTGCTCATAAGTAGCCTAATACCATCAGAAAGCCAAGGTGCCGGGTAGATGTTTAACTTTTATTTGGCGTATAGGAGCGTGCACATCATACAGTTGAATTAAATTCAATGTAAATGTATTAACTTTATCATCTAGAGAATCTGAAATCATCAAAGGGTTCCAGTCAATATTGGTGGCATCCTCGCGAAGTCTATCCACATCCATACCACTAAAATTGCGCTGCGAGAGAATTTTAGCCCTAGCCTTGGGTGGTCGAACTTTGTAGGAAAGGAAGATAAGATCGTGATAAAAAAACGCATCCGCTATTTATCACGGGATCCCAAGCTGGTGGTAGCACCCAGCCATCTTCTCTATTGAAATTTGGATGCTTTTTAATTTCAATAGCCTCACGAATCATCCTTGGCAGGTAGCCTTGGTATTAAAATCAAAAATAAACCGCGATATAATCCGTAAAATTAGTTTCATTTCAATATAAATTAGTTGCTTACTGCTCTGTGAAATTTCAACAAAAGGAAGAATAGGGGCTCCCACACATAACTGCGAATTCGCATCGCATCGCAAATCACAACAAATGAATGTTCGCGAGAAACAAATGAATTTTCGATACAAGTTCCTGCGATGCGGCGCCCCGCATCGCATCGTATCGCAGTTATGTGTGGGAGCCCTAAAGGCGTTTGCCCCAAATAATACTGCTAATAGAGGTGGTGATAGGGCCCCAGAGGACTGAGTGTGGATAGTCCTAGGATATTATTATAATATTATTTGACCAGGGCCAGCAATTGTTACTGCAACAGCGGTCGGCGGCTGCGAGTAGCGCGACGGTACAAACACATGCCACCACAGTGCCTGTTGTGTAAGTTTGATGTATTATCTTATCTTTCGAAAGGAAAAAACCACACTGTTAGTGATGATATAATTGAGGGGGCTAGAAGCAAAAGCGCCACTGTCCAAGAATTTTTTTTTTGGCGAAAATTAGCA
Source organism: Furcula furcula (assembly GCA_911728495.1). Taxonomy (NCBI): domain Eukaryota; kingdom Metazoa; phylum Arthropoda; class Insecta; order Lepidoptera; family Notodontidae; genus Furcula; species Furcula furcula. The sequence continues at coordinate 16,727,891 of OU452249.1, read as the reverse complement.
AAAACGTTTATCGTTTATAGGGACTTAAATATAATCAGTTAACTGATTTATCTAAGATCATAGATCACTTTAGTGGCTATTAATAACACTCAAATCATGGAAACAAGCATATTTATACGGAAAAAAAATTTATTACAGGACAGTATTATTTTTGCATTTGAGCGTTAGGACAGTGTAAGGTTTGCATCAAAACGCTTGGACAGTGGCGCTTTTGCACCTAATACATTTGCTTTACTCACAAAAAATCATCTAACGCCAATACAAAAGTGTCATGGCCGACCGTTCTGTGATTACTGTGATTGGCCAATTTGGACAGTAGCGTATTTGCAATTTAACTGATAAGGACTGTGTCGTTTTTGCTTCTCAATATTTATTCAAACACGTTTTTCTATGGGATAGTGCTAACATTGTATTCAAACGAGTTGAACCATTCGATAGGTTTCAAAATACTCTACCAGATGGCATTCTTAGTTCAGTTTGAGCCAAAATGGACAGTGGCGTTTTTGCTTTTAGCCCCCTCAATTGTAAGATTTAAAAAAAAATTTAAAAAAAAGGAAATTTATTAATAAACCCATTGTTTTTTGCCGGTTCTTAACATAGGCAGCGTTGTGTTTGCCTAAGCCTATTTGAAATAAATAATTTCATTTCACCAGAGGAATATCTCGCTATTGCCGTATGACCTTGTGTGGTGTATACCGTCTTACCCTTTGCAACGGTTCAAATTCAGATTTATTATGCATAGGCCTCACGGGGTTTTTTTTTATTCAAAATAAGCTAGTGTTTGATCCACCTGATGGAAAGTGGCGAAGATTTTAATAAGCTAGTGGGCTTTACCATCTTCGATTGTGCTTTACACACACTAGCTTATTAAAAGCCTATTCACTCTAGCCTTGAAGACACCCACATTATAATCGGGCTGGAAAACCGACGCAGGTAAACTGTTCCAATCCTTAGCTTTTCCTTATTATAAACGTAGAGGCAAAGCGTTTAGCCCGGACTGAAGGCACTTTCACCACATAAGGGTGTGTATGCCCAGTGCGTGTGGCTCTTACATATTGTCATTTTTTTAAATTACCACCGGATCGTAATGCGGCCTCCACTGTGAAGATCCGGCAAGAAACTCAGCGGGCTTGTCTTTTTTCACTATACAGGATGGAATTTTGTAATGCCACCTGAAGGGGAAGTACTCTTAATACTGTAGATAGAAAATTTTACTCACAGAAAACATTCCTTTATTTTTTTTAAAGAAAGAAAACTGCATACGAAGATTTTTAAAAATTCGCTTGTCGCGCCCGGTAATCGAACCGACTAAAATCTCTAAAAGTTGCACCCTGTACTTTTATTGCATCGATCGTTAGGGTCAATTATAAGGATGAAATCTCTCTAACAAAAAATTAAATAAAATAAAAGGAAAACAATGAAATCTTAAATTATTTTAATTATTTACAAAAAATGATAAACTAACTAATTAATTGCTCGAAATGGGCTCCATCTTCTTGGTTACACTAATTTATTCTTCTAAGGAATTCAATTCTAGTAACCTTTAATAACGTGTTGTGGTGAATGTTATAAATCGTATTCTGAACTTCAACTTATTAATTAATAACATAAGTAAACAGATGGATTTTTGAGTAAAAGTGCTTTTAACTTGATCCATTGAATTAATAATTTAAGATTTCATTGTTTTCCTTTTATTTAATTTATGAAGTTTGTTAGAGAGATTTCGTCCTTATAATTGACCCTAACGATCGATGCAATAAAAGTACAGGGTGCAACTTTTAGAGATTTTAGTCGGTTCGATTACCGGGTGCAGCAAGCGAATTTTAAAAAATCTTCGAATGCAGTTTTCTTTCATTTAAAAAATAAAGCAATGTTTTCTTTAAGTAAAATTTTCTATCTACAGTATTAAGAGTACTTTCCCTTCAAGTGGCATTACAAAATTCCACCCTGTATATAATAAGATTTTTTTTTAATAATTTTACTATAAATATATCTTGAACTATAAGCTTGTAAGAGTACAGTTCAAGCCCAGGTTGATTGTTGTTCTGGTAATACTCATTACTTATGTTTCTTGAGTCGGTAATTTCATCATCTACAGTAGTCACAACGGGATTGTTGTGCGTCTAAAGTTGACGACTGCGCAGTAGCTATTTTTGTATGTTTTTGTATTGCTAACTCACGACTGTACTTGCGCAATGGTTCGCCAAACCTAACTTCAGAGACACAAAGGTCCGTTGTGAGTGCTGTAAGTGCCTTGCACATCGGAACACTGTAATGTTTACGCAATACTGTTTAGAATATCATGGTACCTACCTGACTGGCCTTGCACAACTGATATATACCATTTACTGACATACCCCTTAGTAAATGAGTTGCTTTTTTACAGAACGTCAGCCATCGCTGCGACGCCGATCACCCATACAAACGCACGTCAGCTGCCTATACTAGTGAGTCAAAAAAAAAAACTTATTAGTTATCATCATTATGGTTTGGCAGCCCCGTTGGTCTAGTAGTTAGTCATTCTGGCCGCTAGGTCGTGTGGGTATTATTTTTCTATAAGTATGTATTAAACAAAAAAAGTCTAATTAAAGTCGACTAGTTACCATAGTACAGTTTCTAGTTTGGGATCAGATGACCGTGTGTGGATTGTCCCGGAATATTATTGTTATTATCATGCACATTGGGACTGTTGTTATTTTGTCTTTTCTTAGTGACGAAGCAAGCATGTCGTTTGCCGGATGGTAAAATACACTCTATAGCCCGTAGACAGTATAGTATTAAATTGCTGCTCTTTACCTGAGCCATTAAAGTGAGCAGATCAATTTCTGATGTGAATGGGGCTGTGCCTACGATGAATGCTGCATTTTTGCTTTACTCATTGTTATTTGCGCAAATTGAATGGTAGCGTTTACAGGCCTGAAAGAGCGCCCAGGTTAGGTCGATAAAACAGCAAGCAGTAGGGATTGTGCGTGCGATATTTCCTGTGTTATATCCTTCACAATAACTGCCGCACCTTCCCAATTATAGATAGTTTTTAATTCATTTCTTGAAATCGAAATATTTCGACACTCGAAGCCAATTTATACTTAATACGATGACAGTGAGTAGTAGATATCACACATCTCGTACTCAATAATACATCTCGTACTCAATAATACATCTCGTACTCAATAATAAAAAATAATCATAAACGGCTTTCACAGTCGAAATAAATAAGTTTTAAAAAGTTACTTAATTAGAATTAAAGTTAATTGGCGTTTGTGAGTGCGGCAGTAAGCATCGTAAATGAAAGAACGTGTCGTGTAAAGACTGCTATTGACCAAAAATTAGCAATTCCAGAATCCACGCGCAGGGCAACGTGTGATTTATGCGTCAGCTATGTAATCAGACAGGCCATAATCCTGTTATATCCCATCTTTGTTATAAAAAGAGGAAAAATTGCACGTTTAAATTAAATGTTATTATTTCAATCCTATCCGGTCGCTCCGACGATGAGTCGTAACAAAAATATAAATCAAACATAATATATTAGCAACTATATTAACAACTAGCTGACCCACGCAGCTCCACCCGCGCTTTGTTTACGTTAACTAAACTTTCAATAATATACATTCGCATAGAAAACCTCCTTTTTTAAAGTCGGTTAAAAACTTGGACCCACTTTGTACTTGCCCTCCGAAGCACGAAGACGTTTAGTTCAAATGCCGTTAAACGGTCACCCATCTATTTAATGACGTTACCTAACGTTGCTTAACCTGATCGATTACCAAACATTGTTAACAACTGTCTATGAGTGTTTCCTTACAAATATTTATTATAATTATAATGAAAAATTGTTAAAATCTGAGCAAGCGTATAACCAAGTACACTTTTTGACTTTAGTCCCCTCTCCCAAGGGAACCGTGCCGAATGTCGGGATAAAAAGTATCCTATGTCCTACCTCGGAGTATTAACTCAAATCATGAAAAGTTTCGTTTCAATCCATCCAGTAGTTCCGGCGTGATGCGCAGCCGAGATACAGACAGACAGACAGACAGACAAAAATAAAATAAATTTTTGGCTTTAGTATCGGTTATAGAATGCCCTACAAACATAATTTTCAAAATATCTTTAATGTACAGAATTGGACCTGTTACAGTTTTATTATAAGTATAGATTTTATGGGCCAACAATCTACACATGGCCATCAGATCCCAAACTAGGCAGAGCCTGTGCTATGGGAACCAGACAGCTGATACTTATATACATTTTTTTCTAAATATCAGTGGCGTGTACACGCTTTTATGAGAGGCTAGGTAAAAAAGCCAATTTCTTAGATTAATTATTCATTATGTTATAGTCATTCAGAGAAGTCGTAGGATATGCAAAGTCTTTTTTCCTGTATGGACTGCCTTAGAGGAGATACCACTGGAGAGAGCATGATGCGCTAACCCCTCTGCCAAATTTTTGTTCATATGTTCAGGTCATTCTTTATTTATGTGCGTATCTTTTTGAATGTGTTGCGAGTTATTATAGTGTGGGTATGTGTGAAATTGTATCTGTGTGTGTTTACTTCGCCTCCCGCACCCCGCAAAAGTGCCACGAAAAATTTGTTCGGGGAATCGACGCGATACTAGCTCCATTCTAACTACTCTGAGTGGACTGCACGCCACTGCTAAATACAAACATGAATAGATACATAACACCCAGATACTTGCTGGGAATCGAACCCACGACCTATTTGGTAGCGGCCAGGGTGTCTAACCACTAGAATAAGAATAATAAGAATCATTTATTTGCGATTGAAGCGAATGAGCCCGTCAAAAACACATGTCTCATTTTTCTTTATAATAATAAATATTAATAATACACTTTGCGTGACAGGCGCAACTGCAGCAAGTGGGTAGCGTTACAGCAGTGGGCAGCGTTGTCGGGAGCGTGGGCAACGTGGGCAACGTGGGCACCGTGGGCAACGTGGGCAGCGTGGGTACCGTCGGTGCCGTGGTCGGTAGCGTTGTGGGCAACGTCACCGACAACGCGCTCAAACAGCAGCCCTCACCGACCACGCCGCGGCACTCGCCACAGGTATGTCCCTGTAGTAATATAGGACTTACAGGTAATGACCTGTATTATTACAGTACTTACGGGTAAATAAACTAATAATGCAGTACAGAACTTGGCTTATTAGAATGAAGAACTTGTATTATTACAGTAAAGAACCTGTATTACAATAAATAATCTGAATTATTATAGGTCCTTTCTATTCTTACATAGTACGTAATGACCGATACCTAGTCACGTATCATCTCGTATATCCAGTCTGGATAATGTTAATATATTTATGTTATAGTAGTATTCTGAAGTAGTGAAAACAGTAGCTAAATGGTATTGTGAAAATGAAATACAGCACCTGCAGCACCACCGTAGACTGTGGTAACTGCGCATCACAAGGGCCATAACAAGTGATTAAAAAGAAATATACGAAACCCTCGGAAGAGAAGACAACACAGGTTTCTCAGTTTTATTTTCTGATTGTAATAGGCATCTACGAATCAGCTGTTAGCGCAACAACTGACCAACCCACCGCAACCGCTCAATCCTCAAAAGATGCAGTCGGCGATAATTCACATACAACACCCACTGATGTCCTCTGCGGGCACGTCTCAGGTACAATATATTTTTTGTTTAATTTTACCCATAAGATGCCTATTACCTTACCTTTGGCTGGCCCCCGGTCAGCCATCACTCCTGTGTTCATACATTTATTGTTCAGTATAATAACAACAATTCATTGTCAGTCTGGCTGTTATCTTTCCAGGTTCAGAATATCCAGTACACGAATACTACGTCGGCCCAGCAGAAAGCGACCATCACAAAGCCGAGGACGACAAACCCCGCCATCAGTGCGCTTGTCACTAGTCTCATGAACTCGGCACAACAATTCCAACAAGGTAATGACGTTATTGTTATTTTATTTTAATGAATTGACTTGAAATTTTGCACAGACATTCGTTAAGAAAATTAATTGAATTAGTAATTCATATTTTTCATAATTTATCCCTTTACAGGGTAAAAAAGAAGTATTATTACTCAACCGATGGCGGTACAAATATATTACAACAATAAGATACAATAATTCGAAAGATAAAATAAAAGTTCCTTGGCCAAGTGGTTACGGAAGCGTTCTCTAAATACGGACTGTCCGGGTTCGCTACCCCTGAGCGGATTTTTTTTTGTATTACTAAACTTTGTTTTTGATTTTTTTATTTATATTAAGATTCGATGTTTTAAATATTTAACTCATATTGACTCCGGCACTTTTTATCTCTAATATATTTTTTATATTTAATGATTTTAAAATTTAAAATCATGCATACGTAGTTATCTTCTCTCTAATGTTATGATTTAGTTACTTATTAGTGGAAACTGAATTGATTTTTATGTACTATTGGATCTTATATTTAGTACTAAGTGGTATCATTTGTTTGTTTCCCAAATATAACAAAATAAAAATAAGATAATGAAAATATATTTTCAAAATGTCTGTTTGGGTAGGAATACAATATGCATGCACCTATTGTACGTATGATATAAAAAAAACCGGTCAAGTGCGAGTCGGACTCGCGCACCGAGGGTTCCATACCATTTTTGGACGTATTAAATTTTTTTACTATTCATGTAGGTACACCTCAGATAGCAAAAAAACCAAACCGCAAAACCAAGTCCGTTTATCGAGGTTTTTTAGGATTACTAAAAAACTGTACCTACTACCTACTTAGAAAGATCATTTTATTTATGGGGGACGGTATTTTATTTGACATTTTTGATTATCAGCCAAAAACTACGTGACATATACCAAAATAAAAATCTGTTTTGAGATGTACAATTGAAGCCCTTTCATATGATACCCCATTCGATATAGTAGTCTCACTTTGAAAGTTTGGTGACCCATTTCGACTATCATTAAAAAAAAACTAAAAGGAAAAATATATTCTTTTTCATTTGCGATGAAGTTGGGTAAAAAAGATTTAAAACTGTTCATTTCATTCATTTCATTTATTTATTAAATATTTAATTTACACAATCATGATCTTGGCGCTCATAAACCACCAAGGGTTTGTCCGAGCGTCGCACATTCCTCATTTGAGTAATAAATTAAAACAAATCAAAACATATCATGCACATTATTACAATATTGAGGGTGGTTTTTGAACGTAATGTCAACGCACAACCGCAGCCGGCGGCGCGGCGGCGGCGGCGTTCGCATTGTACCTACATTTTTTTCCATCAGTACCAACCACACAGCTTGACCCCTATACAGGCTGTTACTAATATTTTTTTATTTTAATAAAAGTATTTTTTATTTGTTGTTTTTTTTTTTTTATATTTTAAGTAAAAGCATAATGTTATATTGACATGTTGTTTAAATGTAATATATACTTTTTTAGCATAAATTTATAGTTTTTCGTTGTTATTTTCTGCCTAACATCGTATGGAATTTCATTTATTAACCTTGGCACCATGAAGGCACTCGTTCTCTCCCCATAAAAATTATTAGCTTTAGTTGTTACCAGTTTTTTGTATTTTATACTCCGCGTAAATTTATTGTGGGCTACATAATTACTATTATTTTCATAATAAAAATAGTTTTCATATAGTAAAAGTAGCTTCGTACGTTCATGCACAGGTAAAACCCTGCAAAACTGAAACAGTTGGTCTATGTCGTTTTTGTACTGTTGTTTAATTTTACGAGGGACAATTTTTTTAAGTAGACGCAATTGTAAGTTATAAATCTTTTCTATAAGTGTTCCAAGTTTCAAATCGATAGCGTCAGCGGTTCCTGAAATATATAGGTGTGACAGACAGACAGACAGACAGACGAAGTCTCACCATAAGGGTTCCTTTTTTACCTTTTAGGTATGGAACCCTAAAAAGCCAAAACTTTATTGGAATTATTGTCTGTCTGTCAGTCAGGGTTTTTTCTATAGGTTGGCTGGTGTTGGGGACCAACGACGTCAAAGTATCTTTACATAGTGTGAAACAAAGTCGCTATCCGAGTCTGTCTATAACCAATAGCACCTCCTAAACCACGCAGCGATTTTCACCATCGGTTAGATCATTTTTCATAGAAGGTTTTAAGTTTTATCTAAGTAAATAAACTTACATAGCTTACATTGACTAAACCTAAAGAGATACATAGTTAACAGGGTTAAAAAGCAGTATTATTACTCAACCGATGGCGGTACAAATATTCTCACACTCACTCAGATTTGCTTAGTACGTAAATTAGGTACTGTACACGGATAACTTTAATACATAAGGTAAAATATCACGCTATATGCATTAGGGACTGAGCAGACATCAGAAGAACAAACATAATAACAACAAGAATATGATCAAGTAATTCGTATAATAGAATAAGAATAGCCGTGGTCTGGAGGTTACGGAAGCGTCTTTTAAACACAGCAGGGACTGGTTTCAAATCTCTGTTTTTTTTGTGTACTTTTAAACTTTTTATTTTTGATCATTTTACTATTTTTTTTTTATTTTTCACTGAAGGTTTAATATTAATTGAATTTATTTAGAAGTCGTATCTATACCGAGGTCTCATCGAAAAAATACTGAAATGTACCGAGTCCACTTCGAAAAAATACTGATCAAGAGCGAGCTGGATTTGCTGGATTTGCGCACCGAGGGTTAGTTTCCTATTCATCTAACACCTCAGGTAGCAAAAAGACCAAACCGCACAACTAAGTTTGTTTGTCAAAGATTTTTAACCATATCTAAAAAAAAAATATGCACAAGTAGCACATTTTGAAACATGTTTTATTTTGCAAAAAAAAAATCAACACTTATTATTACACCAGTACTTAATCTTTTCAGAATTTATGTCAATAATAAAAAAATGCCCAACCAATATTTTTTTAGTGTTCCCAAGGTGTGTGTTCATACACACTATATACGGATCTAACTATCCCCTCCCACATCCCCTCATACAACTAAAAACTTAAAGTCCAGACTCTGTTTAAGCATTGTGTACTTAAATAACAATACAACACAGCAGTAATGTTTTGTCTCTAATTTATTGATCCACGCTCATAAATGTAATATAGAATATGTTTGGCCAAGTCCCTGAAAAATTTTCGCGAGGACAACTGCTTACAATGTTAGCATATTTTTTTCCCCAATAGAAATACTGACTTCCAGCAAAATACCGATAAAGATCTTCAAAAACGACGTTAATAAAGAGTGAAAAAGTATTAAAATACTGAATCTGGTCACATTGTATCATTCCATATAATATAAGGTAAATCTGGGATATAATATGCTTGCCCCCCGGCGGCGGACTCAGAGGCCAGGCACTCAGGGACACCTGGTGCAGATCCCACCCGAGAACCCAGGTTTCCCTCTCATGTGCCGATGTGACAGCCACGAGAGTTTTAGTGGGTAACAATCCCAAATACCCAGTTTGACTTCCCCACGGGATCCTGGGGACATATTGGATGTTTCCCCCGCTACTCCCTTAACTGTGACAACGGTGACAGATTCCCGGAGGGCTATAATGCGCCCCAGGCAGCGGCTTCTTCTTCTTATTGCAGTCAATCCCCCCAGGATCCTGGGGGGATTGACTGCAATTCCTACTCCTCCTACATAACCCGGTTGACCGCCAACAGGGTCCCGGGGACCTATTGAAGGCTACCCCGTGACGCCTGTAACCGTGAGCATGGTGACAAGTTCCCAGGTGGCTTTATTGTGCTCCCCGGTGGCGGGGTCAAAGGCAAACCACTGTATCATGATGCAAATCCCACCGGATAGCCCAAGAAGGGGTCCTTATGTGCTGATTGCACGGCCGTTGGGGGTTTAGTGTATAAGAATCCTACATACCCGGTTAACCACCAACAGGGTCCCGTAAATCCCATTAAAGGCTTCCCCGTGCCCCCGTAACCGTGAGCACCATGACAGGTTCTCAGGGAGCTATAATGTGCCTTTCCGGCGGCGGGTTCAAAGTCAAGGCACTGTGTGTTATCAGCTGGTGCAGATCCCGACAGATAGCCCAGGTCCGCCCTCTAATGTGCCGACGTGATAGCCGCGGGGGTTTTAGTGGGTAAGAATTCCCCGGCTGACCCCCGTTTACGTCTTAACGATGAAACCGAACAAGGAAGCCCGTATTGCTTCCATAAATTGGTTTTAAAGAAATTGTGTCCTGTTCCTGTCCTTAATCCACCCAAATTGTGCACCGGTACTACCGGTATTTTATTATAAACTGCAGACGTGTGCAGTTTATAATAAAATTATAAATACAATTAACAAATCACAAGCTCAGAGATTCATCGTTGCAGGCTTAAACCTAAGCGTTGAGTACTTTGCCCATGGACAGGCAGCTATACGTAGCCCTTTCACGCGTCACTTCTATACATAATTTGTTCATATTGCGTTACGAAAAATCAGCTACAAACATTATTTATCAAGAAATTCTATAATCAAAGGCAGTAACTTTAAATTATTCACTTCTTTTTTTTCTCAATTACACCCGTGCGAAGCCGGGGCGGGTCGCTAGTAAAATATATTTGAATACAACCCTTTTAGATATGACTTAGAACGATTACCATTCTGTATAATAGTAGCTGTCAACAGGTAATACTATACAGGTAATATGAGTAATTTCACAAGTATACACCAGTAAAAAATGCTTCCTGTATTGTATACTTTGACAGGTACCATTTTATTGCCGAATCTAGACGTTGGTTTATGCGAATTTGTTTAAATTATAATACATATGAAGCAATGGTACTTCATAGGTATTATACAGTGGCGTGCACAGAAAGTAGGCAAAAATATCTGTGAGTTATCTGTACTCAAAGCTATTTGTTAGTATGCGACCACAAATATCCTTAAATGAACTAACATTACAGACGTATCCATTTACGTTTAAAAACATCACGTTAATTCCATGTCAGTACAAAATAATTTTAAATTAAGATTATTTAGAGAAATCATAGGGTAGGCAAAGTCTTTTTGTGTGTGGACCCCCTGAATAACCTTATTAATTACAGTTTTTAAATTCAAATTAATATCTATAAACCTGCTAACTTTGGATATTTAAAATGGGATACTAATATACATATAATAGGTTAAACAAGCCGAATACGTTTCTTTGCCTACCCTCTGTGCACGCCACTGGTATTATATAACAATAGGCCTTAACTTTTAGCGAAATCAAGACTAAATTTACCCTGTAATACTAATAATGTCACGGGTACAAACCTGTAATAAAGTGTTACCGGTAATAATATAGATTCCGTCAAACTCTATTGCCGAACTTAGACATTATTTAAGGTGAATTTATATTCAAATATATTACCTGGGTAGCAGCGGCGCTGTATTCTACACCTTAACATTAAGTGCCATCATAACTAGAATTAACTTGCAGTACGAGTAATGTACAGGTATAAACCTGTAATAAAGTGGTGCCAGTAACAGCATAGATTTCGTCCAACTTTATTGATGAACCTAGACGTTGCTATATCCGAATATATTCTGCGCAGCAACAGCGCTATATTTAAAGTGGCCTTGAAGCATAGCCGCACCAATACTATTCCATTTCGACGGGCCTGTTGGTCTTAGTTGGTAGTTATCCCGGCCGCTACCCAAAAGGTCATCGGTACGATTCTCGCCAAGTGTCTCTGTGTTTTATCTTTATAAGTATGTATTTACAAAATAAAAAAAATTGTTTTAGTTGTGTGGTTTCCATAGTACAGGCTCTGCCTAGTTTGGGTTCCTCTGCCTAATCCCACTCATGCACAGAAAATAGGCAAAAATATGTGCGAGTTATCTGTACTCTAAGCTATTTGTTAGTGTACCACCACAAATATCCTTAAATGTAAATGGATACGTCTGTAATGTTAGTTACATTACAGACGTATCCATTTACATGTAAAACATCACGTTAATACCATGGCAGTCCAAAATATTTTGAAATTATGATTACATATTTAGAGAAATCGTAGGGTAGGCAAATTTTTTTTGTGTGTATGTGTAATAATCCTATTACAGTTTTGAAATGTAAATTAATATGTCTATAGAATCTGCTAACTTATGGGTATTTAAAATATATACATATAATAGGTTAAACAAGCTGAATACGTTTCTTTGCCTACCCTCCGTGCACGCACCAGATTATTATTACTATTTATTATTATAGCTGCGAATCAGAACGCGGCAAAAGCGGCGGTGACGACGGCGAACAGCAACGCTACGATACTGAACCTGCTGAACAGCGCTCCCGCCGCCATGACGCACGCGACCTCCGCGGCCGAAGCGACGTCCGACACACACAAGCTCCTCGGCCGAGTGGCCATCGCGGGCGCCCGTCTAGTTGCGGCCACCACCGCCTCACACACCATACCCACCTACACGCACCAGGTAACCTTTTTTAAAAGATTCTTTTTTTCTTTTACTTTGCTGAAGAGATAAAAGAAATTGTGAAGCTGACTGTGCACCTCGACGTGTCTAGAAAAAAAAACATCATATCCATAGAGGAAAGTAACACATTGGGATTATATGGAACAAGATCTGAGTGGTAATGTACGGAAGGTGGTGGTAAAAATCGAGGATATTACAAAAAAATATGAATCAGTTTGTTAAAATCGCTTCGGCCGTCTACAGAACCGGAGTTTCGGAACTGGTTCCGATCGAGGCTTTTTATTTCCTTGTATGGAACTGGTTCCGATCGAGGCTTTTTATTTCCTTGTATGGAACTGGTTCCGATCGAGGCTTTTTATTTACTTTTACGTAACCAGTGGACCCAGTTCACCCAAAAATGGATATTTTTTGTTAATTAGCAAAATTTGAAACTTAATAGGATTCATTTGTTTCTTTTCACCTTTTTTTTTAATGTGGTACTAGGTAATTGCTAATTGGAAGTAACCCTATATAGGTATACTAACTGACACGCGCAGCTTCGCCCGCATTTTTTCCTGCACTACAATTTTTAGTTTCTGGTATTTTTTTATATATTTTTCTCCCCCCTCTTCTCTCTCTCTATTCCTGTCCCCATCTATGCTCGTAACTTTGATAAAGACTTCCGTTGTTTTTGAAGATGCGTGCAAATAGTGTAATATTTTTTTCCATACAAACTTGACTAACCTCTAGCGCAACCGCGCGCGGGATATCTTTCTTTATTTTGTTCGGAAAATATTTTCAGTGAGCTTCGATTCAATCGACTCGTAAAGTTTCGAATACGATGACACCCTATTTAACCCACTTAAGGATTAAATTTCCAAAAATCACGTCACTCATGGAATCCTCCTTTATATTTAAATATAAGATATAGATTAGAAGATTTGATTTCCTGGTTAATAACTTGGTAAGACCAAATGTTAAAACAGAAATAAATGTTCATGTTTACTTTATAGTTGTATGATTATTTCTAATATACAATGGGGTTAAGTACCTACCTAGTTATTGGTTAAATCCGTTTTATAGTTTTTGCGCGAAACAAGCTTAAACATCCATCTATCCAAACTTTAACGTTTATTATATTAGTAGGAGTAGGATTATACCTTCTGTTATAGACCTGTCTGTGTCTCTACTTCAGTTATGATCACGGCTGGTGGAATACGATAATTACTTGATCGGAACCAGTTCCATACAAGGAAATAAAAAGCCTCGATCGGAACCAGTTCCATACAAGGAAATAAAAAGCCGCGATCGGAACCAGTTCCGAAACTCCGGTTCCGTAGACGGCCGAAGCGGTTAAAATTTAACCTTTCACTTTAGTTTGCCATAGTTATGTGTGTGTTTATGTACCAGTGATCGGAGTAGGTAGATAGATTTGTCAGCACCATGATAGCGTTACATTGACATGCTATTTTTCGGGTAAGTACCGGAATTTCGTGAAAAGATATAATAAAATTAAAAAAAAGTTCAAAAGTCCAGATGATGATAATTAATGGGCTCAAAAGACTTAATAGCTAATGTCTCTGGTGACGAGCGCCGCTTACTATTAGGCGAACGTTTTGGTTGTCTCGTCACCAAGTTAAATAATAAAATATTAGAGAACCCATTCAGATGCTCGGTCATTCATTCAGTATTTATTCAATCGTGTTATCAGCGCCAGATTGATCCATTATAGCTGAAAATATCCAAATATTTATTGTTAAAAAGGGGCTGAAACAAACGAAAAGGTCAAAAGGACAATAGCTGGACCAGTCCCAGTAACCAGCAGCCATAACTCATCCCAGCAGTATTTGAGGGACACGCCAAACAAAGATGAATCGTTTGTTTAGGGTGTCGGCGTTCAAGTCATGAGCGGGTACACTCGCGACAACGAAGCAACGAATGTATCGAGTAGTGAAAGTGCGTTGTTGGAGCGATTGATGGGACCCGAGTCGACCAACGCGCCCGTTTCACAAACACAGCCTGTATGCCATTTACAGGTAATATACAAATTAATAATTAACATTTAATTCTTCTCAAGGGGACGTGTTAGATCCGTCCCGACAAAACCCCTTTAAAACCTGCATTTTTCCTACATTCATTGACATTTTAACAGACAGGCAGGGTAGCTATCCACTATACTAACTCATCTCTAATTAAAATTATCCCCACTTTTTACCTTCTGTGTGATAAATTACTAAATAACTAACGTATTGTTGTTTTCTTTCGATAGTCAAAGAAGTTGATTGATGTTATTTCCGTAAGTGAATTGTTGATAATAATTATGGTTGGGTTCTTTTTGTTTGTTATACATATTGAGTCGAGGCGAGACAGTCCGTACCAGAGTCAGTCATTGCCCCGACCCATTGATCTATAATTTACATTAGTTTTATAATCATTATAATCACGAACAAGATAACTATAGTAGAAGTTGCATGTTCTTAAGCATTTAAATATAGAACTTAAATTAATTTAAAAATAGAACTTAAATACTACAAAATCAGGTACAAAACATTTGCAGATAATTTGAAATAAGAATTCAAAATAACGACACGCGCGTGCTTTGATTCATATTTTCTTTACAGTTTTTCGAGTACACTAATTAATCTAGTACATAATTATAATAAATCGATGCTCAGACCCGAGGTTTCTCAAGTACTCTCTACTTGAGCACCATCCTAAGGCAAATTTCTTCAGCCACCAGGAAAGGCATTTCATATGATACAAATCTGCTCGAAGAAGCTGCCTCTGGTCGAGACACGATTTTACAATCAATGATTTTAAAAATAGTGGTATACATTTAAAAGCTGCTCCGATATATACTCTGTTTAATTTCAGTTTTACCATTTATACTCAAAACATTTTAATAGGTATAATCTGAGAGTTTTATATTCTGAAAAAACCTTAACATTTAGTCTTTCAAAATTACATCATTCATAAATAGGTTGTTAAATTTTATTGATATTTGTTTCGATTGTCTTTTTAGAAACTTTCTGATCATTAAACGAAGTACTAAGTGTACTATTAAAAAGTCTTATAAACAAGTTTTGTACTAGTTTTACAGCTCCATAATCTACTATCCTAAACTCAAAGCGTAGTAAAAAAGCACCATTCCTTACACGGCACGATAATGCACTTTTGCTGGATACACCGCACGTTTTATTTTGTGTCCTTTGACGCATAGCGAGCAATAGATGGTTTGATTTGGAAGTTCAGAAAAGCTCAGGCGCGCTGTTGTGTAGTGAATGGTGCCTATAACTTCGCACTTAAATTAAAATGAATCCGATACTATATCGTCATTAATTTGATATCCAAGGCAGCTTAATTCACTGCGATTGTTGCAGGGTCTTAGTTTAGCGTCGCTGCAAGGTCTGCCAGGTCTCCAGGGTCTACAGAACGTGCAAGTCCAGATCCCGGGACTGCCGGCGCCTATATCCTTGTCGCTGAACGTGTCGGGCGCGCCCAGCGGGTTGCTAGTCTCCGTCCCGCCGACTACCTCCGTAGTACTCACGAATCAACCTTCGGTGCTCTCTCTAGGTTAGTTAAGATTCATTATTCTTAAATCCTGATCCAAAAAGGAGCGGTGTAAAAATATATACAAGTTGTGCTTGTTTGACGTCTATCGGCCAAAGGACCATGCGCATATTAGTATGGAGCTGAAAGTCAGAAATGCCATGCAATGCCCAAATTGCAGCTCTATGTCATATGATAACTATTTAACAGTATTTATATGATTACTAGATTTAATGTCATATAAAGCACCGGTTCAAAAGATATTGGACATTAAACATGATAACTTCCTACTGGTTTTTTATACATTTTATCGTTTACAGACGGCATTGCTATTAGTTTTTCACTAGGAACTTCATGATCATCACATAAGCTGAGTGAGATCAGTGTTATTTTATATACTTATCTGTATGTTATCAGATGATATGTAAAACAGTATATTATAATGTCATATAAAGCACCGGTTCAAAAGATATTGGACATTAAACATGCTAACCTCCTACTGGTTTTTTATACATTTTATCGTTTACAGACAACATTGCTATTAGTTTTTCACTAGGAACTTCATGATCATCATCACATAAGCTAAGCCAGATCAGTGTTCTTTTATATACTTATCTGTATGTTATCAGATAAACATGTCAGTTATTTGGAATTATCTAGTCTGTCTCCATTGTATAGTGTCAATATGTATATGAAAATAGTTTGGTTAGATACACTGGTGCCAGTGCTTCATATGATTTAAAATTGACAACATAATTCTAGTTTTTATTTATTAGAGCAATCTTGTAATATACTTTATCTGGGCATTTCTGGGGCACAAATGGGCATGGTCCTTTAATCATCATCATCGCCGGAAGACGTCCGCTGCTGAACATAGACCTTTCCCTTCGAAAGGCACTATGAATGACAATTGGCTATTTGCATCCACCTGCGGCGCGCACAATGTGGTCTATCCACCTGCGGCGCGCACAATGTGGTCTGTCCACCTAGTGGGAGGCCTGCCTACGAATTTAATACCCGATCTTAATCTAAAATCTTCGCATTTTTTTATTATTTACCCGTGCGCTTTGATTTTCACCAGTGATTTAATTAAATATAACTCAATGTGTTGTAATAACCTTCGCTCGAGTGATGTTCGTATTTAATAAAAATATTATTTTAGACTGGGAGAACTTAATGACCATTTTTCCGCAGGAATGGCATGTTTCCGGCTGTATAAAGCGTAATATATTGAAACTAAGTTATGCGCCATCTAGTATAAAGACTTACTTCTAAAATAAAATTTATTTAATATCCTTTGTTTAGAGACTAGAGATATTAAAGCCAAAGATACCACATATTTCCTGAAAATTTCATGCAGATTGGTTAGGTAGTTTTTGCGTGATGCTATTCCGAACATATTCGTTTACAATTTTATATATTAAGAATCATAGAGTTTATATATTAAGAATAGTACGCGTTTGTCTATCGTCCCCTTAAACAAATCGTAGGTTGCCCAGCCAGATTTCTTTAGCCCTTCCTTTAAGAGGCAGGTGAACTATTTAAAGTTATATTGATATCTAAGTGACAAGTAGTGATGTCTAAGATAGTCTAAGTGACAATTGTCGATAAATACAGCTGACGGTATAGTACCTATTGTCGTGTATATGATATGCTTTTCGATGTTCTTACTCGTGCCTACGGTTCTTACTTGGAAATAAACATTCTATAGTACTAGTACTTATACATATTCTAAGTATAGGATAGATAGATAGAAAAAGAAGAAGATAGTTCCAGAAGAACAAGTGGAATAGATATAGAAAAGATATTCATTTACAGTTTTATTATAAGTATAGAAGTCCGCCAACCCGCACTTGGCCAGCGTGGTGGACTATGGCCTAAGCTCCCTCATCATGAGTGGAGGCCCGTTCCCAACAGTGGGACTTAAACTAGGGCTGGTATTATTTATAGAAGAATAGAGTAGAAGAATTGTGGTATTGTGTCCGCAGCGCAGCTAATGTCTGGCGGCGTGAAGGGTAGCGTGCGGGGCGCGGGGGTGCAGGTGGTGCGGGGTGCGCGGCCCCCGCGCCCCGCGCCCCGCGCGCCCCTGCGCCCCGCCGTGCCCTCGCCCGCGCCCTCGCCCTCGCCCGCGCCTGCGCCCACCGTCATGCAGACTCCCGCCGCAGGTGAGTGGGAACAACGCTGTGTACCATTTATGAAATATGTATGTCATCATCATCAGCCGGAAGACGTCCACTGCTGAACGTAGGCCTCCCCCTTAGAACACCACAATGATCGACAATTGCCTATTTGCATCCACCGGTTGCCTGCGACGCGAACGATGTCTTCTGTCCACCTAGTGGGAGGCCTGCCTGCACTGCGTCTTCCGGTTCGTGGTCCTTTCTTCCCCGATGGTTATCGGTTCAATGTGGCCCGCTCATTGCTCAGAGTAATTAGAATAGAGCTAGTATCGCGTCGATTCCCCGAACAAATTTTTTGTGGCACTTTTGCGGGGTGCGGGAGGCGAAGTAAACACACACAGATACAATTTCTCGCATACCCACAATGTAATAAACTCGTAACACATTCAAAAAGATACGCACACAAATAAAAAATGACATGAACAAAATTTGGCAGAGGGGTTAGCGCATCATGATCTCTCCAGTGGTATCTCCTCTAAGGCTCATTGCCACTTCAACTTGCAAATTCTAAGGGCTATGTCAGTGACCTTGGTTCTTCGACGAATCTCCACATTTCGGATACTGTCGTGCATAGAAACTTCGAGCATAGCTCTCCTCTCTAACTGAACTTTGAAATATGTATGTAATGGTCTACCATTACATAAGCAATGTCCAAAAAATGTCAATGGCAATGTCAAAAAAAGGCTAGTTATCTATAACTAGCCTTTTTTTTATAATACCATTTCAATACTATTAAATATTTAAGGACATACGACACGACATACGACGGGCCCGTTGGTCTAGTGTATAGTGACCCTGTCTGCTAACCAACAGGTCGTGGGTTCGATTCCCACCAAGTGTCTGGGTGTTTTATCTATATAAGTATGTATTTACAAAAAAAAAGTATATAAGTATTAGTATCAGTTGTCTGGTTTCCATAGTACAGGCTCTGCCTAGTTTGGGATCAGATGACCGTGTGTGAATTGTCCCAGGATATTTAAGGACATTGCTTAGCGCCCATACAAAGTTCGCCCAAGAACTAACAGTCTTAAAAAAAATCGAGTTCAATAGAATACCAATAAATCCATGAAAGTTGTTTAAAATAACGGACACTTCTAATAATTTATTTAATACCAAAAATGTTTTCTATTTTAAGGTTATACATATGTCAACACGTCTTCAATACAGTGTTAGTCATATACTAATCTTCGAGCTAATTCGGTTTTGACCACAGAACACTATTTCTCTGACGAACAATGACGAACATTACAAGTGACAACTGACAACTGACAAGATGTAAATAAAAAAAAATTATCCGCGTACGCTCAGCGCATTAAGCGCTTCAGCGTTTTTTTTTATCATTACGGACGATTACGGATCCAGCATGTTGTGGATCCATGTTAAATGCCAATTTATTTTTTACTTTAATAATATAAATGGGGAACTTGCATAAAAATTATAATAAGTTATGATTATAATTTAATAAAAATAGTTCTAAAAGGAACATTGCTAAAAGATTTTTCTAAATTTATTAGTATTTTACGAAATATTTCAACTTTAAGTTACGTAAATTGGAACGCAATTTGATACATCACCAATCGCGCGTAACAGCATACATCGACTAGACGGCCATACCAATCAATTTTCACGAGAAAATCTCTGTGTAAACACATTGTTTTTATTTTATAAAATGAAGAAAGGTTTAATAAGCATGACTATTTACAAAACGTAAGTAAGTACGTATATAAAAGCCTGTATGAAGGTGACCATACAACTGAAACAAATACATATTATTATAGTATTTTTTTGTAATTACATTGATAAATAACACGCAGACATAAGGTGGGAATCAAACCAACGATATAGTCAGGGTGTCTTACCACTAGACCAACGGGCCTGTCCAACTACATGACTGGTGCAACATATTTTGTTTATGGATAATATTAATTTTCTCTGAACTGATAACTCTAGGGTTATCATTCTGATTATATTAGTCGTCAAAAGTCTGATGTGAACATATTAATATTCAGTGGTAGTTTCTTTATTCACTCGCCAATCGCCATCAAAAATTTGCTAACTCGTACGTCAAACCAATGGAATGACGTCACGGCTGTCAATGAGCGTTTTCGCGCCAACGTGGAAAAGTCAACCTTTGGTTTGCAATATCTAGATAATTTGTGCATATTTTAACTTTTTTGTTTTTGGTATCTCTAAGCGAGTCTAAAATCTTTATTATACACTAAAAAACAAAAATTGTGCAAGTTCCCCATTGTCTGTTAAAGTCATCGATATACTATACGACATTTTCGATGTCATTTTGTTCGTGACAGCTAATCTAGTTAGTATAGTATATCGATGGTTAAAGTCTTGTATTTAGAATAAAGGTTATAAAATAAGCTAACAATTATGATATAAGTCAAATCTCTACAAATCAATAGTGGATTCTGGACAAATTACTTTTAGGTCTTCATCATTAGCAACCGATAGACGTCCACTGCTGAACAAAGGCTTCCCCTTAGAAAGGGAGGGGGTGCCCCACGCTTCACAGGCGGCCTGCGGATCGCAGTATAGGTGGAAGATAAATCCAAAAGAAATACGCTGCTGCCCGTCTTCATGATCTCACTTAGTCGCCTTTTACGACACCTAACGAGTGGAGAGGGGGGGATGCAATTCTTACCCCGGCAACCCACGGGCACATGGGCAGCGGGCACGGGCTTTCAGGTCTTAGACTAACTACTAAAAAAATATCTGAAATCTATCTTCCTAAGTGACTGTCTTTTTCTAGGGAGCACACAGTTCATAACTCAGGCGCAGGCGCAAGCACTCACAGCGCATCAGGTGAGACGGAAATCAAACGCGGACAGTTCTTAGTGAAGGGTGAACTATTAGCTGACTGCTGACTTAGTGAATATTGTAAATAAATTACCATAGTTAAATTATTGTGTAATATAATAGTGACGATTTGTGCCGAGCGCAGTTCAACAGCTGTGATCTTACATACGTAGTGGACAGCAACAATTATATTCACCGATTCCTCAATATTTCTATCTTACAATGCGGACACTACATGGGAAGGATACGCAGATTATAGCTCTGTTTCTTTCGCGCGAAAATAATATTACAATAATACTGCTGTGGTTGATTCCCAGTCCCTTCAAAACTGCAGTCATGACATCTGTAGGAAATAACATTCGTGATACTTTACGTAGTGCGGATTTGTTTTAATAATATATACGATGCATGGAAATCGTATCGGTATTCTGTTTTTATATGTCTAGTATGTGTGTTTGTATCTGTTTTTTTCAATGTTGACGTAGCAAAAAACTATCGAATTAAATTGAGCACTGATAAATTAGTATTGCAATGTTATTTCATGCAAATCACTAGTGAAATTGGATACTTATAAACTTACACACGCTCTGTGTAAACGATATATATACTATATATACATATATATTTTTGTTTTAATCATGTATTTCACACATTTATTTGAATTATTTAAACACATAATTATTTTCAATCATGTATTTTAATTTTTTTTTAATGTCACAAATTATTTATATCATATAATATGAAATGATAATTTTAAAACGCAACATTGAAAGTGATCGGATCATGACATGAATTGTGTGCGAGTTTTAAACTGTTACTGCGTAGCGGAATAAGAATGTTGATGAATCCGGATATTATTATCGTAGTGGAGATTTTATTTGTTGTTGGTGTTTTTGGTAACAACTGTATATACATAGACGATACGTTGTTATGGGGATTGGTTGGGTAAATAATTTTGATACTATACGCTCCGAAGTAGGCCCGTAACGGTCGGTACTTAAAACACTAGGGCAGCTTCCTAGTTTCAAGATGCGTACAGTAAAGTGTGCACTATGTCTATGCAAATGACAATTTAATGAATTACTTTATAAATAATTAAGAAACTTTGTGCAATAAAGTGTAAATCGAACATACAAGAATATATAAGCACATTATAAAAATATAACATATATGTTAATTGACGATACATTTGAAGCTCTATTCCACTCTAAAACATTCGGCTTTTGCATTCATTTCCATCTTATGTGTATTATTGTTCCACACTAACCCATTGTGTATGGTCTAAATATTTTCATTTCTGTATCTAAGTAAGTAAGTAAGTGTAAGTAAGTAAGTGTAAGTTTGCGGCATAAATATGCCCTTAATGCCAACCTGGTAGCGCCTTACCCTACCATGGTAATATTCTAATACATGGTTCCGACATATTAATGAAATCGTTAGTGGAATAACAAATACACCAACAGACTGCAGTGGAATTAACAACAAACACGAATCCACTGATAGATTGTCTTAGAGTGGAATAGACTTACAAGCGACGTATGTACGCGTTGAAGTATGTAGAAAGGCGGCAGCCGGCACCATATCGCCAGCACCAATCAGTGCCAAGTGTTGCTATGGGGCTCGTAACCGGGCTACACACAAGTGTGGCACTAAGTTGCATGATATAGACGACTATTGTGCGGCTGCATAATTGAGCTAAAAATTGCCACAAAACTATCCCCTTTTACGGCTTCGTCGCAAAATGTCCCCTTCGCAAAATGTCCAAATATGCGATTTTGCGAAAGGTACATTATACGAAGGGAACATCTTGCGAAGGGAACATTGTGCGAAGGGAACATTTTGCGAAGGGAACATTTTGCTAAAGGGACGTTTTGCTACCAGGGGACATTTTGCGACGACGCCGTAAAAGGGGATAGTTTTGTGGCAATTTTTAGCCGCAATTATGCAGCCGCATAATAGTCGTCTATATCATGCAACTTAGTGCCACACTTGTGTGTAGCCCGGCGATATTGCGATAATTTGATACTGCAATAACGCCGGTAAATATTATGTCTTCCTTGCTCTATTGTATAGGTGCATCTCTTTTTCTCTCCTCCCCCGCCCGTTGCTCCGCCATTTTATGACAAACTGCTGCACCTCTGTTCAGACAAATATAGTATGTTGCTCCACTGTACTCAGTTGCCCGGCAATGTATTGCGCAAATATATTGCAACAAGCAATATTTCTTGAGCTATAATTTTCAGCAAGTATCCAGTAAGATGCAGTTTTTGTAGCCCGTTTATGAGCCCTATAAAATAGTCGACGTAGGATATTTTTCCCATCCTCGTCGCTGATGTTTGTAGGCGGTAGGAAGACAGTCAAGTACAGTCAAATGCTACAAGGATCTTTTGGCACTTCAATGAAATTAATAGGAGGGCGTAGTTTGCTTTCAGGGTTACCAGTTTATAAAATGTCCTAACTGTATAGTTTTCCCTGAATATTTTACTGGGTAATGCTTCGGCAACTTTTGCTTCAATTGCGATTCTTGCTATAGTATGCAGCGAGACTCCCGATAAATAAGTAGGTATGTTAAGGATTGTCTGAATAAGCTTAGATACATACAATTTCTAATTATAGTGCAATTAGGGTCGAGTCCGTAAGACTCGAGATTCTCATAGATACACACACTTACAGGTTGCAACTATCAAAATTGATAATTTGACGAAATAATGGCTTAGTTTCGATTTGTGCCACGAGCCAAAATATCCTTGTAGCGTTACCAACGCACTGATTACATTAACGCAGTAGTGCGTGGAGTATCGTGCATACACCGATAGTTCTTTATTACCTCACCATTTACACACAAAAAGCAATAGGCTCATAACACGGGCTTACGCAATACGTCCAAACTTGATAGCGCAAGTAAGAGCTAGCAAGTTTGGATATATTACAAACTATTGATTTCCCAGCGTTTACCAGCTTCAGGCCAAACGCCGGCTGCCGTCTTACCTTACCTACATACGCCCAATCACACTAGCGATTTGTAAACGTGTTTCCAACATGTCTCTACGCCCTAGCCGGATATATTTGTTGTAGGTATATAGTTCGTACCCCCGGCAAAATTTTCTAGATGTAGAATTAGTCATAGTTGAAGCAGAGCCCTCTCTGAATTCGCATTGAACAATCTAGTCTAAAGCACACGACATTGAGGCGAGCAAAAGGCAAGTTTGCCTCGAGAGCGTCACGTGTTGATGTTGAAAGAATATGCGATGTTCAAAGACATCACTCATTCTTTCAACATTCTTCTTTGAATGTGTTAATATGTGTTCTCCAATTACTGATAATAAGGTGTATAGGACAATCAATTTTTGACAACACTCTACACTAGTGATTTCCCGACACACGTTATCGTCACAGATCAGGTTGACTCGTTGGATTCACGCTTGTAGATCGTTACTGTGATATCTCTCATAAAGAATATAGAGGTATTTGAACACGTATGTCTTGAGTATAAACATTTTTCTGTTCTTTCGAAGGATTTATGGTAAATCAGTATTAACCAATGAAAACCAGTCACTGCTGTAAAAGGGTGTTTACAAAACACTTTGAAGTACAACACTGTGCGCAGTGATTCGAGAATCTGTGTTAAATAAGTTGTAAATATGTATTATAGATTCGTTTAAGCATCACAGAATATTATTGGATTGTTGGAGCGATGTTCGAAACTGCTGGTATAATGCTTGTTTAGATTAAATTTGTGAATATTTATTGGGTTCCGAACTAAATAAACATATATCAAAAGTGACAATATTAGCTTAGTTTTAAATCTACTTCTTATCGTGTTAACACCACTTCACTAGGTAGGTCTAGGTATCCAGGTAAATACCGCAATGTTTACACAATGCAGCTTGGCTTCGTAAGATCTGATACTTTGGTGGTACCTACCGTGGCCCAATGTCTACTAATTTACAAACGCTTCGTTTTGGTGTCGGTAGTGTGTCAGTTGAATGGTTTTACACATTTAGTAGTCTACTAATTATAAGACCAGTGGCGCGTCAGTGGCTTGTCACTGACCTGGGCACCAAAGCTGCTGATTTTAATAAAATGACATACAATTGCCATTCCAGTGACACACTATTGAGACCTAAAACGATAATGGCGTCTCAGTAGTGTGACACCAGATCACTTTGATTCCTACTGCATGCAGGATTCCCATTCATGCACCATCGGAACCCACTAAATATTAGGATTGACAGCGTATGGCAATGCAACAATGCAATTTGGGTAATGGTTTAGGGGTAGCTTTCCTTGCAAATTTCGCATTTCAGATATTAAGTACATGATGTACTAATTTTATTTAGTGACGGTTATCGACTAGGGCTTCCGTCTACTACCTCAGTGTGTGCTTAGCAACCTTACTATGACCACCTAATTTGGTTTCATTTATTGTTTCCTACAAATGATTGAAACTCCCAGATATATTTTTATACTAGTTTTTTCTTCCTCCATTGTGTGTGAAAAAGACAATCTCTATCCATGTTACATTTCTTCTAATTCTGCCCAAAAACATATTTTGGCGAGTCGAAACTTTTGCATTTATAGAATTTAAGTGAATGCGATAGATATGATGTTGCTATTAACGAAGATTCGTTCAATTCAGAACCGTATACATATAGAGGTATTATATAGAGGCATACAGGTGTGGTTCTGCATTCTTGCCATATTTACGGAGGTTGATATATACCTTTTAAAGAACATAAATCAATCATTAAATGATAGACGTAAAATTATGAATTATTTTTTATGTTTGGTACGAAAAGAAATCCCGTGTGCAACCGTCACTATAAAATAACCCCGTCTGGCACCGCTCTTCGCGCAAAGTAGATAAACAAGAGTACGCGCGGTTTGCCAACCTTGGGACCGATTCTGAGCCCTTGAGAGCTCTTATTCTGGTTGAACGTTAATCATGAATCATTAATTATCTTTTAGTTATTAACCACTGAATTATTTAACTATTTTTAATCAATTAACATAATCCTTAACTGTTAGGTCTACAAATATGGCAAAAATGCAAAACCACATACTGTATAAAGAGGGTACTAATCCCTTGCCGGTCGACGCGTGATGCGGTTCGCGTGTTAAACTTGTGCAGATCGGAGCCACCGGCCCTGGAGGGCTAGCTTAGAGCTAGTTGTGGCGCTTTTTTAGCAACTCCTTAGCAGGAACCTGATGGTAAGCGATACGCTTGCTCATTGATAGTTACCACTGCACTGCCGCTCGTCACCCGTGACATTAGTTATTATGTCCAGTTAACTGATCTTGCAGTCGAATCTGAACAAACTCTTTAGGCCGAGCTCAATGCTACCGCGTACTTCTGCGTTATGCATCTTTTGACATTAAAATACGTACATTTTCTATCTGTTTATCTGTAACTATATTACGCCTTTGACACGAATCACCTTTTCCACACAATATATACAAGTTAGCTATTTTTTGGACGGTAACATACTAGCAATTTGCCAACATACTCCAGCGAGCCGATCAGAAATCAGCATTGGACACATTATTCAGTAAACTTGATTTAAAAAATCGTTGTGCAGAAATCGTTAGGGTTTCCTAATCATTTCTTTGGAAGCAGGCTTTTAAATCGCTAGTGCGATATCACCCTTAAGCTATTTCTAACTCCAGCACTCATATGGACGGAGGTCTGTTAGGTATCTTAACTATGACTTTGTGAACGCGTCTCCTTATGAATGATTTATCTTCGTACTACGTACTAGTGATTATCATTTAAGCAATTGCCACACGCACAATTAGATGTTTATGTTATATGATAATAATTGCGTTACCTGACGAAATATAGTAATAATGTACCAACACATTAACATAATATGATTATGTACAGTTTTAGATGTATCAATTAGTACCTATGTAGTTGGGACGCTGTATTTATATTTATTTTTAGTTAACGAGATGTGTTCATATGGGCATTCTATGACATGCCTAGATAAGAAATTAATTGTTTTGTAGATAGCTGAAGTTTTGCCTAGGTGTATGATAGACTGCGTGGACATATTTTGCTATTAACACAAATATTGCGTATGTCGAGGTGTAGTTGAGTAATTGTGCGATTTGTTGATCTCATTTGTTTACAGACATGTAGCTCAATATGTAGATGATTGTAAAAAATACATTTTATTTGAAACACGTGAATGTACCTATATTTTAAGATATAATAAAACAATTATTGTATATATTTTCGAATGGAGATTTTTATAAATAAACCATTAATTCAGTCGGATTGTGTATGAAGTTTCAGTGTCGACTAGTTCGTTTTAAACTGCATTGTAAATAATATTTTATTTTAGATGACATGTGATAATGCATTCAGACGTTAATAACATAAATACTGTACAATAAAATTTTTATGATTGCGTTGACATGGATTTTTGTGTATAAAATTGATATTGTAAAAATTAACTTGAATATGTTGTTCAAAGATTGACAGTTCGAACATAAATAAATAACTTTTACACGAGATTTGCTTTTATTTAAAATGGCAAGAATTCCAGCTTAGCTCAGAGGCCTTACCACCAACTCTAAAATCAGTATTATTGTAATCTTATTTCATCCATAGAAAGTGTTAGAGCTATACGCTACCTCGTGTCATAGTAATATTCTTATTACTATGACACGAGGTAGCGTATAGCTCTAAACTTCACCTCTAGAGGTGGCGGTAGGGCTCTAAGTTTATAGGTTTAGCAGATCTTAAACCTGGCAAGTGTGATTTGGGAAAAGTAAGATTATCCTTTTCGTTGTTTCTAACGTCGAGGCGTGTGTTGTCTTGATAGGTGTGTATATTTTGCGTCTATCCCAGCTGCGGGTTACCAATTTTTAAGGCTCTTCTAAAGGAAGATACCACCAATATGTGTGATACCTACAGGCAGTATAGCCAAGTGTGGCTGTAGCAGACACTAAAATATATAAACATAATAATTACAACACATAACATAAGTTTACATAACATAAGTATTTATTTAATAATATTAATTTTAATATTAATTTAATAATATTAAATAAAATAATTATGTTAATAACCAACAAAAAAAATCAAATTATATTAAATGAATAAGCTTTTTTAACCCCCGACCAAAAACGAGGGGAGTTATAAGTTTGACGCCTATGTCCGGAAGTCTGTCTGTATGTATGTATGCCTGTGGCATCGCAGCGGTCCAACCAGTGAACGGATTGAATGCGGTTTTTTTATATTTGAAAGCTAGTTTAAGCGAGATGGTTCTTAGCTATGTTTGAAGACCATCTGCTCTTTTTCGAGTGGAGGTAGGGATATTTTGTATACAATAGACCTTTTTCATTACTTTTATTAGTCCGAAACATCTGAAGTTTAGAACATATGTAAATCCGATGATACTTAATAAAATGATAACCGTCACCAGGGTCTGATGATGATCAGCAAGAAGGTGGTAACAGGATCTTGGCCCCAATAAACGTATACCCACCGTGTTTGGGCTCGTTAGATAGGTCTCGACGAGTAGTTGCTAGAAAAATGGTGATCTGGGTCTGATGATGGAGCAGGAAGGTGGTCACGGGATCTCTGCACCAATAAACGTAGACCCACCGAGTTTGGGCTCGTTAGGTAAGTCTCGACGAGTGGTTGCTAGAAAAATGGTGATCAGGGTCTGATGATGGATCAGGAAGGTGTTCACGGGATATCTGCTCTAATAAACGTAGACCCACCGAATTTGGATTCGTTGGATAGGTTGCTGCGAGTAGTAGGTAGAAAAATGTTGATCAGAGTCTGGTGGTAGGAGCAAGCAGGAAGGTGGCAACAGGAATTCGGCTCCATCAAATATAGGATCCACTGAATTATAAATCTATGGTTAAATCTTGACGAGGAGTTAGACATATACTGGTCAGGGTCTGATAATAGCACAGGAAAGTAATTTTAAGAGTTTGTTTACCTATGTCGAGGTTTTTTTTTTTTAAGTTTATACTTGTTTTCTGAGGGTTTTGTCAAATCAGGTCCAGAGTTTTTACATTTTTACTCATTATGTGCAGTGCGTACCTAAACGACATGTGAGAATGAAGGTATGAGTAGACAACTACAAAGAGCAAGAGCGAACGACTTGGAAGCGACTATGTTGATGTATCAATTTGATATAAGTATCTTCATATACTTTAGTAAAGCTCCTCCTCCCTAGTGCGAGGATCCAGACTAGGATATAATTGTTCCGTGATTCCGTGATCAACCGATATTGTGCTGGTGATAAATGGATCGTAAATACAAATCCTCATTATTGATTGTTTCCAATATCAATAAAACTACAGTTTGGTTTGGTTAAAAAAGTATGCCTTTTTATTATTCTTTCAAATAGTCTTCATCTAATTTTTATAAGAACATTGGACACAATGAAGCTTTTTTACCGATAAATAAGTATAAATAATTTCATATTCACATAAATCTTATCTATACATACATTACATTTATTTTTAATATCAGTCCTCTCAAAAGGTCCATTCTCTCCCTGCAAATTAAACTTTAATATTTACACAGCGATAGGGATTCGCGTCTACCGTACATACATACATACATCAACAGTTAACAATTAATAGAGACTATTTACATTATATTTCGACAATCACGCGCGCGTTCATACTTCACCATTCGCACACACCGATTTCACGTTCACACGATTTGGCATTTGGATGGCGGCGCGTCACTAGCAGGGAGCGTCCCGCGCGAGCCACCAGCGGGCGCCACAGTCGTCGCGCTTCCGGCGCCGGCGCTCGGCGCGGTCCGACCGCTTCTTTACAAAACGCACGTTGTAAGGATCCTCCGCCAGCTCGGGGTAGCGAGCCACGTCGTGCACGTACTCGCCCTCGTAGGCGGCCGCCGAGCCCGCCTTCTGGATCTCGTCTAACTCGGCGGCCGACCAGTCTAACGAACCACCGAGTCCGCTTCGTAGCGCCTCCCGCTCGCGATGCCACGCCTTCCGAACGGCAGCAGCGCGCGCGTGATGCAGCAACCGCTGCCGCTCGCGTTCTGCGCTCGTTCCGTACCGCAGATTTACGATACTCGTCTTCCCGTGGATCTTTACGTCCGCGTACGACCGCCCGCCTTCAGCTATTTCGTGGAAAGTCACGTTCAGTTTGCCCTGCATGCGTTTCAGCTGTTGCTTGTCGTCGGCGGCGCGCCAAGTGTCCTCCTTCACGAAGTAGAACACGTCTTGCTGGTCACCGTGTACCACGAAAGAGAACGGCAGCAGGTGAGATCGATTGAAGACCGAGGTGTACACGTCGCGGTAGATGGCGTTGGCGGACGGCACGGTGGTGACGACGGCGCGGCCGCGAGAGTTCCTCGTTATCAGTATTCCTCTACCGAATGGAGGTTCGGAATCCGAACCTATGCGTTTCGGGGCCAAGTTTAAGGCATCCATCTTTAACGCCGACATGGCGGGAATCGATAGACTTCTGAAGTCCGCTATCCTCTTATTGGACATGTGCGACAAGAAGCCCGATTCTATAGTGACAGTTGGCAGCAACGACATGGCGGATGGTAGGCCTGGGCCGCTGTCGGTGGGGGCGGTGCCCCACACAGGCCGACCACGAGGGATGCTAGGCAGCACTGACCCACCCGGCAATTCATCAGGATAAAGCTGTGGAGCGAGGCTCTTCGTGTCGTACCCAAGCAACTTCAGCCATGATAGGTGATCTGAAAAAAAATATAGAAATTATATTGACGGGCTCGTTGGTCTAGTGGTTGGACACCATGGCCGCTACCCAAAAGGTGGTGGGTTCAATTTCCACCTTGCATCCGGTTGTTGTTTATCTCTATGTCGTCGTCATTGTTAGCCAGAAGATGTCCACTGAAGAACTTAGGCCTCCCTTAGAAGGAAGGCTGGCCATAATCTCCATGCTTGGTAGGAGTCTCGGAGATTGCAGTATAGGTGGTAGGTAATCGAATAGAAAGACGCTGCAGGCCGTATTTTTGTTTTAGTATAAGTATAAGTATTAGTATCAATTGGTTACCAAACACATATAAACCATACCATAGCTAGGGCTACTCTACCATAGCCATACAGGCTCTGTCCAGTTTGGATTAGATGACCATGTGTGGATTGTTCGTAATAAGTTAGTACTATTATTTATTTGAGTATATCTGCTTTTTATTCGACATGTTATAATGGTTCTTCGATATAATTACCTGTTGGTTTCTTGTTTTGTGGTCTAACGTTAATGGGGTCGTTTCCATTGAATCTATAAAGATGCAATTGTGTTGGATTTTGTATTCTTTCTATGAGGTTTTCCCACAGCGGAGACATCCATTGTCCGATTAGAGGATCGTATACTTTTCCATTAGACATGTGGACTAAGGAAGTTACTTGATCTAAAAGTCCACCACAGAAGTCCACGGGTAGGTAGAGATAGGGATTAGAGTCGTATACTATGTGGCCGTATGGAGACCTCATGATTTCTCTAATGCCTTCTCCATATTGATTAAATATCATCACTGGTGTTCCACATTGATCAGTCGCGATGTAGTATTTGTGTCGCGCGACCTGGAAGTCATAAAGTATGACGAGTATAATTTGAGTTTTGACTTAGCTGCCTATTTATTTGTAATTTTATAGATAGGAAATTTCCCAACCTGTGTATAAATTAGATGTCCTCTGTCGTCATAAACTAGAGTCATGAATCTGTTTTCACGTGGCGAATAAATATGACTCACTTCGTGGGGTTTCTCCTTGTTCGTGTAAAAGAATTGAGTTACATTTCCGAAGTTGTCTTTTCGCGTGGAAAGTCTGTAAACAGAATATGTTTGTTAAATCCAATGTCAGACACACTAAAACCAGAATCTCATATTTACCAAAAAAATCTACATACCTGTCTAGATGATCGTAGAAGTACCGAACATCGAATCTTCCTCTTTTCGTCGCTCTTATTAGTAGCCCCTTTGAATTATATTGAAATCTTTCTTCTCTAGCGTTTTGAGATACAAGGCCACGACTGTCGTATCTATATTGACCCTCGCCAAATTTGACAATGCGGTCCATATCATTATATTCCATTGGAATAGTATTTCCTCTGTAGGTTAACGATAGCATATTTCCATTATCATCGTATCTAAAACCCCAAGGTTCTTGTGCTTCTACTCCTGTCAGTTGACCATCACAATCCCAAGTGTAATTCTTGACATTTGTGTAAGAGTTAACACCAACATTTCGTGTATGAGTACGTGTCTGAGATATCCTCCCGTGCTTGTCATAAGAAAACTCCATGCGGAAAACTTCCATTCTATGTATGTTCACAGTAACTTCTTTCTCTAGGAATTGGTCATTTAAAACGCGCGAGAACATTGCGATTCCATCGTACACGGAAGTTTCGTTCCATTTTTGCTTGGACACTGTAAATTGACCTAAAAGCTCTGGAGCACCAGTTTTACTATTGTATACAATGTGGTGAGGGATAAGAGTTTGTCCACCTATACGTCCTTGGACCGAAGTTATTCTGTAATTGTTGTCATATTCATAAATTATTTTTGCATTACTGAGACCAGTTTTAGCTCCATAGTCCAACCGTTCTTCAGTAAGCAGGCCACCTATATAAGTTGATTCCCATCGATAGTCGACGTCTCGGTCTACGTGTAGTATTTCTAAAGGCAGTCCACTAGTTTCTGCATAATGTATTTGAGTTTGACCATCTCCATGAATTACTTCTGAGACTTTATTAGTTGTGAAATAACGGTACACAACTCTTGCCCCGTCACCTGGGAATACGGTCTGGAGAAGTTCTCCTGTATGAGAATAATGTTGCAAATATTTTTTGGATGAGCCCGGCGGGGTATAAGTTACTCTTAAGAATCCAATAGACGGCTGAACGCTGAATGAGTGGTTTGACCCAGAAGGCAGAATTACATGAGTTAAACCACCATCCTCATCGTACAAATACTTGAAACTTCTTTGACTTGCTAGTGTGATTTTAGATACCAAATTTCCTTCATTATAGTAAATGAATTTAGTTCCATCTTGAGGACTTGTTATCTCTGATAACATCCCATGTGGATCATAGCTGTAACTTTCTTCACTTTCGCCCCACTTCCAACCGTTAATTCTGTAGAACCTGTCGTACGAAATGTTTAAAGGCACACCCGCGCCATGTGGAGTAAAGGACAGTGGAAGCCCAGCGACATCATAAGCGATGGTAAACAATGGGTTTCTATCAGAATTGAAGAAGGTTTCGCGGCTTTTAAATTGGTCAAATTCAATAATGAGTACTCTAGAATCGTTTACCCAAATCTCTCTGTTTAGAGTTTGTTGTGGGTTCCTTACATCACCTACTAGAGTGTATAAAGAATACATATTGTTCACCAGTGCGTCTCCAAAAGTAGTAGTTTGATGTGACCACATGTGAAGCATTTCGGCTTCAATAGGTAGAGCTGCTTCTAACAATGGATGCTTAGCCGCTGCAATGCTTTCAAATTTGCCTGCCCACGGAGTTTCTAGTAACAATGTGTTATTAGAATAAATACGACCCTCAGTGATTTGTTTGCCATTATTGATTGTTATCTGTTTGAATGATTGACCGTGTAAGACATATTCACATTTCTTGGAAACTCCAACTGGAATAGTACTTGATGGGTTTGATACCGTGACTGCTAGTCCATAATTCTTTGCGAGACCTGAAGTTATATGAACTTGTTCACCGGACGGCATGATAATTTTAGTTACTCTTCCTAATTCGTCGTAGTTGTAAATGACTGTATCTCCGGCCTAAAAAGGAAGGGTTGAATTAGTCATCATGTGAATCAATCAATACACCAACATTTATTGTATATAGGAATATTATTTCGAAGTCACTTACCCCAGATCGGCTATTAAGTAAACCAGTATTAGCATCGTAATCAAATTCAATTTCAGTGGCACCTTTTTCTGCAATCTTTGTAAGATATCCTATTCCTGAGATTTTTAGTTCCAACTTGTGATCTTGAGTATTTTCGATGGAGCTTACAATGTTACTGTAGTCTCTTAATAGTTGGATTTTATTTCCTGATGCATCGGTCACAGTAGACAATTTTCCGAAACTTGTGTTCTTAGAGTACAAAAATGAATATCTTGTTTTCCCTGAAGTCAAATCTTTGGTCGTTATGTGCTGGCCATAACGATTGAATACGTATATTTCTGAAGTAGGTGGATACGGTATTCTGAATTCTCCATTCTCATCATGTGTTGGCAAGTAATGTTTCAGAGCTAGTATATGAAGTGATCCTGTAATAAAAAAAAAAAAATTACACAAAATGTTAATCATTATTCATTTTCCAGATTCCATTTTTTTTTTCGATTTCACTTACCTTGATCTACCACATTTAACACACCATCAGGAGTTACTGCGAGAGCAGAAATTGTCTGGAATTTAGCATTTGATGAAAGTAGTGTTTCAGTGCTAGTTGGGGGCTCATCTCCTGCTGCAACACTAAGTCTGCAAGGGCAGCCTGCACCCTCGTCCCGAGCATTTGTCGGCACTGCTGTTACAGAGACTGATGAATTACATTCACAACTCAATTCTTTCAGATTCTCCTGAACTTTCCCAGCGAAGTGCATAATTTTGCCAGAGGGGTCAATAGATTTTATGGTATTTGTTTTCTTAGAGTCTGCCTCAGCTACATAAAGAATACCCGTGGGGGCGAATCCAATGGCTAGAATTGTCCCTAAGTTTGAATCTTCTCTAAATTCTGTATTGGTCCTGTTATTTGCTGTCATCTTGCTAATTGGTTTACCATCACTACCTAAACGGCAATGAGAGGGTTGTCCAGCTACAACTTTTATCTTCATATCAACAGTTAGTTTCAGTATTATTCTATCGTCTATGAAGTACAATGAGCCATCCAAAGGCGATAGGGCTACTCCAGTAGGCCATTGTAATTGGGCTTCGTAAGGCGCTATGGCTCCACGGCATGGGACAGGCGACCAGTGGTTGTGATGGCCGTGGTGACCCACTAAGGTATGTATAATTCCATTAGGGTCAACTGCTCTGATGTTAGTTCCATCTGCGATATACATCGTTCTGTCTGCCGCGATTGCAAGACCTGAAAGAATTTAAATTGTAATTTCTTTCTAATCTAATTATTTCTAAATGCGTGTATCTTTTATACTATACTTATATCATGGTTACCTTTTGGATGTGATAATTTCGCTTTGATAGCAGGTCCTTCGTCTCCACAGTTAGAATCGTCACCTGGCACGCATCGGTCACCGTTGCCAACCACTGCTTCAGAATTCGTTGATGGATCACGTACTTTTTCTAAAGCTATAACTCTTCTGACTTGGTGTCTCTCAGAATCTGATATGTAGAGATAGCCGTCAGCTGGAGATATGCAGATATAGTACTGATACGCCATTTGTGTTGTCCTGAAATGAATTATTTACATATTGAAATGTTGATAACGATAAGGCTAGAGTTATTATGAATTTAATGTACTGGATACTTACTGTAGTTGAAGTACTGTCGTGACCACGCCTTCAGGGGTAATACGACGAACAAGATTGAAATCGCCAACATACAGTGATCCATCTGGGCCCGAGGTTAAGGCTGTAGGAGTCAAAAGGCGCGCATCAGCTGCCTTGCCATTACAGTGATCGGGACATTCAAGAGATCTTTGAAGACCGGTACCCATTACAACCTGAAATTATAAGAGTTATTTAGAATGTTACAGCCTATATGAAAGTATTTTGTGTCATTAATATAACGATTTGTTATAATTATTTACCTGAACAGTTCGAGGGTATTGTTTCAAGTGAAGTAGAGCTCCGTCGCCTTTTTGGAGAATGCCTTCGTGGAAGTTGTAATGGTGATGAATATCTAGTCCCCAACCTCCAATATCTGATATATCTACATCATAGCCAGCAAGTGTTGCTGTCTGCGTTTCCCACACAATTGATGCGCAAGATCTGTATTCATATCCAATAGAGATTTTCGCTTGTGCTTGTCCATAAACCTAAAAAGTAGAACAAATCTCCCATTAGCAGGATGATTCATGAAACTTTAAAAAAACAAATGGTCGTGGATTGCACTCACCTTTTGTTTATAAACGTTCCTCTTATTCCAAGCGAAGATATGTGTCAAATCAGGATCTGCTTCGTATATATGCGTGTGCAATGAGCCTTCAATCTCTACGCGTACGTGAACACGAACAAGAGTAGCAGGGACGACACGACGAGTGAGTTGCACATGGACACAGGATAGATATCCAGCAGATTGGGATGACCGGTACGTGAGCTTCACTGATGACCCTGGAATGCCTATTGACTCACTGACAATCTGTGGACAAAAATAATAATTACAATATGCTTTAATAAGAAATGCATAATCTAAGCTCTAATGCGACACTTGTGTAATATATAATCTTGTTATTTTTGGCTCTTCTAATCGAGTAGAGATGAATAACACAGAGGTAAGTAGGTATGAAGTGGAAAGATTGGTCAATCAACAAGATTGCCTAGGGTACTCCTAGCGAAGTTTTAATTCGAGAAAGCTCTTTCCGGGCACCCCACTTCCACTCACTCTCTTTGACTTATCAGAATTTCCGACATTTACAAGTACGGTATTTCAGACCAGAGCCAGAATGTTGATGGAAACAAAGAAACTGGAAACAAGGGATATGAAATGTGATCAGGTTGAAAACCCAGTTTTTCGAACCTAAGCAACATATTGGTTAAAAGACGTACCTGTGCCTCAGGATATATGACTGTTGTCGTGGTCGCAGATGAAGCAGCTGGAGAAGCCAATGGTGGCACAGCGACAACCTCCGGTCGCAGCATTTCGTGGTCGTGGTCTGCACAAGGTGGGGTTTCCGACTCCCACCATTGTGGTGACAGCGACCAATACAGCCGTGGGAGAGATCTAAAATCGACATGACTTATTGTGAGAAAGGAATTTACCTTTCTGACGCCATCGCAACTAGCTTTCGCAACTAGTTGCAATGGAAGAATTATCCTACTTTGTTAGGAACTAGTTGTGAAAGAAGAATATTTTACATTAATACACAACCAGTTGCCTTGAACGGTTCTTAAACTTCTAATTATAATAGTTTCATTTGTATTTGGTTGGATTATTAGGTCGATACTAATTTTTTGGTCATTAAAAAGTGTATTTTTTGGCCAACCTAGTGTCAGAGTTGTTCATCCTGCCTTTAGGGCTCTGACGTGGCTTAACGACTGCTATCTAAATAACAACAACCGATCATCCATCTAAGGACTGACCTTGCCTGACGTTGCATAACCAACTGATCGTTTACCGAACAGTGATTAGAGTTGGCTATGAGTGTAATTTATCAGATCACTAACCTTGGCGTAGCCACTGTTACACTATCGTCACTAAGCTCCATCTGCACTGGTGGCAGTACGACAATTTGATTCCATGGCACGAAGACCGTTTTCCTCAGAGGCTTGAACGGCGACCGCTGGAACTGCAGAGTCACAGCACCTCCTCCATTCACCAGGACATCAAACCTGGTTAGAAACAATTGTGTAAGTCATTGTACTACCGCGCACGAGTGCACATCTAAATTTCTCTCTTTAGAGTTCTCGCTAATCCAGAACAGACTATCTTTTTATTCTGGACGATAATACGTGAACCTATGGACTTTATGTGTGAAGATGAAGTGAACGTGATCGACCATCGTCAAAATCAGCAGTTGGGCCCGACAAAGCGGTACCAGCATAGCGCGAGCAAACGGTGAGTCGTTGAAACCCATTTCATATTCAACATATTTTTTTGGCAGTGGCAGTTGATTAGACACTAGTGAGTTGTAAATATCTAGTACTAGTGCCTACTAGAAGCGAATGAAGAAAGAGGTAGTCACTTTAGTACCTATTGCCTCTGTTGATACTATACGTTAAAATAGAAACTTTACGTTGCCTACTAATTCTAGATAGTAACAAATAATATCTTTATAGATACCCTTCTTCGTTTCAAGTGACGTAAATGAATAAGCAATTTATTAGTTTCTTTTATTGGGGTCTAAGCCACCTTGAAACCACCACTCATCCCTACCACTGTTACTCTTGATAGCCTGTATCTACAGTGAATGCCAGTGAAGAAACCGAGGTTTGACCCTCGGCGAGTCTCGGGGAAACGCTATTTTTTTTTGGAGTCCGCAACTAATTTAATTATTATAAAAGTACTTATATAGGAAAGTGAGAAAAATATAAATTCCACTTCCCTCCTTTGCAGAGAGAGATTGCAAAAATCACACATGTCGATAAAACCTCAGAAAGAAACTCTTACAAGTGCACAAACTAGAGTTAGTCCTTTAGTACATTATCTAAGTACAGCCATGTTGAATTGACATTGTTTTATTACGAGCATTTATGGCTCAGTAGGTATTTATGTTGTAAGTTTTTTAGACTTTAGCCAACAAAACAACAAACTTTTTCCCCACAGTGGTTACCAGTAGCGTGATCCTACGTCTACCTCATGGTATGGTATCTTAGAAGAAATGGAAAAAGCTACCAGTAGCACCCTCATGCGGCGTGTTTTGCAACTTTTCTCTGTTCGGCTTACTTTAGAAATTAAAATATGATACAATAGATCAGTATCATGCAACTGTTATCATAAGACTTATAGCGGTATTGGTAAATAGGTTGGGTATACATTAATACGAGTTCTTGGGTGCGCGGGTTCGAATCTCAGCACGTATGAAATCTTTTTTGTTTTTTTTTTTAATTGTATGCCATTAATACTTATGCATATACTATTGCTTTATATCGGATTCTACATAATTTCAGCATTTTTTAAAATTTATTTAGGGGTTAAAACCGTCCGCTGCAGGCGCTAGTGTTGGGGGGCACGTTTTGACGTGGGAGTTACCTATCTATTTCTTAGTAATATACTCTTATCTATGGTCTACCTAGCCAGTTATGTCTAAAGCTCGCTATTGTAATTTTCGGACTCCTGTTCTAACTCCTATTCAGATTTTCCTAACACAAATACTGTATAATACTTTAACCAACCTAGAATCATTCATAACATCCCCATTTGACCATCAAGGCAATCTGCATATTATTACGCTACTCCTAATGTCTTCAAGAGCGACACGAATACCCACATCACGTAGTATTGTTGGTATGTCACGCAGCAGCCATAACCCTAACTCTTTTATTTACTTCAGCGTCTACCTAATCGTAGTAGTCTCAAATTGAGATTACCTACTTACAGTAGAGGCAATTCTCTATCAATCGTTCCAAATTAAGTTTAAGGGAGGTAGAACACATGGTCGCTCATGATTCAAGCAGCCCGATTGGGAAAGTACTACAGTTTACAGAAAATTGCTGCCATATAACGCCCTCTTTGACAAACGTTTTGTTTATGTGGTAAATAAAATTGGCAGTGCTCTGTGAGGAGAGCTAATGGCTAAAGGCAGGGCCGTATCCACAGTAGGGCAACCCCTGCCTTCATTATGGGCGAAATATTACACATAACTGCGAATCGTAAAGTTAAAAAAATATAAAGAATTTATTCATTTCGATTTGTAAATCTAGCGCTTTCATATTCTATTTGTATAACCTCGCACTACCGATACGATACGGTCCTTCAGTAGCTACTCGAGTCAGACTAAGAAGTTGGTTACGGTCAATATAAAACTTTGTCTCTGCATGTTGAGGTTCTGGTATCACAAAATATGTAGATCTGAAAACAAGAAATTCACTATATTTTGCCAGAATCCTCGCAGGTAATTAGTGAAAGAATGCAGAATACTCAGTCAATTAAAAGGATTTTTGAATTCCTTACTTTTGCCCCATTCCTAAGGAAATGTTGGATACGCCCGTTCGTCCGATCATCGTTCGTACCCTTTGCTGCTAAAACAGAACCCCAGACATATTATTGTTATTTCCTATGCGTTATTAGTATGTTGGTGCGCTTCCATGTACGACTCCATAAATTCAATTCCAACAAAAAGTATTACGGTTTGAGTATGGAACCTTCCTACCTTCTTAGGAACTAATATAATATAAGCGGTGAGTTTGGTATTTCCTTTGCATATCATTTGTTCTATCAATTTTTAAGATACAAAGTTATGTACACAAACAAACACTGTTACGGTAATCGATTCGAGAAAGCTTAAACGCAACGTTATTTGATTACGTGTTCACATGATACTCGATTCGTTCCACAAGCGAGTAATTCGATTTCACACTTGATGTTCATATATCTACGTGAAAAGAATTTACCATGAACTGTATCCGAAAAATTATTAATTGTAGTCTAATACAAATATTGTAAGGAGTAATTGTATCTACATTTCCCATGGTCACGCAATGCCAATGGATAATAAATGTAACGTGTTTCGTGTATACAAAACGTAAATATTGTTGCTATTTTTTGTGTATGTATTGATATTTTTTTAGTCATTACTAGCTGACCCATGCAGCTCCGCATGCGCTACTTTTACGTTAACTAAACTTTTAATAACAGACATTCGCATCGAATACATAACCTCCTTTTTTATAGTCGGTTAAAAACTGGGACCCACTTTTTACTTGCTCTCCGAAACACGGACCCGTTTAGTTCAAATGGCGTTAAACGCTATTTGAACTAATACTATCACCCATCTATTTCATGACCTTACCTAACGTTGCTTAACCCGATCGATTTCAAAACCTTGATAACAACTCTCTATGAGTGTTCCCTTACTAATATTTATTATAATTATGAAGAAAAATTGATAAAATCGGACCAAGCGTATAACCAAGTACCCATTTTGACTTTAATCCCCTCTCCCAAAAGAACCGTGCTAGATTACGGGATAAAAAGTATCCTATGTCCTACCGCGTAGTAAGATCTCAAATCATGCCAAGTTTCATTTGAATCCATTCAGTAGTTTCGGCGTGATGCGCAGCCGTGATACAGACAGACAGACAGACAGACAAAAATTAAAAAAAAAAACATTTTCCGCCTCAGTATCGGTTATAGAATGCCCTCCAAATATAATTTTCAAAATATCTTCAATGTACAGAATTGGACCTGTTACAGTTTTATTATAAGTATAGATATAGATACACTAGTGCTTGACTGCAATGCCATCCGATGGAAAGCGGCGATGCAATCGATGATAGTAATAGGTGAAAGCCTATTCACTCTAGCCTTGAAGACACCTTTATAATCGGATGGAAAAATTAACGCAGGCAAACTATTCCAGTCCTTAGGTGTACACCTAATACATTATAAATAAGGAAGCAAATTGCTTAGTGCGTCCTGATAGGACATTTACAAAGTAAGGGTGTGTTGTTGCCGTCTTTCTCGTCATCCGATTATAGAAAGACATGGTCGAATCAAGTCATGTAACTCCTGCGCACACTCACCAATATGTAAACCTATGAAATAGCCAGAGGCTTGCTTCTCTGCAATTGTGCTCTAGGCTACAGTATGCCCGATACCCTGGCTACCCTACTAAACCGGGATCACCAATCAGCCTTTTAGCATGCCTCATCACTAAGTTCAAAGCTGCTAGATGGCATTTTGCGGCCATCCCATGTGTCACACATGATCGGACTTGCGCTTTATGTATCATCAAAAGCTGTCCCGGTGTGAAGGTATTGCTTCCCTACCTGATAGAAAGT
The DNA here is from genome assembly GCA_911728495.1 of Furcula furcula. Taxonomy (NCBI): domain Eukaryota; kingdom Metazoa; phylum Arthropoda; class Insecta; order Lepidoptera; family Notodontidae; genus Furcula; species Furcula furcula. Next base: position 16,686,358 of record OU452249.1, on the reverse strand, counting down.
GGTTACAGCTGTACATAGAAGCGCACTAGCTTAATAAAACACAAGAAACCTGTATCAAAAGGGACGAAAGATTGTTTCTTTGCCGCCAGCACAACAATTTCTTATAGAGTACTGGAACCTAAATGGCCTCAAAAACAACGCCAAGATAGCGTTAGTTAGCTGCGATCTGTTGTAAGGTACTTCCTCAATGGTAGGTACTGTTCTAATTTCGAGCACTCTCAATTCCACTGTTTCTCCAGAGTCTACAAAATATTTATAAATCGATATCCATAAGACATTTTACTTGTAAATTATTTTTACGTAGGGTCACTCAAGTCTAGAATTGCGTGCTCTACTACCAAAATTAAGGATTTGGTAGCGCTCTACTTATTGTACATTATGTACCTGCCAGTTCATTTCTAAGGTATATGTGTATTATTTTCATTGTAAAATTATTTTGGCAGTTGCCACAAACTATGTTTATCATTAACTAAGACCATTGCTTTCCATGGTTGCTTTGGTATTACATTTGTTGTGTCTATTATACTGGTCCATTCGGTCGGTGCGTTAAGTCCAGTTGATCCAAATAAATTCAATTACTTACTTAATTAGAAATAAAACGGTTTATACTGACATCATTACACGAGTAATTCTGACTCCATAGGCTCAGTGTGTCGGGTCAGTGGCCTCTCCCAAATTATATATATATATATTTTTAAATACATAAAGTATTATGCCTACATTGTGCATACAATGTTAGTACTAGTGATGGACATATAACGTTAGTACTAGTGGCTAAGGATGCCGTTAGGCGCTATCTAGAACTTCACCCCAGTGACTCGATTCAATTCGTTCCATCTCGATCAAAATCAATCCAAATTGGTGATGAGCCGCAAGTTATGGTCTTGAGTTTATACAAATATCCCATAGAAATAAACGTTCAGTTTTCCTGTATTTGAAGATTTACCGGATTTTTTTTACCAATATTTCTTTATGTATAAAAACCTGCCCTTATATTTATTTTTGTATTAATTTTTGTTAATTTCATATTTTTTTATAAATAGCCAAATCGGTCAAGTAGGCCCCAAGTAATGCATACTGAACAACATTTCTTTACGACATTTCTTCAAGTGTTTATAAAGATTAAAAGTGTTAAAAAATAAGTTTAACAGTATGCATCTATCCGTACAATATTCAATAGAGTTACAATAAGGTTTATTAATTTAATTTTAATAATAGGCGGTGAGAAAACAAACCTATCATTTTCTATTATAATTGCGTATTCTTGCGCAATGATTCAGGATTGCCGTGACTAATGCGGTTTTTCTATTTTTCCACATGATAAAATTATCACGTATAACTATGTTTTGACACGGTCATTTACTCATGCCAAATCACTTTTGGTTTCTACGTGTGAAATAAAACGATTGTAAATAGAATGTGAATCACATGGGGATATACTTTTAACGATTTATTAGAAGAACAAAGAAAACTGTTACGAGTTTTGCGGCAAAAAAAGACTGAACGAATTACGCGTTGTAAGATTAACCCTAATCGATGTAGAGCGACTGCGTTTTTAGCATTTAATGGATGAAGCTTTTCTAAAATATGACCATTAAAGACTAACAAAAATCCTTTCTAAAGTGGCAATAAAACATCACAAAAAAAGTTTTATAAATGCACGGTATTGAGTACACAAATGCTATTTGGCTATTTGAATCATATTTTGATATAGTTTTTACTGGCTTATAGTTTTTGCCGCACGAATTGTAGTGAACGAGTAATATGTCGTGAATTTGTTCCAACCAGTAATGCGAGGTTTTTAGTTTATTTTTCTTATAAGTATCTATGATTTAAGTATATCTAAACGATGAATTATGATTTAGGTATAGTAAGTAGTTAGTATTATTATATACAATGGATCCAACTGGGTCGAAGTGCGTTCCGATGGAAACCAGGCCCGATTTTTAGCCACCAATATCCATTTATTCATAATTTTTACTAATTATTATACATTTTTAAATATCATTGTTATTATTATTATAACCAAAAGGTAAGATTATGAATTTCACGGCATCACAATCAAGAAATACTGTCTTGTGCGTTTATGGACAATGTTCTATTTAGAGCATTGAGGTTTTTATGTACTATTGTTAATAGCATAATGTACTTATATACTATTCTAGTCTGTAACCTGGTAAACCGCAATGCAATTTCGATACTAAAGTATGGAGGTACTGTTTCATACATAGATTATTTCGACTAACGATCGTATCTGTATCATCGTATTGAGATCAAGTCAACATTATCCATCTTTGTGACAATTAAACTGCTTCAAAAAAGGGTCTATCATAATCTTATTTCTTCTCTCCACTTTATAGTCGTCTAAAACGAAAATTAAAAGAACAAGTCTATCAATTCAGTCAATGAAAATGTTTGATATTTAACATACGTAGATATTACCCGTCTGTGACGGTTAAGGACAATAAACTTTTAGCTCTAAACTAAGAAGCTCAGAACTCTACTACACCGCTCGATACGGTTCGATGTCGCAAGGTAGTTCTTAGTTGAGTCATTCTTCATATAGGTAATTTTAAAATTTCTGTTCTACTGTAACCTCACGTAAGTAACACTCTAGCTTTGCTCTGGCAACCCCAATTTGGATAGCAGGGTCGCCCAACATACTACGGTTAGTTTAACCGTACAAACCCACACTCACAACAACTAAACTTTTCACAACAAGGAAAACATCAATTTTAATGGAATGTCAATCGATTTTCAATTATTATCAACTAGTACAGTTAAGTCTGTTTAATTAGAATTGCCACGAATGTAAGTAAAAAGGGTTATTTTATTACGTTAATCAATTTTGTAACTAGCTATGTCGCTAATCGCTATGAAAATTACTTAAATACAGTCTGAAAAATATTACGTTTTAATAGATTACATTTTAGTATTGCCTCAAATCGCGTTCCAATATTATTTATGCTTTACAAAACACAACAGATTATTACAATTTTTCGCCTGTGGGGTTAACAGAAAATACTTTATCCGTCTTTTGTCAGCTATATTAGCTTCCATTTACTGTGCATATTTGTTATTATGGACTGAGACTGAGTATTATTATTATTTATTACTTTCAACAAATTGGTATACCTAATTACACATTGTCCCACAAAACCGTCATTCGGTTTGACTGTGGGTATCTGACGAGTCTCATCCAATTCTAAATTAATTTAAAATTATTCTAAATTAATAATAATACTGTTGACATATTGATAAGTAATGTCGTAACTTATTTTTAAATAATACTTAGGTATCGTATACAGGTTGCTGGAGACTCTATGTAGGTCTAAACGGAGTGCCCAGAGACTCTTCAAAGCTTCAATGAAGGCTACTGGGGTGGTTTTAGTGGGTAAAAACCCCACGTAACCTGGCCTCCGCCGCTACGGAGACTTTTTGAAGGTTTCCTCAGTAGCAGCAGCCGAAACATATCCACTGATAAACAAAAGGGAGGGGTTGCCATAATCCCCACGCTTGGTAGGCGTCTTGGGGATCGCAGTATAGGTGGTAGGTAATCCAATAGCCCGTCTTCTTGTTTTCCCTTAGACGCCTCTTACGGACACCGAACAGGAAGAGATGGGTGGGTGCTATCCTTACCCGAACACCCCATGGGTAAGAAGGTTTCCTGACCAATAAGAAAAAACGTGTGGTATACATATATTGTAGTTGTACTGAAATTGATCTGAAATTGAAACTGTTGTTCCATCTGTTTTAAATATTATTAGAAAGTCGTAACACATGTTACGGTTTTCTAATATGTATATTACGATATACATATACTAATTATGTCGGTAAGGATAAGCATACGTATATACATTTAGATACTCAAAATTTTATACGTTAAGTCATATAAATAGACTTATCTTCGTAGGTCCAACCGTAATAGTCTTCGGTTTCAAGGCTATACCGACCTACATATATAATATGTAATTTATTGCTTGTCTCCCGCTTTGTAAAAAAGGAAAGTTAAATTTGTAACTATTTAGCTGTACCTATAATTTTTTTTTTGCGAGTTAAGCATTTTCCGTGAGTTGCGGTGTTTTCATTGGTGACCACTATATAGTGGTAGGAGATATCTCCTAGATTACAGGAATGAGTGGTGACCATAAATGATGGGATTAGCCCCATACTTAAACATATAAGTATGATTTTATTGTTGTTGTTTAGGTACTAACCATCCACCCTGTCTGGTGAGTGTGAATCCGAATCGAGCCTCCCTGTCCACGGAGACCCGGATACCGATGATGCCGAGTCCTTGTGGGGACACGACCTGCCCCCTCATCACGGACACGCGGCTGCACAGACCAGCTGACGTCAGTGGGTGTCAGGATACACCAGCACAACACATTGAGCGATACGATTCACAAATATCCATAAAAATAAACTACTTAGTGTTTCATGTTACAATTCTGTTAGTGAAAATAATAAAGTCACTCGTAACAATGAGAAGGTTTTTATTGAGACAATATTTAAGTTTATTCGTAATTCGCATTCTTTATAAAATAAGGTAAACAAATGTCACTTTTATGATTGAAACAATTTTATTTGTCGTGGAAAAGCATAATAAAAGGTTTTAGTGCCCTTAAGAAAACAAAAATAAAAAGGTCCCTTTTATTATTGTGAAACGTATCGCCCAATATCTTCGTCCATAAAACTTTGGGCGAAGTGTCATGCTATGTTCCATATTTCATTAATTACGCTGTGAGAGTGAAGTAAAGTATGAAAAATAATTTCGAAAAATAAAATAAATAAGAAGTTTATAGCATTGCACATTCTCGTATCAGGATCAGCTAAATATCTAGAATAGATTTCAGTCTATCTTTTTGTATTTTCTATTTTAATAACGCATAACTCTCTTTAACCATAGAATGAATCCAAAACATTTTTGCCGCTTTCGGCATCTTGCAGCAGTTATGCAGTACATATATAATAAAGTAAACGGAAATCTATCTAGAAAGGTATTTTATGCATGTAACAGCTGCCACACAAACCAGTTTATCAATATTGTTATCATCCATGTTAGAACGCAATGACAAGTGAAAGTGGTGCAAACAAATGCTGATTATTTAAAACAAGGTAAGCGATGGTGAAGTGTTTGAAATTGTATCAAGATGGTTCTAACGAAGTTGTTCTTTGAATATGTTTAATCCAGAAATGCAGCGTGAAATGTGGTATATATCTGTAACCCAATCAATAGATGGTAAATAAGGTTTTTGTATTATTATAATAGTAGGCATTTCCTTGATGTTTAAATTTTATTTACATGCAACACAATTTAGCAAAATTATTGACACAGCGCATAAAAAGGTTTTCTTTGTGGTATTATGCAAATATTAGTCTAATTTCAGTATATCAATCAGTTGTTTCGATTTTATATACCTGATTTACTGTATTATATTTTACCATTTTATTAGCTACAAGTAGTTCAGTAGACGTGCTAAATTAAATTATTCTTTTACTATACCCCATTCACAAACTATTCATATATAAACTTATATTGAAAATTCTTCTCATGGAAATATTCAGTTGGTTTACGTATCCATCCTTGAAGCAACAAATTCTACGGAAACTGGCGTCTACAAAGAATCTAAAACCATTTATTTTGGTATGTCACTTTTGTGAATATGATACGATAAAACCTTTCACCTGCCTGCCCAAATACATAAAAGAAAAATCACATGTACATTTAATATAAAGACATACACGTGTATACAGTTTCTTTTCATAATGTACATGTATTATTGAAAGTTTGATAGGTACTCCGGGCTGGAAAAACGTCTCTGAAAAAGTTATAACTCTATAATACATACATATTCAATTAAATTAGAAATATAATTTCATGTGAATAATAGTAGAACATTGGAACAATACAACATTGATAGTTTTTAGGGTATACTTTCAGGAGAATACTGTTATTTTATCGAATCAAAATGTTGGAAGACTCACGGTCGCAATGAATATTACACGTTTATAAGTTAGCAAACAGACACTCCTGAAAGTCGTAAAATAAATTAAATATAATAAACATTCGTTGCACCAATTTCGTAATGTACTTAATGAAATATTTTCATTGGCGTTTTATGGAAGCGGTGGTTGTAATGTACAATGTTGACAACTCTGCCATAATTTCGCAGTGAAGTAAGTAGGAGTACATTCAAATAAGTTGTGGTTTGGTTAGTTACAGGGGTGAGGATCTAAACACATAAAGAGCTCGGGTGAAGGGTAGGGGGTTGGTTAACAGATGAAAGACGCAGACAAAGGGTAAGGAACACATAAAAGGGTAAGTTTATTTGAAGCTAAATTTGCGTGTTCGCTGAAATTTTGCTCGATTGATAATATACAATTCGCGTCTCGATTTGTATATCTTACAGACCCTACGCCTAACGATTGTGTTTTAAACGTTTTGCGTGAAAGCGTAAATGATTTTCCTAAGTTTCATACAGTATAACAAAATTAGTCCATAGTATATATTATTATGTGAACTACATATAATATAAGCACAGTAGACGAGACAAATAAACATTATAAAACACGGTTGTGACTGCGGCAAATCATAAACGGAACGTGATCCGGCGCCCGCGGACGGGCGCCCGACTGCGCTTGCTGCAGCATGCAGCGACGATATTGTCGCAGCCACACGAACGTTCAACACAAACATACAGATGTTACATACACATAGAGAATGAAACGAATACAGACAAAGGATTGAACGAAAAGTGAAAAAGCGTCAGTGGCGCCGCGCACGCGTCCGTCGCCGGACGCGCGGCGGCCACTCGGCATCACACACATATGCAGGAGTCGCAACCAAAGGGAAGAGGTGAACAGATACTGAACACTGAGGGGCGAGGGCGGGCTGACTGACACTTACCATGGTGTAAAGGAATTCCAGAACTCGCTAGGAGTGGCGGACACACGGCGGCACAGGGACACAGAAAGACAGGACAGATTACTACACAGATACCTACATCCCTCAGTGCAACCCCACCCCGGCTTAGCAACCGCTCCGGCCGATCGCACATGTCTATATTGGTTAGCTTGCGTTTAACACTTGCATGTTTCAAATTTTGTTGGCAATCGATTCATAGATGAAGCCCGTTTGCATTAGAACACCACCACTATTGGTAAATTTGTATAGAGTTGTCTCGCAGGTTGCACCAAAGATTACATGGAGAGAAATACACATGCTGGATGGTGAATGCATGAAGGTAACCCGTCACCCCGTTATGTTTACGAAGGGCTGATGGAACAAATGCCAGAACGCAATATAACCACTCTAGACTCCAGAACTTAAACAAAATAGTGAAGCGGCTCGTGTTTTAATGCAAACAAACTTTTATAGGCGCCTTTGCATATTAAGCGAGGTGGGTTGACTACTTTTAATATTCAGTTTTGCTTAGTCTTATTTATTAAAAATGATATAATTCAAAGTTTTATAACGCACACGACTAAAGTATGGCAAATCAAAATTTTTAATTTTATTTTGAACATGAATCATGATTCATTTATTCATTTGCAATTTTTCAGAATAAATATTTATGTTGTTCTTGTTAAAGCTGATATTTGTAAATTTACAACAATTAATATGAAGTTATCTCATGATTCAAGTTTACGTCGCCTCATTATAAATGATATTAATTTGTCAATCGAGAAGACAAACAAAACTGTTGGAAAGCTTTGAGCGCTTGTATATTTATTATCTCTTTGTTATAATCACATTATGACGCTTTTGTTTTGTTAAGACAAACAGGTAGGGTTAGACACACACAAGGGATGAACATTAGACAATACACAACACATCGGATCTGGTGTGAAAAATAATAAATACAAAAAAATATAAGTTCAATTAAAATCATTGATAAAACATAACCATGCTAGGATCGCAAATCATAAATTGATATTTTTTTTAAACGCGAGAAAACACAGGAAAATCAAAACACTTCCACCAGACGACAAAATAAATTGTAATTCATAAAAGTATTGTTACCAATTAAATCAAAATAACCACACCAAATCCTCGGAGAGGTTTAGGAAGATGAGCGGGATATTATATGGTGAAGGTGCTATTCCTAATTTACTTTATGTTAATATGAATTTTGTATCTTCTTCTTACGGACATACATAACAGTATGGCGATGATATCACGGATCTAAAATCATTGTAAAGTGCAGATATATTAAATTTATGAATTGTGCAAAACCGAAAGTCAGTCCTAAACCAACATGTTGCAAAAGACATCGTTATATCTTCGAATATAATTGTTTTATGGCCAGAACATTTAGTTCGAATACTGACAACGTCTTTTACATCCATGAAGTGATTTGGTGTTTATTATATATCTGAGTATATTTTCTTACACTACGCACTCACCTTTCTGAATACTCGTCCATGTGAGCGTAGCTTTGCACGGAGTTCTCTTCAATGAGGAACTTGACGCGTTGGTAGAAGGACGCGGTGACTGAGGGCGGTTGCTTCCTAAGAAGAACTTCTACCGGGTCGTTGGAGGCTAAGCACATGATGTGCTCCGCGCATTCAGGACGACTGCAGCATTCCGAGTCCGAGCAGTCCGTCATGCCATCTTCAAAATTGCCATTGTCAGTTGAGCGGATATTTTAAAGCTATTTTTGTACTATGTTTCTAATTCTGTAATCGTTGGGAGCATACCTTCGTCGTTGTCTTCGTTGTCGTTGCAGGATAGTTCGAGCGCTATGGAGCAGTTGGTGCCGGCCCAGCCGTCAGCGCAGGAGCACCGGTACACGCCATCTTCCAGAAGACATTGACCGTGTCGGGAGCAACCGTTCGGGCAACCAGCTGTATATTTAAAATTCAATTACAAAATGCTCGTATTCCAGAATTTGAATATACAACATGTATATTAAAATCTTCATGAATATAGCCTATGGCAGAGTAGTAAGACAACTAATAGCAATCATATAAATTAAATGGGTCACGTTGTTTCTAGTATATAACCATAATACCCGTGGAGTGTCCGGGTAAAAATAGTACCCTCCCATCTTCTCCCGTTGGGTGTCCGTAAGAGACGACTAAAGGAAAACAAGAATACGGGCAGCAGCGTTTTTTCTATTGGATTACCTACCAAGCCGCCTGCCAAGCTTGGGGATTATGGAAACCTCTCTCTTCTAAGGAGGAGGCCTTTGTTCAGTAGTGGATGACTATATGATGATGAACAATATTAAGTGATTTTTTTGTAGTGTAATGCTGTACCTATGCTTGCTACAGCGTCCAAATATCGGGAGCTAAAAAACAACCATACCGTAAACCTGTATGGCATATATATTTTTGTTGTAATGACGAGATGTAGACTCCTTAGATCAATTAGATATGGAAATCATTTACGATTCTTTAAAGTATTTTACAAATACCTGGATATAGTCTCCACGAAAACAAGCCTTAAATAAACTGTAAATTTTTTTATCACAAAAAATATTTTTATTATCAACACTGACAGTACTAAAATAAAATAATAAAACTCTTTGTATTCACTTACGCAATGTGCAGTGTCTGCCGTTCCATCCTTGAGTGCAAACACAAGTGCCGTTCTTGCATTGTCCATGATCCTGACATCGAGGGTCGCATGGCCTCTGATCGCATATTGAGCCCGTCCACCCTTCGTCACACCGACAGACCCCTTCAGCGCACACACCATGCGGTCCGCAGTCCAATGAACAAACCACTGAAATACACAATATTTTTATAAGAACGCCATTTCATTAACAAAAACATGCTTTTCGACGACCAAAAGTCAAAGTCAAAATCATTTATTTCAGATAGACTTAACGCTAGCACTTTTGAACGGACAATTTTTTTTAAATAGCTACCACCGAATCACAACACGGCCTCAACTGAGAAGATCCGGCAAGAAACTCAGCGGGCTTGTAATTTTTTCACTTTTTTTAAACAGTGTTTGTCATGTTACAATTAGATCAGCATCAGCCACAGTGTGTCTTGCCGTTCAAAAGATCAAATAAGAGAGAAAACAAAAAACGAAAAGTACAACGGTCCCACCAAAACGGTCGAAGCCTCGCTAGGCAGTATGAAATGGTATGGTGGTGGTGTATGGTAGAAATTACATTGATTGATAGGTTTATTTTTATTTGCGAAGGAAACCCACGTGATGTACGCAACTTTTTTTTTAATGGTTGATTAAAGTTACTGAAAATCGCGATCGACTTACATCATGTCACGTTGGCACCAGGATTATCTTACGTAGGTTATATGTATATAATGTAATAAAAATACGTTCCTAATAAACAATATGCAAATTTTTATATATGTTTTGTTGCAATCACAACATTTTGTGTGATAAGTGAGAAAATCAGTACCTTGTGAGCAATCATCGCCAGTGTAGAGCGGATCACAAACGCATCGACCAGCGTCAAGATCATAAACTCCTCGTTGAGAGCAAGCTGGAAGACAACGCTGTACGCGGGCGTCTCTCTCAGTGCATGAAGATCCGCGCCAACCCGCACGACAGACACATCTTCCTCGCACACACGAACCGTGACTACCACACGTCGGGTCCAGACAATCCTCTGAAAACCATTACAAAATGTCACAAAACATGCTTCGGGACATCTTGCATATTGCTCAATCATTTGCAATTTACCTTCGTCACATTTTGGTCCCTTCCATCCTGCTTTACAATGGCAACGTCCAGCGATACATTGACCTCTTCCGGAGCAATCGGCAGGCTCGCAGTCGTGTGCCGGAATATCACATTCCGCGCCTTTCCACCCTTCGGAACAATGACAAACACCACCTGCGTACACGCCGTGCCCCGAACATAATACCGGACACACACCTGCGGAATAAAACGGTTTTATTCATATATCAGATAAAAAAGTGCGCGGAACTACACTACTTAATTGCGACATTCACTTTGCATCATCGGACGATAAGACGTACGGAATATATCCACCGTTTTGATGTGGATATCCCTTCAGTTTGGAGAAAGTGCTATGTTTGGTCGTTTATAAGGACTGGAATAATTTGCTTGTGTCAGTCTTCTTGACGGGTTAAATATAGGTGCCTTCGGAACCAATGCGAAAGGGCTTCTAATAAATCTAATAAGACAGTGGGATGCGATCAAGGTCTAGCTTTTTCAATCTAAAAAATTAGCAATTTAAGTTGCACATGTACTTACTTTTTGAACAGTCATGTCCTTCATAGCCGTCCATGCATTCACATTTTCCAAGGTAACATGATCCGTGGCCAGAGCAATCGTCAGGACAAGAATTTGTGACACCCTCAGCTTCAGACACGATCATCTCGACGTTATGCGGCTGGAGTTCGTCGTTGTATATCGAAATAAACCATCTCCCTGTGTCGAGGTACTGTAATATGCTGACATTCACTCTCATATCTGTCGATCGTTTACTTATCGTATGGTTCCATCTATTCAGTGGGCTGATCGTGCTTAATAATGCGTCCCAGTCGTTGAGTGTACGTTCAAATGGATCGTCGCTATGCGAACTTCTTCTCCTTCTTAGTCTGTGGTCGACCCTACCGCCTCTTATAAATTCTACAAAGTCGTATTGCGTTACACTAGGAGCGACATTCCTTCTTCCGTATACGGCGAAATTGGCTCCCCATGGCACGGTAAAGTTCAGACTCACGTAGGCGGGTTGTTTGTTGCGGAATTCTGAACTCCAAAATTGATAAGCTGGTATGGTCGCACTGTGCAGTTCGTCAAATTCTCTGACCTCTAGAGCGGGAGACCAAGGCGGTGGGGCGGCTTGCTGCGCTTGCTGTGGTATCACTGCCGATTCTAACGCAGCTTCTGCCGTTGTTGACCACCCACCCAGAGACGATGTTGATATAGATTCTGATAAACAAAATGAATAGTTAAAATAACTACAAAGATTAAGGGACTAATTTAAATATGTAAAATGTAAATTGGGACACAAACCGTCTGAAGGTGATGATGTTGATAAGGCATCCCTGACCCCTTGTGCGTGTGTTACTGCTTTTACATCTTGCACCAGGATGCAATTTGAATTGTCTATATTACTTTTAATTGACGATAACGCTGTAACAAAGAGATTAACAATATAAAAATTAAAGGCTCATGAATGGTTCTCGTAATAACGAACGACATAAAAATTCTATCATTCGGTACAGACTTCAAGATGAGAGGAGCTTAACGTTGCACAGTTCTTTCTATCTATTAATACTTTCTTATTAAAAGTAAGGCCGATAAATCTCACTTCATTCTTTTCTTTAATAACCAGCGATGTCCTAAGATCTTCATTTGATCTCGGAAATCCAATTAAATTTATGTTTAGTTCTTATCGATGGCTTACATCAATAATGCTCAGTAGTAGGCCGGGCTGTAATTCTATTACAGTTCACACGGGTGTCGCTACGGGCGACACGTATTATGCAACGCCACAGAATATATTGTCGTTTGAAGGTTTGAGAGGTGTACGAACACGGGGTAGCCAGCGTGATGCCCCGGCGAGTTTTAATTAACCGAAGCTCGGTGGAGCTGCATTTCGTGACAGCGTGACGGAACAATTGGTTTCGCTCCCGCAAGCCGTGTTTTGAGCGAGCACGTAGGTGGCTCGCCGACACCCAACCATTTCTTGCTCGGGGAATGCCGTTGTCTCCTCATTATGCGACAGTTGTAGGCGATCGAATCAATCATAAAATGCCGCGTTACAAAATCCTAATTGGATAATTTTTCACGGTGCTAACTAAGAATCACGGGCGCGAGTGACACGAGTCCGGCTCCCAGATTGACATGATTTGTTTTTTGTATAGGAACTAGTCAAGCGTGAGTTCACGGATTGTTATGTGAAGTAGAATTTGAAGGCGCTCATTTAAATGTAAATTATATTTTTATGCACATTCGTCCCTTTCAATAAAGTCCAAGTACGTAGGTATAAAAGACTGCAAGAGGGCAATCAAAATGTCACTGGTAATGTAAGGAGAATTTATTGCATTCATTTGTTAGTTTTGTAAGAACCTCACCATCGTTCAGGATTTGTGCTTGGATGGGGATTCTAGTTTTATTTGTCTCGGAGCGTGCACAGGATGTGCGCCTAATACGTCGCGCTGCATGCATTCGGGGCGATATATCAATCTTTATAGACCTAATTGGCGCTGCCCAGATTCTTTTCCAGCTAATTACTATGTTCATTAATTTGTCGAGAGACATGCGGTGGAAGTTCCCATGGGCAATCAATTCTACTTATAATATTGATCGTTTTTTTCTGACAACCGGGGTGGCTTTCCCGTCACCAGTTTATTCATAATTTCTACAGATGACCCCGGGCGGTATCAGAGCAATTAAGTTATCTCCGAGCCCAGTCACCGATCTATCCCCAAGATTGACTCTTAGATAAGATCGCGAAACGTTGACGCCATTTGGCCGCTTGAGCTTAGAATTGGACAATTTAACTTTACTATAACCACGCTGAGGGTACAGTTCGACTGCAATAAGCTTTATCGGCTTTACCGATAGTTAAGCAGGCGATTTATATTCACTGTTAATGCTACAGGCGTATGTCGTGTTGGCTTTAAAATCATTCGTTTAAAATGAGATATATTGGGTTCAAAGACATAAAGTAGTAATACATGTCTGGCGCGTTGCCCCTTTTAGAATATTGATGTAATGCACAAAAATATATATTGGGTTTTTAGCAATAGTTTATTTATTCTTTTCTGCTGTATTTGAAAAATACTTTTACAGAATCTTGTCTGTGAAGGGGCAATGTCGCTATGTTTACCCTCCCATATACTAATCGTAATTTTAATAAGAATATTTTAGTTACTATTTTACACCGCCCTAACGGATAAGTTTCTTGATCTGTAAGTCTACGTATCCCCATACGTAGACAATTGGAAACAAATCACCGGCCATAAACAATGTCAGCGTTCGCAGATAAACGAACAAAAATGACGTAATTTCCGTCGATAGAAAATAAAATATGGCGATGTATGTGGTAAGTCGCGACTTTTGCCGATGATCCCTCGTAAAATCCATAAACTGAGAGCATAGAGTGTCGCAGTGCAGGGCAGGAAGCGGAGGGTGCTCGAGTTGACGATGGATGCAAGCAACGATTGTGTGCAGATGGACGATGTTTGCTATCTCCACTATTTTTCGAGTTAATACAATTTATTGTAATACGATTCAGCATAGATTGCATCGTGCGTTGGGGGAGAGAAACTCGTTTGATGGAGTCCCGGGGGATGGGTCCTGGCTCGTATAGTCACGTGATAAATCTTCCTGCTCGTGCACGCTGTCCCCTTTCATTATACGCGGTGTCTAATATCCTCGTCCTTGTTTCTTGCGCATATTAACTGCGAGCGCGCGAGGTCGCGGTTTGTTTGCCCCATTTTCACAGAGTAAACAAATACAAATTTTGATTACAGTTAGTATTATGTAGCAAAGGTGCAAATATCTGAATAAATACTTACATGTAAACCTATATTTTGTTTACAGCAACAGTGCTAACAGTGATTTTAGCACAAGCGAGTGCAAATATTTGACGCGTAGCGAAGTGTAATGTAGATAAATCTTCTCTTGAAGTGTTCGCAAGTTATATTCACGTTGACATTAACTAAACTTTCTATAGTACATATATTCGATAGCTGGGTCCACTAAGGATTATTTTTAAGATGAAACATTTTAGTGGCGCAGCGGTAATGTCCACTCAAAACAATGTAAGCATCCCAATCGTGGTTCATAAGCGCCAAAATTAGCTAGCTTTGAGTGGCTTTGTATTACTGCGATAAGTAAGGATACCAGCGCTCAATAAAAAGTTACCGATTGATAGATTCCATGTGTCTTAATATGCTAGTGTGCTTTATCACCCACAACTGTATTATATCTTCACATATATCACTTCACATATGGGATTTTGGTTCGGTCATGCTCGCCATCGAAAAGTCTTTGCTTGTGGCGGCTTCGTGTGGTGGGTCACCCCCTTCCCTCCAATATGGTTGAGGGGAGTGATGGCTGCTGCTCGAGTCAACTCGTGCGCGGGTGATGCTTAGGGGGACTGGTCCGACTTCTATCCTTTTGGCCTTTTAGTTTGTTGTAATTTTTGTCGTAATTTATTGTTTTTTTCTTTTCTCCCTTGCTTTATGTTTCGAACGGCAGGACACACTATCGCTAATGTCGATTCATTTGTAACAAAACAATGTTTAAAAAAAAGTGAAAAAATGACAAGCCCGCTGAGTTTCTTGCCGGATCTTCTCAGTTGAGGCCGCGTTGTGATCCGGTGGTAGCTTTTAAAAAATGACGATTCAAAAGTTAAGCCTATTTGAAATAAAGATTTTTGAGTTTGACATCAGGTGATTTGTGCTCTACATAAGGATTAAAGGGCTTAGTAGAATTCATGTTTATTTTTTATCAAATCCACTATTGAGCATATTAAGCTCGCGCGTGGGCCACTTCAAAAGCGTGAAAGCATAACGCCGAGCGAGCTTTAATAAAACATTTGGGGTCCTCACAACTTCAATTACATTAAAAAGTTGACGGTGCTGTATTATGCCCCATTCATCGTACCATATACGTAATGAAGGGTGCAACAGATGGTTCAATTTTTTCATTACAATACTAAAACTACCGGCACAAACCAGGAGGATTTATGTCGGATTAAAATACAGAACCGCTTTTTATTTGATACATATCCGGAACGCCGAGAGGCGTGTCCGATATATGTATATTGTCGGTTCTGAAACACGATCATAATGGCGGTACCGGCAACCGAAACTGGTAGTCCAACTAAAATATATAAATAGGTAGCGTTTAACGGAATCAATGGTTCTGATATTATCTTACGGAAATCTAAATGTGGTCATTTAGAAGCGAGTGTGTCATGGCATCGGGAAAAACGTACATCGTTTTGAAGCGGACGATCGGCCGCGGCTATCGATAAGAACATGCTCTCTTATCTACTGTCTCTATAATTTAACGGGTATCTAAATGAAGTGAGATGCGATACGATAAGCCCCATTGACTCAAGACACCTTACATCGCGGCATCGGCCGGCTACATTACATTACTTTTAAGAAGCATCCGAGGATTTATTTAATTATGCGTTTATAACATACTTTGAATTAGGATTATCTTTCTTAATGTGTACGTTTCTGTCGTAAGAAATGGCAATTATTACGTAATGTATTGCTGTGTGAGATCAGTGTGTCTTTAGTTGCGTGGGACGTTCGATTAACACGGTTAGCTTCTGTTGGTTTCATTGTTACTTGCTTATTAGTATATCTGTAAAATTTGCCTAGAAGAGTTTATATATATTAACACAGCTATTAATTGAGTCGTTTAGAGCTTACTTCTGTGTTAGTTCTTTATATTACAGGAAGGTACTACATACACAACATTGAACATAAATCTCATCTCGATTACTACAATATAGTGTGACTATTGCTGACAGAGAAACGCTGCTATCCTATGATACCTTGATGGGGTAACAGACGAAAATAATGTCACTGACACTATGAAGTCGCTGGTTGCAGTTTATTTCTCTCAAAGTTGTTGCAAATCTCTGCAACAGCGTTCTAGTGACGTCACTGGTGGACTTTCTGAGCTTTTAGGGATATGAATGAAATATTGTCTGCTATTACTATTATCGAAAAGCGATGGTACCTTATTGACCACTGACCAATGCAAGAAATGAAAAGCTGATTTTATATCTAAACTGTCGATACGATATCAAATATTATGATTTCAAAGTGAACAAGTGAAAAGAACATAGTGAGGGAACTGCTATGGGCTCACCTCTTATGTACCACGAGTATCATCAGTCAAGTCATCCAGTGTCAAGTCACGGATTGCTGGTCATTTAAACTACCATCGCTTTTGGACAATGGTAGTTCTTAAATATATGTTATGCCTATTGTGCTTAGCTAAAGGCTAAGATAAGGGGTAGGTAGATTTATCAGTTTCTAATATATTATTTAGCAAACGGCTAAATAATATATTAGAAATTAGGCAAAATAATATATTATATTAGGTATTAGGCAGTTATCCGGTATAATCATGGTGTTTGCAGTGCTGAACAAAAGGGACTCCATAAATAATTAAAATCGGAACCACGTACTTAAATCTGAATAGTATTTTCGTATTTTTTAGCTATCGGTTTTAATTTTAACTCAATACTCTGTATACTATATACTATATAATATACTATAACCCGTGGAGTATCCGGGTAACAATAGCACCCTCCCATCTCCTCCTGTTGGTTGTCCGTAAGGGAAAACAAGAAGACGGGCAGCGGCGTCTTTCTATTGGTTACCTACCACCTATACTGCGATCCCCAAGACGTCTGCCAAGCATGGGGATTATAGCAACATGGCAACCTTCCCCTTCTAAGGTAAAGTAACGGTTCGCCTAAACTAGTGTAGTTATTAGTTCGTGGAGTGTTCGCAGTGTATTTAGTGTTTGCTGAAACTGCTTCAGCGGTCGGTTAAGTTAAATTGAAATTGTAGTTCAGACAGCCAGTTTAGGAGAGCGGTTATGATTACTATATTGTGTGCTGGTATAGTTCAAAATGAATTTACGCTCTTTTACGATCAAAAAATTGTTATTTCCTTTTGATATCGTATACCGTGTCGTGACAATATTAGATAGATGGATAGATAGACAATTCTTTATTGCGCACAAACAAACAAATACAAAAAGAATAAGACACAAATTAATAAAACATGCAACAATTGGCGGCCTTATCGCTAAAAGCGATCTCTTCCAGGCAACCTTTGGATGGAGAGGAAAATAAAGAAGTTACAAAGAGCAGAGGGTGCGCGCACTCGACATGAATAGGTAACATTAACACAAAGACATATAAAAACACATGTTGTAAACTATAATAATATACAGGGTGTAATAATAACATCGTACCGAAAACCGATACCAGGGCTCCAGTACATGATTCTGAACACTCTAGTGTTGAAATTTTTCATCGGCTTTTTCATGAATTTCCAAAAAAAAAAACCACATTTCTTAAATAAAATTAGTATAATATCATTATTGGTATAATAATAAAGCATAATTTTAATTTTAAAACAATAAATTACTTATTTGTGGAAAGGAGTTGTTCCAGAAATGTATGGAGCCTGGGCCAACACCGTGTACACTATATGTATATATAACTATTCAATATAGTAACTGTTTTGTAATGTTATCTTTTTTTTAATATTGCTTCGTTTTATTGTACATTTAAGATATCTTGGTCAAGGAGAGCAACACCAAAGAGAATATAATACTACTGTAGCAACACCCCACAATAATATGATGGATCGGAAATACGTAACTAAAATGTCATTTTGAAAACTGACTATACCTGCGATTGAACTTGTTGCGGATTCCAATCCAAATCACAGGCTATAATCAATACAATAATGCCCCGGGTCAAGAAAGAAACAGTCAATGAATGTCCGCAAACATAAATAATCACTAAAAACTCCGAAATACATTATGTACTCCACGCGTAAACAATCTATTACGAAACGTCAACTATAGCATTAACTGTCAAGTAGTAAACCAACGTCAAACGTAACTGTCATGGCTGCCCTAAAAACAGGGTGGACATACTAAATAACTGCAAAAGTAATCATTTTTGTACAATTGTACTCTGCTTCAAATTAATTTATAAGTATTTTTATGAAACTCTCCTATGTTTTTCCTATTTTTCCATGTGTACATAGTGTTGGCCCAAAATGGAACATCTCCTTTATTTAATTATTTATTTATTCTTTATGCACTAAAACAGTACATAGGCAATTAATTAATAGGCAATTAACTATTATAATTTAAAAAAAATGCAATGTAATTTGAGAAATAAATATTATTTCGCATATATTCATTACATGCTCGAAAATTAATAAGTCAGTCATTTTTCATTTTCCATATAAATCGTTTCTGTAATGTTGTAACGGACATTATTTGACATCTTATAAAATTTTTTTCGTTACGATGTCACTTACACTCGTTATATTCTTATGAGTATAATATATAAACATACATCAAATAATACTATTATAAACATACATAAATCAGTACGTACTAATATAACAAGAAAATTACACAAATACCGATTAACTTATTCCGCCAAATAAAACTTCTTCATCTTCATCTTCTTAATGTTTGAAAATTGGCAGTGACGAAGCACGCCTTATAGAAACGGGCAAGGAATTCCACAGGCGAACCGCCTGCACCGTGAAGGATTTGTCATAGAAGGAACTGCTATGTAAGTATTAGTGTGTGTAGTAGTATGTATGTAAATATTAGTTGTTTTTTATAACTGTAAATTTAGCAACATATAGTCAAAATCTTTTCTTATAAACTCATAAACTTTTCTTATAAGTGGTATTTCTAAATGATGGATGATGATTTCATTCATGTGTTTCACTACCGAATATAAAGATTAAGGTTATTAATTGAAGAATTTTCACTCAATTAATCGAAATCTAGCGAAATTAAATCAACTGGTGACAACTTATTATACTTCTGCTAGTCATGTCACACATGACTAGCAGATGCTGCTAATATTTTTATAGGTTTTTGTGCAGTTTGAACGTGTGCTATGTCTTACCTACTGTCAAATTGATTCCCTGTTTATTTATTTTTAATTTAATATGTATAGGTATGTATGTAGTTCAAAACGTTATTTGAACCTTGAGACTACTGTAATTATGAATGTTTAAACGAAAAAAACTTAGGATAAATTAATAAACAATCCTAGAAATGCAAATTAGAGTCACTCCGAGCAAACTATCATGGTCAAAAGAAAAACATTAAATGGGTAAATGAATTCATATAACTACGTGTATGTACCGCTACTTTAAATGAACGAACATGTTTGAAAGGAAATAAACAAAAGCAATTTCCTGACGTTGTGTGGAGCGAATGTTTTCAGGGAGAATGGCTGTTTGCTCCCGACCACCTACTGTTTCTGAGAATGATTCACTATTTTACAGGATTCACATGACATAGACAACTTTCCTAACTTCTTTGCACTGTCTATAATCTAGAGTTAAATATTATTTTCCTAAGTTTTCCTCTTCTTTATAATGAGAATTATCTTCATCGAATAGTCCCAGAAAAGATTACGCTTAAGATTAAGTAACTTAACAATTTAAGAGAATTACAGCATTAAATATTTTTTGTATGTTTGTCATTGACCACAAATTGTTATACTCGTAAATGAGGAAATACGTATGTGGTATGGTGTGGGGTAGTGGCATGTATATAATTGATAATTATTTAACACAAATCAAAGACATTTAACTAATTAGGACAAGACCGGCCTTGGCGAGAAAATTTTTAATCAAAAACTTGTTACGCATGTATTCTATAGTCAATAAAAATGTGCGATGAGTCCAAACCAACAAATAATATTTTTGAAGAAAATATGCATAATTTCTGTGAACAAAGACTGAATGTGAATGAGTATATTTTGTATAGGTATTTACTGAAGAGTCTATATATATATAAAAATGAATGTTTGTCTGTATGTCCATTATAGAATCGTAAACTATGCATTTGATCATGTCCTGATTTTCAGCAAAGTGTTGTGCATGAGTCCAAAAAGGTTTCTGAGTAAAAAGAGCGCGAGTGGAGCTGCGCGGGTCAGCTAGTTTAATACATACACATACATACATAAAATCACGCCTTTTTCCCGTAGGGGTAGGCAGAGCCCAAGGGCCGCTTTTCGCCTCCGTGAGAAACGAGACGTGATGGGTGGCGAACACATCGCCGCCATTTTGGTTAATTTATATATTGAGCTAGTTTAATATAAAAAGTAATTAACATTTTGTTTAAAAAGAAATCCTAAGGGTGCTGGGGTGGTGCTGCGCTTTATTGCCTACATTTAATCTCTTTGCTATAAACATACTAGTAATAATATACTTTAATCTTTCTCCTGAAATGTCTAATAACTAATCGTATATATCGACATAATATAATATGTATGTATATGGAGGGGCATGGAAAACTCGAGTCACTACATTAAAGGACACTTAGTTGCCTACGCGTTTCCTTTTCTTAATATTCTGTCAGGCAACCCCACGATACTGTCCATACGTACATTTTTTCTCACCCTCTTCGGGTCGCATTTCGGAAATAGCTGTTTCGAGAGTGCTTACGTCATGGAGAAAGTATGGACTTCCCTATTCCTTAACTCTAGTTTCACAGTAATTGTTAGACAAGATAAGAACTTTAAAATAGGTTTGAGGTAAGTATATGTACATAGATTGTAGTATCAGAATTGTAGAGTGGTATAATAATATCATTAATTTATAGTTGTTTCAAGATATATAATATGGTTAGGTAAGTACATATAAGATCTTTAGGAAACAAAGCATCCTTTGTTGTGGCAAGACAGACGTTGCTGTATCCTCGTAAGAAACCGCAACTAAAGCTATATTATTACATACTCTGTAATGATTGTTTTACAGAACGTATGTTTTAAAGAATACGTTAAGGTTATGTTGTAGTAATTGCGAGGGCTCGGCTTGGGGGAAATGCATTCAATGTAGGACAGTAACGAGGCACCGGCGACCCGCAACGACTTTGATGTTATTTTTGTACATCTCATGAGTCTGCGGTCAGAGTTATTGCTCGTTCGCTTAAATCTATTTCTTGATTGAAATTTGTACAACTATATAAAGTGTGTGTTGCCAGTGATGACATATGGTACTGAGACGTAGTCTCTAACGGCTGGCCTTTTAGAGAAGTTCAGAGTCACACAACGAGCCATGGAGAGAGCTATGCTCGGAGTTTTTTTGCGCGACAGAATCCGAAATGTGGAGATTCGCCGAAGAACCAAGGTCACCGACATAGCTCTCAGAATCTGCAAGTTGAAGTGGCAATGGGCAGGCCACATCGCTCGAAGAACCGATAACCGCTGGGGAAGAAAGGTTCTCGAGTGGTGACCACGAACCGGAAGACGCAGCGTAGGTAGGCCTCCCACTAGGCGGACAGACGACATTGTGCGCGTCGCAGGTAACCGGTGGATGCAAATAGCCAACTGTCGTTCATTGTGGCGTTCTAAGGGGGAGGCCTATGTTCAGCAGTGGACGTCTTCCGGCTGATAATGATGATAATGATGATATAAAGTGGCAGCTTCTTCCACCTTTTCGTGTTTCAAAAATAATCATTCGTTTAATGTTTTAAAACTATTCGCTTTACCGTCTACATTTGCAACAAAGCCACACCCTATATAGTGTTCCGTGTCTTTCCGTCGTTAGCGGGAAATGCTTTCGTTATACCTCTAGTGTAGCAATAAGCATTACATGCAGTAGAATGTGCCATTCCTTTAGATATAAAATGTAATGTATTGTTTTATTATACCAAAAGGAAAGGATTAGTTACTTGGCGTTAACTCAGCTAGGGATTTACTATTGCGATTTATGAAACATTTTGTACCTATGTGTAAATTATGATTCTCCGTTTGGTGGATAGGGATTTCCGGCTGATGTATTCGTAGTAAAATAATTCGAGACGTAGAAGTGTAATATAATTTATAACGAAGCTAACACGGGCGCGCGGCCCCGAAGCACGCAGCGGTTGTTGCCTTAGGTTAGGCGCATCATTTATATTTTTCTGCCGTTGGTTGTTTGTTTAGATTTTTTACGAGCCTCTCTGTGGCGGTCGCGGGATCTAAACAAAGAAAATGATAAAAGAATGATGGTCGATGTCTGTTTTCGTCGGCGCATCAATGTTTAATCGACTCATTTGCATGCAGCGAGTGAATGTTTGAATTTATCACTTTACGTAATTGAGTTTTGATGTGATGATGGGAATATATTTCTATTTGGCCGTAAAATGCTAAATGAATAAAAGTATTTTTATTATAGATGTTTTCCGACAACGTAGCGTCTCAAGAAACAATACGAAAAATGTGTTATTGGGGATTCTTTGCATAGATAATGTAGCTCTTTATATGACTCATTATCTCATAGTTTAAAAACACATAACTAGAGATCAGATTTGTTTAATGAGATAGGTTGTATGTTTTAGTTGTCAATATTTTAAATTTATTTTTAAAACCACACACATAGTAATTCCAATAGTGTATTTCTTTACATACATATAAATAATACAAGTCGTATATATGTACACGGACAGGTAAATAATTTGCTGAAACCCTTGAAAGGTAATGTTGCTACTGTTTCATTATATAATTGCGCCCTCGGGGCAACTTAATCTTTTGTGGCTCATGGCATTGCTTCGACGTTTTTCAATCATACAATACAAGAACTGGCCCCTTAATTGGATGGAATCCCGCCGCGGGCACGATCCCGCATTAAAGGATAAAGCATGCGAGTGCAATTTTACATCGCCTTGTAATCTATTGTAACAATCGGATTGGAAGCTTTCTCGGATTAGGCTCAGACGTGTAATGACGCTAATGGTTTTGGCTTGCAATTTGAATACAAAGTAATATAGTCTGCTGATTTTAATGCAATAATGTACTCTACTAAGAGCGATGGGAATTGGAACCTTACTAGTCAAAGGGACATATGGGATTTTTATGTTATGTGCAAGTGCAACATAAGTATAAATCGACAGGTTTAGAAATAGCTAACGTGGAAGGTATACATGAAGTCTAGAATAGTTCCATTCTTTTTTATATTCTTATTACGAATTGCGTTGTTTACACCAGACTTTGCGTTTATCTTGTTGGTACTGTTTAATATACATTATGTTGAATTAGAATGTTAAATAGGTTCGAGATTGTATTTATTCAATACAATGATTGGAAAGCTTTTCAGAAAACGACACAGATTTTGCGATTTGTTTCTAAATTATGTATACGAAAAAGTCTATTAACATAAGAGTATTGCTATCTATATTTAGCTATAAATATGTTAATTATAGTTAGAAAAACAAGCAACACGATATTTATAGGCTCCAGTGATTTATCGTATTTCTATAGCACCAGCGCCGGCGTCACACAACATGACGTCATTATACAGACAATAAACTTTTGTCTCTACCGTCAAACGGGCTGCGTACGGCAACCTTAATATTTTCGTAGGGTTGCCTCATTTTTTTTCTTTATACGCATCATGGCTGAGGCTAGGTATAGTTTGAACTCAGGATATATGAAAAAAGTACGAGAATATAGGCAATATTAAAGATATAGATCGTAAGAGACCGGAGACACTGGCGTAGTCTGAATCGAGTGCTCAGTATCTTCCACTACTTCACAGCGTCAATTATGATTACCGGGGAGGTTAAAGTGGGTAAAAATCCTACAACATCCGCCACCGTCCTTACAAACACGGGGTACCTTTTGATGGTTTTCTATCTGACAAATGAAAAGGATAGAGTAGTGTGCGTGTGTGTGATGTAGAGCACATCCTAGTTTGAAGATTGTAGCAAAAAATTGAAATTGAAGTTTCAGTATTGTTTATAAACTTAATGGTTTTAATTATAACAGTTTGATCTTCTCTATTCTTTTCTATAATTTTACCTTACATCTATGCGACACAGGTCTTTATTTACGCGAATACTACACATGGAAATAAAATTATATTATATCGCGGTTTATTTCAGATTTTACTTTCTCGACGCTTGAAATGCTTTGCAGCACCCATGATATAGGGAGGACTGAGATGTTGAACGTCCCTATGTCGTAATCGTTAGTTATTATTGTTGGTCCGATCTACGTACGCCTTGAGGCCGTGCAGTGTTTGGTTTGGTTTTTGGATTGAATTCACAGGATCCCAACTCGGTGGTAACACCCAACCATCTTTTCTATTGTAATTAGGATGTTTTAATAATAATCCGTAAAAGTAGATTTATTTCAATGAGCAATCGAAATCTTAAACGATGCTAAAAATTTCACTAATTATACAAATACATATTTGTGTAGGCACCTGTGCCCATTCTTTAGCGACAGATTTATTTCGGGCGCTGCATCAATCCATAACGTCTGGTTATTTTTAAACTGACCTGGAAACGTTTTCTTATTCAGATCACATTTTATTTGGTTGCATTCATTTTCCTAGTTTGTGAAAAGGCAGCCCTGGGTTTAAAATGAGTACACTATGAATATTCTAATGGGCATTCCGATCGAGTTAATAAAAATACTGTCTTAACGAGTGTTCTGTACGCCCCGCTGTGTTCTAACAAACAAAGATGTATGTGGCTTGTGACCGGAGACTTCGATGTTAAATAGGCAGTTACATTGAGCGTTTGACCGCCATTGGTTGTCCAAGCACGTCAGAGATTTATACCAGACTTCAGATTAAGAGGTTTTCTTGCAAACATAAAATATACTAGACGCTTATTGTACTCCATACATGAGCAAAAGTGTTTTGTTAAACTAATTGGACGTTGAAATTAAACATATTTTTCTTTAACACGATCGTTTGCAGCTCTATGGAATAAGCGGAACAAGTTTTCAGATTCAGACTGTTGATTAAATTTCCAACATATTACCTATTTATATAAATCTTATTTCTTTTCATTTACGGTATCTGTTCACGTAATAAAATACTCCTAATAATAAATTAGAGAGAAAGGAGCAAGCACTTATCAGACCGCAACTTTTCGAGCGAACTTATGTAGTTATAAGTTTCGCAGACCCGAGTTGCAACAAACTTCTCACTTAATGGCCAAAGAATGCAACGATTGCTTAATTAAATCAATTAATATAAATAATAGACAATAGTATAAAAGGTACGTGCGGACTATTATTTTTTCCTATCTTATGTATAATAAATGATATGTCTCATGTAAGAGACCAACCGGTAGATACTAGGGGCGGGCATTAAATGAACAAAATGTTATTACTGTTTTTGTCTTCGACTAATAAACCACTTTACAGTCCACCGATTAACTAGTCTAATGATCAACTAGTCTAGTCTAATGATCGGCTAGTTTAGCGACCTATTAATAGTAGACACTAGCAGTTCTCAGAAATCTCCTTCCGTAAAGTAGCAGAATGTAATTTACGGTGTGAAGGTAGAAGCTGGAGAAATTATTGGGTTCTAGAGACGTCAATGACTAATGTCCTAGCTAGGTACTAATCTTAGCTGTAAGGAGTAGTTATGGCTGGAATAATTGGTGGGGTTATGATAAAATACAAAGACTTCAACAGGACAAACAAACAAGTTCAACAAACAAAAGGATTCAAACGGCAGCACATTTCAAATTGCTAATAGACTACCCGTGGGGTGCCGGGTTAGAATTGCATCCCCCATCTAATCTCGTTGGGTGTCGTAAGAGGCGACTAAGCGAGAACTGGAAGACGGGCAGCAGCGTCTTTCTTTTGGATTTATCTTCCACCTATACTGCGATCCCCAAGCCGCCTGCCAAGCGTGGGGAATATGGCAACACCTCCCTTCTAAGGGGGAGGCCTTTGTTCAGCAGTGGACGTCTATCGGCTGCTAATGATGATGATGATGAGTAGACAGACGTGTCGCTGCAATTAGCATAGTTCCTACTCCAGTTTAAAAGTCCTCTATCAGTATGGACAACATTATTTTAGAGACTGTGACTTTCCTGAAACTTTACCCTCAATTCTATATATTGGCTTTGGCTACGAGTATAAACTGACTCACCTATAAAGTAGGCGAGCATTGCCGCTAGGATGACGCAGAGGCAGATCATGGCGATTGCCAAACACTTCCACGTGCATCGGTGTTGACACCGTTTGTCTATGTGGAAGCGAGATGGCGAGTAGACGGGCACCGGGCTCGGCTGGCTGGCTCGCAGTGGGAACACCGGCATCACCAGGGGCTGGTTCGCCAGCTGGCAGTGGCCGCTGCCAAGGGTGCCGCCGCCCATACCACTCGACATCTGAGGCCCGCCCAGCCTGTGGAATAAATTCATATTAGTTACGTCATTGAAAATGGTATTTTTAGGCAGTTTTGTGACGCTACAAATATGGGTGGTTATCGCTTTTTCTGAAGATAAATGACACGTTTGCCATCACTCATTCATGGTCTTTCCGATTCTTCAGTTATTAAATCTTTTGAGCGCAGTAATTAAACTAGCTAGAGTAACTTTTGCATCAGTCAGATCACACATTTGTCAATGCCGTGGTACCTACCTAGACCTAGATGGTAGACCTGCCACCACATAAAGTATTAGTACTAGGTGAAACCCCTAGGTGATAGTATAGAATGGGTATGTTGGCACCTACTAAATAGGTCACTAATAAATTGACCCAGTTAAATTCAGCATTTACAAACGCTGTTGACAGTTCACTTTTTAGGTCAGGTTTGTTTTTGTCAAACACCAAGTATGAAAACAAAAGAAAAAAATATGTCCAAAGTTTTCCGAGTGGATTACTCAGTTGTCGAGTTTAAATCGAAAACACGGCAAATTTATTACCATAATTTATCGACGCACAAAATAGGTATTATGTTTCTCCCGACCGCTCAGGTAGTACCTGTCGTGTAGAGGTGTCGTAACGTATTATGACCAACTGTCGGCGCAGCGAATCTGTGCCTCGCCATATGGTGTTCCTTTATTAAATTCTCTCGAAGACAATCAGAACGTATCATTACAGGGGATTCCGACAAAAAACGATGATCGCAGCGTTTAAACACGTCCGCCCCGCAAGCCATTAATCAATTATCCGAACTTTACTGTCACGAGTGAATTTAATGGCCGGGACAGAACATATGGTGCGACCGATCACCGCTTACCAACTGACGCCACTATAATGACCTTTTGCAAAGGAATAAGCAAAAAAGAGAATAGAAATAATTGGAGCGACTTTAGCGAGAACGAAGCGTGACTCTTAAAGGGTTTGTTTCGAAGAGGTTCTCGACTGTAATTTTCTTTTGAAAAGCGGCCGAGAAGCCGGAGGGACGTTTGAAGGAAGGACGAATTCATTAAAACGTGTACAGAAATCACAATGCCCGGACACGCAGACTTTGCCCTTAAATGGATTTTGAAATGTCGGTCGTTTATGTATTGCAAGATTTGTAGGGAACACAGTTGGGAACTACCTAATGCCTTCTATTTCTGTTATGAGACGCTATAAGGAAAAGTATCCGATTGCGGAAATCATTACTTTTTCTTAGAGCGCACTCCTTTCATTTTTTGTTCACAAAAATGTGCGAAATGGAACAATAGTTTCTCGTTGATAGAAATAAAACTATAACTATTATAGATGTTGGCCACAAAAATAACGTATCTCCAAATAATAAATCGTGATTGCGAACGCCGGTTCTGTCGACATTCCGTACGTAACTGTATATGAAATTGATTTTTTTAAATCCATCATCATTACGCCGATGGATTTTATTGTTTGTAATCTCATGTTGGTGCCATTACCGGTCGATACGCCCCGTGTCCGCACGTTACCGAAATGGGCCGACCGTTCTCATTTTTTGTATAAAGAGATTTTGTAGTAATGTTGCTACATACCGCAATGTTTAGAAACGGAAGCGCGCATTATATTTTACGAGTCCAAAAGTTGCGCTTTCGAATAATGCTGATCCCAGAGGAAAGGGACGACTAAGACAATTAACGACGCCGACGACAGCGTTATTGTAGGACAATGCTGCGATATTTCAAGCGGCGGACGCGAGTTCGGCGAGATTTTGACAGACGCTCGTCGTGAGCTCTTAATGAAGCGGTAAATAATGCGCTGAGGTGTTGCTTTGCGAGAGCAGCGACTAATTAACGCGAGGGAGCTTCGACCAGTTAACACGTACGACATGCCTACTTTTATATCGCTAAACGTATAGTTCGGAGTAACGGTAGAGTATCGTAGCGTAACAAAAACGCGGCAGGTAGGCTCGTTAGTCGTCGCACAGTTTTTATAGCTGCAAACGCGCGTGCAGCGGTCACTTCTAGTCGAAGCGGGCATAGCCGACCTCTAACTCGGAAACCAGATGAAACAAAAAGAAAGAAGCGCAGGCACGGGCCGTGAGAACGCGTCTCCTTCGCCGCGCCCGCTCGTACCGTCCATTTATCTTGCACAGTCGTGCGGGAATGGACTGGACAGCGATGTGCTTTTATTGCATCGATCCCCTAAATATAGGCCTTCGGAGCCGAACCACAATACTTTTATTTGGTATTAAAATGATTGGCCTGTCCCACTGATCCTATGGTATGAGTTTGGCGTCTGATCTTAAAGATAAACAGCGCGCTTTTATCGTTGCATTAAATTACTTTATTCACGAATACCAATTCATTGCGATTTTGCTCTATATTGAGAATTGTTTTTTTTTAACAATTACTGTCTCCGTATAAAGTTTATGTTTTATATGCTGATTTAAAAATGTTAAGTGCTTAGAAACATTGCATTAGATTTACATAAATACTCGTTACAGAACATGTATTTAATATTTAGTTATTTCAGCATGTTACAGGTGGAATGCGACCACTTCTCTGCGACATACCAAAAGCTATTTGCATAAATGCTTTGCAGATGAATTGAATTTGGTGCAAAAACAAGTCCTACTCGTACGTTACAGTTGACATATCGAATCGATTTGCCAGTTGCAGTTAAAGGTTAATGGAGTGTACTGACGCACGCATCGGAAAACACGATATTATCTAGGTATATTCTCGAAACAAACAGTAAACAGATCCAATGAATTCCTGTGTAAAATACACACGTTTACAAAGAAACTTCTCCTAGTCGGTCCCTGTCATTGAGGTGTGTTGTTGCGTTGTGATTGTGATTCCTATGAACCACCGAAACAGGTCAAATCTTCCACTTTTCTCGATTTTTGATTGTATGAATCGTACTTTATGTCATTGTCACATATTGGGGCACCTGATCTGTCCATGTCATAGGACATCCTCCCCACGAACTCTCTCCCCCTATCTAAAGATTGTAAGCAAAAAACCAGGCCAAATTAAAGGTATACTCAAGAGACACCTCTTAAATATGTAATAATTTTCAGACTTATGCTGCTACTCCTTAACTGTATAATCTTTATTCTCATTCAGATTTTAGTTAAGAAACATGTCATTTTTTTATTTTTTTTCCGTAATAAACTGTTTATTTATTTATTTTATTTTATCTGTTATTTATTTAACAAAGATAACACAATACATAGGTAGATCATAATCGTCATCATCATCAGCAAGACGAACCTGCTGCCTGTCTTCTTGTTTCCCCCTAGTCGCCTCTTACGACACTTAACGTGAGGAGATGGGAGGGTGCTATTTTCCCCGGACACCTCACTTGCCATAATTTCCCCCACAACATTATCTTTTAGACTGAAACATAGCAGTTGACATATCACACTGCTGCTTGACGGTAGCTTATCACCACAAAGCAAACTACGCTACTATCGATGTAGTACAAGTTTAAAGAACAACAACTTATATTAGCTTCGTTACCATTACAGAACGATCTAAAATCCTTTCGGACATACCTACAGGTATTGTTACCTTTAAAAAGATATCTTATGAAAAGATATAAATAATTATTTTCCAATGCTATAGGTGTGGCTGACTTACTCAATACAAGCGTTTTATTCTCTTTTTGTAGTCGATCAAAACGCCCCCTACATTCATTGTGAGGGTCGGAACCGAAAACGGTCTAGAGATGTTATCGACTTCATTTTAATAGGAACCAATAACATTTTGTAATAATACCATCGAGTCGGTTCATTTAAGACACGTTCGAGCTAATTGCCAGGATCGTTGGATAGGTACAATGAGATAAACACTGAGTGAGCGCCTCGAACGTGGCTTTCAATGGGGATTGTTTCGCATAATTCATATTCAACGCAAATTAGGAACGCGAATGGTACCTATTCTCGAATAATTCACAATGGGTGAGTTCGTCGAAAAGGCGCATTCAAATGTCAGTAAGAAGACGATTAAAAGGTTCACGAATAACACTCGACGGATCAATCGATACGAGCACGTAGCTTCAGTTGCGAAGGCGGCGTCCCTCGCCGGCACCCTCTTGCAAGTCATGGGTGTAAATTCAAGAAAGCTCCCCAATTTAAAACGAAATGTATAACAATAGCATCGCCCCGCTATGCCAATTTCCTCCCTCGACGAACGATTCCACTACAAAGAAACTGAATAAAATTATCACCCGCACTTATTACTCACTATTCTTTAACACGGAAAGTTAAATTGAAGCACGGAGTTTACACGGTCGAGAAACATAAAAGGACTAAATGAAGGTATTCCAAATAAACAGAACGCTAAAGAAGTGGCGCCCGTACATCTCCTCGGAGCCACAGCCGCCACGCCTGGAATCTGTCCGCTCAAATAGCTGCCTCGGCCGACACCCGACACACCCGACGTATTAATTAAAAACATTTGTCAAAATGGTCTTTCGATTTTTCTTCGTACACTTTTATATATCGTCGTATTAATTACAGATCGATGTAATAAACTAGGTAATCTATGACAGTCAATTAACTTTATACACTCGTTTAGACCGGTTTGTATCGGTTCATAAATATAAATTGATATTGTAATTGATTTCCGCAAAAGCGAGCTTCGATTCCGGGGGCTCATTAATCGGGGGTAATCTGTTTCGGTAGATGTACAGCTACCGCGTGCGGTGGATAGCGAAATAGTGCATTTGAATACGCTCGGATTCATTGAACTCGCCACTCTTATTAATAACTCACATAGCGTGGTGTTTGTTTTGTTCGTCTCGTGCGGCGGTTAGGTAATGCTGAAGTTGATTCATGAATGGGAGAGTGCGACTCGCGGTGCGCGGCCCGCGGCCGTGCGAGTGCTCGCCCACTCGGTTATATTTAGCGAATATTAATTTCCTAGAAATATATCATACGACGGAAGTACCGTCGTTTACATTATACAAGCAAATAAACGAGTCGGTAAAATAATTTTATTAACCGACATAATTTCTTTAAAATGTTGAGTCGTTAGACGTTGTTCTAATTTTCGGTTTGGAAATTGTGAAAATGATCCCATTTACTTTATAACAAATTAATATTTAAGTACACGCTTAGAATGCAAACAAGCCTATAATCGTCAGTAAAGATAATCTTGGGTGTGTTATCTAAAGGGCTCAATGCGCGCACTGAACGTGGGCTGTGCTAAGGCTAGCTTATCGTCAGAAATGAATGGAAGCAATATCGTATAAGCGGCCAATTACTGGACGACCGCTAGACTGCGAGGACCCGCACTTAAATAAATCGTGCTCACGCGCAGAAACTCGATAGTGATAAACAATTTTCCATTAGCCTGGCATCGCAGTACAGCAGGGGCTCCGCATATATAGAGCTACGATTTTAATACCTAACGGGGACCACGTATGCGATAGCCTTTTATTACAGAGTTTGTCGTAGAAGATATTATTATGGTAATACCCGAGGAATGCAAATTAAGTACGGCAATAAATACGAAAAGAAATAGCCCGGGTTGGGCAAAAACGGTAAGACTAACCTAACGACCGTGATTTGAAATGGACACGGTGCATATAAAATGAGAACGAAATTGTTTTTTGAGTCATGAAAATTCCCGTTTAACGGCTAATAGGACGGGAGTCAGGCGATAAAATTTAATATGTGTTACAATTTTATGTCGCCACATTGATGTAGAAATCTAATACCTATCAGTCGATGCGTTTAGATTTCTCGAGGCGCGAACGTCCTAAACTAAACGCTCAGTATTGTTCAGTGGAACGGAAAAACGTTTTCGCAGGCGTCCCTCCGCGGGTGCTCGTATTTCACCCGGAGTTCAATATTATTTCGACAGTCTAGTCGCTGGCACAAAGAGACGGAAGGCCCGCGCCGCGTTGCCGCCGCACCGGAGCCGCGGGCGCCTTGCGCGTATCGCTCCACAATATTGTCCTCCCGCCCGGTGCCTCGGGTTACACTGTAAATATTTTTCGGCGGTTGCCTGATTGAAAAATTTTATCGCATTCCGCCCCCGCCTCCTCCGATAATGGATTGTGCCTCGCTTTTAGGCACATATTGACATGGGTACTGTCTATGGTAACTTTTCTTCCCTTGTATTTTCTTCTATTCGATTTTTTAGGCAAAAAAAATCCGATTTAAATAGTTCCAGAATATTAAAATATGCCTTTTCATAATAACTTTCGAAATACGGACGCTAAGCGGACGCTCCAACTTATATAGAGTTGAAAAGTTTTGATGGTATTAGTAGTTGCTATGTATAGTTTCATTTCGAGTTAGACTGTCCGAATGAGTTTTGAATTATACATTAATATTTCAGTTGAATAGGGAGAATAAACAGTAAATGAGGCGACAGGACCAGTATAAAATAAGAAGAAATACTATCCAAAGCTGTACAAATAGTTGAGCATTGGTACTCTACCGGCGAGGGGACAATATCTCTCTAATTATATTTGTTTTGGGCGGCTGCGAAGCGTGCGGATCGTCGCTCGACACCATTATTTATACAGAAGAAGATACAAATGAGGATCCATTACTGGATTTCCTCGATCTGAGCCTAATGAAAGACAAATAGCTTCGAGTTTAAAGATATCGATACGGGCATTCACGTTAATTTGATCCACGCCGTGGCTGAGGACAATTCGATGAAGATACATAAATGGACGAGCCCAGTAAGAAAGAAATATTCCGTAATAAAACTTTGATACTAAAAAAGTAATAAAAAGTAAAGAAATGCTTAATTATTCCTACTTTTATGGATACTCGATAGCGTAGTAATAAAAGCAGTAAAAGTGAAAACAACCACAAGTAGTCAGGCAACCGTAAAGACGGAGCAATTGACAAAATAACAGTAGGTGACAAGGGAAGGGTGGGAAAGATTTTGTTGCTATAAACTATGACGATACATTTCTTAACAATTCCATTTTAAACTCAAAAGCGAATGGAGTAAGACTCAAAGTTTAGCATCCAGTGAACGGTTTAGCACAAAAACCACTGAGTTAAGGGCACGACGCATTCGTTGCACTACATTACCCATGTCCCAGCTAGTCAGTAACCCTAGTTTTGAATTGAACTCGATTGACATTCTATCTCATCTACATTTTTTGCCTATAACCGACTCCATGGGCCGTGAAATTTATTAAAGGACAATTCCATGTGTAATATTTTATCAATTAAGCACGGTCGGTTTCGATTTAGAAATTATGGCAAGCCATTTGAACAACCCGCAATTTATTTCATGCTACAATTTTACACTTATAACAAAATGTCACACTTTCAATTTGAGGATGTAATTTGCTTAATATTCTGAATTTTCATGTTCTGCGTAAGTGCTTTAACAATTTTATTACTATAATTTCAAATGACGTTGAAATATTGGTCATGTTATTATTGTAGAACATTTTTGGGCTGAATAATAAGTTGCAAAGAACTTAAAAAAAACAATTCGTTTCTAAAAAAAAAAAAAATCCATTGAATCAATTTTGTACAACTTCTACATTGTATGTTTTTTTGTTCATTCTAGTTTTATTATTCCTTTTACAGGATAAAAAAAAGTTAATACCAAAGTAGTCTCGCGCCAAACGATAAGGGTCATTCGTCTGTTTAAATCGAGCCATTGAATTGCAAAGCAGTTTACTTGCCACTTGAATATTTACCCGACTAATGGCTGTTACGTTCGTTAATGATGAATAAGATTGGCATTTAGAGACTGTGAGAAGTCAAACAGGTTATATGTAGGAGCTATTCTTTTTTCAATCTTGCTAACATCGAGCTTAGAAACAATACATATGAATAGATACATCAGTACAGAGTCAAGTAAGCAGACTTATAATTTAATCTCTAGATACTGATATTTGGATGTCCAAAAGAATTAATATATTCGCAAGTCTGTCAAATAAACTAAGATAATACACATACTTATAAGAATTTGCACCCGTGGGGTGCCGGGTTAGAATTGCACCCCCCCCATCTCCTCTTGTTGGGCGTCGTAAGAAGCGACTAAGCAAGAAGACGGGCAGCAGCGTCTTACTTTTGGATTTATCTTCCATCTATACTGCGATCCCCAAGCCGCCTGCCAAGCGTGGGGATTATGGCAACCTCTACCGTCTAAGGGGAAGGCCTTTGTTCAGCAGTGGACGTGTTTCGGCTACTGATGATGATGATGATTGTGAATGGAGAATAGAATGGAGGGGTTGCCATAATTCCGACGCTTGGTAGGCGGCTTTGGGATAGCAGTGTAGCTGGTAGGTAATTCAATAGAAAGACGCTGCTGCCCGTCTTCTTGTTTTCCCTTAGTCAGCTCTTACGGACACCCCACCCACGGAAGGAGATGGGTGGGTACTATTCTTATCCGGACATCCCACGGGGACAACAATACAGGATCTTAATTTTATCGACGTATTGAAATATTATCAAAAAATATTTGTTAATCAATACTTATAATATCAACAATACGACGACAAAAAATAGGACTTTCAACAGCTAAACCACTTTTAGTGTTAGATTAGTGTCAACTTCACGTGAATACGGACGGTAAATAACTTTCCATCCATATAGACACAGCTGTACTGTAGAAATATCCGAGAATGCAATAAAAAACAGTAGCTGTGACTGTTAAATCAAATCACAAAGATATTACAATAAAACATTATCATGAGTTATAGCGAAGGGGAACAGAACCGAAGAAAGAGCACTTAAAGATGCGGGTAGTCTTTAACGATGTTTCAAATTTATAACTGAACAAATTGGTTTGAATTAAATAAACAAATTTTATGTAACGTCGCACTTTATTTAACGCTATTGTTGTTTTTTTTTCTCATTTCATAACGAGAGATGCAAGACGTTCGACCGTTGGTAATCAACAGGTCTGGGGCCTATAAAAAAGTCGGGCCAATTTCATAAATCACATTCGACACTTCATCAAACTTTAACAACGTAACCTTGTAACGGCGGGCATAAAATACAAATTCTTTTTTTTTTCGAAATTAGTACTGGAAAATTGCTTAACCTTCTTCAATTACGATTACGTAATTATTGTAATAATGACAAAAGAAACAGACAGAACAAAGACTGACAGATCAAATGTGATCTATTAAATTGGCCCTACATTATTTTTCTACAACCACTTACATTCTGCGTTTAAGTCCTGTCTTGCTAAAAAAACGTGAATATCGCCAAACATGGTAAAATTTAATGTTGTTTTTTTTCAATTATAAACCATCAATAATAAACATAATTTACAAATTCATAACAGAATAACTTCATTATATCGATATAGACAAGATTTAAGCGTAAAATCTGAAAATGGTCATAAACAGTTAGTTCCCTAAAGTCGCCTGACATGGTATGGCCAAGTTTTTCTGCTCCGACCAAAGGAGTATGTTGCTAGAAGCATTGATATGCCTGTATTGGTCCTTGGTATGTCTGTCCTTGGAGCAAGATCGCCCTAAAAAGCGCTGGCTGGATATAAATCTCACAACCTAGGATGTCGAAGATGGGGCAAAGTGGAGGAAAAATAGCGGAAAGGCGGATCATAGCAATAGCCGGGATTAATCACACCAGGTAGAAGAAGAAGAAGATAAAGACTGAAAAGGCTTTTACGTTTATACGGGATGTGGTTCTGCATTCTCGCCATATTTACGGAGGTTGATTTATACCTTTTAAAGAACATAA
The DNA here is from genome assembly GCA_911728495.1 of Furcula furcula. Classification (NCBI taxonomy): domain Eukaryota; kingdom Metazoa; phylum Arthropoda; class Insecta; order Lepidoptera; family Notodontidae; genus Furcula; species Furcula furcula. The sequence goes on along the minus strand of OU452249.1, from coordinate 16,649,830 downwards.
ATCAATCATTAAATGACTTAAATAATTATGAAATATTTTTTATGTTTGGTACGAAAAGAGATCCCGTGTGGAACAGTCACTATAAAATAACCCCGTCTGGCACTGCTCTTCGCGCAAAGTAGGTAAACAAGAGCACGCGCGGTTGCCAACCTTGGGAACTATTCTGAGGGCTCTAAAGCTCTTATTCTGGTTGAACGTTAATCATGAATCATTAATTATCTTTTAGTTATTAACCACTGAATTATTAATCTATTTTTCATCAATTGACATAATCCTTAACTGTTAGGTCTACAAATATGGAAAAAATGCAAAACCACACCTGTATAATTATTGAGTTGAGTTATTTTAGGTTAAACTTAAACTACTCAAGTTTAAAAAAGTACTACAGTAATCAAATAAATTAGCAATTTCTTTTATTACTAACTCTAAATTTTATAGTAACAAACACAACGTAAACGTCTCTAATTTTAAGGCATCAACATTCCTCGATCACCAATAATTATCAGATGCATGTTATTTCAACCCGCCACTGATACAGACGAAGTCTAAAACATATGTTTAACCGTTTGGGAATTTAAAAGTAATGTTTAGATAGTAATTTGTAAGTTAGATATCGTTATAAAAAACACTGGCCATTAAACACCGACGCAAGATTACTGCATTTAAGAGAAAAACGATTTACTAGCGCGGTAATACATCTGACTTTATGGTCAACATTATTATCGCGAGGTGAACTTTAGAGTTGAGAGCTATGAATCTCGAAACTGGTAAAGAACATTAAAAACTTATTATCTTTTTGTTTGTGAAGCAAATGCTCTAGTTGATTTAAGTGCCCGAAGGAAGCTTGATTCTTAGTTGGAAACATTCTTCGCGGAACGCATAGGGAACTAACTGATGGCAAATTCTGCATAAATAGATATGTAAAAAAATCTGTTTGTTGCATAAAATGCATCAACAACATTTCTTAATTAGAGTTAAGAAGTTGAAAAAAAAATCTGGTTTAATGGCTAAATGATAAAGTTAAACTAACAGGAAGCCAATACACGTTTATAAAATTAGTGCAGTGACAGGTATATTGGAATAATATTTTTCAAAATTACGTTTATCTGCTAGTAATAATATGTATTATGATGTTTAATAGAAAAATATGAACATTAAAAATATGCCTAATACAAAAAACCTAATACAAAGAACAGGTTTTCGTCAAAAATAGTTTGGAAATATCCCGATTAAACCTTTTAAACATTTTAAAATATAAACTTATGACTAGGGACCGGATTTATATGTAAATACATATTTTTAATTTCAATGGTTTTTGCTCAGTATGTTGTTTTCTTCACGAATCATGTCATTTGGAATGAGAAAATGAAGTTTTTATTTTCCATATTTTTCCAAATTTTGGCATATTTCAAAGATAAGTCCATATTTTTACAAAAATGGAGATGTACTTATACGAAACAAAGTACTTACGACAAGCGTTACCTACGCTTCTCAATCACAAAAAAGATTGTCATATGGGGTAGGAACAATTGCACATGAGCAAAATATTTATTATTCTGTAAACATGTCACATCACAGTCACGGGTTGTTACAGCAAAATTTCCGCGCTGAATTTATTGTACTTTCCTCCTTTAATAAATACACCTTTAAAAAATCACTGTCGTGAATAGCGGTCCGTCAGATTCGAACCCGCGACCTCCGGTTTGCAAAGCTAGCGGATTCCCACTGCGCCACTGAGGCTACAACAGGAGGCCAGTCACATACTGCGATGTTGAAAGATTATTCAGCCAGTACCAAGCCTTATTTTGACCAAACAGAACGACCTTGAATTTTCATCCATCCATTCGTTAGGAAGCTACGATGCCACAGACAGATACTCTCTGTCCGTACATAAGCGTATAAACTTAAACATGCCTTTTTTGCATTGGGAGTTACAAAACATGAAATCCGTGTACTGAAACAACACAAATACTGAAAAGAACTGCCATATACCTGAAACTTATGGTTATTTTTAACTCCATATTTTTCCATATTTTCCATATTTTCGCTTTTTAGTCCATATTATCGTTTTTTTTTAGTCCATATTATATGTACATATTTTGGAATTTTAAATACATATAAATCCGGTCCCTACTTATGACATATAATGCCAAATTCCTTTAATAATTATACTATCGCTTTGGAGCGCCATGGGTGCTGCAAATCATTAGAAACGACGGAAAAAGAAAAATAAATATAAACTGCGATATAATCTGTAAAATGTTTTTATTTCAAAATAACATTATGCTAAATTATTTTAAGAACACACAGCACATTCCGAGTTATCTAATAGTTTATCAATCTCTATCAGAAATTTAATGTCCCGGTTTGGAATATTAATGGCTATGAGATTTGAATTAAGTATTTACCGTTTCTAGGCAGTCGGTAATTACCACTTTCAGAGGTCAGGTGCGCGAGTACGACCGATCGAGTTCTAAGTCAACCTACCATTATTCATCCAACGTAATTTGTTATACATTAATATTTTACTTTTCAAAAAATCCACTCTGTCCTTAATTGTCTTGTTTTATCGGAGATCTTTATACTGATTCGCCCACGCCCTCGTCGTATCGTATTTTACCCGTACGTCACAGTGGCTCCTAAAAGTTACGATTATTTTATTTCTACATAGTGTATCAGGATCCCATAAGTCGTAATGTTTGATATACATTCGAGAGCGTTGATCCCAAAACGGATTAATGTGTTTCAAGTGTACGGTGTGTTATTGGTGTCTCTAATTACGTTTATGGGTCGGTGAGAGTTATGGTAATGTCCGGCAGCCTTCGTAGATACCGGGCTCCGCCGTTGTCACTAATACTTACGACTCAGAATTTAGGGTCTGTAGGGCGAGCCATTCGTTATTCACGCCTGATGACGTGTACCTTGGACAAGACCAAAACTGTTATTAGAAAGAATCCGTCGTAAACCTTTTTAAGGTGCTTGTCTTAAAAGGTTTTTTATATTTTCAAATTACGGGCGGCAGTAATGTGCTATTTAATAGCAGTAGAAATAACGCTTTCACTGAAATGTTATGGAAGCGGGTAAAAAGGTAATTGAATGTCATGTTATCGAGGAAGCGGTGACCCCTCATACATTAAACGGAAAGGTCGTTTCTTTAACGTATCTTCGTTAACTGCACATAGCGGCGAAATGCATTATTTCCCGGACACAAACAAAGCCACTCGGCGGCACGCGAAGCATGCGAGCGAAAGGGTAAAAAAGACGTTTCATCGTAAAAAAGTAAGTTAGGAGGCAGCTTTGTTTGTGTATGGCTCGAGTTAAGTGTTTAGATAAGTGCAGTTGAGAGAGGCGAGCACGTTTGTTATCTCACAGGGAGGATAGGCGCTCAGACAAATGGAGCCACCCTGTGTGGTCCGCTGTTTGGTCGACCCTCACCAAATATGTGCACTTGAATCAAAAACTCGCCTCGTACGGCCGCAGTCTCCGAGAACACTCCACCATTTTAAGTTGGGGCAATCTTGTCACAACCGCAAACAGCCCGGTGACAGTTTTTGACATATTTAACGAGGATATGGTTAGTTTTACATGTGGTTTTAGATTTATAATCAAAATGAATGACTTACTGTCAACGAATACTTAAATGTGCATTAAACAGATATTTAGTATGCAGCCTATATTCCATTAACTACTTTAAACTGTGTTCAAGTTAATGAATGTTTATTAATTAAAGCCATCGAGACACTAACTTCTAAAACGGTTCATGCTTAATATTACCATTTCTCGTTATCATCTAACGGGTAAGTAATTAATTAAGTTATAAATAAGCATTCACGTCTATTAATCAGATGTGCTTTTACAGGGTCTCCATGCTTCAAACTAGCAGTAACGTGCGATACAGTTAGCTATGGCCTTATTCAATCGTATGACTCTAATAGTTTATACCTATTCACCAGCATCCCTCGCCCAGACGGCTGCACCGTAATGTTCATTTCATTGTTAAAGAACGCACCGGCTTATCCTACTGAATTATAAATTATTCAAATAAGGGCAGAAATAAATCCAGCCGAGGAACCGTCGACATTACATACATATTACTGCGGGAACGGCGACCGCCTATTCATTACAGTTATTTATAGGAAGCAGTGACAAACCGAGGCTTGTATTTATTCGGACGGCGCACCGTTTTATTTATTTTTAAAACGGGTTAGGCTAAAATACCCTATCCCGATAAGCGTCCGGTGCTCAGCTGGTGCAACTAAAATAGTATGTCGACGCCGATCCCACCGATACTGCCGATGTCACTGTCACATATTCAATATGCGCTGTCTCCGACATGACGAAATATTGGGCGTCTATTATTAGAACTTCATTATACGACGCGTCCATTGAACTCTTCAGTACTCGGAACTACCTGTCTTATGAAAACACTTGAAGTGCGATTTGACGAGTCGGTTAAGTAAAATCAATCAACACTCGAATTAACAGTAACAATAATTTAACCGGAAAACAATTTCCGAGATTTGTATTCGTAGCGACATAGAGATGAACTCAATCAATATTGAAGGGAGACAATGGGCATCTCTTATTCAAAACGGAAACTATTACAGTGTCGCCATTGTGTTCGGTGCCTCACCTCGCCGAGTGTATTATTCAAAGGAAAAGTGGTTTGTTTACGAACGTTAGGAGAGATGAGTATTAGGGACAGTCGGCGACAGACGGAGATTATGTATGGTGAAGGCGGTAACTAAGGAACGCGGTGGTTGTCGATCGATGTCAACATAAAAGATTTATGTCCAACTATGTGACAGTCGAATCGTGGTAGACGATACTGGATTATCCTTTGTTGGGTATACGTCGTCATACATACTTGATAAGCTTTGTTGTCCCACTGACGATTGCTCAGCGGCGAAATAAACAGTCCGATTGAAAAATAATACTTTCATGCCGTTATTTCAGCGTTTTATTTATTCAGCGTTTCATATCAATTTATGATATGAAAATAAATTCTGATGATTTTTTTATTACATATTAAAAATATAGTATGTGACTGGCAAACTGTGACTTGATTAAATATTAAAATCAAATTAGCTTACAGTATATTATGGAGTAAATATTGAATTGTTTTTTCTTAAAATAACTTTGATTTCAACTTTTATAACTACACGATTAAATATTTTGGTGCATTTTGTGCATATATATGTACAGAACGATTTCTGTTACGCAATACTGTGACATCATCGATAGTTACATATTATATCGATGTGTGACATGTAGAGATAGTTTGTAAAGAAGAGCACCCCTAGGTACTTCAATTACGTATGATTACTGCAACGATTGAGCTTGTTGCTCGTTGCATACACTCATCAGCCTGACGACTCAATAATTGGTCCGTTTGATCTAACCAATTATCTACGATTGAAACACAAAGATTCAGCTTAACGAAATGATTGTGTCGACATTATGCATTAAAGTTAAAGGAAGATAATTGAACTTCCTGCGGTGGGCTGCGATTGGTTTGAAGCACCGACGGTTACTCAGTGCCCCTTTCATACACCGTGTGGACACAGTGCAGCCCTGATGGGGCGTTTCCTCTAATTATACGACCTATTAATAAGACGATGCATCAGATATAATAAACAATCGATCACTGTACTCTCTAATGGCTTTAAAAGGTTTCGAGTACGATGCGTAAGGTTCAAGGGTTACGAGCTTAAAATAAACTTAGAACGACATACTTGGAAGAAAAATGTTGTGAACCCAAGACATTGGTGCCTACTCGTACAGTAATACTAAATTATTTTTAGTTCACTTTATCATATATTGTCAGTGGTCAATCTGGTATCATAGTTGTTCAAAGCTGTCTTTAGGTCCCTGACTGCTGTAAACGATATTATATATCACATCTAGTCCAGATGACTGTAACCGACTTGTTATGTGCCTTACGAAGCACGGAGAAGTTAAGTTCAAATGACGTAAAACGGTCACCCATCTATAGACTGATCTTACCTGACGTTACTTAAACAACTGATGGTTTAGTGAACAGTGATGCAGACATAACATATTCCACTACTCCGTGCTTGGACTGCGTATTACAGAAAACCATTTTTTATCAGTAAAATACAACAAGTAGGTACTTTTGTTTTAGAATTGTTTCCACTTTTTCCATTAAATTGAAGAAAAGGAAAACATACTTTCTGCTATTAAACTTGAAGTGCAATAATACGATGGGAATGAGAAGGAACGGTGAGTTATTGAGCTCAGAAATAGTTCTGCAAGTAGCGAATCAGTGGGCGGGTGCATCGCTCGAAGCGAAGCAATTTCTATAATAACCCAGAGAGCATTGCCAATCAGTAAGGCGTACCTTTGTTTACTAACTACTGTTGCTACCGTGTGTATCCACTATACGTACTCGTACGTATGTACATGTTTTGTATTCAAAAGTTTATTTCTTTATTCTTCTTACGCAACGTGCAATAATGTGCATATTGATATATGTATATGTAGACGAAAGCTAGAAACTTTACCAATAAGAAGCTACATTTTGTTTTTTCAAGGGAAACATACAAACAATTGTTCTCATACTTATATACAATAAAAAATGGTTGGTAGTATGTAAACCAATAAAGGTTAGGTAATTACCCAGTAATGTCGCAACCTGAGGGTACACTATTATAATCTTAATCATATAATTATAATAATTTTTCTATTGAATGTTACTAATATTCCGTAAGGATTGTAAAGATCTTTTGGTTTGAGGATTTTTTTTAGTTCTTTGATAAATGTAGATGTTTCTTCATATTAGATAATATATTTGGGTAGATGGATGGATGCATATTTGAATAGTCATGAAGTATGCATTGATGCCTGATTTAACTAAGGAAAGTGCTAATATTAGTTGAACTAAAGTATAATTTATTTGGTTGATGTGTGACGTTTTGACATTATCGTTAAACAATGTTCCTTCAGGCAATCGTGTACGTTGGATGACACAATACATACATACAAAATGGTAAAGTTATTCAGCTAAGACTAAATTATGGAACATAACTTCTTTGTCACGTAAATAAACCAAATTTTTCAATATTCCCATTGCTCTTTGATGAATATTAAGCCGTTATTGCTCTCTCTGGGTTCGGATAGCCGGTTTTTATACTCATCTTTAAATTCTTGAAGCAACGTTTATTAGGGACTAGTCCAATAACAATATATCCAGATTAGGTTTGTGGTATTAATTTAGAAAACCTAGCAAACTGGTTCCGATCATGTTGTTAAACTACTTTCCTCACAATCGTAGGGATTGGCCAGCTTTCTTATGGTGATGCGTTATAATTGTAGTTTGTTGGCCAATTGGCCAACTTGGAGTTAAAAGTTGTTCAAACTGCCCTTTAGGCCGACCTAACGACTGCTATATATATGACAACAACCGGGAACAAGTTTTTAGATGCCCTCCAAAGCACGGTGACGCTCAGTTCAAATGCCTCTCAATGGTCACCCATCTATAGACTATCCTTACCTGACGTAGCTTAACGGAACTTCACTTGCCAAATAGCTGAGACCCCGTTTTAGCGTGCCGTCCGTCTTAAGCACGTTTAGTGTTGCGAATTGCAAATTTCACTATGATAAAATAACAGAAAGAAAATCAAATGAAACTACTAGTTCATGTATTTAAAGAATAGGTAAGTATATTAGAGGTTGCAGTTCTAGAAAGTTCGGTTAGTATAGTAGTAGTGAAGTGCAGTTTTTGTATGAAAAAAATCCAAAAGACCGCTCTATCTTCTGTATTTAATCTCTTTAGTTAATAAAGATTATGTATTCGTATGTAACTGAAGCAGATTTCCACATAGTTCAATAATCAAAGTCAACTATTTACATAAGCACTCTCACTACGTTACCACGTACTAACACAACTAATATTGCATTCAGCAGTGCGCCCCGCCTTAAAGCCTTAAAATACGGTGCTTGCACAAAGCGAATGTGAATCCGATCGGTGGAAACGTTTGCATTGCGATCGTCTAAACGCTATTCACTATGTCGCAAGTTCGTGTTGAAGTTTGATGGGTGAGTCGTGTTTGCGATGCTCGGGACGTATGGATATCATTTCTTGGTCGGTCGAACTTCCCGGCTCCATATATAGCCAAATATTTGCCGGCTCCATATATAGCCAAATATTTGTCGCCAGCTTCCCAACTCGGCCCGGTTTGGCGATCGTGTCTTTGCAGGCATATGACGCATTAGCAACTGTTTACACACCGCTCTTAATTACGGAACTTGGATGCCTTTAGGGAAAAGTTTGAGGTATAAGTATATTATTGAGTGTTTGGTTATTATGTGGCGGCAAAGTTGACTCATAAGCTTATTTTAGAATTACTTATTATCGATGTAAAAGTTTAATTACGAAGTCTTGTGACTTTGTTGCGTCTTAGAAAAGCACATTTCATTCATTGAGGTTAAACTATTTATTTATGACGTCGTTAGCAGTGATGACGTAGTCTGATGTCAAAATTTTGCTATAAAATCCATTTTGATTTTATGTTTATCGTAGTACATTTGTAATTGAAATTCAGATTAAAACTACCGATGAAAGTACTTTATTACTTTTAATCAGACAATTTGTCTTCGTATTAATTAGATTCTACTTTTATAATAGAAGTTAATTCATGGCATAATAAAGATGTGGTCCCCGTAAGTAAGGAACCTTAATTTTACACAGTGCATTTTTAATATAAGACCGATATGTGTAACCCTCGTTAAAGGTCCTCAAATAATAAAAATACCTAATAATAAAAAAAACAAATCGACGTGTATTATTTGTTATCAGTGATGGTGCTATTCCATCCAACAAGTTACCTCGATTTGTGGTAATAAAATGATAGTCGTTGAGCATGTAAAGGTAAACATACAAAGCTCACTGAAGGGTAACGTCAAACTTCCCTGAAGCGTGGCAAGCAAGACCCAGGCACGAAGGGCGCCACGATACTATCTGTATAGTTGCGTGCAACTAAATGTCATACACACAGCTCGCCTTCTTGTTTGGCCCTTGTTAACACATTGTAAACCAAATTACATTCTTTACCCGCCTTTAGTGCGCCGTCAAATAGTATTTCCGTTATCTATCATCGCTCTACCGTGTCAGATTGTTATCATTAGACGATTCCATAACAAATTCTAGTTCGACCTGGTTACGTTAATGGATTCGAAGGCGTTATTGTTTATGACCTACGATGGATTTATTCATTTAAGTAAAGCTATAGTTATAAACAGTCGTTAGACGCAACTGTTGTTAGAAAAATGTAGTTTCAATATCGAAGCGCATGCTCGCTATCATTAGTATCCCAACATTATGTATTGATACCGCAATATTAATAGTTGGGATTCGCCCTCGAATCTGTTGAAATTAAACTGCGGTTATTGGGGTGTCGCAGATGGGTGTAACTGCGCTGTCTCCACTATCCGAACGTGCGCCAAGAATAAAAAATATGATTTATGTCTTAGTTTATAGAACCGCACATCCGTTTTGAGATTTTTCACCGTTAGCGTATGCACAATGCTCGGTATCCATTTAGTTTGAAAACTACATTTTAGAAACAGAATTTCTTATTGTTAGAACTGCGATCTAAACCCCCAAAGGTCGCCCCGAATAAGAGCCGCGGAATTAGTTTTGTGTAGTACCTTACTTTAATAATGTTCTGTGGTCTTCAGAGGTTCGGGGTTCTGTGAAGCCCTTGTTTATATACCTACTGCGGTGTATGAAATAGATGTTTTCTGGCTTCAGGCTCTTTATTATTACTTTGAACAGCGGCAACAGGGGCTCGCCCCCTGTGTAGTTGGGGCTCGGAAGGTAAACAAGTGCCGTCAACTGATTCTAATATAAAATTGAATTCAATATTTCTCTCATTCTGATTCTTCATTTGGACTTATTGGATTCACGGTATATAACAGGTGGTCTGACAATAAATGCGGTAAAAGTCACATTATAATATATTTCGGCACAAACTTTTGAGAAGTAGAATACTTAAAAATCTTATCACCTATAGGAAACAGTTTTGGTCTGAACGCTTAAAAGCGAATTAGTTGATCGCGTCTCTACAATTTCAATTTTACTACGTGTAATATTGTGTATAGGAGCCACAATAGAAATATCATTTAGACTACTAATGCATACAGTCAAATACATCTAGGCGCATGGGAAAGTGTTATATTTCTCATTCGATATTTGTCAGTTTGTAAAAGATATAATAAAATTTAGAATTTATCACAAAGGTCATGTCTTAGTAACGATTATAACCGCTTGCTCCGTAGTTCCGTCGTCGGCTTTATCAAAAGCTGGGTAATTTATGTTCGTTGTCATGGGTTCCACTAATGTATATTATCTTACTGTTGTTAAATATGTTACTTTCTCAGTCAGCAGTATCAAGTCCTATGTCACTTATCTTCGATGTTTAGAGAGTGTTATCATTAGGGTTTGATGTAGGTACGTATATCGATCACGAATCGAAAACTAATCGAGTACGATAACGACTGAACTTGTAACTTTTCGATCTTGTTTGATCCCATTAACCGTGACATGTGCATTCATATTACGATAACTAGTGCAATTAAATATAAAAGTTAAGATTAATGGGAGCATGTGTTAATTAGTATCCTTCGTTGAATTAGTTAGTAGCTTCGATACTTACCCGTGTTGTTAGTAGGCGGTTTCTTGAATGGGATTCAACTTACCTAGAATCTACGAAAGGCTCCGCGTAGATGTTTCTGACCGGTTGGCGGCGCGGGAGGGGAGGTGGAACCGGGCTGAACCCCTCCATCATATCCTCCCGCTCGCTGTACTTCAGTGACTTCATAGTCATCCTGCTCCAAGGTACCAAGTCCACTTCACAACTGTTTGATCTCCGAACTCAACATTTCACTTAAGTCTCTTATCACTTACATCGTTACACTATCATAGAGACGTTTATTGACATATTGTTATTAATTAAAAATCCACTGATTGGTTCAAATGTTTGATGGAAACATTTGGGTACACTTATATCGATAGTTGTTTACTGAAAACGAAGATAATAGCACGTTGTTTGTGTTGTTAGAGCGTGTCCTTACGTGGACTTTACTGCTCGACAGTGCGCGTCCGACTGCCGGCGGTTGCAGTGCAGTGCGCGCTGCGCCCGCCCCGACCCTCGCAGAGCTTACTAGCGGAGAGCTTTTGTCATTTTTTGCGCCCGCACCCGCGACGAGGTGCCGCCGTCAAGCTCACCGAGTTATTAGAGCCGTCCACAAAAAATACGTAGCATACGCAAGACGAGGGCCCCGATAGACTTGACGCAACAGCGATAGCACACACCCATGTTCAACATGTCGGCATGCGGTTGAGTTTCCCATTGTATGTCGAGAATATTGTGTAAAGTGTGAATAAAATCTGTTTTTGTAAGGAGGGCGCTATTGTGCGCCGCTTCGTATGCAATACCTTTTTTTTGCGAATTTCTAATTTTGTAAGATTTATCGATGTTTTTTTAACATAAATTAGTAACATATGGCCCGCATTTTGTTTTTTGAACACGTGAAGCTACATTATTAATAAGAAAAACAATTCACTTAAGTTGGTTAGTGAAGGTTTCATTTAGGGGAGTAGGTAAGTTAAGTAAGTAAGCCCAGTGTCGGCTGTGGGTTACGTGAAAAGAACGCAAGGTAATGGAAGTAGAGACGAGAAAGTAGAAAGTATCTAATCGATACGATTATTGAGTGGATGAGGGTCGGGTCGGCTGGAGTCCGGGGTTCATTCGACTAAATTACTTACTGTGAATGATAAGATAAGCGGCGGCTCGTAACGATTGATCTCTGTTTATTTTTATCTGAGAATAAACATGTTACCTGGAAATTGTTCATTTGAGGGCCGTTATCCTCAATTAAGGAAATAATAGCATCAATAACGTTAACTACTTACAAAGCAAAGTTATTTACCCCATCGGAGTTACGTAGTACATATACGTGTGTATGAAATAAAGTTCAATAATTAACTGAAGCTGTACTCTGTACCTATCGTATAGTAAGTATCGCCATTGGAACTATGCTTATTTGTAAAAGTTACGAGCAGCCATAAAATGGTACTAACGAGGGACAAATAGAAGCGGTAGAAATAGTATCGGGATTGTATATTGCACATTGCATGCATGTATAACGTAGTTCAAAGACCTGCCCCGTCCCCTGCTGAGTGGTGGCTGGTCGATCAGCACTTTGCATCTCTAAACAATTACCCCAACAAACATTGTTCGCGACAAATACGTCAGGCGTGCACCCTTTTTGTACTCTAAAATGTTTGTTTTTTAAACTCGTTACCCTCCGTATAAATTTTTATTTACGATCGCCAAAATTGAATTACGCGCTCGTGATTTATTGGATGTTTTCTAATTTTGCGACGCGTTACCGTGTGACCAATAAAACATTCCTAAAAAAAATGTGACTCCGAAAACGTGCTGGCAATAGAAAGGGATGCGGTAAAATTATGTAAAAACCTGTCCTATGGGCCCGAATTATCCCACAAGGATAAGGAATAAGAATATAAAAGAGGCTTAGAGTTTTCCATACGGATTTTCGGATACGCAACGAACGCGAGATTTGCGTAAATAAGGTATATACATGCGTACATGTACATGTGGGTAAACACGCTCGTTGGCAAAGTGTCTCCGAGTACCTGTATAATAAATTGATTTAAGCATCTTCTGACAGATTTAAGTATGTTTTGACAAACATTAGGGAATTTTAAGCCCCAGCGGCCAAACTTTGTTTCGTGTTTCGGATCGGTCTATTGATGACTCACAGAGTGAATTTTACCCGACTTTTTGAACACAGCGGACGTTTTCTTAGGGTCAAGTTGACAGAGTTTTATATAAATGTTGCCTTGTGGAGATTAATTTTAGTGATAGGGTCGCTGATTGTTGTGTTACCTATATGGTAGCTGCTAGTTTCCGTTACGAGTTATTTTTTGTTACATTTTTTCGTTACATTTTATTTCTCCACCATATCTATGACAATATTATATCTGTACAAAGCATATTTATATTATTGTGCTTAGGTTTCAATATTTTCTATTGATAAAACAATACATTAAAAATTATAGAAAGAGCTAGATTTATGTGCATATCTGCCGGTATTTTGCGCTGCTCGCAGATATGTTCAGAAAGAATTACGTAGACACTTCTGTGGAATAATTCACACTTAAATCGAGATCTGCCTCTCGTAATCGCTGCGAATACGATACTTTTGTGTGTCGCAAGTATTATTTATTGCAAGACTGCGATTTGAATCGCACCACATAAAATAATTTGAACATTAATTACAGTTATAAAATTGAATGGAGTCCCTGCGGCTTACTCGTAAAGTTGCTTGTCCTATCGGATAATATTTATGTATTTACAACAGATTTTTTCGCTTCCGTGAGTAGAAAACCACTTGGCTTTTTAGGGGTTGCGTGTTCAAATACAGGCCGATCATCTGCAAGTTTTAAACGTAAAATCATCTATACAACCTGGTCCTGATTTTTACTCTGTGCCGGTCTCCTGTCCCATGGGATTTTAAGTGTGAAGGAAAATAGAGTGCACCTATGTCTGCTCTAGCACTATTGTCCACCTACAATATCGCGTACGAAGTTGCCTCTTTTAAAAGATTAGGCGCTGTGTCCTTTGTAACATTCAGAAGAATATTAGTTACAATCATTTTCATCTTTCCTGTTCGGAATGTTTAATTTTCATGGGTAAATAGCCGGGTGGAAAATTGTATTTTACTTTCCTCATAGTCGAAATTAAAAGTGGAGTGTAACTCGGCCGAAATTACCCATTTCACCCTCGAACTATTGGCGCTTTCACTTCATTCGAGCACCAGAAATATATCGGGTGAAATGGGTCACTTTCAACCCTTGGTTACCAAACTACTATTATTATTTTATTTATTAGTTATGTACGTTTATATAATTTAAAGTTTAATACAGTTCTATCAATCGGTTGCTATTTAATTCACACATGTTCATTTGAAAAGTAGGTACATAAATACTTCAAAGGCAACGGATTCCCAAGATCGTGCACCACGCTTGCTCAATAGCGGTTGTTGCTTATATGGCAAGTGGGGAGCAGGTCGCATCTCAGCCGAACGGTTTCCCGTGCGACTGACGCTGACTGATGCACTTGTGATCTAACATACATCAAGGTGATGTTGCAATTAAACTTGAACCATACTGTGATGGATTGTAAGTTGAATTTTTGATAACTCTATTCAATGGAATAATGCTTGCCTGCAGGCATCGATATAATATTTAAACAAAATTAGGTGTTACGGTCCGAAAAGTGGTACACAGAAATAGCGCCCTTGTGTCGCTAGTTTTTACTAGCCACAGGCTAACAACATTATTTTTGCCGATAGGAGTGTCGTTACTGTCTATATGAAACTGTCAAAATACACGCCATTATCATAATAAAACCGATAGTTCATGTCTCCGCCACCAGCGCAGATAAGTCTGCGACCCCCGTGAGCACATTTTACATGTCATTTTGTTAGTAAATATTTATCTAGTTAATATATTATAACGATACTACTATAAAAAATACTTAAAGAATCTTCGAGTATCGTTGACAAAGTTATGACTTGTTAGTATTGGACACAGGTTAACTACTTGTTAATTTTAAACAGTTCACAAAAATATCACAAAGAGCTTATTATTGGTATCAAATGACTAGTCGTATAAACATAGTTGTTTAACATCGTACCAATTACCGAGCATTGTATGTATTTCGAGTGCTCTATTGCCCACTTCAATAGAGCAGCTGTAGACTAATAAACACGTTTTAGTCTGTGTATTTACACTAACATTAACAAGCCGCGTTCGTTTGAACCGTATTAATCTTCACGGCGTGGCCTAAATAAATTTCGGCGTCCGTCAGCCGCGCTACAAAAACTCACTCAGTTATTTTAATTGGCGTAAAAGTTTGAAGTTACTACGTGGTAGGAACGAATGTCAATGACGGTGGCAAGAATGCGCGTAAATTCCTCCCCTTGGGTCGTATTTAAAAACAAAAAGAAAACTTTTATAGCTGTCATATGACATTATTTCAAGAACTTGCAAATTTAAAAATTCAAACTCAAGTTTTAGATTACCTATTCAGAATTTAATGAAATTATAAGTTAGACTGCGACTCTACATTTTTTGTTGACTTGTCGCCCCTGTCAACTATTTTGAACAACAAAACACGAGTCACGAGCATAATAATTAAACGGGAAACTAATATACGAGTGGAGAGCAGGATTTAATTAAATCTCCCGAGTTTTAGAGACCGTGCGAACAAACACGTGCGGGAGCGAAGAAATTTGGATTAATTATCGCTATCTGCCTGTGTATTTGTTCTTTTTGTTCTCGTGCCTTAGCATCCCTACCTGGCATCCTGTGAGCGTTCTTAGGTGCGACTGTGTGTGTATGTGGAGCACGTTTCATAAGATAAAAGGCGATATTGATTCCGTGACGAGCGGAGAGCGAACTGTGGGAAACGATTCCTGTCCGTTTAATAGATGCCCCGAGGTACCCCCGAGTACTTACGATGTAGGTTGGCCAGAAAAGTGACGTCCAAAATTTTTTTTTAGGTGCCTCGTGTTGAGAGGTATCTGAATCACCCCTATGTATGTTCTACGATTTTTCGTAGTTTTCTAGTTACGATTTTATTAAGAATTTTTGCAAAATTGCGACCGGATCAGTTTGAAACATTTCTAAAAAAAGTAGAAGGTTTATTCGTTTTTTTTTTCTTGCAACTAAATCTCTACGAACTGTGTATTTATGCATAAAATAAACAGCCTCATAACTTTAATGAAATATACTACAAAATTGACCTAAAGTTGATAATTTAAGTTAAGTGAGTGAGTAAGTAAAAAATATCGTAACTCGAAAACTACGAAAAATCGTAGAACATACATAGGGGTGATTCGGATACCTCTCAACACGAGACACTTTAAAAACATTTTTGTACGTCACTTTTCTGGCCACCCTGTATATTCTATGAACAATAACTGAAAGCAATAATTTTGAGTACATTTCATATTCCGCGTAAAATTTGTAATACGTGTATTAAGTTCTCGAGTGTAATTAACGAGTTAAGGGTACCGCAGTGAGTACTTTATTCGTAGTTTAGCGCCGCGGTCGGGAGGCTGTCCCGGCCGCAGGACTCGGCCACATTCTCGCCGGGTAATTACGCACGCCCGACTCGTTCCCAAGCCTCAGCTCTAACATTTTATGCCTCATTTCGTAGTGTATGATTTGCTGCACACATTACGTTGGCGTAATTATCGTGGGAGCACCGGCGCTCGCGTGCGAAGCAAATCATTCATCGAGCGTCGATGATAGCTTTGTTTTGTCTCCTATCAATCAGATACGGGATTCACATCTGATTTGCTCTTTAATTTTTATTATTCTAAGAAATATATTTGATGAATATGTTAGGTGTATTTTTGACCATTTTCAAGAAATATAATAGGTGTAACACTACTTAACAACTAGCAAGAAATCATATAAAGATCAAACGCCTTGAATTTGTAAACGATGATTACATCCGACGTCTGTTGATTTAAGCCGGTGAGTCGCGTCCGCACCGCGGCCGTCTTTATCTAGTAGAGTCGCTCGTTTAAAATAAACGTTGTCTTCGCAAAACACGCCCAGGGATAAAAGTCTCAAGTCCGATGCTTTTTGGTCCGATGGTTTTCCCTCTTTGTCGCCTTTCCGCGAGTTTTTAACGGTTAATTTGTCATTAGCCCTGCATCTGTCAGCGCGGAGAGTTTTGTCGCCCGCAGACATTGAGCAAAAACAAAGCATTTAAAACTGAAGCGATCCTTTTAAATACTCTAGCGCCTGAATCGTCAACAACTATTAAAGTAAAACTGCACTCTGGCGGTGAACGCAACGAACTGCGGTAGTTAATTTTATTAGAAAACTGTTAAAACAAACAGTTTGAATGACCATAAAAATACTGTGGCGGAGAGCATCTATGTGTTTATGCAATATTCATTTTTAAAAGTCCAAGATCAGATACAAAAGAAAAACAATGTGAATAAATGAACCATTATTTCGTAAGTTATGAACATGAGACATGAACTTTGTACACACACAAAGGTATTTAGATGACAAATATTGTGGACATCGCCAATCTTCGGGTACCACATGTCTTTCGAATTAGGATTTTTGGGTTGGATTGGATTTTGGCTTATACATTTTAGTGACAAGAAGAGCAAGGCGGTGGCCTGGTAAGTGCCTACCCTTGGACATATAAGCTGAAAAACCACAAGTCACCTGAGACATTAGATAATTGGTCTCTAGCGCAAGTTATGATATTTACACTTTGTTCCATTGCGAAGAACATCTAACGCAGTGTTACCTAGATGGTTCTAGAAGGTCTTTTGCACAAGAGACCTCAGAAAAAATACATGATGTTCAATATCAATGGTTTTTAACCGCAAATAAAATCTTCTGCAGTTATGATTTACACCAAGTAGAGATCATAACCAATACCTGAGTTAATACCAAAATTTTACCATATGAAAAACAATTAAGCAACATAAGTAATTTCTTCAAAAAAATCAAACCAATTCTTCATAATCAATGTTTAGTTCGCCTAATGTTTGTGAGACATTAATGATTTTGATGGTTGGGGAATTGTTTCTATTGCCTAATAGCGGCAAGGTAGGGGCGGCCCGGAAATTGTCCTCTTGTCGGGCCACCGCCGCATTAGGCGAGGACATTAGACCAACACACCAGTAGCGTTCGTGTCCTATCATTCTTGACACGTGACATGCGGTATGTGTGAAATGAACGATGACTCTACGGTGTTATTATAGATTTTATGTGAATACCTACATTATCCGACTACTATCCCTTTGGCTTTTTAGTTTGTTGTACTTTCGTCGTATTTTATTATTTTTTTCTGTCTTATTTGATCTTTTGAACGGCATGACACACTGTCGCTCTGATCTAATTGTAACATGACACACTGTTTAAAAAAAAGTGAAAAAATTACAAGCCCGCTGAGTTTCTTGCCGGATCTTCTCAGCTGAGGCCGCGTTGTGACCGGTGTTAGTATTTTTTTTTTAAAACATGACCTTTCATAAGTGCTAGCGTTAAGCTTATTTGAAATAAACTATTTTTGAGTTTAAGTTTGAGTTTATGGTGTTTACCTTCTGTAAGGTGAACGTGACCAAGAAAGTATATTTGTAAAAACGTCGTATGAAACTCGTGAGCTCTGCTCATTACACACTCGTTTGAATTACGCCCTCGCCTAATGCTCGGGCTACAACCCACAGCCTTGTGTGTAATGAGCAACTTAGCTCACTTGTATCATCATACTTGATAGGTCCCTTGTGCAAGGGACCGTCCAGGTAGGTACCACCGCCGTGTCATGTAATATTAATCTGCCAAGCAGCAGCGAGAGAATCCGAAATGTGGAGATTCGCCGAAGAACTAAGGTCACCGACATAGCTCTCAGAATCTGCAAGTTGAAGTGGCAATGGGCAGGCCACATCGCTCGAAGAACCGATAACCGTTGGCGAAGAAAGGTTCTCGAATGGCGACCACGAACCGGAAGACGCAGCGTTGGCAGGCCTCCCACTAGGTTGGACAGACGACATTGCGCGCGTCGCAGGTAACCGATGGATGCAAATAGCCAATTGTCGTTCATTGTGGCGTTCTAAGGGGGAGGCCTATGTTCAGCAGTGGACATCTTCCGGCTGATGATGATGATGAAGCAGCAGTGTGTAAGGCGCTGTAACTGGTGAAGCGGACACAAGAGGCTTCATAACTAATGTATCGAGTGACGAGCGAAAGTTCAATGCAGTTGTTTATAGGTAGGCATGTAGATTAACATCAGGCTAATGTTGGCATATCTCGTCTCAGTAGATCGAATAAAAAACAAAAAAAGAATGACTACAGTTATCTCTTCTACGATTTTTTTACTAACCGTCATAAGTAGCTCCATTGCTTTCTCATGATTACTATTTTGTAGGCCTTTGTTGCGTGTAGGATATTAATATTAAGTGCAACTTAGATAAGGCACGACGCTTATTTGTATTACGACAAATTATGTATAGTTACTTTGCTTTATAAAGCGATAGACAAATGGACAAATTATGTGTTTCATTACAAGTCAAGTGGCTTTGTTATTAATGCAAGTGAATTCGAAACTAAGTATGACTTAGATACATTGCATATAGGTACTGTGTATAAATAAAGTAGGACCCATAGCGATTACCTGTGATGTGAAGACATATAAACTCAAACCTCGTTTGATTGATCATCGAAAAGCATGATGTGCCGTTCTTATCATACACTTCTATCTCCGAAATGTACCGTTTCTAAAGAGTAAAATAAATACCGAAACCTTCTGTTAGAGCTCACAATTCAAAAGTATATTGAGATATACTTCATAAACTATGGTATAAAAACAGTTGCGCACCATCACGACGTCTCCATCATGTGTGATGGAGACTTAGTAGAACCATTAACGACCAACGAATCTTCCAGCAATTTAGTTTGAGCACATAATTGCGAGAACAAGTCGAACCTAATTGATGTCCGGGCCGGTTCAAGTTGCCGTTAGGACGTACACTGCATGGCTCTTTCTTGTATTTAGTTGGGTAGTCCATACTTAATGGCTTAATTTTAGGACATTTCATTAAATACAATGTTAGCATAGTTAGGTATACCTACTTAATACTTGAGGTCGCCAAGCAGTAATTTTTCCTTTTAGTTGTACTACAGGTTTTCCATTCAATAACGGTAAAGGGTGGTATCTTTCCAACTCCTCTTATCAACTTTCTATGTTTCGTTTGTGGGTGCTGTAATTAAGCTTTTCCAGGGACTTTTAGGACGTTAAGGTTCAAATCACGGTGTTTTGTCTCACTCTAGCTTTTTTTAGCTTAAACGAGTCTCGGTGGTAGGAGTAAGGTCCCGAAACCAAAATAGCCGAAAGAAAACATTGCAATTAAGCATCCACGCGACAAATATAATCTAGGTATCAAAAGACGGGAATATTATTATTATTTTTATCGTATGGTTAGTGGTCAACCTGTTGTCAGAGTTTTCGAGCTGCCCTTAGGCCTCTGACTTAGCTTAACGACTGCTGTCTAGATGACAATGGCCGGGACCGACATTTAACGTGCCCTCCGAAGCACGGAGACGCTTAGTTCAAATGCCACTAAACGGTCACCCATCTAAGGACTGACCTTGCCTGACGTTGCTTACCCATCAGAGCTGAACAGAGGTTACATCTGTTATGAGCGCCTCAAAAACAAAATAAATAATGAATATTTATTAATGTTATCAAAGAATATCGTTGAGCTTTTCATATTGGGACTAAAGGATTTATTTATTTGGTACGGAAGCAAACTACTGGTGAGTTAACTTATATATATATAATAACTCTAACATTGGGCGAGTACATTTTCATAGCAAAACGCTACCAAAACTAAGGTTTTCATTTGCACGAATCCTTAAATCCAGGCCGTTCCGAGACCGGCAGCGCTTCCCCGAACACTATTCGAGTTAGGACAAATCCGGGTAACTACTGGCGGTATGGTAACTCTACATTATGGTACCACATCGTTAATGTTAATCGTGGGAGTTTGCTGTGCATAGATAGGTATTTTTGAAGCCGTGTCGTGTGACGTTGTGATTACAAACTAATGGTTACAATGTAATTACAGACAGTTGCTTTGACTAATAACCGTTTTTTTTTAAGAATCGTTAGGTATAAGTGTTTAAGTACAATATACGTGAAAGATAATTAGTTTGTAGATAAATTAAGTTAGCATGACTGGGAGTTAGCGAGTAAGTACAGCTTTCTGTTAAATTTATGGGTTCTGTTTTAACTTGAGAAGTAAATAACGTGCACTGTGCTTTACAGCGGTAGGTAAGTAAATTTATTGTTTTGGGTGCGTTGTTCAAGTTATTTTTATTGGAACTTTTATGAAAGGAAGGAAGTGAGTGTTAAAACTTAGGTAATAATAATATTTGATTTCAATAATAATATCTGGGGACAATCCACACATGGTTAACTGATTCCAAACTAGGCAGAATCTGAACCATGGTAACTCCTCTAGACAACTGATACAAATAACATCATTGCATTATAATATTAAATTAAATTATAAATGGTTATTACGTTAATTAAGTTAGTACGCAAATAATAAAATTGTATTTATTGAATAAGTAACATTTAGGGTCTAAGCTGGGGAGCTTAGAATCTTTGATAGAGTACATCGTAGCTTTATTTACTAGTAGGTATATGGGGATATAGTAAAGTATCAATGTATTTAACCTATTTCGTTTTTTATATCATTTTTAATTGCCACTGAATTAAAAACAAGACATTCAATCTAATAAAGATAAGTCCCACGTGTTGGTAATAGCTTGATGATAAATTTATTGTCACTATAACGTGCACTTCGTGGTACCAATCAAAATTAATTTTATGATCAATAAATCGCGTCGTTGTTAGTTTTTCTTCGGCATATTTGGTATATTGTATTCCAACTATTTTTTTATGAATATCATAACAGTTGATGTCTACATAATTCGACGGTAATCTCATCGGCAAAAGTATACGCTATGAAAATGCTGATTCTTGTTTTGGCAACGAAATATCTTGGAATATCTTGCGAACTTAGCAGTTGGCAAGAGCCACTACGCGGATTTGATCTTATCATGCCAAACGATAAGTATATAATCTTTTCTACATGCCTATTCGTGTATTTTTTTCGTATAAGTAATAGAAATACAAACTATGCTTGCAACCTTCCTTTTTATTAGGCATTTGTTTTACTGCTGTAGATTTAATCGAAGCCATACAAATTTACAATATCAGATCTATGAGCTTTAATTACTGGATTGTAACATAGATACATATCAAAACTTTAAGCATTTCGACACCTACAGCATTTCAACTATTTCCAAAAATATCGACCGATCAAAAACTACGGTAGATATTGTGTAATTAAAAAGCTCGAAGCATTTTTTACGATCGCTACTAATTTGAAAAATTTGAACTGAATAAATAATAGAGACAGATCACCGATAACTCACGGGCCGCGTTGAATACTCCCTTATGGATTCACTCACACGACCGATCGCTACGTAATTTGTGGCATTTTATTATGATGAGAACACTCCGAAGAAAACAATAAACACCAAAAAAACAATAAAGAACGAATTAATGTTGGGCACAGAGCGAGCGGGTATACTGCGCCGCTTTCGGGAATATTGCTGGCTGTCACGCTAGCGAGGGTCGGGCTACCTGGTGCATGGTGGACGGCCGGCGCGGACCAGCGGACGAAACGCGCACGGGACGAACGCGGTCGGAGGTCAAGCGCGCGAACTGCTCGACGATATCGGTCAGTGACCGCGCATCAGTACCGAGCGAGAACCGAGCGCACCTCTCGCTGTCGTCTGAGGTGTTGTGTCATGTGATCGTGCGGAGAGACGTGAAAACGCGCGGCCCGCTCGCCCTCCGCTGGCGATTTGATGCCCTCCGCGCGACGCGACTGCGCGCGCATACTACGCGAACGGATAATGCCGCCCTATCCCATGTCGAGTTATCGAGTTATCCTTCACGAGTGGATATCACGCTTAACCCTGACACTTTATACATGAGATACATGAAAGCTCCAGTTTACTCCACTAAAAAGCTTTGTTACATATTTCACACGCATTAAAGCTTTTTTTTTAATAATTTTACAATTTCGTAGATACTTATTAGATTTAATGCGCTTTATGTAGAACGTCAATAGTATGTACGAAATTAGTTAAAAATAATTTGCATAGAGAAAAAATCTTAATCGACAATAGACATCCCTAAACAGATTATAAATTGGAGCATGCGTGGTGCGAGGGTTGAGGGTAACAGAAGGACGACTGCGGGTGAGCGGGGTGCGTTCAGGAGGGCGCGTGTCACCCGCGGCGGCGCGACGCTACGCCGACGTGATCTTGACACCGCATATGCACAGCTTGTGATGCTCCTAAACTCAAAATGAACCATTGTTAATCCATTAACCACAAAAAAGCAGTAATTTTACACTCGTTTCTTAATAGAAAACATAATAAACAAATGTTGATATCAAACTGCTAAATTATTTCATTTGCCCTTATTTTATCTCAGCCGGTATCTAAATTGATTTAGCGATCCCAAAAATTGGATCCCGAAAAATCTAAATCAACCCTCCAATTTCCGAACCCCTTTTGCAATCTTCTATCACGTTAAGGTACTAAACAACAATCGATGAGTCCACACGGCCGGACACTGAACTGTATGCTGATTGAAAGAAGCCTCTAAGCTTTTTACAGGAGTATGGGTGAACAGCGCGAGATGTGTAGCCAGAAATCCTTGACGCGTGACTATTGTTCACGCTCCATCGACTCTTAGGCATGTCTTATCTACCGGACCATCTAACAACGTGGTTAAAACATAAATACTTTGCCTGTGTGAACATGTTACGTGTTTCATTGTAATACTTAAGAAGTCTAATGTAGAGTAAAAGTTGTATTGTCTTTTAGCCGTTGAGCCTCGTATAAATATGCGATTTGGTGGTTTTTTTTTGGGCACGAATAGCTAAGCCTCAATATTTTTAGAAAACACATTTACAGGAAAATATGATTGCTATTTTATTTTTAGTCATAGGCGTTTATTATGACTTCAATATCAGTTACTTTTTAGAGTAACAATAATATTTTTGTATTTTTTGAGGGAACAAATGATATGCGAGTATCTCGAACCTACGTTTTGGATTTTGTTATTCACGGCGTACCTAGTTAGGGATGTCGGTAAGGTTTCAGGGCGCGCAGCCCTCGCTTCGCGTCGGGTAAAGGGTTTTGTTTTCTTTATAAACAAGCGTGAAGGTGCTGCTAACGACCCCACGAACAAATACGAAATTCGATCTACCATTACGCATACAAATAGCTCCCCAAACCATAGCTACCGTGCAGGCATTGTCTTTCCTACAATCTCGATGAGCATTTATTCGTTATGCTTCATCGACAATGACCTATTGTGTAGGTTGATGAGTTTTAGAATCCGAGGAGACATAGTTGATAGACAAGCAACACTAGAATTTCATTCAGTATCAATGAATGGAATTCAGTTTATTCGAAGACTGTTGAGAGTACAGATTAATCTGTTCAATCGATCTCCGAGTAGCAGTCAATGACCGAATTTATGAAGCTTTGAAATAGAATACAGAAGTAGTTTTTAATCAAAATTTATATTTACATCCCCCAGTTTATTTAAGGTAAGCCTTTCAGTATAAAGTATCAATTAAGTATTGTTGATGTAAATCAAATAAATCCCGATAAAGCCACTTATAATTTATTATAATATATTTTCCGTAGAATCAGGTTTTGAATTTCATAAAAGCAGTGGTAGTGGGGTGCGGGGCTAGAATTGCATCTCCTCTCGTTGGGTGTCGTAAGAGGCGACTAAGCGAGAACAGGAAGACGGGCAGCAGCGTCTTTCTTTTGGATTTATCTTCCACCTATACTACCTTATCTTCCACCTGCCAAGCGTAGGGACTATGGCAACAACTCCCTTCTAAAGGGGAGGCTTTTGTTCAACAGTGGATGTCTATCAGCTGCTAATGACGATATGATGAGTGGTAGCTATCGAAGGTCATAGATAGAAGAAGCTGAGAATAGACTTTTAGCCTCAGTTACCTAAGTTATATTTTTGCCTAACATTCAACCTATGTTTGTAATTTAAGTAATGTTCATAGGTGTACGTGGTGTACGTTAAATTGTTCCACCTATCTTATAAATTGAGTAACGCCTATTTCTGCTCACCTAGCGCTGCCTAAAAGGAATGTCTTTTAGCGATACGCCCGCCAACTACACACATCAAAAGTGTCTAGGGATCAACATATATTTTTGCAATAACTTTTCTCCTGATTGATATTAATTAAAATTTTCTTTAAGGATTCATCAAATAAAGTGTTTTCGTTTGTCACAGTAACGATAAACCAAGTCACCTTTGCATTAATAAAGAAATTTGCCATTTTCCTAATAAAGGGATTTTTGACATTTGAACCACTAACACAAAAGTTCGAAAAAAAGACTGAAATAACAGTTTTCTTTAAAATTTTATTGGGTAACTTAAACAATTAATAATCCGTGTTTCTACCGCGAACACTAACAACACAAGAACATCGGTTTGGCATACTCAAAATGAGTTCATCCAAATCACGCTGTGGAATGGCCGCCCATGTTCGTTGCAACAACAAAAAAAGGTCTTCTTGCGACTGGATACCCTCCATATTCGGCAGAGCTCTTCTCTGTAGCATATCCCATGCATGCTCAATCGGGTTCAAGTCTGGCGACTGAGCAGGCCAGGGCAGGACATTGATGTTAGCTGCGGCGAGAGTCTGTCTTACAACTCTTGCGGTGTGCGGTCGTGCATTATCATGCATTAACTGAAATAAGGGACCGATTTGCACTTGTAGAGGAACGATGACGTCTGATACAATCGTCTCAGCATAAATTTGAGCGTTGAGGTTGCCTCTGATCCAAATCAACTCAGTTCTTCCGCCGATCCAAATACCCGCCCATACCATGATGGTTCCACCACTATAAGGATGGACTTCCTGGCAGGATTTTAATCGCTGTTGGCGTCCAGGGGTTCTCCAGTGTCGTATACGTCTTGTATCCGGTCTCATACCAAAACGAGACTCATCAGAAAAGCACACGAAACGCCATTGTTCTTCTGCCCAATTTCTGTGTTCAAGAGCCCATTGATATCGAATCCTACGATTGTGCATTGCTATAGGTGGTACCCGTAGCGGTCTTCGGGAATGAAGGTTCACTTCATGCAAGCGGTTTCTGACTGTTTGGTCGCTAATTAAGTTCCCTGAAGAGTGATGAAGCCTCACGGCTAACATCATGGCAGTTATTGTTGGAGCTCTTCGAGTTAAGATTTGAATATATCGGTCTTGTCTCCGTGTGGTGCAGCGATACCGTCCTCCATGGCGCTCAGCCACGGTACCAGTGCTTCGGTAACGTGTCCAAAGTCGACTGATAACACTCTGACTTGTATTCAGAGCTAAAGCCACAGTACGTTGCCGGGAACCAGCTTCTATCATTCCCACGGCTCTGAGCATTTCTTCCCTGCTTAAATGACGTCGCCGCTCCATAATAACGTTGGTTTTAATTAGTAGTAGGGAAACAGTAGCACTAATAATGTCTTCAATGCGTTGTATGTTTTTATAGGGAAAATATTGACAGCTGATTTTCATCTTTTACTCGAATTTGATTCACAGTTCCTGATTCAAATTATGAAATGCACCAAAAAGGATCCATATAAATTTATAAAATCATAAATTTATTACAAAGCCACATCTCAATCTCAAGAAATCCGCTTAAAAATGCTTGATCCCTAGACACTTTTGATGTGTGTATGTCCAACATTATTTAATTTTATTGCAAAGTGTATTGTATTTTAATACTCACAAACACTTAAAAAGGCAGGCAAGTCTAGCAATCTAAGCTAAAAACTCTAATATAATGTTGACGAAGACAGGACCTGCCTCCGTTTATCGCGGGTATCAAAGTTTTTATTTCATTTTCAGTTAACGATAAATTCAAATGTCTTTCCACGCAATTATTATCTGTGCCTCCCGGCGAAGACACAAAATAAACACGTTCAATAACTCGAAGATTGATTTTTGTGAAAATTTTCCGATGTCCTTATCGCTGTATTGAATCCGTATTAAAAAGGAAATGAAAAGTAGGTAGGTATCGTTTCCACAAAAAAGTTGAAGTGCCGCTATCGCTTTGATCACAGCCTGGTATTGCCTTCAATTTTGCTGAAGACATTTAAATTCGACGTTCTTAAGTACCACGGACTGGAGTGCTTCAGTTTTAGAAATTGGATTGTTTTAATCACGGAATATCGGGCGAAGTTTCTTTGATAACACTTTTGTTATAAATTTTCTAGGTAAGTCAGTTATTATGCGATTATATCCGTTTGGGCGTTCGCAACCAATTGATATTGTAATTAATATTGAATAATAACAGACCATTCCTAGAGTATTTTGGGTTCTAATTACAATACAATCTCTATCATTGTAGATTTCAAAAAGCGGTTTTGAATGGACTCTTAGTACAGTTTTCTGTGCAGTCAAGTGAACTTAAACGTTTTTGTTACGAAATAACCAATTAAATTCTCGTTACTTTGACCGGTTTATTTTTAATTGTTATTGCGGTAAGCACCGAACAAATGTAATGGATGCAATAACAATACAATTCTAAAACTCTACTAGCTTTATATTTCGGCTTCCCAGCTTTGGCGTTTCATCTATACATATAAAATTACTTGTCCTGACTGACTGACTGATTCATCAACGCACAGGCCAAACCGCTGGACCTAGAAAGCTGAAATTTGGGTAATAGGTTCTTCTTATGATGTATCCAGAAAAAAAAAGAAAGAAAAAAAAGGAAGCAAGAAAGGGTTACTTTCTTGCTTCCTTTTTTTTCTTTCTTTACATCATAAGAAGAACCTATTACCCAAATTTCAGCTTTCTAGGTCCAGCGGTTTGGCCTGTGCGTTGATGAATCAGTCAGTCAGTCAGGACAAGAAAGGGTTTTTGAAAATTCCACTCCTAAAGGGGTTAAATGGGGTGGGAAAAAAATAATAGCTGGCCGCAAGACATTACTAGTTCTTTATATGAACAGAAACTACTGTAAGTGGCATAATGTTTAAAACAATTGCCATTAAAAAAAAAAAAAAAACTACTGTAAGGCCAATTTAATAGATCACATTTGACATCTGTCAGTTCCTTTGTTCTGTCTGTTTCTTTTGTCATTATTACATTAAATATGTAATCGTAATTGAAAAAAAAATTAAGCAATTGTGTAGTTCTAACTTTGAAATCTGCGTGGGGATTATGGCAACCCCTTCCTCCTAAGGGGAGGCCTTTGTTCAGAAGTTAATAATATTTTATTCCTCCCGTTACAAGGTTACGTTGTTAAATTTTGATGAAGTGTCAATTGGCCCTACTTTAGATACGGCGGCACCGTAGGTATCTGGGTACTTCCTTTTTTTTTTTTTTTGCCGCGGTGGAAATCTTCTATAGATCCCCGGGAGCTCTGGGGCTCGACCGGGGTATGTGGGATTCTTACCCACTAAAACCCCCGCGGCTGTCGCATCGGCACTTGAGAGGGGACCCCAGGGCTCTCCGGTGGGATCTGCACCAGGTGACCCTCAGTGCCTTGCCTTTGAGCCCGCCGCCGGGGGGCGCATTGTAGCCCCCGGGAACCAGTCACGGTGCTCACGGGGACGGGGGTCGCAACCCCGCCGCCGTCCACCTCGGAGTCACCGCCGTACTCAATGGACGTTCAAAGGGCCCACACCCCGAACGTCCAGCGACTCCGAAGGGTCTGGGTACTTCCTATACTAACTCTCCGTCATGTACAATATTAAGTATATTGCTTTTGGCCATCTGCTATATAGCTATCAGGCCATAAAAGCAGTTAGTACATTAACCTTGGTTAATCCACTCGTAAGTCTTAACTTTTAAGATTGTATCGACTTATATATTTTAGTAAAACGTAAGGTATAATTCATAATTTCAATTAAATATGTTGCGAGTTCTAAGTCAACTTAACACAAATATCCGGTACTTACCCAGTACTTATCGATCCCCGCTGTTTTCATTGGTCAATAAGAAAAGGCTTAGAAGCAGGAAAACCGATGAGGCATCATCCGAGACAAAGCTAGCCCTATAATCTGCATACCAAAGCGTAGATTACGTTCTTGGTGCAATTTCTATGTCAACGAGCCTCGAGCCACAACAGTTTTATATAATGGCTTGTGCCGCATAAAAAAGACGTCCGACAAAAAGCAGACGAGGAACGTAAATCGAAGCATTTCTATTGAGGTCCATGACGTCGCATAAATGTCGGCCACGAATGTTGTTTGTCACCGCGGTCCCGGGCGTGTACCTCAGATCCACCGATAATGCCACGGAACGGACGGACGAGCGGCCTACTCATATTGAAATAACTAATATTGAAAAATAGCTCATTCAGTACTTTGTTTTATTAAAACTGATTGAAGATACAAACGAACTCACTTTGATGGATTGTATGGGTGTGATTGTGTGGATTGCTGACGATTGCGCAAAGAACCGTCAATTTGACGGGCCCGCTAGTGTAGTGGTTTGACAGGTCCGGTTGCTACCCAAAAGGTCGTGGGTTTCATTCCCACCCAAGTCAAACATTGGTATGCATAAATGTTCTTTTGTCTTGAGTATAGGTGTTATTTATCTACTTAAGTTTGCATTGAAAAAGTACACATGAATTTCTATTAGTTTTCGGGTTAACATAATACATACTCTGCCTAGTTTGGGGTTAGATAACTGTGTATGGATTTCTGAAGTTTATATTTAGATTTGTGTTATTAAACTTAGTAACGAGACAAGTAAGACGTTCGCTTGATATTAAGGGACATGCCTGCCAGACTAGCATTGCACATTCCCTCGTCACCCGAAGCATTAGCTATTAATTCTCCTGTGTCCGGTAATTTCACCAGCTACAGTTCTTTTCACAGCAGAACACAGCAATGTTTACACACTGCAGCTAGGCGGCAGAATATCTGACACTGTGGTGGTACCTACCTAGACGGTCCTTTGCATAAGGGTCACATCAACTAGTAAAGGCTACATAAGTGATTTATCTGTCTTTGTCAGACTACAATCAGCAAACAGGGGAATTTAAAGCGGCGGTAACGCCAACAAACAGATTTGCAGTTTGGCGACTGTAACTTCTAGTGCAATGTTTTAGATACTTATAGCTTTTTTTAGGAGCCCTTGTTTTTGGCCCACTGTTGGGCCCGAGCCTCCCCTCAAGATGAAGGGGCTTAGGCCATAGTGCACCACGCTGACCAAATGCGGGTTGGCAGACTTTACACGTCATTCGAAAGCTAGTTAGGCTTTTTCAGACATACAGGTTTCGACGATGTTTTCCTTTACCGAAGATATAGGTTAAATACATAAAATAGAATCTAAAATCGCTGTGCGTGAACAGTTTGAATGGTAAAACGGAGAGTCATTCAGAAGAAGTTAATAATTCAATCGTCGCATCGTTTATCGTAACATAGCAATTAACTGAAACTAGGTCTCGCATTGCGTCATCTTTATTGCATGGTGTCAGTAGTCTTGATTCCAATATTTTCAAAATATCCAGCAGAATTACTCTTACTGCCGCACCTACAAACGTCTATTATTATTGTAGTTAATCATCATTAATCCATCCTTAGAAATCGCATTATTTAGAAAGCTAATTAATACTTAATACGTATTCACTAATCGAAAATAATCATAAACATTTCCGACAGTCGAAATAAATACAATGTGTCTAGTCTAGAGTCATTTCAATGTGTAATATTCGCGTAAATATCAGAAATCATTACGAAATAGATAGGTATTAAAAATCGACTTAATCTGAATTAAAGTTAATTAGCGTTTTTGAGTGCTGCAGTTGGTTTCTTTATATTGTTATGTATTCATGTTGCTAGCTATGTATAGCTTGGTCAATCAGCATCATCTTCTAAGAATTATTGTCCAGGATCCAAATGGTGAATTGCCCGGTCTTTTAATAGGCTTGCGTGGGGACGAATCTAACACGTAGAGGCCCTTGGAGAATAAAATGGTGTGTAATACCTCCCGGGATCAACCATTGAAAATGATAAATCATAAACAGTAGTTGATCCCGGCAGGTGTGGGTACTATTTATTTATTTATTCTTATTGTACACCAAGAAACACAGATACAGTAATTAAAAGATAGTAAATGCATGTACATTGGCGAGCTTAACTCAAACATGAGTTTTCTAACAGCAAACCAATTTACAAAGAGAGATTTGTACTATTGTTAGTATGTGGAAAGAATTCTAGTCTATTTATTTAATACTTAGTGGACTGGAAACTCGGCTATTGCAAAAGGCCGGGGTGGGGTCACTTGCCATGAATAATAAATTAATTATTTTTGTTTTTTATATATTGTTAGGAGGAGAATTTTACATTGACTGTCTTGTTAGTCTATGTCCCAAGTCGGGCAAAGTGGTATTCCATTTCTTGACAGGAAGTTCTCAATAGCAGTCCCTAATTGTGCGTGGCAAATGGCAATAAGCTTGCATATAATGCATATAATACCGCCGGCGGATTGTACAGTCACAAGCATAAATATATTACCATGGACAGTTCGCCAAAAATATCTAATTTCATGATTGATTCATTAATTTCTGATCTCAACATGACGGCAAAAATATGTGTACATTTATAAAAGCATATACATGTAGCAGCAGATATATCTGACATCAAAGGAACACCAAAACTATCTGACAACACATGCGATGCAAAAATATGAGTCACCTATTAGAATGCAAAAATATCTGGCATGTCTTGCGTTATAAACATCACGCTGACGCTTAAAGCATAAACATCTGACAATATATTTCGAGCCATTTTTCTTCTATATCGCAATAAGTTCCGCTCATTTTGTAAAAACATGTGATGTAGCACTGGCAGCATAAACATCTGACAATATGTTTCGAGCCATTTTTCTTCTATATCGCAATAAGTTCCGCTCATTTTTAACCGACTTCAAAAAAGGAGGAGGTTCTCAATTCGTCTGTATATATTTTTTTTTTTTTTTTTATGTATGTTCGCGCATAACTCTGGCAATTATTAACCGATTTGAAAAAATCTTTCTTCCATCCATTCTTCAATCCATTGATTGGGTCCCATAAAAAAATTATTGCTTAGTAATAAGTAGTTCCTAAAAAAACAAGAATGGTGACTGCGCACTGAGAGTTGCTAGAAAGCCTATATATATGACGTTTTAGTCGCTCGGACTCGCTCGGTCGGACAAAAATGGTCATAACTCTGGCAAATATTTACCAATTTCAATGATTCTTTTTTTATTCGAAAGAAGAAACCACTGTATTGAATCTGTATGAATTTTATTACAACCGGATAAGAACTTCCTGGAGGACCATGAACGATGTGGAGGAATTTATCTGGTAAAAACCATAAAACTGATGTTCTCCATTACATTGCTCTGACAATTATGAACCGATTTCGATGATTCTTTTTTTATTCGAGAGAGTAAACTACTATGATGTTTCCATGCAAATTTCATTACGACCGGATATTATTTTCTGAAGAAACATGAATTATGTAAAACTATGTAGACGATAATGTGATCATAACCTACCTAGATAATTTTACGGTTTTCGATGGTTCAATCTTTATATATGAAAATATCACTAAAAACGTTAAAATAAAATCTTTTTAAAAAAAAATTGAACCGACTTCAATATCACTAAAAAGTATAAAATAATTTAAATATTATTGAAGTTGGTGCCAAATATACACAGCAGGTACGCTAACACCAACTTCAATAATATTTAAATTATTTTATACTTTTTAGTGATATTGAAGTCGGTTCAATTTTTTTTTAAAAAGATTTTATGTAAAAACATGTGATGTAGCACTGGCAGCATAAACATCTGACAAAATGTTTCGAGTCATTTTTCTTCTATATCGCAATAAGTTCCGCTCATTTTGCAAAAACATGTGATGTAGCACTGGCAGCATAAACATCTGACAAAATGTTTCGAGTATTTTTTCTTCTATATCGCAATAAGTTCCGCTCATTTTGCAAAAACATGTGATGTAGCACTGGCAGCATAAATATCTGACACCTGACCATAATAATTTGAGTTATTTTGATCTGTTCTTTATTAATAATAAGTTCATTTGTATACAATTATTTTGTTTTTATTTACTATACTCGCGCAATTTTCAGAAACTAACAGAAGCGATTTAAAAATATTTGTGATTAAGATAGGGATTAGGTATAGGTTCAGAATTTGAATCTCAATACAGGAATTTGGAAATAATAAGCAATCAAGTAATAATTTTCTTTATTCAAAAAAACGATCCATGTTAATCAATATAAATGGAAGATTTTATTAATTCACACTAACGGATTTTTTTTTTTTATTATTTTGTTATTCAACATAAGCTAGTGCTCGACTGCAGACCCACCTGATGGAAAGTGGCCACGCAATCGAAGATGGTAAAGCACACTGGCGGCTTTTTAAAAGCCTATTCACTCTAGCCTTGAAGACACCTACATTATAATCTGGCGGGAAAACCGACGCAGGCAAACTGTTCCAATCATTATTATAAACGAAGAGGTAAATCGTTTAGTCCGGACTGAAGGTACTTTCACCACATAAGGGTGTGCATAGTGCGTCTCGACGTCCGATGATAGAAGGGGTACGGTGGAATCAAGTCATGCAATTCCTGCGCACAATCTCCAAAATGCATCCTGTAGAATACCGAGAGGCTAGCTACTTTATGCCTGTGCTCTAGGCTTTGTAGATTGGCTTCTACGTGGTAAATAATAATAATAATATTATGGGAAAATCCACACACGGTCATCTGATCCCAAACTAGGCAGAGCCTGTACTATGGAATTCTATGGATATACCAGACAACTGGTACTAATACTTAATATACTTATTTTTGTAAATACATACTTATATAGATAAAACACCCAGACACTTGGTGGGAATCGAACCCACGACCTACTAGTCAGTGGATAGGGTGTCTAACCACTACATCAACAGGCCCGCCAACAACAACAATAACAAGAACACTAACACACAATACATACAATAACAAGAATTTAACTATAATGTTTCATTTAGTGGGTATTTCGATAATTTTTCACTTTGATTAGTTCTCGCTACCTACCGTACTTATCATTTACGTTTACGTAATAGCGACACAGCGACACTTCTTGAAAATTGTGCGAGTATAGTAAATAAAATCATCAGTAATTATATACAAATGAACTTATTAATAATAAAATAACTCAAATTATTATTGTCAGGTGTCAGATATTTATGCAGCCAGTGCTACATCACATCTTTTTGCAAAATGAGCGGAACTTATTCCGATATAGAAGAAATATGGCTCGAAACATTTTGTCAGCTGTTTATGCTGTCAGCGTCAGCGTGATGTTTATAACGCAAGAAATGTCAAATATTTTTGCATTCTAATAGGTGGCTCATATTTTTGAAGTCAATGCGGCATTCTATATTTTTGCATCGCATGTGTTGGCAGATAGTTTTGGTGTTACTTTGATGTCAGATATATCTGCTGCTACATGTATATGCTTTTTTAAATGATCACATATTTTTTCCGTCATGTCGAGATCAGAAATTAATGAATGAATCATGAAATTAGATATTTTTGGCGAACTGTCCATGGTAATATATTTATGCTTGTGACTGTACATTAAGTTTTACATCTCTGCCGACTCTATCGGAGATTTAAGACTGTAACAACGTATTTTTGTTACAACTGTAGAGAGCACCGTTTTCGCTCCGAACGATGATTCCATTAGGCTGGACTACACAAGAGCTCTTTAGCGCTTTCCCTAAAGCGTTTGTTTCTGAAGGTGCGTCCTCCATTAGTCGGTTTAAAGCGGTTTATTGAATTACGACACGTTCACGGAGGCTGTCACGCCGCTCCGTGCCCTCGCCGGCTCATATCTGGTTACAATCACGCTTAAGCTATAATCTCGTGGTCTTACAAGAGAACAGAATGCGTCCGATCAACAGATTAGAAGTACAAGTATGTTTGTTTAATACCTTTAAAACAAGCTTTAACCTTTATTACCTGTGCCTCGAGACAACAAAAGATTTTAAATAATACTGATGTAACAATTTTTTTTTAATAAAACACTCATTGTAGAATTATACGTAGTGCCTACAATGAAAAGCCGCTAATCTTTGTATATTCAGTGGATATTGAATTTCAAAAGTATGGCGCAATAAAAGGTAAAAACTCGCATTTCAATAGAGTATAAAATATCGAACAATGTAGCGAGAAAAAACGTTTCGCTTTTAACACTTTGTAGGTATAGGATTATTTTAACAATCTAATGCAAGAATGAAGGATAAGCTATTGAAATTCCAGAAGTTACGCTCTCAAGTTCAATATACCAGAATGGTAAACAGAGGTACAATTTTTCAAAGAATAAAATTTAATTTACGAAACTAAAAAAGATTCTATTAAAACTTGTACTGGGGTCTACCCAGAGTTTATTCCTTATAGGTCACTGACCACCTTACTGTATGTATAACGGGGTCGTTCCACTGCGCTCCAAAACCCTGAGTGTAGATATAGTCAGTCACCCCTTGATACTTAAGGCTTATATGCTTTAGATTAGTCTCAATAATAAATATGTCGTCATCATTAGGTGGAAGGTAAATCCAAAAGAAAGACGCTACTGCCCGTCTTCCTGTTCTCGTTTAGTCGCCTCTTCGCGACACCCAACCTGAGGAGATGGGGGTATGCAATTCTAACCCGGCACCCCACGGAAAATATGTTGTACTATTTATTAAACCAATCTCTCTAATTAATCGACACAAAACATCTCACTGATTCCAGCCCCCCTAGACAATGTAACATTCTACAAGCGTTAACGCGAATAGAAAGTATAAAAATGTATGAGAATGACATAAGTCTTCGAAAAATCACGTGACAAATTGTAGGGAATTGACACCGTTAGCGAATGAAGAAATAGATTCGCTATGAAGCGATTGCATCTTGTCTAGGCTCTCAGGTTCGAATCCTGGCAGGCACCATGCAATGGCAGGAGATGTTGGGTGTTGATTTCGATTTCGAGTGAGCCTTGTTTAATATTGTATGATGTGTTTATTACAGAGACTAATTTAGAGCATCCGCAGGTACAAAAAATAGGTGGTGTGGCCATAGACAGACTACAATGGTAGGTATTATTTACCAGTGGTCTTCTGTATAATGTAAATTCTGAACATTTCACATAAACTTAGTTCTTTTAGGGTACATACAAACTGAGGTTCTGTAAAGTTTATACAA
The DNA here is from genome assembly GCA_911728495.1 of Furcula furcula. Lineage (NCBI taxonomy): Eukaryota > Metazoa > Arthropoda > Insecta > Lepidoptera > Notodontidae > Furcula > Furcula furcula. The sequence continues at coordinate 16,613,867 of OU452249.1, read as the reverse complement.
ACTTAGGATTTGTAGGGTTCATATCAACTTAGGATTTGTAAGGTTCATATCAACTTAGGTTTTGTAAAGTTTATACAAACTTAGGATTTGTAGGGTTCATATCAACTTAGGATTTGTAAGGTTCATATCAACTTAGGTTCTGTAAAGTTTATACAAACTTAGGATTTGTAGGGTTCATATCAACTTAGGTTTTGTAAGGTTCATATCAACTTAGGTTCTGTAAAGTTTATAGAAACTTAGGATTTGTAGGGTTCATATCAACTTAGGATTTGTAGGGTTCATATGAACTTAGGATTTGTAAGGTTCATATCAATTTAGGTTCTGGAAAGTTTATACAAACTTAGGATTTGTAGGGTTAATATCAACTTAGGTTTTGCAGGACTTAATACACTTAGGTTTTGGAGGGTTCATAGAACTAACACGTATGTTTCTCGGAGATATTTAGGTCTATAGGTATATGACAGGGAGCTGATTGCCATGACATTTCCGAATATTAACAAAATTTGTTTAGTATTGTTCCGGACAAGGCTTAGTACTATGCTTACTATTTACACGAAGAAGAAATTATTGGCGCTGGATGGGAGTCAAATCTGCTAACGACACTTGGAGCAGTTTACTACGACTTGTAGGCTACCGTGTTATGGAAATATAGCAGGGTTGGCAATAACTCACCTGCTCGGTTAATTTTAGATTCTGTTTGCCGTGCTGGTGCCGTTTACGGCTGTACTTCCGTCCTTCGGAATATACAGCACACCCTCGATATCAGTCAGGGTTTTTTTTTACTACAAAAGCAAAATAAAAATACTTGCTTATCGGTTGGTTTGTTATTACACTATAACTTACGAATCGTTACACGTAGTCGAAACCGGGAAAGATAAATCCCGTCTTTTATGTATTGCTGCGTTGCGATGTGTTTACGACAGCGCTTCAATTTGAGAGTGTAGAAGAATTTTATGAATTACACGACTCTTTAAATCAAGTTTATAGTAAAAGTAAACCGCTTATTGTACTTGGACGCATTTCCTTTAATAGGCTATTCTTACTCAGGTCAAAAGTGTGATGAAATGATAGTAAATACATCACAGAAAATTATTCGGGTATCCAAAATTAGACTCGCTCTCTGTCATGTACAACTCATTTTTATTTAATTAAACAAAAAGTGGTATAGCTTATTGCTATAGATAGCTAAGAACCGCCTTTAAAATAAACAACAACAACAGCCAATAAACGTCAATAAACGGCCTCCCCTTTATAAAGGAGGTATTGCCATAATACCCACGTTTGGCAGGCGGCTTGGCGACCACAGTATTTGGTAGGTGAGATAATAAGCCAATAAAAAGATGCTGCTGCCTATCTTCTTGATTCCCTTAGTCGCCTCTTACAGACACCCAACGGGAGGAGATGGGAGGGTGCTATTCTTACCCGGATACCCAAGGGAAAATATCAGCATTTAACTAATAAAAAAATGTTTTAAAATTGATGCAAGTAATTGTTTTTCAGAAGAATGAAAATTGATAGACAACCTTATTAAAAGCATACCATCTAGCTACACATCATGAAATTAACGACACAAAGCCGCTTGTAAAAAAATAATAAAAAATTAAAAATAGATCAAATGATTTATATTAATTTTCCTGTTATAAAAATGAAGAGTCGACCTATATTATATCGCAATCGCGCAGCACGTCCAGATGTTGCCGTCGGCATAACGACACGTTGCGGTGTTCACGAAACCGCGGCGCAGAAGCGAGCGTGCAACGAGACAACGTGCTAGCAACACGACTGAGCAACAAGTTACCATTAATCACTGTGTTTATGCCGAATTATACTCATAATTTTCGTTGTAAGGCCTCTCGCCGTGCATTGAGGCCTAATAAACGCATGTTGGCGTTAAAATTTACAGTACCGGACTATTGTGTCGACATTGAGCACTCTTTATGGAGATTTGGCGTTCAAGTCCGATGCGGCCTGCACGCGCCCCGTTTACGAACACCAACGGGTTGTATGGACGTAAAACTTTTATGCCCCCACCGCGTTTTACAGCGGACCTTTTATTATTTAGTGAAAGGAACGACGGTGATGTCATAAATCTCCGCTCCTGCGTGAACTTTCGCCTCTTATCTCGGCAAAGAAATTATGGAACTTTCTGGCTTTCCTAGACAAAGTGTTTGGCTTTTGGGATCCTTGGGTCACTAAAAGGTTTTTCACAAATTAATGAGGATTTCGACGGGAGTGAGCGATAGAAAGAAATAAAATATTATTCATAATTAATAATATCTAATTGAAATTGAGTGGAGGATAAATGTTTGAACGTCAGTGGAGGCGATTCGGCGACGGCCGTATTAAATGACTGTAATCATGAAATCGTGGGCATTAAATAATACGAAGTGGAAGAGAATAAGTCATGTATCTGTATACTTGGGATCCATTAATCTTGTATTAACTAGACTGTGTGTGGGCCGAAACAAGCCCTGTATGTAATTAAATTACGTTTAACGTCGTCGCTTTACGGACGAGACACTTTAAATCATATCGAATGAGTAAATGTATTAATGATTAGGACAAACATAATCGGATATTACAATTGGGTCAAACGATTTATTATTTACCTATTTATTCAATATTTATTGGCTATTTGCAGTGTCTTCTAAACGTGTTCGAGAACTCCATTGCTGTCTAATGAAAGCAGTGTTAGGGATTTCATATTAGTTTGATTATTAACAACTACATCAACTAGCAATTCCCTGCGGCTACGCCCGCTATTTTTTTTCCACCCCATTTAACCCGTTTTGGAGTGGAATTTTCAAAAACCCTTCCTTAGTGGATGCTTACGTCATAAAAAGAACCTACTGACCAAATTTCAGCTTTCTAGGTCCAGCGGTTTGGCCTGTCCGTTGATGAGTTAGTCAGTCAGTCAATCAGGACAAGTAATTTTATATGTATAGATAGATTAGAAGTAACCACGCTACGAGTAACATTAATAAAGTCATTATCATGCAGCAATTAGTAACGCATATAAATGTTTTTTCATAATTAAGATCTCGTTACGGATATTGTGAAACACATGTCACATTTAAATTTTATTCTTCACTAATTTAAATATTTAATTGCTAAAGCTATACAAAGGTGACATGAATAATGATAAAAGTGTAAGTCGGTATATACATATTATTTTAAAAATAATTTTAAAGCTTTTTTTTTGTACCTCATCTTATCCCTACGTAATGCAATCCCTAATAAAACAAGTTTGCTGAGATATGAATCTTCTTGAACGTCTTTGTTTTAACTAGAATATTTATCTGGAGATAATTAAATTTAACTAGATATGCAGTACTTAGCATCACTGGATTTTTTTATTTATTTTTTATTTATCATATGTCGGAGTTGTGTTATAAGTTTGTTGCAGTGATAAACGCGCTTTTTTAACTATGTTTATTGTCATATTTCTTATCATTGTATGCTTTGATGACTCCAATATTGTTTGATAATCTAAATGTCTGACTACATAGAATTACATTGAAATGAAACTAATTTTACGGATTATATCGCGGTTTATTTTCAAGGATGATTCTTGAGGCTATTGAAATTAAAAAGCATCCAAATTTCAATAGAGAAGATGGCTGGGTGCTACCACCAGCTTGGGATCCCGTGATAAACATAGTCAAATCCAAAGACAAGCATTCCACTGCAAGACCTCAAGATACTGTAAGCTCTTTCTGCGTAGATCGGACTAACAATAATAATTAGAAGACCTGAGGGTACCCTAAGACAACTATGACATATGGACAGCTACCACCTCAGTCCGCCCGTGACCATGAATGCTGTAAAGTATTCGAAACGTCGGGAAATTAAAATCAAAAATAAACCGCGATATAATCCGTAAAATTAGTTTCATTTCAATGTGTAATATTCGCGTAAGTATCAGAAATCATTACATAGAATTATTTTTAATTTTTTTTTTCAATTTTTTTCTTAATTTTTTTTTGATTTTTTTTTGCCTATAAGATTTATTAAATGTTTATGTATTAAAGGAATAAAGCAACTAAGTAGGTACGCTATACTGCGCCCTCTTGACCGAACAATTCAATTAAAATTAATGGAACATTTTACGATGTCCATATTAAACTTGATCGACATATCATGGGATGATATTATAGGGACATAACAGAATGGGTGATACCCCGATAATGGAGGCCGCGTCGCCGGAGGCTCGTACAATTAAACAGATAACATAAAATTAACGAAGCTCACTCGTAAATATACACACTTTACTATCTATAAAAGTCACTAATTAATTAATTTAATAATGAAATACTGTTTTCTTCGCGGTGCGGAGCCACGGTCTATCAAAAAGTGATTCCATAGAGTTACTGGTTCGTCACTACATTCACCTTATTAATGCTTTATCTATCATGTGGGTCTTTTGATACTTTAATCGAGGCACCATTTCTATGCTTATAAAAGGCATTAATGAAAATTAACTTTATCAAAGCGGCTTCGCTTCCATAAGGTGCTGAGGCGTCGTTAACAGCTTAGCGCAGCTACGCTTATTTAGTGGTGTTAGAGGATTCGTAGCGCAGTAAATCTGCAGTCCTGGCCGTGACGGCAGTTAATGCAGTCTACCTAGGCTTCGGGAGATAAGCTTACAAGCCTCTTTAGCTAAACAAGAGGCGGCCGAACAATAAAGGCAAGTTAAGCGTGTCGTGAAATATGGCAGACACGAGCGACGATAAGTCAGCGCGTCGCCGGCGCCGCTTCTTTTTCCCTAATTAGCCATTCAATTCCCGTAATCTTGTTTACTCGTCGGTGCGGCTCGCGCTGCCCAGGTGCGATAATGGCCGAGCTATTTGCATGCCGCCATATTGTTTCCCCATGTTCGGCTCTCGTCCTCGGATCCCGTCGATGCGACCCCCCGTTGTTTTGGTCGGGCTTATTGGATCCGCTAGCGATTACTTTGTATTGATCCCGACGTCCATTATCCAACGTATCGTTTATTTTTGTATCACAGTAATGATACTGGCTGATGTCCGCAAATCCGATCTACAAGGTTGTTATGTTGTTATGGGAATGAGTAATTAATTCGTAGATGTTATTGATTGTTTAGATTTAGTTCGGTAGTGTTTATTTATTTTGTTAAAAGCTTATACGTTTTTAGTCAGCATCACTTAATGTATGTGCATCACTAAGCGCACAGATTTGTAAACAACAAGTTAGGCGAAACTTTTGTTCCTTTTAACGACTGTTAGTTGTTTAATTGATTTATTTGGATGTATTATTCCATTTAATTGATTAAGAAAGTTACCAGTGATGTAACGCTGCAAAACAGAAGCGTCAGGACGCGTTATCGTAAGTGATATTTTTCAAGTACGTGCTTGGGTAGTAGCAGGTCGGTCCCTGGCGGCAGCTTTAATACAAAGCTCGATCGCAAAGCTAATCGTAATCTCGCACAGTAAATTGAAGGCGATCCGTGCAAGGAGGCGATGCCGGCATATCTACTATAAATACATTACTGAACACGCTTTATTACTCCGCCATCTTCATCCAATCCTATTAAGTGTCTGTTAGCGCGCAGCTATCCGCGGTGGCGTTGAATATTAGGATGGCCATTTTTTTAAAAATAGTATTAGGGTTCGATAATGGCTTTAGCACGGGACGTCCCTGAACGTCTATATTATGTGTCGGTGTACATTTGGCGAGCTCAGTCGATATGCTAAACTGAGGATGCGAGCGGGTGGCATGGTCCGCTGACGCGGCGTCTGTCCGTGCCGATGAGATCCGATAATTTAACGACAACGATTCGGGAACTCTTCCCTTCGAGCGGCAATATTGCCGGTATTACGCCCTCTTCCCGCGGACCACGTTTTATAATTTAGACGCCCGATGCCTCGGGCTGCATAACATTAAAGATATTTTATGAAAATGTTACTTTGCATGTTAAAACATTCCAAAGGATTCCCTTTGTATTAAACTGATATTGTTATTAAATTTCAGAGCTTTGCGCTGTTTATGATTATTATACTGAAATTGTAACGCTGGGTGTATGGTTTATTCATATTGTGTAAAGACCCGTCCATCGTCTGCACTGCATAAATTTATCTTTATTTTATTGATAGCCTGAAAGGACTAAGATATTATGTTACACTCGAGTATGTTACTAGTTGTAATTGTACCATACCTTCTTTAGAGTAAGATGTATTCTGCGATTTAAGTAGAACTATTCAGAATTACCCTAACCCCTTGTAATGTAGTTGATGTCTGCCTAATATTTTAAACAAAGACCACAATTTGCACACAGGAAAAGGGCGGGCGTGATTTATAGAAGGGAATGAATCCAAAATCTGAGCGAATTATATTCAAAGGCCTATTAAGTTAATTACCGTGCTTTATCTGCACATATCGGACCTGTATAATTAGGGGTGTCAACACAATGCTTCCAAGCGGGCACAATATGTCTGTTCAAACCACATGTCATTTTAATTTGACCTGTGATTCAAGATGGCGGGCAACCCTCGCGCCGCGCGCGGAGCTCCTGTTCGCCCGAATACTTGTGGTTAACGGCTCTGTAATGCCACCAATTTTAGTGTACCGGTGACGGTGGCGCTAGTGTCTATTCAGAACTGTCAAATTGTGCCCTATTTCTGTGATATTATGGTTAGTTCTATCTTTCCCCACCTGCACTAATAAGTTGGTAGCTCTGTACTAATTGACGTGTTTTAGAGAAACACTGTATGGTTAATGTCAGTATGCCAACAAGTTTATTTAAGTACATACCTACAACGGTTGCGAGTGTATTTTTTAAATAAATATTTTGAAGCAAGGTATTTTGAAATGAGTTCGTATAAACTCAGCTTGCTGTGTTGTTGTTAAGTAACATGATTCTATTTGATTTGAATACCTGTAACATTTCACTTGTTTAATTATCTACCTATTTTCACTGATGGTGTATCAATTTCCAATTGAAAGTAAATTGTGTGCGATATAATCTGAACACCAAATGGGGGAATTAGCGAATCGTCTCATGTTTATTTTCGAGATTCATCAATCAAATGAACAAATAGTCGCCTAAATCAGTATCTGAGGTTTAAAATCACAGGTACGGAGCGTGAATATTTTACAAAGGAGAAACTTGCATAATTTACGAGGGCCTATCCATAGACGGCTTTACGTTACAGTTGGCAAGCAGACGATTTGTCGTGGATAGGATAACCATAGCCATGAGGCATATTTCTTGTTAGCATAAATTTATTTTCTAAGTCTTGATGAGGCTAGCTGCTTATTCATATAACAAATATAATAATGATATAATATTTTGGGACAATTCACACACGGTCCTCTGATCCCAAACTAGGCAGCGCCTGTGGAAACCAGAAACTGATACTAATACTTATATACTTTTTTTTTGTAGATACATACTTAAATAGATAAATAACACCCAGACACTTGGTGGGAATCGAACCCACGACCCATCAGTTAGCGGACAGGGTGTCTAACCACTAGACCAACGGATCCGTCAAATAATAATATTCATCATAATAATAATAATATTCATCATTATCAGTGGCGTGCACAGAGGGTAGGCAAAAAAATGTATTCGGCTCGTTTCACGTATTTTAAGTATGTTATTATACCATTTCAAATATCCATATGCAAGCAAATACTATAGACATATTAATTTGCATTTGAAAACAATAATAAGTTTATTCAGCGGCTCCATACTGACAAAAATACTTTGCCTACCCTAGGATCTCTCTAAACAGTCTTAATTTAAAAAAAAAATTAGTTTGGACATGAATTAACGTAATTTTTTTTAATGTAAATGGATATGTTGGTAATATTGGTTAATTTAAGGATATTTGTGCTGGAACACGAACAATTAGCATAAAGCATAAACAACTCGCAGATATTTTTGCCTGCTTTCAGTGCACGCCACTGATCATTATCATCCACAGCCTATAGACGTCCTCTTCTGAACAATGGTCTCCCTATTAAAGGGAAGAGTTGCCTAATTCTCACGGCAAGCAGGCATCTTGCGGATCGATTTTATGTAAGTAAATGAGTAGGGAGATTAAAAATTAGTAAGTATAGTTTTCTTAGCATTCCTTCATCAAGTTTAAAACCAATAAAAAAATGAGTTACTCGTTTATATACGTACCTATTTTAGTTTTGTTCATCTATTCATATAAAATTACTTGTCCTGACTGACTGACTGACTGACGGACCTAGAAAGCTGAAATTTGGACAGTAGGTTCTTCTTAAGACGTAAGCACCCAGTAAGAAAGGGTTTTTGAAAATTCGACTCCTAAAGAGGTTAAATGGGGTGTTTTCTTTTGTATGAAACTTTTTATTTTATGGTTCGATTGACTTGAAATTTACTGAAAAGATTCTCTAAATAAAATAAATCAATACGTGCTTCGTGAATTTAAAAAATAAAAGAACTGGGGGTATATTAGGGGTTGGTAAACTTTGTAAAAAAAATAGCGGGCGAAGCCGCAGCAAATTGCTAGTTACACCTAAGGATGAATACAAAAAATATATCTATGTCTGAAAATAACAACATTCAATCTGGGTACTAAATATCTTCTTTAGGCCGTATTACCAGTTTATAACGTTATAAGTATGTCGACGGCATGGCGGTTATTGCTATTTAAGTGCTATTTAAATCATATTCTAAGAAAAGCACGGTTCGTGTCGCGACGAAAGTTCATCTCATTATAGGAAACTTATACACGATGTATTAGAACCATGTTACAAAACTGAAATAACTAATTTATTTTTTAGATTTTTCTAAGATTTCACCGTTAAGTATGTGTGTTATATACACGATGTATTAGAACCATGTTACAAAACTGAAATTACTAATATTTTTTTTTAATTTTCCATATTTGTGTAAGCTGTGGCTCGGTGTTACAGACCCTGTAGTTGCAAAGCTGGTTTCAAGTCAAACGTCTCTGATGACGGCCAGACGACGTCTGGACGACGTCTGGTAGTATGGGCAAAATGGGCATTTTAATGGTCTTGTCGAGTTCCGGTTTGGGGATGTAGAGTAGAGACACGTGGGTTCTTCTTAAAAAAAAATTAAACACAGAATTCCTACTAATAAGTAACCGCGGCAAGACCTTACGCTTGTTAAATTTTCGGTCTATCGTTTATGAAGTATATATTTTTCCATCTGAATGGCAAAAAAAATCCAATTTACTTTTTGCGTGAGCGCCTTTGTAGAAGGCACACTGTGTCACACAGTTTACGAAGAGACACAACGTTTTTGTGATCAAATTAATTTATTTTAAGCAATCAGTACGAACAATCTGCTCATCATATTACCTTCATATGATGAGCAGAATGTTCGTATCATATAGGTACTCTGGGAGTGCTGTATCTGGCACCACGAACGTAACAATATAATTGCAAGTAACATTTGGAGTCGTCAGAGAAATGAAATAAATAAAAATGGTAAACTAGTATTTCTTAACTAAAAGATTGACTGAGAATTTGTTCAGTTGTTCCGAAACTGAGTCTATTCATCATAATTTTATTAAATAGCATACTTCCGAATTTGGAATATCTAATATGAGAAAACCTGCTCTGTCATTAAATATTTCGACCGACAGTAAAACCAATAACTTTTAAAGTGTTTCCCAATGCGCACTGCGCTCTTGTCAGTCATGTAGGTGTTGCAATATTTTTCAATGCACCAGCACAAAATAAAACACTTCGCGGCACAATATTTTCGCTATAGCAACACAATGGCATCTATTTTCGAATTGAGAGCGCGGGAGGCCGTCAATAGACGCGAATGACATTAAATTGGTCAAATTGCTCGGAGCTTGGTTCTGCAAGTCCACCGGGAGGTGTCTGTCCGTCGCGGGTGTAACTCCAACGATTCACAGCTCATCTATTTTTCTCAATACATGTTTCCGTTTTGTGTTACCGGCATTGTGGACTAAACTTGATTTAGTATTGTGAGGCAGTCGCCTCACAATACTAAATCAAGTAGTAAATAACAAATAACTGCAGTTTGCAGTTATTTGTTATTGACTACGTAAAAATGTATAAAAAATACTTATGATTTTTCAAATAATATAATAATATCTCCAATAGCGTAGTTATTGTTTTCTTAATGGTGATTAGCAAATAATTTTTTTTTTTTTTTTTTATATATATATATATCTTGCGATCAGTCGAATACAGACTATAAGCAGATGATGTGTATGCAGTCGATTATAGGTAAGGTACTTCTCCCAGCAGAGTAAGCCCTTTCTTTTGAGAAGTCAGATTTGCTGACTATCATGGTCGAATATATCCCGCCGCTTTTTTAGCCGACGTATACTTTCAGGGATTGTGAGTTGCCCCGCTAGCTGGTTCGGGTGGTTTTGTAGTCTGAGCATATATTTGGCACCATGCATATTTAACTCCTCTTTAACCATAGGCATATTCAAAATTTCATGGACCTCTGTTGTTTTGATAAACCATGGTGCATTCGATATTTGTTTGAGGATGTAGTTCTGTACTCTTTGGATTATCATTACATTGGAGTTACTAGCAGAGCCCCATAGTTGTATGCCATATGTCCAAATTGGCTTTAGAATCGTTTTGTAAATCAAGAGCTTATTGTCAACAGCGAGTTTTGAGTTTCTGCCCAGTAGCCAATAGAGACCTTTGTACTTCAAGTTGATTTCATCTCTTTTTGTTTGAATGTGTTTCTTCCAGGTTAATCTGCGATCTAAGTGCATTCCCAGGTACTTGACACTGTCACGATGAGGGAGTTGTATACCATTTAAGGTTACTGGGGGACAATCTTCTTTTCGCAGGGTAAAAGTTACGTGGACTGATTTGGTCACGCTCGCAGCGATTCTCCATTTGGTTAGCCATAATTCCATGTCTTTTAGGCTGTTCTGTAATATTTGCGAAGCTTGGACAGGACATTTACTTGAGGCGATTAAGGCCGTGTCATCCGCAAATGTCGCAACTGTAACCTCCGGGCTTTGTGGCAGATCAGATGTGTAAAGGGTGTACAGGATGGGTCCAAGAACAGAGCCCTGAGGCACCCCTGCGGATATGTCATATAGGCCTGACGTACAGTCGCCTTCTCTCACCTGAAATATTCTATCAGTTAAATATGATTTTAAAATTCCATAGTACGTGTGTGGTAGTAGGGATTTTATTTTACACAAAAGGCCCTTATGCCAGACTTTGTCGAAGGCTTGTTGAATATCGAGGAAAGTAGATGAACAATATTCCCCTTTTTCAAAAGACTTTCTAATTTTCCTACACACTCTATGAACTTGTTCTGTAGTAGCATGTTCTTTTCGGAATCCGAATTGGTGATCAGGAATGATGGACTTTTCTTGCAGGATATTCATAAGTCTACTCAGTAAGGTCTTCTCAAATACCTTAGACATAACAGGCAGTAGGCTGATAGGCCTGTATGAGGTAACTTCATGGGCAGGTTTACCAGGTTTGTTTATCATTATGACTTGGGAGACTTTCCATAGATCAGGAAAATGTCCTACTCTCATTATTGCGTTGAATAAGTTTGTGAGGTACATGATCGCTTTGTGTGGTAGCTCTTCGAGAATCTTTTTATCGATAAGATCGAAGCCTGGTGCTTTATTGTTGTCCATGGATTTGATATTTTTGCGTATCTCTCCAGACGTCACTGTTTTTAGAGGCAAATCAAGTTGGAAGTCTTGATTAAGGACATAGTCAATATGTGCTTCATCTGCGTTAGGCCCTGCATCGTTTGGTTTGAAAACTTGAGCAAGGTGACGTGCAAAAGCCTCAGCTTTACAATGTCCCGTTCTAACCCATTTGCCATCATGTGTTCGAAGCGGGGGCTTGTGGTATAAGGGTCTATCAAGATTTGTACATGCTCTCCATAAAGAGTAGTTTGTGGCTTTTGTTGCTGAGAGACCTTCCAAGCGGGCCTCTAAGGCAGCATTATTTGCTTCTGATATTGTATTCTTTAGTTCGCGAACTGCTCTGTTAAACGCTTTTTTATCAGTTGGATGCCTGCTAGTATGCCATACTCGTCGTAGTCTCCTCTTTTCCAAGATTTGTTTCCTTATTGTTTCAGAGTACACTTTACAATGCGACGGCCGTTCTTTAACTTCAGGCGTACACAACCAGCAACATTCTTGGATCGTAGTTGTTATTGATCTCGTAGCGTCGTCAATGTCTGTGTCAGTTTTTAGAGCTATTTGTAGTTGTAGTCTATCGTGGACTAGTTCGCGAAAGGAGGCCCAGTCTGTACGTTTGTTATATAATTTTGGGGTCTTCTCGGTGTTTAGAGCTGTAGTACCTACAGTTAGTATTACTGGGACATGATTTGAATGAGCATCGAGGCATGTTTCTATATGATGGAAAAGTCTAGATATACCCTTTACAATGAAGAAATCTATAACATCTGGTAGTCTATTTGGGTCTGTAGGCCAATTAGTGGGCTCCGCCGTTGATATTGTGTTAAGATTATTTTTGTCTAAGCATTTCTTAAGTTCTCTACCCCTGGTGTTGGTTAGCCTAGATGCCCAGTGAACATGCTTAGCATTCCAATCTCCTCCGGCTATGAAGCGCAACCCTAGGGTATGGAATAGCTCATCATATTGCTGCTCTGTTATTTTATGTTTTGGAGGGCTGTATATAGCAGATACATTGAATGATCCATTTTGATCTTCTATTGCTATGGTAGCTGCTTGTATATGGGGTTGTTTAAACTGTGGAAGTTCGCAGTGTTTAATACAAGATCTTACAATAATGGCAGCTCCTGCATGTGCAGTGCCGTCTGGATGATTCGTGGCATAAATATCATAATTCCTTATTCGAATACTACTGCTTGCAGTAAAATGTGTTTCAGACACTAGAAGAATGTCTATGTTGTGTGTTTGCAGTAGAACTTCAACTTCTTCTTTATTAGGAGATAGGAAATAAAAATAATAATTTCCTAATTGGTCCACTGTGGCCCGTCCAGCAAAGACCTGTGCATGTAGGTCGTAGTGTCAGATATTTAGCCACCAAGCAGCAATGTGTAACATTGCTATGTGCTGGTGTGAAGGGCACTGCAGCTGGTGAAATTACCGGATTCATTAGACTTTAGAAGACACTAAAGGTACGCGTCCATTGGTCCGCGCCGGACGCACCGCACGCACGGCACGCAACGGATTTTAGTTTGCTTTGTATGATTTTACATAGCGCTGCGACGTCTCGGATAGTGGACGCAGCGATTAAAAAGAAAAAGAATATTGTCTTTGGTCGGTAACGTGCTGAACGTGATAGTGTTTCTTCTAGTGTTGCTAGATTCCATAGGCTACGTTGATTGCCCTACGATGGGCACTGGGCAGTCGCAACATAGAACATCAAAATTGGTCTAAGAAAATTGGGGCATATTTAATAGCGGAATATAGTTCTCTCACTCCCACGTTGTGTTGTTTCTCTTTGTGGCGTTTTATTTTAAATAAATTTCAATAAACTGCACCTGTGCTACTGGGTTTATTTTAGCATCACTAAAACAAATCTAGTGGTGCCAGGTTCTGTTGGTTTCTTTCTTTTGACTACATCGATAAATTTTATGTGACACATCTCTATATTCTATTCGTTAAGTTGCTAGGACTGATTATTCAGTCCTCAAATCTTGGTATCAAATTGCGTCAGGTTGGCTATCCTGAGGTACTCCTATACCTAATGTTTTTTTCCCTCTATGGAGTCCCGTGTCTTCTTACGGTAGTAATTACATCCTCTTCGTACCATGGCTGCTTGCTTTAGAGCAGCTGCTTGCGTGTCTGCCACCTTAGTGGCACAAAAAGGAAATGCAAATGAAAATATTTGAGAATAGGATGGGAAAATGTTGAGCCACCTTGTAAGACATGACAACTTTATGTAAAATACCTTAAAAGAAAAGATGAAAGGAAGCAGAGGAAGTGGGAGACCGAAGTAAAGTTATATGAGTCGAAAAACAAGGATCATAGCTTATAGGGAGGTAAAGAGCATGGCTTATGGAGAAAATTATAAGATATATTAATTATTTTATCTAAATTACAAAAAGGGATAATATGTGTTGAAAGCAAAGTTGAACTTACTGAATACGTTTTCAACTCACAAAGTGCAGTTTGCATGGGTAAACCGCTTCAGCGCTTCGCTAATTCAGTGGTATCGTGTGTCTACCCGGCTAGCAGACAGGCCGAAACCAATCAATCAGTCCGCCGAAGCGTCGCGCGATAATTGAACTCTTCCCCAAAGCATCGCGATTCAATAGATAATTACAATCGCAAACCAAAAATTACACGCGGCATTTAACCGTAGGACCCTATTACGAATCCACAAAGCTGGGACGGTCGCATTCGATCGGCGATCTTTGCCGGACGGCGGATTAACTCGCAACGGCGCACAATGAAGGTCTCGAGAGGAGACGAGTGGGGAGGGGATGTATTAATAATGGTCCCCGTAGTGAATGGAGCACTTACACGGTCCGTCGGGAGCTGAATGTGTGACTATCGCGTTAGAGCAAATCGAATCGGTCCGGTCGGCCGCCCGCACGCGCCGAATTTTGCCGTTTAGCCGGAAAACCGGCAAGAAAAACGTAACGTGGTGAAATTAGGAGTCATCACGGATGATATCAATAACGGACATAGCGCACGTTGCAAAGGAATCCAATACTTTCAATAATTATTACTTACTATGCTTAATGATCACACACATTGAGTGAGCTATTTATAGCCGCTTTTTTATACCAAAATGTTCCGATTGTTACATTATCGTACATCAACTGAACATTCTATTCTTGTTATTTTGCTTGGCAAGAACCTCTTTGCCTCAATTACGAGGTTTCAGCTCGTTTCTATTTTGTGTAATAATCTAGTAGGACCAATTGCAGGTCCCGTTAGTCAAATGTTAAATGTTTTGATTAATATTTATGATTCACATGAAGAAAGTTGTATTCTACAGCAATTTTCAGAAATATTCAGATTGCTTTTTTTATGACCAATTTCGTTGAGATCAACGATTATGTCGGTCCAGGTAGGTACTTATAAACCATAAGTTACAAACCACGGCAATTTAGAACGTACACAATAAAGTTATCATAGATAATCTCGGCGAGATGTTTACATGGCTATTATGCCGGAAATAATGCGTAGTAGACGGGCGGGCGTACAAAGGCCGGAATATGCAAATAACCACAAATTGCTTTTGACAATGATACTTAATGGAAACTAGGCGCGGCTGTAGGTCTGTTTGTATGTGCCCTCGTGAATATATAGCCACATATATGTCTATGTAGTACATATAAAAGGTAAAAAACATAAAAAAAATAGGGTAGCACTGACGTTACGTAGCGTCTGATCAAACCACTGTATTGTCTTTTAGAGTCATACGAGTAAATTTCTTTATCTTAAATCATTATTTTTAACGAATTTAGTCGAAATGAATATGTACCTACTTGGCGTGTATAATCTATACTTATAATAAAACTGTAACAGGTCCATTTCTGTACATTGAAGATATTTTGAAAATTATATTTGAAGGGCATTCTATAACCGATACTGAGGCCGAAAATGTATTTTTTTTAATTTTTGTCTGTCTGTCTGTCTGTCTGTCTGTCTGTCTGTCTGTATCTCGGCTGAGCATCACGCCGAAACTACTGGATGGATTGAAACGAAACTTGGCATGATTTGAGTTAATACTCCGAGGTAGGACATAGGATACTTTTTATCCCGTAATCTAGCACGGTTCTTTTGGGAGAGGGCATTAAAGTCAAAATGGGTACTTGGTTATACGCTTGGTCCGATTTTATCATTTTTTCTTTATAATATAATAAATATTAGTAAGGGAACACTAATAGAGAGTTGTTATCAAGGTTTTGTAATCGATCGGGTTAAGCAACGTTAGGTAAGTTCATTAAATAGATGGGTGACCGTTTAACGCCATTTGAACTAAACGGGTCCGTGCTTCGGAGAGCAAGTAAAAAGTGGGTCCCAGTTTTTAACCGACTATAAAAAAGGAGGTTATGTATTCGATGCGAATGTCTGTTATTAAAAGTTTAGTTAACATAAAAATAGCGCAGGCGGAGCTGCGTGGGTCAGCTAGTTTGAAAATAAATATATAATTCAACGATTTTTTAGCACCCTCTAAGCCTATGGTAGTATTTTGTAATTACGTTAGTTAAGTATAATGACCATTACCATACCCTCTAAATTGTATTAATGTAGAGACGTGTTTCTTTCGTTACATACTGTAGGTAGAAATTTATAATGTACTATCCGTATCCTGAGAACATTTACTTGCGCGCTTAGAAAAATATCTAACTAAAATTAACTAACTAATTACTTTGTAAAATCTGTTGCAGTTTCGTCGAGAAAATATACAGGCAAACTCTATCGATGGGAGATAATAGAAAAACTTTAATGCAACCATGAACTAATAAACGAGTTATTTTGCATTTTTTATATTCTTTTTGATTGTGTTATGCAATAATATTAAAAGTAATAAGACGTTTTTTTTTTATAAAACCAAGGTGGCAAGCAAACGTGTGGCCCGCCTGATGGTAAGCAGTGGTAGATAGGTTATGGGCGATCTGACAGCGGCGGAAAAAGGAGAGCTAATGGGATGATGTCTAGGTAAAAAAAAAAAAAACTAATTAGTCGGTCAGTTAGATTATCAAAAAATATTGGACACGTATTTTTTTATTTAACATATCAATAAAAATTGCCAAAGATATACAGCGTCAAAGTTCGAGAGTAGGGGCTCGTGACGTCACGCCTCAGTAAAAATTGTATACCGGCGTGACGTCACGTGGCATTTCAAAGCACTATATCTTCGTCATTTTTTGTTTAATTGACTAAAGAAAAAATACTTGTCCAATATTTTTTGATAATCTAAATGACGGACTAAATTTTATTTGCCATCTAGCCTATTAACACAACTTAAATCAGAGCTCACTGTCCACGGAAGCATTGCCAGTGTTACTTGGTTTGAATTTTATTGAATAATCACATCAAATAATCGAAAATACTATTAAGTAAATCACTCAAAATCATTATTAAATCATTATTAAGTAATCACTATTAATCGTGTCTGGATTGTCCCAAGATATAAATAAATAAATTATCCAAATACACAAACAAATTTTCTAGAAATCAATAAACCACATTTTAATTGTTAGTATCAATTAATTCTGCTCCACTTTTAGTCATTCATTACCTATTATAATATCATTGGTGTTATGTATACATTAATAAAAAAAATGTAATTCATTGTATTTATTGAAACAGAGGGAAATAAATAACATATACTATAATGAGTAATAACATATACTATATTTTATAAGAAATATTGCACAAAAAAAGTAGCTTTCTTAAAATTATATTTAAATTCAAATCATTGGAATTTAAATATAATTTCAAATTTAGTCGCTTTTGTTATCCAATAAAAGTATTATCCTACACTGCTGAATAGCAAATAAACTTCATAAATTACAATTCTATTATTGGTGTGAATTCCATTGAAAACTTATTCTAAGAAACTGTAATGAATATCATTTTACATTCACGTATCTTGTGACTTTGTTTATATAAATGGAAATGTGACGTACAAAAGTTCCATTGGAAGTCGATTTACGAAGTTGTTCTGGTGTGGACGCGGCTAGCATGCCGAACAACGGGAGACGCGAACCCTGAACACGGTGGAAAGTCGCACGTGATGTCGACTGTGTGACCCGTGTGATCTTGTAAACTGATATTTTGTCCTCTTATTCTTATAGGTTCAGCTTGAGAATGAATCTGTAAATGGTACTACGAACGTGAACTTTCTTGACCCGCGCCGTTTCCGAATTTATAATATAAAAAAAATAAAACACCATGTAAGTATTTAGCTATAAATCTAATAAACACAATAGTGATGTGCCCTTTGACAACATAATGTAATTTATTCACACAAACATTTTTTGTTTTAATTATACAAAATATTGATAAAACTTCATCTATCTTGACGAGTAATGACTGTATCTAATTACGTTGCTGGTGTTTTAAACCGTGAAATATTATTAAGCTTTTTTATACCACAGTTATGAATTTAAAATGCGATGATCAGTGTCATTCATGCACAGTATAATTAAAATTAAAAAATAATTAAACTTTATTTTAATCGGGCATTAAATTGGTTCAGCGAGACGGCTCGCTGAACCAGTCTGCTTGTGACCACGGCTGGCGCCTAAGTATCATCTATGGCTGGCGCAACCCGGCCGAAACGTCAAGACAAAATATAAGGTAAATCGCGTTAATTCCCGATTAAAATAAAGTTTGATAATGGAACGCGAAAGTCTAAAAGTATATAAAAAATAATTAAGTTTCAGCATTTATTAGATAATTATTATTGTTGACGCAATGAAAAATATTTAACTACACTAAAGAAAAATAACATAAACAGACGTATCAATGAAAGGCAGAAGGAAACCTTTCTTATAATATCGAATGTGCATTTCAAAATGAATACATAAACCCGTTCGATGTATGAATAAAAATGAATTGCAGCTCCGGGAATGAAGACAAACTACGAGTCTTGTTACACTTGGCTGAATATTCGACGGCAACATGAAGACGTATTATGACTTAGTATCTAGCCCATACCTAGTGAAGCACTATTTATGCAAAACGTTACTATACTAGCCAACTTTGTACATGAAAACTCAAGAGAAAAAATATAGTATCACACAAAAGTTATAGTATAATATCTAAATAAGAAAAAAACAAAAGTTCATCACAATAAAAATGTAAATGGTTTTATTGCTCTACGTTTAAAGTTTAAAAATAGAATGTTAATAATTCGAAACATATTTTTGTTGTAATATTGACAGTTGCAAATTTTAAATACTTATTTTTTAGGTACGACGTAATTTGTTTGTATTCAAAATAAGTTTGGCTATTTTGTATATTTTTTGCTCCATTCATTAAAAAAGCTATTAGAATGCTGGTTTCAGTCAGATGAATTAAAAAATAATAAGAAACTTGTTTCATTATGAAAACAGTGTGAAAATCCAATTTTAGAATAGAGTATTAAGTAAGTATATTGCCCGTTGTATAACCTCTAATAATCTAATATTTGGATGATTGATATTGTTTATGTGTGATGCATTACTACCATCATAAAGATGCTTTGCAATTCTGCTGAGCATTTCACGCCATTTTGTTCTTGCAGATATTTTAAGATCAAATGAATATAAAATAAAATAATTTTGGTTTGTCACGTCATCAATCTTTTATACCTATTCTGGTTTATAATTCTTAATGGCCTTTCGTGATTTATTTAATTGCCTCATTGGTAGAAAATGATAAAGTGACAAGCGACATCAAATTATCACCATAGATAACAAATTAACAGAAATTAAAAATGTGGATATAAAATATTTGAAGCCCGCTAGGTGCGGACCGCATCGATATCTTAACACTTTTAAGGTTTATTGAGGATGCAGGTTATAAAGGCCAGATGCGTTTAGACCGGACCGACGCGTGCGTGGCGCTTCCGTTTCCGCGTCGCGTCATCGACTCCTGCGCAGCACTGAGTATTAACGCCGACAGGTGGTCATTATTGATCGATATTTATCGTTTATAAAATCAGTTTATAGGAACCGTTTAGTTAACGTAGGTGTTGATTTATGGGCTTCATTTAGATAGATTTAAATTAGAATGCTATTGGAGATGGAGGCACACGCCAACACAATGACCGCTAATCTTGTTAAACAGATTTGTGTGTATAAACTTGTTTATGTATCTAAATTTTATTGATAAATGTGCAACCCTTCATTGCGTAAGGATTATATTTTTATTAGATGTAGATCCCTTCTTCTTTTAGGTAATACCGCAGTTTAAGACATTAGGGGTCCGTTCTTTCAGAAAGAGGGTTGCGGATAGTTGACATCGGCTCCGATGAGCAACTGTCGACAAAAACTCGGAAAGACCGTTCACGCAGGAAGTCCTTTATGCAGCCGGTCAGACCTGGGGCTAGATTTAAAAGCTAGTAAGCTTTGACCTAGCCTGTTGAGTACGACAGGCTAGCGTGCTAGTCTTTATTGAAGGCCTTCGTGACATCCAGGGAAACAGCGACCGCTTTCCATTTTTTTCTCAAGGGGCCTCGCCCTGTATGTGAGTGGCATACTCTAGAAGGTCCCCAGTTTAACGATTTCGGCACAACCCTTTCTGTCATCCGCTGAGAAGATTATTCTGTTCAAGGTATTCCATGAGGCGCGAGTTCAATATACGCTCCATAATCTTACTGAGTATGGAGGTTATTGAAATCGGCCTGTTGGCTGGATTAATGTCTCAACATTAAGAAGATCAAAAAACATAATAATATGCGTTGCATCGAGAATTTAATTACCACCCGAGTCAAAATACTTCATTAGTATTTAAAGACGAAAAGAAAAAAAACAACGCAGACATAAGTTGAAATACTTCGAGCGCTCACTAAATAGAAGCGAATGTGAGTTAAAAATTTCCCGTCGCTATTGCCTCCGTCCGTATGTGTATTGTTGCAATTTCAGAAATTCCCATTATCGTGGAGGCGTACCGTAAAAAGGAGAGAAATAAGAACCGGCGGACAATGGGGTGCAGTATATAGCCACAGTTGAGTGTGCGACGTTCCTTAGCAACAACGCGACGTACTCGGATATGAGAGAAATTATTTTGTGCTGGGAATAAGATACGTATAATCTATTGAATTCCCAAGACGTATGCCAAGCGTGGGGATTATGTCAACCCCTCCCTTCCAGGGGGGGGGGGGGGGGTTGGTCTTTTGTTTAGCAGTGGACGTGTTTCGGCTGATGATGATGATGATGATTATTAATATATAGAATTAAACCTGTACGGAGGGATTTCTGATATTTACGCGAATATTACAGATTTAGTTTAGTTCCAGTAAACTAATTTTACGGATTATATCGCAGTTGATTTTTGATATTTTTCGACGTTTCGAACACACTAAGAGTTACCACCTGTGACCCGTAGTCACGGGTGGACTGAGGTGGTAGCTGTCCATATGTCATAGTTGTCTTAGGGTACCCTCAGGTCTTCTAATTATTATTGTTAGTCCGAACTACGCAGAAATAGCTTGCAGTATCTTGAGGTCAAGCACTGAAACGCTTGTCTTTGGATCTGATTATATTTATCACGGGATCCCTAGCTGGTGATGGCCATCTTCCCTATTGAAATTTGGATGTTTTTTAATTTCAATAGCCTCACGAATCGTACTAGGTGGGAATCGCTGTTCTTTTGTGAGGATTTGTGGTTTGTCAACACTAATATAATGGCGGGTGCGATCCTGAACATGTTCACAGACTGCAAACTTCGTATAACGTCGATGTTTAACGTCAGCTATATGCCATTTTACACGGGTTTTGTTTGTTATGATAGTAAAAACTGACTAATCTTCTTTGGTGGCTTGAAAAATGCTTTCATTGAAGCCCGGGCGAGCCCCACAGCTCCCGGGAGCCTTTTGAAGGTTTACCCAGAAATAAGGGTTCTTGCTCTTCCAGCAGCAAGATGGATGAACGATAGTCAGGGAGACTACCTTCAGTCGCTAGTGCATCTACTCTCCATAGAGCTAGTAATACATTACACAATGCAGGGTGCCATAGGTACACAATAAATCATGATTGTAGGTATATGAGTCGAAGCGACAAGAAAAGTAAATGATAAATTCTTTAGCCTCTAGACTGAATTAGTTGTATTCTGGAATGCGTGAACAGTAATTATCTCTTGGACTGTGACTTTTATCGAAGCAACAATTGCGCTGGTTTTGAGCGTACTATTTTTAGATCAGAAATAAAAGCTTGTAAAAAGATACTTACCACTTTATACGCCATCAGCCATCAAAAAAAGCAATTTATAAATATTTCATAGTTGTGTAAATTGATATCTTTTGTGTACGTGGACATGTATTTCATCGTTTACAAAAATATTAGTCTATTTCAAGCTCTGTAATACAGGTGTGCCATGTTAACTTATATGGCTGCGTCACAAAGTTATTGATGTAAAAGAAATATTATAAAGAATATAGAAGGTCATGAAAATACATACTACAATAAAGAAACTATATACTTTCGCGAAAATGCGAAAGCATCCATAGCTAATAAAATTGTAAAATAATTTCTTTACACGTAAAATAATTTCTTTATCACGATGTTTACTACAGGGAGTGAAATTTAGCATTACAGGGTCTTCTTTTTCGTCGTACGGCATTATCAACAAATTGAAAGCTATCGCTTTAGATCGATAAACTATCGCACCTAATTTGTCTGTGAGGGCGGAGGTAAGCCGGTTGATTTTAGCTATCCTAGTTCCACGAATTCCCGGAGGCTAACTTGTATTCCTGGGGACTGTATAAATAGTGAACACTAAGCCTACAGAATACCTCATCCGAATAACACAAAAAATAAGCCAGCTAAATAAGGAATACAGCTTTCATTGTGTTGTTACGGAAAGTAAAATGGTTGTGCTTGCGGTGAATATAATTATTGTGTAAAAAAAATAACTCATTCTGAGGAATTATTATATTATAAATAAGATCGAATTTCTGTTGCTGTAGCAAAAATGTACTTCTCAGTGAACAGTAATTCGAGTACAAGACATCGAGTTTTGAACTCATACATTGTACAAGTATAATGGTTACCGCAGCTAGAGGCACTAAGTGTAAAACGTAATGTACAAATAAGTCAAAAAATTGATTGGATTTGTTAAATATCAAACTCATACTAGATCTCCAGAAAATAATAATAAGTACCTAGTTATCACGTCTGGATTCGCATTAGTTCACTAAACTTGGACACGATTGACACTGATGTAATTTAAGGTATAATTTTACTGAGCTTCCATAAATATGTCAGTTAATCTGTCTACACGAGAGGAAATGATTTGTTTGGCCGAAATAACCAACGCTTGCCGACCTCTCCTATTCTATTTCAGTCCCATATTGACTGTCTATATTTCATAATGTTATGCGCAATTAAATTATTCTGGGGCTTTTAACGAGCCGCCGCCGTACAGCTGTTTCAAGCCACGAATATAATTCTAGCCTACGTCAGAATCAAATTAGAATGATATGATTAAAGAAAAATAACACTAGTTCTCCATATTAATTCCAATATTGCTTTCTACTTACCAATTTATTTCATACCAATTACATTTCATACCGTATCGAATGACGCATAAATTACAATCCTTTCATTTAAATAATTCCTTCAGAGAATTCTCACAAGAAAAGCGAAAAACACAAAGAGGCAGTGAGGCGGCCTCTATGTAACCGAACTTGGATATTGGCGGGTGCCGACGCTCCTTTTCTTACCGACAAACCCGATCGATTCAGTATACCGGCTTTCTAATAACATTCCGGGGCGATATTTCACACACCTCGATCGCGACTCTGTACATCACTTAGGCCAACACAATGGTACACGGACGATTTATTGTATACAGTGTGTATCCAGATAAAGCACAGACAATGGCCTATCAGATGGCGGGTCGATCGACACGTGTATGCTTTTAGCGCTAGACTTCGACACCCAATTACGTGGTCGCCTCCGACGGTATCATTCATCACGTACAAACGAGCGATTTTTTATCAGCTCACCCCGAGGTGAGGAAAAACAGGGAAGTTTCTAGAGTAAATGATACTCCCTGGAGTCGGCTCAGATATGAAGCAATTAAGGACGGAATTACCTGCTCGGACGGATTTTGGGTGGATTAGGAAACTTGAAACTGTGATTAAGAAATAACGGCGATATATTCTTGGCTTGTGCTGTTGCTGGTATGTAATGTCGGTCTTTTATTTAACTTAGTGACAAAACAGTCTGCTTGATGGGAAGTGACATGCCAGCCTATAGACAGTTGCATTATTATAATGCTCATCACTCATTTCACTCGTCACATTGGTAGAATACTATCAGGAAAAGTCTGCACGTGACTGGTGTAGCGAATCGGTTGACCCTCTCATCACCAGCCGGAAGACGTCCACTGCTGAACAAAGGCCTCCCCCTTAGACCGCCACAATGAACGACAATTTTCCATTTGCATCCACCGGTTGCCTGCGACGCGAACAATGTCGTCGGTCCACCTAGTGGGATGCCTATCTACGCTGCGTCTTCCGGTTCGTGGTCGCCACTCGAGAACCTTTCATTCCCAACGGTTATCGGTTCTTAGAGCGATGTGGCCTCCTCACTGCCACTTCAATTTACATATTCTACGAGCTATGTCGGTGACCTTGGTTCTTTGGCGAATTTCCTCATTGCGGATTCTGTCGCGCAAAGAAACTTCGAGCATAGCTCTCTCTATACTCTCTGAACTTCTCCAAAAGGCCAGTACCATATGTCATCACTCCCTCCCCTACTACAGTATAAATTACAATTTTGGCTTAGGGAACAAAGAATTAGTTACTTTGACTTTATTGTTTGACTTCACTATATCCGATCTCTGCTGTTTTCAGACTTATTTCATACTTGTATATCTCTAGTGTGTTTTACTAAGCTTTCTGAGTTGTAGGTTTTCCAATTTTTGTATTTTAATATTACAGTTTTCAACAATTTCTCATCGTACCCGTAATTTATTATTGTTCAGCCATCAAATCTGTTTACAACAAAACGTAAACTCAGATTAGTCTAGTACTAAAAACCGATTAGGTAGTACGGCTTCAGTGAATCCTTAAATAGGACGTAGATTTTATAAATTTTCATAATCCAGCTTACTAAGCCTTAACTTAATGCGAACTACATAAAAGTCTGGCACTTCTTCGACGATATAAAAATGCACTTGAATTATATTTTATGTTTGCGCTTGTTATGTTGAAACTCATAAAGAGAAAAAATATATTTCACTTTATTGCAAAGATATTATTTTTTTATTAGCCGCCAACTTCTTTTTCTTTTACAATAACACGCCTGGTGCCAAATCCGCTTAAAACACACAGATAGTTTTAACTATGATTTTACTATCTCTTATACGTGGAAGTCTGGTCGTAAGTTTTAATGTCATCATTACCCCACTCTTATCCAAAGAGTATAAAAGTAACAAGATCGTTTGCGCAAAACTGCCACACAATCATGATATGGTGTTAGTTTTGTTTTTCTATTAAATAAAATAGTATTTCTTTTGACAGTTACTATTAACTTATTTCAACTACTATCAAAAACATGAAAAAATGAGAACAAAAGTATTAATTGGTTCACGTAAAAATGGTTACGCACGATGAAGGCTACTTCATCAACGTGTAGCTTAACGCGTTTCGTAACACATTCAAATTATCGTACAAATTTATTCTCTGCGTGTCACTAATTATGACAAAGGGCTTAACAGTTCTCGTTTGTCCTGGCTCGTCGCTCGGAGGGGTACTAGTTAATTGTGTAAAGAAATGTCATAAAAGCTATAAAACTGGCATTGTGATATAAAAGGTGAAGTTGGAATCGTAAAAAGCTGGGGTGCGAACGGTTCACCCCCGCGGCGTACCGTCGATGACGTCATTAAGCGGCACGCGCTCCGCGACGCGGCTGTCGCGACCAACGTTGGTTTCAGGGTTAATCTGTTGCAACAATCTCTTGATGTTCCAGGCGTCAGTGACACTCAAGTGTAAGAAGCTACTTTGAATAGACGTAGTACTTAGCGATTGGTTTGTAAGGATTTACATAAGTGACGGAAACGGATAGGTCTAGTTGTTTCTTTAAGTGAGTGCGGTAAACCAGAGCGTGTCTCGCCATCAAACTGTAAAGTTTGGCGAGTGTATTACGTATGTCTAACCTATTTTGCATACCTATTATGGAAATAAATAAAAAAAAACCGACATTTCAGACTAAAGCTACACACACACACACATACACGTAATGATCTACCTGACAGGTCTACCCGTATAGTTTAACTGTACAAGTAAACCGGAGCGTGTATGGCCTGGAGACATGCAAATATGTACGCCATACACGGTCCGGTTTGACAGTTATACTGTACAGGCAAACGTGTCAGGTACACCCTAGCGTGTATGGCCTGCTTAACAAGAATTTCTTGTTTAAGTAATACTCTATTAAACACTTCTACAATCAAGTTTGTTCCCAAGTAAGATCGTTTTGTGACGCCCCCCTTACAGCTGACATTAACTACGAATTTTATGTTTGTAGGTACATTGAAATTGATTAATTTATGGTCACTGTTTTAGTCATGGGTAAAACATGTGACGATCCGAACATCGAAACGAGACGTCGGTAGTGGGACATTGCGACACATAAGTCACTATCTGTTGCCCGTGGCTTCACTTATGTAAAATTAGTATCGAAGGAGTTCACTTCCATTTACATTTTGAAATAAATAAAATAAGAATATTTTTACCACATTAATTGAAGTGTTAATTGGATAT